>CM029019.1:199380511-200723447 GCA_016801055.1 Panax notoginseng | reverse complement strand
TTAAATCAAACGAATAGAAAGTAAACTTACATAAAGCTAGCGGAAGACCGGAGCTCGCAGGGAGAGTCGGAGAGCCGGAGAGAAGATAGCTGAGAGTGAGAGACTGTAACTTGCAAGTGAGAGTGAGTCGATCCCGAATCCCGATTGCCTAAGTTTTGCTGTTTTGGTAACTTGTAAGTTGTAACTGCAGAGTGACTGAGAGAGTAGAGACTGTGAGAGAGCGAACTCAGCGAGCGAAGTAGCGAAACCTAGATCTATTTGGAAAGTGGTAAATGAAGAAGAGTGAGTCTGTGAGTGAACTGAAGAGAAGTAGAGAACTGATCGAGAAAAATTAAAAGTAGCAAGTTATTAAATAACGGTATAACCGGTCCGGTTACTACCGATCCATGCAAACCACGAACCGAAACTGGAACCGTTTAGGCGGTATATACCGAAAATTTTTACCAGAACCGAATACGTTTCTAATTTATCCCGAACCGGCCGTTCGGTCCGGTTCGCCCAAAAACCGAAAAAATCATTTTTTTTTGCCCACCCCTAGTAACAAGTGAGACAGAAGATTGTGGAGCCAACTCTTTTCAAAGCACCCATAAATTGTTTCATGTAGAGAATCCATGGACCATCATAAGCTTTATAAACAAATTATACATACAGTTTTGTACCATGTTTATAGGGCAGATGCGAAGTCATCACAAACAGTAAAAAAAAACATACCTTTACTGAAAACCCATCTCGTTCTTCACGCTTCCTATCACGAAATTCATCTTCTCTTCTACGTTTTGAATCATCTTGTGATATTAAAATATTCACCTCTTCAGATCGCCTCCGTTCTCTGTCATCATGTCGGGGGGGAAGTCTTTAGCTTTCATATTATCAGTTTCCCAAGACTAAAGAACTGAGTTTAGATATTGTCGTCGTTGTTGGTCTTTTATGCCGCCCAAAACTGGCCGTTTTCCAAAAAAAATGGTGATTCATCAATTTAGTATATTTTTCATATCAATGTTAATAAAAAAAGATTACATGTTTCATTTCAGATGCTTTAAATCCAAAGAGTTTATTTCCAAAGCTAATGTTGTCATACCCGGAAAAGTGATGTGCATACATAGAACATGGCATTTTGTGCTTCTGTTGAGCCGTGGACGAGTGTTTTGGCATATGCATCAATTACCTGCATTGTAGAATGAAATACATGTCATGGAATTGATAACACATGCATTTTTAGTTCCGTGTTACTTGTTTTTACTTACATTGGCTGTTACGTCTTTTTTTTTAGCAACAAATGTATGTCCTCCACAAAAACACAACATGCTCAACCATTGGACAGCCACACAACACTCCTGCATGGTAAAAGGAAATGGTGTTTTTGTGTTCTTTGGAGACAGGTCTCACCGTTATAAGCAATTGAGAAATGCCTCAAGTTATGATAACAGGCAACCTACACCATATGGTCATGTTTCATATCCTAACACAAAAATCAATAGACATTCTAACAAACATGGTACATGTCTTAAACTAAAAAATATGGGATATGCCTCATTTCAAATTGTCCTTGACTAAAACCTGAGACATATCTCAAGTAATGAAAACGAAGGCAATAAATAGCAATGGGACAGTTCTCCTATTCTTGCACAAATTAAGAAATTCGCTGATTGATTTCTAAATTTGCAATAGTGAGGCAAGTTTTCGTCAGCAATTTTCAGTAATTTGTCTTTGAAATATGAGGCGGAACGTTTGTGAATAGTTTCAAAGATGGTATTACCTGTTTGTTCGCTTTCCCGATATATTGTCAAGTTTGTTTCTGTCAGCCAGCGTCAACATCTTGTAGAGAAAATCATTTTTGAAGCTCTGTGTTAGTGTAGGTTCTTGCCCCAAGACAGCCCCAATCTCAAATTGTCTTCATTCAACAGGGAACCTGTTCTGTGAGTTCACTGACTGTCTTCTCCAATCTAGATTTTTCTCCTTCAAGCTCACGAATGAAGAGGTTGTTTCCACTTTTTAGCTTCTCTGTCCCTTCTTCATGCATGGAATTGTTTTCGAATCCATAAAAGCTGGTCTCACAAGTTATTTGTCTCAGTTCAACATCACTGACCTGTATAGAAAGAAAGAAGTTTTAGTAATTGGCGAGCTACTAAAACACGAGACATGTCTAATATTCAATAATGTGCGATATCATTCAGTAGCAACATGATTTGATTTACAGTAAATGAGATAGGTCTCATAATATAGAAATTGGGAAACACATATTTCGTCTAACCTTTTCATCTGGAATTGAGTCCAAAGGATTCTCTTTAATACTTGATTGAAGTTTGGGAATGTTCCACTTGAGAAGCCTTGGGTATACTTTGTTGTTCTCAGCACCTAGAATGGTGGTGTGCTCACACAACCAATACTGTGAAACAAATAGAGTACGAGCAGGTTAATAATACTCATTTTATCTGATGATGTTGATTCTTTGTAATTTCTTAAAGCCATTGAAGAGAAGCTTACCAACAATGTAATTACACAACCTGATACTTTTTCTAGTCGAAGTTGGTATTTCTCAATGGAATTCATCAATGTCTACCGTATCGCTTCACACCAATCGTAATCCTTCATTGACTTCAAGTCATGCATGTAGTGCAAGTAAACCCAACCAATTTTTGTGCCTAGTTTTGTGAGAAGAGAGTTCAGCAGAGGTACATGCACAGAAGCCTAACCACATCCTCTCCATCTTCTTTACAATTTCCCTTCAATGCTTCGTTTAAAATAGCCTTTATCCTGGCTGTCGTTAACCTCTTAGGTTTTATCTTTCTCCTCTTCACCAAATCTATTGATTCCTTGTTTGCATATGCCAAATCCATATGCTTATCTCCACAACACAGTCCAAAAATCAATCTTATATCATGTTTGGTCAGTTTCAAAAGCTTTTGACCTATCTTGAATTGATGTTCACATGCTTGGTATGTTTTGATGATCTGAACAATAGTCTCATCAGATTTTCTACACTTACTGGTGTCCAACTTTTTCTTTCGCAATGCATCAAATAACAACCAGAAGGGTGACACATGCAAATTCATTTTAACATACAATTTTTAAAATCGTTGGTAGCCTTCAAAAATATTGTCTTTAGTAACTAACTTTCTTAAATTCGTCTCAATATACTGGACATGTTTCTTGGCCTCAAGTTTCCATGCCTAGTTTTTATTTGGCTTCGAAGTCTTTTTCTCTTCTCCTTCCCCTTACTCGTTTCAGCTTCATTACTCGGTGGACTTGCATCATCTGATGGTGGGAATGAAAAAACAAAATAAGTCTTTGACATCCGCATAAAATAAATGAATAATGGACATAACAAATATTTAAAAATAAACAAATTATTTCTTACTTGCCGGTGTTGGTCTCTTACGTCTCCTTTCATACACTTTCCCAAAACAATTATGTTATAATCTTTCAGTGAGCCTGTTTTTGTACTTCTAATAAGTACTGATATAATAGTCAAAGGAACATAGATAAATAGAATGATCTCTCTTACAGTGGGACATAGGGACTGAGGGAGTACTTTTATACCAAAGGTCAGTACCTATGACTACACAAGTTTTTTTAAAAGAATTAATCTAATAATAGGAAGTACGGGTTAAGTCAACAAACATCTAGACAATGTTCAAAGAGCAGTCAATCCAGACAATGTTCAAAGAGCAGTCAATCCAGATTTCATCATTTTCCTTTTCTTGGCACTATGCTTCTCATTACCCATCAGAATGTGTTAACTTCCTCCTTCAACACTGAGAGTCCATACCAAAGGAGCACGCATAACCAATATACAAAGGAAGAGAAATCATTAGCGGTAAGCTTCAAGACAACAGAGCTTGTGACAGAAACCAGTAACAATTCCAACATAAGACAATTCCTTTAAGAAAATAACCAAGCATTTTCATCATGTAAGATTAGCTACATTTCTGAAGCCCAAGGCATGTAGCTAAACAATCTTACCACTGTTTCACTTGACAAAGCATCAAAAGAGGCATCTAATAAGAACAACAATCCTTGAGAGGCAACCGAACTTTATCTTGCTGTTTGAACTATCCTAATTTCAGGTCTAAACTTCTTTTTTGCAAGTGAATCCTATTCTCATGCCTTACACATCGAACAAGGGATATAAATGTATCTCATATAGTTCCTCGTAGGTGGACAGATATTCATGAAATACTCTACCGTACAAAGGCAGCAACCCTATCAACACTAGTAAAATGTTGATAGTTGTCATTCACATCCCAACATAATTTTGTTAGAAAATGTGAGATCCCCAATAAATGACCACACTACTGGTAATCACAAATATCTGAGATTCTCATTGTAGCAAAGTAACAATTTTTCGGCAAGAAATACACAACACTGTAACCAGAGACAACTCAGGTAAAATGGTGTTACATGCATTTGGGGTATTACTGACTGCATGTTTAAAGAATCAAAAAGATTATCAGGCTGGCTGACCTATCAATCTTTTCTTTCAATGCAGGATCGATCTCATCATCTATATCACAATCATCAAACTCATCCTTGAGATTTAATCCATCATCTCCAATGTCCGGTAGCTTTATTGTCTCAAAAAGAGCGGACAGAAAATCACCATGACCCTTAACACTATGGCATGCGGCATCAAACCCATTTGAAACCTGGAACATGTCAAGACAACTCTCTTTATGTACTTCTATTTTTGCCCCTAAAAGTACACGACCAACTGCACAATATTCTATTGGGAAAAAATGTAACAATTAAGAACAAGATTACAGAAATATCATAATGGTGGTGGCTGACCTTATTATGGATCTTATGGCATTGTTCAAAGAAGAGATTTCATTTGAAGAAGACGCACAGTTGGAAGGAATATTCTTTTGCAGGTACTTTCTTCTACGGTTTTTCCTTTTATTTTTAGAAGTTCGAACGCCCTTGGAATCTGCAAAATAATTACTCAACTTTGCTGTCTTCATAACGGCAAAGAGAAGGAAAAAGACCAGACTCTGTAACAATGTTCTTTTCAGAAATCTGAGATACCCAAACACAAGGAGAAAAGTGAAGGCACGCACTAATCCATGAAAAACCATTTGAGACTATATTATATGGATTGTCAAAAACTATTCAGACCCTTATAAAATGCAAAAAACCTCAATACAGAGATACTTTAAGATGAACAAACAAAAAGTCCACCGCAAACTTATTAGATTTCAGATACATGCTTCATTGATCCAATACGCCTCTAAGTTTTTCCAGGCAGTTCTCAATTGGTCAACCAGGAACTTTAACAGTAAGTCTTCCCAAAAGTAAAAACACCCAAACACACTGCCACAACGACTCCCCCACCAGCCCCACCTCACATACCACCAAACCCAATTTATGTGTATAATCAAATTTAGGTTCTGCAACTTCAAACAATCACCAAAAGGCACCTACAGTTTTGATGTGTAAATATAAAAGTTTAAATTAAACAAAAACTTATATAAATTGCCAGAAAAGATCAGGATGTTAGTTGTTACCTTCCTCTTTTCCACCTATTTATGGTTGGAGAGAGTTGTATGAACCAGGAAGCAGCAATGAAGGATTCTTACTCATTTCTACTTTGCTTTCCCATTGCCTTACAACTATGTTTCGCTTGACCCCTTCCACTTTTAATTCCACTTGTTGACCCCTTCCACTTTGCCTAACTAATAAAAGCAAGAATCTGTGTTTTCTCTCTTTCTATTCTATTCTCTTCTACGCTAACTGGTGCTACAGCAGAACACTATAATTTTTTTTAATAAAGAAAGGCTGCTTATGCATCAATGAACGAAGCTTACTTGCTTGCTAGCTAATAACTACATGTGTCAACGACCAATATAGAAAAAACGTAATGAAGACGCACATGAGAATCAGAAATCATGGAGTGCATTTTGGAATTCAGGCCAATCCATGATGTTCAAGACCCTTTAAGCATATAAAACTTACGTTAGCATTAGTGTCCAACCTAATACAACCAAAAAGTAGAGGAGAGGTAAAAGGTATGCATACTAGCAAAAAGAGGAAAATGTGAAGATACCTCTATCTCCTCCATTAATAAATGACAAGAGGTCATCAACTGAACGAGCATCTTCATGCTCTACTTCCACCTCAGCATTCTAACCATAGTGTAAAGTCAATAAAAATCAACAGTTTAGATAACATACAGCAATATACAAACTTGAGTACAACCACAGTTTGAAATACCAAGGATGGTAATCATAGCCAAATTCACCTTCAATTTCTCTCTCTTTGAGTTCTTTCCTCTTTCTTGCGTACAGTCTATTCAAAAGCCGGATCCGTGGATCATCACTTCTGTTTTTCAATGGCTCCAATTTTTCCTCCTGCGTCAATTTACTAGTCATTACACCAAAGCAGCTATATGTAATATTCTTTACCACTAGGCAATACACACTAAGCATACTGGTTGCAAGCAAAAAAAACACCTCTGTAAGATCGGGTAAATGAAAAGTCTCATGGATCTCCTCGGGAGATTTCCCTTCAATCATTCGTGCAAGTGCACAACTGGTAAGATCAACCAACGGTTTTAACTGTAGGCTGGCAGTAGCAGATGTCAACTCACAAAGCCTTTTGGTGTCCATTTGGATGAACTTCTCATCAAAAGACTTCCGCTCCTATCCAAACAACAAACAGAAATCAAGTACAGCACTTAAGCTTTGTAGTATCCTCTTGCCAAATACTGCAAGAAGAGGTAATTCTCCCACAAATCAAAACATAATAAAGACTATAATTCAGAGATTTACTTAAATCCCTAGTTCTTGCGGCCTTTTGTGTAGAAAGTTCTTGGATACTTGCAAACTTTTTTCAATCTGAGCTTCCGATAAACCCCGTAAACTATTTGCTTTTATATAGTGTAAGAGTACATGCATTACTCTCTGACACATTTTACAAACTACTCAAACTTATTAATCGTGAAAAACAAATGGCTTCAAACTAAAATTGGTGAAAAAAGAACATTACAAACTGAAAAGAAAAAAAAAAACAAAGAAAAAAAAACATATCTAACCTTAATAGAGCGGCCAGGTACTTGGTGAAATCGGCAATAATCAAAAATTAAAGTCAACAGGGCAGGATTAACTCTTGGAGGTAGAGATATGGGGTAGTTCTTTGAAGATCCCACTCCTGACTGCATTTCAAGCCATAATAAGGGGCAAAACTCGGCTATTTCTTGTTCAATTTCTTGTATCGAACCGTCTGCAGTTTGAAGCCATATATAGGACTTCATCATCTGAAAATGTAAACATATACAAAACACCTTATATTACAATCAAAAAACAGAAAATTAAATGAGGACAGATAACAAAGAAGAAGCACCAAAACGAAATGAATATACGGCTTCAAAAAAAACTAATTAATGCTGCCTGAGGACATTATCTCTAAATATTACAACTGCAGACAACACAAAAATTCATGTGTCAACACACAACACAAAAATTAAGAAATACAATTCATGGTTGTTATCTGTTGCCTTTCTCAATAGTATTTATAAATCAATAGGCTATCTTAACAAGTTCTATTTCATAGATTATTCATTCATCATCAACATTCTGCAGGTTGGTCTTGTACGGGCGATCTTTGCAAGAACATTTGCCGTCCTTGAAAACATGAACATATTTCATGTCCCGGACTATAATTTCCCTCCCTACAATCCTGCATATGTTCTTGAATGCTCGGTGACAAACCCGACACATGAGTTGTTGCTTGATGATCCTTAAACTTGCTCTTGCCGGTGTATTTATCAAACCAAAAGCAACAGCTAGTCTTTCACTATGAGCCAATATATATGATTTCTTAATCTCATTATCAAGCTCATTAAAATTGAGTAGAAAATTGCGATCCTTTTTCTTTGTATCCCTCAATTTTTCTTCGTCCTTGTACAGACCTGGATGTTTTACTTTCCCAAGTTTTTCATGTAGATGACCTGAGTTTCCAAGAACATCTATAACCCCCAAATAATGCTCAACTTCAGCCTCCTCATGTGATGCCTCAACTTTACCCTCCTGTCAAAAAAATAGATGAAAAATCCAAAAAGATAGATGAAAATACCAAAACTTTACCCTCCTGTCAAAAAAATAGATGAAAAATCCAAAAAGATAGATGAAAATACCAAATATTTAAGTAGAACAATATGTAACTAGATGAAAACTAAGTACATTTAATAAAATAGAACATACCCCATACACTTCGGTCGAGTACCAGACGAGAAATATCGTCTCTCACCTACCAAATTAACATTTCCCATGGATGTTGTAGCTGTGCAAACATAAGGAATAAATTGTGAAGTCTTGGAACCATAAGGTAAACAAATTCTCTTATTTTATTGCCATCCATACCTCGAGAAGGAATACAAGAGCCATACAAAAATTTCCTCCTCAAAACACTTATAGAAGCCATTTGCCAGAGAAGCACCTGCAAAATGCAATATTAAAGGCAACTTCACAATGCAGTAGAAATGATATAATCTGTGTTGAATTAATGCCAAATAAAGTAATCCAAGTATAAATATAACATTTAGTTTATATGACTGGGAACATTGAGCTATGAAAAAAAAATACCCAAAGAGCACCAAAGAACAGAGAAATTATAATACAACCACATACTAATGTATTAATTCAAAGAACAAAATATTTTAGTCAATCAACAGAGTATATGAATGTTTAAAGAAATCAAATAGCATAGAAAATGGAAAACCCTCAAATATTTAACCCAAATAAAGTTTTACATAAAAAGTGAAAAAAAAATCTACATTTTTAAAAAAATAAAGTTTTATTTTCTTATTTAATTTTTTGAATCTATATTATATTTTATGAAAGTTTACTCAATTTTGAAAAAAAAAATCTAATATTTTTTTCTTAAAACAGTAATTATTTTTTAAAAAATTTAAAATAATATTTTATTTTAAATATAACAAATAATTATTATTTTAAAAATAATATTTTATTTTACAATATTAAAAATAATAATTATTTTCAAATTATTTTATAAAATATATTATTTTAAAATATTAAAGATAATTATTATTTAAAAAAATATTTTATTTTAAAATATTATAAATAATAGTTATTTTAAAATTATTTATAAAAACATTTCATTTTAAAATATTAAATATAATTATTATTTTAATTTTTTTTAAAAATAATATTTTCTTTTAAAATATTAAAAATAACTATTTTCAAAATAATTATTTTATTTTTAAATATTAAATATAATTATTATTTTTTTAAAATATTTAAAATAATTACTTTATTTTAGAATATTAAAAATAATTATTATATTTTAAAATATTAAAAATTGGGATTGGGTCAAACTGGGTCGGGTTGGGTCAAACTGGGTCGGGTTAGGGTCAAATAGGGTAAGAGGAACGGAAACATAGAAATGTCACTTTAAAGACCTAATTGATGAAAAATGAATTTTAAGGACGAATTTGAAAGTGAGTGACAACTTGGAGGAACAGAAGTGTCATTCAGCCAATACACATAATATAGAGAGGGACTGATTTTCAAACTAGAAAATCATCATAAAAATTAATTTCATCTGTAGGATCAAAATAAGCCCATGGCTTACATAATGCAATATTAAAGGCAACTCCACTAGAAATGGTATAATATGTGTAGAATTAATGCCAAATAAAGTAATTGTGAGAATCGAGATTATTGTACGTACATATTTATGAATAAAATAATATTTTATTACAAATATATGCTTTATAATTTTAGTATAATTAAATACAATTATAAATGTGATGCGGCAATTTTGATGCTATGAATTATTGGAGATTTAGTCAATGGGAATAAATGAAAAATAGAAAATTTGTAAGAAAGAGATCAACTTATATTAGTTAATAAAAAATACTAAGTTTATTAAATAACTTAATAGTTAAAGAAGTAACTAAATGATTATTTAGTTATTTGAGAAAGGAAAATGTATTATATATATATTTAGTGACAATATTTGTAAATAAATTAAACAAACAGTTAAAAACGAAAACAGCGTTACATCCGAAGATGTTTGAAATCATATATAGTACATAACACGTACCATATATTTTAGATTGTAACCAAGAGTCAGTTCTGCATATGATCTTTCTACTAGAGACATGTAACAGAAAGGTACTTCCTTTTCCAAGAAAAGGTTCGAGTTTGATTTGAGCATGTTCTTTATATCTTCTGAAATCTGGGGAATCTTGTCAAAGTCTCCGATTTGCAAGGGAATTTTGTTGAGCAGGGCACGCCATCCGGCAAGTGATTTATTCACAATTACCTACAAATGTCACAAGAATTTAGAGTGATATATGATATCATGAACAACTTAAATTAGGATATTAAGACTAGGGTGCATGTCAGGCAATTTTCTAGGAAAGAGGAGATGGGCCACTCGTAAATCAGTTGAATGAAATAGATCAATTTATATAAGCACGAGACAATTTCCAAGACCACAACATATAAGAAAAGGCCTCAATTAAATAACAGTGCTTGGAGAACATGTAAATTTAAAGATGGCCATTCACAGATAAGTAACTAACATTAAACCAAATACAGAGTAATTAAGCATAAAATATCAAAGCTCTTGAGCAAAGCATAGGTAATATGGCTGACCGTCACGAACATTTGAAGATTCAGAATAACTTTAATTAGTCACCAAGTACATTGTCCGGCTACAGTAACCCAAAATATATAGTTGCAGGATATACCACTTTTTTGTACAGTTTTGAGTCAGTTTTCTAGAACCAAGTAAAACTTTCTTTTACAAAGAATGACTTCAGCTGTTATGACAAGGCAAATTGATGATATACGATGGTATATTTATCCTTCAGCAGACTATATGTTGGACTTTAGCAGCCATTCACAGCAATATTTCTTTCTATTTTCTGCTGCAAAACCATAGATTAATAGAAGTAATCCTGGCAGGATTGAGAATATTGCTAGGCTGATCGAGGAAACCAAAAATACTTGCATTAGAGCATTAGGCATAACTAATAACAAGAACTTAAGGAAACATATCATGACCTGTATGGTGGCAAAGATTATGCAAGGAGTGATCCACTTGACAGTTGCAAAACTCCAAACGTTAATTATACCCTCTAAGCTTCAATAGGACCGACACGAATGAACTCGCTTCTTTACTGTGATCCTGATGTATATTTTTCTTTCTGCAACTAGACAATGACCGACAATTCAGTTCTTTTTTTCCTTGTAGATATAAGACACGACTTGGTCCTTCAGAGTTGAGACTTAAGACTCACCAACACATTTTCTTTTGTTTTTCCTTTTCTTTGTTTCATTTTTGACATCAACTATTGACATCCTACCAAAAGCAACGGAAAAAAATTACTACAGTCACATCTTGTAAAGGAAACGAAAAGAGCTTAAGAGGATAATCAGAACGTAAACATGTCAGGTCTCACAACAAAATGGAAACATAACAAGTTTCTTACTCCCGGTAACATTAAGTACTTTTTTTTCCCTAAGAATAAAAGAGGACGGAGGTCAATGATGAACAAGTGGACAACTAAATAAGATCAAGGACAGATGATGATATAAATGAATATGCCATACATAGTATTGTGAAGTATAAAAGCATTTCGTGCATGGAATATTCTTGCAGCATGCTTTATGTCTCCCAGCCTAGAAGTATTAAAGTATGGCTGGCTACAAGTATAATTCTATAAAAGTGTCCTAAAACATTGAAGAAGTAACATGCCTACCTGACTAGAAAACAGTGAATTAGGAACTATAACAGGGAATTTTTCAGCACTCAGCAATCTTGTGGTTGTAAGTCCCATTTCTATCACCTGACCTTCCACAGATCCAGCCTGCAAAAATAGTATTTATTTAGAGCTCATGGAAGAAACCTGAAGAAGACCAGGCAAGCATCATTTAGGAACCAAAGTTCTGATAGCATTGGTTGTTAGAAACACTGCTCAACAAAATGTGCGATATGGTAAAAAACTTGAGTACGGATGTTAATTATGATAATAGAGAGATGCATAAAAGCATAACTGTTATTCAAAATTAAAAATGAATTTGAGCTAACAAAGCTTTTCAGCCAGTAAGTAGTGACTTCTAGAAGGGGCCTAAACTAAAGCCTATACCCTCAAACTCCAATTTGAATGGCAGACATTCATTGCAAACTCTTAATCTATACGGTCAACATTATTTTCTAATATTTTCCTCCTTAAAGAACATAAAATACCAACTAATGATAATATTGAAACCAGCGCACACCACGGTGCCAACCAAGGGAAGGCTCACATGAATCTCTTAGCCATCAATTATAATTACTTTCAACTGAAGATCAGAATATATTACATATTGGAGTGGCCAACCGTGGTTCAAATCACTGCTGATCTCTGACAGGCAAATATTACCCAGATCATCAGTGAAAAAAATCATAAAATACGACTCTAACAACAAAATATATACTTGTGTAATGAATCGTTTATAGCAAATTTTTAGTGTCAAAACTTAGTTTAAACATCTGAGGCTCTGAGCGAAAAATTACAGAAGTTTTAAGTAGCAAAATTTGCAGATAAGTTTTGATGAGTATGAAATATGTTATATTTTTATTCCTTAATGCTTAATCTTTATATTTATTTTGTGTATAAATATACTTATTATTTTTATATTTTTATTTTAGGTACAATTAATGGGCTCTGTGATTTTGGAAATAATTTGAAGACAAAATGAGCATTTTTGGACCAAGGGGTAACACCTTAGTATTACAAGCTCGTGGGCCTGTTGAAAATTCATCCATACAAATCAAAGCAAATCACGTGGGTTTAAAATTGTGACATGCAAAAGGAAGCTATTCAATTGGGCTAAACCGATCAGACTTGCAATCCTTGAACTTATTTCACGTGGGAAGCATGAATGGGATGGATAGATATTAAATGGATTTATATGACATATCATGTGGGCCACGGATTTTTATTCTTATTCAGCGATCCTAATTCCTATTCAATTGTTATCAACTGAATTACATTTATCTCCAAAGTTAACACGGAATCATCTTGGTTTTACGCGGAAATTGAAGAATCCGAACGCGGCATGGAAAGTTGGCACACGAAATATTGTGGAATTTAATTCCAATTTCAAATTTGATTTTTGGATTCTAGAAAATTAGTTTTTACAATTCTATTGTAATTAGGATTTCTTTTAGACTAAGATTGATTTCCAAGTTGAATTCTATTTCTCTATAGAAATTAGTGTAATTTGTAATTTTTTTAGGATTTGAATTTCTACTTCTCATATGATTTAGGACTTTGTCTAGCACTATAAATAGAGGATGAGAGTAAGGATTTTATTCATTCAATTATCAACTATCATCTATTGGAGTGCAGACTCAAGAGCATGTCAGGCTAGTTCTTTTCATTCAGTTCTAAAGGGAGGTAGAACCTTGTTAAAAGTAATTGATTAATTGAGTATTATTATTTATTCCTTCTTGTGTGAAATTTCTTCTGATAATCTGTTTTCATTGATTGCATGCTAATTTATCTAATTGATTTAAGATGGTCAATTGAATTAGTTTGATCATTATCATATGCTAGATTAAGATTGGTATTACGTGTAATTAATATCTGTCTTCATCATAAGTAGCAACTTGATAATACTAATTGTGGACAAGTTTTTGTGTATTGCTAAGACTATCAGAAAACAAGTTAAACAAATCGAGTTTATGTGTTTGTTACTTGAATTAGCCTAATTCTCTATTTCTTAATGCTTCTATCATATTAAATCTAGAGAGCTTATTCTAGGTTGTATGCTAGTTAGAATCTGGTGGAGAGCTTGTTTCATACAGTGATAATCTAAGGAGAATTTCGGATAGCAGAGTTTATCGATATCTAGGGCTAATAATTTCATTGAAGGGAAAATAATAATTAATTAATTGTTGTACTTGGTGAAACTGAATTGCAGAACTGAAGTTCTTACATATTTGGTTAAATCATTAATTTTTGTTCTCTTAGTTTAAAAACAATTTTCAAAAATCCCCCATCTTTATTTTCTGTTGAAATAATAGAATAATTATAAAACAACTTTACTCTCTGTGAGATCGATCCTTACTTACTAGTGTGCTAATTATTATAAATTGTGAAGTGAAAGTGAGGTTAATTTAGAAGTGTAAACAACAGCTCTCAAATTTTGGCGTCGTTGCCGGGGAGTAATTTGGCGTTTTGTTTTTATTCTATTATTTGTTTTGTTCTTGTTTTATAACTCGATCTTCTCAAGCTACTATATTAGATTTTGATCCAGAGATTGAGAAAACTGCAAGGAGGCTAAGGAAGGAAAAACTTAAAGTTCAACAGTCTTCTGCAGATATATACGAGGCTTCTGCATCATCACCAGGCCTCAACTTAGCTTTAAAATTATTATCCAACGAATCATCCACCGAATCCGATAAAGAAGAAGAGATGACGATTCAAAACAACACTAGAACTCTCAGGGAGTTGGCAACTCCTAATTTAAATCAACATCTGTGCATTGAATATCCTAATTCAGATGCTGCATTTGAACTTAAATCGGGACTAATCCATTTACTGCCTACTTTTTGTGGTCTTACAGGTGAGGACCCCTACAAATATCTGAAGGAATTTCATGTGGTGTGCTCCACTATGAAACCACACAGAATCACCGAAGAGCAAATCAAGCTGAGAGCATTCCCATTTTCCCTAGCAGATTTGGCAAAGGATTGGCTGTATTACCTACCCTCAGGTTCAATACAGTCTTGGAATGACATGAAGCAATTGTTCTTGGAGAGATACTTTCTAGCCTCAAGAGTAGCCAACATAAAGAAAGATGTGGGATTAGACAATTCAGTGGGAAGATACTATACGAGTATTGAGAAAGATTCAAAAAGCTTTGTTCCAGCTGTCCACCGCATCAAATAGATGAACACCTGATCCAGTATTTCTACGAAGGGTTGGTACCGATGGATAGAAGCATGATCGATACAACTAGCGGAGGAGCACTAGTTGACAAGACCTCAGAGGCTGCAAGGAATTTAATTGCAAATATGACAGCAAACTCGCAACAATATAGCACTAGAACAAATCATGCACCAGTAAGGGTAAGCGAGGCAAGCACTTGTGATTATGGTCAACAAATTTCTGAATTAACTGCTATAGTTAGACAATTAGCTACAGGTCAACTACAAGTTGCAAAGGTTCGTGGAATATGTCTACAACTAAATCACAATACAAATGAATGCCCAATATTACAAGATGATGAGGCTGTGCAACAAGCTAATGCAATGGAAAATTATCAGTCACAATCTCAGAGAAAGTATGATCCGTACTCAAACACATATAACCCAAGATGGAGGGAGCAAGCAAGCTACACCACCTGCATTTTCACCTAGGCAGCAGGGCTTCCAACCAGCCCAACCTCAATATCAACCGAAGCAAGCAGTCCCTGCGCCTACTGGAACATCATTGGAGGATATGTTCAAAGCATTCATGGAATAGACAGCAGTTCCTGAATCAGACACAGTAGTTCCAGCAAGAGACAAAAACTTCGGTTCAAGATTTGAGGAACCAAGTAAGACAACTGGTTACAACTGTGGGGATTTTGGAATCCAGTGGCTCAGGAAAATTACCATCTCAAACAGTAGTCAACCCAAGGAAGAATAACTTTGTGGAATGGAACACAGTTGGATACACCACCGACCCCCGTGAGTTTGAGGAAGCAGCCAAGGAGGAAACAGAAAAATCCAAGGTACAACCTAACCCTCCTAATCAGCTTAAAAACATTCTTCTTCCCTTTCCTCCCAAAAATTCTAAAACCTAAAAGAAAGATGAAAAAGAAAAAGAAATTTTGAAAACTTTTAGAAAAGTAGAAGTGATCTCTCTCCTTGATGCAATTAAACAAGTGCCACGGTATGCTAAATTTTTAAAAGAATTATGCACTAATAAAAGAAAATTGCAAAACGATGAAAGAGTCACAGTTGGAAAAAATGTATCTACTATTCTTCAAAGAAAAATGCCTCCTAAATGTAAAAATCTAGGAATGTTCACAATCCCATGCAAAATAAGAAACATCAGATTTGAAAAAGCCATGCTAGATTTAGGAGCTTCAATTAATGTTAAGCCTTTACCTGTTTATGCTTCCTTAAATCTAGGCCCTTTGAAAAATACTGGTGTGATTATCCAATTGGCAGATCGTACTAACACTTACCCCCGAGGGGTAATTAAAGATGTCTTAGTGCAGGTGAACGAACTAATCTTTCCCGCAGATTTTTACATTGTGAATATGGAAGATGATACATCACCAAACCCTTCCCACATCTTGTTAGGAAGGCCCTTCCTGAAAACAGCAAGAACCATGATCGATGTGGATAATGGGACCTTGACTATGGAGTTTGATGGCGAGAAGATTCAGTTTAACATCTATGATGCAATGAGATACCCTAGTGATATAGGACATGTTTTTGCTATCGATGTGAGAGACTCCTTGGTGCATAGAGTTTTTGAACAACTAAATAGGGACAATTTGGAGATTGCAATCACCAACAATTTGGATATGGACAGGGAAGAGGAGATTAAGCAAACTCAGGAATTGAAGGAGAATGTAGTTGCATTACATTCATTGCCAAAATTCTCCAATAAGTCAACAGTATAATCTATTCAATTTCCTATTTCTCATCAAAAGTTACTACATTCTGTTGTACAAGCCCCAATTATAGAATTGAAACAATTACCTGCTCATTTGAAATATGCATATTTGGGGACTAATGACACTTTACCTGTAATTATTGCTAGTAATCTAACCAAAGTGCAGGAAGAAAAATTGTTGAGTCCAAAGGGACCATGTTACAGTTTTTGGTTGGACAATAGCGGATATCAAGGGTATTAGTCCTGCCATGTGCATGCATCGGATATTGTTAGAGGATGGAGCTAAGCCTACAAGAGATGCGCAAAGGAGATTGAATCCACCCATGATGGAGGTGGTGAAAAAAGAGGTGCTCAAATTGCTTGATGCCGGTATCATCTATCCAATCTCCGATAGTCAATGGGTGAGTTCAGTGCAGATAGTCCCAAAGAAATCCGGAATCACCGTTGTCAAGAACGATGATAATGAGTTGGTGCCCACACGAATGCAAACAGGATGGAGTGTGTATAGATTATAGAAAATTGAATGCTGCAACAAGAAAAGATCATTTTCCTCTTCCTTTTATTGATTAAATGTTGGAGAGATTAACTGGGCACACTTATTATTATTTTCTAGATGGTTTTTCAAGATATAACCAGATTGTGATTGCACCCGAGGACCAAGAGAAGACCACATTCACATGTCCCTTTGGTACTTTTGCCTACCGACAGATGTTTTTTGGACTGTGTAATGCCCCAGGTACTTTTCAACGATGCATGGTAAGCATTTTTTCAGATCTTTTAAAAGAATGCATCGAGGTTTTTATGGATGATTCCACAATTCATAGTGATTCTTTGGATGCATGCTTAGATAATTTAAATCGTATTCTAGATAGATGTATGGAAACTAATCTTGTTTTAAATTGGAAAAAATGTCATTTCATGGTAGAACAGGGAATAGTACTTGGACATGTTGTATCATCTAAAGGTCTTGAAGTTGATAAAGCTAAGATAGATGTTATATCTGCTTTGCCTTACCCCGTCAGTGTGCGGGAGATTCGCTCTTTTCTTGGTCATGCAGGATTTTATCGAAGATTTATCAAGAACTTCTCGAAGATTGCATTACCCTTATGTAAGCTGCTGCAAAAAGATGTTGACTTTCAGTTTGATGATGAATGCAAGGAGGTTTTTGACACTTTAAATAAATTATTAACTTCTGCTCCTGTCATTCAACCACCAAATTGAAAGTTGCCATTTGAGATCATGTGTGACGCAAGCAACTATGCAGTGGGGGATGTTTTGGGACAAAGGATTGACAAAGCCGTTCATGCCATCTACTATGCTTCGAGAACTTTGAATGAAGCTCAGATAAACTATTCCACAACTGAAAAAGAACTTTTATCTGTGATTTTTGCTTTAGATAAATTTTGATCATATTTGCTAGGTACTAAAGTTATAGTTTATTCTGACCATGCTGCTCTCAGGTATTTGCTCACCAAGAAAAATTCTAAACCAAGGATTATTCGATGGATTCTGCTACTACAAGAATTCGACTTAGAGATCAAGGATAAGAAAGGTGCGGACAACTTAGTAGCCGATCACTTGAGTAGGTTATTGAGAGACGAGGAGGAGCTACCGTTGCATGATTCTTTTCCGGATGAGCAGTTACTTTCCATCCATGCTGAGATTCCCTGGTATGCAGATATGGTGAATTATTTGGTAGGTGCATATTTTTCTAAAGAATTTTCCAAATCCCAAAAAGAAAAGTTAAAAAATGATGCTAGACACTGTGGGATGATCCATACTTATGAAAATTTTGTGCTGACCAGATAGTTAGACGGTGTGTGCCTAACAGTGAATTTTAATTTATTCTTTCCTTTTGTCATTCTCATGCTTGTGGAGGACATTTTGGTCCAAAAAGAACTGCTAATAAAGTTTTGGAAAGTGATTTTTATTGGTCATCGCTTTTTAAATATTCATATCTGTTTTGTAAAACATGTGTTAATTGCCAAAGGACAGGAAATATTTCTCAACAAAATCAAATGCCCCAAACTCCTATATTAGTTGTTGAGATTTTTTATGTTTGGGGTATAGATTTTATGAGACATTTTTCTTCATCCTTTGGGAATTTATATATTCTTTTGGCTGTTGATTATGTCTCAAAATGAATGGAAGCTAAAGCCACTAGGACTGACGATTCTAAAGTTGTTATAAATTTTGTTATGACTAACATATTTGTCAGGTTTGGAACACCACAAGCCATCATTAGTGATCACAGAACCCACTTTTGCAACAGGGAGTTAGCGGCTTTGTTCAAGAAATACAATGTGTTGCACAAGGTTTCTACATCCTACCATCCACAAAGTAATGGTCAAGCTGAGGTGTCTAACCGAGAGATCAAATATATTTTGGAGAAGGTAATCAACCCGAGCAGAAAGGATTGGAGTCTGAGATTAGATGATGCACTTTGGGCCTATAAAACTGCGTACAAAACACCTATTGGGATGTCACCGTACAGGGTTTGTGTTTGGAAAACCATGCCACTTACCTGTTGAGTTGGAGCATAGGACTTTTTGGGCAATCAAGCAGTGCAACATGAGTTTGGATGCAGCTGGAGTACACAGAAAATTGCAGTTACAAGAGTTACAAGAATTGAGGAATGAAGCCTATGAAAGTTCAAAGATTTACAAGGAAAAGACCAAAGCTTTTCATGATAAGCAGATTGTGCGGAAAACTTTTATTGTGGGACAAAGTTTTGCTATATCATTCTCGGTTCAAGTTATTTCCAAGTAAATTGAGATCTAGATAGGTTGGTCCTTTTGTTATCACTAATGAGTTTTCTCATGGTGCAGTTGAGATTCAAAGCCCGAGCACAAACAAGATCCTTAAGGTAAATGGACATAGATTAAAGTCTTTTTATGAGGGGCATCAGGTGAAAAATATTGAGATAGTGGAACTAGACGATCCCATCTATGAAAGCTGAGAAGAGAGGCATAACGTCGAGCCAAATACGTTAAACACGGGCAGCTGCTTGGGAGGCAACCCAAGATTCCAGATTTGATTTTTCTATCCCTTTACTTTTTAATTTTTGCATGTTAGTAGTTTCTTTCTTCTTTGCATAATTTTCTTACATTGGAGACAATGTAAGGTTTGAGTGTGGGGGGAAGATTTATGTTTTTATTTTATTAGAGGATATTGATCCGATTTTGATGCGGAATTTGAAAAAATTAATGCTTTTGAAAAAAAATTGAAAATTTTGGTTCCATGGTTTTATTTGCCTATGTGTTCGAAGGTTAAAGTCAAAGATTGAACATTGATGCTAAAATTCAGAATATGTTTGATACTCAATTTGTTAATCAATGATGACAACTAAGCCATGATCCATAATAATTTATTTGAATTGAATTTGTGATAAATGAGTACTTGAATAGGAGAAGCATGTTTATTTGGCCAAGTTATTTGTGGAGTTGTCTTTGTACACTGATTTCATGACTTAGAACTGTTTAACTTGCTTATGTTGTTGCAGAACCATGTGAAAAAAAATGAATGAAAAAAAAATAAAAGTTGAAAATCTGCTTCAATGTCCATTGTGTGAAATAACTGGGTATCTAAGCCTCGTGAAGCATCGGTATTCACGCTGAAAAGTGCGATGGATAAAAGCAACTTGACTAGTCGACTTTTGTGGCCTTTGTTACTTGAATAAGTAAACCTTAGGGGTGTCTCTACACCTAACGCCCTAAGATCATCTGGTTTGAGTCGTTGGTGGAAAGTTCGCTAATGGGCAACTCTGAAAAGCCTAAGAAAAAGAGACACTGCACATGTTAAGAAAAAAATATATATATACGAGAAAAGCATGAAAATACATTCATCTGTGCTAAAAAGAAAGTTTTATGAAAAAAAATTAAAAAGCAAGAAAAAATTGTTCTTGGTTGTGAGTCAGTGTGCACGGTTTTTTCTCCATGATAACTAAGTTGAGTAAATATGTGGACTGTACGAAAGTTTCTTATGTGGTTACAGGTTGATTTAATGAAATTCGTTGGTGAAATGGTAAGGTTGTTCGTTGTGAAATAACTGATCATACATTGATTAGATTTCTGCAAATTTAGTGTTGATAGTCATGATTTGTACATTTAAATCTTTTGACACTATGGTTGAATAGAATTTTTTTGAAAATCAAACTTTTGGTTTACACGAGGACGTGTAAAAAGATAAGTGTGGGGGAATTTGATGAGTATGAAATATGTTATATTTTTATTCCTTAATGCTTAATCTTTATATTTATTTTGTGTATAAATATACTTATTATTTTTATATATTTATTTTAGATACAATTGATGGGCTCTGTGATTTTGGAAATAATTTGAAGACAAATTGAGCATTTTTGGACCAAGGGATTAACACCTTAGTATTACAAGCTCGTGGGCCTATTGAAAATTCATCCATACAAATCAAAGCAAATCATGTGGGTTTAAAATTGTGACATGCAAAAGGAAGCTATTCAATTGGGCTAAACAGATCAAACTTGCAATCCTTGAACTTATTTCACGTGGGCAACATGAATGGGATGGATAGATATTAAATGGATTTATATGATATATCATGTGGGCCACGGATTGTTATTCTTATTCAGCCATCCTAATTCCAATGCAATTGTTATCAATTGAATTACATTTATCTCCAAAGTCAACATGGAATCAGCTTGGTTTTACGCGAAAATTGAAGAATTCGAACGCGGCATGGAAAGTTGGCACACGAAATATTGTGGAATTTAATTCCAATTTCAAAGTTGATTTTTGGGTTCTAGAAAATTAGTTTTTACAATTCTATTGTAATTAGGATTTCTTTTAGACTAAGATTTATTTTCAAGTTGAATTCTATTTCTCTATGGAAATTGGTGTAATTTGTAATTCTTTTAGGATTTGAATTTCTACTTCCCATAGGATTTAGGACTTTGTCTAGCACTATAAATAGAGGATGAGAGTCGGGATTTTATTCATTCAATTATCAACTATCATCTATTGGAGTGCAGACTCAAAAGCATGTCAGGCTAGTTCTTTTCATTCAGTTCTAACGGGAGGTAGAACCTTGTTACAAGTAATTGATTAATTGAGTATTATTATTTATTCCTTCTTGTGTGAAATTTCTTCTGATAATCTGTCTTCATTGATTGCATGCTAATTTATCTAATTGATTTAATATGGTCAATTGAATTAGTTTGATCATTATCATATGCTAGATTAAGATTGGTATTACGTGTAATTAAAATCTGCCTTCATCATAAGTAGCAAATTGATAATACTAATTGTGGACAAGCTTTTGTGTATTGCTAAGACTATCAGAAAACAAGTTAAACAAATCGAGCTTATGTGTTTGTTACTTAGATTAGCCTAATTCTCTATTTCTTAATGCCTCTATCATATTAAATCTAGAGAACTTATTCTAGGTTGTATGCTAGTTAGAATCTGGTGGAGAGCTTGTTTCATACAGTGATAATCTAAGGAGAATTTCGGATAGCAGAGCTTATTATTATCTAGGGCTAATAATTTCATTGAAGGAAAAATAATTACTTGATTAATTGATTGATGTACTTGGTAAAACTGAACTGCAGAACTGAAGTTCTTACATATTTGGTAAAATCATTAATTTTTGTTCTCTTAGTTTAAAAACAATTTTCAAAAACACCATCTTTATTTTCTATTGAAATAGTAGAATAATTATAAAACTACTTTACTCTCTCTGGGATCGATCATTCCTTACTAGTGTGCTAATTATTATAAATTGTGAAGTGAAAGTGAGGTTAATTTAGGAGTGTAAACGACAGCTCCCAAGTTTCCAATTAAGAGCAGATCAGAAGTTACCCAATTTTCTAAAGAGAATTTGCAGTTGACTTTAAACTGAATTATTGGTTGATAGATTAAAACCAAAAAAATTTGATATGGATGAAAACATTGGCCATATTAAATTATTTAGGGCAACCATAGTGCCACTAGAAGACAAAGTTCTCTTATTGAAGTTAGAATATGTGAGTGAATATGTGTAAGTGAGAATATGTATGTGAGTGAATGAGTTAGTGTGTGTGTGTGTAGGGTAGGGTAGGGTAGGGTAGAGAGAGAGAATATGCAGTAAAACACAGATGACAAGTTGAACATACTTTAATTGTATCACCAACTGAAAAGGATCGTGACACCTGCACAGACAATCCACTAAGAACATTTCCCAGAATGTCTCTAGATGCAAAAGTAGTAGCAACTCCTGCACATAAGATATAAAAAGACAAAATCAGAACTGAAGATACTGTAAACACCTATAGCAACTTTAATTTTCTAACTTCTAAGTTCAATAGAATTCATCAAAACTGTTTGAAACTAACCATTTTGTCTAATTGAAAAACTTAAGAACTGGCGCATGCTACTATCTTTGGAACTTGAGAGCTTCCACAAGCTTTTTTTTTTTTTTGGGGGGGGGGAGGGGGGATAAAACAACGCTTCTACTAACATGTAATGTTCTCTTTCATTTGTAAAGGAAATGTTTAAAACTAGGAACAATAAGAGACAATAGGCATAAATGCTAATTTTCCATTCACATTTAGTTATACAAACTACAAGCACTATTTTTGGGGGAAAGCACATTTAAAAACTTGGGGGAGGAGGTTTCGAATCCAAGACTAAATAATCTTGAGGGTGGTTTTGCTGCCACCAAGTAATCCCATTAACTTACCAAAAAAGGCTATTTAATAATCCATGCCCTTAATAAAAATGTTTCATATTAAGAGCCAAAGTTCATGTATAAGTTTCATTAATATCTAAAATTATCACCACTTACAAAGTTATGAAAGAGCATAAGAAATTTCCATTAAAAAAACCTACCCCCTATGCCCCTAACAGTAAGGATTGATTGCACAGCCACCCCACACGCCTCAGTTAAAGCCATCACACCAAGGACAAATAGACCAACCGAGGATACTTTGTCTATGGTTAACAACTTATCTCGTTCAACAAGTCCTTCCGTGCTCTTTACAGCCAAAGCACGAGTAACGACATTTGTTTTCCATCGATGCAGAAACCATACAAGTGAAAGAATAATAGCACCTCTCCAGGCTTGTGAAATGTATTGCGATGCAATCGTGGTTGGTGCCGCCATCATGCCTCTGTATACCGAAGTAAAACAAATAGCAAACATAAGCACGAGATGAGAGGAATCTTAAAGACATTATAAAGATGAGCAGCCAAAAGTATAAATAAGAAAGCCCACTAACATATATTTGAATGCCATAAAGGTAACTAGATATCGCAGCGGATCCTCCATAGCACCCCAGAAACTATTCTCATACGGAACTGGCCCCCATAACGAGCTACCAGACAATAATGCAGCAGGGCCTTGTGTTGAGTACTTATGAAATCTCCTCAAAACCCTAGGCATCACAAACCAGACCAACATTGTACCAGTCAAAGTGCAACCAACAGGAACAATAACGTCTCTAGGATAGGGATGTGTATCAAGTAACTGCTGAGCATAAGGAGTAAGTTCATTAGACACCTCTTTAACCTTTTCCCCAGTATAATTCGCAGCATCAACTGCAGACTGCCAAGCATTCTTAACTTTATCTAACAAATTAGCTCCACCAAAACCACCGTCACTAACATCAGTACCACTTGAAGCAACCGGAACTTCAGTGCCCCTAGTGTTATCTCCTTGGCTACCAACAGGGGATGATGAATTCCACCGGTAACTCATGAGCACAGCACGTCCCCCGAACGGAGAAATATTACAGTGTGAAATCAAATTCGACCATATTGGGGAAAATGTACTAGCACAAGTGTTCCTGTTCCTATAATATTGAGCAGCTACAGAAGCTTTCCAACCCATCAATTTAAAGTCATCAAACTGAGAATTATCACCATGTGAAATCAAATTTTCCCCCATTGGCGAGAATGTACTAGCACAACTGTTCCTGTTCCTGTTCCTATAACATTTATCAGCTACAGAAGCTTTCAAACCCATCAACTTAAAGTCATTATTGACATTAGTTAGGGGAAACCCAGATTCTTTAGTGCGGAATTTAGTACAACTTACCAAACTAGATAATGACCTACCATTAATTTCATTCAAATTTCTAGCAAATTTTACACAAGACCCAAGTGATTTCAACATTGAAAACCTAATTGCAGCCATTATTAACTACAGTAATTCGCAGTTGTTCAGCCAAAGCAAACCCAAATTTCTCATCAATCTTCAAAGACTGTAACAAGAGAGAAAAGTACAAAAATCAATTATCAAATTATGCCCAGAAAAACAAGTTTCTACTAATAGATATTATACATGGCTATAAATTTCAACTCAATCAAACAGAGAAATTAGGTTTAGTGCAAATGACTACTGACCTGTGATTTGCTCTTGGGAGAAATTTATATAGAGAAGACAATTTAGCTTGCTAAGCAAGAGATGGATGCTGTAAACGAGAGTCAAGACCAATGGACCGCCCGCAAAGAGACCGGTATTGTATTATAAGTTAAATTTATAAGTTATTTTAAGTTTTAACTTATAAATAAAAGTGTTCGACATTAATTTGATTTATAAATTCAAAATTAAGTTAAAATAAATTATGAAGGTATTACTTATAAATTAAAATAAATATAAAAATTATTAAAAATGACATTAATAAAAAAAATGACAAAATAGAAAATGGGCAAAATAGATGTTATATTTGGTCAAATTAATTTATTTTAAAATGACTTAAAATAAGTTACAAAATACTTGCTTATTTTTTTTTTAACTTATAACTAGAAAAATAAGTCATTCCCTAACAGATGAATAGTAACAACTGACTTATAAATTGATTTAACCAACTTATAAGTCATTCTCGAATATGCTCTAAGAGAATTTTTAAAATAAAAATATAACTATTTTGGTGTTTTACCTTAATCACTTTTGGAAAAAATACAATGCACAAAATTATTCTTAAATTATAAATAACAAAAAAAAGGTACCCATATCGCACAATTATTCTAAATTTATCATTTATACATTTAAAATCAAATTTGTAATTAAATATCAAAGGATTAAAAGCATTTTTCAATTTAAAATATAAATATTTTGGTGTAAGCACAAAATTATTCTTAAATTAAGAAGGAAAAAAAGTAATTAACGTCTCATATCACACAATTATCATTTATAGCATTAATTATTATAATTACTAATTTATCTGGCGCACACTATTATTATTACTCAATACCATTATCAATTCTAATTGTTTTAATGGATGTACTAAAATGGTTCTTAGCATCGACAAAGAAAAACTGTAAACTCGATGGCACATGTTGTTTAGTGGATACCAAAGTTTGAAACCCTAAAATTGAAGTTAAAACATGAAAACAGAGTGACATAAATTGAAGTTTGAAACGGAACTAAAATTGAAGTTTGAAACCCTAAAATTGAAGTTCAGATCTTAAGAATGCATATTAGAAGATAGCCGGAGTCTGGAATTCGAAAAATTACCTCAGCAAATCTAGCCGGAGGCCGGAGGGAGAGTCGGAGAGTCGGAGATCCGGAGAGAAGATAGCCGGAGCTCGGAGGGAGAGGCGGAGAGCCGATAGCCTGAGGCTGAGAGTGAGAGACTGAGAGGATCGTAGATGGAGTAGGCGAGTAGCGAGTATCGAGTAGCGAGTAGGCAGTAGCGACTAGCGAACCACGAAGTAGCTGCAGAGTGACTGAGAGACTGTGTGAGAGAGCGAAGCAGCGAACGAAGAAACCCTAGATCTATTTGGAAAGTGATAAGTGCCTGTCTGACTCTGAAGAAGTGGAAAGTGATAAGTGCCTGTCTGACTCTGAAGAAGAGTGGAGGAGTGGAGTGAAGAGAACTAGAGACGAGAGAACAGATCTGTAAAAATTAAAATTAGTAAATAACCGGTATAACCGGTCCGGTCCGGTTACTATCTATCCATGCAAACCCCGAACCGAAACCGTTTAACCGGTATATACCGAATTATTTTACCGGAATCGAATCGTTTTAGATTTATCCCAGAATGGCCGGTTCGGACCGGTCCGATTCGCCTAAAAACCAAAAAAACCGATTTTTTTGTCCATCCCTAACTATATGCGTGTTAAAATGGGAAAAATAAGATGCTAAAAGATAGTGATTAAAAAAATTACATAAAAGACTTATGTAAAGAAAGTTGAGGTAAAAAAGGAAAATAAAAACTAATTATCAATATTTTTAGTAAAATTCCGCTTTATAATATAGAATAAATAGATTGATAGATAACTAAATAATATTTTAACTATTTATAAATATATTTAATTAAAAGATCTATATTTCAAAATGCTTCATCTCATTAATGTATTGTTTTTCTCTATATAACATGTTGTCTAAGTTATTCATATTCTTTATTAATTAAAGATAAACAACATGCAAATTTCATTACTAAAAATACGTTATATTACAAAGGTTAGAATTTTAATAAAATAACCTAAATGGATATATAACCACAATACTAATTTTGGCAAGGCCACATACACACATATGCATATTTGTGGGCCTCACATGTTAAGCGGGGGTCCACAATATGCATGTGTGTGTGTGTGTGAGAATTATGTGAACCTTTTTATGCGATAGTAGCATTATTGCATAATAAAACTCAATTTTTTAAATCTTTAGTTAGAGTATGAGGTGGAATATAAAATACAACAATACTATTATAACATAAAAAAGACTCACATAATACTCGCATACACACACATGCATATTGTAGGCCCCGACCTGACTTGTGGGACTCACTAATATGCATGTGTGTGTATGTGAGGATTATGTGAGCCACCATTATGTGATAGTAGCATTATTTAGTATTGTGATCATATATATAGATCTAGAGTGACATTTGAGTCCAATAAAGTTGTCATGCCTAATTATATAGTGTGACGCCCCCAAAATAGGTATACATCACATATTCTGAGTCACAAAATACATGGTACAAAATACAAATACAAACTTAATTATACAACATGAGTTGAGAGTTTTTACACGAATATTGTCTTATAAACAATATCCAAACTCAAATGGAGTTCCCATTATATTTATTATCACACTATTTTATGGAATAGTGAGGACTACTACAACCACCAACTCGGACCATCACTCTGTTTCCCTACTAGTCCCCGCTATGTTATCATTGCCTGAAGAGAACAATGAAAGCAAAAGGGTGAGCTCAACTAGTCCAGTAAGAAATATTATGACTAAGATAATCCAGAATAAATAATTGTTAGACTTCAACAGTGTTAAACTGATAAAATACAATAAACATCAAGTTTAACTGTAGCAGAATAAGCAATCCATTAGAAGAGTCAAATAGAACATGATATTTACTATTTTCTACGATTTAAAAAGTTTATCATCAATTTTAGCGTTGAGACTCAACTTAATAAATAATTCACATAACTGAATTATCTCTGCACTACGGCCAATGATATTCATTAATATCACGTCCACGAATTATCCATGCACTACGGCCCAAGGATAACAGTGTTATCACCAATGGTCATGATCATGCCAACAACTATCCATCAATGCATTACGGGCCAATGAGGACATATACCACATCATTTGTAACATTACAAGTCATGATTATACCGAATAATCTCTAGTCATAATTGTGAGATCCCGAATTTTATAAAATAAAAGTATTCAATTTTTTTATTTTGATAAATAGTTAAATTGATAAAAGTTTAAAGTTTAGGGTGATATTTGAAAATTTTGCAAAGTAAGCAAGTTGTCATAAAATAACCGGTAGTAAAAGTACAGTAATACGCGTGGTTACATAGTAGCACACGGTATTAATTATTGATGCTTATGTGAGAAGTCACTCAGTTATACTCAATTATTGCTACAGTAATTGCTGCATCATATCTCTCATATTATTGATTCAATTATTGTCACAGTATCATCTTTATAATATGTTATATTATTAATTCAATAATTGAGACGACAAAGTTATTCATATTATTATTTGTAATATTGACAATGTCTAGAAGTTATGTCAAGGAGAGGTTAGATAATCTAATTGCGCGCCAATAGGGAGAAATCCTTATCAGAAAGCCCCCGCTTTCCTGGGAACGACCTGGTTGTTAAATATTGTGAGTTATAATATTAATGATGAATAAGTTCGTGTTGATTAAAGATGAAATTGATAGTTTCATTGTGTTAGAATTATTAGTGTTAGTGAAAATCGACATTTATTTTGATAATAATTGATGTCTGGAGGTTATATTGACCAATCGGGTAATTAACCGGATAAATAACCAATTAATTGCTACTAATTCACATGCTTATAACTATGTGTTCACATGTGTGTACTATTGATTCAAATGATTTACTATTAGGGGAGTTGGTGCAAGATTGATAATACTTGCATGACTAAATTAAAAATGGAGGTATAGTTGAAGGTACTATACTATAATTAATTTTTTCACATGTTTAGAACTATTGAGTCACATGATTTACTACTGATTCACATGATTTACTATTAGGGGAGGTGGTGCAAGTTTGATAATACTTACAGGACTAAATTAAAAATAAAGAAAAAGAGGGATGCATTATACTGTAATATTTTGAGCCCCAAAACGTGAAATTATCGAAACTATATTTTTCTATAAATAGAAGCTCATTCTTCCTTCATTTCTCATCAATTCACTAAGTCTCACAAGAGCAATTATTATAGAGAAAAATTATAGAGAGAAAGAAGAAGAGAAGTCTGCTACCTCACTATTCTAGTATTCAGTTTCTTCTAAGGTAAGGGGTATTATTTCTTTCGTATTCATGAAGAGAATTATTTTCTTTCAATACTCGTAAGGGGTAATATTTCTTTCGTATTCATGAAGAGAGTTATTTTCTTTCAATACTCGTAAGTGTTGTTATTCCATTCTTTATTATTCTGTTGGAATAACCTATCTGTGCGGTCTGTCGCATGCCTGGTGAATTCTTCTGTTATTTCATTCTTTATTATTCTGTTAGAATAACCTGTCTGTGCGGTCTATCGCATGCCTGGTGAATTCTTCAGTTATTCCATTCTTTATTATTCTGTTGGAATAACATGTCTGTGCGGTCTATCGCATGCCTGGTGAATTCTTCTATTATTCTATTCTTTATTATTCTGTTAGAATAACATGTCTGTGTGGACTACCGCATGCATGGTGAATGATCATTCGTATTTATTCCTTATTAAATTGTGGAAATGATCTGTCTACGTGGATTACCGCATGGCGGGTGAAAATCCATTTGCAGTTTCATATATACTAGTATACTCATTTGGTTAAAGTTTTGGCTTCTATACTCCATGAAATTAGTAGAATATCCTAGATATTTGCGCTTCATCCAGTATCTTTTCATGAAAATATTCTTCTAAGCATTCTTGAATTTTACTCCACAAAGCAGTATCATGTTGATAATTTGGACGTTATTGATTTCTGGATAAATTAGATTATAAATCTTTAAAATTTATCCTTGAACTTGTTTTATTAAATTATTATGTCATTGTCATCATCCTCATGCTTATATTGTGATGAAAGTCATCTTTGGCTTACGTGCATAGATGGACTTGGTATGATTATGACCAGGGATTATTCGGTATAATCATGACCGTAATGTAACGAATGATGTGGTAAAAGTCCTCATTGGCCTGTAGTGCATTGATGGACAATTATGGATATAATTATGACCAGGGATTATTCGGTATAATCATGACCATTGATGATTACATGAATATGCCTGGCCCGTAGTGCAGGGATGATTTGATGATATGGTTTATTTATTAAGCTGAGTCTCAGCGATAAAGTTGATGAAAAACTTTTTAAATCACAGAAGATAGTAGATTTTATGCTCTACTTGACTCTTCTAATGGATTGCTTATTCCGCTGCAGTTGTTGATCTAAAACTTGTTGTCTATTATATTCTATCAGTTGTTATACTGTTGAAGGCTAAGGATAATTTATTCTGCATTATCTTAGTCATAATATTTCTTACTGGGCTAGTTGAGCTCACCCTTTCTTTCACTGTTCTCTTCAAGAAATGAGAATATAGCTGGGACGAGTCGGGGAACGGATTGACGGTCCATATGGTTGTTTTTGTAGTCCTCACTATTCTATAAAATAGTGTGACAATAAATATAATAAGGACTCCATTGAGCGTGGATATTGTATAGATGACAATATTCTTATTGAAACTCTTAGATTATGTTTTGTTGTATTTTGCACGACTGTTGTATAATTAAGTTGTATTTGAATTTTGTACCATGTATTTGGCGACTCAAGATGGGTGATGTATACCTATTCTGGGGGCGTCACAGTTGGTATCAAAGCTTAGGGATATGATCCCTAGTTGAGATGTGAGACAAGAACTAGGAGGAGAAAGACGGAAAATTTCTTCGCTAGTATGACCTACCTAAGTTTATTTGGTATTTAATTGGTCGGTCAGAGTATAAGGATAATATGTGGCATGTCAATTAACCCTTATTTTGAAACTATATTCTAGAATGATATATGAAATATATGAGATGAGAAATGGGAAAATCATGATAGAAAGGAAATAACTGGGACGGTACAATCCGAAAAGAAAGCAAGGTATTCTCATCTCTTCGAACTACCAAGTACGTAAATTTTGAGGGCGAAATTTTATAAGGAGGGGAGATTGTGAGATCCAAAATTTTATGAAATAAAAGTATTCAATTTTTCTATTTTGGTAAATAGTTAAATTGATAAAAGTTTAAAGTTTAGGGTGATATTTAAAAATTTTGCAAAATAAGCAAGTTGTCATAAAATAACCAGCAGTAAAAGTACAGTAATACGCGTGGTTACATAGTAGCACACGATATTAATTATTGATGCTTATGTGAGAAGTCACTCAGTTATACTCAATTATTGCTATAGTAATTGCTGCATCATATCTCTCATATTATTGATTCAATTATTGTCACAGTATCATCTTTATAATATGTTATATTATTAAATCAATAATTGAGACGACAAAGTTATTAATATTATTATTTGCAATATTGACAATGTCTAGAAGTTCTGTCAAGGAGAGGTTAGATAATCTAATTGCGCGCCAATAGGGAGAAATCCTTATCGAAAAGCCCCCTCTTTCTTGGGAACAACCTGGTTGTTAAATATTGTTAGTTATAATATTAATGATGAATAAGTTCGTGTTGATTAAAGATGAAATTGATAGTTCCATTGTGTTAAAATTATTAGTGTTAGTGAAAATCGACATTTATTTCGATAATAATTGATGTCTGGAGGTTATATTGACCAATCGGGTAATTAACCGGATAAATGAGCAATTAATTGCTATTAATTCACATGCTTATAACTATGTGTTCACATGTGTGTACTATTGATTCACATGATTTACTATTAGAGGAGTTGGTGCAAGATTGATAATACTTGCATGACTAAATTAAAAATGGAGGTATATGTTAAGGTACTATACTATAATTAATTTTTTCACATGTTTAGAACTATTGAGTCACGTGATTTACTATTGATTCACATGATTTACTATTAGGGGAGGTGGTGCAAGTTTTATAATACTTTCATGACTAAATTAAAAATGAAGAAAAAGAGGGAAGTATTATACTATAATATTTTGAGTCCCAAAACGTGCAATTATCGAAACTATATTTCTCTATAAATAGAAGCTCATTCTTTCTTCATTTCTCACCAATTCACTAAGTCTCACAAGAGCAATTATTATAGAGAGAAATTATAGAGAGAATGTGACACCCCCAAATCCAAGTACTTCGTTCCCACAGGATTTGGTGTTCACTATCCAAAACGTTACATCTAACTACCCATAATCAAATGATAAAGACATAATTTAAATAACTTAAATAATAATCTTTCCCATTAAAGGGTTACATCATCATCTCAAAATAATCTCAGGTAATCTAACCTTAAATTTATTACATCAGTCTGTGGAACACATCACATATTAAAACAAGTCTTTAACATAATTCATTAAAATAAAATTCTCATAAGTCTTCAGCACTTGGACAATTTGCCATTTCCTTTGCTAGTAGATGGCTCATCCACTTTCTCCACTTTAGCTGCAGTGTTAATTGCAAGAGTGAGCAAACAAATGTCCACTGATATAGAACGTTGTAATGATAACAGTATGAGAGTGAACAATGATTGCTGAACAACAATGAACTTGCTCAACGAATCCAAAATAGAAAAAACAAGTTCGAACTTTAATTGTCTGAGGGTCTTAAGACTACGAACTATGTCTCTGGTATTTAGGTATTATTACCTTAACCTTAACAGTCATTAGACTATACAGACTCTTCTTAACGTACTTAGGGGGATCAGCCCTTTGTACCATGTATTGTGCACAAATATCTAAACGTTACACGTACAAAATCCCCTATGATAGGGTTGTTCGTCTCAGTTTGAATTTAGAATTTCCGCACTAAAGAAAGTTTAGTTTGGAACTAGCTCATCAGTGTTTCTAGAATTTTAGAACACTATCCGAATATAGATTAATTCAGTCCATAAAGGTTTGCATACTACTTGAAGGTTTAGTATAACAATAAAGCTTTGAACAAGGTTATCAAAGTTAAAGATTGAATAACACAATATATAATTGAGTAAACATGATATACATGCAAAGTACAATATTCAGAAGAGTTAAAACAATCTCCTTTGAATCAATGTATTAGAATAATGTATGCTTCGAATGAAAATAAGGAAAGTAAAACTTGCTCGATGTAACGAATTAGGTTATAAGAGCTTGCACAAACATACTCAAGACAAACTAGACTTGCTCAACTTTACAAGCATTTTAGGAACTTGTATAATAATAATTTTAGGAATGGGAGCATGCATTCAATATGAAAAGAATGAAGCTAGGAAGCAGCTTGCTCAATGTAAAGAGTTAGGGTTTAGAAACTTGCCTTGTTTGTAAGCTAGAAAAGTGTAAAATAATCTCCAATTACTCTACACATATCATTATAATCGCAACAACAATTAGTTGTATGAATATTAACACTATGGGTATTAAACCATCATTTAGGTCATAACATTAACCTAGCACCTAACCATTTAGGTTAACATACTTAACGAATCTAAAATCGCATTACGAGCAAACATAACTTACTCATTCATTTCTAACTTTTGAAAACATCACTTTTGAAAACATCACTTTTAGCCAAGACAGGGAAGTGTCCTAACATGAGTTTTAATTTCCTTGACTATGGTTGTGTGTTCCTGAGTCCATGGAGGAGGATTGGACTTTAGCCTATCAAACTATGATACTGTTCAAACAGGGGTTTACATTTGACTCTAAGATTTTAGTAGAAGTCACCTATGTAGTTTAATGCCCCTAAGAATCTCTGGAGTTGATTTTTATCTAATATTTCATCTGGGAATTTATCTGCACATTGAACCACTCTATCAATTTGTATTAATTTTCCTTGATTTATATTATGACCTAAAAATCTTATTTTTGTTTGAAATAGACTGATCTTTTTAGCTGAGACAACTAATTCATTCTTTTTAATAATTTCGTAAAATTTATAAAGAATACACTTCTAATAAATTTGACAAGTTTTGTGAAGATGAAGGTTCATATTTATGGAGTATAAGATTACAATGCTCCATAACCGAGTCCTTTTTCGTGCACGTTGTTAACACTTGCTTTCTATATCTTATAGCAATCCTTCAAAAAGAAAACAAAAACATATATTTAAATATTACAAGTACATGCATAAGAAAGAACTGCTTCATCCACTGATGAGTGAGTTTTATACTCATAATTGAGTGCGTTTGAACTTAATCTTTTGGATATTTTTAAGTGTTTATGTCTATTCATGCATGTTTTATGTTGTTTTGTAGGAATTGGGACAAAAGTTACTTGAATCAACGTTTGTGGTGGCTAGATTCGCGTTTTCGGCTTTCCATTTACACAGCTGTCACTTCAGAGCCAATTTTAGTATTGTTATGGACCTTATTTTGAAAAACTTAAAGAATGAAAGTTGTAGATCTACGTCTCCTCTTTTCGGAACATCTTGAATCATCGAAATCAGAGTTCGGACGAAAAAGTTATAGCCATTTTCCCAAAGGACATCGGAGCAGAAAATTTTCAGAAAATGTACCAGCGCCGGGGCGCCCAAACAAGGCTTATTTCCAGCGCCGGGGCACTATAAGGCAGAATACCAGCACCATGCCTAGCGCCGGGGCGCTGGGGAAGAGCCTGGAAAGGCTTGGACGCGTTTTGGGGCGAATTTTGACACCTTTTTGACTCCAAATTGGATTGGGTTTGTTCCTAACATAAAAATTAGACTTGTAACCTATAAATACTTGATGTAAGACATATAATAAGGGGGGATTACATAGATTAGACTAGATTAAACACTCCATTAGATTAGAATCTAAACCCTAGTTCTTAATTAGCCATTGGAGATTGAAGCAACTTGGAGATCTTTGGAGATCAAGAGTAGGAGCAAGTGGGGAGCATCAGATTTGCTGACAATAGATTCTGTTCTCTTCTCTTATCATACTTTTATCTTTTAATGTCTATTCAGTTGTGGATTCTTGGTTTCAATTCATTAATTATGAACTAACTCTTTTATTATTATTTCAATTGAACCTTTTATGTCTATGAATTAGTTATTCGATTTATTCCAATTATTTGTGTCAAAGTGAATTGTTTATATTATCTTGTGCTTATTGATTAATTATCTGATCAGTAATTACCTTGTTATTCTAGAAGGAATTGGAAGAGGAATTCTAGGGTTAGAACTGGGCATGATAACATGTGACTTAGTTATTTGCATGGTGAATAATTAGGTTTGTGAATAGAATGGAAATATCTGTTTACCGCATATAACACATAAGGAATTGGGATTAAAGGAGTTTAATTCACTTGTTTTGCATAGGAATATAGCAAGATTAATTTGAGTTAAATAGAAGTCAATTGTTTACTTGGAAAATGGCTTTTGGCAATAGAGAATTCCTGTTAACAATTTAGCAGACATAATAATTGGAATAATTGGATAATTGATTTATAGTTCATAGTTGGGGATATTGAAGTCTTAATCTTTATTTATTTGAATTAATTTTAGAGTAATCTAGTTTTAATTGATTAATTTAGTTTACTTAATTAGAAAAATCACAATTTATGGTTGTTTAAATAAAATTGATTTGGTTAAGAGTTAGTACTTGGTAATTTTTATTAAATAATTCCTCGTGAGAACGATACTTTTCTTATCACTTTATTACTTGTTGACCGTGTATACTTGCACGTATTCATTGATTGCGAAATCGATCAACATCCATTCCTTTGGACAAAAGGACTATTTTTCTACTTTGGCAATCTCTAACCACTATTGACATTCGTTTCCTATCCAAAGTGAATTTCAGAGCGTCCAACAATTCATATTGTATCAGAGAAGCATTGGAATTGATTTCTACCCAAAAAATAAAAATAAATGTTAGAGCAGCTTTGACATCTGCATTAATATCAATTTATCTTTGTCTAACAGCTAATAAAGATTCCGTACCAAGAATACTAGCATTCTTATTCATAAAAACCATATGCAAATGGGCAGCAGCACGAATAAGAGCTTCCTCGTCCTGCAATTGGGCCTTGTTTGAGAGCACTCCAGTTTTGCTATGGAAAATTGCAGAAAAATTACAGAAATTATAATTCAGGAACAAATACATGGCAGTATTGCAGGCGAGGATAGAAACAGAAATGGAAATAAGTATTATTTCTGGCTTCTTGGTGAAGTGGACAAACTTGACAAGAATTTTGATCAATAAATATACTGGAATTACCTTAGCAAGTGTTACCGGCTTAGGTTTCTCAAACAGGAACTTGAAAGAAGAGAGGAAATCGCACCAGACAGCGCGCCCGCGAGATGCCTCAGTTCCAGTTTTTGCAGAAGCTCGAAATCAGACTTTACTTTGGCCAAAAATCCCAATTCTACAGAAAATCTCCCAACTTCAACATCTAACAATTTGTCATATTATAGTCATACATGCTAAACACCATTCTATATACAAAAACATTATATAAATATCATTTTGAAGAATCAAAACTATATTTCCCCCCAAATTTTCTCATTTTTATACTTTTAATGAATTTGATCGCCACGAATTCGTTTCTTAATCAATTGACATGATTTAAACTACGCTGTTTTCGTTTATTAACATATTATCACAATCCAACTTCAATTTTCAGATTATAACACATATAAGGCATGAAATTTGGTACTTTCTAAGCCATATTATAAGAACATAAAACTGATATTTCAATTGACATGATTTAAACTACGCTGTTTTCGATTATTAACATATTATCACAATCCAACTTCAATTTACAGATTACAACACATATAAGGCATAAAGTTTGGTACTTTCTAAGCCATATTATAAGAACATAAAATTGATATTTCAATTTCTTTCCTACAAAGCCAATTCCTCACGAATTTGACAAACAAGTCTCAAGTATACATGACGATTACAGATTTTGCAAACTATATGCACCTACCTCTACCACCATTCACGTAATTTCCAAATTATATCAAAATACATATACTACCAAAACTAAAAATAAAAATAGGAATAGTTTATACCTTGAATCTTTGATGGTATGATAGCAAAATTAAGAGAAATCCTTCCCCAAAACCCTTCTTCTCTAGCCCTCTAATATCACTGTGTTCTCTTCTTCCGAGCTCTCTCTCTCAACACTCTGTATTTCCTTCTCTCTGAACTTAGCCTTAGAAAAAAAAATAGACGCGAAGTAATAAAATGGCCTTTCCAACGTTCCCTTCCGTTAGAAAAATAAAAAGTTTGCGTCAGTTGAATAAGCCAAAGGCCACAAGGCCTTGTTTGGCTATCCCGAAACTCCCCCAACTAGATTATTATTATATTATTTATATTATATAGTTACTTTGTGTCACACTCTAATTAATTTAAATAACTTTAGTTTAGTTAAATTAAATAACTCATAATAATAAGAATAAAAATCTTATTATCATTATACTTATAATTAATAAATAATTATATATCTAATTTAATTAATAAATTAGAAACTTTACTTTATTTAATTTATTTATTTCCATTAAATTAAACAATTCATTTAATTATTCTCTTAAATATTAAGCAATTGATTTAATTTAATTATTTTCCTTAAATTAAATCCTTCCGATAAATTATCATTACTCAATTTAATTTACACTAATCAATTTAATTACTAAATTAATCCACCACAATCCATCAATTATTTATTTTTCTCAGTAAATAAATTATTTAAAATATTTAATTAATTTCATAAATATTTAAATTAAATCACAAGTTTCTCGATCGTTACATCCTTCCCTCCTTAAAAGAATTCTGTCCCCAGAATCACAACTCGAAAAATTTATTCGTTACATTCTTCCATTCTTAACAAGATTCTGTCCCCAGAATCGCTATATAAAATCAAGCAAACAACTGAGGATAATTCTTCATCATAACGCTTTCAAGTTTTCACGTAGCTTCCTCAGCATTGTGGTTCCTTCATATCACCTTAACGGAAGGTATCACTTTATTCCTTAGTACTTGCTCTTTTGTGTCAATAATTTGAATAGGGACTTCTTCATATGACAAATCTTTCTTGTGACACCCTACCAGACCCCCGAGTTTGGTGTTCACGATCCACAATATAATAATATCTAACTACCCATTCATATAGAAATAGTATTACATAAGTCATTAACATAGGTTGTTAATACATTAATCCCAGGTCTGCTAACCTTAACATTACACACATACCCCTTAGATATACAAAAAGGATTTATAAATACAACATATTCATAATGTTTATAAAAACTAATTTATAACTATGCCTTTTCCTTTGTTCTTCTTCACAGCACCTTCTGCAACCTCGTCCCTAGCTGAAAAGTTTTATTTAGCAAGGGTGAGCAACAAGTTTGCCCCGCAAGTTAAGACATACAATAAATGTATAGAAATCAATATCAAGTTTTCTCACATTCTACGCAACAATAATTTAATAATGAAAGAGTACAACGCTTTCAAGGTTTTCTACGATATTCAAATGAATAATCAAGAACTATATTCTACAAAATAGCAAAGTGGAATGTGTTCTAGATTTATGCTGAGCAATCCATTGGATCTTGAACTTCTCTTCTCGAGTAACTATCAAAGTTATACTTTGATATACCCAGGTGTATCAGATAACCATAAAGATTAAATCATACCCCTCTGCAAGTATATAAAGTGATCAGCTTTAGTATACCCTATATTATGCACAATACTTAATCGCGCGAAAAGGTCGATTATACGACCAATAAATTATTCCCTTTTATATAAAAGGTTGTTCTTCTCAGTCTCAAAATCAAGATTTTTGATTTAACAACGAAATACTGTGATTTCAATTTTTAATTACTTCTCGATCTAGCCGAAATAATTGGTATCGATCTGCCAATAATAATTTAATTCTCTTCTCGAAACTTTCAAGTTCTAACAAAGGTTCGTCTAGCCAGAATAATTAGCTAAGACATTTCTCAACATAATGCGACAATAACAGGAATTATCTGTACTGTCAATTCTATCTTCTACGGATATGAATATCCAACAACAGTTATTCTATAAATGTATATTTTCCGAATCAGTAATTCAATTTGAATTATGAAACATGCACTAATTGCGAATAATCAACAATAAATTTCCTGGACATGGTATAATTAGCAATAATTAACCACTATAATAATTGAATGAATATAACTCAAGATTGAGTTAGGAAACTTGCCTCTTCCGCTGATTACAGCTGCACAATAAACTTATCTGCGTTCGTAAGACCTATAACCAATAATATCGGTCTCACAATTAGCACAATATTTTATAACACACAACACTGTATTCTACAGTCAAACTTCTCTTAGACACATTACCACATAGCCACATCAGTGTTTATAACCTATATAAACACTTATCAAGTCTAATTAGTTCAGTCTGGTTGGACTTCGGTCCATTCTCGGTGTTCTGGTCACTTTATCCGATAATTAACACATTGATTATCAATTAAACTTGGTCTCTAAGTTTCAATATTATTTTAGATAAATCAAATATCATTTATAATATTTTTCTGAAGCTTTTAATAATTTATAAATAATTATTATAATTTATAATAATTTTTCAAACACTTAAATCATTTTTAAATGATTTAATTATTTAATAATCTTATTATCATTAATATTTATAATATAAAAATATTAATGTTATACTTATCAAAATATTAAAGTTATTGTTAATAACTTGAAATATTTTGAAATCATCAATATTCTACTTAAATGATTTTTAAAGTAAATAAAATCATTTTTAAATTATCACCATTAATATTTAAATATTAATGAAATTATTATCAAAATATTAAAAGTCATTAATTATAACTTAAAATATTTTTAAAATATTTTTCTCATTTTTAAATGATTTTTTAAATCAATAAAATTATTTTTAATTCATTTATTTAATATAATAATTAAATAAATCTAATATCATTAATATTAATTTATTAATGAGAATTCTCCAAAAATATTGAAATATATATTTTATAATTCAAAATATTTTCTAACACTTAATTCTTATTTAACATGATTTTTCATAATATTAAATCATTTTTTTCTAATTTTTTTAATACACTAATTAAATAAATTAAATACCTTTAATATTTAAATAATTATAAATATTAATAAAAAATGTCCCAAATAATTAAAAATTATTTTTCAGAATTTAAAATGATTTTTAAAACCATTTTTAGTAATTTTTATAGTTTATTTCTATTTTTAAATATTTTTCGGAATATTCAGAAATTCAAAAATTAAATAAACCGTCGCTATAGGGCTTTAGCGACACAAAGCGTCGCTGTTGGTGTTCTTGAGCTCAAGAACACTGACAGCCGGCTTAACAAGAGGTCAACTTTGACCGGCTTTTAATCTAAGTGTAATTCGATTCTGGGCTATCTCTAATTGTGATCTTGTAGTATTTTTGTAACACTACAACAAATAACCATCATCATGGTCTAATAATATATCTACTGCAAGATCCAAAGCCTCAAAGTGGCTGTCAGAAGCTTCTGGGCTTTCTGGGTTACCTAGAAACCTAGACAGCTTCGACTGTCTACTTTGTGGTTTGATTTTCTTCCAGCCCCGGTCATCAAATAAGTTATTTTATGGTCTAAAGCTATAGTACTAGTGTCAAAGTACATTTACATCACAACATAACAGTTAATCAACATCTAGATCGCCAGATTCAACTTGGTCCTTAAAATTTTTGGGTTTTTCCAGAAACGTGCTCCTTGTCCGAGTGGCCTATTTTGACCACTTATTCCTTTTGATCGGTTAACTGTTTTAGTGTTATATGTGACGCCCCCAAAATAGGTATACAACACCCATTCTGAGTCGCCAAAATACATGGTACAGAAACAATTACATCTTTATTATTACAACACAAGAACTGTGAGTTTAAATACAAATATTGTCATTTAGACAATATCCACACTCAAATAAGTCCTCATTACAATTATTGATACATTATTTTACAAAAATGGTGAGGACTACTAAAGTAACTTCTAGAACCATCATTCCATACCTCGACTAGTACTCGCTACATTCTCGCCTCCTGAGAAAAATGGAACAAAAAGGAAAAGGGTGAGCTCAACTAGCCCAGTAAAGAACATTATGACTAAGATAATACAGAACAAATTATCGTTAGTCTTCAACAGGAAAAAATCTAATAGAATACAATAGAAAACAAGTTTTAAATCAATAACTGCAGCGGAAACAACAAACCATTAGAAGAGTCAAGTAGAGAATGAGTTCTACTATCTTCTAAGATTTAAAAGTCCATCATCAATATTTTATCCCTGTAACAAAAATCAATAACCATCTTTAATCAAATTTTTATCTTTGCACTACAGGCCAAAGATATTCATTTGTATCACCAGTCGGTCATGTTCATCTCAACACATGTTCATCTTTGCACTACGGGCCAAAGATATTCATTAGTTAATCATTCATTTAGGACTGAGGATGATGAAAAATATCTTAAAGAAAACGAATCCAGTGAAACAAAATAACAAATATTAAGGATTCATATTTCGATTTATCCATGTCCAAAAATACCTTATAATTATTCATAGTGAGGTAGAATTCAAGAATGATCAAAACATGGATACAATCAAAGCTAGTACCCAGAATAGATATTTTGGACGAAAAGAAGAAAATTTTATTTTTCGGTGAATAGTAACTCGTGAATAGTAACTCATGAATAGTAACCCCGACGTGAAAAGTTCCAAATTTGATAAAAATTTCTAACCAATATTTCGGCATAATGATATTGAAGAAATAATATCATTTTCGAATAAAATAACATCCCTTACCTCGTAAAGACAATACTTCTGGTCGGAATACCGGTATAAGGCTGAAAGAAACTTGCTCTGATGAATAGAAACTCTCAAAGTATCTAAATACTCACAAAATACACTCAATAATCTAGAGAGAGAAAGAGAGAAAACTTGTTTCTGATGTGATTTTCAATTCTAACTTAGCCCTCTATTTATAGGAAAATGTTAGCACGCCAAAGCAGACTTAACCTGCAACCTGATGGCTTTACCTGCTACTATTCCCACCCACCACATTTGAATAAAAATCTCAGCACATTTCTTCACCAACCAAGAGTGGGGCCCACCAATTCTAGAATTTTCTACCAAAATGATTAACTCCAAAAATTCAACAATTTCTGAACCAGTCATCTCGTAAAATTCATAATAAATCATACGTTCATTTTTAACGGTTCAAAATTTGAGGACATATACTCAACTTATATATGTATAACATATCCAAAAATTACCACGATCCAACGGTCGGATTAAAAATTATAACCACCGCAAAATATCTCAAAAACCCTGATTTTTAATACCTCCATTCCGACAAAAATACTGATAAAAACCTCAACATTAACCACAAAAATATATCCCTCATTTATATCCACAAAAATAAATATTTCCTTATCATATGAATCAATAATTAATTATTCACAAATAATATTACAGAATCACATTTATGACAACCAGGCCGTTCCCAGGAAAGAGGGGGCTTTCCAATAAGGATTTCTCCTTACTGGCGCGTAATTAGATGACCAAACCTCTCCTTAGACAGAACTTTCTAGACATTGCCAATAATGTTATCTAATAATATTATTCAAATAATATGAATTATTGATCTGATAATGGGAAATACTGTGTAGTGACAATTATTGAAACAACAGTAATATAAAATATCAACGCAACAATTATTGAATCAATAAAATAAAATACTGAACAATAATTACTGTAACCATTATTGAGTAGTGCCTTCTTACGTAAGAATCAATAATTGGTGCAATATAGTGTGCTACTGTGTAACAACGCGTATTACTGTGTTTTAACCACCGGGTATTCCAACAGTATTAACGGTAACAACTACGCCATTATTAATAAACAACATATACTTGTCGTTTTCTTCATCCAATCGCTTTCTGTTATGGGGCCCACAAAAGGCTGCACCGTCGTACGAATATTCCCCGACAGGAAGAATATTCCACGACCAAACGAATATTCCCCGACAACAATGAATATTTTATAACCACCTGCTTATTTGAAATATTTACGCATTTTACCCATAACTAACCTCATTAATCAATTTAACACTTACTATTTCAAAATAATAAATAGAGGGAATTTAAATTTCATTTATTAATAATTTGGGGTCTTACAACCTCCCCTCCTTATGAAATTTCGTCCTCGAAATTGACGTACGTACCTGGTGTTTCGAAAAGATGAGGATACCTCGCTTTCATTTCCGTTTCCAACTCCCAGGTCATTTCCTCAATAGCATGGTTTCTCCACAAAACTTTAACTTGTGGTATGACCTTCGTGCGTAGGACATGCTCCTTTCTATCCAAGATCTTGACAGGTACCTCTTCGTATGTTAAGTCTTCAGCTATCTCGTCCGGTTCTAACTCAATAACGTGGTCTGGGTCTTTCACATATTTACGTAACACAGATATATGAAAAACATTATGAACACGAGACATACTTGGAGGTAACGCGAGTCTATAGGCCACATTTCCTACTCGGTCAAGAATCTAAAATGGACCAATAAATCGTGGATTGAGCTTTCCTCTCTTCCCAAATCTTGTAACTCCTTTCCATGGAGCCACACGCAACAATACATGATCCCCAATGTCAAATTCCACGTCCTTTCGATGAAGATCCGCATAACTCTTTTGTCGATCCTGTGCCGTTTGTATACGTTGTCAAATCGTTTGGATCTTCTCTGTAGTCATGCGTACCAACTTTGGTCCCAACAATGTTGCTTCACCCACCTCGTCCCAGCATACTGGAGAGCGACACTTTCGTCCATATAATGCTTCAAATGGGGCCACACCTATACTTGCCTGATAACTGTTATTGTAAGAGAATTCCACCAATGGTAGGTACTTATCCCAACTCCCTTTGAAATCTAGGACACAAAGTCTTAATAGATCTTCAAGAGTTTGAATAGTCCTCTCTGATTGTCCGTCCGTTTGAGGATGGTATGCCGAACTAAATCGTAAATCTGTGCCCATAGCTTTTTGCAAGCTAACCCAAAATCTTGAAGTGAATCTTGGGTCACGATCCGAAACTATGGATACTGGCATGCCATGCAGTCTCACAATCTCATCTACGTATATACGAGCAAGACGTTCAATGGAATAAGTCTCCCGTATCGGCAAGAAATGAGCAGACTTGGTTAATCTATAAACAATAACCCAAATAGCATTTATGCCTTGAGAAATCGTGGGAAGACCCGTAACGAAATCCATGGTAATGTGTTCCCACTTCCATTTCGGAATCTCAAGTGGTTGCAATGGACCCTTTGACACTTGATGTTCCGCCTTTACACGTTGACAAGTTAAACACCTCGAGATAAACTTTGCAATCTCTCTCTTCATATTATTCCACCAAAACGTATGTCGAAGATCACGATACATTTTGGTACTTCCAGGATGGATTGCAAATGGTGTATTGTGTGCTTCCATCATGATCTTGTACTTCAAATCAGAATCGTTAGGAACACAAAGTCTGGAGTGGACTCGAAGTATTCCTTCTTCATCGATTCTTGCTTCTGGAATAGAACCTTCTTGCACTTTCTTCTTCATATGCATCAGCTCTATGTCCATAGCTTGAGCAGCTTTAACTTTATCGATTAAAGTCGGTTCTACTCGTATATTTGATATCATCATGTGGGTACTTGGAGCCTTCATCTCTATCTCCATCCTTTGCAAGTCATACAAAATGGGCCTTTGTGTTAACAACATTGCACTCGTACCCGCATATGATCTTCTACTCAATGCGTCAGCTACTACGTTTGCTTTTTCAGGATGATATTGGATGGTATGATCGTAATCTTTTAACAGCTCGAGCCAACGTCACTGCTGCATGTTGAGTTCCTTTTGGGTGAAGAAATATTTGAGGCTTTTATGATCTGTATAGATCTCCACTTTCTCCCCATACAGGTAGTGTCTCCAGATCTTCAACGCGAAAACTACTGCTGCCAACTCCAAATCATGAGTAGGATAATTCCTCTCATATTCTTTGAGTTGTCGCAAGGCATAGGCTATGACTTTCCTATGTTGCATGAGAACACTTCCAAACCCTTTGCCTGAAGCATCACTGTAGATAACAAATCCATCCGAACCAGATGGTATTGTCAGAACAGGTGCCGAAATGAGTCTCCTCTTAAGCTCTTGAAAACTCTTCTCGCATTCCTCGCTCCATACGAATTTGATATCTTTCCGAGTCAGCTGAGTTAACGGGGTAGCGATTCGAGAAAACCCTTCCACGAATCTTCGATAATAACCAGCTAAGCCCAGAAAGCTACGTACTTCGGTCACCGTCTTTTGTTGCTCCCAACTTTGTATTGCTTCAATCTTCGCCGGGTCAACAGATACTCCATGTTTTGACACCACGTGCCCTAGGAAAGCTACTTCCTCAAGCCAGAACTCGCATTTCTTCAACTTAGCATATAACTTATTTTCATGCAGCCTTTGGAGTACCAGCTTCAAATGATGCTCATGATCTTCACGGTTTTTGGAATATATGAGGATGTCATCAATAAAGACAACAACGAACTGATCCAAATAATCCTTGAATACTCGGTTCATCATATCCATGAAAGCCGTAGGAGCATTAGTCAATCCAAAAGACATGACTAGGAATTCATAATACCCGTACCGAGTTCTGAAGGCAGTCTTTGGAATATCCTCAGTTTTAACCTTCAGCTGATGATATCCAGAACGAAGATCGATCTTTGAAAAGAATTGTGCTCCTTGTAACTGGTCAAACAGGTCATCAAGACGAGGTAGCGGATACCTATTCTTAATAGTGACATGGTTTAATTCCCACTAATCAATACAAAGTCGCATACTCCCGTCTTTCTTCTTTACAAATAAAACAGGAGCACCCCAAGGAGATGTACTAGGACGAATGAAACCGATGTACAACAACTCTTGTAGTTGGACCTTTAACTCCTGAAGTTCAATAGGAGCCATTTGATATGGGGTTTTAGAAATGGGCTTTGTACCAGGTTCAAGATCAATAAAGAATTCAATTTCTCGTTCCGGGGGTAGACCGAGAAGTTCTTCAGGAAATACGTCAGGAAAGTCAATAAAAACATGAATATTATTCAAATTTGACGTGTCTTTATTCAAATCCATAACATGGGCTAAGAAAGCTTGACATCCGTTTTTTAATAAACGAATGGCTTTATGGCTTAATATAACAGTGATTGATTTTAATGGCTTAGTTGTTTGAATTCGTACAACATGTTGGTTAGGAATATGAAAACTAACAACCTTACGAAAACAATCAATTTTGGCATGATGAGTAGTTAACCAATCAATCCCTAAAATCACATCAAAAGCAAGTATCTTTAAAGAGATAAGGTCAACAGGTAAGATGATGGTGCCAACTTGGATTACACAAGATTTATAAACAGTGGATGTGATGAAAGTTTCTCCTAACGGAGTCTCCACAGATAAATCAAAGTTTAACTTCTCCGGAGTCAAGTTTAAACGTTGAGCACAAGCAGGAGAGATAAAAGAATGGGTAGAACCGGTATCTAATAAGGTATAAACTTCGCATGAATTTATGATTAGCTTACCCGTGATCATCTCGTTTGGGTTCCTCGCATGTTGACCAGTCACGACAAACGCTCTTCCAGGAACCGTTGACTTTATCTTTTCTGGGACAGCTTTTTGAGTCACCATCCCCGCTGGACTTGGTTTTGCTACAGTGCAATCTCGAGCGATATGTCCTTCCTTTCCACAATTATAACATACCTTAAACTGTTGTGGGCAGTTTGGGCTGATATGTCCTTCTTTTCCGCACTTATAGCATATAACCGGTGGTCGTTCTCCTCCCTTGGAACCACTTGCTGCTGGTGTTGACGTCTTCGTATTGTCATTGTTGAATCTCCTCTTTTTAAAATCTCCTCCCGACTCGCTTCTTCTATTTTCATAGCCACGATTACCACCAGAGTGGTTGCCGTTCTTGTCTGTATTTTTCTTTCTCCGTATGGTTATCATTGTTCTGATGACTGCTGTCACCGATATGATCCTGGTTGTGGTCCCTCAGTTGACCGTACTCATTATCTCGCTCTAATAATTGAGCCCTGTTGACAACATCTGAATAGAGAGAAAATTTATGAGAAATGAGATATTGACGTATGCCGGGTTTCAAACCTCTCAAAAATATCCTCGTCATACATTCCTCATTCTCCACCAAATGAGGTGCAAACTTGGACAACTCTGCAAACCTCGCCTCGTACTGAGACACCGTCATGTTATTCTGCTCCAGTCTAATAAACTCTACCTCCTTCATATGACGAATACTTTCAGGAAAGTACTTGTCATTGAACAGTTTCTGAAATGTCTCCCAAGACATGCTGAGTGCGGTTGGATGGGTACGCTTCACAGACTCCCACCAGTAGTCTGCCTCGCCACGGAACATAAAGGTGGCGAATGGAACCTTCTGTTCCTCCGTGCATCCCAAGACATCGAATATCTTGGTAATTTGCTTGACCCACGTTTCCGCCATGATCGGATCCGGCTTTCCCTTAAATTCTGGTGGTCCCAATTCTTTGAACTGTTTGGCTGTGACAAACCGTGAATTGCTATCATTTCCTCCTGTATTTTGAATACGAGTCTCCCTCGTCTAGTTTTGCATGAATTGCAAAAAACTTCTAAACATTCCATCATTCATCATCTGCTCATTGGTGTTGTTCACAGGAGGAACATTGCCAGCCTGTTGCACGTTCTCCTCGTTGGTAAGCACCGGTGTCTCCACGGTCTCATTTACTCCACTGTTAACATTCTCAGTCGACATTCTCAAATACTGCCATAAAACAAGGGTTAATTAAATAAATTAACAAATCACATAATACCCCTATATTATGACTGACCAATAAATAAGCTTAGGTAGGACACACTGGCGAAGGATTTATTCGTCTCTCCCCTCCTAGTTCTATTCTCCGATCTCCGCCAGAGATCATATCCCTAAGCTCTGATACCAATTGTGACGCCCCCAAAATAGGTATACAACACCCATTCTGAGTCGCCAAAATACATGGTACAGAAACAACTACATCTTTATTATTACAACACAAGAACTGTGAGTTTAAATACAAATATTGTCATTTAGACAATATCCACACTCAAATAAGTCCTCATTACAATTATTGATACATTATTTCACAAAAATGGTGAGGACTACTAAAGTAACTTCTAGAACCATCATTCCATACCCCGACTAGTACTCGCTACATTCTCGCCTCTTGAGAAAAATGGAACAAAAAGGAAAAGGGTGAGCTCAACTAGCCCAGTAAAGAACATTATGACTAAGATAATACAGAACAAATTATCGTTAGTCTTCAACAGGGAAAAATCTAATAGAATACAATAGAAAATAAGTTTTAAATCAATAACTGCAGCGGAAACAGCAAACCATTAGAAGAGTCAAGTAGAGAATGAGTTCTACTATCTTCTAAGATTTAAAAGTCCATCATCAATATTTTATCCCTGTAACAACAATCAATAACCATCTTTAATCAAATATTCATCTTTGCACTACAGGCCAAAGATATTCATTTGTATCACCAGTCGGTCATGTTCATCTCAACACCTGTTCATCTTTGCACTACGGGCCAAAGATATTCATTAGTTAATCATTTATTTAGGACTGAGGATGATGAAAAATATCTTAAAGAAAACGAATCCAGTGAAACAAAATAACAAATATTAAGGATTCGTATTTCGATTTATCCATGTCCAAAAATACCTTATAATTATTCATAGTGAGGTAGAATTCAAGAATGATCAAAACATGGATACAATCAAAGCTAGTACCCAGAATAGATATTTTGGACGAAAAGAAGAAAATTTTATTTTTCGGTGAATAGTAACTCGTGAATAGTAACTCATGAATAGTAACCCCGACGTAAAAAGTTCTAAATTTGATAAAAATTTCCAACCAATATTTCGGCATAATGATATTGAAGAAATAATATCATTTTCGAATAAAATAACATCCCTTACCTTGTAAAGACAGTACTTCTGGTCGGAATACCGGTATAAGGCTGAAAGAAACTTGCTCTGATGAATAGAAACTCTCAAAGTATCTAAATACTCACAAAATACACTCAATAATCTAGAGAGAGAAAGAGAGAAAACTTGTTTCTGATGTGATTTTTAATTCTAACTTAGACCTCTATTTATAGGAAAATGTTAGCACACCGAAGCAGACTTAACCTGCAACCTGATGGCTTTACCTGCTACTATTCCCACCCACCACATTTGAATAAAAATCTCAGCACATTTCTTTACCAATCAAGAGTGGGGCCCACCAATTCTAGAATTTTCTACCAAAATGATTAACTCTAAAAATTCAACAATTTCTAAACCAGTCATCTCGTAAAATTCATAATAAATCATACGTTCATTTTTAACGGTTCAAAATTTGAGGACATATACTCAACTTATATATGTATAACATATCCAAAAATTACCACGATCCAACGGTCGGATTAAAAATTATAACCCCCGCAAAATATCTCAAAAACCCTGATTTTTAATACCTCCATTCCGACAAAAATACTGATAAAAACCTCAACATTAACTTCTTCATTTTTAACCACAAAAATATATCCCTCATTTATATCCACAAAAATAAATATTTTCTTATCATATGAATCAATAATTAATTATTCACAAATAATATTACAGAATCACATTTATGACAACCAGGCCGTTCTCAGGAAAGAGGGGGCTTTCCAATAAGGATTTCTCCTTACTGGCGCGCAATTAGATGACCAAACCTCTCCTTAGACAGAACTTTCTAGACATTGCCAATAATGTTATCTAATAATATTATTCAAATAATATGAATTATTGATCTGATAATGGGAAATACTGTGTAGTGACAATTATTGAAACAACAGTAATATAAAATATCAACGCAACAATTATTGAATCAATAAAATAAAATACTGAACAGTAATTACTGTAATCATTATTGAGTAGTGCCTTATTACGTAAGAATCAATAATTGGTGTAATACAGTGTGCTACTGTGTAACAACGCGTATTATTGTGTTTTAACCACCGGGTATTCCAACAGTATTAACGGTAACAACTACGCCATTATTAATAAACAACATATACTTGTCATTTTCTTCATCCAATCGCTTTCTGTTATGGGGCCCACAAAAGACTGCGCCGTCGTACGAATATTCCCCGACAGGAAGAATATTCCACGACCAAACAAATATTCCCCGATAACAATGAATATTTTATAACCACCTGCTTATTTGAAATATTTGCGCATTTTACCCATAACTAACCTCATTAATCAATTTAACACTTACTATTTCAAAATAATAAATAGAGGGAATTTAAATTCCATTTATTAATAATTTGGGGTCTTACATTATAAAAACATGGATCTCGAGTACATACATCCGGCTATAATCTGGTTACAACAAAAACATAAAAACACATAAAACCTGACAGATCAAGCAGCCTAAAGATGTTGTCAGACGCTGAAAACAGCTTTTTGGGTTACCCAGATTTCGGCTGGTCAACGTCGGTCAACTCACTTTGACCATTAATATCGTGCAATCGGGACATCTGATGGCTATAAAACCACTTGCAGATTAAAGATCCCATACCAAATAACAGATCCAAAACATAAAACAACAAGAATCATAAACAGACACGAATCTGCGGCACCTGACATTTGCTTGTCAGACCACAAACCATGTTCTTGACAGTTTTGGAAAAACTCAATTTTAAAGCATTTTGATGCTATGGATCTATGTTATATCAACATAGATCATCATTAAACATCATCTAGCAAAGATCTAAACACATAAACAAAAACTTTTTCATAGCAACATGGATCAAAATAAAAATTAGGTTTATACCTTTTCTTGAATGATCTTAGATCTTGGCTTTTCAATCTGTTATTGGTTGATCTAGGAGCTGTTCTGTAACTGATCTACTTGCTAAATTCGGAGCTTCTAGTGAGAGAGGGAGTTGGTGAGAGCAAAAGAGAAAAATAGCAAAGTTTATAAACTTTCTCTCTCTTAATCTATATATATTATGATATATAGCCTTAGATCTAATGTTGCTGGCAATGCTAGACTGATTTGTTGAGATATTTGAGTCACAATGTCAAAGTATTAGGTTACCAACTAAAGTTTTAGCAAAAATTACAAGTTATTTGATTAAACATCCAAAAAGGGCACTTTGGTCATTTGCTAAATACATTTAATGACATTCTTGTCAATTAGCCAAAACCTTAGGGTTTAGGGTTTGGGTTAGGGTTTGAACCCTTTAGGGTTTAGGAATTTGATTTTCAAGATTTTTTTTTGAATTTCGATTTTCAAAATAGAAAATTAATATGCCTAAATTATAATTAGGATTCGATAATTATATTAAAATTTCCTAATCATAAAATTCAATCTTGATAATTAGGATTAATATTCGTAATTAAAATTATTTAATTTAGCAATTAGGGTCGTAATTGGTCATTAGGGTTTACAACCCACAAATTAGGGTTTCTAATAGAAAAATAAAATTTTCAAATTACAATTAGGTTTGTAAAATAGAAATTAAAATAACTAAAATATAATTAGGATTTTCTAATCATATTAGAGTTTAATACACACATTAGGCTTCCCAATTAGGATTAGGGTTTCCTAATTAGGGTTTTAGGATTCCCGGATTCAAAATTAGGGTTTCCCGACGTACAATTAGGGTTTTTAACAGTACAATTGATTTTCTAAATCTGAGATTAGGATTTCTAATCCCTTATTAGGGTTTATTAATTACAAACTTTATCCGATTAATCATTGATCAATAAATCTCTTCGGTACAATCACATACTCATTAATATAATTATTTTATTTATATTTTATATCGAATCCCTATCCGAACTTAGCGTTAGGATTTCTAAAGCTGTTAAGCACAACTCTACTCTAAAATTTATTAGTCAATATACAAATTGACTTTCTCGAGACTCGCATCACAGATACTTATCACAAAATTAATAATCAAAATAAATTTTAAATAATAATAAAAAAATTATTCGTAAAATTTTGATTATTCGAAATCTCGGGTTATCACATTCACCCCTCCTTAAAAGGATTCCGTCCTCGGAATCACCGCTTTTTTTATTCTCTACAATCTTTTAAAGTTGTATCATCAATTCATTTTTATCAACACAATATTCATTTGTGTTTCAAGTTCTAACCTGTGACTTGAATTTATAAAAGAAAATAGTTCACAGAAATATCTGACTCATATTACTCACGTAATTAAATTTCTAAACGAAATCGTTACTTGCTGCCACCTCCTGAGTAGCTACTGCATCATGCGACGTCATGTTGAATGTACGGGCTGTTGGTCTTCCTGGTTGTGCAGGTCCTCGAGTTGCCAAGGTTCCACTACTGGGTCCCTTGTTGCCACTTTCTTTCTCCGTATTCTTCTTCGGACAGTTCTGAACCAAATGATCCGTCGATTCGCATGCAAAGCAACCTTGAATTTTCTTTGGATTGGGACAATTGGGCGACATGTGCCCCTCTTGTCCGCAATTATAGCAAACTCCCTTCTTCTTCAGACAAACTCCTGCATGATTCTTTCCACAATTCGAACATGGCTCCCTTCCTTTCCTACCATCCTCTGTCTTATTACCCGACTGGGTATTCTCGCTCCATTTTCTCTTGTTCGGGTTACTACCACCACTGCTTCTACCGTCATTTTTCTTCTTCTTCTTATCTTGATAAAATCGAGACGCAGCTTCGCTTCCTCTTTAAGCAATTAATGCTTTCTCCATCAAGGCCGCGAACGTGTTTATTTGTAATACCGCTACCTTGTTGAATATCCCCAGCTTCAGCCCATTCTCAAATCTTCTCACTTTTCTTGCTTCTGTGTCCACCTGATGAGGTGCAAATCTAGCCAACTCGTTGAATTTGGCAGCGTATTCTGTTACCGACATGTTCTCATGCTTAAGTTCTAAGAATTTGACTTCCATTCTGGATTGCATACTCGGTGAGAAGTAGTTCTCAAATAATAACTCCTTGAATCTTGTCCACAACACCACCGCTGTACCAGTTCTGGCTTGATTAGTCTCCCACCAATAATTGGCTTCTCCCTTCATTATGTATGTCATAAAAGCTGTTTTCTGCTCTTCTGCCACTCGCACAATGACGAATGCTTTCTCTATCTCCTTCACCCATGTTTGGGCTTCAATCGGATCTTTGGTCCCTTTAAATTCAGGCGGTCCTACCGCTTTAAAATCCTTGAAGTTAGCCAATCTATCAGCTGGCTGATTTCTCGCTCTTCCTCTTGTTGGAGCCCTATTTTCCATAGCTTCGGCTATCATATCTACAAAATTCTGCATTGAGTCCGCTTGACTTCCTTCATTATTTACTGATTGCTTTTCCCGTTGGTTTCGATTCTGTCGTCTAGGCGGCATGATCTGATTTAAATAAAAATCTTATATTAATTCTCTTGCTCTATACAAATTCTTAACACAATAAGAATTCAATACATAATTCTCATATATAAACTAAATAGGCACATTTAGTACTCAACACATATTACTATCCCTTTTTATATCATATCAGGATTAACAACACAATTTTACACAAAAAGTTGTAATTCTCCATTCACACATAGTTATTACCAGTTCGTCAAACTTTTCACACTTATGAGTTCAGGAACTTGCCACAATTATATGAGTGTATGAACTTATCCTAGTCAGACCTTTGGCGTCCATTCGCTGAGGGGTTCAAAATATTTCATATAATTATGAGTCATTAACTTACCATAAGTATGAGTTTTAAGAACACACAAATTAATCTTAATCTTATATTCATATAGAAAATAAAGATTTCATTCATAAAACATATACATTTACATATATTTTAACATCATTCTCGATATTACAACACTTAATATCAAAAGCTTCTACCAAAAGATACTAACGCTCAAACTTAAGCTATCTACCGACCACTCCCTTCACCAGTCTTCTTCTTATTGGGACACTTGTTGAATCTGTGATCCGTTCTCCCACATGAGAAACACTTCCTCATATTCGGCTTAGGACAATGCAAAGAAATATGTCCTTACTGCTTACAGTTGAAACATACATTCTTCCACATCATACATTCTCCCACGTGAGTCTTCCCACACTTGCTGCAAGCTTGCCTCTTCTTCGGGTTTGAATCTTCAGAGTTGTCACTGACTTTTTCCCTCTTTCTCTTAGCCTTGCCCTTCTTGCTTGTTCCTTCAGGCGATCCACCACCTTTAGTCTTCATTCTTTCCACCTGCGCCTTCAGCTCGTTCCGTTCTTCAGTCATTTCGCGTAATGCCCGCTCTGTCTTCCATAACTCCTCTAGAAAAAATACTTTACTTTGGAGTTCCTGGACTTCTGCAGATAGCTGATCTTGTTCTCTAACTTTGATCTTATTTTTTAACTCCACCTTAGCTTCTTTAGACTCCGCCTCCTCATCAGTACTCAGATACATCTTGGGATAATCATCATGATCACTCCCGAGATTGACCATGGATTCATCTTTTCCCACTTCTTCAACTGACTCACTCTGTGCTGGCACCTCGGCTGCTGGCACTGGTGCGACAGCCGCTGGTATCTCCGTACTTATCTTATCTTCTCCCGACATCGTACAATCAGTTTAAACAACTTGATTAGTACTTCACCAGTACAAAATTCTCATACTATGTGTCCACATATCTTATTGCTGATGCACTTCGGCAATCCCTCACTTAGAACTCTAAATTAGTTTTCTAGATTTCACTTATGGTTATAATCCTAGGGTTTTCCCCACCCCACTTAAGGTTTATAACCTACAGCTCTGATACCAACCTGTGACACCTTGGTCACTACAGCTCTGATACCAACCTGTGACACCCCCAAATCCAGGTTACCAGACCCCCGAGTTTGGTGTTCACGATCCACAATATAATAATATCTAACTATCCATTCATATAGAAATAGTATTACATAAGTCATTAACATAGGTTGTTAATACATTAATTCCAGGTTTGCTAACCTTAAAATTACACACATACCCCTTAGATATACAAAAAGGGTTTACAAATACAACATATTCATAATGTTTATAAAAACTAATTTATAACTATGCCTTTTTCTTTATTTTTCTTCGCTGCACCTTCTGCAACCTCGTCCCTAGCTGAAAAGTTTTATTTAGCAAAGGTGAGCAACAAGTTTGCCCCACAAGTTAAGACATACAATAAATGTATAGAAATCAATATCAAGTTTTCTCACATTCTACGCAACAATAATTTAATAATGAAAGAGTACAATGCTTTCAAGGTTTTCTACGATATTCAAATGAATAATCAAGAACTATATTCTACGAAATAGCAAAGTGGAATGTGTTCTAGATTTATGCTGAGCGATCCATTGGATCTTGAACTTCTCTTCTCGAGTAACTATCAAAGTTATACTTTGATATCCCCAGGTGTATCAGATAACCATAAATATTAAATCATACCCCTCTGCAAGTATATAAAGTGATCAGCTTTAGTATACCCTATATTATGCATAATACTTAATCGCGCGCAAAGGTCGACTATACGACCAATAAATTATTCCCTTTTATATAAAAGGTTGTTCTTCTCAGTCTCAGAATCAAGATTTTTGATTTAACAACGAAATACTGTGATTTCAATTTCTAATTACTTCTCGATCTAGCCGAAATAATTGGCATCGATCTGCCAATAATAATTTAATTCTCTTCTCGAAACTTTCAAGTTCTAACAAAGGTTCGTCTAGCCAGAATAATTAGCTAAGACATTTCTCAACATAATGCGACAATAACAGGAATTATTTGTACTGTCAATTCTATCTTCTACGGATATGAATATCCAACAACAGTTATTCTATAAATGTATATTTTCCGAATCAGTAATTCAATTTGAATTATGAAACATGCACTAATTGTGAATAATCAACAATAAATTCCTTGGACATGGTATAATTAGCAATAATTAACCACTATAATAATTGAATGAATATAACTCAAGATTGAGTTAGGAAACTTGCCTCTTCCGCTGATTACAGCTACACAATAAACTTATCTGCGTTCGTAAGACCTATAACCAATAATATCGGTCTCACAATTAGTACAATGTTTCATAACACACAACACTGTATTCCACAGTCAAACTTCTCTTAGACACATTACCACATAGCCACATCAGTGTTTATAACCTATATAAACACTTATCAAGTCTAATTAGTTCGGTCTGATTGGACTTCGGTCCATTCTCGGTGTTCTGGTCACTTTATCCGACAATTAACACATTGATTGTCAATTAAACTTGGTCTCTAAGTTTCAATATTATTTTAGATAAATCAAGTATCGTTTATAATATTTTTCGGAAGCTTCTAATAATTTATAAATAATTATTATAATTTATAATAATTTTTCAAACAGTTAAATCATTTTTAAATGATTTAATTATCAAATAATCTTATTATCATTAATATTTAATAATATAAAAATATTAATGTTATACTTGTCAAAATATTAAAGTTATTGTTAAAAACTTGAAATATTTTGAAATCATCAATATTCTACTTAAATGATTTTTAAAGTAAATAAAATCATTTTTAAATCATCACCATTAATATTTAAATATTAATGAAATTATTATCAAAATATTAAAAGTCATTAATTATAACTTAAAATATTTTTAAAACATTTTTCTCATTTTTAAATAATTTTTAAATCAATAAAATCATTTTAATTCATTTATTTAATATAATAATTAAATAAATTTAATATCATTAATATTAATTTATTAATGAGAATTCTCCAAAAATATTGAAATATATATTTTATAATTCAAAATATTTTCTAACACTTTATTCTTATTTAACATGATTTTTTATAATATTAAATCATTTTTTTTCTAATTTATTTAATATACTAATTAAATAAATTAAATACCTTTAATATTTAAATAATTATAAATATTAATAAAAAAATGTCCCAAATAATTAAAAATTATTTTTTAGAATTTAAAATGATTTTTAAAACCATTTTTAGTAATTTTTATAGTTTATTTCTATTTTTAAATATTTTCCGAAATATTCAGAAATTCAAAAATTAAATAAACCGTAGCTATAGGGCTTTAGCGACACAAAGCGTCGCTGTTAGTGTTCTTGAGCTCAAGAACACTGACAGCCGGCTTAACAAGAGGTGAACTTTGACCGGCTTTTAATCTAAGTGTAATTCGATTCTGGGCTATCTCTAACTGTGATCGTGTAGTGTTTTTGTAACACTACAACAAATAACCATCATCATGGTCTAATAATATCTCAACTGCAAGATCCAAAGCCTCAAAGTGGCTGTCAGAAGCTTCTGGGCTTTCTGGGTTACCTAGAAACCTAGACAGCTTCGACTGTCTACTTTGTGGTTTGATTTTCTTCCAGCCCCGGTCATCAAATAAGTTATTTTATGGTTCAAAGCTATAGTACTAGTGTCAAAGTACATTTACATCACAACATAACAGTTAATCAACATCTACATCGCCAGATTCAACTTGGTCAAACGTTTTCAGAAACTTGGTTCTTAAAATTTCTGGGTTTTTCCAGAAACGTGCTCTGTGTCCGAGTGGCCTATTTTGACCACTTATTCCTTTTGATCTGTTAACTGTTTTAGTGTTATAAAAACATGGATCTCGAGTACATACATCCGGCTATAATCTGGTTACAACAAAAACATAAAAACACATAAAACCTGACAGATCAAGCAGCCTAAAGATGTTGTCAGACGCTGAAAACAGCTTTTTGGGTTACCCAGATTTCGGCTGGTCAACGTCGGTCAACTCACTTTGACCATTAATATCGTGCAATCGGGACATCTGATGGCTATAAAACCACTTGCAGATTAAAGATCCTATACCAAATAACAGATCCAAAACATAAAACAACAAGAATCATAAACAGACACGAATCTGTGGCACCTGACATTTGCTTGTCAGACCACAAACCATGTTCTTGACAGTTTTGGAAAAACTCAATTTTAAAGCATTTTGATGCTATGGATCTATGTTATATCAACATAGATCATCATTAAACATCATCTAGCAAAGATCTAAACACATAAACAAAAACTTTTTCATAGCAACATGGATCAAAATAAAAATTAGGTTTATACCTTTTCTTGAATAATCTTAGATCTTGGCTTTCCAATCTGTTATTGGTTGATCTAGGGGCTATTCTATGACTGATCTACTTGCTAAATTCGGAGCTTCTAGTGAGAGAGGGAGTTGGTTAGAGCAAAAGAGAAAAATGACAAAGATTATGAACTTTCTCTCTCTTAATCTATATATATTATGATATATAGCCTTAGATCTGATGTTGCTGGCAATGCTAGACTGATTTACTGAGATATTTGAGTCACAATGTCAAAGTATTAGGTTACCAACTAAAGTTTTAGCAAAAATTACAAGTTATCTGATTAAAAATCCAAAAAAGGCACTTTGGTCATTTGATAAATACATTTAATGACATTCTTGTCAATTAGCCAAACCCTTAGGGTTTAAGGTTTGGGTTAGGGTTTAGGGTTTGAACCCTTTAGGGTTTAGGAATTTGATTTCCAAGATTTTTTTTTGAATTTTGGTTTTCAAAATAGAAAATTAATATTCCTAAATTATAATTAGGATTCGATAATTATATTAATATTTCCTAATCATAAAATTTAATCTTGCTAATTAGGATTAATATTCCTAATTAAAATTGCTTAATTTAGCAATTAGGGTCGTAATTGGTCATTAAGGTTTATAACCCACAAATTAGGGTTTCGAATAGAAAAATAAAATTTCCAAATTACAATTAGGTTTGTAAAACAGAAATTAAAATAACTAAAATATAATTAGGGTTTTCTAATTATATTAAAGTTTAATACACACATTAGGCTTCCCAATTAGGATTAGGGTTTCCTAATTAGGGTTTTAGGATTCCCGAATTCAAAATTAGAGTTTTCCGGAATACAATTAGGGTTTTTAACAGTACAATTGATTTTCTAAATGTAACAACCCCAAAATAGGTCCATTCCATCCAACCTATTCTGAGTCGCCAAATACATGGTACAGAAAATAACTACAACTTTATTATAACAATTGTCGTGCAAAATACAACAACACGTATGCTGAGTTTTTGGATACAAATATATACCAAATGTGACTCATGTTCCAACCGTGGACATCACCTCACAATGACACCTTATATAAAGGTATAGTCAAAAACTGTTTTAGAAATTAGAATCTTTGGGAAGTGCTCAAGGAAACCTTCGTACATGGGAGGCCACGCGTCTAGGTTATGATAGATATCATATGGCCACATAATTATCCTTGGTTGACCTAATAGACCCCAAAGAAAAACGAGAAGATTACTATCATATTCTTCCCAATGGTGAGTCTTCTCTTGACTTATCATTATCTCCACTGTCTCTAATTGAGAATTATACTTCAAACAAACACCAAGATTATATAAGTAGTGCTCATAGATATACTCAGCAAGTGGATGAGCACATCCCTGTCTTATGATGACACGAGGTTGTATGTCGTTAGACATCTTGTATGATAGTGGCAAACCACCCTTCCAACGTTGGGTACACCTTACCCTATTGGATTCACCAAATAAAACTACTAAATGATGACCACCGTTCTATTCCCTTGTTACCCCCGCTCGACCCAGCTACACTCTTATTACCTGAAAGGAATTGTGAAGCAAAAGGGTGAGCACAACTAGCTCAGTAAAGAATATCATGACTAAAGATAATTCAATTATCAATAGTCTTCATCAATAATAAATCAGAGATTTAGAACATATGGTAGATGATAAAAAATTTCAACCATAGTTGCAGCGGAACATGCAATCCATTAGAAGAGTCAAATAGACTATAAAGTCTATTATCTTCTCCATGTTAAAAATCCACCAACAATGTTTTATCCCTGTAACATCAATCAACAGTTCTGGTCCACAATCATATAAATAACTCATAATCATAATTATGATTCTAAATTCCTCTTCTCATCCAGGACAAAGATAATTTTTATCACTTGTCTTTACCTGAAACATCAAAGATCATGGTTATACCAAATCACAATTCTTGTTCATAATCATACTAATAATTTCATCTTTGTACTACGGGCTAAAGATATCGTCAACAGTTTATCTTTGCACTACTGGCCAAAGATATTCAACAACAGTTCATCTTTGCACTACAGACCAAAGATATTCAACAACATATCATCTTTGCACTACAGGCCAAAGATATTCATCAACAGTTCATATTTGCACTACAGGCCAAATATATTCATATCTCAAAGAATTATAATCATTTTAGAATTTATATAAACAATAATTATAACCATGTTGATCAATTCACCTTTGCACTTAAGCTTAAGATATTCAATTATAAATTCAATGGTCATGATCATACCAGTCACAATTCAACTTTGCACTACATGCCAAAGAGAACCCTAGTCATGATCATACCAATAATCTACCCATCTTTACACTCCAGTGAAAGAGAATTTCAACATCAAGGTTATAAAAATGTTATATATAATAGTAAAATCAATATTATCAAAACATCTAGATTTAATCTCAAGAGTAATATTCATAAATCAACTATAATTTAGTTAGAAAAAGAAACCAATTTTGTCTTGAATAATACCCGTGAATAGTAACTCGTGAATAGTAATTCGTGAATAGTAACTCATGAATAGTAATCCCGACACAAAAAGGTAGAAATTCCACAATAAAATCCATACCAATATTTCGGTATAATGATATTGAAAGAATAACATTTCTTAAGCTTATAAACAATTTATTTAAATTGTTTACACTTACTAAATAATGCATTTAATCATTCAAAAATACCAAACTCATAAGATTTCATTACCAATAACCAAAACCCTCATCAAAAATCTGCATATACCTCATATAGGATTCTCAAGCCATAAAATCCTATTTTCCAATTTTCTTTCTTCACAAAACATATTTAATTCATTTACTCATAACTAGACCATTTTCATGAAAAATACCAAATCAGTTCCAAAAATATTTCTTTTCTGGGATTTAGCATAATATAGTCCCATAGGTAACATATATTTTTCTCAGAATTTTTAAAAGTCATTTACTATTTTTCATATGGCCAAAATAGCCGAATATTTAGACATTTATCAAAAATTGTACTTTTGTCTAAAAATTCTGAAATTTACATAGTATACTTCTATCATATACATGTACTCCCAATAAAAATTTTATCAATTTTGGAGTTAACCACAAGGAATTATAAGCGGTTACTTTTAAAATAGTCTTTTCTCATAAAATTCATAACTCTCAATCTATACATCCAAAAATCACCATTTTTGGACACAATCAATAAAACTCATCAAAATATCATTTCAAATTTTTCCAGAATTTTTGAAGTTCAGAAAAATTACGAAACTGAAAATCATAACAACCCTTAAAATCCCTTACTATCCCTTACTATCCCTTACCTCAAAAGAGCAGTACTTCTGACTGGATATCGGATATGATGCTGAAGAAAACTTGTACTGATGAATAGTAACTCACCAAGTATCTAAAAACTCACAAAATATGCTTCATAATATAGAGAGAGAAAGAGAGAAAGCTTATGTTTTTGGTGTGATTTTCAATTCTGACTTAGCCCTCTATTTATAGGAAAATTTTGGTAGGTTTGACCTGCAACCTGATGGCTTTACCTGCTACTATTCCCACCCACCACATTTGAAATATAATTCAGCACATTTTTTCACCAACCACAAGTGGGGCCCACCAATTCTAGAATTTTCCACCAAAATGATAAACTCCAAAAATTCAACAATTTCTGAACCAGTCATCTCGTAAAATTCATAATAAATCATACGTTCATTTTTAACGGTTCAAAATTTGTAGACATATACTCAACTTATATATGTATAACATATCCAAAAATTACACGATCCAACGGTCGGATTAAAAATTATAACCCCCGCAAAATATCTCAAAAATCCTGATTTTTAATACCTCTATTCCGACAAAAATACTGATAAAAACCTCAACATTAACTCCTTTATTTTTAACCACAAAAATATATTCCTCATTTATATCCACATAAAATAAATATTTCCTTATCATATGAATCAATAATTAATTATTCACAAATAATATTACAGAATCACATTTATGACAACCAGACCGTTCCCAGGAAAGAGGGGGCTTTCCAATAAGAATTTCTCTTTACTGGCGCGCAATTAAATGACCAAACCTCTCCTTAGACAGAACTTTCTAGACATTGTCAATAATGTTATCTAATAATACTATTCAAATAATATGAATTATTGATCTGATAATAGAAAATACTGTGCAGCAACAATTATTGAACAACAATAATATAAAATATCAACGCAGCAATTATTGAATCAATAAAATAAAATATTGAACAGTAATTACTGTAACAATTATTGAGTAGTGCCTTCTTACGTAAGAATCAATAATTTCAAAAATACTATGCAATACCGTGTGCTACTGTGCAATAACGCGTATTACTGTATTTTAACCACCGGGTATTCCAACAGTGTTAACGGTAACAACTACGTCGTTATTTGTAAAAACTCAAATTTGTCATTTTCTTCATCCGACAGTTATTCTGTTATGGGGCCCACAAATAGCTGCGTCGTCGTACGAATATTCCCCAACAGAAAGAATATTCCACGACCAAACGAATATTCCCCGACAACAATGATTATTTTATAACTACTTGTGTATTTTGAAAAAAAATCATATATCACCCTTAACTTTAACATTTATCAATTTAACCATTTACTGAATAGTAATTATAAGAAAAATTGAATACTTTTATTTCATAAAATTCGGGGTCTTACAATCTCCCCTCCTTATGAAATTTCGTCCCCGAAATTTACGTACCTGGTATTTCAAAGAGTTGAGAATACCTTCCTTTCATTTCAGATTCCATCTTCCCTGTCATCATAATTTCTCCATTGCTCATCTCCTGTATTTCAGATATCATTCTAGAATACAGCTTTAAAACAAGGGTTAATTGAACAAATTAACATATCACATAATATCCCGATATTATGACTGACCAACAAATAAGCTTAGGTAGGACACACTAGCGAAGGATTTACTCATCTCTCCCCACCTAGTTGTATTCCCCAATCTCTGCCAGAGATCATATCCCTAAGCTCTGATACCACCTGTAACAACCCCAAAATAGGTCCATTCCATCCAACCTATTCTGAGTCGCCAAATACATGGTACAGAAAATAACTACAACTTTATTATAACAATTGTCGTGCAAATTACAACAACACGTATGCTGAGTTTTTGGATACAAATATATACCAAATGTGACTCATGTTCCAACCGTGGACATCACCTCACAATGACACCTTATATAAAGGTATAGTCAAAAACTGTTTTAGAAATTAGAATCTTTGGGAAGTGCTCAAGGAAACCTTCGTACATGGGAGGCCACGCGTCTAGGTTATGATAGATATCATATGGCCACAGAATTATCCTTGGTTGACCTAATAGACCCCAAAGAAAAACGAGAAGATTACTATCATATTCTTCCCAATGGTGAGTCTTCTCTTGACTTATCATTATCTCCACTGTCTCTAATTGAGAATTATACTTCAAACAAACACCAAGATTATATAAGTAGTGCTCATAGATATACTCAGCAAGTGGATGAGCACATCCCTGTCTTATGATGACACGAGGTTGTATGTCGTTAGACATCTTGTATGATAGTGGCAAACCACCCTTCCAACGTTGGGTACACCTTACCCTATTGGATTCACCAAATAAAACTACTAAATGATGACCACCGTTCTATTCCCTTGTTACCCCCGCTCGACCCAGCTACACTCTTATTACCTGAAAGGAATTGTGAAGCAAAAGGGTGAGCACAACTAGCTCAGTAAAGAATATCATGACTAAAGATAATTCAATTATCAATAGTCTTCATCAATAATAAATCAGAGATTTAGAGCATATGGTAGATGATAAAAAATTTCAACCATAGTTGCAGCGGAACATGCAATCCATTAGAAGAGTCAAATAGACTATAAAGTCTATTATCTTCTCCATGTTAAAAATCCACCAACAATGTTTTATCCCTGTAACATCAATCAACAGTTCTGGTCCACAATCATATAAATAACTCATAATCATAATTATGATTCTAAATTCCTCTTCTCATCCAGGACAAAGATAATTTTTATCACTTGTCTTTACCTGAAACATCAAAGATCATGGTTATACCAAATCACAATTCTTGTTCATAATCATACTAATAATTTCATCTTTGTACTACGGGCTAAAGATATTCGTCAACAGTTTATCTTTGCACTACTGGCCAAAGATATTCAACAACAGTTCATCTTTGCACTACAGGCCAAAGATATTCAACAACATATCATCTTTGCACTACAGGCCAAAGATATTCATCAACAGTTCATATTTGCACTACAGGCCAAATATATTCATATCTCAAAGAATTATAATCATTTTAGAATTTATATAAACAATAATTATAACCATGTTGATCAATTCACCTTTGCACTTAAGCTTAAGATATTCAATTATAAATTCAATGGTCATGATCATACCAGTCACAATTCAACTTTGCACTACATGCCAAAGAGAACCCTAGTCATGATCATACCAATAATCTACCCATCTTTACACTCCAGTGAAAGAGAATTTCAACATCAAGGTTATAAAAATGTTATATATAATAGTAAAATCAATATTATCAAAACATCTAGATTTAATCTCAAGAGTAATATTCATAAATCAACTATAATTTAGTTAGAAAAAGAAACCAATTTTGTCTTGAATAATACCCGTGAATAGTAACTCGTGAATAGTAATTCGTGAATAGTAACTCATGAATAGTAATCCCGACACAAAAAGGTAGAAATTCCACAATAAAATCCATACAAATATTTCGGTATAATGATATTGAAAGAATAACATTTCTTAAGCTTATAAACAATTTATTTAAATTGTTTACACTTACTAAATAATGCATTTAATCATTCAAAAATACCAAACTCATAAGATTTCATTACCAATAACCAAAACCCTCATCAAAAATCTGCATATACCTCATATAGGATTCTCAAGCCATAAAATCCTATTTTCCAATTTTCTTTCTTCACAAAACATATTTAATTCATTTACTCATAACTAGACCATTTTCATGAAAAATACCAAATCAGTTCTAAAAATATTTCTTTTCTGGAATTTAGCATAATATAGTCCCATAGTGAACATATATTTTTCTCAGAATTTTTAAAAGTCATTTACTATTTTTCATATGGCCAAAATAGCCGAATATTTAGACATTTATCAAAAATTGTACTTTTGTCTAAAAATTCTGAAATTTACATAGTATACTTCTATCATATACATGTACTCCCAATAAAAATTTTATCAATTTTGGAGTTAACCACAAGGAATTATAAGCGGTTACTTTTAAAATAGTCTTTTCTCATAAAATTCATAACTCTCAATCTATACATCCAAAAATCACCATTTTTAGACACAATCAATAAAACTCATCAAAATATCATTTCAAATTTTTCCAGAATTTTTGAAGTTCAGAAAAATTACGAAACTGAAAATCATAACAACCCTTAAAATCCCTTACTATCCCTTACTATCCCTTACCTCAAAAGAGCAGTACTTCTGACTGGATATCGGATATGATGCTGAAGGAAACTTGCACTGATGAATAGTAACTCACCAAGTATCTAAAAACTCACAAAATATGCTTCATAATATAGAGAGAGAAAGAGAGAAAGCTTATGTTTTTGGTGTGATTTTCAATTCTGACTTAGCCCTCTATTTATAGGAAAATTTTAGTAGGTTTGACCTGCAACCTGATGGCTTTACCTGCTACTATTCCCACCCACCACATTTGAAATATAATTCAGCACATTTTTTCATCAACCACAAGTGGGGCCCACCAATTCTAGAATTTTCCACCAAAATGATAAACTCCAAAAATTCAACAATTTCTGAACCAGTCATCTCGTAAAATTCATAATAAATCATACGTTCATTTTTAACGGTTCAAAATTTGTAGACATATACTCAACTTATATATGTATAACATATCCAAAAATTACACGATCCAACGGTCGGATTAAAAATTATAACCCCCGCAAAATATCTCAAAAATCCTGATTTTTAATACCTCTATTCCGACAAAAATACTGATAAAAACCTCAACATTAACTCCTTTATTTTTAACCACAAAAATATATTCCTCATTTATATCCACATAAAATAAATATTTCCTTATCATATGAATCAATAATTAATTATTCACAAATAATATTACAGAATCACATTTATGACAACCAGACCGTTCCCAGGAAAGAGGGGGCTTTCCAATAAGAATTTCTCTTTACTGGCGCGCAATTAAATGACCAAACCTCTCCTTAGACAGAACTTTCTAGACATTGTCAATAATGTTATCTAATAATACTATTCAAATAATATGAATTATTGATCTGATAATAGAAAATACTGTGCAGCAACAATTATTGAACAACAATAATATAAAATATCAACGCAGCAATTATTGAATCAATAAAATAAAATATTGAACAGTAATTACTGTAACAATTATTGAGTAGTGCCTTCTTACGTAAGAATCAATAATTTCAAAAATACTATGCAATACCGTGTGCTACTGTGCAATAACGCGTATTACTGTATTTTAACCACCGGGTATTCCAACAGTGTTAACGGTAACAACTACGCCGTTATTTGTAAAAACTCAAATTTGTCATTTTCTTCATCCGACAGTTATTCTGTTATGGGGCCCACAAATAGCTGCGTCGTCGTACGAATATTCCCCAACAGAAAGAATATTCCACGACCAAACGAATATTCCCCGACAACAATGATTATTTTATAACTACTTGTGTATTTTGAAAAAAAATCATATATCACCCTTAACTTTAACATTTATCAATTTAACCATTTACTGAATAGTAATTATAAGAAAAATTGAATACTTTTATTTCATAAAATTCGGGGTCTTACACTAAATCTGAAATTAGGATTTTTAATCCCTTATTAGGGTTTATTAATTACAAACCTTATCCAATTAATCATTTATCAATAAATCACTTCGGTATAAACACATACTCATTAATATAATTATTTTATTTATATTTTCTATCGAATCCCTATCCGAACTTAGGGTTAAGATTTCTAAAGCTGTTAAGCACAACTCTACTCTAAAATTTATTAGTCAATATACAAATTGACTTTCTCGAGACTCGCATCACAGATACTTGTCACAAAATTAATAATCAAAATAAATTTTAAATAATAATAAAAAAATTTATTCGTAAAATTTTGATTATTCGAAATCTCGGGTTATCACATTTCTCAAACTGTAAGAGTTCATATTCTATAACATGCTTATAATCAGGCTTATATGGCCTCAATACTGATACATGGAAAATATTATGAATATTCTCCAACTCCCGAGGTAAAGCTATCTCGTACGCCACTTCACCAACTCGTCGAAGCACTTCGAAAGGTCCTATAAATCTAGGGCTCAATTTCTCTTTCTTGCCAAATCGAATTTTCCTCTTTCAGGGAGACACTTTCAAGAAAACATAACTACTGGCAACGAATTCTCTATTTTGTCGATGCTGTTCGGCATATTTCTTCTGTCTATCTTGTGCTGCGATCAATCAAGCTTGAATAAACCTTAATGATCTCGACAGTTTGTAGTACCAATTCTAGACCCAATAGCTGACGTTCCCCCACTTCATCCCAGCATAACGGAGTTCTGCACTTTCTGCCGTATAGCGCTTCGTAAGGCGACATGCCAATACTTGCGTGATAACTATTATTATAAGCAAATTTCACCAATGGCAAATGATCATCCCAATTTCCCTTGAAATTCATGATACATGCTCTGAGCATATGTTCGAGTGTTTGGATGATTCTCTCACTCTATCCGTCTATTTGAGGATGGTACGTTGTGCTCATTCTCAGCTGTGTTCCCAAACATTCTTGTAACCGTTTCCAGAAATTAGATGTGAAATGTGGATCTCTGCCTGATACAATGGACACTGGTACACCATGTCTTGACACAATTTCCTTCACGTACAATTTTGCTAACCGATCTAGGGTAAACCGAAGCTTGATTGAGAAAAAATGTGCCAACTTCGTCAGTCGATCGACAATCACCCAAATGGCATCGCATGTTTGTTGGGTTGTTGGAAGACCTACCACAAAATCTATTGTGATATATTCCTATTTCGATTCTGGTATTTCCAACGGTTGTAATAATCCGCTTGGCCTTTGATGTTCAGCTTTGACTTTCTGACACATTAAGCATTTTGCCACACACTCAGCCACATCCCTCTTCATATTCGGCCACCATAAATGATGTCTAAGATCCTGGTACATCTTTGTACTCCCAGGGTGAATCGAATATCTTGAATTGTGAGCTTCACTCAGAATTTCTTCTTTAACCTCTGGTACTAGCGGAACCCAAATTCTCCCTTTGAATCGAAGTAACCCTTCCGAATCGATTTTGAATTTGTTTTCCTCACCTGCAGATATCCTCTATTTTATCTTTTCACAGTCTTCATCCTGAAGTTGTGCATTTTTCACCTTATCTACCAACGTTGAACCGTTTCCCATCTGGAACAACTTTGCATCAAATTCTGTCAGATATTTAATTTCCAACTCCATCTTAGCCATTTCCGACACTAGCTTCTCCTGAGCAGTTAACATCATTAACTTCTCCCGTCCTTTCCTACTTAAGGCATTAACAACAACATTCGCCTTTCCGGGATGATAGAAAATCTCGCAATCATAATCTTTAATCAGCTCCAACCATCTTCTTTGTCGCATATTCAAATATTTTTGTGTAAAGATATACTTTAGACTTTTATGGTCGATATATATCACACACCTCTCTCCATAAAGATAATGTCTCCAAATTTTCAGAGCAAACACCACTGCTGCCAACTCTAAGTCATGAGTCGGATACCCTTTCTCGTAATCTTTCAACTATCGTGATGCATACGCAATAACTCTGCCATTCTGCATAAGCACACAGCTTAGTCCTTTATGCGATGCGTCACTATACACCACAAAATTTCCCGTATCATCAGGCAACGACAACACAGGTGCTGAACTCAACCTCTTCTTCAATTCCTGAAAACTTTCCTCACACTTCTCTGTCCAAACAAACTTAACCGTTTTCCTAGTTAAATTTGTCAACGGAGTCGCGGTCTTGGAAAAGTCTTGAATAAAATGCCTGTAGTAACCCGCCAATCCTAAGAAACTCCTCACTTCTGACGGCGTCTTCTGCTGATCCCAGTTAATTACAGCTTCAACCTTTGATGGATCTACCAAAATTCCGTCCTTATCAATAACGTGCTCGAGAAACTGTACACGCTCCAACCAAAATTCACATTTTGAGAACTTAGTGTGATGCCCCCAAAATAGGTCCACACGACCCATTCTTAGTCGCCAGATATCATACTATAAAAATCAAATACAAACTCCATTTATACAACTGTTAAACTGTCGTGTAGAGCACGCCAACAGATAAGCTGTGAGTTTTAATACAAATATATATAATACTCTCGTGGTGTCTTGACCAGAAGACCTTACAATGTTACCTTATATAAAGGTACAGTCAATAATTATTTTAGAAATTAAAATCTTTGGGAAGTGCTCAAGGAAACCTTCGTACATGGGAGGCCATGCGTCTAGGTTATGATAGATATCATATATCCACAGAATTATCATTGGTTGACCCAATAGACCCCAAAGAAAAATTAGAAGATTACTATCATCTTCTTTCCAATGGTGAGTCTTTTCTTGACATATAATTATCTCCGTTGTCTCCAAGTGAAAATTATAATAAACTCCAAGATCATATAGGTAGTGCTCGTAGATATACTCAGCAAGTGGATGTGCACAACCCTGTCTTATGATAACACGAAGTTGTATATCATTAGACATCTTGTATGATAGTGGCAAAACATCTTTTCAAAGTTGGGTTCACCTCACCCTATTGAATTCACCAAATATAACTACTAAATAAACTTTTCTATACTGCTTAGGAAGAACCTCCACAGCTAGAGACCACCGTTCTAATCCTCTTAATACCCCGCTCGACCCAGCTATAGTTTTATTATCTGAAAGGAATTGTGAAGCAAAAGGGTGAGCACAACTAGCCCAGTAAAGAATATCATGACTAAAGATAATTACATTATCAATAACTTTCATCAATAATAACTCAGAGATTTAGAACATATGGTAGATGATAAAACTTTTCAACCATAGTTGCAGCGGAACGAGCAATCCATTAAAAGAGTCAAATAGACCATCAGGTCTATTATCTCCTCCATGTTAAAAGTCCATCAATAATATTTTATCCCTGTAACATCAATCAAAAATTTTTGTCCACAATCATATGAATAACTTATAATCATAATTGTGATTCTGAATTCCTTTTCACACCCAGGACGAAGATAATTTTTATCACCTATCTTCACCTGAAACATCAAAAATCATGGTTATACCTGTTAGGTTTTGTGAAAATCAAAGTAGCAATCAAATTGCAAAATTACCGAAAGCATAATAAAATTAAATTTTAAAATTTTTCACAAACCAATAACCCGGATCATTCTTTATGCATATTATTAATTAAACGAAGAATAAGAAATTATGAAATCATACCCTTGTAGAAACGAGCTTCCTCAGGTACGAGTTCACCTCCTACTTCTCCGCGATCTCCTTGAATATCTGGGTAGATTCCTTCATTTGATCAATGTAAGCCACCCAAGTGTATGACCTCTAGAGGTGATCCACTAAGGAAGAAGAATTTTCAAGAAGAAGGGTGTATTGGCTCAAACCCTAGTTTTTTCTATCTCTATAGAAAAAGGGGGCGTACTCTCCAACTCTTGGAATTACATATGTATGATATCTGATATAAGACTCCTCCTATAAAGATATCATGTAACCCTATTTTAATTAAAATAAGGTATTATTTATTTAATTAAACTCTTTTAATTAAATGGGCTCCCTAATCCTATTATGAATAATTAATTAAACTCCTTTAACTAATTTTTCCTCCTAATCCAATTAAGAATAAATGAGAGTACTTATATTAAATTAATTCCTAAACCCTTTTAGAAATTAAAATAATAATAATTGTAATAATATTAATAAGACTCCTCTTATTAATTTATATTTAATATTTCTAAAATATTAAATAATAAATATTAAACTATTTAATTTATTCTATCATCATAGATTAAATTAAATATACTTAACATATTATTACAATTATGCCATTAACTTCTTAAATAATTATTCTTCCTTTTATGGTGTGACCCTTTAGGTTCTCCATATTAATCCGGTTGTGAATAAATCAATTAGAATAATTCTAATCTTATTTAAATAAATAAATTAAATGATTAATTTATTTAAATAAATAATATTTATTCTACAATAGGGATAAGCCTCCCTAGCGATCAACGACTTTCCAGATAATATAGATTTCAACATTAATCATAAAAGAACCTTTGAGTTAATAGTTACCGTACAATTCAATCCTTCCACCATACAATGTCCCAATTAAATATAAGACATGAAATTACTGTCAAGTCTTATTTTATTTAATTATATGTTCTTCGATTCCTAAATGCACAACTTCTAATGAATGCAAATTAGAAACTACTTTCTAATTTCATTCCACCTTGGCCAAGGATTCCCAGGTTGTCATTTATCGAATCACATATGACATTTCTCTTCTTTTACTAGAAGTGGTAGATTCTTTATTGATCATTCATTATTTTCATATATAACTTATTACACCAAAGCATACTCTTTGATATACTCTAAGTGTAAGACCCCGAATTTTATGAAATAAAAGTATTCAATTTTTCTTATGATTACTATTCAGTAAATGGTTAAATTGATAAAAGTTTAAAGTTATGGGTGAAATGTGAAAATTTTTCAAAATAAGCAAGTGGTTATAAAATAATCATTGTTGTCGGGGAATATTCGTTTGGTCGTGGAATATTCGTACGATGGCGCAGCTATTTGTGGGTCCCATAACTGAAAACGGTCGGATGAAGAAAACGACAAATTAAAGTTTTTATAAATAACGGCGTAGTGGTTACCGTTAATACTGTTGGAATACCCGGTGGTTAAAACACAGTAATACGCGTTGTTGCACAGTAGCACACGGTATTACACCAATTATTGATTTTTACGTAAGAAGGCATTACTCAATAATTGTTACAGTAATTACTGTTCAGTATTTTATTTTATTGATTCAATAATTACTGCATTGATATTTTATATTACTGTTGTTTTAATAATTGTCACTACACAGTATTTTCTATTATCGGAGTAATAATTCATATTATCTGAATAATATTATTAGATAACATTATTGGCAATGTCTAGAAAGTTCTGTCTAAGGAGAGGTTTGGTCACCTAATTGTGCGCCAATAAGGAGAAATTCTTATTGGAAAGCCCCCTCTTTCCTGGGAACGGCCTGGTTGCCAGTACTGTGATTCTGTAATATTATTTGTGTATAATTAATTATTGATTTATATGATGAGGAAAATATTGATTTTATGTGGATATAGATGGAATTTTTTTTTAATGTGACAATTGTTGAAAATTAATATTTTATCTTTTTTTGATAAAATAATTCATTTAAATATATTATTTTAATAATATATTAGTGGTGATATTTTTATAATGAATGTGGGATATATGAATAAATGAGGAGGAAGAATATTTTTGTTGAATTAAATGTTTAACACATGTTTTGTGTGTTGGTGGACACAATTCTTGACCGAAAATTTATTATAGATTGTAAAATTATCCGTTTGTGGATTTCGGTCAATTTCTGTTTGAAATTTAGAAAAACTTTCTTCTGCAAAGTTGTAGAGAATTGAATTTCCTATAAATACTCGCGAGATTCAAATTTTCTGATGAAAGGGCTATTTATTATGAATTATTGAAGTTCCGAAATTCTGAAATAATTGATTTTTGGAAGTTTTAATTATTTTTGTTTAGAAAAACGTTTTTTTTGTATTTTGTGGACATCATTAACATGTGTTATGGCTGAATTCAGATGGTCAAGGTGGGCTAAGGAAATTTTGTTAAATATATTATTATTATATTCAATTTTCTGCTTTGGTGTTCTAAGCATTTTCCTATAAATAGGGTGCTTAGGTTAGAATTGAAAATCACACCAGAAACTGAAGTTTTCTCTTTATTTCTCTCTTGATATATTGAGCGTATTCTTGTGAGTATTTTGATACTTTGAGTGTTGCTATACGGTGCAAGTTCGTTCAGCGTTATTCCAGTCAGAAGTACTACTCTTTTGAGGTAAGGGATTGTAAGGGATAGTAAGGGATTGTAAGGGATATTGTCGTAAGGGATGTTATTTTTTTATCAATGATATTATTTCTTTCAATATCATTATACTGGAATATTGGTAGGATTTTCTTGTAAAATTCTTATCTTTTCATGTCGGAGTTACTATTCATGAGTTACTATTCACGAGTTACTATTCATGAGTTACTATTCACGAGTTACTATTCATGACAAAATTGGTTTCTCTTTCTAACCAAATTATAGTTGATTTATGAATATTACTCTTGAGATTAAAACTATATGTTGATCATATTATTTTTTTTATTATCATATATAACATTTTTATAACCTTGATGTTGAAATTCTCTTTCGCTTGAGTGTAAAGATGGGTAAATTATTGGTATGATCATGACTAGGGTTCTCTTTGGCCAGTAGTGGAAAAGTTGAATTGTGACTGGTATGATCATGACCATTGAATTTATAATTGAATATCTTTAGCTTAAGTGCAAAGGTGAATTGATCAACATGGTTATAATTATTGTTTATATAAGTTCTAAAATGATTATATATTTCTTTGAGATATGAATATATTTGGCCTGTAGTGCAAATATGAACTATTGAGGAATATCTTTGGCCTGTAGTGCAAAGATGGTCTGTTGATGAATATCTTTGGCCCGTAGTACAAAGATGACTTGTTGTTGAATATCTTTGGCATGTAGTGTAAAGATGAACTGTTGATGAATATCTTTGGCCCGTGGTGCAAAGATGAATTTATTAGTATGATTATGAACATGAACTGTGATTTGGTATAACCATGATATTTGATGTTTCAGGTAAAGACATGTGATGAAAATTATCTTCGTCTTGGATGCGAAATTTAGAATCACAATTATGATTATGAATTATTCATATGATTGTGGAAAGGAACTGTTGATTGATGTTACAGGGATAAAACATTGTTGGTGGACTTTTAACATGGAGAAGATAATAGACTTTATGGTCTATTTGACTCTTCTAATGGATTGCTCGTTCCGCTGCAACTATGGTTGAAAGGTTTTATCATCTACCATATGTTCTAAATCTCTGATTTATTACTGATGAATACTATTGATAATTTATTTATCTTTAGTCATAATATTCTTTACTGAGCTAGTTGTGCTCACCCTTCTGTTTCACAATTCCTTTCAGGTAATAAGAGTGTAGCTGGGTCGAGCAAGGGTAACAGGAAAATAGAACGATGGTCTTTAGCTGTGGAGATTCTCCCGAAGCAGTATAGAAAAGTTCATTTAGTAGTTTTATTTGGTGAATCCAATAGGGTAAGGTGTACCCAACGTTGGAAGGGTGTTTTGCCATTATCATACAAGATGTCTAACGACATACAACCCCGTGTCATCATAAGACATGGTTGTGCACATCCACTTACTGAGTATATCTACGAGCACTACCTATATAATCTTGGTGTTTGTTTGAAGTATAATTCTCAGTTAGAGACAGTGGAGATAATGATATGTCAAGAGAAGACCCACCACTGGGAAGAATATGATAGTAATCTTCTCATTTTTCTTTGGGGTCTATTGGGCCAACCAAGGATAATTCTGTGGCCATATGATGTCTATCATAACCTAGAAGCATGGCCTCCCATGTACGAGGGTTTCCTTGAGCACTTCCCAAAGATTCTAATTTCTAAAATAGTTTTTGACTATACCTTTATGTAAGGTGTCATTGTGACGTGCTATCCAAGGTTGGGACATGAGTCACAGTTGGTATATATTTGTACCCAAACTCATAGCATATGTGTTATTGTATTTTGCACGACAATTGTTGTAATAAAGTTGTAGTTGTTATCTGTACCATGTATTTGGCGACTCAAAATGGGTTGGATGGAATGGACCTGTTTTGGGGGCGTTACACTAAGAGTCTTAAGGAATAAGTCAAAGTGTAATTCATTATATATAAGATGCTATAATGATCTCAAGTCTAAGGATCATTTGTACTACTATCACTATAGGAATTCCTATTGACAGACAAGTAAAACTCCATTAGGTATTTCTTAGCGAGTTACGTTCAGTGAACTTATTCTCTAATAAGCACCTACATACTTGCTTTAGTGTCTCCACACAAATGATCATGAGATCAATCATCCTTATCCAATGAGCAAGCAACGTACGTACTAATCTATTCGGATTCACTAATCCCCTTTTTAGTAATCCATTGATTGGAAATATTTTTGTTTTAAGCTATCTAAGAATTTAGATCTCATTAGCATGATCTCATCATGATTCTAAAAGCATTGCTTAAAACTATGGGTTTATCACATATTATTAAAACAGCACCATGTAGATAATAAATGCCTTTAATAAATAATTCTTTTATTAATAAATAAATAAGATTGATTACAAAGTATATGCTTTATCATCATATATGATTGGCTTATATGCATATTACTTTCAATCTCCCAGTTGCACTAAAGCCAATCGCCATGATATCTCATACCCATCTTCTCTAAGTGACGATCGAACTGCTGTTGTGTTAATGCTTTAGTAAATAGATCTGCAATATTGTCTTGAGAGTCCACACGCTCCAGGGTGATGTCTCCTCTTTTAATGATCTTTCTGATCAAATGAAACCGCCACAACACATGTTTGGATTTCTGATGAGACCTGGGTTCCTTAGCCTACGCAACAGCTCCGGTGTTGTCACAGAATAAAGGCACTGGTCCTGTAATACTAGGTACCATACCAAGTTCGGTAATGAACTTCTTCATCCAAACAGCTTCCTTTGCAGCTTCACTTGTAGCTATGTACTCTGCCTCTGTCACTGAATCAGCAACTGTTTGCTGTTTGGAACTCTTCCAACTCACTGCGCCACCGTTTAAGGTAAACACATACCCCGAAACGGATTTACTGTCATCTTGGTCTGTTTGAAAACTTGAGTCTGTGAAGCCCTCTAGTTTCAATTCAGACGTAGACAAGAAATACATCCTTAGTTCTTTTTAAGTACTTTAGGATATTTTTCACTGCCTTCCAGTGTTCTTCTCCTGGATTCGACTGATATATGCTTGTTACACTAAGTGCATGGGCGACATCTGGTCTAGTACATATCATACCGTACATGATAGATCCTATTGCTGAAGCATAAGGAATCTTACTCATACGGTCTCTCTCCTCAGGTGTCTTTGGGGCCTGTTTCTTGGAGAGATGTATTCCATGGCTCATCGGCATGAGACCTCTTTTGGAATCTTCCATGCTAAACCTCTTTAGCATCGAGTCAATGTACGTTCCTTGGGACAAGCCAAACATCCTTTTAGATCTATCTCTATAGATCTTTATCCCCAAAATATAAGATGCTTCTCCCAAGTCCTTCATGGAGAAGTGTTTAGATTACCAGATTTTAATTGATTGTAGCATAGGAATATCATTCCCTATCAGTAATATATCATCAACATATAATACGAGGAATGAAACAGCGCTCCCACTAACCTTCTTGTACACACATGGTTCATCCATATTTTTGATAAAATCAAACTCTTTGAATGTCTCATCAAAACGGATGTTCCATCTACGAGAAGCTTGCTTCAATCCATAAATGGATCGTTGTATCTTACAGACTTGATTTATTCCAACCTTTGAAACAAATCTCTCTGGCTGTGTCATATACACATCCTCCTCAAGTTTCCCATTGAGGAAGGCCGTTTTCACATCCATCTACTAGATTTCGTAGTCATGGTAAACTGCAATCGCAAGCAAAATTCGAATGGACTTGAGCATTGCTACTGGTGAGAAGGTTTCGTCATAGTCAACTCCTTGTCTTTGTTTGAAACCTTTTGTGACCAGTCAGGCCTTATAGGTCTCTACCTTGCCGTCTACTCCAGTCTTTCTTTTAAAGACCCATTTATACCCAATAGGCTTAATGCCTTCAGGTGGTGAAACCAAAGTCCATACTTGGTTCTCATACATGGATTCCATCTCGGATTTCATGGCTTCTTGCCACTTCTTTAAGTCTTTACTATTCATAGCCTGTTCGTAATTCAATGGATCATCATCATCTATGATGCGTACCTCATCGTCATCCTCTATGACAAGTCCATACCTATCAGGTATCTTTGGTACTCTTCCAGATTTACGAACATGGTGTGGTACAGAAGGAATCTCTACTTGGTTAGGTACCTCACTTTGATCTGTAGCATTTTGTGGTTCTTGAACCTCTTCAAGATATATCTTGTAAGACCCCGAATTTTATGAAATAAAAGTATTTAATTTTTCTTATAATTACTATTCAGTAAGTGGTTAAATTGATAAAAGTTTAAAGTTATGGGTAAAATGCGCAAATATTTTTAAATAAGCCAGTGGCTATAAAATATTCATTGTTGTCGGGGAATATTCGTTTGGCCGTGGAATATTCTTTTTGTCGGGGAATATTCGTACGACGGCGCAGCCATTTGTGGGCCCCATAACGAATAACTGTCGAATGAAGAAAATGACAAAATTTGAGTTTTTACAAATAATGGCATAGTTGTTACCGTTAACACTGTTGGAATACCCGGTGGTTAAAATATAGTAATACGCGTTATTGCACAGTAGCACACGGTATTGCACAGTATTTCTGAATTATTGATTCTTACGTAAGAAGGCATTACTCAATAATTGTTACAGTAATTACTGTTCAAAATTTTATTTTATTGATTCAATAATTGCTACGTTGATATTTTATATTACTATTGTTTCAATAATTGTCACTACACATTATTTTCTATTATCGGAGCAATAATTCATATTATCTGAATAATATTATTAGATAACATTATTGGCAATGTCTAGAAAGTTCTGTCTAAGGAGAGGTTTGGTTACCTAATTGTGCGCCAATAAGGAGAAATTCTTATTGGAAAGCCCCCTCTTTCCTGGGAACGGCCTGGTTGCCAGTACTGTGATTCTGTAATATTATTTGTGTATAATTAATTATTGATTTATATGATGAGGAAAATATTGATTTTATGTGGATATAGATGAAAATTTTTTTTTAATGTGACAATTGTTGAAAATTAATATTTTATCTTTTTTTGATAAAATAATTCATTTAAATATATTATTTTAATAATATATTAATGGTGATATTTTTATAATGAATGTGAGATATATGAATAAATGAGGAGAAAGAGTATTTTTGTTGGATTAAATGTTTAACATATGTTTTGTGTGTTGGTGGACACAATTCTTGACTGAAATTTGATTATAGCCTGTAAATTCGTCCGTTTATGGATTTCGGTCAATTTTTATTTGGAATTTAGAAAAACTTTCTTCTGCAAAGTTGTAGAGAATTGAAATTCCTATAAAAACATGCAAGATTCGAATTTTCTGATAAAAGAGCTATTTATTATGAATTATTGAAGTTCCGGAGTTCCGAAATAATTAATTTTTGAAAGTTTAAAATATTTTAAATAACAAAAACGTTTTTGGAATGTGTGGAGGCATCATTAACATGTGCTAGGGGCTAAAATCAGATTCTTGGATGCGTAGGATGATGTGGAAAAATAAATAATATTAATTTATTAAATTTTCTGCTTTGGTGTTCTAAATATTTTTCTATAAATAGGGTGCTTAGGTTAGAATTGAAAATCACACCAGAAATTGAAGTTTTCTCTCTATTTCTCTCTCTATATTATCGAGTGTATTCTTGTGAGTATTTTGATATCTTGAGTGTTGCTATACGGTGCAAGTTCGTTCAGCGTTATTCTAGTCAGAAGTACTGCTCTTTTGAGGTAAGGAATATTGTCGTTAGTATGTAAGGGTTATTATGTCTTTCAATTTCGAAATTTTTCTGAAACTTCACAAATTCTGGAAAAAATTGAAATGATATTTTGATGAATTTTATAGATTGTGTCCAAAAATGGCGATTTTTGGATGTATAGATTATGAGTTATGGATTTTATGAGAAAAGACTATTTTAAAAATAAACGCTTATAACTCCTTGTGGTTAACTCCAAAATTAATGAAATTTTTATTGGGAGTACATCTATATAATATCAGTATACTCTGTGAATTTTGGAATTTTTGGATAAAAGTACAATTTATGATAAATGTCTAAATATTCGGCGATTTTGGCCATATGAAAAATAGTAAATGAGTTTTAAAAATTCTGAGAAAAATATATGTTCAATATGGGACTATATTATGCTAAATTTCAGAAAAGAAGTATTTTTGGAACTGATTTGGTATTTTTCATAAAAATAGATTAGTTATGAGTAAATGAATTAAATATGTTATGGGAAGTAAGAAAATTGAAAAATAGGATTTTATAGCTTAAGAATCCTATATGAGGTATATGCAGATTTTTTATGAGGGTTTTGGTTATTGGTGATGAAATCTTATGAGTTTGGTATTTTAGGATGATTAAATACATTATTTAGTAAAGTGTAAATAATTAAAATAAATTGTTTATAAGCTTAAGAAATATTATTCTTTCAATATCATTATACCAAAATATTAGTATGTATTTTATTGTGGAATTTCTACCTTTTTGTATCGGGGTTACTATTCATGAGTTACTATTCACGAGTTACTATTCATGAGTTACTATTTACGAGTTACTATTCACGATAAAATTGGTTTCTTTTTCTAACCAAATTATAGTTGATTTATGAATATTACTCTTGAGATTAAATCTAGATATTTTGATTATATTGATTTTACTATTATATATGACATTTTTATAATCCTGGTGAAGAAATTTCTCTTTGACTTAAGTGTAAAGATGGGTAGATATTTGGTATGATCATGACTATGGGTTCTCTTTGACCAGTAGTGCAAAGTTGAATTATTAACTGGTATGATCATGACCATTGAATTTATAATTAAATATCTTTAGCTTATGTGCAAAGGTGAAATGATCAACATGATTATAATTATTGTTTATATAAATTCTGAAATGATTATATATTTCTTTGAGATATTAATATCTTTGGCCTGTAGTGCAAAGATGAACTGATGTTGAATATCTTTGGCCGTAGTGCAAAGATGGTCTGTTGATGAATATCTTTGGCCTGTAGTGCAAAGATGAACTGTTGTTGAATATCTTTGGCCTGTAGTGCAAAGATGGTTTGTTGATGATTATCTTTGGCCCGTTGTGCAAAGATGGATTTATTTGTATGATTATGAACAGGAACTGTGATTTGGTATAACCATGATCTTTGATGTTTCAGGTAAAGACAGGTGATAAAAATATTCTTCGTCCTGGGTGCGAAGAAAAATTTAGAATCACCCTTATGATTATGAGTTATTCATATGATTGTGGAAAGGAACTATTGAGTGATATTACAGGGATAAAAAATTGTTGGTGGATTTTTAACATGGAGAAGATAATAGACTTTATGGTCTATTTGACTCTTCTAATGGATTGCTTGTTCCGCTGCAACTATGGTTGAAAAGTTTTATCATCTACCATATGTTCTAAATCTTTGATTTATTACTGTTGAAGGCTATTGATAATTTATTTATCTTTAGTCATGATATTCTTTACTGAGCTAGTTATGCTCACCCTTTTGCTTCACAATTCCTTTCAGGTAATAAAAGTGTAGCTGGGTCGAGCGGGGGATAACAGGGAAATAGAACGGTAGTTTCTAGCTGTGGTGGTTCTCCCTAAGCAGTATAGAAAAGTTCATTTAGTAGTTGTATTTGGTGAATCCAATATGGTAAGGCGAACCCAACGTTGGAAGGGTGTTTTACCACTATCATACAAGATGTCTAATGACATACAACCTCGTGTCATCATAAGACAAGGTTGTGCACATCCACTTACTGAGTATATCTACGAGCACTACTTATACAATATTGGTGTTTGTTTGAAGTATAATTCTCAAATAGAGATAGTGGAGATAATGATATGTCAAGAGAAGACTCACCATTGGAAAGAATATGATAGTAATCTTCTAATTTTTCTTTGGGGTCTATTGGGTCAACCGAGGATAATTCTGTGGGCATATGATATCTATCATAACCTAGATGCATGGCCTCCCATGTACGAAAGTTTCCTTGAACACTTTCCAATGATTTTAATTTCTAAAACAGTTATTGACTGTACTTTTATGTAAGGTGCCATTGTAACGTGCTATCCAAGTTGGTGTCCAGAGTCACAGTTGGTATATATTTGTATCAAAACTCACAACGTATGTGTTGTTGTATTTTGCACGACAATTGTAGTAATAAAGTTGTAGTTATTTTCTGTACCATGTATTTGGCGACTCAGAATAGGTTGGATGGAATGAACCTACTTTGGGGTCGTCACATATCTTACTCCCACTGACCCCATTAAGGATAAACTCCTTTTCCAAGAAGGCAGCATGTTTCGTAACAAACACATTTTGATCAGTTGGATGATAGAAATAATACCCCGATGTTTCTTTAGGGTATCCCACAAATCTATATTTGTTATATCTAGTCTATAGCTTATCATTTTCAAACTTTTTGACATAAGCTGGATAACCCCAAGTCTTAACATGCTTAAGATTTGGTTTCCTCCCTATCCATAACTCATATGGGGTCTTGGGGATGGATTTTGTAGGTACCTTGTTAAGTAGGTATGCAGTCGATTCTAGGGCATATCCCCAGAAGGAAACTAAAAGGTCGGTAAAGCTCATCATGGATCAAACCATATCCAATAATGTTTGATTTCTCCTTTCAGATACACCATTCATCTGTGGTGTCCCTGGTGGAGTCCATTGTGAGATTATACCATTTTCTTTGAGACAATTAAGAAACTCACCACTTAAGTATTCTCCTCCTCGATCAGATCGAAGAATCTTAATACTCTTACCAGTTTGCTTCTCTACTTCACTTCTGAACTGTTTGAACTTTTCAAATGATTCAGATTTGTATTTCATTAAATACACATATCCAAATCTTGAGTGATCGTCAGTGAATGTAATAAAATAAGAATACCCTCCTCGTGCAGTCGTTGTTATAGCTCCACATACATCTGTGTGTATCAACGCTAACAACTCTGTAACTCTTTCTCCTTTTCCACTAAAAGGAGATTTAGTTATTTTGCCCATGAGACAAGATTCACAAGTTGGATATGATTCATAATCCGATAGCTCTAGAAGCCCATTTTTATGCAACTTGGATAATCTTGTTTCATTAATATGACCGAGTCTACAGTGCCACATGAAGGTATAATTAACATCATCTCTTTTTCTTTTCTTAGTTTGTTCAATTTGAAGTATATTTTCATGCAAGTCATGTATATAAAGTTCATTTCGAAAATTACCAACACCATATAAAATATTATCATTATAAATAGAACAACCATTGTTCTTTATTATAATATTAAAACCATCCATATCCAATACAGAGATAGAAATAATATTTCTAATGATATTAGGAACAAAATAACAATTATTTAAATTAATGAACTTGCCCATAGGCAGCGCTAAACAATAAGTCCCTACAGCTAATGCAGTAACCTTTGCTCCATTTTTCACTCGTAGGACGACCTCATCCTTGCTTAGCTTTCTACTTCTGACCAGTTCCTGCATATTATTACATATGTGAGAACCACAGCCGGTATCCAATACCCAAGTAGAAGATTGACTTTCAGAAAAATTAATTTCAATCATAAACAAACCTTGATTAGGATTCGAAGCTTTTCCAAGCTTCTTCTGCTTTTGTTCCGCAAGATAATCCTTACAGTTCCTCTTCCAGTGACCCGGCTTGTTGCAATGGAAGCAAATTCCTTTGCTAGCTGGATCAGGTTTCTTTTGATCCTTTACTTTCGCCTTTCCCTTAGCCTTCTTGGATTTCTTCTTTTTGAAGATACCTTGGGCCTCTTCCTTTTTCTGGAAGAATCATCCACCAGTAAGACATGGTTCTTCTTGGATGGGAAGTGACATTCAGCAGTTTTTAACATGTTAAGTAATTCAGGCAAGCTGACATCTAACTTATTCACGTGAAAATTCACAACAAATTGTGAGAAGGTGTCAAGGAGTGACTGCAAGATCAAATCTTGACTCAACTCCCCATCCATGACGAACCCAAGCTGTCCAAGACGTTTAATTAAATTAATCATCTTTAGGACATGAGTCTCAACAGTAGTACCCTCGGTCATCCGAGATTGGAAGAGCTCCTTAGATATCTCATATCTAGCAGTCCTAGTTTGCTCACCATACAACTCTTGCAGGTGCAGCAGTATAGTAGGAGCATCCATGTTTTCATGCTGACGCTGAAGCTCGTTACTCATGGATGCGAGCATGATGCATTGAGCCACAGATGCATCATCTTGCCACTGTTTAAAAGTAGCAATCTCTTCCTCAGAGGCTGTCTCTACAACTTTTGCAGGTACGGACGAATTTAGGACATAAGAAATTTTTTCAGCAGTGAGAACAATTCTCAGATTCCTTAATCAGTCCGTGTAGTTTGGTCCAGTCAATTTGTTAGCATCAAGTATGCTACGCAGTAAAATTAGTGAATGTGACATTTTCAAAATTCTGCATGTAAAAAGATAATATTTTAGCAAACATTCATTTAATTAATTACCAAAATAAATTACGTTTTATTTTATATTGGTATCTCCCACTATTTTCTTCAAACTATATTACCCTCATTTATATAGTTCGGCAAAATCTAATTAAAGTTTTTGCTAGTGAGAATAAGGATCCCATTTCAAATATATATAGCCTTGTGGTGACACAACAAACTATATATAAATAAATAGTTAGACAACTCCTTGTCAATTACATCATCATGTAACTCCTTATGTTTTGCCTCTTAGATTATTTTGATCAAGTGGTGGCACATCCAAATCAAAATTGTCTAAGTTAAGTCCAACCTAGCACTTCCATATATTCAAAAAAGAAAAATATTATCCTTGTGGTGACACAACAAAATAATATTGTTCAATTTTCTTTATAAGCATCAAATGTGATAAATTAACATCTTAAATACTTAATACTTACCTTGTGGTGACACAACAAACTTATATTAAATATTTAATACTCTATTATTTTTATCATGCTAGAAGGCGACGTTCGATATTCTAAATATTTTTGAACGCTTAAGACTTAATATATAAAAACTTTGAGGGATTTGTTATTATTTGTCACATCTTGTTTAGCGCGCATGCAAATATATATATATATATATATATATATATATATATATATATATATATATATATATATATATGCGTCATATTATTAAACATGCGAAGCATGTTTGCATAATATATAATATATATAATACTAGCATGCACATATAGAATACTATATTCTACCCGGATTGATTATGGACTTTTATTCTAGTTTGGTTCACTAGAGCCACCAAGTGAACCAAAAGGTCAAACCCTAGGGTGCAAGAATAAATATTTAAATATAACTATTACATTTAAACCCGGGCTCCATTACAAACGGGTCTTCAAGCGCTCCTTACTTCTTGATCTCCGGTTCTTCGGGAAAAAAAAATTCTAACTAATCCTATTACATAAACTATTTAATTTAAATAGAAACCTTGATCAGCAGTCAAGAGGAAGTACATAGGAGAGAGATAGAATTTACATCAAGAAGAAAATCAGAAAAGACGAGGTACGCAGACCCCATTTAATAAAACCCATTCATTCAAACATCCAACCAAAATAAATCCAATCACATTGGTCAATAGTCCATAATCAATCTCATTTATTATCATACATATCAACATATGTATCAATAAATAAATCATTCCATATATATATGAATATCATTTAATGGACAATTTTATATTGCATGAAATCTAATTTCAAAATTAAAATAAATTCTTTATTTTAATTATAAAATTATTATTTTATGAAAAATATATATTATGGAATAATCATATGAATATACACATATGATTGCGATTTTTTTTTAAAAAAGAATAAAATAAAATAAAAAAAATCGTGTCCGTGATATCCTGTGGCTACTCGATTTTTGCTCACCAACTTATAATGATTTCCTGACTCCTGTTACTAGTACTTCACGTGACTAGGATTTATAATATATATAATATATAACTATAAAGAGTTCTCATCTTAGTATGAACTTAAAATAGTCTTAATCATAATATATAATTAGTAAAGATCCTTTCACGTGAATCAAGTTGCATGTAACTGAAAAGAATGATCCAGGATAAGTTTTTTTTAAAATAAATACCCACGAATGCATAAAAAAAACGTTTTCTGAAAACTTTTTTTTTCCGGCACATTTTTTTCTTCATAAAACAATAATTCTATACAATAAATTATGCCCAATAAATTATTCTAAATACATACCCATACATATATGGAATCAAAATAATTAATAATTCGCATAAAGTTTGGCTCTTGATACCACAGTTAGGTTTTGTGAAAATCAAAGTAGCAATCAAATTGCAAAATTAGCGGAAGCATAATAAAATCAGATTTTAAAATTTTTCAAAAATCAATAACTCGGATCATTGTTTATGCATATTATTAATTAAACGAAAAATAAGAAATTATGAAATCATACTCTTGTAGAAACGAGCTTCCTCAGGTACGAGTTCACCTTCTACTTCTCCGCGATCTCCTTGAATCTCCGGGTAGATTCCTTCCTTTGATCAATGTAAGCCACCAAAGTGTATGGCCTCTAGAGGTGATCCACCAAGGAAGAAGAATTTTTAAGAAGGAGGGTGTATTGGCTCAAACCCTAGTTTTTTTCTATCTCTATAGAAAAAGGGGGTGTACTCTTCAACTCTTGGAATTACGTATGTATGATATCTGATATAAGACTCCTCTTATAAAGATATCATGTAACCCTATTTTAATTAAAATAAGGTATTATTTATTTAATTAAACTCTTTTAATTAAATGAGCTCCCTAATCCTATTAGGGATAATTAATTAAACTCCTTTAACTAATTTTTCCTCCTAATTCAATTAGAAATAAATGAGAGTACTTATATTAAATTAATTCCAAAATCTTTTTAGAAATTAAAATAATAATAATTGTAATAATATTAATAAGACTCCTCTTATTAATTTATATTTAATATTTCTAAAATATTAAATAATAAATATTAAGCTATTTAATTTATTCTATCACCATAGATTAAATTAAATATACTTAACATATTATTATAATTATGCCATTAATTTCTTAAATAATTATTCTTCCTTTTATGGTGTGACCCTTTAGGTTCTCCATATTAAACCGGTTGTGAATAAATCAATTAGAACAATTCTAATCTTATTTAAATAAATAAATTAAACGATTAATTTATTTAAATAAATAATATTTATTTTACAATAGGGATAAGCCTCCCTAGCGATCAACGACATTTCAGATAATATAAATTTTAACATTAATCATAAAATAACCTTTGAGTTAATAGTTACTGTACAATTCAATCCTTCCACCATACAATGTCCTAATTAAATATAAGACATGAAATTACTGTCAAGTCTTATTTTATTTAATTATATGTACTTCGATTCCTAAATGCACAACTCCTAATGAATGCAAATTAGAAACTACTTTCTAATTTCATTCCACCTTGGCCAAGGATTCCTAGGTTGTCATTTATCGAATCACATAGGACATTTCTCTTCTTTTACTAGAAGTGGTAGATTCTTTATTGATCATTTATTATCTTCATATATAATTTATTACACCCAAACATACCCTTTGATATACTCTAAGAGTCTTAAGGAATAAGTCAAAGTGTAATTCATTATATATAAGATACTATGATGATCTCAAGTGTAAGACCCCGAATTTTATGAAATAAAAGTATTCAATTTTTCTTATAATTACTATTCAGTAAATGGTGAAATTGATAAATGTTAAAATTAAGGGTGATATATGAATTTTTTTTCAAAATAAACAAGTGGTTATAAAATATTCATTGTTGTCGGGGAATATTCGTTTGGTCGTGGAATATTCTTTCTGTCGTGGAATATTCGTACGACGGCGCAGACATTTGTGGGCCCCATAACAGAATAACTGTCGGATGAAGATAACGACAAAAATTGAGTTTTTATAATTAACGGCGTAGTTGTTATCGTTAACACTGTTGGAATACCCGATGGTTAAAATACAGTAATACGCGTGTTTACACAGTAGCACACGGTTTTACACAGTATTTTTGAATTATTGATCCTTACGTAAGAAGGCACTACTCAATAATTGTTACAGTAATTACTGTTCAATATTTTATTTTATTGATTCAATAATTGCTACGTTGAAATTTTATATTATTGTTGTGCAATAATTGTCACTGCACAGTATTTCTCCATTATCAGATCAATAATTCATATTATTTAAATAATATTATTAGATAGCATTATTGACAATGTCTAGAAAGTTCTATCTAAGGAGAGGTTTGGTCATTTAATTGCGCGCCAGTAAGGAGAAATTCTTATTGGAAAGCCCCCTCTTTCCTGGGAACGGCCTGGTTGTCATAAATGTGATTCTGTAATATTATTTGTGAATAATTAATTATTGATTTATATGATAAGAAAATATTTATTTTATGTGGATATAAATGAGGGATATATTTTTGTGGTTAAAAATGAAGGAGTTAATGTTGAGGTTTTTATCAGTATTTTTGTCGGAATGGAGGTATTAAAAATCAGGGTTTTTGAGATATTTTGCGGGGGTTATAATTTTTAATCCGACCGTTGGATCGTGGTAATATTTGGATATGTTATACATATATAAGTTGAGTATATGTCCACAAATTTTGAACCGTTAAAAATGAACGTATGATTTATTATGAATTTTACGAGATGACTGGTTCAGAAATTGTTGAATTTTCGGAGTTTATCATTTTGGTAGAAAATTCTAGAATTGGTGGGCCCCACTCTTGATTGGTAAAGAAATGTGCTGAGATTTTTATTCAAATGTGGTGGGTGGGAATAGTAGCAGGTAAAGCCATCAGGTTGCAGGTCAAACCTACCAAAATTTTCCTATAAATAGAGGGCTAAGTTAAAATTGAAAATCACACCAGAAACATAATCTTTCTCTCTTTCTCTCTCTATATTATGAAGCATATTTTGTGAGTATTTAGATACTTTGAGAGTTGCTATTCAGTGCAAGTTTCCTTCGGCTTTGCATACCGATCAGAAGTACTGCTCTTTTGAGGTAAGGGATTGTATGGGATTGTGAGGGATAGTAAGGGATAGTAATAGATTTTATTGTAGAATTTTTATCTTTTGTGTCGGGGTTACTATTCATGAGTTACTATTCACGATTTACTATTCATGAGTTACGAATATTACTCTTGAGGTTAAAACAATATGTTAATCATATTATTTTTATCATCATATATAACATTTTTATAACCCTGATGTTGAAATTCTCTTTCACTGGAGTGTAAAGATGGATAGATTATTGGTATGATCATGACTAGGGTTCTCTTTGGCCTGTAGTGCAAAGTTGAATTGTGACTGGTATGATCATGACCATTGAATTTATAATTGAATATCTTAAGCTTAAGTGCAAAGGTGAATTGATCAACATGGTTATAATTATTGTTTATATAAATTCTGAAATGATTATATATTTCTTTGAGATATGAATATATTTGGCCTGTAGTGCAAATATGAATTGTTGATGAATATCTTTGGCATGTAGTGCAAAGATGGCCTGTTGATGAATATCTTTGGCCTGTAGTGCAAAGATGAACTGTTGTTGAATATCTTTGGCCCGTAGTGCAAAGATGGTTTGTTGATGAATATCTTTGGCCCGTAGTGCAAAGATGGATTTGTTAGTATGATTATAAACAGGAACTGTGATTTGGTATAACCATGACCTTTGATGTTTCAGGTAAAGACAGGTGATGAAAATATTCTTCGTCCTGGGTGCGAAGAAAAATTTATAGTCACAATTATGATTATGAGTTATTCATATGATTGTGGAAAGGAACTGTTGAGTGATGTTACATGGATAAAATATTGTTGGTAGATTTTTAACATGGAGAAGATAATAGACTTTATAGTCTATTTGACTCTTCTAATGGATTGCTCGTTCCGCTGCAACTATGGTTGAAATTTTTATCATTTACCATATGTTCTAAATCTCTGATTTATTGTTGATGAAGGCTATTGATAATTGAATTATCTTTAGTCATGATATTCTTTACTGAGTAAGTTGTGCTCACCCTTTTGCTTCACAATTCCTTTCAGGTAATAAGAGTGTAGCTGGGTCGAGCGGGGGTAACAAGGGAATAGAACGGTGGTCATCATTTAGTAGTTATATTTGGTGAAGAAAATAGGGTGAGGCGAACCCAACGTTGGAAGGGTGTTTTGTCACTATCATACAAGATGTCTAATGACATACAACCTCGTGTCATCATAAGATAGGGTTGTGCTCATCCACTTGCTGAGTATATCTACAAGCACTACCTATATAATCTTGGTGTTTGTTTGAAGTATAATTCTCAATTAGAGACAGTGGAGATAATGATAAGTCAAGAGAAGACTCACCATTGGGAAGAATATGATAGTAATCTTCTCGTTTTTCTTTGGGGTCTATTGGGTCAACCAAGGATAATTCTGTGGCCATATGATATCTATCATAACCTAGACGCGTGGCCTCCCATGTACGAAGATTTTCTTGAGCACTTCCCAAAGATTCTAATTTCTAGAACAGTTTTTGACTATACCTTTATGTAAGGTACCTTTGTGAAGTGCTGATACATGATGGTGTCCAACGTCACAGTTGGTATATATTTGTATCCAAACTCACAGCATATGTGTTGTTGTATTTTGCACGACAATTGTTGTAATAAAGTTGTAGTTGTTTTCTGTACCATGTATTTGACGACTCAGAATGGGTTGGATGGAATGGACCTATTTTGGGGTTGTCACATCAAGTCTAAGGATCATTTGTACTACTATCACTATAGGAATTCCTATTGACAGACAAGTAAAACTCCATTAGGTATTCCTTAGCGAGTCACGTTCAGTGAACTTATTATCTAATAAGCACCTACATACTTACTTTAGTGTCTCCATACAAATAATCATGAGATCAATCATCCTTATCTAATGAGCAAGCAACGTACGTACTAATCTATCCGGATTCACTAATCCCCTTTTTAGTAATCCATTGATTGAGAACATTTTAGTTTTAAGCTATCTAAGAATTTAGATCTCATTAGCATGATTTCATCATGATTCTAAAAGCATTGTTTAAAACTATGGGTTTATCACATATTATCAAAACAACACCATGTAGATAATAAATGCCTTTAATAAATAATTCTTTTATTAATAAATAAATAAGATTGATTACAAAGTATATGCTTTATCATCATACATGATTGGCTTGTATGCATACTACTTTCAATACCAAATCACAATTTTTGCTCATAATCATACTAATTAAGTCATCTTTGCACTACGACCAAAGATATTCATTATTATCACATCCATAAATTAATATTTCATTGCTGAGACTCAGCTCAATAATTAATCCACATCATCGAATCATCCCTGCACTACAGGCCAAGGATATTCTTTAGTATCACAACCACGAATTATTCATGCACTACGGGCCAAAAATAATCGTATTTTCATCAACGGTCCTGATCATGCCATAAAATAATTCATCTTTGCACCCTTGGCCGAAGAGAATCCATAGCCATAATCATACCAAAAACTGTCCATCAATGCACTACGGGCCAATGAGGATTTTTATCACATCATTTGTAACATTACTGTCATGATTACACCGAATAATCCATAGTCATAATCATATCAAGTCCATCTAGGCACTACAGGCCACAGATGACTTTCAACAAAATATAAACATGAGGATGATGACAATGATATAAGAATTCAATAAAACAAGTTCAAGAATTAATTTATCCAGGAACCAATAACGTCTAAATTGTCAACATGATACTTCTTTGTGGGTTAAAACTCAAGAATGCACAGAAGAATATTTCTATAAAAAGTTACTGGATGAAGCGCAAATATCAAGGATATTCTACTAATTTCATGGAATATAAAAGCCAAAACTTTAACCAACTGAGTATAATAGAATATATGAAACTACAAATGGATTTTCGCCGACATGCGGTAATCTACTTAGACAGATCATGTCCACAATTTAATAAGGAATGAATACAAAGGATCATTCACCATGCATGTGGTAATCCATATAGACAGGTTATTCCAAAAGAATAATAAAGATTGAAATAATAGAAGGATTCACCATGCGTGCAATAGACTGCACAGACATGTTATCCCTAATAGAATAATAAATAATGGAACCAGGTCCGGCGTAAAATGCACAGACAGGATATTCCGATAGAATAATAAATAATAGAACCAGGTCCGGCGTAAACGTACAGACAGGATATTTCGACAGAATAATAAAGAACAGAATAATAAATAATGGAACCAGGTCAGGAATAATACGCACCGACGGGATATTCTAATAGAATAATAAAGAATGGAATAATAACGACAATCACCATGCATGCGATAGACCGCACAGACAGGTTATTCCAACAGAATAATAAAGAATGGAATAACAACGGAAATCACCATGCATGCGATATACCGCACAGACAGGTTATTCCAACAGAATAATAAAGAATGAAAAATAAAAGTTCTCTTTATGAATAAGAAAGAAATAATACCCCTTACGGGTACAACAAATAATATTCCTTACGAGTACAACAAAAAATATCCCTTGCCGTAAAAGAAGAGTATTCTGACTGGTAGGGCGAGGATATACTCGAAGAAAACTTGCACTATCTTCTACGCTCAAATCTTTCTTAAACTCTAAAGAAATAAGCTCGAGATTACATAAGAAGAACTCTCTCTATAGTTTCTCTCTCTAGAGTTTCAATGAATTCGTAAGAAATAATGAAGGAATGAGCTTCTATTTATAGAAGAATAGACTGCATAGTAACTAATTCATGAACGGTCCAGATTGATTTACTTTTAATCGGACGGTCCATATTTAAAGCAAAATCTTTTAAATAAAATATAATATATTCTATTTATAATCTAATAAAACGAATAACTTTATAAAAGTATTCTGCTTTATATAAAAAGATTTTACTATGCAAAACACTATGCAGGCACTATGCAGGCACTATGCAACACTATGCATAATAAAATATAATATATTCTATTTATAGAATAACTTTATAAAAGTATTCTGTTTTATATAAAAAGATTTTACTATACAAAATACTATGCATAATAGAATATAATATATTCTATTTATAGAATAACTTTATAAAAGTATTCTGTTTTATATAAAAAAAATTTACTATGTAAAACACTATGCATAATAGAATATAATATATTCTATTTATAGAATAACTTTATAAAAGTATTCTGTTTTATATAAAAAGCTTTTATGTTTTATTACATTAATAATACTAATAAAACAAAACTGAGTGACTTATCACGTAAGCATCAATAATCAATACCGTGTGCTACTATGCAACCACGCGTATTACTGTACTTTTACTACCGAGTAGTTCAACAGTATTAACGGTAAAACTTCCGCCGTTATTTTCATAAAATATTTTTGTCGTTTTCTCAATCTGACAATAATTCCGTTGCGGGGTCCACCAATGATTGTACCGTCGTACGGATATTTTCTGACAAAAAGAATATTCTCCGACCAAACGAATATTTTATAACAACTTGCTTATTTTACAATTTTTTTTTAAATATCACCCTTAACTTTAATATTTTATCAATTTAACCATTTACGAAATAAAATAATATTTATAAGAAAATTGAATACTCTCATTTCATAAAATTTGGGATCTCACACTTAGCATACAACTTCTCTTTTCTCAACGTCTCCAACGTCAATCTCAAATGTTCCACATGTTCTTCCTTGATTTTAGAATATACCAATATGTCATCAATAAACACCACCATAAATTTGTCTAAGAATGGTTTAAACACCCTGTTCATCAAGTCCATGAATGCTGCAGGGGCGTCTGTTAAACCAAATGATATAACCAGAAATTCGTAATGACCATACCGAGTCCTGAACGCTATTTTTGGTACATCCTCCAGCCTCACCTTCAACTGATGATAACCACTCCTCAGGTCTATCTTAGAGAAATACCTCGCTCCCTTCAACTGATCGAACATGTCATCGATTCTAGGTAATGGATACTTATTTTTAATCGTGACCTTATTCAATTCTCTATAATCAATGCAGAGCCGCATCGATCCGTCTTTCTTCTTAACGAATAACACCGGTGCTCCCCATGGCGACACACTCGGTTGAATATACTTCTTATCAAGCAATTCTTGCAATTGCACCATCAACTCTTTCATTTCTACCGGGGCCATTCTATATGGTGCCTTAGATATCGGGGCCATTCCTGGTAGTAAGTCAATCACAAACTCGATTTGTCGATCCGGCGGAAGACCCAATAAATTTTCTGGAAATACGTTTGCAAAATCTTTTATAATCGGTATCTCTCCTAACTTTGCACTCTTCTTCTGCGTATCGACTATGCAGGCTAAATATCCTACACATCCTTGTCTCAACAACTTCTTAGCTTGCATTACCGTCAGACAACTTACTTGTCGAGGTGACTTGCTGCCATAAAATATAACCTTTGATGGAGTCATAAGGTTAACACACTTTCTTTGGCAATCAATTACTGCTCTGTAATTGAATAATCAATCCATTCCCAGTATGACATCAAATTCACCAAGTCTAATTGGTATCAAATCTACCATCATCTCATGACCTTTTATATCCACTCTACAATTCCTATATATGAATTTAACAGGAATCACTTCCCTATTCGCAATTTCTATACTTAAGGGAAATTCTAATTCTTCCTGAGGCAAATCTAAGTTTTGAGCAAATTCATCGGATATAAATGAACAAGTAGCACCCGAATCAAATAGTACATAAGCATTAATACCATTAATCGGAATGACACCTGACACCACATCCTTAGACTATACAACATCCTGCACGGTCATATTGAAATTCCTCACAGTAGGTCAGCTTGACTGTGCTGGTCCAGTGATAGTCAATGCACCACCACCGTTGTTGTTTCCTTTTCCACCACTTGCACTTCCCGCTGGCTTCTTAGGGCAATCACGAGCCATGTGATCCTTCGAACCACAGGTAAAGCATGCTCCTTTCTTCGGACTCAAATAGTTCGGTGCAATGTGTCCCTCCTGACCACAGTTGAAACACACCCTCTTTCCCTTCAAACATACCCCAGTATGGTTCTTCCCACACGTTGCGCAAGCTTCAAACTTTTTCTTCTGCTAATTTCCCTACTGTCCTCCCGCCGTTGAATTCTTGCTCCACTTCCTCTTCTGATTGTTACTTCCAACATTACTTCCACCCACCTTATTTTCATTCTCATTCTTCCTCTTCTTTTGTTCTTGATTGTACTTGGTCAAGGCATCACTTTCACCTTCTGCGATAATTGTCTTCTCCAGTACAGCCGCAAATGTGTTCAGCTGAAACTTTGAAACCTTACTGTAAAGCCAGGGCTTCAATCCTTGTTTGAACCTTCTCGCTTTACGCTCATCAGTATTGACTTGATATGTGGCAAACCTTGCCAACTCATTAAACTTCGCAGCATATTCTGGCACCGTCATCGTTCCTTGCTTCAACTCTAGAAATTGCACTTCTAGCTGATTACGAGAACTCACTAGAAAGTACATTTCGAAAAACATCTCCTTAAATCTATCCCACACTATTACTCCTTGTCCTCCACGAACCTTATTTTCTTGCCACCAGTAGCTAGCTTCAGACTTCAGCATGAACGTTGCGAACGCAGTCCTCTGATCTTTGTTAACTCTAGCAACGTCGAACACCTTCTCCATTTCCATGATCCAAGTTTGGGCTTCTACTGGAATCATAGAACCTTGAAACTCTGGCGGTCCAACCGCTTTGAATTCCTTGAAGGTCGTGACTTGAGCTTGCGATTGATTCGCAAGTGCACCCGTCAACAGAGTTACTAACTGCTGAACCGGATTAGCGTTGGTCTCGTTGTTATTATTATTCGTAGACCCCTCAGGAGGTGCTTGCTGACGTGGTTGTCTTCTTCTAGGAGGCATTTTCTGTTAAAATATACGCTTATTAGTTCCTTACTTAACTTCTTGGGTATTTAAAGTTTAACTTAAGTATTCTAAGATTAAAGCTATAACACATAACATTTCAAATAAACTTTGATATTTTATTTATTCATAAAGTTTAAGAACATACTCAAGATAACATAACCGCTATAAACATTCACTTTCCTAAACTAGACAAGTTTCTGGATTACATACCCATACTATCCCTTTATTTATCTCAAAATAAGGGATTCACAATTTATTTTTTCACATAATTAACCACATATTATTATCATTATTATTATCTCTATCTAGACATATTAAGACGTCATAAGGCTTCTCGACGCTCTTCTTCCATGATACGATATGCTGTTCTACGATCCATCACGAACCACGGCGAATTTTTAAACTGAGGTGGGTAATAAAATACTCGATCTTGTGCCCTTTCAATTGCAGAATTAAAAGCGTAATCCATCTCTTTCATCTTGGCATTCCTCACTTGGACCTTAGCCTCTGCACGGTCTGCACGTTGAGTTGCCTTCATCCAAACGTCCTCTGCTCTTGCACGCTTAGCTGACTCCTCCTTGAAGTCATCTTTCAATTTCTCCATGTCAGTCTTCATCTTTTCGTTTACTGCCAGCAGGTCTTCATACTGACCCTTTGTATGAACTAGATCCCATTCTGTGCTTCCAAGTTTTGAGTCGAGTTCCTGAATCTCCAACATCCTTCTGCTCCATCGAAGCATAATGCATCTCAACCATCTCCTTCAGCTCCTTAACCTCATCTTGCAATTCTATGTTACGGTCATACAGAGCGTCATACATCTCTGCTGATATGGAGTTTGGTGGAAACTCTTCAGGATCCTCTTCCTCATCGTCTTCCTCTATCTCCTCAGAACTATCCTCCTCGGGATCGGTCACAGGCTCATCCTCCTGGATCAACTGTTCTCGCACAACATAAATATCCCAGGGTTCGTCGTCTTTAGGTACCTGTAGTATTACTTCCCTAGCTGGACTGGATCCTCTTTCGTTAGACATCCTGACAACAAAATATTTTAAGTTTTACTTAACATTTTTCGATACTCGCGAGCACATAAGTTATTAACACATAGCACATAATGTCTTTTATTATTTAGCTTCAATGGATACCTTAATCCATTTCTTAAACTCGATAAGAGTTGGACACCTATATGTTTTCTGTTTCCTTAAAGGTTACTTCCTAAGGTTTTTCCCACCTAAGGTTCATAACCTAAAGCTCTGATACCAACCTGTGACACCCCCAAATCCAGATACTTCGTTCCCATAGAATTTGGTGTTCACTATCCAAAATATTACATCTAACTACCCATAATCAAAGGAAAAAGACATAATTTAAATAACTTAAACAATAATCTTTCCCATTAAAGGGTTACATCATCATCTCAAAATAATCCCAGGTAATCTAATCTTAAATTTATTACATCAGTCTGCGGAATACATCACATATTAAAACAAGTCTTTAACATAATTCATTAAAATTAAATTCTCATAAGTCTTCAGCACTTGGACAATTTACCCTTTCCTTTGCTAGTAGATGGCTCATCCACTTTCTCCACTTTAGCTGCAGTGTTAATTGCAAGAGTGAGCAAATAAATGCCCACTGATATAGAACGTAGTAATGATAACAATATGAGAGTACTGAACAACGATTGCTGAACAACAATGAACTTGTTCTACGAATCCAAAATAGAAAAAATAAGTTCGAACTTTAATTGTCTGAGGGTCTTAAGACCACGAACTATGTCTCTAGTATTTAGGTATTATTACCTTAATCTTAACAGTCATTAAACTATACAGACTCTTCTTAACGTACTTAGGGGGATCAGCCCTTTGTACCATGTATTGTGCACAAACATCTAAACGTTACACGTACAAAATCCCCTATGATAGGGTTGTTCGTCTCAGTTTGAATTTAGAATTTCTGCACTAAAGAAAGTTTAGTTTGGAACTAGCTCATCAGTGTTTCTAGAATTTTAGAACACTATCCGAATATAGATTAATTCAGTCCATAAAGGTTTGCGTACTACTTGAAGGTTTAGTACACCAATAAAGCTTTAAACAAAGTTATCAAAGTCAAAGATTGAATAACAAAATATATAATTGAGTAAACATGATATACATGCAAAGTGCTATATTCAGAAGAGTTAAAACAATCTCCTTTGAATCAATGTATTAGAATAATATATGCTTCGAATGAAAATAAGGAAAGTAAAACTCGCTCGATGTAACGAATTAGGTTACAAGAGCTTGCACAAACATACTCAAGACAAACTAGACTTGCTCAACTTTATAAGAATTTTAGGAACTTGTACAATAATAATTTTAGGAATGGGAACATGCATTCAATATGAAAAGAATGAAGCTAGGAAGCTTGCTCAATGTAAAGAGTTAGGGTTTAGAAACTTGCCTTGTTTGTAAGCTACACAAGTGTAAAATAATCTTTAATTACCCTACACATATCATTACAATCGCAACAACAATTAGTTGTATGAATATTAACACTATGGGTATTAAACCATCATTTAGGCCATAACCCTAACCTAGCACCTAACCATTTAGGTTAACATACTTAACGAATCTAAAATCACATTACGAGCAAACATAACTTACTCGTTCATTTCTAACTTTTGAAAACATCACTTTTAGTTTCATTATATAACTCAATTAACAATCACCTAAAACTCTTTTACACTTTGTATTACAACACCTTACAATCTGTTATTGTAGTCCACTTTATGTTTTAATATCCTTAACATGCATGCTAAACTAACCCAAGTCCGTTACGCATGACCTGCAATTAAGCAGACTTCACTGTCTGTGACTGGCTACTAGCGCGGCCGCGCCAATAATACACTGGGTTACCGCGCGTCTGTGCACATATGTAGCGCGCCCGCACGACAACCGCGCACCAGACAACGCGCCTGCGCGATGCCTCAGTTCCAGTTTTTGCAGAAGCTCGAAATCAGACTTTGCTTTGGCCAAAAATCCCAATTCTACAGAAAATCTCCCAACTTCAACATCTAACACTTTGTCATATTATAGTCATACATGCTAAACACCATTCTATATACAAAAACATTATATAAACATCATTTTGAAGAATCAAAACTATATTTTTCCCCAAATTTCCTCATTTTTATACTTTTAACAAATTTGATCGCCACAAATTTGTTTCTTAATCAATTGACATGATTTAAACTACGTTGTTTTCGTTTATTAACATATTATCACAATCCAACTTCAATTTGCAGATTACAACACATATAAGGCATGAAATTTGGTACTTTCTAAGCCATATTATAAGAACATATCACTGATATTTCAATTTCTTTCCTACAATGCCAATTCCTCACGAATTTAACAAACAAGTATCAAGCATACATGACGATTATAGATTTTGCAAACTATATGCACCTACCTCTACCACCATTCACGTAATTTCCAAATCATATCAAAATACATATACTACCAAAACTAAAAATAGGAAAAGTTTATACCTTGAATCTTTGATGGTATGATAGCCAAATTAAGAGAAATCCTTCCCCAAAACCCTTCTTCTCTATCCCTCCAATATCAATGTGTTCTCTTCTTCCAAGCTCTCTCTCTCAACACTCTGTATTTCCTTCTCTCTGAACTTAGCCTTAGAAAAAAAAATAGACACGAAGTAATAAAATGGCCTCTCCCACGTTCCCTTCCGTTAGAAAAATAAAAAGTTTGCGTCAGTTGAATAAGCCAAAGGCCACAAGGCCTTGTTTGGCTAACCCAAAACTCCCCCAACTAGATTATTATTATATTATTTATATTATATAGTTACTTTGTGTCACACTCTAATTAATTTAAATAACTTTAGTTTAGTTAAATTAAATAACTCATAATAATAATAATAAAAATCTTATTATCATTATACTTATAATTAATAAATAATTATATAGCTAATTTAATTAATAAATTAGAAACATTACTTTATTTAATTTATTTATTTCCATTAAATTAAACAATTCATTTAATTATTCTCTTAAATATTAAGCAATTGATTTTATTTAATTATTTTCCTTAAATTAAATCCTTCCGATATATTATCATTACTCAATTTAATTTACACTAATCAATTTAATTACTAATTTAATCCACCATAATTCATGAATTATTTATTTTCCTCAGTAAATAAATTATTTAAAGTATTTATTTAATTCCATAAATATTTAAATTAAATCACAAATTTCTCGATTGTTACATCATTCCCTTCTTAAAAGGATTCTGTCCCCAGAATCACAACTCGAAAAATTTATTCGTTACATTCTTCCATCCTTAACAAGATTCTGTCCCTAGAATCGCTATACAAAATCAAGCAAACAACTGAGGATAATTCTTCATCATAACGCTTTCAAGTTCCCACGTAGCTTTCTCAGCATTGTGGTTCCTTCAGATCACCTTAACGGATGGTATCACTTTATTCCTCAGTACTTGCTCTTTTCTGTCAATAATTTGAACATGGACTTCTTCAGATGACAAATCTTTCTCAAACTGTAAGAGTTCATATTCTATAACATGCTTATAATCCGGCTTATATGGCCTCAATACTGATACATGAAAAATATTATGAATATGCTCCAACTCCGGAAGTAAAGCTATTTCGTACGCCACTTCACCAACTCGTCGAAGTACTTTGAACGGTCCTATAAATCTAGGGCTCAATTTTCCCTTCTTGCCAAATCGAATTTTCCTCTTCTAGGGAGACACTTTAAAGAAAACATAACTACCGACATCGAATTCTCTATTTTGTCGATGATGATCAACATATTTCTTCTATCTATCTTGTGCTGCGATCAATCGAGCTCGAATAACCTTGATGATCTCGACAGTTTGTTGTACCAATTCTGGATCTAATAGCTGACGTTCCCCCACTTCATTCCAGCATAACGGAGTTTTGCACTTTGTGCCGTATAGCGCTTCGTAAGGCGGCATGCCAATACTTGCGTGATAACTATTAATATAAACAAATTCCACCAATGGCAAATGATCATCCCAATTTCTTTCGTATTCATGAAGAGAATTATTTTCTTTCAATACTCGTAAAGGGTATTATTTCTTTCGTATTCATGAAGAGAGTTATTTTCTTTCAATACTCGTAAGTGTTGTTATTCCATTCTTTATTATTCTGTTAGAATAACCTGTCTGTGCGGTCTATCGCATGGCTGGTGAATTCTTCTGTTATTCAATTCTTTATTATTCTGTTGGAATAACCTTTCTGTACGATCTATCGCATGCCTAGTGAATTCTTCTGTTATTTCATTATATATTATTCTGTTGGAATAACTTGTCTGTGCGGTCTATCGCATGCCTGGTGAATTCTTCTGTTATTCCATTCTTTATTATTCTGTTGGAATTAGGGGTGCTCATCGGTAAAAAATCGAACCGGTACCGATCCAAAAATATCGAAAATCCAAGAACCGAAACCGGTACCAAATTACCGGTTTCTGTACCGGTTCGGTACATAATCGGTATCGGTTTTTTCGGTTCAATTTTCGGTTATACCGCATGCACGGTGATATATATAATTATTAATAAATAATAATAATTAAATAAATTTTTTTAATAAGCTATGGTGCTCTGTTTATTCTTCATTTTTAATTTCCCTTTTAAACTCATGTTTTGGACCATAATGTTCTTTATTTCTTGTTAAAAATTACAGGTCTTCCTTGTTCATGGTTGCAGACTTGCAGCGTAACTGGCTTCTTGTTGGTTTGTCACTGGCTTGTTGTTGGTTTGTCATCTTGTGCAGTGCTGCTGGCTTTGTGCTGTACTGCTGTTTGATTAATTTTTTTTAATCAGTACTGGCTTGTTGAATGTTGAGTTGTTGTTGACTTGTTGTTGAATTCTTGTTTTGTCACAGAATATGTGATTGGACTTGTAATTTGTAAACTGTGGAGTGTGGACTTGTAATAAATGTGGACTTAATCGGTACTGGCTTGTTGAATGTTGAGTTGTTGTTTTGATTTAGTAAATGTGGACTTGTAAACTACAGAATTGTTACTATTTACTATGCATTGGCAAGCAACATTTATTACAAGCATTGGCAAAACAGTGCATAACCACTGCCAAGCATTGGCAAACAACATGGTCAAGGTGAGAACTGAGAAACCAACAAAATAATGCATAACCATGTGATAAAACAGAACTGAGCAAAGCAAACGCCCAGAATTACTTAAAAACAATCATTTTATCAGCTGAACATAACCTGATAACCAATAGTGCCAACACATAATTTAAAAAAGAATGCAAATCCATCATCCATAACAGCTGATAAATAATCATTTTAAAAAACATAATCATGAACAACAAAACAAGAATGCAGCATTGCCAACATATAATTTAAAAATGAATGCAAATCCATGTGACAAAACAATCATTTTATCAGCTGAACATAACAGAACATAATTTGATAACCATATGATAAAACATAACCTGATAAACTGAACATAACCTGATAAGTGATAACCATGTGATTAAACATCAACTAAAGTCATTTCATCAACTGAAACAGAAAACTAAAGTAGCCAATAGTCACTAGCAAGTAATCCAATCAACCATATTACATATCCAACTAATCCAAGATTAAAAACAAACAACGCACAAGGCACAATTCTCTCAACTATCAAGTCTCCATTCTCAAACAAATCAACCATATTACATATCAAAGATTGATGCATCTAAATCGCCTGCTGAAAATTCTGCAATTTTTAAAAGACAAATGTGAGCAAATCATAATTTATTAAGAATAATTTAAACTACATTACAAAAAAATAAATAAACAATACAAAGTGTTACAGTGTTACTATGATGTACCTTTTTCAATTTCTTCAAGGGATTCTAACTTTTCTTCGATATCAATTGGTTTCTTTGCTTTGGCGAAGCCAATCTTGAGCACAAATAATTCCTTGCACCATCCTAGGAGTTAAAGAGCTCCTAAAGGAATCAAGTATTCGTCTTCCTGTGCTAAATGCCGATTCAGAAGCCACGGTAGAAATGGGAATCGCTAAGACATCTCTAGCCATTAATGAAAGAATAGGAAATCTATGAGTGTTGGATCTCGACCAAGCTAAAAGGTTAAATTTTTCATCTTTTCTTTCAACCCGATCCTTTAAATACATTTCTAGCTCAATTTGAACTTCCCCACCTTGAACATCCTCAACATGTTGTTCAAACAAGCTGTCAATTTTTCTTTGTTTTCTTGACATACTTTCTACTAATGATGAGCCACCACTTCGAGTTACACTTCCACTTCCACTTGGAGTTTGAGATGAATGACCTTGGGACGATAAATGATTGAGATTATAATAATTGAACAACTCAAATAATACATCTTTAGCCCCCCTAATCATTTTGATTGCCAAATCACTTTCTTTACCATACATGTGATTAAATACAAACTCAACGAAAGTGAATTTGTGTCTTGAATCAAGAACCACGACAATGTATAACTTGTTCATTTTATCAACATCCTCCCAATATTTCATTAACTTTGATCTCGTCCTCATAGCCATTTCTCTCATTTGATAATCATCATGATCTTCCATTTCTTTCAAAAGACCATTAACTTCCACAAACTCATGAACAAATCCATTGGATGTAACATATAATGTGCCAGAGATTCTAAGTGTTAATTCATAGAAGTGTTTCAAAAACAAAACAATTCTTCTCACATTACCCCAATCCTCCACCGTTGGCCACCCTTCACCTGAGATCATTTCTTATTTAAACAAAGGATCCCTACTCCCAAGCCTATTAAAAGCACGTTCAAAATGTTGAGCAACATTCAACAATGAATAAGTGAAGTTCCATCTAGTAGCAACATCTAGGATTAATGAAGATTTATTTTCAATTTTTTCAAAGTCAACACTCCTTGAACTTTCTAATCCTAGATGGAGATTGCCTTACCCACCTAATCAATGCTCGAACACGAGCTACCGAAATATTAACATCTTTCAACCCATCAACTACGACTAAGTTTAAAATATGAGCAACACATCGAACATGAATGAATTTATTCCCACAAACACTATGTCCCCATACTTGCAATTGATTTTTTAAATAAGATATCGAAACATCATTTGAACTGGCATTATCAACAGTTATAGTAAAAACTCTCTTAATCCCCCATTCTATCAAACAATTCTCAATTGCCATTCCAATGGCCTCACCCTTGTGACTCAAAATTGGGACAAAGTTTATAAATTTTTTTCACAATTTCCATTTATCATCAGTGTAATGAACTATCACAACCATATAATTAAGTCTATGCATTGATGTCCATGTGTCAGTTGTAATACATATCCTTTGAGAAGATGAGTTAAAAATGGATTTTAACTTCTTTTTCTCTTCCATATATATTTTAAAACAATCTCTTGTAATTGTGTGACGTGAAGGAACATTGAACCTAGGACATGCGATAGACACAAAATGTCGAAATCCCTCATTTTTGACAAATTTAAAAGGAAGTTCATCAACTAGAATCATATATGCTAAAGCAGCCCGAGTTAGTTCCACATCAAACTTCCAAAGACAATTATTTGTTGACTCCCCTTCCATGGTCTCATCATCATTATTAGCACTTACAGATTTAAAGTTCAAGATTGCTTGATTTCTTAACTCCACATTTGGGGGGTAAATTTTATATCTCCTATTGTGAGCATTTAGACCACTAGTCCCATTATTTTTTGGATCAACACTTAAAATAGCTCCACAATATTTGCATTTAGCTTTAATTTAACCATTTTGCTTAAATCTTGTATAATGAACCCAAATTTTAGCACGAGTCTTACCGGCATCAAGTTGCTCAATTTCACCTTCATTCAACTCCTCTTCATCAATATGAATTGGATTTCAGCATTTGATTCCACGTTGATGGGTGCCTCAGATTGCTGCTGCTCAGCCATTATAACCTACACATACTCAAAACAACCATAATTACTAGTTACTACAAAGAATTGACAAACCATTATGAACGTCCATAGATTATTTTTTAAAACCATATTAGGCTTCAGTGTGCTACCTAAAACTTCAGCTTAACATATACCCAGCGGCCAACAGAATATAACTTTGAAATGAAACTTTACAATTTGTAACTCAGTCCCATAATCCCATTTTTGATGAATTTACACATGAATGCAAAAGTTGAGTGTCAATTTCGCAAATTCCAATAGTGCAAATAAGAGAACGATAAAAAGAGAAGGCTCATAACAAATTAACAATCACTTTGATCTGAATTTTAGGATAAAAAACAATATTTATAAGATAGATGTGTTTGATAGTTATCTTAACAGTAAAATTTTCAAATATATGTAATAAAAAAGATTGGCAAAAGTTTGATTCAAGTAGAATTTTAGGAAGCATTGTACTATAAAAACATCATACAAGTTATTTCCCAAACAAAACTCAATTCGTGTAGCTCTTACGACTCAAATTAGAGACAAGAAATTAGAATTTAGAGGTCATCAGTGACATGAAATTCTTTACTTTAGCAGTTTAGCTGGATCTCGTTGGCGCATAACAATAGGTAGGATTGGATTGAATTGAATTAATTAGTCGAGCTACATGAATTTGACTCGTGGATCGAATACCACTCTAGTCTTAAAATTCGAATTTGTTTCCCAAAAGCATGGACTACAGATCTCAGATCTAAGAGTGCAGAACTACAGATCTAACGAGTAACGACTTACCGTCGCCGTCGGCGCTAGTCGTTTGTACTTGGTTCAGTTGGTTGCGACGTTGTTGCGTGCTCGGCGGCCGGCGCTAGCTGAGATTTGAGAGAAGGCAGGGTGAGCTTTAATGGGAGGAGAACGGGTACTACGGTAGAAGACTGAAGAAGAAGGGACTAGCCGAGTAGGGAGAGTGAAGAGTGAAGGCCGAAATTAAAAGAGTAAAGTAGGCAAGTTACAAGTAGCTGAAGCTCTGTAGAATTAAAAGAGGGAGAGTAAATGAAGTACTGTAAGTATTTATTAGACTTTCAATTTTTTAGTTTTTTAGTTTTTCGGTTTTATCGAATTCGAAAATTTTAAAACCGCTACCGGTACCGAAAAAAAGTAAAAAAATCGAAAAATCGGTACCGAAAAAACTGAAATCGAAAAAAATCAGTACCGCCGGTACCGGTTCCGACCGGTTCGATAAAAAACTAAAAAATCGAATTTTTTGAGCACCCCTAGTTGGAATAACCTGCCTGTATGGTCTATCGCATGTCTGGTGAATTCTTTTATTATTCTATTCTTTATTATTCTATTGAAATAACCTGTCTGTGCGGTCTATCGCATGTCTGGTGAATTCTTCTGTTATTCTATTCTTTATTATTCTGTTGGAATAACCTGTCTGTGCGGTTTATCGCATGCTTGGTGAATTCTTCTATTATTCCATTCTTTATTATTTTGTTGGAATAACCTGTCTGTGCGGTCTATCGCATGCCTTGTGAATTCTTCTGTTATTCCATTCTTTATTATTCTGTTGGAATAACCTGTCTGTGCGGTCAATCGCATGCCTGGTGAATTCTTCTGTTATTCCATTCTTTATTATTCTGTTGGAATAACCTGTCTGTGTGGACTACTACATGCATGGTGAATGATCCTTCGTATTCATTCCTTATTAAATTGTGAAAATGATCTGTCTACGTGGATTACCGCATGGCGGGTAAAAATCCATTTGCAGTTTCATATATACTAGTATACTCATTTGGTTAAAGTTTTGACTTCTATACTCCATGAAATTAGTAGAATATCCTGGATATTTGCGCTTCATCTAGTATCCTTTCGTGAAAATATTCTTCTGAGCATTTTTGAATTTTACTCCGCAAAGTAGTATCATGTTGACAATTTGGACGTTATTGATTTATGGATAAATTAGATTATAAATCTTTAAAATTTATCCTTGAACTTGTTTTATTGAATTATTATGTAATTGTCATCATCCTCATGCTTATATTGTGATGAAAGTCATCTTTGGCTTACGTGCATAGATGGACTTTGTATGATTATGACTAGGGATTATTCGGTATAATCATGACCGTAATGTAACGAATGATGTGGTAAAAGTCCTCATTGGCCCGTAGTGCATTGATGGACAATTATGGGTATGATTATGACCAGAGATTATTCGGTATAGTCATGACCATTGATGATTACATGAATATCCTTGGCCCGTAGTGCAGGGATGATTCGATGATGTTGTTTATTTATTAAGCTGAGTCTCAGCGATAAAGTTGATGAAAAACTTTTTAAATCACAGAAGATAGTAGATTTTATGCTCTACTTGACTCTTCTAATGGATTGCTTATTCCGCTACAGTTGTTGATCTAAAACTTGTTGTTTATTATATTCTATCAGTTGTTATACTGTTGAAGGCTAAGGATAATTTATTCTGCATTATTTTAGTCATAATATTTCTTATTGGGCTAGTTGAGCTTACCCTTTCTTTCACTGTTCTCTTCAGAAAATGAGAATATAGTTAGGACGAGTCGGGGAATGGATTGACGGTCCAGATGGTTGTTTTAGTAGTCCTCACTATTCTATAAAATATTGTGACAATAAATATAATGAGGACTCCATTGAGTGTGAATATTGTCTAGATGACAATATTCTTATTCAAACTCTTAGATTATGTTTTGTTGTATTTTACCCGACTGTTGTATAATTAAGTTGTATTTGAATTTTGTACCATGTATTTGGCGACTCAAGATGGGTGATGTATACCTATTTTGGGGGCGTCACAATAATCATACCAATCAACAGTTCATCTATGCACTACGGGCCAAAAATGACTTTCATCACAATATAAGCATGAGGATGATAACAATAATATAAGAATTCAATTAAATGAAAGCAAAAAGATAAATTTTAAAGATTTATAATTTAATTTATCCAGAATTCAATAATGTCTAAATTGCCAACATGATATTACTTTGTGGAGTAAAATTCAAGAATAACATTGTATCAAAAATAATTTGGACCGGAAAAAAATCAATTTTGGTCATGAATAGTACCCTGGGTGAATAGTACCCGAGTGAATAATATCCCGTGGATAGTACTCCGGCATGAAAATATAAAAAATTATCAAGAATGCTCAGTATAATATTTCCATGAAAAGATAGTGGATGAAGCGCAAATTTTAAGGAGTATATAAGCCATACTTTAACAAAATAAGTGTAGAATTAGGAATCTGAAACGAAATAATATTACTTACATACTACAGAGAATGGAAGAAAATATTATTTCTTACGAATATTGAACAAAAATAATATCCCTTACCTTAAAAAGAATAGTATTCCAACTGGTATAGCGGGGATATTCTTGAAGAAAACTTGCACTGTTTTCTACACTCAAAGCTTCTTTAAATTCTAAAGAAATACGCTCAATATTATAGAAGAAGAATTCTTTGATTCTGGTGTGATTTTCAATTTTAAACTAAGCATCCTATTTATAGGAGAATGGAAGGGTACTATTTGAAAACAAAAATCACGGGTGAACAGTTGAAGAGTCACGAAAATTTTCGATGAAATTTTCTGATTTACTATGCAAATACTATACAGGCACTATGCATAATAAAATATAATATATTCTATTTTTCATAAAAAATAAAACTTATTATAATATATATCAAAACAGTAACCATCCGTGAATATCAACCCCTCCCCAATAATTCATCCAACATGTGGCCCCTACCGATATTATATATATATATATATATATATATATATATATATATATATATATATATATATATATACTGAATAACCTTCTACCGATTATTTTAAAAAATGAGTGAGTGGGGGTCTAAATAATAAGCAAAATTTATAAAAAAATACTTTATAAAAATTCTCTCAATATTTTTAACAACATTTATTCATCATTATTATAATTTGCAATATTAACAACCAGATCGTTTCCAGGAAAGAGGGGATTTTCGGATAAGGATTTCTCCATATTGGCGCGCAATTAGGTTGTGACGCCCCCAAAATAGGTATACATCACCCATTCTGAGTTGCTAAATATATGGTACATAATTCAAATACAAACTTAATTTATACAACTATTAAGTGTCGTGTAGAATATGATAAAATATAAGTTGTGAGTTTTAATACAAATATTATCTTCTAGACAATATTCAAACTCAAAATAAGCCCTCATTACAATTATTATCATACTATTTCACAGAATAGTGAGGACTACTAATGCAATCATCTAGACCGTCACTCCGTTCCCCGAGTAGTCCCACCTATATTCTCATTTACTGAAAAGAACAATGAAAATAAAGGGTAAGCTTAACTAGCCCTGTAAGAAATATTATGACTAAGATAATGCAGAATAAATTATCGTTAGCCTTCAATAGTGTTAAACTGATAAAATATAATAAATATCAAGTTTAACTACAGTGGAACAAGTAATCCATTAGAAGAGTCAAGTAGAGCATGATATCTACTGTGACGCCCCCAAAATAGGTATACATGACCTATCTTGAGTCGCCAAATATATGGTATAAAATTTAAATACAACTTAATTATATAACAGTCGTGTAAAATATGACAAAACATAATATGAAAGTTTTAATACAAATATTGTCATCTAGACAATATTCACACTCAATGGAGTCCTCATTATATTTATTATTACACTATTTTATAGAATAGTGAGGACTACTATAATACCATCTCGGACTATCACTCCGTTCCCCGACTAGTCCCGACTACGTTCTCATTTCCTGAAGAGAACAATGAAAGCAAAAGGGTGAGCTCAACTAGCCCAGTAAGAAATATTATGACTAAGATAATGCAGAATAAGTTATCGTTAGCCTTCAACAATGTTAAACTAATAGAATATAATAGACAACGAGTTTAACTACAACGGAACAAGTAATCCATTAGAAGAGTCAATTAGAGCATGATATCTACTATCTTCTATGATTTAAAAAGTTTTTCAACAATTTTATCGCTGAGACTCAGTTTAATAAATAATCAACATCATCGAATCATCCCTGCACTATGGGCTAAGGATATTCATTAGTATAAAGACCACGAAATATCCATGCACTACAGGTCAAGGATATTCGTATTTTCATCAATGGTCATGATCATGCCAACAACTGTCCATCAATGCACTACGGGCCAATGAGGACTTTTACCACATCTTTTATAACATTACGGTCATGATTATACCGAATAATCCCAGATCATAATCATACCATGTCCATCTATGCACTACGGCCACAAATAACTTTCATCATGATATAAACATGAGGATGATGACAATGATATAAGAATTCAATTAAATGAAAGCAAATGATAAATTTTTAAAGATTTATAATTTAATTTATCCAGAATTCAATAATGTCCAAATTGTCAACATGATATTACTTTGTGGAGTAAAATTCAAGAATAATATTGTACCAAAAATAATTTGGACCGAAAACGAATCAAATTTTATCATGAATAGTACCCCAGGTGAATAGTACTCAAGAAAATAGTACCTTGTGAATAGTACTTCGTGAATAGTAACTCGTGAATAGTACTCTGATATGAAAGAGTTAAAATTTATCAAGAATGCTCCGAATAATATTTTTATGAAAAGATACTGGATGAAACACAAATTTTAAGGATATTCTACTAATTTCATGGAGTATAGAAGCCAAAACTTTAACAAAATGAGTATAGAATTCGAAATCTGAAACGAAATAATATTACTTACATACTACAGAGTATGTAAGAAAATATTATTTCATACGAATATTGAATAAAAATAACATCCCTTACGTTGAAAAGAAGAGTATTCTAACTGGTATAGCGGGAATATTCTTGAAGAAAACTTTCACTATTTTCTACGCTCAAAGCTTTCTAAAACTCGAAAAAAATATGCTCAATATTATATATAGAAGAAGAATTCTCTGATTCTGGTGTGATTTTCAATTCTAACTAAGCATCCTATTTATAGGAGAATGGAAATGAAACTATTTGAATTTTCTCACGGACGCACAGTGCCAAGGAGTCACAGGCACGAATTCGCCGGCTGAAATTATTTTCTAAATTTACTATGCAAATACTATGCAGGCACTATACAAATAATATGCATAATAAAATATAATATATTCTATTTTTCATATAAAATAAAACTTATTATATTAATATAATAATAATACTCCCTTCATCTCTCGGCAACCATCACCCCCCTCAATTCCATTTCATTTTATAAATATATATATATATATATATATATATATATATATATATATATATATATATATATATATATATATATATTTGACATCTTATATATATATATATACACCATTCCCACCCGTGACCAATTATTTCCCCCCTCCCCATATCTCATTTTTTTCCAGTGGGCCCCACATGTGGCCCCATCTTTATTATATAAAAATTTACTGAATAACTACCGATTAATTTGAAAAATAAGTAAATGGGGGTCCAACAAATACTTCATAAAAATCTCCTCAATATTTTTAACAACCTTTATTTATATTATTATAACTTGCAATATTAACAACCAGATCGTTCCCAGGAAAGAGGGGACTTTCCGATAAGGATTTCTCCCTATTGGCGCGCTATTATATGACCAAACCCCTTTACTCGACAGAACTTTCTAGACATTGTTAATTATACAAATAATAATATGAATAACTTGTCATCTCAATTATTGATTTAATAATATAAAATATTGTGCAGATGATACTGTAACAATAATTGAATCAATAATATAAGAGATACGATGCAACAATTATTGTAGCAGTAATTGAGTATAACTGAGTGACTTCTCACGTAATCATTAATAATCAATACCGTATGCTACTATGCAACCACGCGTATTACTGTACTTTTATCACCGGGTATTTTAATAGTTTTAATGGTAAAACTTCCGCTATTATTTTTATAAAAATATATTTCTGTCGTTTTCTAACTCCGACAATAATTTCGTTGTGTGGTCCACCAATGATTGTGCCGTCGTACTAATATTCCCTGTTAAAACGAATATTCCCCGACCAATCGAATATTGTATAACAACTTGTTTACTTTGCAAAATTTATAAATATTACCCACAACTATAACATTATAATAAATTCATACCTTAATATTCAAAAATGATATTTATAGAAAAGATCATTTTTATTCATAAAAGTTGGGGTCTTACAACCTCTCCTTCTTATGAAATTTCGCCCTCGAAATTAGGGTACATACCTGGTATTACGAAGTGGTGAGGATACCTTGATTTAATTTCAGATTTTAACTCCCAGGTCATTTCCTCAACGTCGCGGTTTTTTCACAAAACTTTGACTTGAGGTATAACCTTGGAGCGTAGAATATGTTCCTTCTTATCCAAGATTTTAACAGGTACCTCTTCATACGTTAAATCTTCCGCTATTTCGTCCGGTTTTAACTCAATAATTTGGCTCAGGTCTTCCACACATTTACGTAACATAGATATATGAAAAATATTATGAACACGAGACATACTTAGTGGTAAAGCGAGTCTATAGGCCACATTTCCTACTCGATCAAGGATTTTGAATGGCCCAATGAATCAAGGATTGAGCTTTCTTTTCTTTTCAAATCTTGTAACTCCTTTCCATGAAGCAACATGTAACAACACATGTTCTCCAACATTGAATTCCACGTCCTTCTGATGAAGATCAACATAACTCTTTTGTCGATCTTGTGAGGTTTTTATATTTTGCCAGATCATTTGAATCTTTTCCGTAGTCATACGTACCAACTCCGGTCCTAACAACGTTACTTCACCCACCTCATCCCAGCATACTAGAGAATGACACTTTCTTCCATACAATACCTCGAATGGTGCCATGTCGATTCTTGCTTGATAACTGTTATTGTAGGAAAACTCCACCAATGGTAAGTACTTATCCCAACTTCTTTTGAAGTCAAGGACACAGAGTTTTAATAGATCTTCAAGAGTTTGAATAGTTCTCTCTGACTGCCCGTCCGTTTGAGGATGATATACCGAACTAAATTATAAATCCGTGCCCATAACTTTTTGCAAACTAATCCAAAATCTTGAAGTGAATCTTGGGTCTCGATAAGAAACTATGAATACTGGCATACCATACAGTCTTACAATCTCATTTATATATATACGAGCAAGACGTTCAAGTGTATAAGTTTCTTATATATGTAAAAAATGAGCAGACTTGGTCAATCTATCAACAATGACCCAAATTGCATCTATGCCTTGAGAAACCTTAGGAAGACCAGTAGTGAAATCTATGGTAATATGTTCCCACTTCCATTCTGGAATTTCAAGTGGTTGCAATAGACCTTTTGACACTTGATGCTCCGCCTTGACTCGTTGGCAAATAAGACACCTTAAGATAAACTCTACGATCTCTCTTTTCATATTGCTCCACCAAAATATATGTCGAAGATCACGATTTTATACTTCAAGTCAGGGTCGTTAAGAACACAAAGTCTAGAGTTGACTCGTAGTATTCCTTCTTCATCGATTCTTGCTTTCGGAATAGCACCTTCTTGCACTTTTTTCCTCATACGCATCAGCTCCAGGTCTTTAGCTTGAGCAGCTTTAACTTTATCGATTAAAGTCGGTTCTACTCGTATATTTACCATCATCACGTGGGTCCTTGGAGTCTTTAACTCTATCTCCATCCTTTGCAAGTCATACAAAATGGGCCTTTGCATTGACAATACTGCACTTGTACCCGCATATGATCTTCTACTCAATGCATCAGCTACTACGTTCGCTTTTTCAGGATGGTATTGGATGGTATGATCATAATCTTTCAACAGTTCAAGCTAACGTCGTTGCCGCAAGTTGAGTTCCTTTTGGGTGAAGAAATATTTAAGGCATTTATGATCCGTATAGATCTCCACTTTCTCCCCATACAGGTAATGCCTCCAGATCTTTAGTGCGAAAATGACTGCTGCCAACTCTAGATCATGAGCAGGATAATTCCTCTCATATTCTTTGAGTTAGGCTGTAACTTTCCCATGTTGCATAAGAACACATCCTAACCCTTTGCCTGAAGCATCACTATAGATGACAAATCTCTCCGAGCCAGATGGTATTGTCAGAACAGGTGCTGAAATGAGTCTCCTCTTGAGTTCTTAAAAACTCTTCTCACATTCTTCGCTCCAACCGAATTTTGTATCTTTTCGAGTCAGCTGAGTTAATGGAGTAGCGATTCGAGAAAATCCTTCCACGAATCTTCGATAATAACCAGCCAAGCCTAGAAAGCTACGTACTTCAGTCACTGACTTAGGTTACTCCCAGCTTTGAATTGCTTCAATCTTCATTGGGTCAATAGATATTCCGTGATTTGATATCACGTGCCCAAGGAATGCAACTTTCTTAAGCCAGAACTCGTATTTCTTCAACTTGGCATAAAGCTTGTTTTCACGGAGCTTTTGAAGTATCAGTCTCAGGTGTTGCTCATGATCTTCACGGGTTTTGGAATATATGAGAATGTCATCAATAAAGACAACCACAAAATGATCCAAATATTCCTTGAATACTCGGTTCATCATATCCATGAAGGCAACAGGAGCATTAGTCAATCCAAATGACATGACTAGGAATTCATAATGCCCGTACCGAGTTCTGAAAGCAGTCTTTGGAATGTCATCAGTTTTAATCTTTAACTGGTGATATCCAGAACGAAGATCGATCTTTAAAAAGAATTTTGCACCTTGTAACTGGTCAAACAGGTCATTAATGCGAGGCAATGGGTACCTATTTTTGATGGTGACATGATTCAACTCTCAATAATCAATACAAAGTTGCATACTCCTATCTTTCTTTTTTACGAAAAAAATAAGAGCACCCCAAGGAGATGTACTAGGGCGAATGAAATAGATGTCTAATAATTCCTGCAGTTGGGTTTTTAACTCCTGAAGTTCAATAGGAGCCATTCGATATGGGGCTTTGAAAATGGGTTTTGTATCGGGTTCAAGGTTGATACAAAATTCAATTTCATGCTCTGAGGGTAGGCCAGGAAGTTTTTCAGGAAATACATCAGGAAATTTATTAACAATAGAGATATTATTCAAATTTGACGTATTTTGTTTAAATCTGTGACATGGGCTAAGAAAGCTTGACATCCGTTTTTAATAAACGAATAGCTTTATGGCTTGAAATGACAGTGATTGAATTTAGTGGTTTGGTTGCTTTAATTCGCATAATAGGTTGGTTAGGAATATGAAAGCTAACAACCTTATGAAAAAAATTAATTTTTGCATGATGAGTAGTTAACCAATCAATCCCTAAAATCACATCAAATGCAAGTATTTTTAAGAAAATAAGATCGACAGGTAATGTGAGGGTACCGATTTGAACCAAACAAGACTTATAAACAGTGGATGTAATAAAGGTTTCTCCCAACGAAGTTTCAACAGATAAGTCAAAGTCTAATATCCCCGGAGTCAAATTTAAACGTTGAGCGCAAGTAAGAAAAATAAAAGAATGGGTAGAACCAGTATCAAATAAGGTATAGACTTTGCTAGAGTTTATGATTAGCTTATCCGTGATGACCTCGTTCGGTTTCCTTGCTTTTTGGGAGGTCACGACAAACGCTCTCTCTTGAACTACTGGTTTTGACTTCTCTGGGACGGCCTTTGGTGCCTCCATCCTAGCTCGACTTGGCTTTCTTGCACGACAAAATAGAGCTAGGTGACCTTCTCTTCCATAATTGTAACACGTTTTGGAGTACTGTGCACAGTTTGGACTGATGTGTCCCTCCCCTCAGAATTTGAAGCATACGATCAGTGGTCGTTCTCCTTCTTTAACAACGGGTGCTGGTGCTGACGTCTTTCCATCATTGTTGAATCTCCTCTTCTTGAAATGTCCACTTTTATTGTCTTGTCCATGATTACCATCGAAGTGGTTACCATTTCTGGTATGTTGGATTCCCTCCACGTTTGTTGTCACCGCTTCGATGACTGCTACCACTGGTATTATCATTTTGCCGGCTGCTCTCTCTTGGTTGGGTTGACTTATTATCGCGCTCCAATAACTGAGCCCTATACACATCATCTGAATGCAAGAAAAGTTTGTGAGAAATGAGGTATTGACGTATCTTGGGTTTCAAACCTCTTAGAAACATCCGCGTCATTCTCTCCTCATTATCAACCAAATGGGACGTAAACCGGGATAACTCAACAAACTTAGCTTCGTACTACGCCACGGTCATATTTTTTTGCTCTAGCTTGATGAACTCTACCTCCTTCATGTGATGAATACTTTCGGGAAAGTACTTGTTGTTGAACAGTTCTTGGAACTTCTCCCAAGACATCTTCAGTGCGGCAGGCTGGGTACGTTTTACAGATTTCCACCAATGATCTGCCTCTCCTCACAACATGAAGGTGGCAAAAGGAACCTTTTGCTCTTCAGAGCATCCCAAGACATCAAATATCTTGGTGATTTGCTTTAACCATGTCTCTGCCTTAAGTGATTCTGGCTTTCCCAAAAACTCCGGTGGTCCCAGCTCGTTGAACTGGTTAGCAGTGATCGTCCGAGAGTTGCCAATGTTTCCACCTGCATTTTGAACATCAGTCTCTCTTACCTGATGTTGCATGAATTATAGAAAGCCTCTGAACATTCCATCGTTCATCATTTGGTCGGTGTTGTTGTTTGCATGAGGATTGTTGCCTTCCTGATGAATATTATCCTGGTTATTGATCTGTGGTGACTCAACGTTCTCCTGTGCTCCATTGCTATTCTCAACATTCTCAAATGTCATTTTCAAATACTGCCACAAAACAAGGGTTAATTGATATGCAACATATTATCCCTATACTCTGACTTACCAATTAAATACCAAATAAACTTAGGTAGGTCATACTAGCGAAGCAATTACCCGTCTCTCCCTCCTAGTTTTAGTCTCATATCTCAGCCAGGGATTATATCCCTAAGCTTTGATACCAACTGTGACACCCCCAAAATAGGTATACATCTCCCATCTTGAGTCGCCAAATACATGGTACAAAATTTAAATACAACTTAATTATACAACTGTAGTGTAAAATACGACAAAACATAATATGAGAGTTTTAATACGAATATTGTCATCTTGACAATATCCACACTCAATGGAGTCCTCATTACATTTATTATTACACTATTTTATAGAATAGTGATGACTACTATAACACCATCTCGGACCATCACTCCATTTTCTGACTAGTCCCGACTACGTTCTCATTTTCTGAAGAGAACAATGAAAGCAAAAGGGTGAGCTCAATTAGTCCAGTAAGAAATATTATGACTAAGATAATGCAGAATAAATTATCGTTAGCCTTCAACAATGTTAAACTGATAGAATATAATAGACAAGAAGTTTAACTGCAGCGGAACAAGTAATTCATTAGAAGAGTTAAGTAGAGCATGATATCTACTATCTTCTATGATTTAAAAAGTTATTCAACAATTTTATCGCTGAGACTCAGCTTAATAAATAATCCACATCATCGAATCATCCCTGCACTACGGGCCAAGAATATTCATTAGTATAACGACCACATAATATCCATGCACTACGGGCCAAGGATATTCGTGTTTTCATTAATGGTCATGATCATGCCAACAACTGTCCATCAATGCACTACGGGCCAATGAGGACTTTTACCACATCTTTTGTAACATTACGGTCATGATTATACCGAATAATCACTGGTCATAATCATACCAAGTCCATCTATGCACTACGACCACAAATGACTTTCATCATAATATAAACATGAGGATGATGACAATGATATAAGAATTCAATTAAATGAAAGCAAAGGATAAATTTTTAAAGATTTATAATTTAATTTATCCAGAATTCAATAATGTCCAAATTTTCAACATGATATTGCTTTGTGGAGTAAAATTCAAGAATAATATTGTACCAAAAATAATTTAGACCGAAAACGAATCAATTTTTATCATGAATAGTACCTCGGGTGAATAGTACTCGAGTGAATAGTATCCCGTGAATAGTACTTGGTGAATAGTAACCCGTGAATAGTACTCCGACATGAAAGAGTTAAAATTTATCAAGAATGGTCAGAATAATATTTCCATAAAAAGATACTAGACGAAACGCAAATTTTAAGGATATTTTACTAATTTCATGGAGTATAGAAGCCAAAACTTTAACAAAATGAGTATAGAATTCGAAATCTGAAACGAAATAATATTACTTACATACTACAGAGTATGGAAGAAAATATTATTTCATACGAATATTAAACAAAAATAACATCCCTTACCTTGAAAAGAAGAGTATTCCAAATAGTATAGCGGTGATATTTTTGAAGAAATTTTTTACTATTTTCTACGCTCAAAGCTTTCTAAAACTCGAAAGAAATACGCTCAATATTATAAAAGAATAATTCTCTGATTCTGGTGTGATTTTCAATTCTAATTAAGCATCCTATTTATAGAAGAATGAAAAGGATACTATGCAATTAAATATTCTAATAAAATGAAAATTTTAAATAAAATATAATATATTTTATTTAAAATCAAATAAAATAAAACTTATATATATATATATATATATATATATATATATTATATAAACCTGTGACTATATAGTAATACTCCCCATGAACTTCCCAGGCAATCATCCAAGACTTTCATTTTTCTTCTAGTGGGCCCCACATGTGGCCCCACCTTTATTATATTAAATAATTTTGTACCAATTATTTTGAAAAAAGGGTAAATGGGGGTCCATAAAATACGTCAATATTTCATAAAAATTACCTCAATATTTTTAACAATATTTATCATTATTATTATAATTCGCAATATTTAACAACCAAGTCATTCCCAGGAAAGAGGGGACCTTTTCAATAAGGATTTTTCCATATTGGCGCGCAATTAGATTATCTAACCTCTCCTTGACAGAACTTCTAAACATCGTCAATATTGCAAATAATAATATTAATAACTTTGTTGTCTCAATTATTGATTTAATAAAATATTATGCAGATGATACTGTGACAATAATTGAATCAATAATATGAGAGATATGATGCAGCAATTACTGTAGTAATAATTGAGTATAACTGAGTGACTTCTTACGTAAGCATCAATAATCAATACCGTGTGCTACTATGCAACCACGCGTATTACTGTACTTTTAACACCGGTTATTTCAACAGTTAACGGTAAACTTCTGCTGTTATTTCATAAAAAGATATTTATATCATTTTCCCATTCTGACAATACTTTCGTTGTGAGGTCCACCAATGATTGTTGTGACGCCCCCAAAATAGGTATATATCACCCATCTTGGGTCGCCAGATACAAGGTACAAAATATAAATACAAACTTAATTATACAATCATCGTGTAATATACGACAATACATAAACTGAGAGTTTTAATAAGAATATTGTCATCTAGACAATATCCATACTCAAAAGAGTCCTTATTACATTTATTGTCACACTATTTAACAAAATAGTGAGGACTATTAATGCTATTGTCTGGACCGTCACTCCTTTTCCCGACTCATCCCAGCTATATTCTCATTTCCTGAAGAGAACAGTGAAAGAAAGGGTGAGCTCAACTAGCCCAGTAAGAAATATTATGACTAAGATAATGCAGAATAAATTTTTAATAGTCTTCAACAATGTTAAACTGATAAAATACAATAGACATCAAGTTTAACTGCAGCGGAATAAGCAATCCATTAGAAGAGTCAAGTAGAGTATGATATCTACTATCTTCTATGATTTAAAATATTTTCATCAATTTTTATCGCTAAGACTCAGCTTAATAAATAAACCACATCATCTAATCATCCCTGTATTACGGGCCAATGTTATTCATTAAATCATCAACGGTCATGACTATACCGAATAATCTCTGGTCATAATCATACCAAAAACTGTCCATCAATGCATTATAGGCCACTGATGACTTTTACCACATCATTCGTCACATTACGGTCCTGATTACACCGAATAATCCCTGGTCATATTTATACCAAGTCCATCTATGCACGTAAGCCAAAGATGACTTTTATCACAATATAAACATGAGAATGATGACAATGATATAAACATTAATCAAACGAAAATAAGAATAAATATTAAAGACTTTAAATTTATCCAAATATTATCAATCACTTAATAAACTCATAATCTAATATTATTAATATTATAATAATATTTTAATCACTTCTTAAACTTATAAATAATTTATTTTAATTATTTACACTTTACCAAATAATGTATTTAATCATTCAAAAATGCCGTACTCATAAGATTTCATCACCAATGATCAAATCCATTATCAAAAATCTGCATATACCCTATATAGGATTCCCAAGCCATAAAATTCTATTTTTCAATTTTGTTACTTCACATAACATATTTAACTCATATGTTTGTAACTAAACTATTTTCATGAAAAATTACCAAATCAACTTGTTATTTTTCTATCCTTTGCCCAAACATATATATATATATATATATATATATATATATATATATATATATATATATATATATATATATATATATTTCATTCACAACAAGTATTTTTTTTTTATAATTTTTCAACTCCCTTAAGTATTTTTCAAAAATCAATTTCCAATTAATTCCTTAAGAAATTAGCTACCTCAAGTTTAACTCCAGAAATTCTCAAATCTTGGCAGGGTCTTACACATGTTAATGTGAGCTTCCAGTTTAAATTTCATGGTCATCGGAGTTATAGAACTCCGATTATAGCATTTTTCGTCAGAAAAACCTAAATATTAAAATAGTCATAACTTGCTCATTTTAAGTCGGAATGAGCTCATTTTTGGACAGGAGGTACTTTATACCATATATTTTCATGTCTCAAAAGGCCAGAATTTATTTCACAAGCTAAGTGGCCGAAAATGCCCTTTTAAACTTTTGGGCAGTAGCCTTTTTGGTAATTTGTAGTTTTTGACTCCTTTGCTAAAATTAGTCAACACGAAAATCTACAACACCTTTTCTAGTGATTCCACTTGGATAAGTTAGAAAACTCATAGATCTAACTTTAGAACTTGACCACACTCAAAAATTCAAAATATAATAGGAGGTATGGTCAATTGAATTTTATACTCCATTTTTACCAAAATCTAATTTTCAACCCTTTGTGATTTCTAAGAAACTTTCATGTTTTCACATAATAACCAACATAACTCATCATGACAATGACATAATAATTCAATAAAATAAATTTAAGAATAAGTTTTAAAGATTTATAATTTAATTTATCCTGAACTCAATAATGTCCAAATTGTCAACATGATACTGATTTGTGGAGAAAAATTCAAGAATGCTCAGAATAATATTTTCACGAAAAGATACTGGATAAAGCGCAAATATCCAGGATATTTCACTAATTTCAAGGAATATAGAAGCTTAAACTTTAACCAACTGAGTATAATAGATGGTATGAAACTGCAAATTAATTTTTATCCGCCATGCGGTAATCCACATATACAGATCATTTCCATAATTTAATAAGGAATGAATACAAAGGATCATTCACCATGCATGTGGTAATCCATATAGACAGGTTAAATCAACAGAATAATAAAGAATGGAATAACAGAAGGATTCACCATACGTGCGATAGACTGCACATACAGGTTATTCCCAACAGAATAATAAATAATGGAACCAGATCTGACATAAACGCACAGACAGGATATTCCGACAGAATAATAAATAATGGAACCAGGTCTGGCGTAAACGCACAGACAAGATATTCCGACAGAATAATAAATAATGGAACCAGGTCCGGCGTAAACGCATAGACATGATATTCTGACAGAATAATAAATAATGGAACCAGGTTCGGCGTAAACGCACAGACAGGATATTCTGACAGAATAATAAATAATAGAACCAGGTCCGACGTAAACGCACAGACAGGATATTCCGACAGAATAATAAAGAACGGAATATTAGAAGAATTTCACCATGTATGCGGTACTTCGCATATACAGGTTATTCCAGCATAATAATAAAGAATGGAATAACAGAAGTTCTATTCATGAATACGAAATCTCCGGCGTGAGAGTCAGTACAGGCGATCACAAGGTTAACGAGGATAAAAATATTTAGTGTATTGAGAGAGAGAAAAATATCAATTACCTTTGCATGTATGACTTCCTTGCTATCATATACTATCATTCCCAGTTTACCGTGCCACCCACTGTCATCTAACACCAACCCCCTGATCCTGATGATTTCAGCCGACTGCATGCAACTCACCCACTACATTTTGTCACTGTTTACCACCGCCAGCCGACAATCATCTCATCCACATTAATGCATGGCAGAGATAATAGTCAACTGTCATCCTTTGCTATCATTACCGGTCAAAACCCAAAGGAAGATATTTAATTATCTCATGGGTCAGTCCAATGACTAGGCCCAATACTCTAGACCCAACAAAGATGACCCAACTGACTGGACCCAACTGAAATGACCTGATAGGTTAACTAAATAATTCGGCCCAATCCAATCGGCCCAATATATAAAATGTCATGACCCAACAATAACCATTGGGACCGAAGTAATGAAGAACAAGACCTTTTAAATTCCCGATAAAATCATTTTAGTAAATCCCAAAAAGAATACCAAAGATCATTTTAGTGCAAATCCTAAAATACCCTTTATTTAATAAAATAACGAAATTACCTTTTAATGAATCAATTAATGTAACAAGTTAAGGTAATCAATGACAAGAATAAATAATAAATAAAACTCCCATAAACGTAAAGTTTTAATCAAGTATTTAAAAAAAATTAAATATTTAATGTTAACTATTGGGACCGAAGTAATGAAGAAAACGACATTTTAAATTCCCAAAAAGAATACCGAAGGCCGAAGTGATGAAGAACATGACCTTTTAAATTCCCGCTAAAACCATTTTAGTAAATCCCAAAAAGAATACCAAAGACCATTTTAGTGCAAATCCTAAAAATACCCTTTATTTAATAAAATACTGAAATTACCTTTTAATGAATCAATTAATGTAACAAGTTAAGGTAAGCAATGACATGAATATATAATAAATAAAACTCCCATAAACTTAAAGTTTTAATCAAGTATTTGAAAAAAATAATTAAATATTTAATGTTAACCATTGGGACCGAAGTAATGAAGAACACGACATTTTAATCATTTATCTGAAATATTGTGAATCTATGCTACCACCCGTGAATCTCGACCGTTGATCTGAAATCCTAAATTTTAATCATTTTAAAAATCTTAAATTTCAAAATGATGAATGCTCTAATCATAACTATAACTATAATAAGAAAAATAAATAAATAATGAGTTTTAAAGTATAATTCATTAATAAATGAATGTTAATTTATTTATTTTTAATAAATACAATAATCTATACTCTAAATTATTATAGAGAACTCACTGCCAAGCCCAAACCAACTGAAGCGTTGAGTTTGGAGTATTACTACTGTATTAACCCAAATTTTTTTTGTTAATAATTAAATATTAATTGATTTTATTTTATAAAATTGTATTTGAATTAGAAAAGATAAGTTTTTTTTTCATTTGGAAAGTTAAAAAAAATTGTAGGTAATTAATCTCTATAACACCCTCTTCCCGAAAAGGAAAGGGAGGTCACGTGCAAAGCATAACAAACCTAAAAATAAGTAAACAAAACATTAATGACTTCAAGTATGTAATAATGATATCCACCAATAAAGTATTAAATACAATTCTCCAAATAGAGTCAAAATAATCAAAACCTAAAGTTGAATCAAACTAGATGGTCAAAAGCAACTCTCTTATCACACTAGCCCTGAATCACCCCTGCAAACTAGTAGGAAGAAAAACACACTAAATGCCCAGTACGGATACAAAATATTATAACTGAAATACGAAATTAACAGAGATAAAATATTGCCTTTGACAAAAAAATAAAATCCCCAAATATTTGAATAGAATATATCTGAACCAACAGAATTAACGAAACAAACAGAAAAGTAAAGAAAATAATGAACTGAAATAACTAACCCAATTAATTGAACTGAACAGAAACTAACAAAACTAATACAATAAAATAATAGGCTGAAACAAATGACTGGGGTTATTTTATACCGATTGAGCTCAAAAATATACCTTGCCACACAAACAAGTCAAAATAATGCCACACAGGCAAATCAAATGATGCCACACATGCAATCAAAATAATGCCACACAGGCAAATCAAATGATGCCACACATGCAAATCAAATGATGCAACACAGGCAATCAAAATAATGCCACACAGGCACTCACACATTGGACTGCGAATCCAAATGTATACAAATCGGATAGGTGTGTTTTGTTAAATAAAATTATACAGGAACGTGTTATTACATAGAATAAAATAAAATTAATAATCATAATAATAAGTACTTGCATGAATTGAGAGAAGCCATCTTGTATGTATCACGTTTCCGCTGCGTTTAAGGGCGAATGTCTTTAACTGCCTCTCTCAATCTTAGGATGGATATATAGGTGTGTATATAAAATTCTTGAGACGACAATTAGGACCAAACCCTAACTGTTTTATTTCTACAATAGCTAAGGGTCAAAATCGTCCATCAAGATTATAAAACCCTAGGGCCCCATTATGCCAAAACTATTAGGAATATTATTTATAGGCCACATAATTAATTACCAAACTCATAAATAAAGTGATTAAATTAATACAATATATAAGCCCAATAATTACATAAATAGTAGAGGCCATATAAAGAAATAAAATATTTTAACATTCTCCCACTTGGCCGAAATAATATTTATAAACAAAATATAACGCTTACAATTATTAATTTGGCCAAGTATTAATTTAATATCTACATCTTATTCAAATAAAAATACCAGTGCGAATTAATACAATCTTTGTGTCACTATTAACATAAGATCCCCATTAGTTACACAATTAGTACTTTTATTAGAACAAAAATTAACATTAAGCATAACAAGTATGAATAGAGTTTACATAAGTGGTAATAGATTAAACTCATTCATATGGTCCAAAACATAACCGTACCGTTTGCTCACAAGTTCTCAAGTGTCCACAACAAAGAGAATAGCAAATCATAAACAAAATGTGAAGTTCAATATAACGAGCTCAAAATTGTTGTCTTACATCAAAATAACTTACTAATTAAAACTACCAGTTAAACCCATGCCGGCAACATGCACTAAAAAGAGCTTGGGTGGTAAGCCTTTCGTAAGTGGATCCGCTAACATATCATGTGTACTAATATACTTAATGACAACACTTTGATCTTCAATTCTTTCCCTGATAAATAAGTACTTAGTGTCGAGGTATAGTTCAACACCACTCGAAATGGTGCTGTTGGAAAAACTAATAGCATAATTATTATCACAAGATACTTTCAATGGCCTTGAAATGGAATCTACAACTTTAAGTCCTGAAATAAGATTCCTTAATAATATGACGTGACAATTAGCATGATAACAAGCCAAATATTCTGCCATCATCGTGGAAGTGGTAATTAACTCATGCTTATGAGTTCTCCACAAAATAGGGCCTTCTGAAAGTATAAAGATGTACCTTGATGTAGATTTCTTTTTGTCTTTACACTTAGTAAAATTAAAATCGGAATAACCAACAACTTCAAGGTTATCTGTTTTTCTAAATGTAAGCATAAAATCCTTAGTACCCTGTAAGTAGCGTAAAACCTTTATGGCTGCTTTCCAGTGATCTAAACCTGGATTTGATTGATAACGTCCAAGCATGCCAGTTATATACGCTATTTCTGGACGTGTACAAACTTGAGCGTACATAAGACTCCCAACCACAGAAGCATAGGGACTAACATTCATTTGATCACATTTAAGTTAATTCTTAGGGCATTGATATGAGCCAAATTTGTCACCCTTAACAACATGTGCGATAGTAGGGGAGCAATTTTGCATGTTGTATTTGTTAAGAACTTTATCAATATAAGCTCTTTAGGACAACCCTAATATCCCACGAGACCTATCTCGATGAATTTCAATACCTATAACATAAGAAGCTGTACTGAGATCCTTCATATCAAAATTTCTAGAAAGAAAACGTTTGGTTTCATGTAACACATCTAAGTTATTACTTGCAAGTAGTATATCATCAATATACAAAACAAGAATAATAAATTTACTCCCACTGACCTTCAAGTATATACATTGATCCACTATATTTTTTTTAAAATCAAAATTACTCATTACCTCGTGAAACTTAAGATACCATTGTCAAGAAGACTGTTTTAACCCATATATGGACTTCTTAAGTCTATATACCATATGTTCCTTGTCTTTAACTAAAAAACTTCTGGTTGTGTCATATAGACATTCTCATGCAAGTTACCATTAAGGAATGCAGTTTTAACATCCATCTGATGTAACTCTAAATTATAATGAGCTACTAAAGCTATGACTATTCTAAATGAATCTTTTTTGGATACTGGAGAGAAAGTTTCATTATAATCCACACCTTCCTTTTAAGTGAAACCCTTAGCAATCAATCGAGCTTTATTCCTTTCAACGTTCCCTTTAGGATCTAATTTGGTCTTATAAGCCCACTTACAACCAACAGGTTGAAAACCTTTTGGTAATTTCTCAAGATCACAAACGTTATTAAGCTCCATTGATTTTAACTCATCATTCATGGCTTCAAGCCACTGAGTTGATTGAGCACTCGTAATGGCCTCTTTATAGGAGATAGGATCATTAATCTTACTTGAATCATAGTCAGTCTCATTAAGATAGGTTATAAAATCATCAAAATTAATAGGCTTTCTAGGTTTTTCGGACCTACATAAAGGCTACACAATTTCAGGATTATGATTTTCAATAATGTGAGGTTCAACATTAGGTGGTGGCTCAGCTATCTCAGGGGCATCATTCGTCTCAATAGGAGGTTGTTGTGCCTCACCTTGAATTATAGGATTAGAAACATAAAACATGTTTTCTTCAAGATCAATTTTTCTAGGCTCACCACTTCCACTTAAATCACCATTCTCTAAAAATTCTGCATGCCTAGTATCAACAATTCTATTGGTATGTGAGGGACAGTAGAATCAAAAACCCTTAGATCTGTCAGGATATCCAATAAAATGGCAACTAATGGTTTTAGAGTCAAGTTTATTTATTTGTGGATTAAAAATCTTAGACTCGACTGGACAACCCCACACCCGTGAGTATTTTAAACTAGATTTCCTACCGGTTCAAATTTCATAAGGAGTGTTAGGGACAGATTTTCTAGGAATCCAATTTAAAATATGAACAACTGTCTTTAATGGCTCAGTCAACAAAAACATAGGTATGCTAGAATAGCATAACATACTACGTACCATATCCATAAGGGTACGATTTTGCCTCTCAGCTACACCATTTTGCTACGGTGTACCAGGCATTGTATAATGAGTGACGATTCTATTTTCTTGACAAAATAAGGTAAATGGGCCAGGACTATGACCTGTATCAGAGTGTTTACCATAATACTCTCCGCCTCTATCTGATCTCACTACTTTAATTTTTCGGTCAAGTTGATTTTCAACTTTGGCCTTGAAAACTTTAAACATATTTAGTGATTCAGATTTTTCATTAATCAGGTAGACATAAGTATAACGAGAATAGTCATCAATGAACGTAATGAGAGATTTGTGTCCACTAATTTCTGAAGAAAATGGTCTACATATATCTGTAAGACCCCGAATTTTATGAAATAAAAGTCTAATTTAATTTATGATTATTATTCTAAAATTTTAAAATGTTAAATTGATAAATTGTCAAATGAACAATTAATCGGATAAACTAATTAATATATTAATGGAATTAGTTTCTAGTAGCATTGCACATGTGGGAGGCGACTAGGAATGCTGAAATGATGGGAGTAATGAAGTCACATCTATTGATTAAAAGAAAATTGGGAGAGAGATTGGGGGGAACATGTGGGGAGAGGGAAGAGAAAAAGAAAGAAAAGAAGGACGAAAGTTAGGAAAAGAAAGGAAAAAGAAAAGAAAGAAACAAAAGAGAAAGAGAGGATACTCCCCCCATTTCCACTCACGGGGGAGAAGAAGAAAAATAAGGAGAGAGAGAGTAAGATAGAAAAGAGGAACAAGAAGAAATGAAGAAAAGAAGAAAAGAAGAAAAGAAGAAAAGGAATAAAGAAAAACTCATTTCCTACACTTCATACTCTCGGATGAAACCAAAGAAAGAGAGAGAGGGAAGAGGAGGAAGAAGAGTAAACCCAAAACTTCATATCTTCTTCATCCTTAATCATTCCATGATCACCATATTCATCTTCATCCTTTAAAACATCCAAGAATCTAGTGAGAGAATCAAGTGGGTGTAATGGAAAAACTTGAGAAAATTAAAAAGGTATGTTTAAACATTTGATTTATTTTTCTATTTAAGTTTTCATGAATATTATATGAAGAGATTTTGTTCATACTTGATTTGGATGATTTAAACTTTCATAAACATGAATCAAATGAGAGAAATCTAGAAATCAAATGAAAAACAAAATCTGGAAATTTTCAGAAAAATTAGTTTACTACTTGATTTTGTAAAATCCATAACTCTTTGTGTATAATGAGTTAGGAGATGAGACATATATCAAAAGAAAGCCATGGAAGTAAGCTAAACGTAGAAATTTGAATCACCTAAAAATTCTTTGAGGATTTTTTGTGGTGACAGTTTGAGTGAAATTGGTCCGAAGGACTCATAGTCCGAAAAATCAGTGTTCTTATGCCTTATTGCGTAAGTTATAATTTTTAATCCGACCGTTGGATCATTGTAATTTTTAGATATGTTATACATATATAAGTTAAGTATATGTACACAAATTTTTAATCGTTAAATATTAACGTATGATTTGTTATGAATTTAAGGAGGTGACTGATCCAGAAATTTGTGTAGCAGAATTGTTGGTAAGCCTTTCTCTCTATGTTAGAGTAAGAATTTAGAAAAACTTTCTTCTACAAAGTTGTAGAGAATTTAATTTTACATGAAAAGTACATAAGATCTGTATTTTTCTGATAAAAGTGCTAATTATTGTGAATTATTGAAATTTCTGAATATTGGAGTTTATAATTAATTTATCAAAAATATTATTTGGGCTGAAATATTTTTATAGGAAACTTATTTTATCATCTTAGAATTTCTGTAAAATTTTGATGAATTATTGAAAAACATAAGTAATTATTATATTTTAAACTATTTATAGTTAGTTTGAAAATAGAAGAAATTCATAAAAAATTCTATGAATGATGAAAAATTATGAAACTTGGTGAAAAATCTTATAATGTTATTTTATAATTTCTGGACAGTTTTGAGAAATTATTGAATAACAAAAATATTTATTATATTTTTAAGCTATTTATGATTATTTTAAAAATAGAGAAAATTCATAGAAAATTCTATGAATGGTGAAAAGTTATGAATTTTACTGAAAAATATTATAATAATATAAGATTAATATTGATAATATTTTAAAGATATAAAAGTATGTGGAGTTAGTATTTCTATTTTGAAGCTATTAAATGATAGTTTTTATAAATAGAAATAATTATAAAAAATTGTTGGATAATCCGAAAAATGTGAAAATTGTTTAGAAAATTCAGAATACTATTTTAAATATTTTAGAAGTGTTAGTAAGCTCATGAGGTGTCGGGATTTAAACGCACAAGTAACGAATGAGTTATGATAAAAACAAAAATAATATTTTTGTTAAAGTAAAAATGGTGATAAAATCAGAATAGTGGATTGTCATATATGAAGTTTTAGATTTCTCAAGTTTTATTATTTACTTCTAAAGTTTTGGAATATGAATAATGATTTTATGCGATAAATAAAGATAACTTGAATAAATAAAGAATTATTAGTTGGTTTATATGTTATTTGAGATAAATATGATTTGATGTTGATCCCTACTTTTAATAGAATTTAAATTGTTTATAGCAAGGTATTGATTTGATTCTTACATAAGAAGTCACTCAGTATTTTATTCAATAATTGTCACAGTAGTTATTACACAATGATTTATATTATTGATTCTTAATTACGTACGAAGTCACTCAGTACTTATTTCAATAATTGCCACAGTAGTTATTGCACACTGACTCATATTGTGACGCCCCCAAAATTAGGTATACATCACCCATCTTGGGTCGTCAGATACATGGTACATAATTCAAATACAACTTAATAATACAACTGTCGTGTACAATACGACGAAATATAAGCTGTGAGTTTTAATACAACATTGTCTTCTAGACAGTATTCAAACTCAAATTCAATTCTCAATACATTTATTGTCATACTATTTAACAGAATAGTGAGGACTACTAATGCTATTATATGAACCGTCACTCCGTTCCCCGACTAGTCCCCGCTACGTTCTCATTTCCTGAAGAGAACAATGAAAGCAAAAGGGTGAGCTCAACTAGCCCAGTAAGAAATATTATGACTAAGATAATGCAGAATAAATTATCATTAGTCTTCAACAGTGTTAAACTGATAAAATATAATAAACATCAAGTTTAACTGCAGCGGAACATGCAATCCATTAGAAGAGTCAAGTAGAAAATAAAATCTACTATCTTCTATGATTTAAAAGGTTTTTCATTACTGTTATCGCTGAGACTCAGCTTAATAAAATAATTCACATCATCGAATCACCCTTGCACTACGGCCAATGATATTCTTTAGTATCACAACCACAAATTATCCATGCACTACGAGCCAAGGATATTCATGTATTCATCAATGATCATGATCATGCCAACAACTGTCCATCAATGCACTACGGGCCAATGAGGACTCTTACCACATCATTTGTAACATTATGGTCATGATTACACCGAATAATTCCTGGTCATAATCATACCAAGTCCATCTATGCACTACAGGCCACAGATGACTTTCAACATTTTATAAACATGAGGATGATGACAATGATATAAGAATTCAATAAAACAAGTTCAAGAATTAATTTATTCAAGAATTAACATCGTCTAAATAGTCAACATGATATTGTTTTGCGGTGTAAAATTCAAGAATGCTTAGAAGAATATTTCCATGAAAAGATACTAGATGAAGCGCAAATATCAAGGATATTCCACTAATTTAATGGGGTATAGAAGTCAAAGTTTTAATCAACTGGGTATAATACAGAATAGAGTAACAAAAGAAATCACCATGCATGCGATAGACCGCACAGACAGGTTATTCCAACCGAATAATAAATAATGGAACCAGGTCCGGCGTAACACGCACAGACATGATATTCCAACAGAATAATAATAAAGGCGGAACCAGGTCCGGTGTAAAACACACAGACATGATATTCCAACAGAATAATAATAAAGACGGAACCAGGTCCGGTGTAAACACACAGACAGGATTTTCCAACAGAATAGTAATAAAGACGGAACTAGGTCCGGTGTAAAACACACAGAAAGGATATTCCAACAGAATAATAGAAGAATGTCACCAAGTATAGGGTAGTCCGCGTATACAGGTTATTCCAACAGAATAATAAGGAATAGAATAACAGAAGTTCTCTTCATGAATACAAAAGAATAATATCCCTTACCTTAAAAGAACTAGATATTGGAAAAGTGAAGTAGCAGAATACTTTTCTTCTTCCTCTGTATAGTTTCTCTCTATAGTTTCTCTCTTTAGAGTTCAGTGAATTCGTAAGAAATAATGAAGGAATGAGCTGCTATTTATAGAAAAATAGAATGCATAGTAACTAATCCATGAACGGTCCAGATTGATTACTTTAATCTGACGGTCCATATTTAAAGAAAAATCTTTTAAATAAAATATAATATATTCTATTTATAGAATAACTTTAATTAAGTATTCTGTTTTATATAAAAAGATGTTTCTGTTTTATTACGTTAATAATACGAATAAAACAAAACATCACTATCGCTAAATAATTCATATTATTAATTGACAATAATTGAATCAAACTGAGTGACTTCTCACATAAGCATTGATAATCAATACCGTGTGCTAGTATGCAACCACACGTATTACTGTACTTTTACTACCGAGTAGTTCAACAGTATCAACGGTAAAACTTTCGCCGTTATTTTTAATAAAATAGTTTTGTCGTTTTCTCAATCCGACAATAATTCCGTTGTGGGGTCCACCAATGATTGTACCGTCGTACGGATATTTCCTGACAAAAAGAATATTCCCCGACCAAACGAATATTATATAACAACTTACATATTTTGCAAAATTTATAAATATCCCACACAACTATAACATTATATCAAATTAACTCCATAATATTCAAAAATAATATTTATAGAAAATTCATCTTTATTTATAAAAGTTGGGGTCTTACAACCTCCCCTTCTTATGAAATTTCGCCCTCGAAATTAGGGTACGTACCTGGTATGTTGAAGAGGTAAGGATACCTTGATTTCATTTCAGATTCTAACTCCCAAGTCATTTCCTCAACATCGTGGTTTCTCCACAAAACTTTGACTTGAGGTATAACCTTGGAGCGTAGAATATGTTCCTTCTTATCCAAGATTTGAACAGGAACTTCTTCATACGTCAAATCTTCCGCTATTTCGTCCGGTTCTAACTCAATAATATGGTTCGGGTCTTTCACATATTTACGTAAGATGGATATGTGAAAAACGTTATGAACACGAGACATACTTGGCGGTAAAGCGAGTCTATAGGCCACAGTTCCTACTCGATCAAGGATTAAAAATGGGCTGATGAATCGAGGATTGAGCTTTTCTCTCTTTCTAAATCTCGTAACTCCTTTCTATGGAGCAACACGTAACAACACATGATCTCCTATATCGAATTTCACGTCCTTTCGATGAAGATCAGTATAACTCTTTTGTCGATCTTGTGAGGTTTTTATACGTTGTCGGATCCTTTGAATCTTTTCTGTAGTCATACGTACCAACTCCGGTCCCAACAACGTTGCTTCACCTACCTCATTCCAGCATACTGGAGAACGACATTTTCTTCCATACAACGCTTCGAATGGAGCCATGCCAATACTTGCTTGATAACTGTTGTTGTAGGAAAACTCCACCAATGGTAAGAACTTGTCCCAACTTCCCTTGAAATCAAGGACACAGAGTCTTAATAGATCTTCAAGAGTTTGAATAGTCCTCTCTGATTGTCCGTCCGTCTGAGGATGATATGCCGTGCCCATTGCTTTTTGTAAACTAACCCAAAATCGTGAAGTGAATCTTGGGTCTCGATCAGAAACTATGGATACTGGCATACCATGCAGTCTTACAATCTCGTTTATGTACATACGAGCAAGAAGTGTATAAGTTTCTCGTATCGGTAAGAAATGAGCAGACTTGGTCAATCTATCAACAATGACCCAAATCGCATCTATGCCTTGAGAAACCTTAGGAAGACCGGTAACGAAATCCATGGTAATATGCTCCCACTTCCATTCTGGAATATCAAGTGGTTGTAACGGACCTTTTGGTACTTAATGCTCCGCTTTGACTCGTTGACAAGTTAGACACCTTGAGATAAACAGTGCTATCTCTCTCTTCATATTCCTCTACCAAAATGTATGACGAAGATCATGATACATTTTGGTACTCCCAGGATGGATTGCAAACGGTGTGTTGTGCGCCTCCATCATGATTTCATACTTTAAATCAGGGTCGTTAGGAACACAAAGTCTGGAGTTGACTCGAAGTATTCCTTCTTCATCGATTCTTGCTTCTGGCATAGCACCTTCTTGCACTTTCTTCCTCATACGCATCAGCTCCAGGTCTGTAGCTTGAGCAGCTTTAACTTTATCGATTAAAGTCGGTTTTACTCGTATATTCGCCATCATCACATGGGTCCCTGAAGTCTTTAATTGTATCTCCATCCTTTGCAAGTCACACAAAATGGGCCTTTGCGTTGCTAATATTGCACTTGTAACCGCATATGATCTTCTACTCAATGCGTCAGCTACCACGTTCGCTTTTCCAGGATGGTATTGGATGGTATAATCATAGTCTTTCAACAGTTCAAGCCAACGTCGTTGTCGCATGTTGAGTTCCTTTTGAGTGAAGAAATATTTGAGGCTTTTATGATCCGTAAAGATCTCCACCTTCTCCCCATATAAGTAATGCCTCCAAATTTTAAGTGCAAAGACAATAACTGCCAACTCTAGATCATGAGTAGGATAATTCCTCTCATATTCTTTGAGTTGTCTTGAGGCATAGGCTATGACTTTTCCATGTTGCATGAGAACACATCCCAATCCTTTGCTCGAAACATCACTGTAGACGACAAATTCCTCCGAGCCAGATGGTATTGTCAGAAAAGGTGCTGAAATGAGTCTCCTCTTGAGTTCTTAAAAGCTCTTCTCACATTCTTCGCTCCAACCAAACTTTGTATCTTTCCGAGTCAGCTGAGTTAATGGAGTAGCGATTCTAGAAAATCCTTCCATGAATCTCCGATAATAACCAGCTAGACCGAGAAAGCTACGTACTTCGGTTACTGATTTAGGTTGCTCCCAGCTTTGAATTGCTTCAATCTTTGCCGGGCCAACAGATATTCCACGACTTGATACTACGTGCCCAAGGAATGCTACCTCCTCCAGCCAGAACTCGCATTTCTTCAACTTGGCATAAAGCTTGTATTCACGGAGCTTTTGGAGTACCAGCCTCAAGTGTTGCTCATGGTCTTCACGACTTTTGGAATAAATAAGGATGTCATCAATAAAGACGACCACAAAGTGATCCAAATATTCCTTGAATACCCGGTTCATCATATCCATGAAGGCAGCAGGAGCATTAGTCAATCCAAAAGACATAACTAAGAATTCGTAATGCTCGTACCGAGTTCTGAAGGCAGTCTGTGGAATATCCTCAGTTCTAACCTTCAGCTGATGATATCCAGAACGAAGATCGATCTTTGAAAAGAATTGTGCGCCTTGCAACTGGTCAAACAGGTCATCAATACGTGGCAATGGGTACCTATTTTTGATGGTGACATGATTCAACTCCCGATAATCAATACAAAGTCGCATACTCCCATCTTTCTTCTTCACAAACAGAACAGGAGCACCCCAAGGAGAAGTACTAGGACGAATAAAGCCAATGTCTAACAATTCCTGCAGTTGGGTCTTTAACTCCTGAAGTTCAATAGGAGCCATTCGATATGGGGCTTTGGAAATGGGTTTTGTACCGGGTTCAAGGTCGATACAAAATTCAATTTCACGTTCTGGGGGTAGGCCAGGAAGTTCTTCAGGGAATACGTCAGGGAAATTATTAACAATAGAAATATCATTCAAAGCTGACGTATTTTTGTTTAGATCTGTGACATGAGCTAAGAAAGCTTGACATCCGTTTTTCAATAAACGAATAGCTTTATGGCTTGAGATGAACGTGATTGATTTTAATGGTTTGGTCGCTTGAATTCGCACAATAGGTTTATTAGGAATATGAAAACTAACAACCTTACGAAAATAATCAATTTTTTCATGATGTGTAGTTAACCAATCAATCCCTAGAATCACGTCAAATGCAAGTATTTTCAATGAAATAAGATCGACAGGTAATGTGTGGGTACCAACTTGAACCAAAAAAGACTTATAAACCGTGGATGTAATGAAGATTTCTCCCAATGGAGTTTCAACAGATAAGTCAAAGTCTAATTTCTCCGGAGTCAAATTTAAACGATGAGCGCAAGTAGGAGAAATTAAAGAATGGGTAGAACCGGTATCAAATAAAGTATAGACTTCGTTAGAGTTTATGATAAGCTTACCCGTGATGACCTCATTCGGGTTCCTTGCTCTCTGGGAGTTCACAACAAACGCTCTCCCTTGCACTGCCGGCTTTGACTTTTCTGAGACGGCCTTTGGTGCCTCCATCCTAGCTGAATTTGTCTTCGGTAAACGACAAAATCGGGCTAAGTGACCTTCTCTTCCACAATTATAACATGCTTTAGACGGCATCGCGTAGTTTGGACTGATGTGCCCCTCCCCTCCGCATTTGAAACATATGATAGGTGGTCGTTCTCCTTCCTTAACAACGGGTGCTGGTGCTGACGTCTTTCCATCATTATTGAATCTCCTCTTCTTGAAATGACCATTCTTATTATTTTGGCCCTGATTACCACCAAAGTGGTTACCATTTCTGGCCTGTTGATTCCCTCCACGCTTGTTGTCACTGCTTCGATGACTGCTCTCATTGGTATCATTTTGCCTGCTGCTCTCTTTTGGTGGCGTTGACTCGTTATCGCGTTCCACCAACTGAGCCCTATTTACAACATCTGAATACAAACACAGTTTATGAGAAATAAGATGTTGACGTATCTCCGGCTTCAAACCTCTTAAAAATATCCGCGTCATTCTTTCTTCATTATCCACCAGGTGGGACGCAAACCGGGATAACTCCGCAAATTTTGCCTCGTATTACGACACGGTCATATTGTTCTGCTCCAATTTGATGAACTCCACCTCCTTCATGTGACGAACACTTTCAGGAAAGTATTTGTCATTAAACAGCTCTTGGAACTTCTCCCAAGACATCTTCAGTGCGGCAGGTTGAGTACGCTTATTCGATTCCCACCAGTAATCTGCCTCTCCTCGCAACATAAAGGCGGCAAAGGGAACCTTTTGCTCCTCAGAGCATCCCAAGACATTAAATATCTTGGTGATCTGCTTTATCCATATTTCCGCTATAAGTAGTTTTGGCTCTCCCTTAAACTCTGGTGGTCCCAACTCCTTGAACTATTTAGCGGTAACCGTCCGAGAGTTTTCAGTGTTTTCACCTATATTTTGGACAGGAGCCGCTATCGCCTGCTGTTGCATGAACTGCATAAAGCTTCTGAATATTCCATCCTTCATCATCTGGTCAGTGTTGTTGTTTGCATGAGGATTGTCGCCTTCCTGATGCACATTATCCTGATTATTGATATGGGGTGAGTCAACAGTCGCCTGTGCTCCATTGCTATTCTCAACATTCTCAGATGCCATTTTCAGATACTGCCACACAATAAAAGTTAATTGATATGTCATATATTATCCTTATATTCTGACCGACCAATCAAATACCATGCAAATAAACTTAGGTAGGTCATACTGGTAGGTCATACTAGCGAAGGAATTCCCCGTCTCTCCCCTCCTAGTTCTATTCTCATATCTTAGCCAAGGATCATATCCCTAAGCTCTGATACCAACTGTGACGCCCCCAAAATTAGGTATACATCACCCATCTTGGGTCGTCAGATACATGGTACATAATTCAAATACAACTTAATAATACAACTGTCGTGTACAATACGACGAAATATAAGCTGTGAGTTTTAATACAACATTGTCTTCTAGACAGTATTCAAACTCAAATTCAATTCTCAATACATTTATTGTCATACTATTTAACAGAATAGTGAGGACTACTAATGCTATTATATGAACCATCACTCCGTTTCCCGACTAGTCCCCGCTACGTTCTCATTTCCTGAAGAGAACAATGAAAGCAAAAGGGTGAGCTCAACTAGCCCAGTAAGAAATATTATGACTAAGATAATGCAGAATAAATTATCATTAGTCTTCAACAGTGTTAAACTGATAATATATAATAAACATCAAGTGTAACTGCTGCGGAACATGCAATCCATTAGAAGAGTCAAGTAGAAAATAAAATCTACTATCTTCTATGATTTAAAAGGTTTTTCATCACTGTTATCGCTGGGACTCAGCTTAATAAAATAATCCACATCATCGAATCACCCTTGCACTATGGCCAAGGATATTCTTTACTATCACAACCACAAATTATCCATGCACTACGAGCCAAGGATATTCGTGTATTCATTAATGGTCATGATCATGCCAACAACTGTCCATCAATGCACTATGGGCCAATGAGGACTCTTACCACATCATTTGTAACATTACGGTCATGATTACACCGAATAATTCCTGGACATAATCATACCAAGTCCATCTATGTACTACTGGCCACAGATGACTTTTAACATTTTATAAACATGAGAATGATGACAATGATATAAGAATTCAATAAAACAAGTTCAAGAATTAATTTATCCAAGAATTAACATCGTCCAAATTGTCAACATGATATTGTTTTGTGGTGTAAAATTCAAGAATGCTTAGAAGAATATTTCCATGAAAAGATACTAGATGAAGCGCAAATATCAAGGATATTCCACTAATTTTATGGGGTATAGAAGTCAAAGTTTTAATCAACTGGGTATAATACAGAATAGAGTAACAAAAGAAATTACCATGCATGCGATAGACCGCACAGACAGGTTATTCCAACCGAATAATAAATAATGGAACCAGGTCCGGCGTAACACGCACAGACATGATATTCCAACAGAATAATAATAAAGGCGGAACCAGGTCCGGTGTAAAACACACAGACAGGATATTCCAACAGAATAATAATAAAGACGGGACCAGGTCCGGCGTAAACACATAGACAGGATGTTCCAACAGAATAGTAATAAAGACGAAACCAGGTCCGGTGTAAAACACACAGACAGGATGTTCCAACAGAATAATAGAAGAATGTCACCAAGTATAGGGTAGTCCGCGTATACAGGTTATTCTAACAGAATAATAAGGAATAGAATAACAGAAGTTCTCTTCATGAATACAAAAGAATAATATCCCTTACCTTAAAAGAACTAGATATTAGAAAAGTGAAGTAGCAGAATACTTTTCTTCTTCCTCTGTATAGTTTCTCTCTATAGTTTCTCTCTCTAGAGTTCAGTGAATTCGTAAGAAATAATGAAGAAATGAGCTGCTATTTATAGAAAAATAGAATGCATAGTAACTAATTTATGAACGGTCCAGATTGATTACTTTAATCTGACGGTCCATATTTAAAGAAAAATCTTTTAAATAAAATATAATATATTCTATTTATAGAATAACTTTAATAAAGTATTCTGTTTTATATGAAAAGATGTTTCTGTTTTATTATGTTAATAATACGAATAAAACAAAACATCATTATCGCTAAATAATTCATATTATTAACTGACAATAATTGAATCAAACTGAGTGACTTCTCACATAAGCATTGATAATCAATACCGTGTGCTACTATGCAACCACACGTATTACTGTACTTTTACTACCGAGTAGTTCAACAGTATCAACGGTAAAACTTTCGTCGTTATTTTTAATAAAATAGTTTTGTCGTTTTCTCAATCCTACAATAATTCCGTTGTGGGGTCCACCAATGATTGTACCGTCGTACGGATATTTCCTGACAAAAAGAATATTCCCCGACCAAACGAATATTATATAACAACTTGCGTATTTTGCAAAATTTATAAATATCCCACACAACTATAACATTATATCAAATTAACTCCATAATATTCAAAAATGATATTTATAGAAAATTTATTTTTATTTATAAAAGTTGGGGTCTTACACATATTATTTGATATGATATAATTAAATCAGTTGGCAGTATTGTGAGTCTATTTAATAATTATTGAAAGATTGAAAATATGTAAATAATTGATGAATAAAAGGTGTTGATTAAAGATAATTATGATATACATATGTTTGTTCAATTATTTTTGTTTACAAAAGAAAGTTTGGTAGGACTTGCCGACACCCTACTTTTTCTAAAATAGTATGGACCACAACTCTATTATTGAACAAATTTTGTTAAAACGTGTACAAGTTGGTTTAATTTTCTCCGTGGGACCATAAATTTTACTACCATTATTATATACCTCATTTTGTTATTTTGTCAAAGCGGGTGTGCTAGTTGTTTACTAAATTTTCAGTATAAATAGGTTGCTCGGTTGAGTAACTAAACACACACCATCACTACACTAAAAATATAGAATTCTTTTACTATAATATTGTGAGTATAATATTGTGAGTATTTCTATTGAGTGTAATGATACTCTAAGTGTAGATAATGAATGCAATCATTGTTTAAGTTGATCAATTTCACAGAAAGTAGAATCAAGTCACATGCCAAGGTAAGGGATATCATAATTGTGGTAAGGGGGTATCATTTTTATGGTAAAAAGAATATCATTTTCTTTCATACTTCATATTATGGTAAGATATTATTATTCGTTTCTTCAGTTTATCAATTAATGGTGAAAAGTCCTGAAAGGATTAGAAAATTCTTAATAGTTTGTGCTTCATCTAATATTATGTTAGCAATTTGGACTCTGGATAATTAAGTTGAAAATCACTAAGATCTATGCTATCTTATTATTCTGATTATTTATGTTTATTCATTATATATATATCATTGTCATCATCCTCATGCTTATATTGTAATGAAAGTCATCTTTGGCCCGTAATGCATAGATGAACTTGGTATGATTATGACCAGGGATTATTCGGTATAATCATGACCGTAATTGTAAGACCCCAACTTTTATGAATAAAGATGAATTTTTCTTTAAATATCATTTTTGAATATTAAAGTGTGAATTTGAAATAATGTTATAGTTGTGGGTAATATTTATAAATTTTACAAAATAAGCAAGTTGTTATAGAATATTCGATTGGTCGGGAAATATTCGTTTTAATAGGGAATATTCGTACGACGACACAATTATTGGTGGACCCCACAATGAAAGTATTGTCGGAATGGAAAAATGATAAAAATATCTTTTTATGAAATAACGGAAGAAGTTTACCGTTAACTGTTGAAATAATCGGTGTTAAAAATACAGTAATACGCGTGGTTGCATAGTAGAACACGGTATTGATTATTGGTGCTTACGTAAGAAGTCACTCAGTTATACTCAATTATTGCTACAGTAATTGCTGCATCATATCTCTCATATTAATGATTCAATTATTGTCACAGTATCATCTGCATAATACTTTATTAAATTAATAATTGAGACGACAAAGTTATTAATATTATTATTTGCAATATTGACGATGTCTAGAAGTTCTGTCAAGGAGAAGTTAGATAATCTAATTGCGCGCCAATATGGAGAAATCCTTATTGGAAAGCCCCCTCTTTCTTGGGAACGACCTGGTTGTTAAATATTACAAATTATAATAATAATGATAAATATTGTTAAAAATATTGAGGTAATTTTTATGAAATATTGGCGTATTTTATGAACCCGCATTTACCTATTTTTCAAAATAATCCATAGAAAATTATTTAATATAATAAAGGTGGGGCCACATGTGGGGGCCACATGTGGGGCCCACTAGAAGAAAAATGAAAGTCTTGGATGATTGCCTGGGAAGTTCACGGGGAGTATTACTATATAGTCACAGGTTTAAATAATATACATATATATATATATATATATATATATATATATATATATATATATATATGTTTTGTTTTATTTGATTTTAAATAGAATATATTATATTTTATTTAAAGTTTTCATTTTATTAGAATATTTTATTGCATAGTATCCTTTCCATTCTCCTATAAATAGGATGCTTAGTTAGAATTGAAAATCACACCAGAATCAGATAATTCTTCTTCTATAATATTGAGCGTATTTCTTTCGAGTTTTAGAAAGTTTTGAGCGTAGAAAATAGTGAACGTTTTCTTCAAGAATATTCTCACAATACCAGTTAGAATACTCTTCTTTTCAAGGTAAAGGATGTTATTTTTGTTCAATATTCGCTTGAAATAATATTTTCTTCCATACTCTGTAGTATGTAAGTAATATTATTTCGTTTTAGATTTCGAATTCTATACTCATTTTGTTAAAGTTTTGGCTTCTATACTCCATGAAATTAGTAGAATATCCTTGAAATTTGCGCTTCATCCAGTATCTTTTCATAAAAATATTATTCTGAGCATTCTTGATAAGTTTTAACGTTTTCATGCCGGAGTACTATTCACGGGTTACTATTCATGAAGTCTATTCACGGGGTACTATTCACTCGAGTACTATTCACCTGGGGTACTATTCATGATAAAAATTGATTCGTTTTCGGTCCAAATTATTTTTGGTACAATATTATTCTTGAATTTTACTGCACAAAGTAGTATCATGTTGATAATTTAGACGTTATTGATTTTTGGATAAGTTAAATTATAAATCTTTAAAAATTTATCCTTTGCTTTCATTTAATTGAATTCTTATATCATTGTCATCATCCTTATGCTTATATTATGTTGAAAGTCATCTGTGACCTGTAGTGCATAAATGAACTTGGTATGATTATGATCAGGGATTATTCGGTATAATCATGATCGTAATGTTACAAGTGATGTGGTAAAAGTCCTCATTGGCCCGTAGTGCATTGATGGACAGTTGTTGGCAAGATCATAACCATCGATGAATACACGAATATCCTTGGCTCGTAGTACATGGATAATTTGTGGTCGTGATACTAAAGAATATCCTTGGCCATAGTGCAGGGGTGATTCAATGATGTAGATTATTTATTAAGCTGAGTCTCAGCTATAAAATTGATGAAAAACCTTTTTAAATCATAGAAGATAATAAATTTTATGTTCTACTTGACTCTTCTAATGGATTGCTTGTTCCGCTGTAGTTAAACTTGTTGTCTATTATATTCTATCAGTTTAACACTGTTGAAGGCTAACGATAACTTATTCTGCATTATCTTAGTCATAATATTTCTTACTGGGCTAGTTGAGCTCACCCTTTTGCTTTCATTATTCTCTTCAGGAAATGAGAACGTAGCCGGGACTAGTCGGGGAATGGAGTGATGTTCCGAGATGGTTTCATAGTAATCCTCATTATTCTATAAAATAGTGTGACAATAAATGTAATGAGGACTCCATTGAGTGTTGATATTGTCTAGATGACAATATTCGTATTAAAACTCTCAGTTTATGTTTTGTCGTATTTTACACGACAGTTGTAATATTAAGTTGTATTTAAATTTTGTACCATGTATTTGGCGACTCAAGATGGGTGATGTATACCTATTTTGGGGGCATCACAGTTGGTATCAGAGCTTAGGGATATGATCCCTGGTTGAGAGGTGAGATTAGAACTGGAAGGGGAGAGACGGATAATTCCTTCGCTAATATGACCTACCTAAGTTTATTTGTTATTTAATTGGTCGGTCATAATATAGGGATAATATATTGCATGTCAATTAACCCTTATTTTGTGGCAGTATTTGAAAATGACATCTAAAAATGTTGAGAATAGCAATGGAGCACAGGAGACCGTTGAGTCACCACAGATCAATAACCAGGATAATGTGCATCAGGAAGGCAACAATCCTCATGCAAACAACAACACCGACAAAATAATGAATGACGAAATGTGTGACGCCCCCAAAATTAGGTATACATCACCCATCTTGGGTCGTCAAATACATGGTACAGAATTCAAATACAATTTACTAATACAACTGTCGTGTACAATACGACAAAACATAAACTGTGAGTTTGAATACAAATATTGTCTACTAGAGAGTATTCAAACTCAAAATAAGTCCTCATTACATTTAGTATCACACTATTTCACAGAATAGTGAGGACTACTAATGCTATCCTCAGGACCATCACTCCGTTCCCCGACTCGTCCCAGCTATATTCCTATTTCCTGAAGAGAACAGTGAAAGAAAGGGTGAACTCAACTAGCCCAGTAAGAAATATTATGACTAAGATAATGCAGAATAAATTATCATTAGCCTTCAACAGTGTTAAACTGATAAAATATAATAAACATCAAGTTTAACTGTAGCGGAACATGCAATCCATTAAAAGAGTCAAGTAGAGAATAAAATCTACTATCTTTTATGATTTAAAAGGTTTTTCAACACTGTTATCGCTGGGACTCAGCTTAATAAATAATCCATATCATCGAATCACCCCTGCACTACGGCCAAGGATATTCTTTAGTATCACGACCACGAATTATCCATGCACTACGACTAAAGACAATCGTGTTTTCATCAATGGTCCTGATCATGCCATAAAACAATTCATCTTTGCACTACGGCCAAAGAGAATCCATAGCCATAATTATACCAAAAATTGTCCATCAATGCACTACGGCAAATGAAGATTTTTACCACATCAATCATTACATTACGGTCATGATTATACCGAATAATCCCTGGTCATAATCATACCAAGTCCATCTATGCACTACAGACCACAGATGACTTTATCCACATCATTTGTAACATTACGGTCATGATTACACCGAATAATCCCTGGTCATAATCATACCAAGTCCATCTATGCACTACAGGCCACATATGACTTTCAACATAATATAAACATGAGGATGATGACAATGATATAAGAATTCAATTAAACAAGTTCAAGAATTAATTTGTCAAGGAACCAATAACGTCCAAATTGTCAACATGATACTTCTTTGTAGAATAAAATTTAAGAATGCTTAGAAGAATATTTCCATGAAAAGATACTAGATGAAGCGCAAATATCAAGGATATTCCACTAATTTCATGGGGTATAGAGGTCAAAGTTTTAATCAACTGAGTATAATAAAGAATGGAATAACAAAAGAAATCACCATGCATGCGATAGACTGCACAGACAGGTTATTCCAACAGAATAATAAATAATGGAACCAGGTCAGCCGTAAAACGCACAGACAGGATATTCCAACAGAATAATAAATAATGGAACCAGGTCCGGTGTAAAACACACAGACAGGATGTTCCAACAGAATAATAATAAAAACGGAACCAGGTCCGGTGTAAAACACACAGACAGGATGTTCCAACAGAATAATAGAAGAATGTCACTAAGTATAGGGTAGACCGCGTATACAGGTTATTCCAACAGAATAATAAGAAATGGAATAACAACAGTTCTCTTCATGAAAAAGAAAGAATAACACCCCTTACGGGTACAACAAATAATATCCCTTACCTTAAAAGAACTGGATATTGGAAAAGTGAAGTAGCAGAATACTTTTCTTCTTCCTCTCTATAGTTTCTCTCTCTAGAGTTTCAGTAAATTCGTGAAAAATAATGAAGCACTAGGCCTCTATTTATAGAAAAACTGAGAGTGGCTCTTGGTCTTAACGAAGGGTCAAAATGACTCTTGGTCTTAACGAAGGGTCAAAATGATTCTTGGTAATATTGAAGAGACAACTACTATTTGCGAAGGTAAATACTATTGACGAAGGTAATTACTATTGACGAAGGTAAATACTATTGACGAAGGTAATTACTATTGACGAAGGTAAATACTATTGACGAAGGTAATTACTATTGACGATGTAATTACTATTGACGAAGGTAATTATTGACGAGGTAATTACTATTGACGAAGGTAATTACTATTGACGAGGTAATTACTATTGACGAAAGTAATTACTATTGATGAAGGTAATTACTATTGACGAAGGTAATTACTATTGACGAAGGTAATTACTATTGACGAGGAGACTCTTAGATGATGACATATGGGTCCTCCATAAAATAACCAAACTTACTACAACCGTCTCATAAAACACTTTATATACCTCAAGGATTGAATAAATATTACCACAAATCATTTTATTTTATTATCAACACATATTTAACCTTTCAACAATTATTAATCATTTATAACTTGTCATCTCAATTATTGATTTAATAATATAACATATTATACAGATGATACTGTGACAATAATTGAATCAACAATTTAAGAGATATGATGCAGCAATTACTGTAGCAATAATTGAGTATAGCTGAGTGACTTCTCACGTAAGCATCAATAATCAATACCGTGTGCTACTATGCAACCACGCGTATTACTGTACTTTTACTACCGAGTAGTTCAACAGTATTAACGGAAAAACTTTCGATGTTATTCTCATAAAAATATTTTTGTCGTTTTCTCAATCCGACAATAATTCCGTTGTGGGGTCCACCAATGATTGTACCGTCGTACGGATATTCCCCGATAAAAAGAATATTCCCCGACCAAACGAATATTTTATAACAACTTGCTTACTTTGCAAAATTTATAAATATTACCCACAACTATAACATTATATCAAATCCACACCACAATTTTAAAAAAATATTTCGAGAAAATTAAATATTTATTCATAAAATCTGGGGTCTCACAAAATGTTTAAGAGCTTTTTGCAATTCGTGCAACATCAGACGAGAGAGACTCCTGTCCAAAATGTAGGTGGAAACACTGGCAACTCCCGGACGGTCACCGCTAAACAGTTCAAGGAGCTGGGATCACCGGAGTTTTTAGGAGAGCCAAAACCACTTAAGGCGGAGACGTGGTTAAAGCAGATCACCAAGATATTTGATGTCATGGGATGCTCCAAGGATCAAAAGGTTCCCTTCGCCACCTTCATGTTACGAGGAGAGGAAGATCATTGGTGGGAATCTGTAAAACGTACCCAGCCTGCTGCACTGAAGATGTCTTGGGAGAAGTTCCAAGAACTGTTCAACGACAAGTACTTTCTCGAATGTATTCGTCACATGAAGGAGGTGGAGTTCATCAAGTTGGAGCAAAATAATATGACCGTGGCGTAGTACGAAGCCAAGTTTGCTGAGTTATCCCGGTGTGCGCCCTATTTGGTTGATAATGAGGAGAGAATGACGCAGATGTTTCTAAGAGGTTTGAAACCCGAGATACGTCAATACCTCATTTCTCACAAACTTTGCTTGTATTCAGATGTTGTAAATAGGGCTCCGTTATTAGAGTGCGAATGATGTGATAAAAATATGTAACTGCAAGTGCATAGTGTCGAATTGAAGAACTGGCAAGTATAGGTCGAACCCACAGAGACTAGATTAATTTTAATATTTTCTTAATATCTATTTTAGGCGAATTAGAAATAAATATGGTGGGGAAAATTTATTAACTAAATTATTCAAACTACTAATTAATAATGAAAACTATTAATGAGAAAAGATACATAGGAATCAGAATCCACCAAATATTAATATAATAAATAATTTTTTATTTCCTAAATCAATTCCCAAAATATTTCTCATTCCCTTTAAAAATAATGATTCATATAATTAATATGGGCAAGCATAAGTTATGAAAAATTCACAGATTAACTATAACTTATCAAAATCTCGCAATCAATATAAAAATTATATGCAATTTATGCGGAAGAAAATATGAAGGTGAGAATAATTAGGCATTAATTTAGGAACGGAAAGAAAATATTATTATGAAATACTTAGTTTCATCATAATCCTATGTATTAGAAATTTAGTTAGCCATGGAATTAAAAACAAAAACAAATAATATTAATACTACAATTCGCATGAAATAAGAACAATAATTAAAAAGAGAATTTCTATTATATAAATAAAAGAAAGTTACAAATACTCCCTGACAGTAGTACCACACGTGATTGAAATAAGAGAAAGGACAAATTCTAAATATCTTACTCCCTCCTACACTAGTGAAAAACTAAGAAAAATAAAATAACAAGTTATATCTTTCTCTCTAAAACAAGAGGCCTATTTATAGGGAAAATAACTTGGAACCCTAATTTAGGTTCATTGAACTTGGACAGTTTTGTTCCCAATCAACTTCTCAAAAAATCTTCTAGATATACTTTCCTTTCTCTTATTGGATTTGACTTGCACACCAAGATTGTTCAACCTCTTTCCTACTCCTTGTAGGATTCTTCTTGGATATTCCTTATATGAATAAAAGCATTAAATATCCCTTGATCACCAAGATTTTGACTTTATTGCAACAAATATTAAATCCTACAAAATAAAATAAAACATATTAATTTAATAAACTAATATAATTAAAAAGGCAAAATTAGGGATAATTAAATGTATGAATTACGTGTCTATCAAATACCCCCATACCTAGCTTTTGCTCGTCCTCAAGTAAAATAAAAATAAAATAAAATAAAAATTACACTTACCCCATTTTCGTAGGAAACACGATTGCACTTAGCATGTGCAACAAGCCTTTAAACCACAAGGTTAACCAAGTGGACGAGTTGTGTCTCGTGAGGGTTTACAGTGAATATACCCACAAAATTCAAAAATATATTTTTTTGGGTTCAACAAATTATGAAATTGAAAGAAAACTTCTAAATATCTATGGACATTATACATAAGCAAGATTAAATTCAAAATCACACTTTCACTTTATAAAAAATACTCAATCTTTATTTTAGACACCATCCTTCATTAAATCAATTCCATGTGATGCATGCATGTGTATATGATGTAACTCTTAGTAGGAATTTTTACCATAAAAATCAAGCAAGCTCATTTTTCTTTTTTCTTTTTTTCTTTTTTCCATTTTTTTTTCAATTTTGATTCTTGACTTGTACAATGTCTCATTTTCTTAGGCTTTTCAGAGTTACCCATGTAGAGCGAGCGTTGGACCAATGACTCCCAAACCAGATGACTTTAGGGCACTAGGTGTAGAGACACCCTAAGGGCTTACTTACTCGAGTAACAAAGGCCACAAAATTAGACTAGTCAAGCTGCTTTTATCCATCACACTTTTCAGCGTGAATATCGATGCTTCCCGAAGCTTGGATACCCAGTTATTTCGTTTAATGGACATTGAAGCAGTAATTTATTTCTTCTTCTTTTTTTTCAACTTTTTTTCAACTTCATTTTTTTTCATTCTTTCTTCTATTCTTTTCTTTTCTTTTTTTTTTCTTTTTTTTTTAAAATTACTCGAATCATGGTTTATACTCCACAACTAAGAATTAGTGCAAACGTGAAGTGCAAAAATGTTTGTGAAATCAATTTTAATCCAGATGGTGTTTCGCACTAAGATTTTGTACCTTATCAAAGATTCAAGAGTTCTAAATCTTTCAATCTTACTCATGAGTTTTGCTCCACAAACACTTATTAGAATTAATTCAATCCATAAAAAGTCAAACAAAATTTTTTATTTATTTATTTTGTGTGTTTTTTTTACTATTTTTTTCCTAAAAAGAATAAAAATTTTAATACAATAATACAAACAAACTCCCCCCATACCTAAATCATGCATTGTCCTCAATGTATGCAAATGAAGAAAAGAGAACAAAGATGTGAAAAAATTATACCTTGTATGTGGGACATTTGTTCTGCAAGAAAATGCGGTGAGAAAGAAAATAAATATACATATCTACAAATTTTATGCATCCTAAAAACTATGCGACTGTAAATAATCAGTGATACAAACAGACAACCTAGAGTGGATTGCGTATGATTTTTAGGAGGTCTGGGTAATTGGAAATAGTTAGAATTTGCAACAGAAAAACAATTGTGAGCATACCCGACTGATTCTTTTAAAATTGAGTCAGGGAATGATAACGAAAAATGATGGTTCCTTTTGAAAAATTCTAACTTCATAAAATCTATCCAAACTTGCCATCCATATTTGTTACCAAGGGGCACTAAAACATTTTCATCATTTTGAATAACTATTATACCAAGATGTTTAGACACCACTGGATTAGCACATGCATTATCTGAAATGGGAGATATGATCTCATCATTTAAACATAGAAGATTATCATTGTCCACAACCTTTGGTTCATTTGTTAAATCACATTTAGTGTTTCTAGAAGGCGCTTCGGATGGACCCAAGGTAGACTTAAAATGATTATAAGAGGATTGAAGGTCAATTTGATTCTCGAGAAAATGCTCAAAATGTGTCAAACTTGATTCAATTATAGGTTCCAATCTTGAGTAAGATTTTTGGGCTGTGGAGTCCAACATCTCATTGACCTCATTCAAGTATTCAGTTTCATCCCAATTTTGACCAAAATGATTTAGACAAAAGTTCATAATGTCATCTTCCCCCGTAAGTTCATTTCCCGACATTTGTTGAATCATATTCACTTCAACGGACTGGTCAAACAAATCACTAGGTTGCTCTCCCGCATTAAACACATTTAAATCAATTGTCATGTTCCCAAATGTCAATTTCATTAGTCCATTTCTACAATTGATTAACGCATTAGAAGTTGCTAGAAATGGTCTACCTAAAACGACAGGAATTTGACCTTTGGGATTGGCAACAGGCTGGATTTCAAGGACAATAAAGTCAACAGGGAAGACAAAATCACCAACCTTAATGAGTACATCTTTAACTATTCCTTTTGGCACTTTAACAGAACGGTCAGCTAGTTGGAGTGTGACACATGTCTTTTTCAACTCTCCTAGGCCTAAGGTTTCGTACACAGGAAATGGTAGCAGGTTCACACTAGCTCCTAAATCAAGCAAAGCTTTTTCAATTAATGTGTCACATATGATGCATGAAATTGTAGGACAACCGGGGTCCTTATACTTCACAGGGACTTAACATGACAAGATAGAACTAACACGGGCTGTTAGAAAAGCTTTCTTAGGAATATGAGTGGTTCTTTTATGCGTGCACAAATCTTTTAGACATTTAGCATATGAGGGAACTTGTTGAATGGCATCTAGAAGGGGAATATTAATTTTCACTTGTTTGAACACTTCTAGAATTTTGTCCAACTGGGAGGACTGCTTGTTTGAAATAAGTCTTTGAGGGAATGAGGCTTTTGGTTTGAAGACTTTTTCAATTGACTCATAAGGTGTAGTTTGATCTTTTGATACAAGCTTAGTAGGTGGGCCTACTGACTCAGAGTTTGTGGGCTTTTCAGGTTGGGCTGACTTTGAAGATGGATTGTTAGATTCAACATTAAAATTTTTCTCTTCTTCATTATCAATGCTAGCATGATTGTTAAAATAATTTTCAGACCTTAAAGAAATTATAGAATTCACATGATTGACTTGGTTGTTTTCAAGTGAATTTGCATGATAAGGTTTTTGATTAGGGACTGGAAATTTTGGATTGGTCTCGGATTGACTAGGAAGCTTACCCTTTTCTCTTTCATTAACTGTAGTGGCCAATTGACTCATTTGGATCTCTAGGCGAGAAATAGATTTTATTACAGTTTCTACACTCTTCTCTAAGGTGCTAAGTCTCCTCTCACTTTCATTAGAAAAACCTGGTGGATATTGAGGTGCTGGATTTGAATTTTGGTATGGACCAGGATTTGACTTTTGGTAAGGTTGAAAAGATTAATTTAGAGACTGATTGACCTGATTTGAAGAATTATTTGGGTAGGGTCCTTGGTTCCATGAAAAATTAGGATGATTTCTCCAACCTGGATTATAAGTAGGTGCAAATGGGTCATTCGCAGGTCTTTGAAACATTGAATTGACTTGTTCATATTCTTCAAGTTGGGACATGACTCTAGGACATTCCTCAATCACATGGCTTGGTGAATTACTTAGACACAAAGGTGTTGGTGTTGAGACTTGGTTCACATATGATTGTCCCCTAGTTTCTAAAGCTTCAAGTCTTTTAAGTACACCAACCAACTTAGCTTCGGTAGCAATTGAATTGTCAATTATATGAACACCCCTAGATGAACTAGGTTTATCAGTCTCTCGGGTGGTTTCCCATTGCATGGTTTTTTCGGCTAAGTCTTCTAAAAACTCCCAAGCCTTTTCCTCATCATTATTCAAAAAATCTCCTTGACACATTGACTCTAACATTATTTTAGTGGGATAGTCTAAACCTTCGTAAGCAATTTGACACAATCTCCATTTCTCAATTCCATGGTGTGGGCACTGGGATATCAAATTTTTAAATCTATCAAAATATTTCTAAAATGACTCTTTTTCAAGTTGGCAAAATTGATGAATTGCAGTCCGAATTTTAGCAATTTTATGATTTAGAAAATATTGTTTAGAAATGTAACAACAAATCCCTCCCAGGTTGATATGGAATTATTTGGTAAGCTATATAACCATTTTTTAGCATTATCTTTTAAAGCAAATGTTATAAATCTTAGCCTAATTGAGTCATCAGACAATTGTTGAATTTTCATTAGGGCACAAACTTTCTCAAATTCCTGAATAAATAAATATGCATCTTCTATCCCTGTGAACCTAGGTAACATATTTATAAAATGCGGCTTAAGTTCAAAATTGTTACCAGTTACCGGTGGTAGAATGATACATGAAGGTTGGGCAGAGCGGGAAGGATAACATCGATCCCTTAAAGAAACAGTTTGTGCGCCCTCCATTTTTCTTAAAGTGAGATCTTTTAAAGTGAAATCCGAAAAATCAAGTGTTCTCACTAATCGGGATGTGTCGTCCCTAATCCACACTTTTTGCATACACTACTTAACAAATAAGCAGATAAGCACAAAAAAAATAAAAAATAAAAATAAAAATAAAAAAAATAAGAAAATAAAAAATAAATTTACTTCTAAGGTCAACCTAATTAAAATCTAGACAACTCCTAACTGTTCCAAGTTACACCGCAAGGTCCACCAAATTAGAAATTAATCACACCACTAGCCAGGTAAGTGTAAGAAAGGTGGGAGTCTCTCCGTAGAAACGGTGACTAATTGATTAACCACACAATCTTTAGGCGTATACCTTTTGAACCACTTGCCTAGACACCAGTAGTTTGATTAATTTAAAATTCAGACTTCTCTTGGAGTTTCTTGTCCTAATTGAGCTCGAGAGTCCTAGGGGCCAACGTCTACTTGATTTTATTAGGTCATGGTCATGCAAAATGCAAATTAGGTTGTTTGTGGACCAAGGAAGGGTGATGAAATCCCCACCTTATCTTGTTAAGGGTTGTGCCCTTATTGTTAGATTAAAGATGAAAATACACAAATAATAAAAAAACTGTAAACAAATAAAGTGTCCTAAAATTATGTGAATTACGAAAGAAGGAAAAAATTTGACGTACCTCAATCCTCCAGCAATCACCACAGTTTATATTTGACAAAAAAAATAAAAATAAATAAATAAATAAAAATAAAAACCTAACAGGATGTGCTCTATGGGAGTGAATGCATGAATGCAGCAAATAAAAAAATATTAATAATAATAAAAAACTAAACTATTTTTTTTTAAATATGGAGATACGAAGTACCGAAGAAAGCGCAACAACAAAATTTTTATCTTTTCGCTCCTTCGACCAGCTTCAATAATCCTGAAAGAAAAAAAAAATTAGAGAGTTAAAGCTAATTTGAATAAATAAAAATTAAGGAATAAATAAAAATTAATTCTAGTCCCCGGCAATGACGCCAAAAATTTTATGTGATAAAAATATGTAACTGCAAGTGCACAGTGTCGAATTGAAGAACTGGCAAGTATAGGTCGAACCCACAGAGACTAGATTAATTTTAATATTTTCTTAATATCTATTTTAGGCGAATTAGAAATAAATATGGTGGGGAAAATTTATTAACTAAATTATTCAAACTACTAATTAATAATGAAAACTATTAATGAGAAAAGATACCTAGGAATCAGAATCCACCAAATATTAATATAATAAATAATTTTTTATTTCCTAAATCAATTCCCAAAATATTTCTCATTCCCTTTAAAAATAATGATTCATATAATTAATATGGGCAAGCATAAGTTATGAAAAATTCACAGATTAACTATAACTTATCAAAATCTCGCAATCAATATAAAAATTATATGCAATTTATGCGGAAGAAAATATGAAGGTGAGAATAATTAGGCATTAATTTAGGAACGGAAAGAAAATATTATTATGAAATACTTAGTTTCATCATAATCCTAGGTATTAGAAATTTAGTTAGCCATGGAATTAAAAACAAAAACAAATAATATTAATACTACAATTCGCATGAAATAAGAACAATAATTAAAAAGAGAATTTCTATTATATAAATAAAAGAAAGTTACAAATACTCCCTGACAGTAGTACCACACGTGATTGAAATAAGAGAAAGGACAAATTCTAAATATCTTACTCCCTCCTACACTAGTGAAAAACTAAGAAAAATAAAATAACAAGTTGTATCTTTCTCTCTAAAACAAGAGGCCTATTTATAGGGAAAATAACTTGGAACCCTAATTTAGGTTCATTGAACTTGGACAGTTTTGTTCCCAATTAACTTCTCAAAAAGATCTTCTAGATATACTTTCCCTTCTCTTATTGGATTTGACTTGCACACCAAGATTATTCAACCTCTTTCCTACTCCTTGTAGGATTCTTCTTGGATATTTCTTATATGAATAAAAGCATTAAATATTCCTTGATCACCAAGATTTTGACTTTATTGCAACAAATATTAAATCCTACAAAATAAAATAAAATATATTAATTTAATAAACTAATATAATTAAAAGGACAAAATTAGGGATAATTAAATGTATGAATTACGTGTCTATCAGCGAAAATGAGTCAACCCAACCAAGAGAGAACAACCGACATAATGATAATTCTAGTGGTAGCAGTCATCAAAGCGGTGACAAAAAATGTGGAGGGAATCAGCAGGCCAGAAATGGTAACCACTTCGGTGGTAATCATGGCCAAGACATTAAAAGTGGACATTTTAAGAAAAGGAGATTCAACAATGATGGAAAGACGTCAGTACCAACACCCGTTGTTAAAGAAGAAGAACGGCCACAGATCGTATGCTTCAAATGCGGAGGGGAGGAACACATCAGTCCAAACTGTGCGATGCAGTCCAAAGTGTGTTACAATTGTAGAAGAGAAGGTCACCTAGCCCGATTTTGCCGTGCACTAACAAGTGCAGCTGAGATAGAGGCACCAAAGGTCATCCCAGAAAAGCCAAAGCTGGTATTTCAAGGGAGAGCGTTTGTTGTGACCTCCTAGAAAGTGAAGAAACCGAACGAGGTCATCACGAGTAAGCTAATCATAAACTCTAGCAAAGTCTATACCTTATTTGATACCGGTTCTACCCATTCTTTTATTTCTCCTACTTGCGCTCAACTTTTAAATTTAACTCTAGAGAAATTAGACTTTGACTTATCTGTTGAAACTCCGTTGGGAGAAACCTTCATTACATCCACTGTTTATAAGTCTTGTTTGGTTCAAATTGGTACCCTCACATTACTTGTCGATCATATTTCCTTAAAAATACTTGTATTTGATGTGATTTTAAGAATTGATTGGTTAACTACTCATCATGTAAAACTTGATTATTTTCGTAAGGTTGTTAGCTTTCATATTCCTAACCAACCTATTATTTTAATTCAAGCAACCAAACCACTAATGTCAATCACTGTCATATCAAGCCATAAAGCTATTCGTTTATTGAAAAATAGATGTCAAGCTTTCTTAGTCCATGTCACAGATTTAAACAAAAATACGTCAGATTTGAATGATATTATAAGACCCCAACTTATTATAAATAAAATTAAAATTTTCCTCTATTCATTATTCTAAATTAATAAGGTGTTAATTTGATATAATACTTTGGTTATGGGTGAAATGTGTAAATTTTATAAAATAAGCAAGTGGTTATAAAATATTCATTATTGAGGAATATTCGTTTGGTCGTAGAATATTCTTGTTGTCGGGAAATATTCGTACGACGGCACAACTATTTGTGGGCCCCATAACAGAAAACAGTTGGATGAAGGAAAACGACAAAGTATGAGTTTTTATAAATAACGACGTAATTGTTACCGTTAACACCGTTGGAATACCTGGTGGTTAAAATACAGTAATACGCGTGGTTGCACAGTACCACACGGTATTGCACAATATTTTTGAATTATTGATCCTTACGTAAGAATGTACTACTCAATAATTGTTACAGTAATTACTGTCCAATATTTTATTTTATTGATTCAATAATTGCTGCGTTGATATTTTATATTATTGTTATTTCAGTAATTATCACCGTACAATATTTTCCATTATCATATCAATAATTCATATTATTTGAATAATATTATTAGATAACATTAATGGAAATGTCTAGAAAGTTCTGTCGATGAGAGATTAGATAATCTAATTGCGCGCCAATAAGAAAAAATCCTTATTGGAACGTCCTCTCTTTCTTGGGAACGGTCTGGTTGTCATAATTATGATTCTGTAATATTATTTGTGAATAATTAATTATTAATTTATATGATAAGGAAATATTTATTTGATGTGGATATAAATGATGGATTTATTTATGTGGTTATAAATGAAGGAATTAGTATTGAGGTATTTTATCAGTATTTTGTTAGAATGAAGGTATTAAAAATCAAATCAGTGTTCTTAAAGCTCTATTGCGTGAGTTATAATTTTAATCCGACCGTTGGATCATTGTGATTTTTAGATATGTTATACATATATAAGTTGAGTATATGTCCACAAATTTTGAACCGTTAAAAATTAACGCATGATTTGTTATGAATTTTAAGGGTGTTGAAAATCATCCGTTTATGGATTTCAGATATTTTTTGTCTAGAATTTAGAAAAACTTAAAGCTACAAAGTTGTAGAGAATTCGATTTTGTGTGGAATGGACATAAAATTCGTATTTTTCCGATAAACGTGCTATTTTCTATGAATTATTGAAATTTTGGAAAATAAAATAATTTTTATTAAAATTGGGTGGGACCCAATTTTGGTTGGTGTTGAAATCATGCGGGCTGCTAAATTTTTCAGAAATGGCATGCTAGATTGTTCAACAAAGTATGCGTAGAAAGAAAAAAGAATTATATTAATATTTTATTAATTTAGTCTCCTATGACGTTCTAGCATTTTTCTATAAATAGGCGCTTAGGTTAGAATTAAAAATCACACCAAAAACAAGTTTTCCTTCTCTCTATATTATCGAGCGTATTTTTGTGAGTATTTAGATACTTTGAGAGTTACTATTCAGTACAAGTTTCCTTCGCTTTACATCCGATATTCTGATCAGAAATACTGTTATTTTGAGGTAGGGGATGCTATTTTCTTCGTAAATGATATTATTTCTTTCAATATCATTTTGCCAAAATATTGGTCTGAACTTTTTATCAAATTTAGAACTTTTTGGGTCGAGGTTACTATTCACGAATACGACACTATTCATTGAAAAATAAAATTTTCTTTTTTGTCCAAGATGTCTATTATGGTTACTATATTTGATTGTATCCATGTTTTGATCTTTATTTTTTTTGAATTCTGCTCCACATTTGGTTATTATGGAGTATTTTTGAACTTGGATAAACCGAAGTACGAATCTCTAATATTTGTTATTTTGTTTCACTAGATTCGTTCCTTTAAGATATTTTTCATCATACTCAGTCCTAAATGATGATATTACTGAATATCTTTGGCCTGTAATGCAAAGGTGAATGATTAACTGATGAATATCTTTGGCCCATAGTGCAAAGATGAACAGGTGTTGAGATGAACATGACCAACTGGTGATACAAATAAATATCTTTGGCCTGTAGTGAAAAGATGAATATTTGATTCAAGATGTATATTGATTGATGTTACAGGGGTAAAATATTGATGATGGACTTCGTTCGGCTTACTCACTTTTTGAGAAGTCACGAAAAATGCTCTTCCTGAAACCACCGACTTTGTTTTGTCCGTATCCGCCTTTGGTGCCACCGTCCCAGCTGGACTTAACTTTGGTGCACGACAAAATCGAGCTAAATGGCCTTCTCTTCTTGAAATTTCCACTTCTATTATCTTGGCCATAATTACCACCGAAGTGGTTACCATTCTTGGCATGAATATTTTCCCCACGATGGTTATCATTGTTCCGGTGGTCGTTGCCACCGGTATGATTATTATCGTGTTATTGGCAGTTACTTGAGGATTATTGCCTTCCTGATGCACATTATCCTAGGTATTGATCGTCGGTGACTCAACGGTCTCATGTGCTTCATTGTAAATCTCAACATTTTCAGATGCCATTCTCAAACACTGTCACAAAACAAGGGTTAACTGACATGTCATATATTATCCCTATACTCTGACCGACCAATTAAATACCAAATAAACTTAGGTATATCATACTAGCGAAGGAATTTCCCGTCTCTCCCCTCCTAGTTCTTGTCTCACATCTCAGCCAGGGATCATATCCCTAAACTTTGATACCAACTATGACGCCTCCAAAACAGGTATACATCACCCATCTTGGGTCGCCAAATACATGGTACATAAATCAAATACAAACTTAATTATACAACTGTCATGAAAAATACGACAAAACATACCTTGAGAGTCTTAACAGGAATATTGCCTTCTAGACAGTACTCAAACTTAATGGAGTCCTCATTACAATTATTATCACACTATTTTACGGAATAGTGAGGACTGCTAAAGCCACTTACCATGGACCATCACTCCATTCCCCGACTCGTCCCAGCTATATTCTCATTTCCTGAAGAGAACAATGAAAGAAAAGGGTGAGTTCAACTAGCCCAGTAAGAAATATTATGACTAAGATAATGCAGAATAAATTATCCTTAGCCTTCAACAGTATAATAACTGATAGAATATAATAGACAACAAATTTTAGATCAACAACTGCAGCGGAATAAGCAATCCATTAGAAGAGTCAAGTAGAGCATAAAATCTATTATCTTCTATGATTTAAAAAGTTTATCATCAATTTTATCGCTAAGACTCAGCTTCATAAATAATCCACCTCATCAAATCATCCCTGCACCATGGCCAAGGATATTCATGTAATCATCAATGGTAATGATTATACCGAATAATCCCTGGTCATAATCATACCAACAACTGTCCATCAATGCACTACAGGACAATGAGGACTTTTACCACATCATTTGTTACATTACGGTCATGATTATACCGAATAATTCCTGGTCGTAATCATACCAAGTCCATCTATGCACGTAAACCAAATATGACTTTCATCACAATATAAGCATGAGAATGATGACCATGACATAATAATTCAATAAAATAAGTTTAAGGATAAATTTTAAAGATTTATAATTTAATTTTTCTAGAATTTAATAACGTTCAAATTGTCAACATGATACTGCTTTGTGGAGTAAAAATCAAGAATGCTCAAAAGAATATTTTCATGAAAAGATACATGATGAAGCGCAAATATCAAGGATATTCTACTAACGTTATGGAGTATAGAAGCTAAAACTTTAACTAAATGAGTATAATAGAATATATGAAACTGCAAATAGATTTTCACCCGCCATGCGGTAATCCACGTAGATAGATCATTTCCACAAATTAATAAGGAATGAATTTGAAGGGTCATTCACCATGTATGCGGTAGTCCACGTAGACAGGTTATTCTAACAGAATAATAAAGAATGTAATAACAGAAGATTTCACCATGCATGCGGTAGTCCTCGTAGACAGGTTAATCCAACAGAATAATAAAGAATGGAATAACAGAAGAATTTACCATGCATGCGGTAGTCCGCGTAGACAGGTTATTCCAACATAATAATAAAGAATGGAATAACAGAAGAATTCACCATGCATGCGGTAGTCCGCGTAGACATGTTATTCCAACAAAATAATAAAGAATGGAATAACAGAAAAATTCACCACGCATGCGGTAATCCGCGTAGACAGGCTATTCCAACACAATAATAAAGAATGGAATAACAGAAGAATTCACCATGCATGCGGTAGTCCGCGTAGAAAAGTTATTCCAACAGAATAATAAAGAATGGAATAATAGAAGTATTCACCATGCATGCGGTAGTCCGCGTAGACAGGTTATTTCAACAGAATAATAAAGAATGAAATAACAGAAGAATTCACCATGCATGCGATAGTCTGCGTAGACAGGTTATTCCAACAGAATAATAAAGAATGGAACAACATCCCTTTCGAGTATTGAAAGAAAATAACTCTCTTCATGAACAAGAAAGAAATAATATCCCTTACCTTATAAGAAAACTGGATACTAGAATAGTGAGGTAGCAGACTTCTCTTTTTCTTTCTCTCTATAATTTCTCTCTATAATAATTGCTCTTGTGAGACTTAGTGAATTGGTGAGAATGAAAGAAAAATGAGCTTCTATTTATAGGAAAATATAGTTTCGATAATTGCACGTTTTGGGGCTCGTAATATTACAGTATAATACCTTCTTCTTTTTCTTCATTTTTAATTTAGTCCTACAAGTATTATCAAACTTGCACCACCTCCCCTAATAGTAAATAATGTGAATCAATAGTAAATCATGTGACTCAATAGTTCTAAACATGTGAAAAAAATAATTACAGTATAGTACCTTCATCTATACCTCTATTTTTAATTTAGTCATGCAAGTATTATCAATTTGCACCAACTGCCCTAATAGTAAATCATGTGAATCAATAGTACACACATGTGAACACATAGTTATAAGCATGTGAATTAATAGTAATTAATTACTTATTTATCCGATTAATTACCCGATTGGTCAGTATAACTTCTAGACATCAATTAATATCGAAATAAATGTCGATTTCCACTAACGCTAATAATTCCAACACAATAGAACTATCAATTTCATCTTTAATCAACATGAACTTATTCATCATTAATATTATAACTCATAATATTTAACAACCAGGTTGTTCCCAGGAAAGAGGGGACTTTTCGATAAGGATTTCTCCCTATTGGCGCGCAATTAGATTATCTAACCTCTCCTTGACAGAACTTCTAGACATTGTCAATATTGCAAATAATAATATGAATAACTTTGTCGTCTCAATTATTGATTTAATAATATAACATATTATGCAGATGATACTGTGACAATAATTGATTCAATAATATGAGCGATATGATGCAGTAATTACTGTAGCAATAATTGAGTATAACTGAGTGACTTCTTACGTAAGCATCAATAATTAATACCGTGTGCTACTATGCAACCACGCGTATTACTGTACTTTTACTACCGAGTAGTTCAACAGTTTTAACGGTAACACTTTCGCCGTTATTTTTATAAAAAGATAATTCTGTCGGTTTCTAACTACGACAATTCTTCCGTTGGGGGGTCCACCAATGATTGTGCCGTCGTACAAATATTCCCTGTTAAAAAAAATATTCCCTGACCAATCGAATATTTTATAACAACTTGCATACTTTACAAAATTTTCACATATCACTCTTAACTTTAACCATTTATCAATTTAACCATTTACGAAATAAAATAATAATTATAAAAAAATTGAATACTTTCATTTCATAAAATTCGGAGTCTTACAATCTCCCCTCCTTATGAAATTTCTCCCTCGAAATTTACGTACGTACTTGGTATGCCAAAGAGGTGAGGATACCTTGACTTTATTTTAAATTCTAACTCTTGAGGTATAACCTTTGAGTGTCAAATATGATCATTCTTATCCAAGATTTTAACACGTATCTCCTCATACGTTAAATCTTCTACTATCTCGTCTAGTTCTAATTCAATAATGTGGTTCGGGTCGTCCACATATTTACGTAACATCGATACGTGAAAAACGTTATGAACACGCGACATACTTAGCGGTAAGGCGAGTCTATAGGCCACAGTTCCTACTCGATTGAGGATTTCAAATGGACCAATTAAATTGAGGGTTGAGATTTTCTCTCTTCATTGACTCTTGCTTCTTGAATAACGCCTTCTTGAACCTTCTTCTTCGTTTTCATCAGCTCCGGGTCTGAAGCTCGAGCGACTTTTAACTTTATCGATTAAAGTCGATTCTACTCGTATATTCGTTATCTTCATGTGGGTCCCTAGAGTCTTTAACTCTATCTTCATCATTTGTAAGTTATACGAAATTGGTCTTTGTGTTAACAACATCGCACTCATAAATGCATACGATCTTCTAGTCAACGCGTCAGCTACCACGGGTGCTTTCCCACGATGGTATTGAATGGTACGATCGTAATCTTCAACAGCTCGAGCCAACGTCTTTGGCTCATGTTACGTTCATTTAAGTTGAAGAAATATTTGAGGGTTTTAGAAATGGATTTTGTACTGGGGTTAATACAAAATTTGATTTCACGCTCTAGGGCTAAGAAGTCTTCAAGAATACGTTAAGAAATTTATTAACAATAGAACTATCATTTAAAACTGTGACTCTTATCCAAGACTTGGATAGTACGTCATATTGATACCTATTAACTTGCCACCATTATCCACGGCTTCCACAACAGAAAGTCTGGCTTCGGTGCATTCCACACAAGGAAGTCACCAGCGAAAGGCTCAGGGATCTTTACTTATGACTTGATATGACAATGATTGACTTTAGTGGTTTGGTTGCTTGAATTCGCATAACAGGTTGGTTAGGAATATGAAAGCTAACAACCTTATGAAAAGCTTAATGAGTAGTTAACCAATCGATTCCTAAAATCACATCAAAGGCAAGTATTTTTAAAGAGATAAATTAACAGGTAACGTGAAAGTGTCGATTTGAATCAAACAAGATTTATAAACAGTGGATGTAATGAAAGTTTTTTCTAACGGAGTTTCAATCGATAAGTCAAAGTCTAATTTCTCCGGAGTCAAATTTAAACGTTGAGCGCAAGCAAGAGAGATAAAAGCATAGGTAGCCGATATCTAATAAGGTATAAACTTCGTAAGAATTTATAAATAACTAACCCGTGCTAACTTCGTTCGGGTTACTCACTTTTTGAGAAGTCATAAAAAATGCTCTTCTTGAAACCACCAACTTTATTTTATCCGTATCCGCCTTTGGTGCCACCGTCCCAGCTGGACTTGACTTTGGTGCATGAAAAAATCGAGCTAAATGACATTCTCTTCTTGAAATTTCCACTTCTATTATCTTGGCAATGATTACCACCGAAGTGGTTACCATTCTTGGCATGAATATTTCTCCCACGATGGTTATCATTGTTCCGATGGCCGTTGCCACCGGTATGATTATTATCGTGTTATTGGCCATTACTTGAGGATTATTGCCTTCTTAATGCACATTATCTTGGGTATTGATCGTCGGTGACTCAACCGTCTCATGTGCTTCATTGCAAATATCAATATTTCCAGATGCCATTCTCAAACACTGTCACAAAACAAGGGTTAATTGACATGTCACATATTATCCCTATACTCTGACCGACCAATTAAATACCAAATAAACTTAGGTAGGTCATACTAGCAAAAGAATTCTCTGTCTCTCCCCTCCTAGTTCTTGTCTCACATCTCAACCACGGATCATATCCCTAAGCTTTGATACTAACTATGACGCCCCCAAAACAGGTATACATCACCCATCTTGGGTCGCCAAATACATGGTACATAAATCAAATACAAACTTAATTATACAACTGTCATGGAAAATATGACAAAACATACTCTGAGAGTATTAACAAAAATATTGCCTCCTAGACAGTATTTAAACTCAATGGAGTCCTCATTAAAATTATTATCACACTATTATACAGAATAGTGAGGACTACTAAAGCCACTTATCATGGACCATCACTCCATTTCCCGACTCTTCCCAGCTATATTCTCATTTCCTAAAAAGAACAATGAAAGAAAAGAGTGAGCTCAACTAGCCCAGTAAGAAATATTATGACTAAGATAATGCAGAATAAATTATCCTTAGCCTTCAACAATATAACAACTGATAGAATATAATAGACAACAAGTTTTAGTTCAACAACTGCAGCGGAATAAGCAATCCATTAGAAGAGTCAAGTTGAGCATAAAATCTACTATCTTCTATGATTTAAAAAGTTTATCATCAATTTTATCGCTGAGACTCAACTTAATAAATAATCCACATCATCGAATCATCCCTACACCACGGCCAAGGATATTCATGTAATCATCAATGGTAATGATTATACCGAATAATCCTTGGTCATAATCATACCAACAACTGTCCATCAATGCACTACAGCCCAATGAGGACTTTTACCGCATTATTTGTTACATTACGGTCATGATTATACTGAATAATCCCTGGTCATAATCATACTAAGTCTATCTATGCACGTAAGCCAAAGATGACTTTCATCATAATATAAGCATGATGATGATGACCATAACATAATAATTCAATAAAACAAGGTCAAAGATAAATTTTAAAGATTTGTAATTTAATTTATCCAGAATTCAATAACGTTCAAATTGTCAACATGATACTGCTTTATGGAGTAAAATTCAAGAATGCTCAAAAGAATATTTCTATTAAAAGATACTGGATGAAGCGCAAATATCAAGGATATTCTACTAACTTCATGGAGTATAGAAGCTAAAACTTTAACCAAATGAGTATAATAGAATATATGAAATTGTAAATGAATTTTCACCCGCCATGCGGTAATTCACGTAGACAGATTATTTTCACAAATTAATAAGAAATGAATACGAAGGGTCATTCACCATGCATGCGGTAGTCCGCGTAGACATGTTATTCCAACAGAATAATAAAGAATGGAATAACAAAAGAATTCACCATGCATGCGGTAGTCCGTGTAGGCAGGTTATTCTAACAGAATAATAAAGAATGGAATAATAGAAGAATTCACCATGCATACGGTAGTCCGCGTAGACAGGTTATTCCAACAAAATAATAAAGAATGGAATAACAAAAGAATTCACCATGCATTCGGTAGTCCCCGTAGACAGGTTATTCCAACAGAATAATAAAGAATGGAATAACAGAAGAATTCACCATGCATGCGGTAGTCCACGTAGACAGTTTATTCCAATAGAATAATAAAGAATGGAATAACAGAAGTATTTACCATGCATACGGTAGTCCGCGTAGACAGGTTATTCCAACAGAAAAATAAAGAATGGAATAACAGAAGAATTCACCATGCATGCGGTAGTCCGTGTAGACATGTTATTCCAACAGAATAATAAAGAATGGAACAACAGCCCTTTCGAATATTGAAAGAAAATAACTCTCTTCATGACTAAGAAAGAAATAATACCCCTTACCTTATAAGAAAACTGAATACTGGAATAGTGAGGTAGCAGACTTCTCTTTTTCTTTCTCTCTATAATTTCTCTCTATAATAATTGCTCTTGTAAGACTTAGTGAATTGGTGAGAATGAAAGAAGAATGAGCTTTTATTTATAGAAAAATATAATTTCGATAATTGCACGTTTTGGGGCTCAAAATATTACAGTATAATACCTTCCTCTTTTTTTTCATTTTTAATTTAGTCCTACAAGTATTATCAAACTTTCACCACCTCCCCTAATAGTAAATCATGTGAATCAATAGTAAATCATGTGACTCAATAGTTCTAAACATGTGAAAAAAATAATTACAGTATAGTACCTTCATCTATACATCTATTTTTAATTTAGTCATGCAAGTATTATCAATTTGCACCAATTCCCCTAATAGTAAATCATGTGAATCAATAGTACACACATGTGAACACATAGTTATAAGCATGTGAATTAATAGAAATTAATTACTCATTTATCCGATTAATTACCCGATTAGTCAGTATAACTTCTAGACATCAATTAATATCGAAATAAATGTTGATTTCCACTAACGCTATAATTCCAACACAATAGAACTATCAATTTCATCTTTAATCAACATGAACTTATTCATCATTAATATTATAACTCATAATACTTAACAACCAGGTTGTTCCCAGGAAAGAGGGGGCTTTTCGATAAGGATTTCTCCGTATTGGCGCGCAATTAGATTATCTAACCTCTCCTTGACAAAACTTCTAAACATTGTCAATATTTCTAATAATAATATGAATAACTTTGTCGTCTCAATTATTGATTTAATAATATAACATATTATACAGATGATACTGTAACAATAATTGAATCAATAATATGAGAGATATGATGCAACAATTACTGTAGCAATAATTGAGTATAAATGAGTGACTTCTTACATAAGTATCAATAATCAATACCGTATGCTATTATGCAACCACGCGTATTACTGTAATTTTACAACCGAGTAGTTCAACAGTTTTAACGGTAACACTTTCGCCGTTATTTTTATAAAAAGATAATTATGTCACTTTCTAACTACGATAATACTTCCGTTGGGGGGTCCACCAATGATTGTGCCATCGTACGAATATTTTCTGTTAAAATAAATATTCCCCGACCAATCGAATATTTTATTACAACTTGCATACTTTGCAAAATTTTCACATATCACCATTAACTTTAACCCTTTATCAATTTAACCATTTACGAAATAAACTAATAATTATAAGAAAATTGAATACTTTCATTTCATAAAATTCGGGGTCTTACACTTTCTGTACCATGTATTTGGTAACTCAGAATGGGTGTTGTATACCTATTTTGGGGGCGTCACAGTTGGTATCAGAGCTTAGGGATATGGTCTCTGATGGAGATCGAGGAATAGAACTAGGAGGGGAGAGATGAGTAAATCCTTTGCTAGTATGTCCTACCTAAACTTATTTGTTGGTCGGTCATAATATAGGGATATTATGTGATATGTTAATTTGTTTAATTAATCCTTATTTTATGGCAGTATTTAAGAATGACAGCTGAGAATGTTAATAATGGAGCGTATGAGACTGTGGAACAACCTTCCATCACCAACAGGGGAACGTGCAACAGGAAGGCAATATTCCTCCTGTAAACAACACTACCGAGTAAACGATGAATGATGAAATATTTATGAGCTTTTTGCAATTCATGCAAAATCAGACGAGGGAGACTCGTGTACAAAATACGGGTGGAAATGATAGCAACGCGTGGTTTGTCATAGCCAAGCAGTTCAAGGAGTTGGGACCACCAGATTTCTGGGGAAAGCCTTATCCAATTAAGGTGGAAACATGGGTCAAGCAAATTACCAAGATATTCGATGTCTTGGGATGCACGGAGGAACAGAAAGTTCCATTCGCCACCTTTATGTTCCGTGGTGAGGCAGATTACTGGTGGGAATCTGTGAAGCGTACCCAGCCAGTCGCACCCAACATGTCATGGGAAAGATTTTAGAAACTGTTCAATGACAAGTACTTTCCTGAAAGTATTCGTCATATGAAGGAGGTAGAGTTTATTAGACTAGAACAGAACAACATGATAGTGTCTTAGTACGAGGCAAAATTTATTGAGTTATCCAGGTTTGCACCTCATTTGGTAGAGAATGACGAACGTATGACGCGGATATTTCTGAGAGGTATAAAATCAGAGATTCGTCAATACCTTATCTCTCATAAATTTTTTCTATATTCAGATGTTGTCAACAGGGCTCAATTATTAGAGCAAGATAATGAGTATGTTCAACCGAGAGACCACAAGTAGGGTCATACCGATGACAGCAGTCATCGGAGCGATGATAACTAGCGAGGAGGGAAAAATACAGACAAATGCGGTAACCACTCGGGTAGTAATCGTGGCCATAATAATAGGAGAGGTGAGTCAAGTGGAAATTTCAAAAAGAGGAGATTCAACAATGACGGGAAGACATCAGCAGTAGCACCAACAACAAATTTTAGGGGAGGAGAACGATCGCCAATTAGATGTTACAAATGCGAGAAAGAGGGACATATCAGCCCAAACTGCCCACAACAATCCAAGGTATGTTATAACTGTGGAAAGGAAGGTCATATAGCTCGTGATTCTTCTGTAGCGAAACCAGTTCAGCAGGGATAGCGACTCCAAAGGCTGTACCAGATAAGTCAAAATTAGCCGTTCCTAGAAGAGCGTTTGTCGTGACTGGCCAAAACGTGAGGAACCCGAACGAGGTGATAACGGGTAAGCTTATCATAAACTCTTGTGAAGTTTATACCTTACTAGATATCGATTCTACACATTCTTTTATCTCTCCTACTTGTGCTCACCGTTTGAACTTGGCTCCGGAGAAATTAGACTTTGAGTTATCTGTGAAGACTCCATTAGGAGAAACTTTCGTTACATTCACTATTTATAAAATCTTGCTTAATCCAAGTTGGCACCATCACATTACCTGTGGATCTTATCTCTTTAAAGATACTTACTTTTGATGTGATTTTAGGGATTGATTGGTTAACCACTCATCATGCCAAAATTGATTATTTTCGTAAGGTTGTGAGTTTTCATATTCCTAACCAACCTGTTATACGAATTCAAGTAACTAAACCACTAAAATCAGTCACTGTCATATCAAGCCATAAAACTATTCATTTATTGAAAAATGGATGTCCAGCCTTCTTAGTCCATGTTATGGATTTGAATAAAAACACGTCAGATTTGAATAATATTTCTGTTGTTAGTGAATTTTCTGACGTATTTCCTGAAGAACTTCCCGGTCTACCCCCAGAACGTGAAGTTGAATTCTTTATTGATCTTGAATCGGGTACAAAGCCCATTTCTAAAATCCCATATCGAATGGCTCCTATTAAACTTCAGGAGTTAAAAGTCCAACTACAGGAGTTCTTAGACATCGGTTTCATTCGTCCTAGTACATCTCCTTGGGGTGCTCCTGTTTTATTCATAAAGAAGAAAGACGGGAGTATGCGACTTTGTATTGACTACCGAGAATTAAACCATGTCACCATCAAGAATATGTATCCATTACCTCGCATTGATGACCTGTTTGACCAGTTGCAAGGAGCACAATTCTTTTCAAAGATCGATCTTCGTTCTGGATATCATCAGCTAAAGATTAAAACTAAGGATATTCCAAAGACTACCTTCAGAACTCGGTACGGACATTATGAATTTTTAGTCATGTCTTTTGGATTGACTAATGCTCCTGCTGCTTTCATGGATATGATGAACCGTGTATTCAAGGAATATTTGGATCAGTTCGTTGTTGTCTTTATTGATGACATCCTCATATATTCCAAAAGTCGTGAAGATCATGAGCACCATTCGAAGCTGATACTTGAAAGACTTCGTGAAAACAAGCTTTATACCAAGCTGAAGAAATGCGAGTTCGAGCTTGAGGAAGTAGCATTCTTTGGGCACGTGGTGTCAAAATATGGAGTATATATTGACCTGACAAAGATTGATGCAATACAAAGTTGGGAACAACCGAAGTCGGTGACCGAAGTTCGTAGCTTTCTGGGCTTAGTTGGTTATTATCAGAGATTCGTGGAAGGATTTTCTCGAATTGCTACTCCGTTACCTCAGCTGACTCGTAAAGATACAAAATTTGTATGGAGCGAGGAATGCAAGAAGAGTTTCCAAGAGCTCAAGAAGAGACTCATTTCGGCACCTGTTCTGGCAATACCATTTGGTTTGGATGGATTTGTTATCTACAGTGATGCTTCAGGCAAAGGGTTAGGATGTGTTCTCATGCAACATGGGAAAGTTAAAGCCTATGCCTCACGACAACTCAAACAATATGAGAGGAATTATCCTACTCATGATCTGGAGTTGGCGACAGTCATTTTCGCGTTGAAAATCTAGAGACACTACTTGTATGGGGAGAAAGTGGAGATTTATACGGATCATAAAAGCCTCAAATATTTCTTCACCCAAAAAGAACTCAATATGTGACAACGATGTTGGCTTGAGTTGTTGAAAGATTACGATTATACCATTCAATACCATCCTGGAAAAGCAAACGTTATAGCTAATGCATTGAGTAGAAGATCGTATGCGGGTACGAGTGCGATGTTGTTAACACAAAGACCCATTTTGTATGACTTACAAAGGATGGAGATAGAGTTAAAGGCTCCAAGTACCCACGTGATAATGGCGAATATATGAGTAGAACATACTTTAATCGATAAAGTTAAAGCTGCTCAAGCTACGGACCTGGGGCTGATGCGTATGAAGAAGAAAGTACAAGAAGGTGCTATTCTGGAAGTAAGAATCGATGAAGAAAGAATACTTAGAGTCAACTCCAGACTTTGTGTTCCTAACGATTCTGACTTGAAGCATAGAATCATGATGGAGGCACACAACACACCGTTTGCAATCCATCCTGGGAGTACCAAAATGTATCATGATATTCGACATGCATTTTGGTGGAGCAATATGAAGAGAGAGATCGCGGAGTTTATCTCGAGGTGTTTAACTTGTTAACGTGTAAAGGCAGAGTATCAAGTGCCAAAAAGTTCATTGCAACCACTTGAGATTCTGGAAAGAAAGTGGGAACACATTACTATGGATTTCGTTATGGGTCTTCCCAAAGTTTCTCAAGGCATAGATGCGATTTGGGTTATTGTTGATAGATTAACCAAGGCTACTCATTTCTTGCCGATACGAGAGACTTATTCCCTTGAACGTCTTTCTCGTATGTACGTGAATGAGATTGTGAGATTACATGGCATGCCAGTATCCATAGTTTTGGATCGTGACCCAAGATTCACTTCACGATTTTGGGTTAGCTTGCAGAAAGCTATGGGCATGGATTTACGATTCAATTCGGTATACCATCCTCAAACGGATGGGCAGTCGGAAAGGACTATTCAAACTTTTGAAGATCTAGTAAGACTTTGTGTTCTAGACTTCAAAGGGAGTTGGGATAAGTATTTATCATAGGTGAAATTCTCCTACAACAACAGTTATCAAGCAAGTATAAGCATGGTGCCATTTGAGGTGTTGTATAGACGAAAGTGTCGTTCTACAATATGTTGGGATGAGGTTGGTGAAGCAACTTTGTTGGGACCAGAATTGGTACGCATGACTACAGAAAAGATCTAAATGATTCGACAACGTATTCAAACCTCACAAGATTGACAAAAGAGTTATGATGATCTTCATCGAAAGGACATGAAATTTAATATTGGGGATTATGTATTGTTACGTGTTGCTGCATGGAAGGGAGTTACAAGATTTGGGAAGAGAGGAAAGCTCAATCCAAGATTTGTTGGTCCATTTGAGATTCTTGACCGAATAGGAAATGTGGCCTATAGACTCGTATTACCTCCAAACATGTCTCGTGTTCATTATATTTTTCACATATATATGCTTTGTAAATATGTGAAAGACCCGAACCACATTATTGAGTTAGAACCAGACGAGATAGCCGAGGATTTAACATACGAGGAGGTACCTGTTAAGATTTTGGATAGGAAAGAGCATGTCCTATACACCAAGGTTATACCACAAGTTAAGGTTTTGTGGAGGAACCATGCTATTGAAGAAATGACTTGGGAGTTGGAATCGTAAATGAAAGCGAGGTACCCTCATCTTTTTGAAACACCAGGTACGTATGGCAATTTCGAGGACGAAATTTTATAAGGAGGGGAGGTTGTAAGACCCCAACTTATTATAAATAAAATTAAAATTTTCCTCTATTCATTATTCTAAATTAATAAGGTGTTAATTTGATATAATGCTTTGGTTGTGGGTAAAATGTGCAAATTTTGCAAAATAAGTAAGTGGTTATAAAATATTCATTGTTCTCGGGGAATATTCGTTTGGTCGTGGAATATTCTTGTTGTCGAAAAATATTCGTACGACGGCGCATCCATTTGTGGGCTCCATAATTGAAAACGATTGAATGAAGGAAAACGACAAAGTATGAGTTTTTATAAATAATGACGTAATTGTTACCGTTAACACTGTTGGAATACCTGGTGGTTAAAATACAGTAATACGCGTGGTTGCACAGTAGCACACGGTATTACACAGTATTTTTGAATTATTGATCCTTATGTAAGAAGGCACTACTCAATAATTGTTACAGTAATTACTGTTTAATATTTTATTTTATTGATTCAATAATTGCTGCGTTGATATTTTATATTATTGTTATTTTAATAATTGTCACTGCACAATATTTCCCATTATCATATCAATAATTTATATTATTTGAATAATATTATTAGATAGCATTATTGGCAATGTCTAGAAAGTTCTATCGAGGAGAGGTTAGATAATCTAATTGCGCGCCAGTAAGGAGAAATCCTTATTGGAAAGCCCCCTCTTTTCTGGGAACGGTCTGGTTGTCATAATTGTGATTCTGTAATATTATTTGTGAATAATTAATTATTGATTTATATGATAAGAAAATATTTATTTGATGTGGATATAAATGATGGATTTATTTATGTGGTTACAAGTGAAGGAATTAGTGTTGAGGTATTTTATCAGTATTTTGTCGGAATGGAGGTATTAAAAATCAAATCAGTGTTCTTAAAGCTCTATTGCGTGAGTTATAATTTTAAACCGACCGTTGGATCATTGTAATTTTTGGATATGTTATACATATATAAGTTGAGTATATGTCCACAAATTTTGAACCGTTAAAAATTAACGCATGATTTGTTATGAATTTTAAAGGTGTTGAAAATCATCCGTTTGTGGATTTCGAATATTTTCTGTCTGGAATTTGGAAAAACTTAAAGCTACAAAGTAGTAGAGAATTCGATTTCATGTGGAATGGACATAAAATTCATATTTTTCTGATAAACGGGCTATTTTCTATGAATTATTGAAGTTTTAGAAAATAAAATAATTTTTATTAAAATTGGGCAGGACCCACTTTTGGTTGGTGTTGAAAACATGTGGGCTACTAAATTTTTCAGAAATGGCATGCTAGATTGTTCAACAAAGCATGCGTAGAAAGAAAAAAGAATTATATTAATGTTTTATTAATTTAGTCTCCTATGACGTTCTAGCATTTTTCTATAAATAGGCGCTTATGTTGGAATTGAAAATCACACCAGAAATAAGTTTTCTTTCTCTTTATTTTATCGAGCGTATTTTTGTGAGTATTTAGATACTTTGAGAGTTGATATTCAGTACAAGTTTCCTTCGACTTTACATTCGATATTCCGATCAGAAATACTGTTATTTTGAGGTAAGGGATTTTATTTTCTTCGTAAATGATATTATTTCTTTCAATATCATTATACCGAAATATTGGTCTGAACTTTTTATCAAATTTGGAACTTTTTATGTCGGGGTTACTATTCACGTAAACGACACTATTCATGAATACGACACTATTCACCAAAAAATAAAATTTTCTTTTTTGTCCAAGATGTCTATTGTGGTTACTATATTTAATATATCCATATTTTGATCTTTATTTTTTTGAATTCTGCTCCACATTTAGTTATTATGGAGTATTTTTGAACTTGGATAAACCGAAGTATGAATCTTTAATATTTTTTATTTTGTTTCACTGGATTCGTTCCTTTAAAATATTTTTCATCATCCTTAGTCCTAAATGATGATATTACTGAATATCTTTGGCCTGTAGTACAAAGATGAATGATTAACTGATGAATATCTTTGGCCCGTAGTGCAAAGATGAGCAAGTATTGAGATGAACATGACCAACTGGTGATACAAATGAATATCTTTGGCCTGTAGTACAAAGATGGATATTTAATTCAAGATGTATATTGATTGATGTTACAAGGATAAAATATTGATGATGGACTTTTAAATCTTAAAAGATAGTAGAATTCATTCTCTACGTGACTCTTCTAATGGATTGTTGTTTCCGCTGCATTTGTTGATCTAAAACTTGTTGTCTATTATATTCTATTAGATTTTTCCCTGTTGAAGACTAATGATAATTTGTTGTATGTTATCTTAGTCATAATATTCTTTACTGGGCTAGTTGAGCTCATCCTTTTCCTTGTTGTTCCATTTTTCTTCTTAGGAGGTGAGAATTTAGTAGGGACTAGCCAGTGTATGGAGTGATGATTTAAGATAGTTGTTTAGCAGTCCTCACTATTTTTGTAAAATAGTGTATCAATAAATGTAATGAGAACTTATTTGAGTGTGGATATTGTCTAGAGGACAATATTTATATTTTAACTCACAGTATGTGTTTTCGTATTTTGCACGATAATTGTATTATTGAAGTTGTAGTTTGCTTTCTATACCATGTATTTGGTGACTCAGAATGGGTGTTGTATACCTATTTTGGGGGCGTCACAGTTGGTATCAGAGGTTAGGGATATGGTCTCTGGCGGAGATCGGGGAATAGAACTAGGAGGGGAGAGATGAGTAAATTCTTCGCTAGTATGTCCTACCCAAGCTTATTTGTTAGTCGGTCATAATATAGGGATAATATGTGATATGTTTAATTTATTTAATTAACCCTTGTTTTATGGCAGTATTTAAGAATGGCAGCTGAGAACGTTAACAATGGAGTGTATGAGACTGTGGAACAACCTTCCATCACCAACCAGGGGAACAAGCAACTGGAAGGCAATATTCCTCTTGTAAACAACATTACCGAGCAAACGATGAATGATGGAATGTTTAGGAGCTTTTTGCAGTTCATGCAAAATCAGACGAGGGAGACACGTGTACAAAATACGGGTGGAAATGATAGTAACGCGCGGTTTGTCACAGCCAAACAGTTCAAGGATTTGGAACCACCAGATTTTTGGAGAAAGCCGGATCCGATTAAGGCGGAAACATGGGTTAAGCAAATTACCAAGATATTAGATGTCTTGGGATGCATGGAGGAACAAAAAGTTCCATTCGCCACCTTTATGTTCCGTGGTGAGGCAGATTACTGGTTAGAATCTGTGAAGCGTACCCAGCCAACCGCACTCAACATGTCATGGGAAAGATTTCATAAACTGTTCAATGATAAGTACTTTCCTGAAAGTATTCGTCATATGAAGGAGGTAGAGTTTATTAGACTAGAACAGAACAACATGACGGTGTCTCAATACGAAGCGAAATTCGCGGAGTTATTCAGGTTTGCACCTCATTTGGTAGAGAATGAGGAACGTATGACGCAGATGTTTCTAAGAGGTATAAAATTCGAGATTCGTCAATACCTTATCTCTCATAAATTTTCTCTGTATTTGGATGTTGTCAACAGGGCTCAATTATTAGAGCAAGATAATGAGTATGTTCAACCGAGGGACCACAAGCAGGGTCATACTGATGACAGCAGTCATCAGAGCGATAACTAGCGAGGAGGAAAAAATACAGACAAAAGCGGTAACCACTCGGGTGGTAATCGTGGCCATGATAATAGGAGAGGTGAGTCAAGTGCAAATTTCAAAAAGAGGAGATTCAACAATGACGGGAAGACATCAGCAGCAGCACCAACAATAAATTCTAGGGGAGGAGAACAACCGCCAGTTAGATGTTACCAATGCGGGAAAGATGGACATATCAGCCAAACTGCCAACAACAATCCAAGGTATGCTATAACTATGGAAAGGAAGGCCATATAGCTCGAGATTGTTCTGTAGCAAAACTAAGTTAAGCAGGGATGGTGACTCCAAAGGCTGTCCCGGATAAGTCAAAATCAGCGGTTCCTGGAAGAGCGTTTGTCGTGACTGGCCAAAACGTGAGGAACCCGAACTAGGTGATAACGGGTAAGCTTATCATAAACTCTTGTGAAGTTTATACCTTACTAGATACCGATTCTACACATTCTTTTATCTCTCCTACTTGTGCTCAATGTTTGAACTTGACTCCGGAAAAATTAGACTTTGAGTTATCTGTGAAGACTCCATTTGGAGAAACTTTCGTTACATTCACTATTTATAAATCTTGCTTAATCCAAGTTGGAACCATCACATTACCTATGGATCTTATCTCTTTAAAGATACTTACTTTTGATGTGATTTTAGGGATTGATTGGTTAACCACTCATCATGCTAAAATTGATTGTTTTCGTAAGGTTGTGAGTTTTCATATTTCTAACCAACCTGTTATACGAATTCAAGCAACTAAACCACTAAAATTAGTTACTGTCATATCAAGCTATAAAGCTAGTCATTTATTGAAAAACGGATGTCAAGCTTTCTTAGCCCATGTTATGGATTTGAACAAAAACACATCAGATTTGAATAATATTTCTGTTGTTAGTGAATTTCCTAATGTATTTCATGAAGAACTTCCCGGTCTATCCCTAGAATGTGAAGTTGAATTCTTTATTAATCTTGAACTGGGTACAAAGCCCATTTCTAAAACCCCATATCGAATGGCTCCTATTGAACTTCAGGAGTTAAAAGTCCAACTACAGGAGTTATTAGACATCGGTTTCATTCGTCATAGTACATCTCATTGGGGTGCTCCTATTTTATTCGTAAAGATGAAAGATGGGAGTATGCGATTTTGTATTGACTATTGAGAATTAAACCATGTCACCATCAAGAATCGGTATCTGTTACCTCGCATTGATGACCTGTTTGACTAGTTACAAGGAGCACAATTCTTTTCAAAGATCGTTCTTCGTTCTAGATATCATCAGCTGGAGGTTAAAACTAAGGATATTCCAAAGACTGCCTTCAGAACTCGGTACGGGCATTATGAATTCTTAGTCATGTCTTTTGGACTGACTAATGCTCCTGCTGCTTTCATGGATATGATGAACCGTATATTCAAGGAATATTTGGATCAGTTCGTTGTTGTCTTTATTGATGACATCCTCATCTATTCCAAAAGTCGTGCAGATCACGAGCACCATTTGATGCTGATACTTGAAAGGCTTCGTGAAAATAAGCTTTATGCCAAGCTTAAGAAATGCGAGTTCTGGCTTGAGGAAGTAGCATTCCTTGATCGGTGACTGAAGTTCGCAGCTTTCTGGGCTTAGCTGGTTATTATCAGAGATTCGTGGAAGGATTTTCTTGAATCACTACTCCGTTAACTCAGCTGACTCGAAAAGATATAAAATTCGTACGGAGCGAGGAATGCGAGAAGAGTTTCCAAGAGCTCAAGAAGAGACTCATTTCGGCACCTGTTCTGGCAATACCATCTGGTTCAGATGGATTTGTTATATACAGCGATGCTTCGGGCAAAGGGTTAGGATGTGTTCTCATGCAACATGGGAAAGTCATAGCCTATGCCTCACGACAACTCAAAGAATATAAGAGGAATTATCCTACTCATGATCTGGAGTTGGCGGTAGTCGTTTTCGCGTTGAAAATCTGGACACTACTTGTATGGGGAAAAAGTGGAGATTTATACGGATCACAAAAACCTCAAATATTTCTTTACCCAAAAAGAACTCAATATGCGACAACGACGTTGGCTCGAGCTGTTAAAAGATTACGATCATACCATTCAATACCATCCTAGAAAAGCGAATGTTGTAGCTGATGCATTGAGTAGAAGATCGTATGCAGGTACGAGTGCGATGTTATTAACACAAAGACCCATTTTGTACGACTTACAAAGGATTGAGATAGAGTTAAAGGCTCTAAGTACCCACGTGATAATGGCGAATATACGAGTAGAACCGACTTTAATCGATAAAGTTAAAGCTGCTCAAGCTACGGACCTGAGGCTGATGCGTATGAAGAAGAAAGTACAAGAAGATGCTATTCTGGAAGCAAGAATCGATAAAGAAGGAATACTTAGAGTCAACTCCAGACTTTGTGTTCCTAACGATTCTAACTTGAAGCATAGAATCATGATGGAGGCACACAATACACCGTTTGTAATCCATCCTGGGAGTACCAAAATGTATCATGATATTCGACATACATTTTGGTGGAGTAATATGAAGAGAGAGATTGAAGAGTTTATCTCGAGGTGTTTAACTTGTCAACGTGTAAAGGTAGAGGATCAAGTGCCAAAAGGTCCATTGCAACCACTTGAGATTCCAGAATAAAAGTGAAAACACATTACTATGGATTTCGTTACGGGTCTTCCCAAAGTTTGTCAAGGCATGGATGCGATTTGGGTTATTGTTGATAGATTAACCAAGTCTGCTCATTTCTTGTCGATACGAGAGACTTATTCCCTTGAAAGTCTTACTCGTATGTACGTGAATGAGATTGTGAGATTGCATGGCATGCCAGTCTCCATAGTTTTGGATCATGACCCAAGATTCACTTCACGATTTTGGGTTATCTTGCAGAAAGCTATGTGCACGGATTTACGATTCAGTTCGGCATACCATCCTCAAATGGACGGGCAGTCGAAAAGGACTATTCAAACTCTTAAAGATCTATTAAGACTCTGTGTCCTAGACTTCAAAGGGAGTAGGGATAAGTATTTATCATAGGTGGAATTCTCCTACAACAACAGTTATCAAGCAAGTATAGGCATGACTCCATTTGAGGCGTTGTATGGACGAAAGTGTCGTTCTCTAGTATGCTGGGATGAGGTGGTTGAAGCAACTTTGTTGGGACCAGAATTGGTATGCATGACTACAGAAAAGATCCAAATGATTCGACAACGTATTCAAACCTCACAGAATCGACAAAAGAGTTAGGATGATCTTCATCGAAATAACGTGGAATTTAATATTGGGGATCATGTATTGTTACGTGTTGCTCCATGGAAGGGAGTTACAAGATTTGGGAAGAGAGGAAAGCTCAATCTAATATTTGTTGGTCCATTTGAGATTCTTGACCGAATAGGAAATATGGCATATAGACTCGCATTACCTCCTAATATGTCTCGTGTTCATAATGTTTTTCACACATCTATGCTTCGTAAATATGTGAAAGACTTTAACCACATTATTGAGTTAGAACCAGACGAGATAGCCGAGGATTTAACATACGAGGATGTACCTATTAAGATATTGGATAGGAAAGAGCATGTCCTACGTACCAAGGTTATACTACAAGTTAAGATTTTATGGAGGAACCATGCTATTGAAGAAATGACTTGGGAGTTAGAATCGGAAATGAAAGCGAGGTACCCTCATCTTTTTGAAACACCAGGTACGTACGGTAATTTCGAGGACGAAATTTTATGAAGAGGGGAGGTTGTAAGACCCCAACTTATTATAAATAAAATTAAATTTTTCCTCTATTCATTATTCTAAATTAATAAGGTGTTAATTTGATATAATACTTTGGTTATGGGTGAAATGTGCAAATTTTATAAAATAAATAAGTGGTTATAAAATATTCATTATTCTCGGGGAATATTCATTTGGTCGTGGGATATTCTTATTGTCAGGGAATATTCGTACGACGGCGCAGCCATTTATGGGCCCTATAACTGAAAATGGTTGGATGAAGGAAAATGACAGAGTATGAGTTTTTATAAATAACAGCGTAATTGTTACCGTTAACACTGTTGGAATACCTGGTGGTTAAAATACAATAATACGCGTGGTTGCACAGTAGCACACGGTATTGCACAGTATTTTTAAATTATTGATCCTTACGTAAGAAGGCACAACTCAATAATTATTACGGTAATTACTGTTCAATATTTTATTTTATTGATTCAATAATTGCTGCGTTGATATTTCATATTATTGTTATTTCACTAATTGTCACTACACATTATTTCCCATTATCATATCAATAATTCATATTATTTGAATAATATTATTAGATAACATTATTGGTAATGTCTAAAAAGTTCTGTTGAGGAGAGGCTAGATAATCTAATTGCACGTCAGTATGGAGAAATCCTTATTGGAAAGCCCCCTCTTTCTTAGGAACGGCCTGGTTATCATAATTGTGATTCTATAATATTATTTGTGAATAATTAATTATTTATTTATATGATAATAAAATATTTATTTTATGTGGATATAAATGATGGATTTATTTATGTGGTTATAAATGAAGGAATTAGTATTGAGGTGTTTTATCAGTATTTTGTCGGAATGGAGCTATTAAAAATCAAATCAGTGTTCTTAAAGCTCTATTGCGTGAGTTATAATTTTAATCCGACCATTGGATCGTTGTGATTTTTAGATATGTTATACATATATAAGTTGAGTATATGTCCACAAATTTTGAACCGTTAAAAATTAACGCATGATTTGTTATGAATTTTAAGGGTGTTAAAAATCATCCGTTTGTAGATTTCAGATATCTTTTGTCTAAAATTTGGAAAAATTTAAAGCTACAAAGTTGTAGAGAATTCAATTTCGTGTGGAATGGACATAAAATTCGTATTTTTCTGATAAACAGGTTATTTTCTATAAATTATTGAAGTTTTGAAAAATAAAATATTTTTTATTAAAATTAGGTGGAACCCATTTTTGGTTGGTGTTGAAAATATGTGGGCTGCTAAATTTTTCAGAATGGCATGCTAGATTGTTCAACAAAGCATGCGTAGAAAGAAAAAAGAATTATATTAATATTTTATTAATTTAGTTTCCTATGACGTTCTAGCATTTTCTTATAAATAGGCGTAGAAAGAAAAAAGAATTATATTAATATTTTATTAATTTAGTTTCCTATGGCGTTCTAGCATTTTCTTATAAATAGGCGCTTAGGTTAAAATTGAAAATCACACCAGAAATAAGTTTTCTTTCTCTCTATTTTATCGAGCGTATTTTTGTGAGTATTTAGATACTTTGAGAGTTGCTGTTCAGTACAAGTTTTATTCGGCTTTACATTCGATATTCCGATCAGAAATACTGTTATTTTGAGGTAAGGGATGTTATTTTCTTCGTAAATGATATTATTTCTTTCAATATCATTATGCCGAAATATTGGTCTGAACTTTTTATCAAATTTGGAACTTTTTGTGTCAGGGCTACTATTCACGTATATGGCACTATTCACATATACGGCACAATTCACGAATACGACACTATTCACCAAAAAATGAAATTTTTCTTTTTGTCCAAGATGTCTATTATGGTTACTATATTTGATTGTATCAATGTTTTGATCTTCATTTTTTTGAATTCTGCTCCACATTTTGTTATTTTGGAGTATTTTTGAACTTGGATAAACCGAAGTACGAATCTCTAATATTTGTTATTTTATTTCACTGGATTCGTTCTTTTAAAATATTTTTCATCATACTCAGTCCTAAATGATGATATTACTGAATATCTTTGGCCTGTAGTGCAAAGATGAATGATTAACTGATGAATATCTTTGACCCGTAGTGCAGAGATGAACAGGTATTGAGATGAACATGACTAACAGGTAATACAAATGAATATCTTTGGCCTGTAGTGCAAAGATGAATATTTGATTCAAGATGTATATTGATTGATGTTACAGGGATAAAATATTGATGATGGACTTTTAAATCTTAGAAGATAGTAGAATTCATTCTCTACGTGACTCTTCTAATGGATTGCTGTTTCCGCTGCATTTGTTGATCTAAAACTTGTTGCCTATTATATTCTATCAGATTTTTTCCTGTTGAAGACTAATAATAATTTATTGTATGTTATCTTAGTCATAATATTCTTTACTGGGCTAGTTGAGCTCACCCTTTTCCTTGTTGTTCCATTTTTCTTCTCAGGAGGTGAGAATTTAGCAGGGACTAGCCGGGGTATGGAACGATAATTTAAGATAGTTGTTGAGCAGTCCTCACTATTTTTGTAAAATAATGTATCAATAAATGTAATGAGGACTTATTTGAGTGTGGATATTGTCTAGAAGACAATATTTGTAGTTTAACTCATAGTATGTGTTGTCGTATTTTGCACGATAATTATATTATTAAAGTTGTAGTTTGCTTTCTGTACTATGTATTTGGCGACTCAGAATCGGTGTTGTATACCTATTTTGGGGGCGTCACAGATATTTCTATTGTTAATAAATTTCCTGACGTATTCCCTGAAGAACTTCTTTGCCTACCCCCAGAGCGTGAAATTGAATTTTGTATCGACCTTAAACCCGATACAAAACCCATTTTCAAAGCCCCATATCGAATGACTCCTATTGAACTTCAGAAGTTAAAGACCCAACTGCAGGAATTGTTAGAAATTGGTTTTATTTGTCCTAGTACGTCTGTTTGGGATCCTCCTGTTCTATTCGTAAAGAAGAAAGATTGGAGTATGCGACTTTGTATTGATTATCGGGAGTTGAATCATGTCACCATCAAATATAGGTACCCATTGCCAAGTATTGATGACCTGTTTGACTAGTTACAAGGAGCCAAATTCTTTTTAAAGATCAATCTTCGTTCCGGATATCATCTGTTAAAGATTAAAACCGATGACATTCCAAAGACGGCTTTCAGAACTCGGTACGGGCATTACGAATTCCTAGTCATGTCTTTTGGATTGACTAATGCTCCTGCTGCCTTCATGGATATGATGAATCAAGTATTCAATGAATATTTGGATCATTTTGTGGTTGTCTTTATTGATGACATTCTCATATATTCCAAAAGCCGTGAAGATCATGAGCAACACTTAAAGCTGATACTCCAAAATCTTCATGAAAATAAGCTATATGCCAAGTTGAAGAAATGCGAGTTCTGGCTTGAGGTAGTAGCATTCCTTGGGCACGTGATATCAAATCAAGGAATATATGTTGACCTAGCAAAGATTGAAGCAATTCAAAGCTGGGAGCAACCTAAGTCAGTGACCGAAGTACATAGCTTTCTCGGCTTAGCTGGTTATTAGGAGATTCGTAGAAGGATTTTCTCGAATCGCTACTCCATTAACTCAGCTGACTCGAAAAAATACAAAATTCGGTTGGAGCGAGGAATGTGAGAAGAGTTTTCAAGAACTCAAGAGGAGACTCATTTCAGCATTTATTTTGATAATACCATCTGGCTTGGAGGGATTTTTCATCTACAGTGATGCTTCAAGTAAAGGGTTAGGATGTGTTCTCATGCAACATGAAAAAGTCATAGCCTATGCCTCACGATAACTCAAAGAATATGAGAGAAATTATCCTACTCATGATATAGAATTGGCATGCAGCAGTCGTTTTTGCACTTAAGATCTGGAGACATTACCTGTATGGAGAGAAAGTAGAAATCTATACGGATCATAAGAGCTTCAAATATTTCTTCACTCAAAAGGAACTCAACATGCGGCAACGACGACGGCTTAAGTTGTTGAAAGATTATGATCATACCATCCAATACCATCCTAGAAAAGTGAACGTAGTAGCTGACGCATTGAGTAGAAGATCATATGCGGTTACAAGTGCAATATTATCAACGCAAAGGCCCATTTTGTATGATTTACAAAGGATGGAGATAGAGTTAAAAACTCCAGGGACCCATGTGATGATGGCGAATAGACGAGTAGAACCGATTTTAATTGATAAAGTTAAAGCTGCTCAAGCTAAAGACCTGGAGCTGATGCGTATTAGGAAGAAAGTGCAAGAAGGTGCTATTCCGGAAGCAAGAATCGATAAATAAGGAATACTTCGAGTCAACTCCAGACTTTGTGTTCCTAACGATTCTGACTTGAAGTATAAGATCATGATGGAGGCGCACAACACACCGTTTGCAATCCATCCTGGAAGTATTAAATTGTATCGTGATCTTCGACACACATTTTGGTGGAGCAATGTAAGATCCCAACTTTTTATAAATAAAATTGAATTTTCCTCTATTCATTATTCTGAATTAATAAGGTGTTAATTTGTTATAATGCTTTGGTTATGGGTGAAATGTGCGAATTTTATAAAATAAGTAAGTGGTTATAAATTATTCATTATTGTCGGGGAATATTCGTTTGGTCGTGGAATATTCTTGTTGTCGGGGAATATTCATACGACGGCGCAGCCATTTATGGGCCCCATAACGTAAAAAGGTTGGATGAAGAAAACGATAAAGTATGAGTTTTGATAAATAACGACGTAATTATTACCATTAACACTGTTGGAATACCTGTTGGTTAAAATAAAGTAATACGCGTAGTTGCATAGTAGCACATAGTATTGCACAATATTTTTGAAGTATTGATTCTTACGTAAGAAGGCACTACTCAATAATTATTACAGTAGTTACTGTTCAATATTTTATTTTATTGATTCAATAATTACTGCGTTGATAGTTTATATTATTGTTGTTTCAATAATTGTCACTGCACAGTATTTTCTATTATCAGATCAATAATTCATATTATTTGAATAATATTATTAGATAGCATTATTGGCAATGTCTAGAAAGTTCTGTCAAGGAGATGTTAAGTCATCTAATTGCGCGCCAGTAAGGAGAAATCCTTATCGAAAAGCCCCCTCTTTCCTAGGAACTGCCTAATTGTCATTATTGTGATTTTGTAATATTATTTGTGAATAATTAATTATTGATTTATATGATAAGAAAATATTTATTTTTTATGTGGATATAAATGAAGGAATTAATGTTGAGGTGTTTTATCAGTATTTTATCGGAATGGAGGCATTAAAAATCAAATTAGTGTTCTTAAAGCTCTATTGCGTGAGTTATAATTTTAATCCGACCGTTGGATCGTTGTGATTTTTGGATATGTTATACATATATAAGTTGAGTATATGTCCACAAATTTTGAACCGTTAAAAATTAACGCATGATTTGTTATGAATTTTAAAAGGTGTTAAAAATCATCCGTTTGTGGATTTCGAATATTTTCTGTTTGGAATTTAAAAAAACTTAAAGCTACAAAGTTGTAGAGAATTCGATTTCGTATGGAATAGACACAAAATTCATATTTTTCTGATAAAAGGACTATTTATTATGAATTATTGAAGTTTCAAAAAATAAATATTTTTATTAATTAAGGGTGAGACCCACTTGTTTTTTGTGAAAACATGTGCTGATTTTGGGTGGGCCTCACTGTGGTGGCCGAAGTTTTTTCAAAAGTGGCATGCGTAGAAGATTGAAAAAATAATAATATTATTTTATTATTTAGTCTCCTATGGTGTTCTAGCATTTTTCTATAAATAGGTGCTTAGGTTAGAATTGAAAATCACACCAAAAATATAAGTTTTCTCTCTCTATATTATCGAGCGTATTTTTGTGAGTATTTAGATACTTTGAGAGTTGGTATTCAGTGCAAGTTTCCTTCGGCATTACATCCGATATTCCGATCAGAAATACTGTTATTTTGAGGTAAGGGATGTTATTTTCTTCGTAAATGATATATTTTCTTCAATATTATTATGCTGAAATATTGATATAAATTTTATTGTGAAATATTGATATTTGATTCAAGATGTATATTGATTGATGTTACAAGGATAAAATATTGATGATGGACTTTTAAATCTTAGAAGATAGTAGAATTTATTCTCTACGTGACTCTTCTAATGGATTGTTATTTCCACTGCATTTGTTAATCTAAAACTTGTTGTCTATTATATTCTATCAGATTTTTTCCTGTTGAAGACTAATGATAATTTGTTGTATATTTTCTTAGTCATAATATTCTTTACTGGGCTAGTTGAGCTCACCCTTTTCCTTGTTGTTCCATTTTTCTTCTCAAGATGTGAGAATTTAGCAGGGACTAGACAGGGTATGGAGTGATGATTCAAGATAGTTGTTTAGCAGTACTCACTATTTTGTAAAATAGTGTATCAATAAATGTAATGAGGACTTATTTGAGTGTCGATATTGTCTAGAAGACAATATTTGTATTTAAACTCACAATATGTGTTGTCGTATTTTGCACGACAATTGTAATAATGAAGTTGTAGTTTTTTTTTCTGTACCATTATTTAGCGACTCAGAATGGGTGTTGTATACCTATTTTGGGGGCGTCACAAGCAATATGAAAAGAGAGATAGCTGGGTTTATCTCAAGGTTTAACTTATCACTAAGTCAAGGCGGATCATCAAGTGCCAAAAAGTCCATTGCAACCACTTGAAATTCCAAAATAGAAGTGGGAGCACATTACCATAGATTTCATTACTGGTCTTTCCAAGGTTTCTCAAGGCATAGATGCGATTTGGGTCATTGTTGATAGATTGACCAAGTCTGCTCATTTTTTACCTATACGAGAAACTTATACACTTGAACGCCTTGCTCGTATATACATAAACGAGATTGTAAGATTGCATTGTATGCTAGTATCCATAGTTTCTGATCGAGACCTAAGATTCACTTCAAGATTTTGGGTTAGTTTGCAAAAAGCTATGGGCACGAATTTACAATTTAGTTCAGCATATCATCCTCAAACGGACGGGCAATAAGAGAGGACTAATCAAAGTCTTGAAAATCTATTAAAACTCTGTGTCCTTGACTTCAAGGGAAGTTGGGAGAAATTCTTACTATTGGTGGAGTTTTCCTACAACAACAGTTATCAAGCAAGTATCGGCATGGCTCCATTTGAGGCGTTGTATTAAAGAAAGTGTCGTTCTCCAGTATGCTGGGATGAGGTGTGTGACGCCCCCAAAATAGGTATACAACATCCATTCTGAGTATCCAAGTACATGGTACAAAAAGAAAACTACAACTTCATTATTATAATTGTCGTGTAAAATACGACAATACATAATGTGAGTTTAAATATAAATATTGTATTCTAGACAATATCCACACTCAAATAGGTCCTCATTATAATTATTGATACGCTATTTTACAAAAATAGCGAGGACTGCTAAAATAACTTCCTAGCACCATCATTCCATCACCTCCTGAGAAGAAAAATGGAACAACAAGGAAAAGGGTGAGCTCAACTAGCCAGTAAAGATTATTATGACTAAGATAATATACAACAAATTATCGTTAGTTTTCAACAAGAAAAAATCTGATAGAATATAATAGACAACAAGTTTTAGATCAATAAATGCAGCGAAAAAAACAATCCATTAGAAGAGTCATGTAGAGAATGAATTCTACTATCTTTTAATATTTAAAAGTCTATCATCAATATTTTATCCCTATAACATCAATTAATATACATCTTGAATTAAATATTCATCTTTGCACTACAGGCCAAAAATATTCATTTGTATCACCAGTTGGTCATGTTCATCTCAACACCTGTTCCTCTTTGCACTACGGGCCAAAGATATTCATCAATTATTCATTCATCTTTGCACTACAGACCAAAGATATTTAGTAATATCATCATTTAGAACTGAGGATGATGAAAATATCTTTAAAAAAACGAATCCCGTGAGACAAAATGACAAATATTAAGGATTCGTATTACAGTTTATCCAAGTTCAATAATACTCCATAATGGCATAAAATTTAAGAATGAAGATCAAAACATGGATACAATCAAAGATAGTAACCATAATAGACATCTTGGACAAAAAGAAGAAAATTTTATTTTTCGGTGAATAGTGTCGTATACGTGAATAGTAATCCCGACACAAAAAGGTAGAAATTCTACAATAAAGTCATATCAATATTTCGGCATAATGATATTGAAGAAAATAATATCACTTATGAAGAAAATAACATCCCTTACCTCAAAATAACAGTATTTCTGACTGGAATATCTGATATGTTGTTGAAAGAAACTTGCACTGAATAGCAACTCTCAAAGTATCAAAATACTCACAAAAATACGCTCGATAATCTAGGGAGAGAAAACTTATGTTTCTGGTGTGATTTTCAATTCTAACTCAGCACCCTATTTATAGAAAAATACTAGAACGCCATAGCAGACTTAACCTGCTACCTGATGGCTTTACCTGCTACTATTCCTGCCAATCACTTTTGAAATAAAATTTCAGTACATTTCTTCACCAACCAAAGGTGGGACCCACTCATTCTAGAATTTTTCACCAAAATTATAAATTCAGAAACTTCAACAATTTCTGAACCAGTCATCTCTTAAAATTCATAACAAATCATACGTTAATTTTTAACGGTTCAAAATTTATGGACATATACTCAACTTATATATGTATAACATATCCAAAAATCACAACGATCGAACGGTCGAATTAAAAATTATAACTCACGCAATATATCTCAAAAACACTGATTTTTCGGATTATGAGTCCTTCGGACCAGTTTCCTTCAAATAGTCACCACGAAAAATCCACAATGAAATTTTGGGTGCTTCCAGTTTCTACGGTTAGCTTACTTTCAGGGCTTTCTTTTGATATATGGATCCTCTTCTAACTCATTATACACAAAGAGTTATGGATTTTACAAAATCAAGTAATAAATTAATTTTTCTGAAAATCCCATATTTTGTTCTTTTTTTTGATTTCTAGATTTTTCTCATTTATAACCACATAGAACAAATATATTCATCATTTATATCCACATAAAATAAATATTTTTTTATCATAAAAATCAATAATTAATTATTCACAAATAATATTACAGAATCACAATAATGACAACCAGACAGTTTCTAGGAAAGAGGGGGCTTTTCGATAAGGATTTCTCCTTACTGGCGCGCAATTAGATTATCTAACCTCTCATTGATAGAACTTTTTAGAAAGTTCTAATAATGCTATCTAATAATATTATTCAAATAATATGAATTATTGATCTGATAATGGAAATACTGTGCAGTGATAATTATTGAAACAATAATAATATAAAATATCAGCGTAGCGATTATTGAATCAATAAAATAAAATATTGAACATTAATTACTGTAACAATTATTGAGTAGTGCCTTCTTACGTAAGAATCAATAATTAAAAAAATAATGTGCAATACCATGTGCTACTGTGCAACCACGCGTATTACTGTATTTTAACCACCAGGTATTCCAATAGTGTTAACGGTAACAATTACGTTGTTATTTATAAAAACTCATACTTGTCTTTTTCCTTCATCCAACCGTTTTCCGTTATGAGGCCCACAAATGGCTACGGCGTCGTACGAATATTCTCCGATAGTAAGAATATTCCACGACCAAACGAATATTCCCCGACAACAATGAATATTTTATAACCACTTGTTTATTTTGCACAATTTACACATTTCACCCATAACCAAAGCATTATATCAAATTAACACTTTATTATTCAAAATAATAATTAGAGGAAATTCAATTTTATTTATAAAGAGTTGAGGTCTTACAACCTCCCCTCCTTATAAAACTTCGTCCTCGAAATTGACGTACGTACCTTGTGTTTTGAAAAGGTGAGGATACCTCATTTTCATTTCCGATTCCAACTCCCAGGTCATTTCCTTAATAGCATGGTTCCTCCACAAAACTTTGACGTGTGGTATAACCTTTGTGCGTAGGACATGCTCCTTCCTATCCAAGATCTTGACAGGTACCTCCTCGTATGTTAAATATTCGGCTATCTCGTCTGTCATCTCAATTATTGATTTAATAATATATAAAATATCGACAATAATTGAATTAAATAACGTGAGATACTATACAACAATTACTGAAGCAATAATTGAACAAAACTGAGTGTCTTCTCACGTAAGCATCAATAATCAATACCGTGTGCTACTATTCAACCACGCGTATTACTATACTTTTAACACCGGGTGTTTCAACAGTTAACGGTAAAACTTTCCTTGTTATTTTTATAAAATATTTTTGTCATTTTCTCAATTCGACAATAATTTCGTTGTGGGGTCCACCAATGATTGTACCATTGTATGAATATTTCCTGTTTAAACGAATATTCCCTGACTAATCGAATATTATATAACAACTTGCGTACTTTATAAAATTTATAAATACTACCCACAACTATAACATTATATCAAATCCATACCATAATATTAAAAATATTTCGAGAAATTTAAATCTTTATTCATAAAATTTGGGGTCTCATAATCTCCCTTCCTTATGGAATTTCGCCCTCAAAATTTATGTACGTACCTGATATGCCGAACAGATGAGGATACCTTGACTTTATTTCAAATTCTAACTCTTGAGGTATAACCTTAAAGTGTTGAATACGATCCCTCTTATTCAAGATTTTAACACGTATCTCCTCATACATTAAATCTTCTGCTATATCATCTAGTTCTAATTTAATAATGTGGTTCGGGTCGTCCACATAATTACGTAACATCGATACGTGAAAAATGTTATGAACATGCGACATACTTGGCGGTAAAGCGAATCTATAGGCCACAGTTCCTACTTGATTGAGGATTTTAAATAGGCCAAATAAATCGAGGGTTGAGATTTCCTCTCTTCGTCGATTCTTGCTTCTAGAATAACGCCCTCTTGAACCTTCTTCTTCACATTCATCAGATTCGGGTGTGTAGCTTGAGCGGCTTTAACTTTATCGATTAAAGTCGATTCTACTCGTATATTCGTTATCTTCACGTGGGTCTCTAGAGTCTTTAACTCTATTTTCATCATTTGTAAGTTATACGAAATGGGTCTTTCAACATCTCACTCATAAACACATACGATCTTCTACTCAACACATCAGCTACCACGTTCGTTTTTTCACGATGGTATTGAATGGTACGATCGTAATCTTCAACAGCTCGAGCCAACGTCTTTGGCGCATTATACGTTCGTTTTGGTTGAAGAAATATTTGAGAATTTTAGAAATGGATTTTGTACTGGGGTCAATACAAAATTCGATTTCACGCTCTAGGGGTAGGCTAAGAAGTCTTCAAGAATACGTCGGAAAATTTATTAATAATAGAAATATCATTCAAAACTGTGACCCTCATCCAAGACTTGGATAATACGTCACATTGATATCTATCAACTTGCCACCGTTATTCACGACGTCCCCTACGGATAGTCTGGCTTCGGTGCATTCCACACAAGGAAGTTAACAACGAAAGGATCGGGGCTCTTTACTTATGGCTTGATATAATAGTGATTGACTTTAGTGGTTTGGTTACTTGAATTCGCATAACAGGTTGGTTAGGAATATAAAAGCTAACAACCTTACGAAAATAAACAATTTTAGCACGATGAGTAGTTAACCAGTCAATTTCTAAAATCATGTCAAAGGCAAGCATTTTCAAAGAGATAAGATCGACGGGTAATGTGAAAGTGTCGATTTGAATCAAATAAGATTTATAAACAGTGGAGGTAACGAAGGTTTCTCCTAACAAAGTTTCAACAGATAAATCAAAGTCTAATTCTCCGGACTCAAATTTAAACGTTGAGCGCAAGTAGGAGAAATAAAAGAATGGATAGAACTGGTATCGAATAAGGTATAGACCTCGCGAGAGTTTGTGATTAACTTACCCGTGATAACTTCGTTCGGGTTCCTTGATAAATGCTCTCACTTAAACTACCAGCTTTGACTTGTCTGGGACATCCTTTGGCGCCATCATTGCCGTTAAACTTGACTATGTTGCATCTCTTTGTTCCACGACTGCTTGCCGTTCTTTACCCTGCTCTTTTAACTCACGAATACGATCTTACAGTTCTATATTTTGATCATAAACTTCTTCTCAATTCATTACTTAAAACTCTATATGAGTTCATCACTTGATTTTTAGATTTCATTTTCTAACACTGTCACAAAACAAGGGTTAATTAACATATCACATATTATCCCTATACTCTGACCAACCAATTAAATACCAAATAAACTTAGGTGGGTCATACTAGCGAAGAAATTCCCCATCTATCCCCTCCTAGTTCTTGTCTCACATCTCAGCCAGGGATCATATCCCTAAGCTTTGATACCAACTGTGACGCCCTCAAAACAGGTATACATCACCCATCTTGAGTCACCAAATACATGGTACAAAATATAAATAAAAACTTAATTATACAACTATCGTGTAAAATACGACAAAACATATGCTATGAGTTTTAATACAAATATTGTCATCTAGACAATATCCACACTCAATAGAGTCCTCATTACATTTATTATCACACTATTTAACAGAATAGTGAGGACTACTAATGCTACCATTTGAACCGTCACTCCGTTCCCCGACTCGTCCCAGCTATATTCTCATTTCCTAAAGAGAACAGTGAAAGAAAGGGTGATCTCAACTAGCCCAGTAAGAAATATTATGACTAAGATAATACAGAATAAATTATCATTAGTCTTCAACAATGTTAAACTGATAAAATACAATAGACATCAAGTTTAACTGCAGCGGAACAAGTAATCCATTAAAAGAGTCAAGTAGAGAATAAAATCTACTATCTTTTATGATTTAAAAGGTTTTTCATCACTTTTATCGCTGGGACTTAGCTTAATAAATAATCCACATCATCCCTACACTACGTCCAATGATATTCATTAGTATCACAACCATAAATTATCCATGCACTACGGGCCAAGGATATTCGTGTATTCATCAATGGTCATGATCATGCCAACAACTGTCCATCAATGCACTACGGGCCAATGAGGACTTTTACCACATTATTTGTAACATTACGGTCATGATTACACCGAATAATCCCTGGTCATAATCATACCAAGTCCATCTATGCACTACAGGCCACAGATGACTTTCAACAAAATATAAACATGAGGATGATGACAATGATATAAGAATTCAATAAAATAAGTTCAAGAATTAATTTATCCAGGAACCAATAACGTCCAAATTGTCAACATGATACTTCGTTGTAGAGTAAAATTCAAGAATGCTCAGAAGAATATTTCCATGAAAAGATACTGGATGAAGCGCAAATATCAAGGATATTCCACTAATTTCATGGAGTATAGAAGTCAAAACTTCATCCAACTGAGTATAATAGAATATATGAAACTGCAAATGAATTTTCACCCGCCATGCAGTAATCCACATATACAGATCATTTCCGCAATTTAATAAGGAATGAATACAAAGGATCATTCACCATGCATGTGATAATCTACATAGACAGGTTATTCTAACAGAATAATAAAGAATGGAATAACAGAAGAATTCACCATGCATGCGATAGATCGTATAGACAGGTTATTCCCAACAGAATAATAAATAATAGAACCAGATCATGCGTAAACGTACAGACAGGATATTCTAACAGAATAATAAAGAATGGAACCCGGTCATGCGTAAATGCACAGACATGATATTCCGACAGAATAATAAAGAATAGAATAACAACAAAATTCACCATGCATGTGGTAATTCACATAGACAGGTTATTCCAACAGAATAATAAATAATGAAACCAGGTCATGCGTAATACGCACAGACAAGATATTCTAACAGAATAATAAAGAATGGAATAATAGAAGAATTTTACCATGTATGCGGTACTTCGTATAGACAGGTTATTCTAACATAATAACAAAGAATGGAATAACAAAAGAATTTCTCCATGTATGCGGTACTTCGCATAGACAGGTTATTCCAACATAATAATAAAGAATAGAATAACAGAAAAATTTTACCATGTATGCGGTACTTCGCATATACAGGTTATTCCAACAGAATAATAAAGAATGGAATAACAAAAGAATTTCACCAAGTATAGGGTAGTTCACGTATATAGGTTATTCCCATAAAATATTAAAGAATGGAATAACAGAAGTTCTCTTCATGAATACGAAAAAAATAATACCCCTTACCTTAAAAGAAACTGGATATAGGAGTAGTGAAGTAGCAGAATACTTTTCTTTTTTCTCTCTATAGTTTCTCTCTCTAGAGTTTCAGTGAATTCGTAAGAAATAATGAAGGAATGAGCTTCTATTTATAGGCGAATGGACTGAATAGTAACTAATTCATGAACGGTCTAGATTGATTTACTTTTAAACAGACGGTCCATATTGATTTACTATGCAATATTATAAAATATTCTAATAAAACAAAATCTTTTAAATAAAATATAATATATTCTATTTATAATCTAATAAAACGAATAACTTTATAAAAATATTCTGTTTTATGTAAAAAGATTTTACTATGCAAAATACTATGTAGGCTGCAACACTATGCATAATAAAATATAATATATTCTAATTATTGTCTAATAAAACAAATAACTTTATAAAAGTATTCTGTTTTATATAAAAAGATTTTACTATGCAAAACACAATGCATGCACTATGCAATACTATGCATAATAAAATATAGTATATTCTAATTATTGTCTAATAAAATAAATAACTTTATAAAAGTATTCTGTTTTATATAAAAAGATTTTACTATGCAAAACACTATACATAATAGAATATAATATATTCTAATTATTGTCTAATAAAACAAATAACTTTAAAAAAAGTAATCTATTTTATATAAAAAACTTTTACTATGCAAAATACTATGCATAATAGAATATAATATATTCTAATTATTGTCTAATAAAATAAATAACTTTATAAAAGTAATCTATTTTATATAAAAAACTTTTCTGTTTTATTACATTAATAATACTAATAAAACAAAATTTATATATATATATATATATATATATATATATATATATATATATATATATATATATATATGTATATATATATAAACTTTCGTGACTTCATAAAAAGACATCTCAATATATTTAACAATATTTATCATCATTATTATAATTCACAATATTAATCGATCAGGTCGTTCTCAGGAAAGAGGGGGCTTTCCAATAAGGATTTCTCCCTATTGGCGCGCAATTAGGTGACCAAATCTCTCATCGGCAGAACTTCTAGACATCGTTAATATTACAAATTATAATATTAATAACTCTATCATCTCAATTATTGATTTAATAATATATAAAATATCGACAATAATTGAATCAAATAACGTGAGATACTATGCAATAATTACTGAAGTAATAATTGAACAAAACTGAGTCTCTTCTAACGTAAGTATCAATAATCAATACCGTGTGCTACTATGCAACCACGCGTATTACTGTACTTTTAACACTGGGTGTAAGACCCCAACTTTTATAAATAAAGATGAATTTTCTATAAATATCCTTTTTGACTATTATGAAGTTAATTTGATATAATGTTATAGTTGTGGGTACTATTTATAAATTTTGCAAAGTAAGCAAGTTGTTATAAAATATTCGTTTGGTCGGAGAATTTTCTTTTTATCGAGAAATATTCGTACGACGGCACAATCATTGGTGGACCCCACAACAGAAGTATTGTCGTAGTTAGAAAACGACAAAATTATCTTTCTATAAAAATAATGGCGGAGGTGTTACCGTTAAAACTGTTGAACTACCTGGTAGTAAAAGTACAGTAATACGCGTGGTTGCATAGTAGCACACGGTATTGATTATTGATACTTACGTGAGAAGTCACTCAGCTATACTCAATTATTGCTACAATAATTGCTGCATCATATCTCTTAAATTATTGATTCAATTATTGTCACAGTATCATCTGTATAATATGTTATATTATTAAATCAATAATCGAGATGACAAGTTATAAATGATTAATAATTGGTGAAAGGTTAAATATGTGTTGATAATAAAATAAAATAATTTGTGGCAATATTTATTCAATCCTTGATGTATTTAAAGAATCTCTTCGTCAATAGTAATTACCTTCGTCAATAGTAATTATCTTCGTCAATAGTATTTATCTTCGTCAATAGCAATTACCTTCGTCAATAGTAATTACCTTCATCAATAGTATTTACCTTCGTCAATAGTAATTACCTTCGTCAATAGTAATTACCTTCGTCAATAGTAGTTGTCTCTTCAATATTACCAAGAGTCATTTTGACCCTTCGTTAAGACCAAGAGTCATTTGACCCTTCGTTAAGACCAAGAGCCACTCTCAGTTTTTCTATAAATAGAGGCCTAGTACTTCATTATTTTTCACGAATTCATTCAAGCTATAGAGAGAGAAAGTATAGAGAGAATAAGAGAGAAAGAAAAAGAGCATTCTGTTACTACACTACTGTAGTATTCGAAGCTCCTACTAGGTAAGGGGTGTTATTCTTTCTTATTCATGAAGAGAACTGTCGTTATTTCATTTCTTATTATTCTGTTGGAATAACCTGTATACGCGATCTACCCTATACTTGGTGACATTCTTCTATTATTTTGTTGGAACATCCTGTCTGTGTGTTTTACACCGAACCTGGTTCCGTTTTTATTATTATTCTGTTGGAACATCCTGTCTGTGTATTTTACACCGGACCTGGTTCCGTTTTTATTATTATTCTGTTGGAACATCCTGTCTGTGTGTTTTACACCGGACCTGGTTCCATTATTTATTATTCTGTCGGAATATCCTGTCTGTGTGTTTTACACCAGACCTGGTTCCATTATTTAGTATTCTGTTAGAATAACATGTCTGTGCGGTCTATCGCATGCATGGTGATTTCTTTTGTTATTCCATTCTTTATTATACTCAATTGGTTAAGTTTTGACTTCTATACTCCATGAAATTAGTGGAATATCCTTGATAATTGCGTTTCATCCAGTATCTTTTCATGAAAATATTCTTCTAAGTATTCTTGAATTTTACTCCACAAAGCAGTATCATGTTCACAATTTGGACGTTGTTACTACTTGGATAAATTAATTCTTGAACTTGTTTAATTGAATTGTTATATCAAAGTCATCTGTGGCCTGTAGTGCATAGATGGACTTGGTATGATTATGACCAGGGATTATTCGGTATAATCATGACCGTAATGTTACAAATGATGTGGTAAAAGTCCTCACTGGCCGTAGTGCGTTGATGGACAGTTGTTGGCATGATCATGACCATTGATGAATACACAAATATCCTTGGCCCGTAGTGCATAGAGAATTTGTGGTTGTGATACTAAAGAATATCCTTGGCCGTAGTGCAGGGGTGATTCGATGATGTGGATTATTTTATTAAGCTGAGTCTCAGCGATAACAGTGATGAAAAATCTTTTAAATCATAGAATATGGTAGATTTTATTTTCTACTTGACTCTTCTAATGGATTGCATGTTCCGCTGCAGTTAAACTTGATGTTTATTATATTTTATCAGTTTAACATTGTTGAAGGCTAATGATAATTTTTTCTGCATTATCTTAGTCATAATATTTCTTACTGGGCTAGTTGAGCTCACCCTTTCTTTCACTGTTCTCTTCAGGAAATGAGAATATAGCTGGAACGAGTCGGGAAACGGAGTGATGGTCCAGAGGATAGCATTAGTAGTCCTCACTATTCTGTGAAATAGCGTGATAATAAATGTAATGAGGACTTATTTTGAGTTTGAATACTCTCTAGTAAACAATATTTGTATTTAAACTCACAGTTTATGTTTTGTCGTATTGTACACGACAGTTGTATTAGTAAATTGTATTTGAATTCTGTACCATGTATCTGGCGATCCAAGATGGGTGATGTATACCTAATTTTGGGGGCGTCACAGTTAGTATCAGAGCTTAGGGATATGATCCCTGGCTAAGATGTGAGAATAGAACTAGGAGGGGAGAGATGGGGAATTCCTTCGCTAGTATGACCTACCTAAGTTTTTTGGTATTTAAGTGCTCGGTCAGAATATAGTATGTTACAGATCAATTAACCTTTTATTTTGTGGCAGTATCTGAAAATGGCATCCGAGAATGTTGAGAATAGCAATGGAGCACAGGCGACCGTTGATTCACCACATATCAATAATCAGGATAATGTGCATCAGGAAGGCGACAATCCTCATGCAAACAACAACACTGACCAGATGATGCATGATGGAATGTTCAGAAGCTTTATGCAGTTCATGCAACAACAGGCGAGAGCGGCTCCTGTCCAACATGTAGGTGGAAATACCGAAAACTCTCTGACGGTCACCGCTAAACAGTTCAAGGAGCTGGGACCACCGGAGTTTAAGGGAAAGCCAAAACCACTTATAGCTGAAACATGGATAAAGTAGATCACCAAGATATTTGATGTCTTGGGTTGCTCCGAGGAGCAAAAGGTTCCCTTTGCCGCCTTTATGTTGCGAGGAGAGGCAGATTACTGGTGGGAATCGGTAAAGCGTACTCAACCTGCCGCACTAAAGATGTCTTGGGAGAAGTTCCAAGAGCTGTTTAATGACAAATACTTTCCCGAAAGTGTTCGTCACATGAAGGAGGTGGAGTTCATCAAATTAGAGCAGAACAATATGACCGTGTCGCAATACGAGGCAAAATTTGAGGAGTTATCCCGGTTTGCGTCCCACCTGGTGGATAATGAAGAAAGAATGACGCGGATGTTTTTAAGAGGTTTGAAGCCGGAGATACGTCAACATCTTATTTCTCATAACTGTGTTTGTATTCAGATGTTGTAAATAGGGCTCAGTTGGTGGAGCGCGATAACGAGTCAACGTAACCAAAAGAGAGCAGCCGGTAAAATGATACCAGTGAGAGCAGTCATCGAAGCGGTGACAATAAGCGTGGAGGGAATCAACAGGCCAGAAATGGTAACCACTTCGGTGGTAATTAGGGCCAAAACAATAAGAATGAGCATTTCAAGAAGAGGAGATTCAACAATGATGGAAAGACGTCAGCACCAGCACCTGTCGTTAAGGAAGGAGAACGAGCACCTATCATATGCTTCAAATGCGGAGGGGAGGGGCACATTAGTCTAAACTGCGCGATGCCGTCTAAAGCATGTTATAATTATGGAAGAGAAGGTCATTTAGCTCGATTTTGTCGTTTACCAAAAACAAATTCAGCTAGGATGGAGGCACCAAAGGCCGTCCCAGAAAAGTCAAAACCGGTAGTGCATTGGAGAGCGTTTGTTGTGAACTCCCAGAGAGCAAGGAACCCGAATGAGGTCATAACGGGTAAGCTTATCATAAACTCTAATGAAGTCTATACTTTATTTGATACCGGTTCTACCCATTCTTTTATTTCTCCTACTTGCGCTCATCGATTAAATTTGACTCCGGAGAAATTAGACTTTGACTTATCTGTGGAAACTCCGTTAGGAGACACCTTCATTACCTCCACTGTTTATAAGTCTTGTTTGGTTCAAATCGGTACCCTCACATTACCTGTCGATCTTATTTCATTAAAAATACTTGCATTTGACGTGATTCTAGGGATTGATTGGTTAACTACTCATCATGCAAAAATTGATTATTTTTGTAAGGTTGTTAGTTTTCATATTCTTAATAAACCTATTATGCGAATTCAAGCGACCAAACCATTAAAATCAATCATGTTCATCTCAAGCCATAAAGTTATTCGTTTATTGAAAAATGGATGTCAAGCTTTCTTAGCTCATGTCACAGATCTAAACAAAAATACGTTAGCTTTGAATGATATTTCTGTTGTTAATAAATTTCCAGACGTATTTCCCGAAGAACTTCCTGGCCTACCCCCAGAACGTGAAATTGAATTTTGTATCGACCTTGAACCCGGTACAAAACCCATTTCCAAAGCCCCATATCGAATGGCTCCTATTGAACTTCAGGAGTTAAAGACCCAACTGCAGGAAATGTTAGACATTGGCTTTATTCGTCCTAGTACTTCTCCTTGGGGTGCTCCTGTTCTATTCGTGAAGAAGAAGGATGGGAGTATGCGACTTTGTATTGATTATCGGGAGTTGAATCATGTCACCATCAAAAATAGGTACCCATTGCCACGTATTGATGACCTGTTTGACCAGTTGCAAGGAGCACAATTCTTTTCAAAGATCGATCTTCGTTCTGGATATCATCAGCTGAAGGTTAGAACTGAGGATATTCCAAAGACTGTCTTCAGAACTCGGTACGGGCATTATAAATTCTTAGTCATGTCCTTTGGATTGACTAATGCTCCTGCTGCCTTCATGGACATGATGAACCGGGTATTCAAGGAATATTTGGATCACTTTGTGGTCGTCTTTATCGATGACATCCTTGTTTATTCCAAAAGTCGTGAAGACCATGAGCAACACTTGAGGCTGGTACTCTAAAAGCTCCATGAATACAAGCTTTATGCCAAGTTGAAGAAATGCGAGTTCTGGCTGGAGGAGGTAGCATTCCTTGGGCACGTAGTATCAAGTCGTGGAATATCTGTTGACCCGGCAAAGATTGAAGTAATTCAAAGCTGGGAGCAACCTAAATTAGTAACCAAAGTACGTAGCTTTCTCGGTCTAGCTGGTTATTATCGGAGATTCGTGGAAGGATTTTCTCGAATCGCTACTCCATTAACTCAACTGACTCGGAAAGATACAAAGTTCGGTTGGAGCGAAGAATGTGAGAAGAGCTTTCAAGAACTCAAGAGGAGACTCATTTCAGCACCTGTTCTAATAATACCATCTGGCTCAGAGGGATTTGTCGTCTACAGTGATGCTTCGAGCAAAGGATTGGGATGTGTTCTCATGTAACATGGAAAAGTCATAGCCTATGCCTCAAGACAACTCAAAGAATATGAGAGGAATTATCCTACTCATGATCTAGATTTGGCAGCTGTTGTCTTTGCACTTAAAATTTGGAGGCATTACTTGTATGGGGAGAAGGTGGAGATCTTTACGGATCATAAAAGCCTCAAATATTTCTTCACTCAAAAGGAACTCAACATGCGACAACGACGTTGGCTTGAACTGTTGAAAGATTATGATCATACCATCCAATACTATCCTGGAAAAGCAAACGTGGTAACTGACGCATTAAGTGGAAGATCATATGCAAGTACGAGTACGATATTGTCAACACAAAGGCCCATTTTGTGTAATTTGCAAAGGATGGAGATAGAGTTAAAGACTCCAGGGACCTATGTGATGATGGCGAATATACGAGTAGAACCATCTTTAATCGATAAAGTTAAAGTTGCTCAAGCTACAGACCTGGAGCTGATGCGTATGAGGAAGAAAGTGTAAGAAGGTGCTATGCCGGAAGCAATAATCGATGAAGAAGGAATACTTCGAGTCAACTCCAGACTTTGTGTTCCTAACGACCCTGATTTAAAGTATGAAATCATGATGGAGGCGCACAACACACCGTTTGCAATCCATCATGGGCGTACCAAAATGTATCAAGATCTTCGTCATACATTTTGGTGGAGCAATATGAAGAGAGAGATAGCGGTGTTTATCTCAAGGTGTCTAACTTGTCAACAAGTCAAAGCGGAGCATCAAGTACCAAAAGGTCCGTTACAACCACTTGATATTCCAGAATGGAAGTGGGAGCATATTACCATGGATTTCGTTACCGGTCTTCCTAAGGTTTCTCAAGGCATAGATGTGATTTGGGTCATTGTTGATAGATTGACCAAGTCTGCTCATTTCTTACCGATACGAGAAACTTATACACTTGAACTTCTTGCTCGTATGTACATAAACGAGATTGTAAGACCGCATGGTATGCCGGTATCCATAGTTTCTGATCGAGACCCAAGATTCACTTCACGATTTTGGGTTAGTTTGTAAAAAGCTATGGGCACGGACTTATGATTTAGCTCGGCATATCATCCTCAGACGGACGGACAGTCGGAGAGAACTATTCAAACTCTTGAAGAAATATTAAGACTCTGTGTCCTTGATTTCAAGGGAAGTTGGGACAAGTTTTTACCATTGGTGGAGTTTTCCTACAACAACAGTTATCAAGCAAGTATTGGCATGGCTCCATTTGAGGCGTTGTATGGAAGAAAGTGTCGTTCTCCAGTATGCTGGGATGAGGTGGGAGAAGTAACGTTGTTGGGACCGGAGTTGGTACGTATGACTACGGAGAAGATTCAAACGATCCGACAACGTATAAAAACCTCACAAGATCGACAAAAGAGTTATGTTGATCTTCATCAAAAGGACGTGGAATTTGATATAGGAGATCATGTGTTGTTACGTGTTGCTCCATGGAAAGGAGTTACGAGATTTGAAAAGAGAGGGAAGCTCAATCCTCGATTCATCGGCCCATTTTTTATCCTCAATCGAGTAGGAACTGTGGCCTATAGACTTGCTTTACCGCTAAGTATGTCTCGTGTTCATAACGTTTTTCACATATCCATGTTACGTAAATATGTGACAGACCCGAATCACATTATTGAGTTAGAACCGGACGAAATAGCGGAAGATTTGAAATATGAAGAGATTCCTGTTCAAATCTTGGATAAGAAGGAACATATTTTACGCTCCAAGGTTATACCTCAAGTCAAAGTTTTGTGGAGAAACCACGATGTTGAGGAAATGACCTGGGAGTTAGAATCTGAAATGAAGTCAAGGTATCCTTACCTCTTCGATATACCAGGTACGTACCCTAATTTCGAGGGCAAAATTTCATAAGAAGGGGAGGTTGTAAGACCCCAACTTTTATAAATAAAGATGAATTTTCTATAAATATCATTTTTGACTATTATGGAGTTAATTTGATATAATGTTATAGTTGTGGATACTATTTATAAATTTTGTAAAGTAAGCAAGTTGTTATAAAATATTCGTTTGGTCAGGGAATATTCTTTTTGTCGGGGAATATTCGTACGACGGCACAATCATTGGTGGACCCCACAACAGAAGTATTGTCGTAGTTAGAAAATGACAAAATTATCTTTCTATAAAAATAACGGCGGAGGTGTTACCGTTAAAACTGTTGAACTACCTGGTAGTAAAAGTACAGTAATACGTGTGGTTGCATAGTAGCACACGGTATTGATTATTGATGCTTACGTGAGAAGTCACTCAGCTATACTCAATTATTGCTACAATAATTGATGCATCATATCTCTTAAATTATTGATTCAATTATTGTCACAGTATCATCTGTATAATATGTTATATTATTAAATCAATAATCGAGATGACAAGTTATAAATGATTAATAATTGGTGAAAGGTTAAATATGTGTTGATAATTAAATAAAATAATTTGTGGTAATATTTATTCAATCCTTGATGTATTTAAAGAATTTCTTCGTCAATAGTAATTACCTTCGTCAATAGTAATTACCTTCGTCAATAGTATTTACCTTCGTCAATAGTAATTACCTTCGTCAATAATAATTACCTTCGTCAATAGTAACTACCTTCGTCAATAGTATTTACCTTCGTCAATAGTAATTACCTTCGTCAATAGTAATTACCTTCGTCAATAGTATTTACCTTCGCAAATAGTAGTTGTCTCTTCAATATTACCAAGAGTCATTTTGACCCTTCGTTAAGACCAAGAGTCATTTGACCATTCGTTAAGACCAAGAGCCACTCTCAGTTTTTCTATAAATAGAGGCCTAGTGCTTCATTATTTTTCACGAATTCATTCAAGCTATAGAGAGAGAAAGTATAGAGAGAATAAGAGAGAAAGAAAAAGAGCATTTTGTTACTACACTACTGTAGTATTCGAAGCTCCTACTAGGTAAGGGGTGTTATTCTTTCTTATTCATGAAGAGAATTGTCATTATTTCATTTCTTATTATTCTGTTGGAATAACCTGTATACGCGGTCTACCCTATACTTGGTGACATTCTTCTATTATTCTGTTGGAACATCCTGTCTGTGTGTTTTACACCGGACCTGGTTCCGTTTTTATTATTATTCTGTTGGAACATCCTGTCTGTGTGCTTTACACCGGACCTGGTTCCATTATTTATTATTCTGTCGGAATATCCTGTCTGTGTGTTTTACGCCAGACCTGGTTCCATTATTTATTATTCTGTTAGAATAACCTGTCTGTGCGGTCTATCGCATGCATGGTGATTTCTTTTGTTATTCCATTCTTTATTATACTCAGTTGGTTAAGTTTTAACTTCTATACTCCATGAAATTAGTAGAATATCCTTGATAATTGCGTTTCATCCAGTATCTTTTCATGAAAATATTCTTCTAAGCATTCTTGAATTTTACTCCACAAAGCAGTATCATGTTGACAATTTGGACGTTGTTACTACTTGGATAAATTAATTCTTGAACTTGTTTAATTGAATTGTTATATCAAAGTCATCTGTGGCCTGTAGTGCATAGATGGACTTGGTATGATTATGACCAGGGATTATTCGGTATAATCATGACCGTAATGTTACAAATAATGTGGTAAAAGTCCTCATTGGCCGTAGTGCGTTGATGGACAGTTGTTGGCATGATCATGACCATTGATGAATACACAAATATCCTTGACCTGTAGTGCATGGATAATTTGTGGTTGTGATACTAAAGAATATTCTTGGCCGTAGTGCAGGGGTGATTCGATGATGTGGATTATTTTATTAAGCTGAGTCTCAGCGATAACAGTGATGAAAAACCTTTTAAATCATAGAAGATGGTAGATTTTATTTTCTACTTGACTCTTCTAATGGATTGCATGTTCCGCTGCAGTTAAACTTAATGTTTATTATATTTTATCAGTTTAACACTGTTGAAGGCTAATGATAATTTATTCTGTATTATCTTAGTCATAATATTTCTTACTGGGCTAGTTGAGCTCACCCTTTCTTTCACTGTTCTCTTCAGGAAATGAGAATATAGCTGGGACGAGTCGGGGAACGGAGTGATGGTCCAGAGGATAGCATTAGTAGTCCTCACTATTTTGTGAAATAGTGTGATAATAAATGTAATGATGACTTATTTTGAGTTTGAATACTCTCTAGTAAACAATATTTGTATTCAAACTCACAGTTTATGTTTTGTCGTATTGTACACGACAGTTGTATTAGTAAATTGTATTTGAATTCTGTACCATGTATCTGGCGATCCAAGATGGGTGATGTATACCTAATTTTGGGGGCGTCACACTGGGTGTTTCAACAGTTAACGGTAAAACTTCCGCCGTTATTTTCATAAAATATTTTTGTCATTTTCTCAATCCGACAATAATTCTGTTGTGGGGTCCACCAATGATTGTGCCGTTGTACGAATATTCCCTATTTAAACGAATATTCCCCGACCAATCGAATATTATATAACAACTTGCGTACTTTGCAAAATTTATAAATACTACCCACAACTATAACATTATATCAAATCCATACTATAATATTAATAATATTTTGAGAAATTTAAATCTTTATTCATAAAATTTGGGGTCTCATAACAGTAATACGCGTGGTTGCATAGTAGTACACGGTATTGATTATTGATGCTTACGTGAGAAGTCACTCAGTTACACTCAATTATTGCTACAGTAATTGCTGCATCATATCTCTCATATTATTGATTCAATTATTATCACAGTATCATCTGTATTATATGATATATTATTAAATCAATAATTGAGACGACAAAGTTATTCATATTATTAAATTATAATATTTACAATGTCTAGAAGTTCTGTCAAGGAAAGGTTTGGTCATCTAATTGCGCGCCAATAATGAAAAATCCTTATCAAAAAGCCCCCTCTTTCCTGGGAACGACCTGTTGTTAAATATTGTGCGTTATAATATTAATGATGAATAAGTTCGTGTTGATTAAAGATGAAATTGATAGTTCCATTGTGTTGGAATTATTAGTGTTAGTGGAAATCGACATTTATTTCGATATTAATTGATGTCTGCAAGTTATACTAACTAATCGGGTAATTAATCGGATAAATGAGCAATTAATTGCTATTGATTCACATGATTATAACTATTTGTTCACATGTGTGTACTATTGATTCACATTCTTGTACAATTAGGGGAGGTGGTGCAAGATTGATAATACTTGCATGACTAAGTTAAAAATAGAGGTATAGATGGAGGTACTATACTGTAATTCGTATTTTCACAAGTATAGAACTATTGATTCACATGATTTACTATTAGGGGAGGTGGTGCAAGTTTGATAATACTTGCAGGACTAAATTAAAAATAAAGAAAAAGAGGAAGGTATTATACTATAATATTTTGAGCCCCAAAACGTGCAATTATCGAAGCTATATTTTCCTATAAATAGAAGCTCATTCTTCCTTCATTTCTCACCAATTCACAAAAGCTTTAGAGTAATTATTATAGAGAGAAATTATAGAGAGAAAGAAGAAGAGAAGTCTGCTATCTCACTATTCCAGTATCCAGTTTTTTTTAAGGTAAGGGATATTATTATTATAGTAAGGGGTATTATTTCTTTCGTATTCATGAAGAGAGCTATTGTTATTCCATTCCTTATTATTCTGTTGGAATAACCTGTATACGCGGACTACCGTGTACATGGTGAAATTCTTCAATTATTCCATTCATTATTATTCTGTTGAAATAACCTGTCTGTATGGATTACGCATGACCTGGTTCCATTCTTTATTATTCTGTTGGAATCACCTGCCTGTGTGGATTACGCATAACCTGGTTCCATTATTTATTATTCTGTTGGAATAACCTGTCTGTGCGGTCTATCACATGCCTGGTGAATTCTTTTGTTATTCCATTCTTTATTATTCTGTTGGGATAACCTGTCTGTGCGGTCTATCGCATGCCTGGTGAATTCTTTTGTTATTCCATTATTTATTATTCTGTTGGAATAACATATCTGTGCGGATTACGCATAACATGGTTCCATTCTTTATTATTCTGTTGGAATAACCTGTCGGTACAGATTACGCATGACCTGGTTCTATTATTTATTATTCTATTGGAAAAACCTGTCTGTGTGGACTATCGCATGCCTGGTGAATTCTTCTATTATTCCATTATTTATTATTCTGTTAGAATAACCTGTTTGTGCGGTCTATCGCATGCCTGGTGAATTCTTTTGTTATTCCATTCTTTATTATTCTGTTGGAATAGCTTGTCTGTGTGGACTACCGCATGCATGGTGAATGATCATTCGTATTCATTCCTTATTAAATTGTGAAAATGATCTGTTTACGTGGATTACCGCATGGCGGGTTAAAATCTATTTGCAGTTTCATAATTTTTCTTACCCTCAAAAATTCTGGAAAAATTTGAAAAGATAATTTGTTGAGTTTTCTAGATTGTGTCCAAAAATGGAGATTTTTGGATGTAAAGATTAGGAGTTATGAATTTTATGAGAAAAGACTATTTTAAAAGTAAACCCTTTTAACTCCTTGTGGTTAACTCCAAAATTGGTGAAATTTTTATTGAGAGTACATGTATATAACAAAAGTATACCCTGTAAATTTCGAAATTTTTGGACAAAAGTATAATTTATGAAAAATGTCTAAATATTTGACAGTTTTGACCATATGAAAAATAGTAGATGAATTTTAAAAATTTCGAGAAAAATATATGTTCAATATGGGACTATATTATGCTAAATTCCAGAAAAGAAAATTTTTTGGGACTGATTTGGTATTTTTCATGAAAATAGTTTAGTTACGAACATATGAATTAAATATGTTATATGAAGTTGGAAAATTGGTAAATAGGATTTTATGGCTTGGAAATCCTATATATGGTATATGCAGATTTTTGATGAGGGATTTGATCATTGACGATGAAATATTATGAGTATGGCATTTTTGAATGATTAAATACATTATTTGGTAAAGTGTAAACAATTAAAATAAATTATTTATAAGTTTAAAAAGTGATTAAAATATTGTTATAATATTAATAATATTTGATTATGAGTTTATTAAGTGATTGATAATATTTGGATAAATTTAAAGTCTTTAATATTTATTCTTATTTTCGTTTGATTAATGCTTATATTATTGTCATCATCCTCATGCTTATATTGTGATGAAAGTCATTTGTGGCTTACGTGCATAGATGGACTTGGTATGATTATGACCACGGATTATTCGGTATAATCATGTCTGTAATGTGACGAATGATGTGGTGAAAGTCCTCATTGGCCTGTAGTTCATTGATGGACAGTTGTTGGTATAATTATGACTAGGGATTATTCGGTATAATCATGACCATTGATGATTACATGAATATCCTTGGACATGGTGCAGGGATGATTTGATTTTATTTATTAAGCTGAGTCTCAGCGATAAAGTTGATGAAAAACTTTTTAATTCATAGAAGATAGTAGATTTTATGCTCTATTTGAATATTCTAATGGATTGCTTGTTTCGCTGCAGTTAAACTTGTTGTCTATTATATTCAATCAGTTTAACATTGTTGAAGGCTAATGATAATTTATTCTGCATTATCTTAGTCATAATATTTCTTACTAGGCTAGTTGAGCTCACCCTTTTATTTTCATTATTCTCTTCAGGAAATGAGAACGTAGCCGAGACTAGTCGGGGAATGGAGTGATAGTCCGAGATGGTGTCATAGTAGTCCTCACTATTCTATAAAATAGTGTGATAATAAATGTAATGAGGACTCCATTGAGTGTGGATATTGTCTAGATGACAATATTTATATAAAAACTCACAGTATATGTTTTGTCGTATTTTACACGACGGTTGTATAATTAAGTTGTATTTAAATTTTGTACCATGTATCTGGCGACCCAAGATGGGTGATGTATACCTGTTTTGGGGGCGTCACAAACGCTCTTTCAGGAATCGCTAATTTTGACTTATTCGGGACAGCCTTTGGAGTCACCATCCCCGCTGGACTTGGTTTCGCTCTAGGACAATCTCGAGCTATATGACCATCTTTTCCATAACTAAAACATAACTTGGAAGGCTGTGAACAGTTTGGACTTATGTGACCCTCCTCTCCGCATCTTTAGCATCTAACTGGCGGTCTTTCTCCTCCCCTAGAATTTTTTGCTGGTATTGGTGCCGACGTCTTTCCGTCATTGTTGAATCTTCTCCTTTTAAAATTTCCACTTGACTCACCTTTCCTATTATATTGGCCATGATTACCACCGAAGTGGTTACCATTTTTGGTAGGGTAATTTCCTCCACGATGATTATCATTGTCCCGATGGTCGTTGCCACCAGTACGATTATTATCGTGTTGTTGGTCGCCCATTTGAACAGACTCATTATCTCGCTCTAATAATTGAGCCCTGTTCACAGCATCTGAATATAGAGAAAATTTGTGAAAAATGAGGTATTGACGAATTTCGAGTTTCAAACCTCACAAAAACATCCGCGTCATACGTTCCTCATTCTCCACCAAATGAGGTGCAAACCTGAATAACTCCACGAACTTAGCTTCGTACTGGGACACAGTCATGTTGTTCTGTTCCAGTCTAATAAACTCTACCTCTTTCATATGACAAATACTTTCAGGAAAGTACTTGTCATTGAACAGTTTCTAAAATATTTCCCAAGATATACTGAGTACGGCTGGTTGGGTACGCTTCACAGATTCCCACCAGTAATCTGCCTCACCATAGAATATAAAGGTGGCGAATGGAACCTTCTATTCCTCCGTGCAGCCCAATACATCAAATATCTTGGTAATTTACTTAACCCACGTTTTCGCCTTGATTGGATCCGGCTTTCCCATAAACTCTGGTGGTCCCAACTCTTTGAACTGCTTGGCTGTGACAAGTCGTACGTTGCTATCATTTCCACCCGTATCTTGTACACGAGCCTCCCTCGTCTGATTTTGCATGAACTGCAAAAATCTTCTAAACATCCCATCATTTATCATTTGTTCGGTAGTGTTGTTTACAGGAGGAATATTGCCTTCATGTTGCACGTTCTCCTGATTTGTGGTTAAAGGTGTTTCTACGGTCTCATACACTCCATTGTTAACGTTCTCAGCTGCCATTCTTAAATACTGCCATAAAGCAAGGGTTAATTAAACAAATTAATATATCACCTAATATCCCTATATTATGACCGACCAACAAATAAGCTTAGGTATGATACACTAGCGAAGGATTTACTCATTTCTCCCCTCCTAGTTCTATTCTAATCTCCTCCAGAGACCATATCCCTAAGCTCTGATACTAACTGTGACGCCTCCAAAATAGGTATACAACACCTATTCTGAGTCGCCAAATACATGGTACAGAAAGAAAACTATAACTTCATTATTACAATTATCGTGTAAAATACGATAATACATACTGTGAGTTTAAATACAAATATTGTCTTCTAGACAATATCCACACTCAAATAAGTCCTCATTATAATTATTGATATGCTATTTTACAAAAATAGTGAGGACTGCTAAAACAACTTCCTAGCACCATCATTCCATACCCCGGCTAGTTCCTGTTAAATTCTCACATCCTGAGAAGAAAAATGGAATAATAAGAAAAAGGGTGAGCTCACTAGCCCAGTAAAGAATATTATGACTAAGATAATATATAACAAATTATCGTTACTCTTTAACAAGGAAAAATCTGATAGAATATAATAGACAACAAGTTTTAGATCAACAAATGCAGCGGAAATAACAATCCATTTGAAGAGTCACGTAGAGAATGAATTCTATTATCTTCTAATATTTAAAAGTCCATCATCAATATTTTATCCCTGTAACATCAATCAATATACATCTTGAATCAAATATTCACCTTTGCACTACAAGCCAAAGATATTCATTTGTATCATCAGTTGGTCATGTTCATCTCAACACCTGTTCATCTTTGCACTACGGGGCAAAGATATTCATCAGTTAATCATTCATCTTTGCACTACAAACCAAAGATATTTAGTAATATCATCATTTAGAACTGAGGATGATGAAAAATATCTTAAAGAAAACAAATTCCGTGAGACAAAAGGACAAATATTAGGGATTCATATTACAGTTTATCCAAGTTCAATAATACTCCATAATGACATAAAATTTAAGAATGAAGATCAAAATATGGATACAATTAAAGATAGTAACCATAATAAACATATTGGATAAAAAGAAGAAAATTTCATTTTTTGGTGAATAGTACCGTAGTTGTGAATAGTGCCATATACGTGAATAGTGCCATATACGTGAATAGTAACCCCGACACAAAAATATAGAAATTCCATAATAAATTCATATCAATATTTCTGCATAATGATATTGAAGAAAATAATATCACTTACGAAGAAAATAACATCCCTTACCTCAAAATAACAGTATTTCTGACTGAAATATCGGATATGTTGTTAAAAGAAACTTGCACTGAATAGCAACTCTCAAAGTATCAAAATACTCAAAAAAATACGCTCGATAATCTAGGGAGAGAAAACTTATGTTTCTGGTGTGATTTTTAATTCTAACTCAGTACCCTATTTATAGGAAAATGCTAGAGCGCCAAACCAGACTTGACCTGCTACCTGATGGCTTTACCTGCTACTATTCCTGCCCACCACTTTTGAAATAAAATTTCAGCACATTTCTTCACCTACCAAAGGTGGGACCCACTCATTCTAGAATTTTCTACTAAAATTATAAATTCAGAAACTTTAACAATTTCTAAACCAGTCACCTCTTAAAATTCATAACAAATCATACGTTAATTTTTAACGGTTCAAAATTTGTGGACATATACTCAACTTATATATGTATAACATATCCAAAAATAACAACGATCCAACGGTCGGATTAAAAATTATAACTCAAGTAATATATCTCAAGAACACTGATTTTTCGGATTATGAGTCCTTCGGACCAGTTTCCTTCAAATAGTCACCACGAAAAATTCACAATGAATTTTTGGGTGATTCCAATTTATACGGTTAGCTTACTTCCGGGGCTTTCTTTTGATATATGGCTCATCTTATAACTCATTATACATAAAGAGTTATGGATTTTACAAAATAAGTAATAAACTAATTTTTTTTTTGGAAATCCCATATTTTGTTCTTCTTTTGATTTCTAGATTTTTCTCATTTATAACCACATAGAATAAATATATCAATCATTTACATCCACATAAAATAAATATTTTTTATCATAAAAATTAATAATTAATTATTTACAAATAATATTACAGAATCACAATAATGACAACCAGGCAGTTCCCGGGAAAGAGGGGGACTTTTCGATAAGAATTTCTCCTTACTGGCGTGCAATTAGATTATCTAACCTCTCCTTGATAGAATTTTCTAGACATTGCCAATAATGCTATCTAATAATATTATTCAAATAATATGAATTATTGATCTGATAATAGAAATATTGTGCAGTGATAGTTATTGAAACAATAATAATATAAAATATTAACGTAGCAATTATTGAATCAATAAAATAAAATATTGAACAGTAATTACTGTAACAATTATTGAGTAGTGCCTTCTTACGTAAGAATCAATAATTAAAAAAATATTGTGCAATACTGTGTGCTACTGTTCAATCACGCGTATTACTGTATTTTAACCACCAGGTATTCCAACAGTGTTAACGGTAATAATTACGCCGTTATTTATAAAAACTCATACTTGTCATTTTCCTTCATCCAATCGTTTTCCGTTATGGGGCCCACAAATGGTTACGCCGTCGTATGAATATTCTCCGACAACAAGAATATTCTATGACCAAACGAATATTCCCCGACAACAATGAATATTTTATAACCACTTGGTTATTTTGCACAATTTGCATATTTCACCCATAACCAAAGCATTATATCAAATTAACACTTTATTATTCAAAATAATAATTAGAAAAAATTTAATTTTATTTATAAAGGGTTGGGGTCTTACAAGGTGGGTGAAGCAACGTTGTTGGGACTGGAGTTGGTACGTATGACTACGAAAAAGATTCAAATGATCCGACAACGTAAAAAAACCTCACAAGATCGACAAAAGAGTTATGCTGATATTCATCGAAAGGACGTGAAATTCAATATTGGAGATCATATGTTATTACGTGTTGCTCCATGGAATGGAGTTATGAGATTTGGAAAGAGAGGAAAGCTCAATCCTCGATTCATTGGCCCATTTTTAATCCTCGATCGAGTAGGAACTGTGGCCTATAGACTCGCCTTACCGCCAAGTATATCTCGTGTTCATAATATTTTTCACATATCTATGTTACGTAAATATGTGAAAGACCCGAACCACATTATTGAATTAGAACCAGACCAGATAACGAAAGATTTAACATATGAAGAGGTACCTGTTAAAATCTTAGATAAGAAGGATCATATTCTACGCTCCAAGGTTATACCTCAAATCAAAGTTTTGTGGAGAAACCACGATATGGAGGAAATGACCTGGGAGTTATAATCTGAAATCAAATCAAGGTATCCTCACCTCTTCGTCATACCAGGTATGTACCCTAATTTTGAGGGCAAAATTTCATAAGAAGGGGAGGTTGTAAGACCCCAACTTTTATGAATAAAAATGAATTTTTCTTTAAATATCATTTTTAAATATTAAGGTGTGAATTTGAAATAATGTTATAGTTATGGGTAATATTTATAAATTTTTCAAAATAAGCAAGTTGTTATATAATATTCGATTAGTTGGGGAATATTCGTTTTAACAGGGAATATTCATACGACGACACAATCATTGGTGGACCCCATAACGAAAGTATTGTCGGAATGGGAAAATGACATAAATATCTTTTTATGAAAATAACGGCGGAAGTTTACCGTTAAATGTTGAAATAATCGGTGTTAAAAGTACAGTAATACGTGTGGTTGCATAGTAGCACACAGTATTGATTATTGATGCTTACGTAAGAAGTCACTCAGTTATACTCAATTATTACTACAGTAATTGTTGCATCATATCTCTCATATTATTGATTCAATTATTGTCACAGTATTATCTGCATAATATTTTATTAAATCAATAATTGAGACGATAAAGTTATTAATATTATTATTTGTAATATTAACGATGTCTAGAAGTTCTGTCAAGGAGAGGTTAGATAATCTAATTGCGCGCCAATATGGAGAAATCCTTATTGGAAAGCCCCCTCTTTCCTGAAAACGACATGTTTGTTAAATATTGCAAATTATAATAATAATGATAAATGTTGTTAAAAATATTGAGATAATTTTTATGAAATATTGGCGTATTTTATGGACCCCCATTTACCCATTTTTTAAAATAATCGGTAGAAAATTATTTAATATAATAAAGATGGGGCCACATGTGGGGCCCACTAGAAGAAAAATGAAAGTCTTGGATGATTGTCTGGGAAGTTCACGAGGAGTATTACTATATAGTCACAGGTTTATAATATATATATATATATATATATATATATATATATATATATATATATATATATATATAAGTTTTATTTTATTTGATTTTAAATAGAATATATTATATTTTATTTAAAATTTTCGTTTTATTAAAATATTTTATTGCATAATATCATTTCCATTCTCCTATAAATAGGATGTTTAGTTAGAATTAAAAATCACACCAAAATCAGATAATTCTTCTTCTATAATACTGAGCGTATTTCTTTCAAGTTTTAGAAAGCTTTGAGCGTAGAAAATACTAAATGTTTTCTTCAAGAATATCTCCGCTGTACCAGTTAGAATACTCATCTTTTCAAGGTAAGGGATGTTATTTTTGTTCAATATTTGCTTGAAATAATATTTTATTCCATACTCTGTAGTATGTAAGTAATATTATTTCATTTCAGATTTCGAATTCTATACTCATTTTGTTAAAGTTTTGACTTCTATACTCAATGAAATTAGTAGAATATCCTTAAAATTTGCGCTTCATCCAGTATCTTTTTATAGAAATATTATTCTGAGCATTCTTGATAAGTTTTAACTTTTTCATGTCAAAGTACTATTCACGAGTTACTATTCATGAAGTACTATTCACAGTATTCTATTCACTCGAGTACTATTCACCCGGGGGTACTATTCATGATAAAAATTGATTTATTTTCGGTCCAAATTATTTTTGGTACAATATTATTCTTGAATTTTACTCCACAAAGTAGTATCATATTGACAATTTGGACGTTATTGATTTTTGGATAAATTAAATTATAAATCTTTAAAAATATATCATTTGCTTTCATTTAATTGAATTCTTATATCATTGCCATCATCCTCATACTTATATTATGTTGAAAGTCATCTGTGGCCTGTAGTGCATAGATGGACTTTGTATGATTATGACCAGAGATTATTCGGCATAATCATAACCGTAATGTTACAAGTGATGTGGTAAAAGTCCTCATTGGCCCGTAGTGCATTGATGGACAGTTATTGGCATGATCGTGACCATTGATGAATACACAAATATCCTTGGCCCGTAGTGCATGGATAATTTGTGGTCGTGATACTAGATAATATCCTTGGCCATAGTGCATGGGTGATTCAATGATGTGGATTATTTATTAAGCTGAGTCTCAACGATAAAGTTGATGAAAAACCTTTTTAAATCATAGAAAATAATAGATTTTATGTTCTACTTGACTCTTCTAATGGATTGCTTGTTCCGCTGCAGTTAAACTTGTTGTCTATTATATTCTATCAGTTTAAAATTGTTGAAGGCTAATGATAACTTATTCTGCATTATCTTAGTCATAATATTTCTTACTGGGTTAGTTGAGCTCACCCTTTTGCTTTCATTGTTCTCTTCAGGAAATGAGAACGTAGCTAGGACTAGTCGGAGAATGGAGTGATGTTCTGAGATGGTGTCATAGCAGTCCTCACTATTCTATAAAATAGTGTGACAATAAATATAATGAAGACTCCATTGAGTGTGGATATTTTCTAGCTGACAATATTCGTATTAAAACTCTCAGTTTATGTTTTGTCGTATTTTACACGACAGTTATATTATTAAGTTGTATTTGAATTTTGTACCATGTATTTGGCGACTCAAGATGGGTGATGTATACCTATTTTAGAGATGTCACAGTAATATTACAAACAATATGGTAAAAGTCATCTTTGGCCCGTAGTGCATAGATGGACTTGGTATGATTATGATCAGGGATTATTCGGTATAATCATGACCATAATGTTATAAATGATGTGGTAAAAGTCATTTTTGGCCAGTTGTGCATAGATGGACTGTTGATTGACATGATTATGATCATGGATTATTTGATATAATCATGACCATTGGTGAAAACACGAATATCCTTGGCCCGTAGTGCATGGATAATTCGTGGTCGTGATACTATAGAGTGGAGTCTTAGCGTTATTCATTTTACAGTTGTATGTCTTAGGCTTGTATTGCAAAGATGGATTGTTGATTTACCTGATTATAAATATGAATTGTGATTTAATTATAATCTATGGTGGTTCAGGTGAAGACAGGTGATGAGAGTTCTCTTTATCTTGGGTAAAACAAAGAACTGTTGATGAGTATTACATGAATAAAATATTAACGATGGACTTTTAATCTAGAGGAGATAGTAGACATTATGTTCTACTTGACTCTTCTAATGGATCGTTGATTCCGTTGCTATTATGGTTGAAAACTTTTATCTTCTACCATATGTTCTAAATATCTAATTTTTTTTGATAATTTAATTATCTAAAGTCATGATATTCTTTACTGGGCTATTTGTGCTCACCCTTTTACTTCACCACTCCTTTCAAGAAATAAAAGTGTAGCTGGGACTAGCAGAGAGGACGCGGGTATAAAGTGGTGTTTCAAATTAGTCGAAATCCTAATCAAATTATGAAACGGTGGGGCATAATAATTGTAATGAGAATTTAAAATATGTGTGACATATTTTATACATCATTTAATAGTTATATTTGGTGAACCAAATATGGTGATGCGAACTCGAATTTGAAAGCGTCAAAATACACTCCATTAGAATGAGGAGGACAACAATCTTCTCGTATTTTTTTGGGGACTTGAAATATTTGCTACTGTACTTTATATGGCATTGTAATAATTTGAGTATGAATATTGTCGTATTATATACGCTACAATATTTGTATTGAAACTCACAGTATATGCGTCGTCATATTTTGCATGACAGTTGTATAAATGGAGTTGTCAGTAGGGTATTTTCTGGCGACCCAAGATGGGTGATGTATACCTATTTTGGGGGAGTCACAATATATGTGTGAATCACCTCAAGAAGTGCACCACTTCTAGTGGCTCCTTTCTTATTATCTTTCACAAACTTTCCTTTTATACATTCAATACAATGGTTAAGATCAGAAAAAATCTAGTTAATGAAGAATTCCATCCTTTATAAGATGTTGCATTCTGTCTTTTGAAATATGACTTAAGTGTTGATGCCACAATTTTAAAGAATTCTCATTATCTAATTTTCTCTTATTTCCACTTTTAGAGGTATTTTCTGTCACACTCATTGTTAACAAGGATTCAGCAAAGACATTATCCAAATTTATCTTATAGAGGTTTCCCTCTAAAGAGCCAGAACCAATAACATGAGAGTAATGATAAATAATTATTTTATTATTCCCAAACTTAAACGAAAATCTATCAACGTCAAGTTTAGATACAGAAATTAAATTCCGTGTCATACTAGAAACATAAAGAGTATCATATAAATACAAGATGAAACCACTCTCCAAAACTAAAGGAAAAGTTCATACAGCTTCAACTTGTATAGATTCTCCATTGCCAACTTTAATGGTTCTTTCCCCCTTTTGGAGTGTCTTCTTTGAAAAGAATCCATGCAATGAATTAGTAATGTGAATCATAGCACCAGTGTCAAGCCACCATGTATTAGAAGGAACATCAATTAGAAAGGATTCATAAGTTACATAATTGATGGACGATATACCTTTCTTTTCAAGCCATTCTCTTAATTTAGGACATTCTTTCTGAATATGTCTTTGCTTCTTACAGAAGTGACAATTAGGACATGTCTCAGAGTTGTTACCTGAATAATTTGCCTTATTTGTTTTGGTAGAAATTGGTTTATCCTTATTCTTAAAACCTTTGCCATTTTAATAAACTTTCTTTTTATAGGAACCAGTGGTAGTCAAATGAGCAACATTAGATTTTTCAACCTTAAGCATTTCTTTATCTTTGACGCACATGTAGATTAACTTGCCCATCTTCCACTTTTCTTTTTGCGTGTTATAATTTATCTTAAATGGATCAAACTGTGTAGGAAGAGAAGTCATAATGAAGTGAATAAGAAAACCCTCAGAATCGCCATGTCCATACCCTTTAATTTAAAGGCCATGTTGTTCATCATCATAATGTGCTCGCGCACCCCACTAACCCCATCATACATGCTAGTAAGTATTTTCAAAATAAGGGTACTTGCATGAGTTTTAAAAGAACCCTTAAATTGTTACTCGACTGAAGTTAAGTACTCTTTAACATTCTCAAAGTCAGGAATGACTTCTCGAATGGCTATCGTGATAGAGCTTTTCATAATCATAAGGGACATGCAGTTGGATCGCTCCCACTTTCATAAATAACCATTTGCTCAATTGAGCTAGTAGTTGTAAGTGGAGCATGATGATCCATTCGTAGTGCATAGTCCAAAACCATAGTACCGAGAATAATTTTTACTTACACTTTTCAAGCAGTAAAATTAGTTTCATTCAAGGTTTAAATTCTAGAGAGATACTCATAAATACTAGTTGGAGTCAATGTCGAAACATAATCAAGCTCATAAACATGCTTACAAAAAACTAAAAGAAATCCACAATGTACAATAATAATTAATAATTAATCATAATAAAAAAACCAACTGTAGGGCAAACAGTTAGTTACATAAAATCTATTTACAACACCAAAAAATAGATTTTAATAAGATATTGGTGCATAATTATTAATCTTTTATTTGTCCAATTAATAATATACTAATAACATCCTCATAAAATAATACACAACACATTTATCCACGCATCACCGTTGGGCAAAAAACGAAATAATCATGTTACTTATGCAATAAAATTCTATTTAATAAATTCTAATTCTAATTTTCCATTGGGTAAAATTAAAATATTCATTTATTAAATGTAACATTATGTGACTTTTCTTAATCTTTAATTGTTTCAATTAATAACCCTCCGTTGGGTTGATTATTAATTTTAACAATAAAAAAGTCACGCATACATGTAAATTATTATGATTAAACTTAATTCTCCTTTAAACAATATATATTAATTAAGTTTAAAAATTAACATTATTTATAATTTACATGTAACAACTTAAAAGCCCTAATAATCATGTTCTAAAATCTTAAATTAAGATATATAGTTATGAACATGAATCAATTATAAAATATTTAAATTAATTTAAACCCTTCATGAAAAACGAAAATCTTCAGCAGCAGGCCCCAAGCCTAATCTGGCAGGTGCCAGCCCACCGACAACATGCAAGTTGTAACCATATATGCATGCCATAATAGTTCGAATTTGGATTATAGTATTAACTTAAATTTGGACATAATAATATTATATTGAGAAAATAAAGTCAATACATATTACTTTAATATTTATCCAATAGATTTAGCATAATACATGAATCATGATGCAGAACATGATGCTTTCAGTAATATATAAGTAATAATATTATATAAGCAAAACTTGAGGCAAGACATGATACAAATTAAATTAATTTATAAGTAGTAATATATATGCATAACAAGATGTTATAGAATAGTTCTGTTCGGAAATTATTTCCGTTAGTAATTTATAAGTAGTCTGATGTGTTCTTGTGACATGTTGTTTTTGTTCACAGCTCACAAGCTTTCATATCGAAAAATTCAAGCAGTACTTAATGTTTATTATTATGTATGCATCAAATTTCTAGAATTCAGGATGCTTCTATCTCTAAATTATATTGTACCCACAAAGAGATTATGCAAAATTAAAATTCTAGCATAATTACGTAATTAATTTATTCTATAAAATAACATAACCATGCTCTGATACTAGATGTTGAATAAATTATACAGGAACGTGCTATTGCATATAATAAAATAAAATCAATAATCATAATAATAAGTACTTATATGAATTTAGAGAAGTCATCTTGTATGTATCACGCTTCCGTTGCGCTTAAGGGTGAATATCTTCAATTGTCTCTCTCAGTCTTAGGATGGATGTATAGGTGTGTGTATATAAAATTCTTGAGACGACAATTGGGAACAAACCCTAACTGTTTTATTTATACAATAGCTAAGGGTCAAAATCATCCATCAAGATTATGAAACCCTAGGGCCCATTGTGACAACCCCAAAATAGGTATACATTCCACCCAACCTAATCTGAGTCGCCAAATACATGGTACAGAAAATAACTACAACTTTATTACAACAATTGTCGTGCAAAATACAACAACACATATGCTGTGAGTTTTAATACCAATTGTGACTAATGTCCCAACTATGGACAGCACCTCACATTGATACATTACATAAAGGTACAGTCAATAACTGTTTTAGAAATTAAAATCTTTGGGAAATGCTCAAGAAAACCTTCGTACATAGGAGGTCATGCGTCTAGGTTATGATAGATATATCATATGTCCACAAAATTATCTTTGGTTGACCCAATAGACCCCAAAGAAAAATGAGAAAATTACTATCATATTCTTTCCAATGGTGAGTCTTTTCTTGACATATCATTATCTCCACTGTCTCTAATTGAGAATTATACTTCAAACAAATATAAAGATTATATAGGTAGTGCTCGTAGATATACTCAACAAGTAAATATGCACAACCCTATCTTATGATAACACGAGGTTGTATGTCATTAGACATCCTGTATGATAGAGGCAAAACACCCTTCCAACGTTGGGTTCGCCTTACCCTATTGGATTCACCAAATATAACTACTAAATGATGTATAAAATACAACACACTTTTTTTATACTGCTTAGACCTCCACAGCTAGAGACCACCGTTCTATTTTTCTGTTACCCTCGCTCGACCCAACTACACTCTTATTACCTGAAAAGAATTATGAAGCAAAAGGGTAAGCTCAACTAGCTCAGTAAAGAATATTATGACTAAATATAAATAAATTATCAATAGCATTCAACAGTAATAAATCAAAAATTTAGAACATATGGTAGATGATAAAATTTTTTAACCATAGTTACAGCGGAACGAGCAATCCATTAGAAAAGTCAAATAAACCATAAAGTCTATTATCTTCTTCATGTTAAAAGTCCACCAATAATATTTCATCCCTGTAATATAAATCAACAATTCTTGTCCATATTCATGTGAATAACTCATAATCATATTTGTGGTTCTAAATTTCTCTTCTCATCCAGGACGAAGATAATTTTCATCACTTGTCTTTACTTGAAACATCAAAGATCATGGTTATACCAAATCACAGTTCCTGTTCATAATCATACCAATAAATTCATCTTTGCACTACGGGCCAAAGATATTCGTCAACCGTTTACTTTGCACTACTGGCCAAAGATATTCAACGACAGATCATCTTTGCACTACAGGCCAAAGATATTCATATCTCAAAGAAACACATAATCATTTCAGAATTTAAATAAACCATAATTATAACCATGTTGATCAATTCACCTTTGCACTTAAGCTAAAGATATTCAATTATAATTTCAATGGTCATGATCATACCAGACAACAATTCATCTTGCACTACTGGCTAAAGAGAACCCATAGTCACGATCATACCAATAATCTACCCATCTTTACACTCAAGTCAAAGATAAACACCATCATTAGGGTTATAAAAATGTTATATATGATAATAAAAATAATATAATCAACATATAGATTTAATCTCAAGAGTAAAATTCATAAATCAACGATAATTTGGTCAGTAAAAGAAATTAATTTTGTCATGAATAGTACCCCGTAAATAGTAACTCGTGAATAGTAACTCATAAATAGTAATCCTGACATGAAAAAGGTAGAAATTCTACAATAAAATCTATACCAATATTTCGGTATAATGATATTGAAAGAATAACATTTCTTAAACTTATAAATAATTTATTTTAATTGTTTACACTTTACTAAATAATACATTTAATCATCTTAAAATGCCAAACTCATAAGATTTTATCACCAATAACCAAAACCTCATCAAAAATCTACATACACCTTATATAGGATTCTCAAGCCATAAAATCTTATTTTCCAATTTTCTTACTTCTCATAACAGATTTAATTCATTTACTCATAACTAGTCCATTTTCAAGAAAAATACCAAATCAGTCCCAAAAATATTTTTTTTCTGAGATTTAGTAGAATATAGTCTCATATTAAACATATATTTTTTCCAAAATTTTTAAAATTCATTTGCTATTTTTTATTTGGCCAAAACTGCCGAATATTTAGACATTTATCATCAATTGTACTTTTGTGCAAAAATTCCAAAATTTACAGAGTATACTTCTGTTATATACATGTACTTCCAATAAAAATTTTATCAATTTTGAAGTTAACCACAAGGAGTTATAAGGGTTTACTTTTAAAATAGTTTTTTACCATAAAATTCATAACTCTTAATCCATACATCTAAAAATCGACATTTTTAGACACAATATAGAAAACTCATCAAATTATCATTTCAAATTTTTTCAAAATTTTTTAGGGTTAGAAAAATTACAAAACTGAAAAACATAATAACCCTTACAATCCCTTACCTTAAAGGAACAGTATTTTTGACTGGAATATCAGATGAAAAGTCGAAGGAACCTTGTACCGAACAACAACTCTCAAAGAATCTAAATACTCACAAAAATACGCTCGATAATATAGAGAGAAAAAACTCTATTATCTTCTCCATGTTAGAACATATGGTAGATGATTAAAATTTTCAACCATAGTTGCAGCAGAACGAGGAATCCATTAGAAGAGTCAAATAGACCATAAAGTCTATTATCTTCTCCATGTTAAAAGTCCACCAATAATATTTTATCTCTGTAATATAAATCAACAGTTCTTATCCACATTCATGTGAATAACTCATAATCATATTTGTAGTTCTAAATTCCTCTTCTCATCCAGGACAAAGATAATTTTCATCACTTGTCTTTACCTGAAACATCAAAAATCATGGTTATACCAAATCACAGTTCCTATTCATAATCATACCAATAAATTCATCTTTCCACTATGGGCCAAAGATATTCGTCAACCGTTTATCTTTGCACTACTGGCCAAAGATATTCAACAACAGATAATCTTTGCACTACAGGCCAAAGATATTCATATCTCAAAGAAACACATAATCGTTTCAGAATTTATATAAACCATAATTATAACCATGTTGATCAATTCACCTTTGCACTTAAGCTAAAGATATTCAATTATAACTTCAATGGTCATGATCATACCAGACAACAATTCATCTTTACACTACTGACCAAAGAGAACCCGTAGTTACGATCATACCAATAATTTACCCATCTTTACACTCAAGTCAAAGATAAACATCATCATTAGAATTATAAAAATATTATATATGATAACAAAAATAATATAATCAACATATAGATTTAATCTCAAGAGTAAGATTCATAAATCAACGATAATTTGGTCAGTAAAAGAAACTAATTTTATCGTGAATAGTAACTCATGAATAGTAACCCCAACATGAAAAAAGTAAAAATTTTACAATAAAATTCATACCAATATTTCGGTATAATGATATTGAAAGAATAGCGTTTCTTAAACTTATAACTAATTTATTTTAATTGTTTACACTTTACTAAATAATACATTTAATCATCCTAAAATGTCAAACTCATAAGATTTTATCACCAATAACCAAAACCCTCATCAAAAATCCGCATACACCTTATATACGATTCTCAACCCATAAAATCCTATTTTTCAATTTTCTTACTTCCCATAACATATTTAATTCATTTACTCATAACTAGTCCATTCTCAAAAAAATACCAAATCAGTTTCAAAAATATTTCTTTTCTGAGATATAGCAGAATATAGTCCTATATTTAACATATATTTTTCTCAGAATTTTTAAAATTCATTTACTATTTTTTGTATGGCCAAAACTGCCGAATATTTAGACATTTATCATAAATTGTACTTTTGTGCAAAAAATCCAAAATTTACAGAGTATACTTCTGTTATATACATGTACTTCCAATAAAAATTTTATCAATTTTGGAGTTAACCACAAGGAGTTATAAGGGTTTACTTTTAAAATAGTCTTTTTCTATAAAATTCATAACTCTTAATCCATACATCCAAAAATTGTCATTTTTGAACAAAATCTAGAAAACTCATCAAATTATCATTTTAAATTTTTCTAGAATTTTTTAGGGTCAAAAAAATTACGAAACTGAAAAATATAATAACCCTTACAATCCCTTACCTCAAAGGAGCAGTATTTCTGACTGGAATATCGGATGAAAAGTCGAAGGAACCTTGTACCGAACAACAACTCTTAAAGAATCTAAATACTCAAAAAAATACGCTCAATAATATAGAGAGAAAAAACTTATGTTTCTGGTGTGATTTTCAATTCTAACATAAGCGCATATTTATAGGAAAATGCTAGAACGCCAAAAGAGACTAAATTAATAAAATATAATATAATCTTTTCTTTCTTCCTACGCCACCTCCACCAATCAAGCCAGCCATGTCTAAATATTGGGCAGCCCACATGTTAAAATAAAAGTGGGTCCCACTCATAAATTTAATAAAAAAATTATTTTATTTTTCAAAACATCAATAATTCATAAAAAAAATAGCCTGTTTATCAGAAAAATTCAAATTTTATGTCCATTCCACACGAAATCGAATTCTCTACAACTTTGTAGCTTTAAGTTTTTCCAAATTCCAGATAGAAAATATTCGAAATCCATAATCGGATGATTTTTAACACCTTTTAAAATTCATAACAAATCATGCGTTAATTTTTAACGGTTCAAAATTTGTGGACATATACTCAACTTATATATGTGTAACATATCAAAAAATCACAACGATCTAACGGTCGGATTAAAATTATAACTCACGTAATAGAGCTTTAAGAACACCGATTTGATATTTTAAAACCTCCAATCCGGTAAAATACTGATAAAACACCTCAATATTAATTCTTTCATTTATAACCACATAAATTAATTCATTATTTATATCCACATCAAATAAATATTTCCTTATCATATAAATCAATAATTAATTATTCATAAATAATATTACAGAATCACAATAATGACAACCAGTCAGTTCCCAAGGAGGGAGCTTTCCAATAAGGATTTCTCCTTACTGACGCGTAATTAGATGCCCAAATCTCTCCTTAGACAGAACTTTCTAGACATTGCCAATAATGCTATCTAATAATATTATTCAAATAATATGAATTATTGATCTGATAATAGAAAATACTGTGCAATGACAATTATTGAAACAACAATAATATAAAATATTAACGTAGCAATTATTGAATCAATAAAATAAAATATTGAACAATAATTACTATAACAATTATTGAGTAGTGCCTTCTTACGTAAGAATCAATAATTCAAAAATATTGTTCAATACCGTGTGCTTCTTTGCAACAACGCGTATTACTTTACTTTACCCACCGGGTATTCCAACAGTGTTAACGGTAACGATTACGCCGTTATTTATAAAAATTTAAATTTGTCGTTTTCTTCATCCGACAGTTATTCTGTTATGGGGCCCACAAATGGCTGCGCCGTCGTACGAATATTTCCCGATAGAAAGAATATTCCACGACCAAACGAATATTCCCCGACAACAATGAATATTTTATAACCACTTGTTTATTTTTAAAAATTTGTACATTTCACCCATAACCAAAGTATTATATCAAATTAACACCTTGTTATTCACAATAATAAATAGAGAAAATTCGATTTTGTTTATTAAAAAGTTGGGGTCTTACAACCTCCACTCCTTATAAAATTTCGTCCCCAAAATTTACGTACTTGGTATTTCAGAAAGGTGAGGGTACCTCGCTTTTATTTTCGATTTTATCTCCCCGGTCATCATGATTTCTCTATTGCTCATATCCCGTGATAACTTCATTTGGGTTCCTCACTTGTTGGGAAGTCATGACAACCGCCCTCCCTTGAACTACCCGACTTTGACTTGTCTGGGGCAGCATTTGGTGTCATCACTACCGTTGAAATATACTTTTTTATAGGGCATATTCCACCCTCAATTGCTTCTTCGTACTCCTGATTAATGATCTGAATCATGAATCTTCGATCCATATCGAATTGAGGTTGACCGCTCTGTACAGGGTAATTCAAAACTCGATGTTGGGTTCTCCCAATTTTTATCCAAAAAGAGAAATACATATCATCTATTTTAGCCTTCTTAGATCAGATATCTCTTTCCACAATATCAATGCGTCATTCGGCTTTTTCCCATGCATCACTCATTCTCACTCGTTCAGTTATTTCTTCTTTCAGTTCAGATTCTAACTTTATCATCTTATACTCTGCCAAAGAATACTTCTGTTCAAGCATCACATATCGGGTAACACAAGCTTGAATTGTTGCATCTTTTTGCTCCACGACCGCCTGCCGTTCTTTAACCTGCTCTTCTAACTTATGAATACGATTTTGTAATTCAACATTTCGATCATAAAATTCTTCTAATAAATTATCCTCAGGTTCTTCTTCTTCCTCACTCTCAGCTGCTACCTCTGCGACTAGCTCGGGTGCAACTATTAATTCTTCCCTCACCACAAGAATATCTCTAATTCTTTCTTCGCCAGATATCACATTATCATGGTTGGTGATTAGAGGTATCACCGCGGTCTCATTCACTCCATTGTTAACATTCTCTGCCGCCATTCTCAAATACTGCCATAAAATAAGGGTTAATTAAACAAATTAACGTATCACATAATATCTGTATATTATGACGGACCAACAAATAAGCTTAGGTAGGACACACTAGCGAAGGATTTACTCATCTCTCCCCTCCTAGTTCTATTCCCCGATCTTTGCCATAGACCATATCCCTAAGCTCTGATACCAACTGTGACAATCCCGAAATAGGTATACATTCCACCCAACCTATTCTGAGTTGCCAAATACATGGTACAGAAAATAACTACAACTTTATTACAACAATTGTCGTGCAAAATACAACAACACATATGCTGTGAGTTTTAATATCAACTGTGACTCATGTCCCAACTATGGACAGCACCTCACATTGATACATTACATAAAGGTACAGTCAATAACTGTTTTAGAAATTAAAATCTTTGGAAAATGCTCAAGGAAACCTTCGTACATGGGAGGCCATGCGTCTAGGTTATGATAGATATCATATATCCACAGAATTATCTTTGTTTGACCCAATAGATCCCAAAGAAAAATGGAAAGATTACTATCATATTTTTTCCAATGGTGAGTCTTCTCTTGACATATCTTTATCTCCACTGTCTCTAATTGAGAATTATACTTCAAACAAATACCAAGATTATATAGGTAGTGCTCATAGATATACTCAGTAAGTGGATGTACACAACTCTGTCTTATGATAACACGAGGTTGTATGCCATTAGACATTTTGTATGATAGAGGCAAAACACCCTTCCAACGTTGGGTTCGCCTTACCCTATTGTATTCACCAAATATAACTACTAAATGATGTATAAAATACAACATACTTTTTTTTTATACTACTTAGACCTCCACAGCTAGAGACCATCGTTCTATTTTTCTGTTACCCTCGCTCGACCCAACTACACTCTTATTACCTGAAAGGAATTGTGAAGCAAAAAGATGAGCTCAACTAGCTCAGTAAAAGAATATTATAACTAAAGATAAATAAATTATCAATAACCTTCAACAGTAATAAATCATAGATTTAGAACATATGGTAGATGATAAAAATTTTCAACCATAGTTGTAGCGGAACGAGCAATCTATTAGAAGAGTCAAATAGACCATAAAGTCTATTATCTTCTCCATGTTAAAAGTCCACCGTCAATATTTTATCTCTGTAATATAAATCAACAGTTCTTGTCCACATTCATGTGAATAACTCATAATAATATTTGTAGTTCTAAATTCCTCTTCTCATCAAGGACAAAGATAATTTCCATCACTTGTCTTTACCTGAAACATCAAAGATCATGGTTATACCAAATCACAGTTCATATTCATAATCATACAAATAAATTTATCTTTGCACTACGGGCTAAAGATATTCGTCAACAATTTATCTTTGCACTACTGGCCAAAGATATTCAAGAACAGATCATCTTTGCACTACAGGCCAAAGATATTCATATCTAAATGAAACACATAATCATTTCAGAATTTATTTAAACTATAATTATAACCATGTTGATCAATTCACCTTTGCACTTAAGTTAAAGATATTCAATTATAACTTCAATGGTCATGATCATACCAGACAACAATTCATCTTTGCACTACTGGCCAAAGAGAACCCATAGTCACGATCGTACCAAAAATCTACCCATCTTTACACTCAAGTCAAAGATAAATATCATCATTAGGGTTATAAAAATGTTATATATGATAATAAAAATAATATAATCAATATATAAATTTAATCTCAAGAGTAAGATTCATAAATCAACGATAATTTGGTCAGTAAAAGAAACTAATTTTATCGTGAATAGTATCTCGTGAATAGTAACTCATGAATAGTAACCCCGACATAAAAAAGATAGAAATTCTACAATAAAATCCATACCAATATTTCGGTATAATGATATTGAAAGAATAACATTTCTTAAACTTATAAATAATTTATTTTAATAATTTACACTTTACTAAATAATGCATTTAATCATTCTAAAATGCCAAACTCATAAGATTTTATCACCAATAACCAAAACCCTCATAAAAAATCTGCATACACCTTATATAGGATTCTCAAGCTATAAAATCCTATTTTCCAATTTTTTTACTTCCCATAACTAGTCTATTTTCAAAAAAAATACCAAATCAGTCCCAAAAATATTTCTTTTCTGGGATTTAGCAGAATATTGTTCCATATTGAACATATATTTTTTCTGAAATTTTTAAAATTCATTTACTATTTTTCATATAGCCAAAACTGCCGAATATTTAGACATTTATCATAAATTATACTTTTGTGCAAAAATTCTAAAATTTACAGAGTATACTTCTGTTATATACATGTACTCTCAATAAATTTCATCAAATTTGGAGTTAACCACAAGGAGTTATAAGGGTTTACTTTTAAAATAGTTTTTTACCATAAAATTCATAACTCTTAATCCATACATCTAAAAATCGCCATTTTTAGACACAATATAGAAAACTCATCAAATTATCATTTCAAATTTTTTCAAAATTTTTTAGGGTCAGAAAAATTACAAAACTGAAAAACATAATAACCCTTACAATCCCTTACCTTAAAGGAACAATATTTTTGACTGGAATATCAGATGAAAAGGCGAAGGAACCTTGTACCGAACAACAACTCTCAAAGAATCTAAATACTCACAAAAATACGCTCGATAATATAGGGAGACAAAACTTATGTTTCTGGTGTGATTTTCAATTCTAAGATAAGCGCCTATTTATAGGAAAATTCTAGAACGTCAAAAGAGACTACATTAATAAAATATAATATAATCTTTTCTTTCTTCCTACACCTCCTCCACCAACCAAGCCAGTCATGTCTGAATATTGGGCAGCCCACATGTTAAAATAAAAGTGGGTCCCACCCATAAATTTAAAAAAAATCATTTTATTTTTCAAAACTTTAATAATTCATAGAAAATAGCTCGTTTATCAGAAAAATTCGAATTTTATGTCCATTCCCCACGAAATCGAATTCTCTACAACTTTGTGGCTTTATGTTTTTCCAAATTCTAGATAAAAAATATCCGAAATCCACAAACGGATAATTTTTAACACCTTTTAAAATTCATAACAAATCATGCGTTAATTTTTAACGGTTCAAAATTTGTGGACATATACTCAACTTATATATGTGTAACATATTCAAAAATCATAACTATCCAACGATCGGATTAAAATTATAACTCACGCAATAGAGCTTTAAGAACACTGATTTGATATTTTAAAACCTCCAATCCGACAAAATACTGATAAAACACCTCAACATTAATTCCTTCATTTATAACCACATAAATAAATTCATCATTTATATCCGCATCAAATAAATATTTTCTTATTATATAAATTAATAATTAATTATTCACAAATAATATTACAGAATCACAATAATGACAACCAGGCAGTTTCCAGGAAAGAGGGGGCTTTCCAATAAGGATTTTCCCTTACTGGCGCACAATTAGATGACCAAACCTCTCCTTAGACAGAACTTTCTAGACATTACCAATAATGATATCTAATAATATTATTCAAATAATATGAATTATTGATCTGATAATGGAAAATAATGTGCAATGATAATTATTGAAACAATAATAATATAAAATATCAACGTAGCAATTATTGAATCAATAAAATAAAATATTGAACAGCAATTATTGTAACAATTATTGAGTAGTGCCTTTTTACGTAAGAATCAATAATTCAAAAATACTATGCAATACCGTGTGCTACTGTGCAACAACGCGTATTACTTTATTTTACCCACCGGGTATTCCAACAGTGTTAACGGTAACGATTACGCCGTTATTTATAAAAAATCAAATTTATCATTTTTTTCATGCGACAGTTATTCTGTTTTGGGGCCCACAAATGCCTGCGCCGTCGTACGAATATTCCCCGACAGAAAGAATATTCCACGACCAAACGAATATTCCCCGACAATAATGAATATTTTATAACCACTTGCTTATTTTAAAAAAATTGTACATTTCACCCATAACCAAAGCATTATATCAAATTAACACCTTATTATTCACAATAATAAATAGAGGAAATTCGATTTTATTCATTATAAAGTTGGGGTCTTACAACCTCCCCTCCTTATGAAATTTCGTCCCCAAAATTTACGTACCTGGTATTTCGAAAAGGTGATGGTACCTCGCTTTTATTTCCCATTCTATCTCCCCGGTCATCATGATTTATCCATTGCTCATCTCCCGTGATAACTTCATTTGGGTTCCTCACTTATTGGGAAGTCATGACAACCGCCCTCCCTTGAACTACCCGGCTTTGACTTGTCTGGGGCAGTATTTGGTGTCATCACTATCGTTGGAAAATACTTTTCTATAGAGCATATTCTACCCTCAACTGCTTCTTCGTACTCCTGATTCATGATCTGAATCATGAATCTTCGATCCATATCGAATTGAGGCTGACCGCTCTGTACAGGGTAATCCAAAACTCGATGTTGGGTTCTCCCAATTGTTGTCCAAAAAGAGAAATACATATCATCTATTTTAGCTTTCTTGAATCGAATATCTCTTTCCACAATATCAATGCGTTGTGCGGCTTTTTTCCATGCATCACTCATTCTCACTCGTTCAGTTATTTCTTCTTTCAGCTCCGATTCCAACTTTATCATCTTATACTCTGCCAAAGAATACTTCTGTTCAAGCATCACATATCGGGTAACACAAGCTTGAATTGTTGCATCTTTTTGCTCTACAACCGCCTACCGTTCTTTAACCTGCTATTCTAACTCATGAATACGATTTTGTAATTTTACATTTTGATCATAAAATTCTTCTAATAAATTCTCCTCAGGTTCTTCTTTTTCCTCACTCTCAGCTGCTACCTCTGCGACTAGCTCGGGTGCAACTATTAATTCTTCCCTCACCACAAGAATATCTCTAATTTCTTCTTCGCCTGATATCATATTATCATGGTTGGTGATTAGAGGTATTGTAAGACCCCGAATTTTATGAAATAAAAGTATTCAATTTTTCTTATAATTACTATTCAGTAAATGGTTAAATTGATAAAAGTTTAAAGTTATAGGTGAAATATGAATTGTTGAGGAATATCTTTGGCCTGTAGTGCAAAGATGAATTGTAGATGAATATCTTTGGCCAGTAATGCAAAGATGAACTGTGGATGAATATCTTTGGCCTGTAGTGCAAAGATGACTTGTTGATGAATATCTTTGGCCCGTAGTGCAAAGATGAAGTTATTAGTATGATTATGAACAGGAACTGTGATTTGGTATAACCATGATCTTTGATGTTTCAGGTAAAGACAGGTGATGAAAATATTCTTCGTCCTAGGTGCGAAGAAAAATTTATAGTCACAATTATGATTATGAGTTATTCATATGATTGTGGAAAGGAACTGTTGAGTGATGTTACATGGATAAAATATTGTTGGTGGATTTTTAACATGGAGAAGATAATAGACTTTATAGTCTATTTGACTCTTCTAATGGATTGCTCGTTCCGCTGCAACTATGGTTGAAATTTTTATCATTTACCATATGTTCTAAATCTCTGATTTATTGTTGATGAAGGCTATTGATAATTGAATTATCTTTAGTCATGATATTCTTTACTGAGCTAGTTGTGCTCACCCTTTTGCTTCACAATTCCTTTCAGGTAATAAGAGTGTAGCTGGGTCGAGCGAGGGTAACGGGGAAATAGAACGGTGGTCTCTAGCTGTGGATGTTCTCCCGAAGCAGTATAGAAAAGTTCATTTAGTAGTTATATTTGGTGAATCCAATAGGGTAAGGTGTACCCAACGTTGGAAGGGTGTTTTGCCACTGTCATACAAGATGTCTAATGACATACAACCTCGTGTCATCATAAGACAGGGTTGTGCTCATTCACTTGCTGAGTATATATACGAGCACTACCTATATAATCTTGGTGTTTGTTTGAAGTATAATTCTCAATTAGAGACAGTGGAGATAATGATAAGTCAAGAAAAAACTCACCATTGGGAAGAATATGATAGTAATCTTCTCGTTTTTCTTTGGGGTCTATTGGGTCAACCAAGGATAATTCTGTGGCCATATGATATCTATCATAACCTAGACGCGTGGCCTCCCATGTACGAAGGTTTCCTTGAGCACTTCCCAAAGATTCTAATTTCTAAAACAGTTTTTGACTATACCTTTATGTAAGGTGTCTTTGTGAGGTGCTGATACATGATGGTGTCCAATGTCACATTTGGTATATATTTGTATCCAAACTCATAACATATGTGTTGTTGTATTTTGCACGACAATTGTTGTAATAAAGTTGTAGTTGTTTTCTGTACCATGTATTTGACGACTCAGAATGGGTTGGATGGAATGGACCTATTTTGGGGTCGTTACATTTGGTATCAGAGCTTGGGGATATGATCACTGGCGGAGATCGGGGAATACAACTAGGAGGGGAGAGATGAGTAAATCCTTCGCTAGTGTGTCCTACCTAAGCTTATTAGACTGTCATAATATCGGGATATTATGTGATATGTTAATTTGTTAAATTAACCCTTGTTTTGAAGTTGTATTCTAGAATGATATTTGAAATACAGGAGATGAGCAATGGAAAAATTATGATGACAGGAAAGATGGAATTTGAAATGAAAGGAAGGTATTCTCAACTCTTCGAAATACCAGGTACGTAAATTTCGGGGACGAAATTTCATAAGGAGGGGAGATTGTAAGACCCCGAATTTTATGAAATAAAAGTATTCAATTTTTCTTATAATTACTATTCAGTAAATGGTTAAATTGATAAAAGTTTAAAGTTATAGGTGAAATATGAATTGTTGAGGAATATCTTTGGCCTGTAGTGCAAAGATGAATTGTAGATGAATATCTTTGGCCAGTAATGCAAAGATGAACTGTGGATGAATATCTTTGGCCTGTAGTGCAAAGATGACTTGTTGATGAATATCTTTGGCCCGTAGTGCAAAGATGAAGTTATTAGTATGATTATGAACAGGAACTGTGATTTGGTATAACCATGATCTTTGATGTTTCAGGTAAAGACAGGTGATGAAAATATTCTTCGTCCTAGGTGCGAAGAAAAATTTATAGTCACAATTATGATTATGAGTTATTCATATGATTGTGGAAAGGAACTGTTGAGTGATGTTACATGGATAAAATATTGTTGGTGGATTTTTAACATGGAGAAGATAATAGACTTTATAGTCTATTTGACTCTTCTAATGGATTGCTCGTTCCGCTGCAACTATGGTTGAAATTTTTATCATTTACCATATGTTCTAAATCTCTGATTTATTGTTGATGAAGGCTATTGATAATTGAATTATCTTTAGTCATGATATTCTTTACTGAGCTAGTTGTGCTCACCCTTTTGCTTCACAATTCCTTTCAGGTAATAAGAGTGTAGCTGGGTCGAGCGAGGGTAACGGGGAAATAGAACGGTGGTCTCTAGCTGTGGATGTTCTCCCGAAGCAGTATAGAAAAGTTCATTTAGTAGTTATATTTGGTGAATCCAATAGGGTAAGGTGTACCCAACGTTGGAAGGGTGTTTTGCCACTGTCATACAAGATGTCTAATGACATACAACCTCGTGTCATCATAAGACAGGGTTGTGCTCATTCACTTGCTGAGTATATATACGAGCACTACCTATATAATCTTGGTGTTTGTTTGAAGTATAATTCTCAATTAGAGACAGTGGAGATAATGATAAGTCAAGAAAAAACTCACCATTGGGAAGAATATGATAGTAATCTTCTCGTTTTTCTTTGGGGTCTATTGGGTCAACCAAGGATAATTCTGTGGCCATATGATATCTATCATAACCTAGACGCGTGGCCTCCCATGTACGAAGGTTTCCTTGAGCACTTCCCAAAGATTCTAATTTCTAAAACAGTTTTTGACTATACCTTTATGTAAGGTGTCTTTGTGAGGTGTTGATACATGATGGTGTCCAATGTCACATTTGGTATATATTTGTATCCAAACTCATAACATATGTGTTGTTGTATTTTGCACGACAATTGTTGTAATAAAGTTGTAGTTGTTTTCTGTACCATGTATTTGACGACTCAGAATGGGTTGGATGGAATGGACCTATTTTGGGGTCGTTACAGGTATCCTCGCGGTCTCATTCACTCCATTGTTAACATTCTCAGCTGTCATTCTCAAATACTGCCATAAAATAAGGGTTAATTAAACAAATTAACGTATCACATAATATCCATATATTATGACCGACCAACAAATAAGCTTAGGTAGGACACACTAACGAAGGATTTACACTACAAGAAAAAGGGCCATCTGCGACCAATGATATTAGCGACCGTCCTATACGGTCGTTGATAATATTATTAGCGACCGCTATCTGCGACCGCCACAAAATTTAGTCGCTAGTATATATCAGCGACCACATGCGATCGCTGATCGGTTGCTGAGAAGAATTTCCCTCCCAAAATTTGGTGCGAAACTTTGGCGCGGCGACCAATCTATATCAGCGACCGCTAGCGGTCGCTGATATGTCCACATCATTAAAAACTAGCGACCGCATGCGGTCGCTGATGGCGGTCGCTGATTCTTATAACCTTAATCAGATTCAGGCATTCGCTCGAACCAGTCGACAAGGAAAAAAAAGAGGGAGAAACTCAGACGAGGGAGAAGAGGGATTAGGGGGAGAAGAGAAGAGGAACCACCAACATCCGGCCGGCCGACGCCTTCACCACCACCGTACCACCGCCGGTAACCCCTTTAATCTTCCTTTCACAATTTATTGTATATTACAATCTTCCTTTCATAATTTATTACTTTCTACGTTCCAAAATTATGGGTAGCTGATATGAAGAATGATTTACTTTATTGTATATTATGGGTATATTCGTTTCAAAATTATGGGTATATTATTGGTAGCTCATATTTTGTTGGAGACTGATTTTGTTGGAGAAGTTCATATTTCCTTATGAATATGAAGAAATTCATATTTTGTTAGTAACTGATTTCCAAGTTCTACTAAAATGGAATGAGGAAGGACAGTTGATTCCCAAGTTATATCAATTGTTTTCACCAATAATTTTTTAAGAGCTTGAAATCCTGTTCTTTTAAAAAGCAGTAGGGAAGGACATTTGAAATGTTGCCAGTGTTCTAGAAATGATTTTCTGTTCTCGTCTAGTTGTTTTGGTTGCTGTAATTTTGAAGACTTCGATTGATTCAGATTTCAAAACATTTAAATGCCATTTTATTTTTCCAGATTTTATATATTAAAAAAGCTTTGTCCATCTGAATTCTCCACTGCTTTGCAGGGAAATCTGCTAGCCTGTGTTGTACATAATACATAGTTGCCCTTCCCTTGAAATTTGTTGCTAATCTCATTGGGTTTAGCACTTTCTTTAAAAAAAACATGTCAGACACAAGAACCAATTCTTTCCAAGTGCGTAGTCATCACTTCTTAATTAAGATTCACATTAATAATTCTAATTTGCTCAACTAATCTTTCCCTAATCATTAAATTTTGATTAGGTAAACTCTAAACACGAGTTATCTTAATTAATCAAGATTAATACTGATTAATCATGCTTAAAGTTAATCAAACCAAATGTGACCTTTTAGCAGTCAAGGGAAAGAACTTTTGACTATAACTTATAAGTTATAACCAAAATAACCAAGGCAAGTTATATAGTTACATTATTCATTAGAAATTAGAGTTCTCACAGCTTTTCTTTGTGTTCAGATATGGACCCTGGAATATATAAAGGCAATGAGTATATGTGATGTTATGTTAATTGCTTATACATTCTTGTTGCTCTTATATGCCTACAAATGGTCAAGTATGCATGCCATCGTGCATGTGGATAGTCCATATTATAGGGGAGACTCTGCCGAAATTTTTTCATTGGTCGGGTAATTTAGTCTTGTCCCAATGCATATGCAGACCATGCATGATGCAATGATTCATATTCTACCCCTAGGAATCTATTGTCTTTAGGTTCGTGTCAGTTAAAATATGTAGGATGACATAAGACCATACCTCATTCTAATTTAAGATCCATAACAATATTCCATGCCTTTGGATAGTCGATCTCAAGCTGTGTAATTGTTTTTGGCATGTATCCTTGTTCAATTCCCGAAGAATAATATATGATGCACACTCATGTTATATATGTACATATACATCTATATGTATATATAAGCATCATAAATGGCATTGAGCTGAATTGTAAATCTCTAACAAGGGAATACAATAATTCATGTCAACATAGGTACCGTGGAATCATGGACCTCTATTCAGACCTTAGTTGGATGGCACGACGAAAGTCAAGTGCCCAGATAGGTGCTATAGCTGAATTTAGAGCTGGTTACCAAATGTTTTTGGAGTATGCGTATAGTCACCCGGAATGTATGAATGGTAAGTTGCAGATACGATGTCCATGTTTGAAGTGTAAGAATATAAATTATATGGACAGAGACATGGTAAACTATCATTTACTTGTTTCTGGGTTCATGAGAAATTACGAAGAATGCTGGTGGGCACATGGGCAGAGAAGAGATGGAGGCATCACACAAGTACACAATTCGGGCAGTAGTACTTATCGTATGAATGAAATGGTTCATGATATTGCAGGGCCAGATTTTGATTGGGAGCAAGGCAGAGAGCAACCTATGAATTCTGATGCCAAAGACTTTTTTAAGTTGTTAGACGAGGGTAGCGAGCCATTGTGGCATGGTTGCACCAAACACACTATATTGTCTGTAGTGACGACATTACTTAACATCAAGGCTGATCATAACATGAGCCATGAGTGTTTTGAGTCGCTCTTGAAGGCCATTAAGAGTATGTTGCCTTACGGTGAGAAATTACCTAATAACTATTACTTTTGTAAGAAAATGGTGAAGAAGTTGGGTCTTGGATACCAAAAGATCGATGCATGTCCCAACGATTGCATGTTGTTTTATAAGGAAAATGAACAGATGACAAGGTACACGTTTTGCAGTCATGATCGGTTTAGGCCTAATAAAGAGGGTGTGACTACAAAAAAATCAAGTATACCGTTTAAGATTCTAAGGTATTTTCCAATAGCACATCGGCTAAAAAGATTGCACATGTCTTCAAGAACAGCAGAACATATGAGTTGGCATGCAAAATCTCCAACTAAAGATGGAGAACTAAATCATCCCGCAGATGGGAAGGCTTGGAAAGATTTCAACTTAGCACATCCTGGATTTACATTGGAACCTAGAAATGTGAGGCTTGGATTGTCCACCGATGGTTTCAATCCGTTTGGCCACTCAGCTGTTCCGTACTCATGTTAGCCTGTGATTGTTACTCCATACAACTTGCCTCCTTGGATGTGTATGAAACAGTCATACTTATTTCTTTCACTCGTGGTTCCTGGTCCTAAGAGTCCTGGAAAGAACTTAGATGTTTACTTGAGACCTCTTATAGACGAGTTGAAGGTATTGTGGGAGGATGGAGTACAGACTTGGGATGTTGCAACGAAAATAAATTTCAATCTTAGGGCAGCGGTTATGTGGACTATAAGTGACTTCCCAGCTTATGGTATGTTAGCTGGATGGAGTACACACGGGAAGTTGGCTTGTCCGTATTGTATGGAGCATACAAAGTCGTTTAATCTATCAAAAGGTCGAAAGCCTTGTTGGTTTGACTGTCATCGTCGGTTCTTACCGGTAGATCACCCGTTTCGAAGAAATAGAGAACACTTCAGGAAAGGGAAAGTAGATAATGATATGTCTGCACCGCGATTGTCGGGAACGGAGATGCGAGATCGTGTGATGAGATTGTCGGTTATCCCATTTGGTAAGGTTGATGCCACAAACATAATCAATGGGTTTGGTGAATCTCATAACTGGGTTCGGAGAAGCATCTTTTGGGAACTGCCTTATTGGTCTACAAATTTGATTCGTCATAATCTAGTTGTGATGCATATTGAGAAGAATGTGTTTGACAATGTGTTTAACACTGTGATGAATGTTACGGGGAAGACAAAAGATAACGATAAGGCACGTTTGGACATGAAAGATATTTGCAAGCGTCCTGGATTAGAACTTTATGAATCTCCTAATGGTAAGATTGTCAAACCTCATGCAAGGTACACATTGTCCAAAAAGCAAGTTGAAGATGTGTGCACATGGGTTAAGTCTCTGAAACTACCAGATGGATATGCGTCAAACATTACAAGGTGTGTTACGGGTGGAAAATTGCAAGGGATGAAGAGTCATGACTGTCATGTGTTCATGGAGAGACTCATGCCTATAGCATTTCGGGAACTGCTTGATAAACCAATATGGGATGCTTTAACGGATCTTAGTCGTTTCTTCAAAGACTTGTGTTCAAAATTATTGAATGAGAAGGACATGTTTGTACTTGAGAAGAACATCATAGAGATCACGTGTAAACTGGAAAAAATATTTCCACCTGGATTTTTTGACTCCATGGAGCATTTACAAATCCATCTTCCCTATGAAGCTCGTGTTGGGGGTCCAATTCAATATAGATGGATGTACTCTTTCGAGAGGGTGATGGGAAACCTTAAGAGAAAGGTGAAGAATAGAGCTTATGTCGAGGGGTCGATATGCGAGGCATACAGTTTCGATGAGATATCTACGTTTGTCTCAAACTATTTTTCGGACGAAGTCTTGACAAAGGCCAATCGAGTATTGAGACATGATGATGGGGGAAATGTTGAACTAAATGGTCGTCTCTCTATATTTGGTCTATCGGGCCGCGCTTATGAAAAAGGGAAGCGCATATTCCTCTCTGAGCAAGAATTACATACTGCACATACTTACATTCTTCTCAATTGCGAGGAGATTGACGAATTCGTGAGGTACACATGTAAACTTGATAATTTATCTTTTAAGTTGAAAATTTATTCTAATATGTTAATGTTTATAACATGGTATAGATTGTACGATGACGAGTTAAAACTGAAGCATCCCGACATAACTGATAAAGATATTCAAATCAATCGGGATAAAAAATTTGCACTTTGGCTAAAGGACAAAGTAAGTTCAATTTCTAAGCACGTTGTATATATATATATATATACTCCATGTTAACTATGACTTCATTTAATAAGATGGAGTTTTTGTAGGCTTTAACTGAGGGATCAACGATTCCGGCTAATGTACAAGTCCTAGCTATGGGACCAGACAGGGACCAAGTCAGCCGCAATGGTTACAAAATAAATGGTTGTGAATTTCACACAAAGGCATATGGGCGCGGTAAAAGAACAACGAACTCTGGAGTGTGTGTCCAAGGAGATTGTTACAATGAGCTTGGTCGTGCCTTTTATGGGGAGTTAGAGGAAATCGTAGAGTTGTCGTACAAGGGCACGTACGGGAGTCATATTCACTTGTTCAAGTGCCGTTGGTTTGATTCAGAAAAAGGGATACGCGTTGACAGACATGGAATCGTTGATATTGACCTCCATAGGTCTGCGTACTCCAACGAACCGTTTGTTTTACCAACTCAAACAGTACAAGTATACTACACTCCTAGTCCTGTTAAGAAAAGGGATAGACCGCCTACAGATTGGCAAGTTATAATTTATACTCCCGCGCGTAGTCGTGTAGAATTAGTTGATGGGGAGATTTACCAAGAGCAGATGCTTCAATGTCAAACTATAATAAATGTGGAAGACGACAATGAAGTAATCCAGTTAGATGGTGGAGATGAACCACATGAATTAGATCCTGAGTCAATACTTGTGTCAGATGATATTGATACTGAGGAGGAAGAGTTATTGACTGAATCTGACACTGAATCTGAAGCAGATGATGGTTATAAATCTGCAACACGTATACAAGATGATTCTGAATCAGACATTGACACTTGAAACAAATGAGGGAATCAATTAAAGCAGATATTGTTGTAATTAAAGCACGTCATCAATTTATGATACATTACCATTGTTATTATTCTTCTGATGTACTTTTGTAGAAGAGGTTCTACCTTGTTATTCTTATATTATTTTTGTTTAAAAAGTGAATGTATATTTGTTTGGAGTTGGGTGCAGTTCACTTCATATGAGATTTTTTAATGGACTGTCATTTTATATTCATATATATACATGTTTAAATCACTGTCATATTTATGTACTAAACTATTTAAATGTAATTTTTGTTTATTGTCATTTTATATTCATATATATACATGTTTATATCACTGTCATGTTTATTGTCATATATACATGTAATCAAATATGACTCTACAAAACATCTTGAAATTTGTAATATACAGATGGCTTCTGAAGCAGCGCAGAAAAAGCGCGGCTTGGGTAGGGGGCCTAATCATGTGCCCAAGGCCCCTACTAATCTGGATGATCGGATTCTTATTCAGATTCGCCCTCCTCCGAATAGCACGTACGTCCCGCATATATCAATTTTATATAAGCATTTAAGATTCCATTTATTGTATATTGGTAATGTTTTGATTGATATTATATTGGTTTGTGTCTTGGGTGCCTAGAAATATCCATATATGCATGTCGTCGTGCATGTGGCTAGTCCATATTATAGGGGAGACTCTGGCGATTTTTTTTTAAGTATTATATAAGTATAAGTTTGAAAAATGTTCATAAGTATTATAACTTAGATGTAAATTGCTTTAATATATGCTAATTGATGTTGTATATTATAGTGATTTTTCAGATAATAAAATCGTCAAGTGCATATCACAGCTGTGTTTACAGAATTGGCCTACAGCTGTGATTATATGGGCGAGCACACCTATCGCCCACAGGGATGCTGTTTGGGCATAATTTTAGGTATGTTTTTTTAAATTATGATAGATAATATTAATATAATATTCAAAGGATAATTATTTAGTAATGTTATTATTGTTGTTTTATTTGTAGAAAAGGTATAGATGGGAGGACGCGCATGCTTCGGTGATTCAGACATTATTCTGGCAGAAGTGCGCTGTCAGCACCAAGGACAACTTGAATAAAGAACGACAAAAAGCCATTCACAATGCCGAGATCGACCATCCAGGCCAGGGTGAGGATTATATGCACGAGCATAGCCCCTGGTGGTGCACACAGTCCATATGGGCTGAGATGTGTGCCCAATGGAGAGCTGAGAGCTGGGTGAAAAGACGAAAGACTGCCGCCACCAATAGAGCCTCGGGTGTATCCGATGGCACAAAGGCTAAAGGAACATACAAGGGCGGCAGTATTTCACAGTTGCAGCATATCACTGCCAGGGTACGTATTTACAAGTTTTAATATGTTTTCAATCATGAATTGTAGAAAATATATCCCATTTTTACTTAGTAATATTGTGTTATTTTTGTATAGGAGTCTCAGTCTCAAGGTCAGCCTATCCATTGGTTGGATGTATATGTGGCCACCCGTGATGGTCTGCCTGAGGCTATCCAGACAGCGGTAATAAATTTTAACAACTTGATCTTTAATTAATGCTTACAGAATTAATTTATTTTTAACTATTTAATTGTTAACATGATGATAGGACACTTATAAGCGTTTATTGAATGAGCGCTATCCTGAAGGCACTCCACGTCCGTCTATCGATCAAGAGTTGTGGGAGAGGGCGTCTGTTGTGAAGAAGAACTACATTAAAGGTCAAGGACAACGACGACACCCATCCTTCAGTGGCTCAGGCTGCTCTTCTACCCAGTCTACACAGTCATCGAGCCATCCAGCTGTTCATACTCCGGCTGACTGTGTGAGAGCTATATGTCAAGATCGGGATCTTCTGAAGATACTAGGCGGACATCTGGGGGCTCTGAGTGCTGAGGAGTTAGCTGAAGCAGTAGCGGCAGCAGCAGCATCACAACACGGGGATGGCGACGAGGTATAAAATCAATTTGTTGTATATTGTAATATACCAATATTAACACAATTAGTATATATTTCTAACCTGTTTTATTATTTTGTTAATTACAGGGTGATCAAAGAGGCGATGATGCTTGACGTACCTGCTTTAGATTAGTTTTATAGTTATAGTATAAGTTTGTACTTGTATATTCATTCTTAGGATGTTTGTATGTTACTTAAATAAGTTTTGAAATATTATTATATTTATTCAAAATCATATTGGTTTTGAATGGTTTATATACTAGTTTGGTGTATGTGTTGGTGGACGATGAATGTTTATATTGTTGTGTATGTTGTTGTTGGGTATGTATGTTGGGATAAAACAGGTACAAAACAGGTACAGATTTTTGGGATTTCTGCAAAACAGCAAGATTCTATTTTTTTTATTTTTCCATATCAGCGACCGCATGCGGTTGCTGGTAGGGTAATAGCGACGAATACTATTTGTGGACAATAGCGACGGTCGCTGATACCGGTCGCTGACACGTGGAACACGTCAGCTTTGGCCCTGGACCATGCTGACTAAGCTTAGCGACCAGATTTGTTATTCCGGTCGCGCATAGCGGTCGCAGATATATCGGTCGCTAATAGTGGTCGCTGATGTGCATCTCAGTGACCATATTTTGTGCGACGCCTTTTAGCGACAGCATACGGTCGCTGATGGGTATCTGCGACTGTATGCGGTCGCTGATAGGCGGTCGTTGATAAAGCTTTTTCTTGTAGTGTTACTCATCTCTTTCCTCCTAGTTCTATTCCCCGATCTCCGCTAGAGACCATATTCCTAAGCTCTGATACCAACTGTGACAACCCCAAAATAGGTATACATTCCACCCAACCTATTCTGAGTCGCCAAGTACATGGTACAGAAAACAACTACAACTTTATTACAAAAATTATAGTGTAAAATACAACAACACATATGTTGTGAGTTTTAATACCAACTGTGACTCATGTCCCAACTATGGACAACACCTCACATTGATACATTACATAAAGGTACAGTCAATAACTGTTTTAGAAATTAAAATCTTTGGAAAGTGCTCAAGAAAACCTTCGTACATGGGAGGCCATGCGTCTAGGTTATAATAGATATCATATGTCCACAGAATTATCTTTGTTTGACCCAATAGACCCCAAAAAAAATGAGAAGATTACTATCATATTTTTTCCAATGATGAGTCTTCTCTTGACATATCATTATCTCCACTGTCTCTAATTGAGAATTATACTTCAAACAAATACCAAGATTATATAGGTAATGCTCGTAGATATACTCAGCAAGTGGATGTGCACAATCCTATCTTATGATAACACGAGGTTGTATGTCATTAGACATCTTGTATGATATAGGCAAAACACCCTTCCAACGTTGGGTTTGCCTTACCCTATTGTATTCACCAAATATAACTACTAAATGATGTATAAAATACAACACACTTATTTTTATACTGCTTAGACCTCCATAGCTAGAGACCACCGTTCTATTTTCCTGTTACACTCGCTCGACCCAGCTACACTCTTATTACCTGAAAGGAATTGTGAAGCAAAAGGATGAGCTCAACTAGCTCAGTAAAGAATATTATAACTAAAGATAAATAAAGTATCAATAGCCTTTAACAGTAATAAATCAGAGATTTAGAACATATGGTAGATGATAAAAATTTTCAACCATAGTTGCAGCAGAACGAGGAATCCATTAGAAGAGTCAAATAGACCATAAAGTCTATTATCTTCTCCATGTTAAAAGTCCACCAATAATATTTTATCTCTGTAATATAAATCAACAGTTCTTATCCACATTCATGTGAATAACTCATAATCATATTTGTAGTTCTAAATTCCTCTTCTCATCCAGGACAAAGATAATTTTCATCACTTGTCTTTACCTGAAACATCAAAAATTATGGTTATACCAAATCACAGTTCCTATTCATAATCATACCAATAAATTCATCTTTCCACTATGGGCCAAAGATATTCGTCAACCGTTTATCTTTGCACTACTGGCCAAAGATATTCAACAACAGATAATCTTTGCACTACAGGCCAAAGATATTCATATCTCAAAGAAACACATAATCGTTTCAGAATTTATATAAACCATAATTATAACCATGTTGATCAATTCACCTTTGCACTTAAGCTAAAGATATTCAATTATAACTTCAATGGTCATGATCATACCAGACAACAATTCATCTTTACACTACTGACCAAAGAGAACCCGTAGTTACGATCATACCAATAATTTACCCATCTTTACACTCAAGTCAAAGATAAACATCATCATTAGAATTATAAAAATATTATATATGATAACAAAAATAATATAATCAACATATAGATTTAATCTCAAGAGTAAGATTCATAAATCAACGATAATTTGGTCAGTAAAAGAAACTAATTTTATCGTGAATAGTAACTCATGAATAGTAACCCCAACATGAAAAAAGTAAAAATTCTACAATAAAATTCATACCAATATTTCGGTATAATGATATTGAAAGAATAACGTTTCTTAAACTTATAACTAATTTATTTTAATTGTTTACACTTTACTAAATAATACATTTAATCATCCTAAAATGTCAAACTCATAAGATTTTATCACCAATAACCAAAACCCTCATCAAAAATCTGCATACACCTTATATACGATTCTCAACCCATAAAATCCTATTTTTCAATTTTCTTACTTCCCATAACATATTTAATTCATTTACTCATAACTAGTCCATTCTCAAAAAAAATACCAAATCAGTTTCAAAAATATTTCTTTTCTGAGATATAGCAGAATATAGTCCTATATTTAACATATATTTTTCTCAGAATTTTTTAAATTCATTTACTATTTTTTATATGGCCAAAACTGCCGAATATTTAGACATTTATCATAAATTGTACTTTTGTGCAAAAATTTTGAAATTTACAGAGTATACTTCTGTTATATACATGTACTCCCAATAAAAATTTCATTAATTTTGGAGTTAACCACACAGAGTTATAAGGGTTTACTTTTAAAATAGTCTTTTCCCATAAAATTCATAACTCTTAATCCATACATCCAAAAATTACCATTTTTGGACACAATCTAGAAAACTCGTCAAATTATCATTTCAAATTTTTTCAAAATATTTTAAGGTCAGAAAAATTACGAAATTGAAAAATATAATAACCCTTACAATCCCTTACCTCAAATGAGCAGTACTTCTGACTAGAATATCGGATGAAAAGTCGAAGGAACCTTGTACCGAACAACAACTCTCAAAGAATTTAAATACTCACAAAAATACGCTCGATAATATAGAGAGAGAAAACTTATGTTTCTGGTGTGATTTTCAATTCTAACATAAGCGCCTATTTATAAGAAAATACTAGAACGCCAAAAGAGACTAAATTAATAAAATAAAATATAATCTTTTCTTTCTTCCTACGCCTCCTCCACCAACCAAGCCAGCCATGTCTGAATATTGGGCAGCCCACATGTTAAAACAAAAGTGGGTCCCACCCATAAATTTTAAAAAAAAAGTATTTTATTTTCTGGAACTTCAATAATTCATAGAAAATAGTCCGTTTATCAGAAAAATACGAATTTTATGTCCATTCCACACGAAATCGAATTCTCTACAGCTTTGTAGCTTAAAGTTTTTCCGAATTCCAGACAGAAAATATTCAAAATCCACAAACAGATAATTTTTAACACCTTTTAAAATCCATAACAAATCATGCATTAATTTTTAAATGGTTCAAAATTTGTAGACATATACTCAACTTATATATGTGTAACATATTCAAAAATCACAACGATCCAACGGTCGGATTAAAATTATAACTCACGCAATAGAGCTTTAAGAACACCGATTTGATATTTTAAAACTTTCAATCCGACAAAATACTGATAAAACACCTCAACATTAATTCCTTCATTTATAACCATATAAATAAATCCATCATTTATATCCGCATCAAATAAATATTTTCTTATCATATAAATTAATAATTAATTATTCACAAGTAATATTACAGAATCACAATAATGACAACCAGACAGTTCCTAGGAAAGAGGGGGCTTTCCAATAAGAATTTCTCCTTACTAGCGCGCAATTAGATGACCAAACCTCTCCTTAGACAGAACTTTCTAGACATTGCCAATAATGCTATATAATAATATTATTCAAATAATATGAATTATTGATATGATAATGGAAAATACTGTGCAATGACAATTATTGAAACAACAATAATATAAAATATCAACGTAGCAATTATTGAATTAATAAAATAAAATATTGAACAGTAATTACTGTAACAATTATTGAGTATTGACTTCTTACGTAAGAATCAATAATTTAAAAATACTGTGCAATACCGTGTGCTACTGTGCAACAACGCGTATTACTTTACTTTACCCACCGGGTATTTCAACAGTGTTAACGGTAACGATTACGCCGTTATTTATAAAAATTTAAATTTGTCATTTTCTTTATCCGACAGTTATTCTGTTATGGGGCTCATAAATGGCTGCGCCGTCGTACGAATATTCTCCGACAGAAAGAATATTCCACGACCAAACGAATATTCCACGATAACAATAAATATTTTATAACCACTTGCTTATTTTGAAAATTTTGTACATTTAACCCATAACCAAAGCATTATATCAAATTAACACCTTATTATTCACAATAATAAATAGAAAAAATTTGATTTTATTCATTAAAAAGTTGGGGTCTTGCGCCCATTATGCCAAAACTATTAGGAATATTATTTATAGGCCACATAATTAATTACAAAACCCATAAATAAAGTGATTAAATTAATACAATATGTAAGCCAAATAATTACATAAATAGTAGATGTCACATAAGGAAATAAAATATTCTAACATGTTTAGCACAACATCACAAATCCGCAGAACAGAAAAATAGGGTTAACTCATACACCTCCCACAACAAAACACCAAATGGCTCACTCCCTCCGGAGCCCAAACGGAGATGTCATGGACTAATCACACCGCCACAGAAAGTGTCATGTCTCTCGTGCCAAGACGACATGCATGTGGTACCTCCATAGGTGGTTAGCTCAGGTATACCCTAAAGATCAATCTACAAAATGTAAGCCAAAAGGGGTTCCAATAACAAGGCTTACATGACCATACTCCAAACGACATTGAATTATCAAATACGAACATACTTAATTATCCAAGATATCAACGATTAAAATAACTCCCAAATGTGAACGAAAATATACAAAGAATGATACAAACGAATAAAGTATCCAAAATATATTGACATGATTAACTAGTTCAAAGAGTACAAATATGAGTTAGTATCAACGCCAACATGAAACTATCATATTAATTTCACACGGAACAATTATGTGAAATAATATCCAAATTTGAAACGGATACCAAAACGAATTAATAAATTTAACAAGATTATCGCTGAAGAAGTACGAAATCCGTACCTGAAGTAAGCAAGGTAATACCCAAAATTATAATCCCAAAATAGTTCGTTAAACTCTTTTCGTCCGAACTAATTACACAAATTAATAATACTAAATGTAAGTACATTTATAAAAATATGAACACTTCTATTTGGTACGACTATAAAATATAATTACTTATAATATTAAGATTTAATTCGTTCCATATAGTCATACATATTTATTTGTATAACATCTCTTGCAAATTATGCAAGCTTTCGTAAACTTAATTACTACTTCCATATTCTTTTTTATTTAAAGAAATCATCAATTTATTATTTTAGGATCTCCAAAAATCAATCATAGACTACTCCCTCAGTCCAATCTGATTGGAATAAAGTGATAATAATAAGTACATCCGTATAAGTATTACATTAATAAATAAACTCTCCCATCATTAAAATTCATTCTTAGTTCTTGAATTACAAAAGTACTTGCTCATGATGACAAAACAACATACTAACTTTAATAATTTATTATGGAAGCACATGATTTACCTCCACTTTATATAATGTATAATATACTTACTTGTTACTGATGAGATTTCCTCACTAGTGATCAAAATATCTAAACTTTCTTCACCCGAGCCCCCTTTGTAGCCGTTCCCTTTCTCTCCAAAGCAGCCACCTCTGTCCCGTTCCTCTTCTTATTCAGTTTGTATAGTGAAGTAATATTAGGTTTAGCTATTTATTAATTAGGTTGCCTCAATAAACTTCTAATTGGGTTAAATTAATATTAAGGCCCAAATTTTAACCATATAATATTATCTATTACTTATTAATATTTATTAGCCCACATAATTTAAATGACTACTTTGACCCAATTTAAAACCAAAAAAATTCAAACAATAATATATTTAAAATACAAACATAAATACTTTTTTTTCGGATATTACAACTACACCTTGCGACAGTCTTTTGCTGGAAGATTTTGGTTAGAACCAGATTCCAACGTTGGAAGTTTGAGACCAATGTTGTCATGAGTGTTGTACAAAGTTTTCAAAAGGTTAACGAAGTGTGTCTAGGCAAACTTCTAATACCAACCTTGGTCTCTAACTTCCAAAGTTGGTCTTCACTTCTAATACCAATCGAAATACCAACTTAATAATATTTTATTTCCTTCCCGATATTATTAACCACTTAATAATATCTTAATCATTTTCAAATATTATTAATCACTACTACTAGAACAACAAATTATCTAACATATAATCACATCATCAAACATTTGATAATACCTTACTTATTAGTAATATTATCAACCTTAGATAATATTTTGATCACTTAATCATTATCTTAAACTCTTATTTAATATCAAATCATATTCCATTACTTAATAATATTTTATTTCTTTCCCAATATTATTAACCACTTAATAACATCTTAATCATTTTCAAATATTCCATTACTTTATGTTTCACTAACTATTATTTAAAATATCAATTAATACACTGATATCAAACACCTAATAGTATTATTTTTTAATACTAAATGAACTTTCATTCAGTATGCGCTGAAAACTTAATTAAGGCTATGTTTGTTTGTAAGAATTATACTTGGTATAAAATTATTCCAAGTATCTTGTTTGTTTTTAAATTTAGACTTAGGACTATTAGTTCAGGGTTCCTCAGGGATTAGGACTCAAAACGAAAATAATTTTTTAAACGAAAAAAAAATTAATCCAAACAAGTGGCGTTGGAACCTTTTTCTAATTTTTCTAAATATTTTTTTATAATTTTTTTTTAACTCCACTTGAAGTGGCATTTGAACCTACTTTTTTTTTTAAAAACAAATTTGGGGAAAAGATGTCAAGAGAACCTTTTTTTTTAATGCCACGTTTGAACCTTATATATATATATATATATATATATATATATATATATATATATATATATATATATATATAAAATCAAATTTGGGAAAAAAATGTCAGTGAATTTTTTTTGAAGCGTTTGAACATATTTTATATATATATATATATATATATATATATATATATATATATATATATATATATATAGCAAATTTGGAAAAAAGAAGTGAGACTTTTGGAACCTTTTTTTTAACTTAACGCCAATGTGAAAGTTCAGTGGAATTTTTTTATTATTCAAATTTGTCCAACAGATAAAATCAACTGTACATTGCTCCAAGGGCAAAATTTTCCACTCATTTGGTATGTCTGATCATTCATGGCTATTAGCTCATTTTTTCCTTCCCTTTTGCATGTTTGATAAAATGCTTCAATCGACAACTATCATCTTCTTTTGTTTTTTTTGGTCCCCTCAGGACTACCTATATATACTATTATTGCTGAATCTATGTCACGACACCTCAATTGGTTTCTTTTAATTTCCAACTGCTTTTTCAGAATCCAAATTAATAGCGAATAAGAGAGAATGACAATAAAAGGAGGAGAGAGTCACAAATTCAAAATGTGATTTAACCAATTGGAATTAAAACTGGGGTTTGGTGCGAATATGGCTTCCCATCCCAGTAGCAGCATTGCACAGAAAGCAAGCTACAATAACGTATTCCAAGATTTTCTTCAATATATGCAAATACTTCTCAGCAGTTGATAATATTAGTCATTGTAGCGGCAGTAGCTACAATAACTTAACCATTGAATCATCTTAATAATGAGTCATATAGCATAAACAACATTTTCTCCCAAACAGAAGTGAGAGCTCATATAGCATGCACCAGAAACAAGCAGCAAGCAGCAGTAGCAGAGCATTGATCTACTCCAAAATAGGCAAAGTGAAGTTACACTTTGACCCCATTGAATCATCTTAAGAGAGGGTCCCAAGTGACAGCAGCATAATCAAAACATAATCCCAAGCTGAGATGAGTATACTCATAGAAACATGCACCCGGGACCAAAAACAAGGGAAGCAAAGACATAACCCCACAAAACCCAAAGAAGGGAAAACAGAAAAGACTAGTGCAAAATCATGAAATGGTTTATACAAATGGGCAATGTTTTAGAGCGTGGCTAGTAGATTAAGCCCCAAAAGAAAAATAAATCCACAAAACACAAAAAAAACTAATACGTTAAAGATATGTATAAACTTGGCGCCTCGCCTCCCAAGGCAACAAAAAAATCCCTCCAAAAAATTAAGTGGGCCTAGGCGGGCAGGCTAGGCAGACAAGGTGAGGCCTAGGCAGGTAAGACGGGGCCTAGGCAGGTAAGACGGGGCCTAGGCGGAGAATTTTTTTTATTTTAATAACTATCCAAACCAGATTTTGATATTTTTTTTAATGATTTACCATATTCATAATGCAGGTTGTAGCATATCAAAGCACAACAAGAAGTGAACAAGATCATGTCAAAATGGATAATTTTATTATAATTGTAATTTTTTGAACTTGTACCAACTCAAATTATATAAATGATTATACATTTGTAATATTTAGTTTAATTCAATATAATTCCTAAATTTATGTTTAGTTTCTTAAGTTTTAATATTGAATTGAATTCTTGAAATTTTAAATTTTATTATTTAAAAGTAATCTTGTTTATGTATAAAACTAATACGTTAAATATATGTTTGAACTTTGAACAACTGCATGTTTGTGTTTGAACTTTGACATTAACAATATGGATATGTGTTTGAACTTTAAGCAAATGCTTTTATTATCTTTATTATAGATTGTTTTGGCCTGCCAAGAAATGGGTAGGATCCTCAATACCTGAATCATCTATTCACAACTTGAGCTTGAGTTCAAAGAATTTAAAATGTTGGACCTTACCCTGTCAGATGAACCCACTTGATCTCTCTTATATTTTGAAAAAGCTTTCAGTGCCTCTTTTCTAGTCTTAAAATATCTGTATAGCGCATTCCTAAATTCGTAAACCTGATCATTGGCCTCTTCCCATGTGTCATAGAGTCCTGGGTTCCGACCTTCAAACACCACGTGTATCTTTCCTTACACTTACTTTATCTGATTAGCAAAAATAAAAAGAATTTTCCTCGAAATACGCATTTCTTATAAATTACATAAGGACAATGGAACACAATGAAGAGTTGAGGACTGATAAATTGGATTTACACGTGCACGAAAGCTTAAGCTATTATTTGACTCCAATTTTAGCACTAACAAATACCCAGTTGTGATGTATGCACACACCATTTTTCACAGATGGAAGCAAAGGTAGAGAGAGCTGCCACGCTGACGTCGATACTCCTGTCACACATAATTTCATAATCAGTATGATTATAGATGAAGTAACCCAAGGATTAAGATTAGGGTTTAGAGTTTGGGCAATGTTCTAAAAGGCAACCGCTAGGGCCTAGTCAGACATCATATTCAGAAGAAAGAGGCCACTACGGGTGTTGAACAATAGGTAGACCAGTTATGTTACAAACAAACGTAACAGAAAATTCATGATCAACTCCACGAACCTTAGAGGTAAAAGACCTATTTTCAGGGTCAACACTAGTGACGTTAGCCAAAAACTCCTTAACCAAGACAGGACGTGAATCAATATTCCCGCAATATCTTTGATTATTGATGCTTACGTAAAAAGTCACTCAATTTTACTTAATTCTTGCAACACTAGTTGACGCATAGTATCTCACATTATTGATTCAATTACTGTCATAGTATCATCTGCACAATATTTTATATTATTAAATTAATAATTGAGATAACAAATTTATTCATATGATTATTTATATTATTAACAATGTCTATAAAGTTCTGTCGAGGAAAGGGGTTAGGTCATCTAATTGCGCGCCAATAAGGAGAAATCTTTATCGGAAAGCCCCTCTTTCCTGGGAATGATCTGGTTATCAATATTGTATGTTATAATATTAATGATGAATAATTGTTGAAATATTAAAAATGTGTTTATTGAAGATAAGTGAATTACAAAAGTTAAAGGAGAATAATGCAAACTTAGAAAACTTTAGGGGTACCAAAGTGTAATAAGTAAATCAATCTGGACCGCAGGTGGTGGTTTTAATAGTAAATCAATCTGTACCGTCAGTGTTGGTTTTAATAGTAAATCAATCTGGATCGCATGTGGTGGTTTTAATAGTAAATCAATCTGGACCGTCGGTGGTGGTTTTAATAGTAAATTAATTTGGACCGTTGGTGGTGATTTTAATAGTAAATTAATATGGACCGTCGATTGTTGTTTTAATAGTAAATCAATAAGGACCGTCGATTGTGGTTTTAATAGTAAATCAATATGGACCGTTCATTTTAATAGTAAATCAATCTGGACCGTCCGTGAATTAGTTATTATTTAGTCCATTCTCCTATAAATAGAAGCTTAATTCTTCTTTCATTCTCACCAATTTACTAAGACTCACAAGAGAAACTGTAGAGAGAGAAACTATAGAGAGAAAGAAGAAGAGTATTCTGCTACTTCACTATTGCAGTATTCAGTATTCTCTATTTATTATTGTAAATAATAAGGTGTTAATTTGATATAATGCTTTGGTTATGGTTGAAATGTACAAAATTTTCAAAATAAGCAAGTGGTTATAAAATATTCATTGTTGTCGGGGAATATTCGTTTGGTCGTGGAATATTCTTTCTATCGGAGAATATTCATACGACGGCGCAACTATTTGTGGGCCTCATAACAGAATAACTGTCGGATGAAGAAAATGACAAATTTGAATTTTTATAAATAACGGCGTATTCGTTACCGTTAACATTGTTGAAATACCCGATGGGTAAAGTAAAGTAATACGCGTTGTTGCACAGTAGCACGCGGTATTGCACAGTATTTTTAAATTATTGATTTTTACATAAGAAGGCACTACTCAATAATTGTTACAGTAATTACTGTTCAATATTTTATTTTATTGATTCAATAATTGCTACGCTGATATTTTATATTATTGTTGTTTCAATAATTGTCATTGCACAGTATTTTTCATTATCAGATCAATAATTTATATTATTTGAATAATATTATTAGATAGCATTATTGGCAATGTCTAGAAAGTTCTGTCTAAGGAGAGGTTTGGTCATCTAATTGCGCGCCAGTAAGGAAAAATCCTTATTGGAAACCCCCCTCTTTCCTGGAAACTGCCTGGTTGTCATTATTGTGATTCTGTAATATTATTTGTGAATAATTAATTATTAATTTATATGATAAGAAAATATTTATTTGATGCGGATATAAATGATGAATTTATTTATGTGGTTATAAATGAAAGAATTAATGTTGAGGTATTTTATCAGTATTTTGTCGGATTGGAGGTTTTAAAATATCAAATCGGTGTTCTTAAAGCTCTATTGCATGAGTTATAATTTTAATCCGACCGTTGGATCGTTGTAATTTTTGGATATGTCAGACATATATAAATTGAGTATATGTCCATAAATTTTGAACCGTTAAAAATTAACGCATGATTTGTTATGAATTTTTAAAGGTGTTAAAAATCATTCGTTTGTGGATTTTGGATATTTTCTGTCTGGAATTTGAAAAAACTTAAAGCTACAAAGTTGTAGAGAATTCTATTTCGTGTGGAATGGACATAAAATTCTTATTTTTCTGATAAACGGACTATTTTCTATGAATTATTGAAGTTTCAAAAAATAAAATAATTTTTTTATTAAATTTATGGGTGGGACCCAATTTTGTTTTAACATGTGGGCTGCCCAATATTCAGACATGGCTGGCTTGGTTGATGGAGGAGGCGTAGGAAGAAAGAAAAGATTATATTATATTTTATTAATTTAGTCTCTTTTGGTGTTCTAGCATTTTCCTATAAATAGGCGCTTATGTTAGAATTGAAAATCACACCAGAAACATAAGTTTTCTCTCTCTATATTATCGAGCGTATTTTTGTAAGTATTTAGATTCTTTGAGAGTTGTTGTTCGGTACAAGGTTCCTTCGACTTTTCATCCGATATTCCAGTCAGAAATACTGCTCCTTTGAGGTAAAGGATTTTAAGGGTTATTATGTTTTTCAGTGTTATAATTTTTCTGACCTTCAAAAATTCAAAAAAAATTTAAAATGATAATTTGATGAGTTTTCTATATTGTTTTAAAAAAATGGCGATTTTTGCATGTATGGATTAAAAGTTATGAATTTTATGGAAATAGACTATTTTAAAAGTAAACTCTTATAACTCCTTGTGGTTAACTACAAAATTGGTGAAATTTTTATTGGGAGTACATGTATTTAACAGAAGTATACTCTGTAAAATTTAGAATTTTTGCACAAAAGTATAATTTATGATAAATGTCTAAATATTCGGCAGTTTTGGCCATATGAAAAATAGTAAATGAATTTTAAAAATTTCAGAAAAAATATATGTTCAATATGGGACTATATTCTGCTAAATCCCAGAAAAGAAATATTTTTTGGACTGATTTGGTATTTTTCTTGAAAATGGACTAGTTATAGGTAAATGAATTAAATATGTTATGTGAAGTAAGAAAATTGAAAAATAGGATTTTATGGCTTGAGAATTCTATATAAGGTATATGCAGATTTTTGATGAGGGTTTTGATTATTGGTGATGAAATCTTATGAGTTTAGTATTTTAGGATGATTAAATGCATTATTTAGTAAAGTGTAAACAATTAAAATAAATTATTTATAAGTTTAAGAAATGTTATTCTTTTAATATCATTATACCGAAATATTGGTATGAATTTTATTGTGGAATTTCTACCTTTTTCATGTCGGGGTTACTATTCTTGAATTACTATTCACGAGTTACTATTTACGGGGTACTATTCACGACAAAATTAGTTTCTTTTACTGACCAAATTATCGTTGATTTCTGAATCTTACTCTTGAGATTAAATCTATATGTTGATTATATTGTTTTTATTATCATATATAACATTTTTATAACCCTAATGATGAGGTTTATCTTTGACTTTAGTGTAAAGATGGGTAGATTATTGGTATGATCGTGATTATGGGTTCTCTTTGGCCAGTAGTGCAAAGATGAATTGTTGACTGGTATGATCATGACCATTGAAGTTATAATTGAATATCTTTAGCTTAAGTGCAAAGGTGAATTGATCAACATGGTTATAATTATAGTTTATATAAATTCTAAAATGATTATGTGTTTCTTTGAGATATGAATATCTTTGGCCCGTAGTGCAAAGATGACCTGTTATTGAATATCTTTGGCCCGTAGTACAAAGATGATCGGTTGTTGAATATCTTTGGCCTGTAGTGCAAAGATGATCTGTTGTTGAATATCTTTGGCCCGTAGTGCAAAGATAAACGGTTGACGAATATCTTTGGCCTGTAGTGCAAAGATGAATTTATTAGTATGATTATGAACCGGAACTGTGATTTGGTATAACCATGATTTTTGATATTTCAGGTAAAGACATGTGATAAAAATTATCTTCGTCCTGGATGCGAAGAGGAATTTAGAATCACAATTAGGATTATGAGTTATTCATATGATTGTGGACCATAACTGTTGATTGATGTTACAAGGATAAAATATTATTGGTGAATTTTTAACATGGAGAAGATAATAGACTTTATGGTCTGTTTGACTCTTCTAATGGATTGCTAGTTCCGCTGTAACTATGGTTAAATTTTTTTATCATTTACCATATGATCTAAATCTCTGATTTATTACTGTTGACGGCTATGGATAATTTATTTATCTTTAGTCATAATATTCTTTACTGAGCTAGTTGAGCTCACCTTTTTGCTTCATAATTTCTTTCAGGTAATAAGAGTGTAGCTGGGTCGGGCGAGGGTAACAGGAAAATAGAACGGTGTTCTCTATCTGTGGAGGTCTAAGTAGTATAAAAAAAAGTGTGTTGTATTTTATACATCATTTAGTAGTTATATTTGATGAATCCAATAGGGTAAGGCGAACCCAACGTTGGAAGGGCGTTTTGCCTCTATCATACAAAATGTCTAATGACATATAACCTCGTGTTATCATAAGACAGGATTATACACATCCACTTGCTGAGTATATTTACGAGCACTACCTATATAATCTTGGTGTTTATTTGAAGTATAATTCTCAATTAGAGACAGTGGAGATAATGATATGTCAAGAGAAGACTCACCATTGGAAAGAATATGATAGTAATCTTCTCATTTTTCTTTGGAGTCTATTGGGTCAACCAAAGATAATTTTATGGACATATGATATCTATCATAACCTAGACGCATGACCTCCCATGTACGAAGGTTTCCTTGAGCACTTCCCAAAGATTTTAATTTCTAAAACAGTTATTGACTGTACTTTTATGTAATGTATCAATGTGAGGTGCTGTCCATAGTTGGGACATGAGTCACAGTTGATATTAAAACTCACAGCATATGTGTTGTTTTATTTTGCATGACAATTATTGTAATAAAGTTGTAGTTATTTTCTGTACCATGTATTTGGCGACTCAGAATAGGTTGGGTGGAATGTATACCTATTTTGGGGTTGTCACATTATTTCTTTTCATATTCTTAAATCTAAACTTACTATGGTAAGTATTGCTTCTATAATCCCTGAAATTAGTACAATATTCTGTAGTTTTGTGCTTCATCTAGTATCGTTTCATTGGAATATTGGTCTGAACTTTCTTATTAAATTTTAATATTTTCACTCGGGGTACTATTCATGGGTTACTATTCACTCGGGGTAATATACACTCGGGTATTATTCACTCGGCGCTACTATTCATGGAGTACTATTCACGGGTTACTATTCACTCGGGATACTATTCACGATATACTATTTATGAGATACTATTCACGGGGTACTGTTCACGATAAAAGTGATTTATTTTCTGTCCAAATTATTTTTGATACATGAATATTTATTTATTCGGGGTACTTTACATAACGGGATGTTATTCATTTAGTACTATTCACTCAGGGTACTATTCACGGGATACTATTCACGATAAAATTGATTTATTTTCTAACTAAATTATCTTTGATATATGAATCTTATTCTTAAATTTGAATCCACATAATTTAGTTATCATGTTGATGATTTGGATATTCTTGAAATCTGGATAAATTAAATTATAAATTTCTAATATTTATTCTTGATATCACTTGGTTGAATCCTTATATCATTGTCATCATTCTCATGTTTATATTGTGGTGAAAGTCATCTTTGGCCCGAAGTGCAAAGATGGATGGTTGATTATTGATTTTACAATATTATATCTTTTTCCCGTAATGTAAAGATGGACAGGCGTATGACATGATCATGACTTATAATGTTACAGAAAAATGATGCAAGACCCCAACTTTTATGAATAAAGATTAATTTTTTTTCGAAATATATTTTTGAATATTATGGTGTGGATTTGATATAATGTTATAGTTGTGGGTAAAATTTATAAATTTTGCAAAGTATGCAAGTTGTTATAGAATATTTGATTGGTCGGCAAATATTCGTTTTAACAGGGAATATTCGTACGATGACACAATCATTGGTGGACCCCACAACGGAATTATTGTCGGAGTTAGAAAACGACAGAAATATCTTTTTATGAAAATAACGGCGGAAGTTTTACCGTTAACTGTTAAAATACCCGGCGATAAAAGTACAGTAATACGCATGGTTTCATAGTAGCACACGGTATTAATTATTGATGCTTACGTGAGAAGTCACTCAGTTTTGTTCAATTATTGCTACAATAATTGTAAGACCCCAACTTTTATGAATAAAGATGAATTTTCTATAAATATCATTTTTGAATATTATGGAGTGAATTTGTTATAACGTTATAGTTGTGGGTAATATTTATAAATTTTGCAAAGTACGCAAGTTGTTATATAATATTCGATTGTTCGAAAAATATTCGTTTTAACAGGGAATATTCGTACGACGGCACAATCATTGGTGGACCCCACAACAGAATTATTATCGGATTGAGAAAACGACAAGTTTGAGTTTTATAAATAACGGCGTAGTTGTTACTGTTAACACTGTTAGAATACCTGGTGGTTAAAATACAGTAATACGCGTTATTGCACAGTAGCCCACGATATTGCACAATATTTTTAAATTATTGATTCTTACGTAATAAGGCACTACTCAATAATTGTTGCAGTAATTACTTTTCAATATTATTCTGAGCATTCTTGATAAATTTTAACTTTTTTATGCCGGAGTACTATTCACGGGTTACTATTCCCGAAGTACTATTCACGGGATACTATTCACTCGAGTACTATTCACCCGGAGTACTATTCATGATAAAAATTAATTCGTTTTCAGTCCAAATTATTTTTGGTACAATATTATTTTTGAATTTTACTCCACAAAGAAGTATCATGTTGACAATTTGGACGTTATTGATTTATAGATAAATTAAATTATAAATCTTTAAAAATTTATTCTTGAACTTGTTTTATTGAATTCCTATATCATTGTCATCATTCTTATGCTTATATTCTGTTGAAAGTCATCTGTGGCCTGTAGTGCATAGATGAACTTGGTATGATAATGACAAAAAATTATTCGGTATAATCATGACTGTAATGTTACAAATGATGTGGTAATTATTTCCTTAAATTAAATCCTTCAGATAAAATTATCATTACTCAAATTAATTTACATTAATCAATTTAGTTACTAAATTAATTCACCATAATTTTATCAACCATTTATTTATCTCAATAAATAAATAAATTTAAAATATTTATTTAATTCAATAAATATTTATTTAATTCAATAAATATTTAAAATTAATTACTAAATTCATTTAATTCCTTCGATAGTTAACTAAACTATTAAACATCACTTTCTCAATATATGAATATATATTTCTCTTCACACCAGATCATATATTTCAACATATACAACACGTATATATATATACTTAAACTCAAAACATCTCATAATAAGAATTTTAATTATTAAATTCTTAGTTTAATAATTTATAAAAAAAATTCGGGTTGTTACATCCTTCCCTCCTTATAAGGATTCCGTTCTCGGAATCACCGAAACCCTACTTTACTCAGGTTTTCATCAAATCTCTTCGTTGAATAACTTCAACACATTACCTTAATATAGGTTTTATATTTCCTACTCCCACCATTGTTGATAATAATTCTTGTAAGTTTTATTTCATAACTCTTACTTAGACTCAATTATATTTGAGTATTACATATTCTTTGACTAGTTCATTTCTTTTTCTAAGGATCGTTATCATATACTCAACTCATAAACACTCAGGATATTACAGAAGATAGTAGATTTTATTCTCTAGTTGACTCTTCTAATGGATTACTTGTTCTGCTGCAGTTAAACTTGATGTTTATTATATTTTATCAGTTTAACACTGTTGAAGGCTAACGATAAATTATTCTGTATTATCTTAGTCATAATATTTTTACTGGGCTAGTTGAGCTCACCATTTTACTTTCATTGTTCTATTCAGGAAATGAGAACGTAGCCGGGACTAGTCGGGAAAAGGAGTGACGGTCCAGATTATAGTATTAGTAGTCCTCACTATTTTATGAAATAGTGTGATAATAAATGTATTGAGGACTTTATTTGAGTTTGAATACTGTCTAGAAGACAACATTCGTATTAAAACTCTCAATTTATGTTTTGTCGTATGTCACACGATAGTTGTATTATTAAGTTGTATTTGAATTTTATACCATGTATTTGGCGACTCAAGATGGGTGATGTATACCTATTTTGGGGGCGGCACAGTTGGTATCAAAGCTTAGGGATATGTTCCCTGGCTGAGATGTGAGACAAGAACTAGGAGGGGAGAGACGGCGAATTCCTTCGCTAGTATGACCTACCTAAGTTTATTCGGTATTTAATTGGTCGGTCAGAGTATAGTGATAATATGTGACATGTCAATTAACCCTTATTTTGTTGCAGTATTTGAAAATGACATCCGAGAATTTTGAGAATAGCAACGGATCACATGAGACCGTTGAATCACCAACGATCAATAACCAGGAAAATGTGCATCATGAAGGCAACAATCCTCATGCAAATAATAACACCAACCAAATGATGAACGATGGAATGTTCAGAGGCTTTTTGCAATTCATACAACATTAGGCAAGAGAGACTCTTGTCCGAAATGTAGGTGTAAACACTGGAAACTCTCGGACGGTCACTGCTAAACAGTTTAAGGTGTTGGGACCACCGGAGTTTTTTGGAGAACCAAAATCACTTATGGCGGAGACGTGGATAAAGCAGATCAACAAGATATTTGATGTCTTAGGATGCTCCGAGGAGTAAAAGGTTCCCTTTGCCACCTTCATGTTACGGGCAGAAGCAGATTACTGGTGGGAATCTGTAAAGCATACTCAACCTGCCGCACTGAAGATGTCTTGGGAGAAGTTCCAAGAACTATTCAACGACAAGTACTTTCTCGAAAGTATTCGTCACATGAAAGAGGTAGAGTTCATTAAACTGGAGCAAAACAACATGACCGTGTCACAGTATGAAGCCAAGTTTGCTGAGTTGTCCCGGTTTGCGTCCCACTTAGTTGATAATGAGGAGAGAATGACGCGGATGTTTGTAAGAGGTTTAAAACTCGAGATACATCAATACCTTATCTCTCACAAACTTTATTTGTATTCAAATATTGTGAATAGAGCTTAGTTATTGGAACGTGATAATGAGTCAACTCAACCAAGAGAGAGCAGCCGGTAAAATGATAATACCAGTGGTAGCAGTCATCGAAGCGGTGACAACAAACGTGAAGGGAATCAACATACCAAAAATGGTAACCATTTCGGTGGCAATCATGGCTAAGATAATAAGAGTGGACATTTCAAGAAGAGGAGATTCAACAATGATGAAAAGACGTCAGCACCAGCACCCGTTATTAAGGAAGGAGAACGACCACCTATCATATGCTTTAAATGCGGAGGGGAGGGACACATCAGTCCAAACTGCGCGATGCCGTCCAAAGCATGTTATAATTGTGGAAGAGAAGGTCACCTAGCCCGATTTTATCGTGCACCGAAGACAAGTCCAGCTGGGATGGAGGCACCAAAGGCCATCCCAGAAAAGTCAAAGCCGGTAGTTTAAGGAAGAGCGTTTGTTGTGACCTCCCAGAAAGCAAGGACCCCGAACGAGGTCATCACGGGTAAGCTTATCATAAACTCTACCGAAGTCTATACCTTATTTGATATCGGTTCTACCCATTCTTTTATTTCTCCTACTTACGCTCAACGTTTAAATTTGACTCCGGAGAAATTAGACTTTGACTTATCTGTTAAAACTCCGTTGGGAGAAACCTTCATTACATCCACTATTTATAAGTCTTATTTGGTTCAAATCGGTACCCTCACATTTTCTGTCGATCTTATTTCATTGAATATACTTGCATTTGACGTAATTCTAGGGGTTGATTGGTTAACTACTCATCATGCAAAAATTGATTGTTTTCGTAAGGTTGTTAGCTTTTATATTCTTAACCAACCTATTATGTGGATTCAAGCAACAAAACCATTAAAATCAATCACTGTCATCTCAATCCATAAAGTTATTTGTTTATTGAAAAACGGATGTTAAGTTTTCTTAGCTCATGTCACGGATTTAAATAAAAATACGTCAGTTTTGAATGATATTTCTATTATTAATAATTTTCCTGATGTATTCCTTGAAGAACTTCCTGGCCTACCCCCCAAAGCGAGAAATTAAATTTTGTATCGACCTTGAACCTGGTACGAAACCCCTTTCCAAAGCCCCATATCGAATGGCTCCTATTGAACTTCAGGAGTTAAAGACCCAATTGCAGGAATTGTTAGACATCGTTTTCATTCATCCTAGTACGTCTCCTTAGGGTGCTCCTGTTCTATTCGTGAAGAAGAAAGATGGGAGTATGCGACTTTGTATTGATTATCGAGAGTTGAATCATGTCACCATCAAGAATAGGTACCCATTGCCAAGTATTGATGACCTATTTGATCAGTTGCAAGGCGCCAAATTCTTTTCAAAGATCCGGATATCATCAGTTAAAGATTAGAACCGATGACATTTCAAAGATGGCTTTCAGAACTCGGTACAGGCATTATGAATTCCTAGTCATGTCTTTTGGATTGACTCACTTTGTGGTCGTCTTTATTGATGACATCCTCATATATTCCAAAAGCCGTGAAGATCATGAGCAACACTTGAGGCTGATACTCCAAAAGCTTCGTGAAAACAAGCTTTGTGCCAAGTTAAAGAAATGCGAGTTTTAGCTTGAGGAAGTAGCATTCCTTGGGCACGTAGTATCAAGTCATGGAATATCTATTGACCCAGCAAAGATTGAAGCTATTCAAAGCTGGGATCAACCTAAATTAGTGACCGAAGTACGTAGCTTTCTCGGTTTAGCTGGTTATTATCGGAGATTTGTAGAAGGGTTTTCTCGAATCACTACTCCATTAACTCAACTGACTCGGAAAGATACAAAATTCGATTGGAGCATGAAATATGAGAAGAGTTTTCAAGAACTCAAGAGGAGACTCATTTTAGAACCTTTTCTGATAATATCATCTGGCTCGAAGGGATTTGTCATCTACAGTGATGCTTCGGGCAAAGGGTTAGGATGTGTTCTCATGCAACATATGAAAGTTATAGCCTATGCCTCTCGGTAACTTAAAGAATATGAGATGAATTATCCTACTCATGATCTAGAGTTGGCAGTTGTTGTCTTCACACTTAAAATTTAGAGGCATTACTTGTATGGGGAGAAAGTGGAGATCTTTACAGATCATAAAAGCCTCAAATATTTTTTCACCCAAAAGGAACTCAATATGCGGCAAAGACGTTGGCTTGAACTGTTGAAAGATTATGATCATACCATCCAATACCATCCTGAAAAAGCGAACGTGGTAGTTGACGCATTGAGTAGAAGATCATATGCGGGTACAAGTGCGATATTGTCAACGCAAATGCCCATTTTGTATGACTTGCAAAGGATGAAGATAGAGTTAAAGACTCTAGGAACCTATGTGATGATGGCGAATATACGAGTAGAATCGACTTTAATCGATAAAGTTAAAGCTGCTCAAGCCACAAACCTGGAGCTGATGTATTTGAGGTAGAAAGTACAAGAAGGTGCTATGTCGGAAGCAAGAATCGATGAAGAAGGAATTCTTCGAGTCAACTCCAGACTTTGTGTTCCTAACGACCCTGATTTAAAGTATAAAATCATGACGGAGGCGCACAACACACCGTTTGCAATCCATCCTGGGACTACCAAAATGTATCATGATCTTCGACATACATTTTGGTGGAGCAATATGAAGAGAGAGATCGCGGAGTTTATCTCAAGGTGTCTAACTTGTTAACGAGTCAAGGCGAAGCATCAAGTACCAAAAGGTCCATTGCAACCACTTAAAATTCCAGAATGGAAGTGGGAGCACATTACCATAGATTTTGTTATCGGTCTTCCCAAGGTTTCTCAAGGCATAGATGCGATTTGGGTCATTGTTGATAGATTGACCAAGTCGGCTCATTTCTTACTTATACGAGAAACTTATACACTTGAACGTCTTGCTCGTATGTACATAAACGAGATTGTAAGATTGCATGGTATGCCAGTATCCATAGTTTCTGATCGAGACCCAAGATTCACTTCAAGATTTTGGGTTAGTTTACAAAAAGCTATGGGCACAGATTTACAATTTAGTTCGACTTATCATCCTTAAACGGACGGGAAGTCAGAGAGGACTATTCAAACTCTTGAAGATCTATTAAGACTCTGTGTCCTTGACTTCAAGGGAAGTTGGGACAAGTTCTTACCATAGGTGGAGTTTTTCTACAATAATAATTATCAAGCAAGTATTGGCATGGCTCCATTCGAGGCGTTGTATGGAAGAAAGTGTCGTTCTCCAGTATACTGGGATGAGGTGGGTGAAACAACGTTGTTGGGACCGGAGTTGGTACATATGACTACGAAAAATTTTTAAACGATCTGACAATGTATAAAAACCTCACAAGATCGACAAAAGAGTTATACTGATCTTCATCGAAAGGACGTGGAATTCAGTATTGGAGAACATGTGTTGTTACGTGTTGCTCCATAGAAAGGAGTTACGAGTTTGGAAAGAGAGTTAATCTCAATCCTCGATTCATTAGCCCATTTTTAATCCTCGAACGAGTAGGAACTGTGGCCTATTGACTCGCCTTACCGCCAAGTATGTCTCATGTTCATAATATTTTTCACATATCTATGTTACGTAAATATGTGAAAGACCCGAACCACATTATTGAGTTAGAACCGGACGAAATAGCGGAATATTTAACGTATGAAGAGGTTCCTGTTAAAATCTTGGATAAGAAGGAGCATATTTTACACTCCAAGGTTATACCTCAAGTCAAAGTTTTGTGGAGAAACCACGATGTTGAGGAAATGACCTGGGAGTTAGAATCTGAAATGAAATCAAGGTATCCTTACCTCTTCGACATACTAGGCACGTACCCTAATTTCAAGGGCGAAATTTTATAAGAAGGGGAGATTGTAAGACCTCAACTTTTATGAATAAAGATGAATTTTCTATAAATATAATTTTTGAATATTATGGAGTGAATTTATTATAATGTTATAGTTATGGGTAATATTTATAACTTTTGCAAAGTACGCAAGTTGTTATATAATATTCTATTGGTCGGGAAATATTCGTTTTAACAGGAAATATTCGTTCGACGGCATAATCATTGGTGGACCCCACAACAGAATTATTGTCGAATTGAGAAAACGACAAGTTTGAGTTTTATAAATAACGGCGTAGTTGTTACCGTTAACACTGTTGGAATACCTGGTGGTTAAAATACAGTAATACGCGTTGTTGCACAGTAGCCCACGGTATTGTACAGTATTTTTGAATTATTGATTCTTACGTAAGAAGGCACTACACAATAATTGTTACAGTAATTACTGTTTAATATTTTATTTTATTAGTTTAATAATTACTGCGTTGATATTTTATATTATTGTTGTTTCAATAATTGTCACGACACAGTATTTTCCATTATCAGATCAATAATTCATATTATTTGAATAATATTAATAGATAGCACTATTGGCAATGTCTAGAAAGTTCTGTCAAGGAGAGGTTTGGTCACCTAATTACGCGCCAGTAAGGAGAAATCCTTATTGGAAAGCCCCATCTTTCCTAGGAACGGTCTGGTTGTCATTATTGTGATTCTGTAATATTTTTTTGTGAATAATTAATTATTGATTTATAAGATAAGAAAATATTTATTTTATGTGGACATATTTGATGGATAGGAAAATATTTATTTTATGTGGTTATAAATGAAAGAATTAATGTTGAGGTGTTTTATCAGTATTTTGTCGGATTGAAGGTATTAAAAAATCAAATCGGTATTCTTAAAGCTCTATTGCGTGAGTTATAATTTTAATTTGACCGTTGGATCGTTGTGATTTTTGAATATGTTATACATATATAAGTGGAGTATATGTCCACAAATTTTGAACCGTTAAAAATTAACGTATGATTTGTTATGAATTTTAAGAGGTGTTAAAAATTATCCGTTTGTGGAATTTGGATATTTTCTGTTTGGAATTTGGAAAAATTTTCTTCTGCAAAGTTATAGAGAATTCGATTTCGTGTGGAATGGATGTAAAATTCGTATTTTTCTGATAAAATGACTATTTATTATGAATTATTAAAATTTCAGAAATTAAAATATTTTTATTAAAAATATGGGTGGTCCCCACTTTTGGTTGTTGGGAAAGGTGGCTGATTTTAGTGGGCCCCACTTGTGGTGGCTGAATTTTTTTCAAATACATGTGCGTAGAAATTTTTTTATTATTATTTTAGTCTCCTATGGCGTTCTAGCATTTTTCTATAAATTGGCGCTTAAGTTAGAATTAAAAATCACACCATAATCAGAGAATTCTTCTTCTATAATCTTGAGCGTATTTCTTTAGAGTTTTAAAAAGCTTTGAGCGTAGAAAACAGTGAAAATTTTCTTCAAGAATATCCCCGCTATACCAGTTAGAATACTCTTCTTTTTAAGGTAAGGGATGTTATTTTTGTTCAATATTCGCTTGAAATAATATTTTCTTCCATATTCTGTAGTATGTAAGTAATATTATTTCGTTTCAGATTTCGAATTCTATACTCGTTTTGTTAAAATTTTGGCTTCTATACTCCATGAAATTAGTAGAATATCCTTGATATTTGCGCTTCATCCAGTATCTTTTCATGAAAATATTATTCTGAGCATTCTTAATAAATTTTAACTTTTTCATGCTGGAGTACTATTCACGGGGTTATTATTCCCAAAGTACTATTCACGATATACTATTCACTCGAGTACTATTTACTCGGGATACTATTCATGATAAAAATTGATTCATTTTTTGTTCAAATTATTTTTGGTGCAATATTATTCTTGAATTTCACTCCACAAAGTAGTATCATGTTAACAACTTGGACGTTATTGATTTCTGAATAGATTAAATTATAAATCGTTAAAAATTTATTCTTGAACTTATTTTATTGAATTCCTATATCATTATCATCATCCTCATGTTTATATTCTGTTGAAAGTCATCTGTGGCCTGTAGTGCATAGATGGACTTGGTATGATTATGACCAGAGATTATTTGGTATAATCATGACCGTAATGTTACAATTGTTGTGGTAAAAGTCCTCATTGGCCCGTAGTGCATTGATGGACAGTTGTTAGCATGATCATGACCATTGATGAATACACGAATATCCTTGGCCCGTAGTGCATGGATAATTTATGGTCGTGATACTAATGAATATCCTTGGCCGTAGTGCAGGGATGATGTGGATTATTTATTAATCTGAGTCTCAGCGATAAAAGTGATGAAAAACCTTTTAAATCATAGAAGATAGTAGATTTTATTCTCTACTTGACTCTTCTAATGGATTGCTTGTTCCGCTGCAGTTAAACTTGATGTTTGTTATATTTTATCAGTTTAACACTATTGAAGGCTAACGATAAATTATTCTGCATTATCTTAGTCATAATATTTCATACTAGGCTAGTTGAGCTTACCCTTTTGCTTTCATTGTTCTCTTCAGGAAATGAGAACGTAGCCGGGACTAGTCGGGGAACGGAGTGACGGTCTAGATGATAGTATTAGTAGTCATCACTATTCTATGAAATAGTGTGATAATAAATATATTGAGGACTTCATTTGAGTTTGAATACTGTCTAGAAGATAACATTCGTATTAAAACTCTCAGTTTATGTTTTATCGTATGTCACACAACAGTTGTATTATTAAGTTGTATTTGAAATTTGTACCATGTATTTGGCGACTCAAGATGGGTGATGTATACCTATTTTGGGGGCGTCACAATAATTGCTGCATATTATCTCACGTTATTTGATTCAATTATTGCCAATATTTTGTATATTATTAAATCAATAATTGAGATGACAAGTTATTCATATTATTATAAGCATAATTAACAATGTCTAGAAAGTTCTGTCGAGGAAAGGGGTTTGGTCACCTAATTGCGCGCCAATAGGGAGAAATCCTTATCGAAAAGTCCCCCTCTTTCCTGGGAACAATCTGATTGTTAATATTGCGAGTTATAATACTGATGAATAAATGTTGTTAAAAATATTGAGAAAATTTTTATGAAGTATTTGTGATAAATTTTACTTATTATTTGGACCCCCACTTACCCATTTTCAAAACTGTCGATAAAAAGTTATCTCAATTTTATTATATATATATATATATATGTCGGGGAAAAAGGGGTGGAAGAAACGTATAAAAGAGGGAGTATTAGGTGTGTATTGTGTGTGGGGTGTGTGAATATACATATAACATGTGTGTGTGCGTGTGGGTGAGGGAATAAAGAAAATGGGAGAGAAAAGTGTGGTTAGAATGTGGTGGTGGGTGGAAAAGTTGTTGATATGTGTAAATTTATATATATATATATATATATATATATATATATATATATATATATATATATATATATATATATATATATATAGTTTTGTTTTAGTAGATTATAAATATAATATATTATATTTTATTTATAGTTTTTGTTTTATTAGAATATTTTATTGCACACTAATTGTGACGCCCCCAAAATAGGTATACATCACCTATTCTGAGTTGTCAAATACATGATATAAAATTTAAATACAACTTAATTATACAACAGTCGTGTAAAATACGACTAAACATAAGATGTGAGTTTAAATACAACACTTTCTTCTAAACAGGATTCAAACTCAAAATAAGTCCTCAATACATTTATTTTTCACACTATTTCATAGAATAGTGATGACTACTAATGCTATCATCTGAATCGTCACTCCGTTCCTCGACTAGTCCCCGCTACGTTCTCATTTCCTGAAGAGAACAATGAAAACAAAAGGATGAGCTCAACTAGTCCAGTAAGAAATATTATGACTAAGATAATGCACAATAAATTATCATTAGCCTTCAATAGTGTTAAACTGATAAAATATAACAAACATCAAGTTTAACTGCAGCAGAACAAGCAACCCATTAGAAGAGTCAAGTAGAGAATAAAATCTACTATCTTCTATGATTTCAAAGGTTTTTCATGACTTTTATCGCTGGGACTCAGCTTAATAAATAATTCACATCATCCTTGCACTACGGCCAAGGATATTCATTAGTATCACAACCACAAATTATCTATACACTACGAGGCAAGGATATTCGTGTATTCATCAATGGTCATGATCATGCCAACAACTTTTACCATCTCATTTGTAATATTACGGTCATGATTATACCGAATAACCCCTGATCATAATCATACTAAGTCCATCTATGCACTACAGGCCACAGATGACTTTCAACAAAATATAAACATGAGGATGATGACAATGATATAAGAATTCAATAAAACAAGTTCAAGAATTAATTTATCCAGGAACCAATAACGTCCAAATTCTCAACATGATACTGCTTTGTGGAGTAAAATTCAAGAATGCTCAGAAGAATATTTCCATGAAAAGATACTGGATGAAACACAAATATTAAGGATATTCCACTAATTTCATGGAGTATAAAAGTCAAAATTTTAACCAACTGAATATAATAAAGAATGAAATAATAAAAGAAATCACCATGCATGCGATAGACCGCACATTCAGGTTATTCTAACATAAAAATAAATAATAGAACCAGGTCATACGTAAACGCACCGACAGGATATTCCGACAGAATAATAAATAATGGAACCAGGTCCGGCGTAAACGCATAGACAGGATATTCCGACAGAATAATAAATAATGGAACCAGGTACGGCGTAAAGCACAGACAGGATATTCCGACAGAATAATAAATAATGGAACCAGGTCCGGCACAAAGCACAGACATGATGTTCCAACAGAATAATAAAAATGTAATAACAGAAGAATTTCTCCAAGTATAGGGTAGCCCGTGTATACAGGTTATTCCAACAGAATAATAAAGAATGGAATAACAGAAGTTCTCTTCATGAATAAGAAAGAATACCGAGTACAACAAATAATATTCCTTACCGTAAAAGAAACTTGATATCGGAGTAGTGAAGTAGCAGAATACTTTACTTCTTTCTCTCTATAGTTTCTCTTTCTAGAGTTTCAGTGAATTCGTAAGAAAATAATGAAAGAATGAGCTTCTATTTATAGAAAAATTGACTGCGTAGTAACTAACTCATGAACGGTCTAGATTGATTTACTTTAATCTGACGGTCCATATTTAAAGCAAAATCTTTTAAATAAAATATAATATATTCTATTTATAATCTAATAAAACGAATAACTTTATAAAAGATTTTACTATACAAATACTATGCAGGCACTATGCAAATACTATGCATAATAAAATATAATATATTCTAATTATTGTCTAATAAAATAGATAACTTTATAAAAGTATTCTGTTTTATATAAAAATATTTTACTATTAGCCTAATAAAACGAACAACTTTATAAAAGTATTCTGTTTTATTACATTAATAATACCAATAAAATAAAATTGAGTTACTTATCACGTAAGCATCAATAATCAATACCGTGTGCTACTATACAACCACGCGTATTACTGTACTTTTACTACCGAGTAGTTCAACAGTATTAATGGTAAAACTTCCGCTGTTATTTTTATAAAGTATTTTTGTCATTTTCTCAATTCGATAATAATTCCGTTGTGGGGTCCACCAATGATTGTGTCATCATACGAATATTTTTTGTTAAAATGAATATTTCCCGACCAATCGAATATTATATAGCAACTTGCGTACTTTGTAAAATTTATAAATATTACCCACAACTATAACATTATATCAATTTCACTCCATAATATTCAAAAATGATATTTATAGAAAATTCATCTTTATTTATAAAAGTTGGGGTCTTACAACCTCCCCTTCTTATGAAATTTCGCCCTCGAAATTAGGGTACGTACCTGGTTTATCGAAGAGGTAAGGATACCTTGACTTCATTTCAGATTCTAACTCCCAGGTCATTTCTTCAACATCATGATTTCTCCACAAAACTTTAACTTGAGGTATAACCTTAGAGCGTAGAATATGTTCTTTCTTATCCAAGATTTGAACAGGAACCTCTTCATACGTTAAATCTTCCGCTATTTCGTCCAGTTCTAACTCAATAATATGGTTCGGGTCTTCCATATATTTACGTAACATGGATATGTGAAAAATATTATGAACACGAGATATACTTGGCGGTAAAGCGAGTCTATACGCCACAGTTCCTACTCGATCGAGGATTAAAAATGGGCCAATGAATCGAGGATTGAGCTTTCCTTTCTTTTCAAATCTCGTAACTCCTTTCCACGGAGCAACTCGTAACAACACATAATCTCCTATATCAAATTTCACGTCCTTTCGATGAAGATCAGCATAACTCTTTTGTCGATCTTGTGAGATTTTTATACGTTGTCGGATCGTTTGAATCTTTTTTGTAGTCATACGTACCAACTCTGGTCCCAACAATGTTGCTTCACCCACCTCATCCCAGCATACTGGAGAACGACACTTTCTTCCATACAACGCCTCCAATGGAGCCATGCCAATACTGGCTTGATAACTGTTGTTGTAGGAAAACTCTACCAATGGTAAGAACTTATCCCAACTTCTCTTGAAGTTAAGGACATAGAGTCTTAATAAATCTTCAAGAGTTTGAATAGTCCTCTCTGATTGTCCGTCCGTCTGGGGATGAAATGCCGAACTAAATCGTAAATTCGGGCCCATAGCTTTTTGCAAACTAACCCAAAATCGTGAAGTGAATCTTGTGTCTCGATCAGAAACTATGGATACTGGCATACCATGCAGTCTAATAATCTCGTTTATGTACATATGAGCAAGACGTTCAAGTATATACGTTTCTCGTATTGGTAAGAAATGAGCAGATTTGGTCAATCTATCAACAATGGCCCAAATTGCATCAATACCTTGAGAAACCTTGGGAAGACCAGTAACGAAATCCATAGTAATGTGCTCCCACTTCCATTCTGGAATTTTAAGTGGTTGCAATGGACCTTTTGGTACTTGATGCTCCGCTTTGACTCGTTGACAAGTTAGACACCTTGAGATAAACAACGCTATCTCTCTATTCATATTGCTCTACCAAAATATATGATGAAGATCACGATACATTTTGGTACTCCCAGGATGGATTGCAAACGGTGTGTTGTGCGCCTCCATCAAGATTTTATACTTTAAATCAGGGTCGTTAGGAACACAAAGTTTGGAGTTTACTCGAAGTATTCCTTCTTCATCAATTCTTGCTTCCGGCATAGCACCTTCTTGCACTTTCTTCCTCATACGCATCAGCTCCAGGTCTGTAGCTTGAGCAACTTTAACTTTATCAATTAAAGTCGGTTCTACTCGTATATTCGACATCATCACATGGATCCTTGGAGTCTTTAACTCTATCTCCATCCTTTGCAAGTCACACAAAATGGGCCTTTGCGTTGTCAATATTGCACTCGTACCCGCATATGATCTTCTACTTAATGCGTTAGCTACCACGTTCACTTTTTCAGGATGGTATTGGATGGTATGATCATAATCTTTCAACAGTTCCAGCCAACGTCGTTGTCGCATGTTGAGTTCCTTTTGAGTGAAGAAATATTTGAGACTTTTATGATCCATAAAGATCTTCACTTTCTCCCCATACAAGTAATGCCTCCAAATTTTAAGTGCGAAGACAACAGCTGCCAACTCTAGATCATGAGTAGGATAATTTCTCTCATATTCTTTGAGTTATCTTGAAGCATAGGCTATGACTTTCCCATGTTGCATGAGAACACATCCCAACCTTTTGCCCGAAGCATCACTGTATATGACAAATCCCTCCGAGCCAGATGGTATTGTCAGAACATGTGCTGAAATGAGTCTCCTCTTGAGTTCTTGAAAACTCTTCTCACATTCTTTGCTCCAACCGAACTTTGTATCTTTCCGAGTCAGCTGAGTTAATGGAGTAGCGATTCGAGAAAATCCTTCCACGAATCTCCGATAATAACCAGCTAAACCGAGAAAGCTACGTACTTCGGTCACTGATTTAGGTTGCTCCTAGCTTTGAATAACTTCAATCTTTGCCGGGTCAACAAATATTCTATGACTTAATACTACGTGCCCAAGGAATGCTACTTCCTTAAGCCAGAACTCGCATTTCTTCAACTTGGCATAAAGTTTGTATTCACGAAGCTTTTGGAGTGTCAGCCTCAAGTGTTACTCATGATCTTCACGGCTTTTGGAATAAATAAGGATGTCATCAATAAAGACGACCACAAAGTGATCCAAATATTCCTTGAATACTCGGTTCATCATATCTATGAAGGCAGCAGGAGCATTAGTCAATCCAAAAGACATGACTAAGAATTCATAATGCCCGTACCGAGTTCTAAAGGCAGTCTTTGGAATATCCCCAGTTCTAACCTTCAGTTGATGATATCCAGAACGAAGATCGATTTTTGAAAAGAATTGTGCTCCTTGCAACTGGTCAAACATGTCATCAATACATGGCAATGAGTACCTATTTTTGATGGTGACATGATTCAACTCCCGATAATCAATACAAAGTCACATACTCCCATCTTTCTTCTTCACGAATAGAACAGGAGCACTCCAAGGAGAAGTACTAGGACGAATAAAGCCAATGTCTAACAATTCCTTCAGTTGGGTCTTTAACTCCTGAAGTTCAATAGGAGCCATTCGATATAGGGCTTTGGAAATGGGTTTTGTACCGGGTTCAAGGTCGATACAAAATTTAATTTCACGCTCTGGGGGTAGGCCATGAAGTTCTTCAGAGAATACGTCAGGAAATTCATTAACAATAAAAATATCATTCAAAACTGAAGTATTTTTGTTTAGATCCGTGACATGAGCTAAGAAAGCTTGACACCCATTTTTTAATAAACGAATAGCTTTATGGCTTGAGATGACAGTGATTGATTTTAATAGTTTGGCTGTTTGAATTCGCATAATAGGTTGATTAGGAATATAAAAACTAACAACCTTATGAAAATAATCAATTTTTGCATGATGAGTAGTTAACTAATCAATCCCTAGAATTACATCAAATGCAAGTATTTTCAATGAAATAAGATCGACAGGTAATGTGAGGGTACCATTTTGAACCAAACAAGACTTATAAACAGTGGATGTAATGAAGGTTTCTCCCAACAGAGTTTCCACAGATAAGTCAAAGTCTAATTTCTCCGGAGTCAAATTTAATCGTTGAGCGCAAATAGGAGAAATAAAAGAATGGGTAGAACCGGTATCAAATAAGGTATAGACTTCTTTAGAGTTTATGATAAGCTTACCCGTGATGACCTCGTTCGGGTTCCTTGCTTTCTGGGAGGTCAAACAAACGCTCTCCCTTGCACTACCGGTTTTGACTTTTCTGGGACGTCCTTTAGTGCCTCCGTCCTAGCTGAACTTGTCTTCGGTGAACGATAAAATTGGGCTAGGTGACCTTCTCTTTCACATTTATAACATGCTTTGGACGGCATCGCACAGTTTGGACTGATGTGTCCTTCCCCTCCGCATTTGAAGCATATGATAGGTGGTCGTTCTCCTTCCTTAACCACGGGTGCTGGTGCTGACGTCTTTCCATCATTGTTGAATCTCCTCTTCTTGAAATATCCATTCTTATTGTTTTGGCCATGATTACCACTGAAGTGGTTACCATTTCTGGCCTGCTGATTCCCTCCACGCTTGTTGTCACCGCTTCGATGACTGCTTTCACTGGTATTATCATTTTTCCAGTTGTTCTCTTTTGGTTGCGTTGACTCGTTATCGCGCTTCACTAACTGAGCCCTATTTACAACATCTGAATACAAACACAGTTTATGAGAAATAAGGTGTTGACGTATCTCCGGCTTCAAACCTCTTAAAAACATCCGCGTCATTCTCTCTTCATTATCCACCAAGTGGGACGTAAACTGGGACAGCTCGGCAAACTTAGCTTCGTACTGTGACACGGTCATATTATTCTGCTCCAACTTGATGAATTCTACCTCCTTCATGTGACGAATACTTTCGGAAAAGTACTTGTCATTGAATAGTTCCTGGAACTTCTCCCAAGACATCTTCAGTGCGGCAGGTTGAGTACGCTTTACAGATTTCCACCAGTAATCTGCCTCTGCCAGTAACATGAAGGTGGCAAAGGGAACCTTTTGCTCCTCGGAGCATCCCAAGATATCGAATATCTTGTTGATCTGTTTAATCCACGTCTCTGCCTTAAGTGATTTTGGCTCTCTAAAAAACTCCGGTGGTCCCAACTCCTTGAACTGTTTAGCGGTGACCGTCCGAGAGTTTTCAGTATTTCCACCTACATTTTGGACAGGAGCCGCTCTCGCCTGTTGTTGCATGAATTGCATAAAGCCTCTAAATATTCTATCATTCATCATTTGGTCAGTGTTGTTATTTGCATGAGGATTGTCGTCTTCCTGATGCACATTATCCTGATTATTGATATGTGGTGAATCAACGGTCGCCTGTGCTCCATTGCTATTCTCAACATTCTCGGATGTCATTTTCAAATACTGCCACAAAATAAGGGTTAAATAACATATCACATATTATCTCTATACTCTGACCGACCAATTAAATACCAAATAAACTTAGGTAGGTCATACTGGCGAAGGAATTTCCCGTCTCTCCCCTCCTAGTTCTAGTCTCACATCTTAGCCAGGGATCATATCCCTAAGCTTTGATACCAACTGTGACACCCCCAAAATAGGTATACATCACCTATTCTGAGTCGCCAAATACATGGTACAAAATTCAAATACAACTTAATAATACAACTATCGTGTGACATACGACAAAACATAAATTGAGAGTTTTAATACGAATGTTGTCTTCTAGACAGTATTCAAACTCAAATAAAGTCCTCAATATATTTATTATCATACTATTTCATAGAATAGTGAGGACTACTAATACTATCATCTGGACCGTCACTCCGTTTCCCGACTAGTCCCGGCTACGTTCTCATTTCTTGAAGAGAACAATGAAAGCAAAAGGGTGAGCTCAACTAGCCCAGTAAAAATATTATGACTAAGATAATACAGAATAATTTATCGTTAGCCTTCAAAGTGTTAAACTGATAAAATATAACAAACATCAAGTTTAACTGCAGCGGAACAAGCAATCCATTAGAAGAGTCAATTAGAGAATAAAATCTACTATCTTCTATAATTTAAAAGGTTTTTCATGACTTTTATCGCTGGGACCCAGCTTAATAAAAGTCATAAAAACCTTTTAAATCATAGAAGATAGTAGATTTTATTCTCTACTTAACTCTTCTAATGGGTTACTTGTTCCGCTGCAGTTAAACTTGATGTTTGTTATATTTTATCAGTTTAACACTGTTGAAGGCTAATGATAATTTATTCTGCATTATCTTAGTCATAATATTTCTTACTGGGCTAGTTGAGCTCACCCTTTTATTTTCATTGTTCTCTTTAGGAAATGAGAACGTAGCGGGGACTAGTCGGAGAATGGAGTGACGGTTCAGATGATAGCATTAGTAGTCCTCACTATTCTATGAAATAGTGTGAAAATAAATGTATTGATGACTTATTTTGAGTTTGAATCCTGTTTAGAAGAAAGTGTTGTATTTAAACTCACAGCTTATATTTAGTCGTATTTTATACGACTATTGTATAATTAAGTTGTATTTAAATTTTATACCATGTATTTGGCGACTCAGAATAGGTGATGTATACCTATTTTGGGGGCGTCACAGTAATGAATAGTAAAATTAAATTTTAAAAAAATTTCTTCGCTGGTGCGTCCGTGAATCGGGCGACTGTGCAGTTTGTGATTATTTTCAAATAGTATCCTTTCCATTCTCCTATAAATAGGATGCTTAGTTATAATTGAAAATCACACCAGAATCAGAGAATTCTTGTTCTATAATATTGAGTGTATTTCTTTAAAGTTTAAGAAAGCTTTGAGCGTAGAAAACAATATAAGTTTTCTTCAAGAATATCACCGCCCTACCAGTCGGAATACTCTTCTTTTTAAGGTAAGAGATATTATTTTTGTTCAATATTCGTAAGAAATAATATTTCCTTCCATACTCTGTAGTATGTAAGTAATATTATTTCGTTTCAAATTTTAAATTCTACACTCATTTTGTTAAATTTTGGCTTCTATACTCCATGAAATTAATAGAATATCCTTGATATTTGTGTTTCATCCGGTATCTTTTTATGGAAATATTATTCTGAGCATTCTTAATAAGTTTTAACTTTTTCATGTCGGAGTACTATTCACGGGGTACTATTCCCAAATTACTATTCACGGAGTACTATTCACTCAGGTACTATTCACCTGGGGCACTATTCGTGATAAAAATTGATTTTTTTTCGGTCCAAATCATTTTTGATATAATATTATTCTTGAATTTTACTCCACAAAGCATTATCATGATGACAATTTGGACATTATTGAATTCTGGATAAATTAAATTATAAATCTTTAAAATTTATCCTTTGCTTTCATTTAATTGAATTCTTATATCATTGTCATCATCCTCATGCTTATATTGTTATGAAAGTCATCTTTGGCCCGTAGTACATAAATGGACTGGTATGATTATGACCAGAGATTATTCGGTATAATTATGACCGTAATATTACAAATGATGTGGTAAAAGTCCTCATTGGCCCGTAGTGCATTGATGGACAGCTGTTGGCATGATTATGACCATTGATGAAAACACGAATATCCTAGGCCCGTAGTGTATGGATAATCTGTGGTCATGATACTAATGAATATCATTGGCCGTAGTGCAGGGATGATTCGATAATGTGGATTATTTATTAAGCTGAGTCTCAATGATAAAATTGATGATAAACTTTTTAAATCATAGACGATAGTAGATATCATGCTCTACTTGACTCTTCTAATAGATTGCTTATTCCGCTGCAGTTAAACTTGATGTCTATTGTATTTTATCAGTTTAACACTGTTGAAGGCTAACGATAATTTATTCTGCATTATCTTAGTCATAATATTTCTTACTGGGCTAGTTGAGCTCACCATTTGCTTTCATTCTTCTCTTCAGGAAATGTAAACATAGCCGGGACTAGTCGGAGAATGGAGTGATGGTCCGAGATGGTGCATTAGTAGTCCTCACTATTCTGTGAAATAGTGCGATAATAATTGTAATAATATTGAATTTGAGTTTGGATATTGTCTAGAAGACAATATTCATATTGAAACTCCCAGCTTATGTTTTGTCGTGCTTTACACGATAGTTGTATAATTAAGTTGTATTTGAATTCTGTACCATGTATTTGATGACTCATAATGGGTGATGTATACCTATTTTGGGGGCGTAACAAATGATTTGGTAAAAGTCATCTTTGGCCTGTAGTTCATAGATGGATTGTTGATTGGCATGATCATGACCATTGGTTTTACAGTTGAATATCTTTGGCCATAGTGCACTGACAGATAATTGATTGGAATGATCATGACAATTGGTTTTATAGTTGAATAGCTTTGGCCCGTAGTGCAAAGATAGACAATTGATTGGTATGATCATTGTTATTACTTTTGAATGTCTTTAGCTTTTGGGGTAAGGATATTGAATGAAAGTTCTATTAAGCCATTGTGGTAAGGACATTAAGTGAAAATTCTATTAAGTCTTTGTGGCAAGGAGAAACTGTTGATTATTGATTTTACAGTTGTATGTCTTTAGACCCCACAACGGAATAACTGTCGGATATAAAAAGTGACTGTGACGCCCCCAAAATAGGTATACATCACCCATTCTGAGTCGCCAAATACATGGTACACAAATAACTACAACTTCATTAATATAATTATCTTGCAAAATACGACAACACATATATTGTGAGTTTAAATATAAATATTGCCTTCTAGACAATATCCACACTCAAATAAAGTCCTCATTATATTTATTAATGCACTATTTTACAAAATAGTGAGGACTGCTAAAACAACTATCTTGAATTATCACTCCATACCCCGACTAGTTCCTGCTAAATTCTCACCTCCTAAGAAGAAAATGGAACAAAAAGGAAAAGGGTGAGCTTAACTAGCCCAGTAAAAAATATTATGACTAAGATAATGTACAACAAATTATCCTTAGTTCCCAACAGGGAAAAATTTAATAGAATAAAATAGACAACAAGTTTTAGATCAACAACTGCAATGGAAACAACAATTCATTAGAAGAGTTAAGTAGAGAATGAAATCTACTATCATCTATGAATTTAAAAGTCCATCATCAATATTTTATCCCTGTAACATCAATCAATATACATCTTGAATCAAATATTCATCTTTGCACTACGGGCCAAAGATATTTATTCGTATCACCAGTTGGTCATGTTCATCTCAACACCTGTTCATCTTTGCACTACGGGCCAAAGATATTCATCAGGTAATCATTCATCTTTGCACTACAGGCCAAAGATATTCAGTTATATCATCATTTAGGACTGAGAATGATGAAAAATATTTTTAAGAAACAAATCTAGTGAGACAAAAGAATAAAGATTAGGTGTAAGACCCCAACTTTTTATAAATAAAATTGAATTTCCTCTATTCATTATTCTGAGTTAATAATGTTTTAATTTGATATAATGCTTTGGTTATGGGTGAAATGTGCAAATTTTGCAAAATAAGTAAGTGGTTATAAAATATTCATTGTTGTCGGGAAATATTCGTTTAGTCGTGGAATATTCTTGTTGTCGGGGAATATTCGTACGACGCAGCTATTTATGGGTCCCATAACGAAAAACTGTCGGATGAAGAAAATGACAAGTATGAGTTTTTTTTAAATAACAACATAGTTGTTACCGTTAACACTGTTGGAATACCTGGGGTTAAAATATAGTAATACGCGTGGTTGCACAGTAGCACACGGTTAGGGGTGTTCAAAAAATTCGATTTTTTCAGTTTTTTGCCGAACCGGTTGAAACCGGTACCGGCGGTACCGGTTTTTTTCGGTTTCAATTTTTTCGGTACCGGTTTTTCGGTTTTTTATATTTTTCGGTATCAGTACCGGTAATGAAAATTTTAAATTCGGTAAATACCGAAAAACCGAAAAAAAACCGAAAGTTGAAAAGTTGAATTTATTTATGCAGTTTTCTATATTCCATGCCATACATTGAACTTGGGTAAAGTTAAAACATATTGACTTTGTGCTGAGAAATTGTTACTTCGGTTCACAGTGTTCGGTTTATCTTCGAAATTGCAGAATCATATTGATCATTCACATGTATGCACAGCCACTCACGTGTCAACATGCATGACTACGTGGATAATATGTATATATAGTTAGATGTGTGTGTAATTAAATAGATGAAAATTGGTAATATATTACTGTGTAATTAAATAGATGATAATTGGTAATATATTACGTGACTCTTAAAATGGTAAAGGTCATTTCTTTTTTTAATTACCATGTTAAATAATAACACATCATGTATATAGTAATTGCCGAATGGCTCTGTTAACCCAAGGAATGTCTGTCCGGACTTGGGGTGAGCAATACTATTTATAAAAATATAAGTTATTAGTCTCATTTTTTAGTTTTAAAAAATATATTAATATAAAAAAAATTATTCAATTATTGCGGTATAACCGAAAATCGAATCAAAAAAATTGGTACCGACTTTGTACCGAACCGGTACCGAAATCGGTTATTCGGTACCGGTACCGGTTCTTAATTTTTTGGGTTTTTCGGTTCGGTACCGGTTCAGTTTTTTCAGTACCGGTTTAGTTTTTTCCCGATGAGCACCCCTACACACGGTATTGCACAGCATTTTGAATTATTTATTCTTACGTAAAAAGGCACTACTCAATAATTGTAACAGTAATTACTGTTCAATATTTTATTTTATTGATTCAATAATTGCTTGTTGATATTTTATATTATTGTTGCTTCAATAATTGTTACTGCACAGTACTTCCCATTATCAGATCAATAATTTATATTATTTGAATAATATTATTAGATAACATTATTGGCAATGTCTAGAAAGTTCTGTAAAGGAGAGGTTCGGTCAATCTAATTGCGCGCCAATAAGGAGAAATCCTTATCGGAAAACCTCCTCTTTTCTGGGAACAATCTGGTTGTCATTATTGTGATTCTGTAATATTATTTGTGAATAATTAATTATTGATTTATAAGATAAGGAAACATTTATGTTATGTGGATATAAATGATGAATTAATGCTGAAGTGTTTTATATTTTGTCGGAATGGAGGAATTCTTATAAAAGTGAAAATTGTTGAACATTTATATTTTATCTTTTATGATAAAATAATTTATTCAAATATGTTATTATATTACATTATAAATGTATAATGTTATAATATAATAATATAATAATTGTGATATTTTTACACGGTGCATAAATCAAATGAGAGAAATCTAGAAATCAAAAGAAGAACAAAATATGGGATTTTCAGAAAAATTAGTTTCTTACTTGATTTTGTAAAATTCATAACTCTTTGTGTATAATGAGTTAGAAGATGAGCCATATATCAAAAGAAAGCTTTGGAAGTAAGCTAACTGTAGAAACTAGAATCACCAAAAAATTTATTGTGAATTTTTCATGGTGACTGTTTGAAGAAAACTAGTACGAAGGACTCACAATCCGAAAAATCAGTGTTCTTGAGATATATCGCATGAGTTATAATTTTTAATCCGACCGCTGGATTGTTGTGATTTTTGGATTTTATACATATTTAAGTTGATTATATGTCCACAAATTTTGAACCGTTAAAAATTAACGTATAATTTGTTATGAATTTTAAGAGGTTACTGGTTCAGAAATTGTTGAAGTTTCTGAATTTATAATTTTGGTGGAAAATTCTAGAATGAGTGGGCCCCACCTGTGGTTGATGAAGAAATGTGCTAAAATTTTATTTCAAAAGTGGTGGGTGGGAATAGTAGCAGGTAAAGACATCAGGTTGCAGGTCAAGTCTGCTTTGGCGTTCTAATATTTTTCTATAAATAGAGTGCTAAGTTAGAATTGAAAAACACACCAGAAACATAAGTTTTCTCTCTATATTATCGAGCGTATTTTTGTGAGTATTTTGATACATTGAGAGTTACTATTCAGTGCAAGTTTCTTTCAACAACATATCCGATATTCCAGTCAAAAATACTGTTATTTTGAGGTAAGGGATGCTATTTTCTTCGTAAATGATATTATTTTCTTCAATATCATTATGCCAAAATATTGATATGAATTTATTTGTGGAAATTCTACCTTTTTGTGTCGGGGTTACTATTTACGTATACAATACTATTCACGTATACGACACTATTTATCGAAAAATAAAATTTTCTTCTTGTTGTCCAAGATGTCTATTATGGTTACTATCTTTGATTGTATCTATGTTTTGATCTTCATTCTTAAATTTTATGCCATTATGGAGTATTATTGAATTTGGATAAACTGTAATACGAATCCCTAATATTTGTTCTTTTGTCTCACGGGATTCGTTTTCTTTAAGATATTTTTCATCATCCTCAGTCCTAAATGATGCTGAATATCTTTGGCCTGTAGTGCAAATATGAATGATTAACTGATGAATATCTTTAGCCCGTAGTGCAAAGATGAACAGGTGTTGAGATGAACATGACCAACGGGTGATACAAATAAATATCTTTGGCCTGTAGTGCAAAGATGAACAGGTATTGAGATGAACATGACCAACAGGTGATACAAATGAATATCTTTGGCCTATAGTGCAAAGATGAATATTTAATTCAAGATGTATATTGATTGATGTTATAGGGATAAAATATTGATGATGGACTTTTAAATCTTAGAAGATAGTAGAATTCATTCTCTACATGACTCTTCTAATGGATTGTTGTTTCCGCTGTATTTGTTGATCTAAAACTCGTTGTCTATTATATTATATCATATTTTTCCCTGTTGAAGACTAATGATAATTTGTTGTATATTATCTTAGTCATAATATTCTTTATTGGGCTAGTTGAGCTCACCCTTTTCCTTGTAGTTCCATTTTTCTTCTTTGAAGGTGAGAATTTAGCAGGAACTAGCCGGGGTATGGAATGATGGTGCTAGGAAGTTGTTTTAGCAGTCCTCACTATTTTTGTAAAATAGCGTATCAATAATTGTAATGAGGACTTATTTGACTGTGGATATTGTCTAGAAGATAATATTTGTATTTAAACTCACAGTATGTGTTGTCGTATTTTGCACGACAATTGTAATAATGAAGTTGTAGTTCTTTTTCTGTACTATGTATTTGGCGACTCAGAATGGGTGTTGTATACCTATTTTGGGGGCGTCACATTAGGGATTCGTACGTTAGATAATCCAAGTTCAAAAATACTCCATAATAATCAATTGTGGAGCAAAATTCAAAAATGAAGATCAAAACATGGATACGATCAAAGATAGTAACCATAATAGACATCTTGGACAAAGAAGAAAAAATTTTAATTTTCAGTGAATAGTGTCGTATTCGTGAATAGTGTCGTATACGTGAATAGTGTCGTATACGTAAATAGTAGTCTCGACACAAACGGTAGAAATTTCACAATTAAAATCATACCAATATTTTAGCATAATGATATTAAAAGAAATAATATCATTTACGAAGAAAATAACATCCTTTACCTCAAAAGAACCGTACTTCTGACTGGAATATCGGATGTAATGCTGAAGAAAACTTGCACTGAAGAGCAACTCTCAAAGTATCTAAATACTCACAAAAATACGCTCGATAATATAGAGAGAAAAAGCTTATGATTCTGGTGTGATTTTTAATTCTAACTAAGCACCCTATTTATAGGAAAATACTAGAACGCTAAAGGAGACTAAATTAATAAAATATTAATTTATCAAAAAAATTATATGCCCAACATCTTTGCCCAAAACTCAGCACACCTCTAGTGGGGCCCACCAAAATCAGATTTTCTACACCAACCAAAAGTGGGGCCCACCATGTTTTTTAATAAAAATATTTATTTTTGAAACTTTAATAATTCATAATAAATAGCCCTTTTATCAGAAAAATACGAACTTTATGTCCATTCCATAGGAAATCAAATTCTCTACAACTTTGTAGAAGAAAGTTTTTCCAAATTCTAAAGAGAAAATGCCCGAAATTCACATACGGACGATTTTTAATACCTCCATTCCGATAAAATACTGTTAAAACACCTCAACATTAATTCTTTCATTTATATCCACATAAAAATAAAATTTCCCTATCCATCATTTATATCCACATAAAATAAATATTTCCTTATCATATAAATTAATAATTAATTATTCACAAATAACATTACAGAATCACAATTATGACAACCAGGTCGTTCCTAGGAAAGCGGGGGCTTTTCGATAAGGATTTTTCCTTACTGGCGCGTAATTAGATGACCAAACCTATTTTCTTAGACAAAACTTCCTTAGACATTGCCAATAATGCTATCTAATAATTTTATTCAAATAATATGAATTATTGATCTGATAATGGAAATACTGTGCAGTGACAATTATTGAAACAACAATAATATAAAATATCAACGCAGCAATTATTGAATTAATAAAATAAAATATTGAACAGTAATTATTGTAACAATTATTGAGTAGTGCCTTCTTACGTAAGAATCAATAATTCAACAATACTGTGCAATACCGTGTGCTACTGTGCAACCACGCGTATTACTGTACTTTAACCACCGGGTATTCCAATAGTGTTAACGGTAATAATTACGCCGTTATTTATAAAACTCAAACTTGTCGTTTTCTTCTTCTGACCATTTTTCATTATAGGGACCACAAATGGCTGCGCCGTCGTACGAATATTCCCCGACAGCAAGAATATTCTACGACCAAACGAATATTCTCAGACAACAATGAATATTTTATAACCACTTGCTTATTTTGTAAAATTTACACATTTCACCCATAACCAAAGCATTATATCAAATTAACACCTTATTATTCAAAATAATAATTAGAGGAAATTAAATTTTATTAATAAAAAGTTGGGGTCTTACAGTGACAGAAATAACTTTTTTTATAAAAATAATGACAAAACTTTTATCGTTAAACTGTTGAAATATTCGATGATAAAAGTACAGTAATACGCGTTGTTGCACAGTAACACACGGTATTACACAGTATCTTTGATTATTGATGCTTACGTGAGAAATCACTCAGTTTTACTCAATTATTGCAAAAGTAGTTGCTGCATAGTATCTCACATTATTGATTTAATTATTGTCATAGTATTATCTGTACAATATTTTATATTATTAAATCAATAATTGAGACAACACATTTATTCATATGATTATTTACATTATTGACAATGTCTAGAAAGTTCTGTTGAGAAAAGAGATTAGGTCATCTAATTGCGCGCCAATAAAGAAAAATCTTTATTGAAAAGTCCCCTCTTTCCTGAGAATGATTTGGTTGTCAATATTGTAAATTATAATATTAGTGATGAATATTTGTTGAAATATTAAAAATGTGTTTATTGAAGATAAGTGAATTACAAAAGTTAAAGGGGAATAATGCAAACTTAGAAAACTTTAGGGGTACCAAATTATAATAAGTAAATCTATAAGACCCCGAATTTTATGAAATAAAAGTATTCAATTTTCTTATAATTGTTATTCTATTTAGTAAATGGTTAAATTGATAAAAGGTTAAAGTTAAGGGTGATATTAGAAAATTTTGCAAAGTAAGCAAGTTGATATAAACTATTCGTTGTGTCGGGGAATATTCGTTTGGTCAGGGAATATTCGTTTATCGGGGAATATCCGTACGACGACACAATCATCGGTGAACCCCACAACGGAATAACTGTCGGATATAGAAAGCGATAGAGATAATTTTTTATAAAAATAACGGCAAAACTTTTACCGTTAAAATATTAAAATATCCGGTGATAAAAGTATAGTAATACGCATTGTTGCACAGTAGCATACGGTATTGCGCAATATCTCTAATTATTGATGCTTACGTAAGAAGCCACTCAGTTTATTCAATTATTGCAACAGTAGTTACTGCATAGTATCTCATATTATTGATTCAATTATTGTCACAATATCATCTGCACAATATTTTATATTATTAAATCAATAATTGGGACAATACATTTATTCATATTATTATTTACATTACTTACAATGTCAATAAAGTTCTGTCGAGGAAAGGGGTTAGGTCATCTAATTGCACGCCAATAAGGAGAAATCTTTATCGAAAAACCCCCTCTTTCCTGGGAATGATTTGGTTGTCAATATTGTAAGTTATAATATTAATGATGGATAATTGTTGAAAGATTAAAAATGTGTTTATTGAAGATAAGTAAATTACAAAAGTTAAATAATGCAAACTTAGAAAACTTTAGGGGTACCAAAGTGTAATAAGTAAATCAATCTGGACCGGCGGTGGTGGTTTTAATAGTAAATCAATCTGGACCGTCGGTTGTAGTTTTAATAGTAAATCAATCTGGACCATTGGTGGTGGTTTTAATAGTAAATTAATCTGGACCGTCAGTGGTGGTTTTAATAGTAAATCAATCTGGACCGTCGATGGTAGTTTTAAAAGTAAATCAATCTGGACCATTGGTGGTGGTTTTAATCAATTTGGACCATTGGTGGTGGTTTTAATAGTAAATCAATCTGGACCGTCGGTGATAATTTTAATAAATTAATATGGACCGTCGGTTGTGGTTTTAATAGTAAATCAATATGGATCGTCCGTTTTAATAGTAAATAAATCTGGACTGTTCGTGAAACAGTTATTATTTAGTCCATTCTCCTATAAATAGAAGCTTAATTCTTCTTTCATTCTTACTAATTCACTAAGACTCACAAGAGAAACTATAAAGAGCAAGGAGAAGAGTATTCTGCTACTTCACTATTGCAGTATCCAGTCTTTTACTAAGGTAAGGGATGTTATTTTCGTATGGTAAGGGGTATTATTTCTTTCATATTCGTAAGGGATATTATTTTTTGTATTTATTCTTTAATCTGTGGGAATAACATGTCTACGCGAATTACCGCATGACATGTGAAAATCGATTTGTAGTTTCGTATGTTATTTTTTTTATATTCTTAAATCTAAACTTACTATGGTAAGTATTGCTTCTATAATTCCTAAAATTAGTAGAATATCCTTGAGTTTTGCGCTTCATTTAGTATTGTTTCATTGGAATATTGGTTTGAACTTTCTCATTAAATTTTAATATTTTCACCTGAGGTACTATTCACAGGATACTATTCACTAGGGTATTATTCACTCATGGATTCGGGGTACTTTTTATAACGGGTTACTATTCACTCGGGTATTATTCACTCGGGGATTCAGGGTATTTTTCATGCCGGGGTACTATTCACGACAAAAAAATTGATTTCTTTTCTGTCCAAATTATTTTTGATACATGAATATTATTCTTGAATTTTACTCCAGAAAGCAGTTATCATGTTTACAATTTGTACATTCTTGAACTCTGGATAAATTTAATTATAAATCTTTAAAATTTATCATTGCTCTCATTTAATTGATTTCTTATATCATTGCCATCATCCTCATACTTATATTGTGATGAAAATCATCTTTGACTCGTAGTGCATAGATGGACTGATGATTAGTATGATTATGAATAGGGATTATTCGGTATAATCATGACCTGTAATGTTACAAATGATGTGGTAAAAGTCCTCATTGGCCCGTAGTGCATTGATGGACAGTTGTTGGCATGATCATGACCATTGGTGATAATAACGAATATCCTTAGCCCGTAGTGTATGGATGATTCGTGGATGTGATAATAATGAATATCCTTGGCCCGTATTGCATGGATAATTCAGTGATGTGGATTATTTATTGAGCTGAGTCTCAGCGATAATTTTGATGATGACCTTTTAAATCATAGAAGATAGTAGATATTATGCTCTACTTGACTCTTCTAATGGATTGCTTGTTCCACTGTAGTTAGACTTGTTGTCTATTATATTCTATCAATTTAACACTGTTGAAAGCTAACGATAATTTATTATGCATTATCTTAGTCATAATATTCTTTACTGGACTAGTTGAGCTCACCCTTTGCTTTCATTATACTCTTCAGGAAATGAGAATATAGTTGAGACTAGTCGGAAAATGGAGTGATGGTCCGAAATGGTGGCTATAGTAGTCCTCACTATTCTATGAAATAGTGTGATAATAATTATAATGAGGACTCTATTTGAGTTTGGATATTGTCTACGAGACAATAACTGTGTTAAAACTCTCAGATGTGTTTTGTCGTATTTTACATGACAGTTATATAATTAAGTTATATTTGAATTCTATACCATGTCGGGGTGGTCAAAAAAATCAATTTTTTTGATTTTTTACCGAACTGGTTGAAACCGGTACCGGCGGTACCGGTTTTTTTTGGTTTCGATTTTTTCAGTACCGGTTTTTCGATTTTTTTATACTTTTCGATACCGGTAGCGGTAATGAAAATTTTGAATTCGATAAATACCGAAAAATTGAAAAAAACCGAAATAAACCAAATTTTTTATCTAGTGGCTGCATATCATCCGGAAGCTATAGATGAACAAAAAAATCTTATGAGCCCAATCAGCCCAAGGGAGATGCCAACTTTTGGTTAATATGCCAAAGTTCTCAGTCCTAAATTACAACTTCGTACAGTACTAGTTACTACCTTCGTACTTGTAAAGATATGTACTACTAGCACTGTACTAGTTATCATTTAAATTATTAATAAATTTTATTAGTTTGTTATATTATTAAATACATGAGTAATAGCTATTTATTTTTAATTTAAAAAGAACGTGGTAATTTAATTGTTTACCCTAAATATATGATAATTATTTACTTTTAGACTAAAAATTGTAATTAGTATTTGTAAGAATGTAATTTACTAGTCTCATTTCTTAGTTTTAAAAAATTTGTTAATATAAATAAAAAATTATTTAATTATTGTGGTATAACCGAAAATCGAACTGAAAAAATTGGTTATTCGGTACCGATACTGGTTCTTAATTTTTTGGATTTTTCGGTTCGGTACTGATTCGATTTTTCGGTACCGGTTCAGTTTTTTACCGATGAGTACCCCTAGTACCATGTATTTGGTGACTTAGAATGGGTGATGTATACCTATTTTGGGGGCGTCACAAAATTAATCTGGACCGCAGGTGGTAGTTTTAATAGTAAATCAATCTAGACCGTCGGTGGTGGTTTTAATAGTAAATCAATCTGGACCGCATGTGGTGGTTTTAATAGTTAATCAATTTAGACCGTCGGTGGTGGTTTTAATAGTAAATCAATCCAGACTGCAAGTGATGATTTTAATAGTAAATCAATCTGAACCGTCGGTGGTGGTGATTTTAATAGTAAATCAATCTGGATCGTCGGTGGTGATTTCAATAGTAAATCAATCTGGAGAATCTGTTGTTGTTTTAATAGTAAATCAATATGGACCGTCGATTTTAATAGTAAATCAATCTGGATCGTCCGTGAATATAAGCTCAATTAAATACATACTTTGAATATAAAAATTCTCCATATTAATTTAATCAATGTAACATATATAATAAATTAATCTACCACAAACTCATCAATTAATTATTTAACCTAATAATTAAATCATCAAAAAATATTTATTTAATTTAATAAATATTCAAATTAAATTATAAAAATCTCGTTTGTCACATCTTTCCCCACTTAAAAGGATTCTGTCCCCAGAATCACGACTCAATCAATTCGTCCCGTTACATTCTCCCCCTCTTACAAAGATTCTATCCAAAAATCGCTTACACATAAATTAAGCAAATAAATGAGGATAATTCTTCATCATATGTTCTTCGAGTTCCCACGTAGCTTCTTCAGCATTTTGGTTCCTCCAAATTACCTTAACAGAAGGTATTATTTTATTTCTGAGAACTTGCTCTTTCCTGTCAACAATCTGAACAGGAACTTCTTCATTGGTTAAGTCTTTCTCAAAATGCAGGGGTTCATATTCAATGGCGTGTTTGTAATCGGGTTTGTAGGGTCGTATGACAGAAACATGGAAAACATTATGGATATGTCCTAAGACTGGAGGTAAGTCTACCTCATAGGCAACTTCACCAATTCTCCTCAAAACTTCAAAGGGTCCAATGAGCCTCGGGCTCAATTTCCCCTTTTTACCAAATCTGATCTTTCCTTTCTAGGGAGAGACTTTCAAAAATACCAAGCTTCCCAATTCGAACTCAACATTCTTACGATGTGGATCAACGTATTTCTTCTGCCTATCCTGAGTTGCTACTAGTCTTTCCCGTATTACTTTGACTATCTCTATTATTTGTTGTACCAATTCTGGTCCTACTAACTGTCTCTCGCCAACTTCATCCCAGTAAAGTGGAGTTCTGCACTTTCTGTCGTACAACGCTTTATAAGGTGGCATGTCATTACTAACGTGGTAACTGTTGTTGTAACCAAATTCAACGAGTGGTAAGTGATCATCCCAATTTCATTTAAAATCCATGATGCACGATCTCAACATATGCTTCAATGTCTGAATCGTTCTTTTGCTCTGCCCGTCTGTCTGAGGGTGATATGCCGTACTCATTCTCAACTGTGTCCCCATGCACTTCTGTAGTCGCTTCCAGAAGTTCGATGTAAAGCGCGAATCCCTATCTGAGATAATTGACACCGGAACTCCGTGCCTCAAAACAATCTCTTTCATATATAATATTGCCAACTGGTCTAAGTTTAATTTGATTCCGATCGGAAGGAAGTGTACGGATTTTGTCAATTGGTCAACGATAACCCATACTACGTTATAGCCTTTCTGAGTTGTCGGAAGGCCAACCACGAAATTCATCGTAATATGTTCCCATTTCTATTTTGGGATCTCTAAAGGTTGTAGCAATCCACTCGGCCTCTGATGTTTTGCTTTCACTTTCTGGCATGTCAGACACTTGGCAACACACTCTGCAACATCTCGTTTCAAATTTGGCCACCAAAAATGTTGTCGAAGATCTTGGTACATCTTGGTACTACCAGGGTGAATCGAATACCGTGAGCTATGAGCCTCGCTCAAAATGTCTTCCTTAATCTCTGCGGTACCCAAACTCTGCTCTCAAATCTTAGTATTCCCTCACTGTCTATTTTGAATCTCGGTTCGGTTCCTTTGGTTATTTTTTTTACCTTTTCACATTCTTCGACCTGAAGTTGAGCCTCTTTAACTTTATCCAGCAAGGTTGTACCAGCTTGCATCTAGAACAGCTTCTCATCAATCTCCATAGGATACTTCACTTCCAATTCTAGCTTCTCCATCATTGAAATTAGCTCCTCTTGAGTGGTCAACATCATCAACCACATTTGCCTTACCCGGATGGTATAAAATCTCGCAGTCATAGTCCTTAATTAACTCCAGCCATCTTCTCTGGCGTATATTTAAGTCCTTTTGTGTAAAAATATATTTTAGACTCTTGTGGTCTGTATATATTTCACACTTCTTCCCATAAAGATAGTGTCTCTAGATCTTCAAAGCAAATACCACCACAGCTAATTCCAAGTCATGAGTTGGATACCCCTTCTCATAGTCCTTCAATTGTCGTGACGCATACCCAATGACCCTACCGTTTTGCATAAGCACACAACCCAGTCCTTTATACGACGCATCACTATAAACCACAAAATTTCCTGTGTCATCTGGAACAGATAACACAGGTGTTGTACTCAACCTCTTCTTGAGTTCTTGAAAGCTTTCCTCACACTTCTCCATCCAAACAAATTTTACAGCTTTCCTAGTCAAATTCGTCAGCGAGGTTGCGATCTTAGAAAAGTCCTGAATGAATCTTTTATAATATCCCAGTTCATCACAGCTTCGACTTTGGATGGATCTACCAAAATTTTGTCCTTATCAATCACATGTCTGAGAAATTATACCCGCTCAATCCAAAATTCGCATTTCAAAAACTTGACATACTACTTCTCCCTTCTCAATGCCTCTAGCGTTGCCTTCAAATGCTCTACATGTTCTTCCTTGGTTTTTGAGTATACCAAAATGTCATCGATAAATACCACCACGAATTTATCCAAGAATTGTTTAAATACCCTGTTCATCAGGTCCATAAATGTTGTAGGAGCATTTGTTAGACCGAATGTGTAACGACCCCAAAATTCATACAGTTTAATTCTCGACTTCGGTCGTTAATAATACATTCAACCTCTAATTTTATATCATTAAACGATAATACAACCATTGAAATTTGTGGAAAAATTAAAATTTTTTATTACAAACTATCCTCGTTCCCAATACCTTCAACCTTTACATCTAAATATCTCAAAATTATTTTAATACTACAATAGTTTACATCGCAAAACGATATTACATTTCAACATTAATACATTATTCGGAACCTTAAACATGGTTCAAATAATAATAATAACACAACCAAAGTGTATAAATCTTCAAGTATCACATCTGATTCATGTCTTTCAAGTAACACATAACTTTACCTTGAATCTTGAACCTGCAAAAGTGGTTATTTGCAAAGTTGAGCTCGATAGCCCAGCAAAATCTAACAGTTTTCATGCATCACATAGCACATAATAACATGCTCAACATATAACATACATGCTACAGTTCATATAACAAGTATAAAGATTGAGTCCTTACTCAATCAGCATGCTTTAATCAATCAACATAGTCATAAATTCACTTTAACATTTCATACTTTCAACATATATATAACACATCATGCTCTTTGCAATAAAGATTTAAAACAGTTAATCATCAAGTTCACATAGCAAATAGGAACTGAAAGACTTGCCTGATTCGTAGTTTATGAACTACAACTTAACTGCTTAACGCTTATCTGCACTTCGTGTATTCCTACAAAGTTATATAATCATGGATTCACATCCATTAGTCATATATTTCATACGCTCTTAATATAAAAACAAATATTATTTCCTAACTTGGTTTCATTTTTTTTTACTTGAACTTGGTATAACCATGAGACTAGTTCATTATATTCTCATATTTATCTAAACAATCGTGTTTCATATCTTGTAGTCCTTAAAGACAATATATAACCATAACTTAAGACCATGCAGTTAACAAACTGCTCTTGGTCACTCTGCAGTACGGCGCGACCGCGCTGCATTTAAGCTTGGGAGTGGCGCGACCGCGCTACTCCCAGCCAAAACCAGACTTGAGCTTTTCATTGCTCAATTTAGTCCTAACCTACTATGCATTCTGATAGATACTATAAACATACATCAAGTAGGTTCTGATATTTCTTCAAGTTCACATTTCAAATCATTTAGTTTTGAATTACATAGTTCTATATTGAATTATTTACATCAACAAGGCTTAACAACTTCTTTTAACAAAGGTTCAAGGTTTACAAGCTTTTAAGCCTTATATTGGTACTAACAACCTTTAATACGCATGTTCACATGTATCTATCTCATTTACATAGACATAGCATAGTTTATACTTTTAAAACGTGCTTAAATATCTTATGTCATGCTTGACTAGTTGAGTGCACATATCATTCATGTTCAAAGGCATAAATAACTCTATCATGCTTGCTTATAAGGTCATAATGCAAGTAACAATGCTTATCAAAGTTAGTTTCTAAAACTTTTAAATTTCTCTTTAAAAACATATATTATCCAAGCTATACAAGTTATCTTATACGAGGTAACTTACGATCACATTTTATGCTCGCATGACTCCACCATATGCTAACTACAAAGTCAGAACTCAAGTGACTTAAAGTTCGTCAAGGTTTGTTTTCGAAATCTTAAAGTTTCTTTTTAAAACACATACTAAGTTATGCTAAAGCATCCCATTATGAGTAAAGTAATCTTAGCCATATGACATATCTATTATCATGCATATTCATATTTTATCACTTAGAATAACATATTCCATCGTTCGGAGCACTATACTTGCGTATGTGCTCGATTGACGCCCTCCGATCGCCTCTGAATACGTAATAGTCACAAAGACGACTATTTTGACCCTTCTAAAAGACCTCAAATAAAAAAACATAAAGAACAAAAGTTGTAGGCCTATTCATTCTCGTTCCGGATCATCTTGAATCACCTCAATCGGAGTTCGTATGAAAACTTTATGATCATTTTACCAAAATAGGTCAAAGAAGTCACATTCAGCACACATGGGGCGCGGCCGCGCCCCCTTTTGCTCACCAATACTGTGCACTCGTGCCAATGCCCAGCTCCAGCTACGCGCCCGCGCGCAAGGGCGGCGCACCTGGCTTCGCACAGAAATAGTTTTGGACATATCTTTTTCATTTTAAGTCCGAATTAGTCGATTTTCGATTCGTTGGACTCGTTAAACTCTTAGCTACTCATCTAGAGAATAATTATAACACTTCATGTGACGCCCCCAAAATTAGGTATACATCACCCATCTTGGGTCGTCAGATACATAGTACAGAATACAAATACAACTGATTAATACATCTGTCGTGTACAATACGACAAAACATAAACTGTGAGTTTGAATACAAATATTATCTTCTAGAGAGTATTCATACTCAAAAGGAGTCCTCATTACATTTATTAACACACCATTACATAGAATAGTGAGGACTACTAACTAATACTATCATTCGGACCATCACTCCGTACCCCGACTTGTCCCAGCTACGTTCTCATTTCCTGAAGAGAACAGTGAAAGAAAGGGTGAGCTCAACTAGCCCAGTAAGAAATATTATGACTAAGATAATGCAGAATAAATTATCATTAGCCTTCAACAATGTTAAACTGATAAAATATAATAGACATCAAGTTTAACTGCAGCGGAACAAGCAATCCATTAAAAGAGTCAAGTAGAAAATAAACTCTACTATCTTTTATGATTTAAAAGATTTTCCAACACTGTGATCGCTGAGACTCAGCTTAATAAAATAATCCACATCATCGAATCACCCCTGCACTACGGCCAAGGATATTCGAGTATTCATTAATGGTCATGATCATGCCAACAACTGTCCATCAATGCACTACGGGCCAATGAGGACTTTTACCACATCATTTGTAACATTACGGTCATGATTATACCGAATAATCCCTGGTCATAATCATACCAAGTCCATCTATGCACTACAGGCCACAGATGACTTTCAACATTTTATAAACATGAGGATGATGACAATGATATAAGAATTCAATAAAACAAGTTCAAGAATTAATTTATCCAAGAATTAACAACGTCCAAATTGTCAACATGATACTGCTTTGTGGAGTAAAATTCAAGAATGATCAGAAGAATATTTTCTTGAAAAGATACTGGATGAAACGCAACTATCAAGGATATTCCACAAATTTCATGGAGTATAGAAGTCAAAACTTAACCAACTGAGTACAATAAAGAATGGAATAACAAAAGAAATCACCATGCATGCGATAGACCGCACAACAGGTTATTCCAACAGAATAATAAATAATGGAACCAGGTCCGGCGTAAACGCACAGACAGGATATTCCGACAGAATAATAAATAATGGAACCAGGTCCGGTGTAAAACACACAGACAGGATATTCCAACAGAATAATAATAAAACGGAACCAGGTCCGGTGTAAAACACACAGACAGGATGTTCCAACAGAATAATAAACGGAACCAGGTCCGGTGTAAAACACACAGACAGGATGTTCCAACAGAATAATAGAAGAATGTCACCAAGTATAGGGTAGACCGCGTATACTGGTTATTCCAACAGAATAATAACAAATGGAATAACAGAAGTTCTCTTCATGAATATAAAAGAAATAATATTCCCTACCTTAAAAGAACTGGATATTGGAAAAGTGATGTAGCAGAATACTTTTATTCTCTCTCTCTTATTCTCTCTATACTTTCTCTCTCTATAGCTTGAATGAATTCGTGAAAAATAATGAAGCCCTAGGCCTCTATTTATAGAAAAACTGAGGGTGGCTCTTGGTCTTAACGAAGGGTCAAATGACTCTTGGTCTTAACGAAGGGTCAAATGACTCTTGGTCTTAATGAAGGGTCAAATGACTCTTGGTAATATTGAAGGGACAACTACTATTGACGAAAGTAATTACTATTGACCAAGGTAAATACTATTGACGAAGGTAATTACTATTGACCAAGGTAAATACTATTGACGAAGGTAATTACTATTGACCAAGGTAAATACTATTGACGACGGTAATTACTATTGACGACGGTAATTACTATTGACGAAGAGACTCTTAGATGATGACATATGGCCCCCCATAAAATAACCAAACTTACCACAACGTCTCAATAATATAACATATTATACAGATGATACTATGACAATAATTTAAGAGATATGATGCAGCAATTACTGTAGCAATAATTGAGTATAGCTGAGTGACTTCTCACGTAAGCATCAATAATCAATACCGTGTGCTACTATGCAACCACGCGTATTACTGTACTTTTACTACCGAGTAGTTCAACAGTTTTAACGGTTTTAACGGTAACACCTCAGCCGTTATTTTTATAGAAAGATAATTCTGTCGTTTTCTCAATCCGACAATAATTCTGTTGTGGGGTCCACCAATGATTGTGCCGTCGTACGAATATTCCCCGACAAAAAGAATATTCCCCGACCAAACGAATATTTTATAACAACTTGCTTACTTTGCAAAATTTATAAATATTACCCACAACTATAACATTATATCAAATTAACTCCATAATATTCAAAATGATATTTATAGAAAATTCATCTTTATTTATAAAAATTGGGGTCTTACAACCTCCCCTTCTTATGAAATTTCGCCCTCGAAATTAGGGTACGTACCTGGTATGTCGAAGAGGTAAGGATACCTTGATTTCATTTCTGATTCTAACTCCCAAGTCATTTCCTCAACATCGTGGTTTCTCCACAAAACTTTGACTTGAGGTATAACCTTGGAGCGTAGAATATGTTCCTTCTTATCCAAGATTTGAACAGGAACTTCTTCATACGTCAAATCCTCCGCTATTTCGTCCGGTTCTAACTCAATAATGTGGTTCGGGTCTTCCACATATTTGCGTAACATGGATATGTGGAAAACGTTATGAACACGAGACATACTTGGCGGTAAAGCGAGTCTATAAGCCACAGTTCCTACTCGATCGAGGATTAAAAATGGACCGATGAATCGAGGATTGAGCTTTCCTCTCTTTCCAAATCTCGTAACTCCTTTCCATGGAGCAACACGTAAGAACACATGATCTCCTACATCAAATTCCACGTCCTTTCGATGAAGATCAGCATAACTCTTTTGTCGATCTTGTGAGGTTTTTATACGTTGTCGGATCGTTTGAATCTTTTCTGTAGTCATACGTACCAACTCCGGTCCCAACAACGTTGCTTCACCCACCTCATCCCAGCATACTGGAGAACGACATTTTCTTCCATACAATGCTTCGAATGGAGCCATGCCAATACTTGCTTGATAACTGTTGTTGTAGGAAAACTCCACCAATGGTAAGAACTTGTCCCAACTTCCTTTGAAGTCAAAGACACAGAGTCTTAATAGATCTTCAAGAGTTTGAATAGTCCTCTCTGATTGTCCGTCCGTCTGAGGATGATATGCTGAACTAAATCGTAACTCCGTGCCCATAGCTTTTTGTAAACTAACCCAAAATCGTGAAGTGAATCTTGGGTCTCGATCAGAAATTATGGATACTGGCATACCATGCAGTCTTACAATCTCGTTTATGTACATACGAGCAAGACGTTCAAGTGTATAAGTTTCTCGTATCGGTAAGAAATGAGCAGACTTGGTCAATCTATCAACAATGACCCAAATCGCATCAATACCTTGAGAAACCCTAGGAAGACCGGTAACGAAATCCATGGTAATGTGCTCCCACTTCCATTCTGGAATTTCAAGTGGTTGCAATGGACCTTTTGGTACTTGATGCTCCGCTTTGACTCGTTGACAAGTTAGACACCTTGAGATAAACAACGCTATCTCTCTCTTCATATTGCTCCACCAAAATGTATGACGAAGATCATGATACATTTTGGTACTTCCAGGATGGATTGCAAACGGTGTGTTGTGCGCCTCCATCATGATTTCATACTTTAAATCAGGGTTGTTAGGAACACAAAGTCTGGAGTTGACTCGAAGTATTCCTTCTTCATCGATTCTTGCTTCCGGCATAGAACCTTCTTGCACTTTCTTCCTCATACGCATCAGCTCCAGGTCTGTAGCTTGAGCAGCTTTAACTTTATCGATTAAAGTCGGTTCTACTCGTATATTCGCCATCATCACATGGGTCCCTGGAGTCTTCAACTCTATCTCCATCCTTTGCAAGTCACACAAAATGGGCCTTTGCGTTGTTAATATTGCACTTGTACCCGCATATGATCTTCTACTCAATGCGTCAGCTACCACGTTCGCTTTTCCAGGATGGTATTGAATGGTATGATCATAATCTTTCAACAGTTCAAGCCAACGTCGTTGTCGCATGTTGAGTTCCTTTTGAGTGAAGAAATATTTGAGACTTTTATGATCCGTAAAGATCTCCACTTTCTCCCCATACAAGTAATGCCTCCAAATTTTAAGTGCAAAGACAACAGCTGCCAACTCTAGATCATGAGTAGGATAATTCCTCTCATATTCCTTGAGTTGTCTTGATGCATAGGCTATGACTTTTCCATGTTGCATGAGAACGCATCCCAACCCTTTGCTCGAAGCATCACTGTAGATGACAAATCCCTCCGAGCCAGATGGTATTGTTAGAACAGGTGCTGAAATGAGTCTCCTCTTGAGTTCTTGAAAACTCTGCTCACATTCTTCGCTCCAACCAAACTTTGTATCTTTCCGAGTCAGCTGAGTTAATGGAGTAGCGATTCGAGAAAATCCTTCCACGAATCTCCGATAATAACCAGCTAAACCAAGAAAGCTACGTACCTCGGTCACTGATTTAGGTTGCTCCCAGCTTTGAATAGCTTCAATCTTTGCCGGGTCAACAGATATTCCACGACTTGATACTACGTGCCCAAGGAATGCTACCTCTTCCAGCCAGAACTCGCATTTCTTCAACTTGGCATAAAGTTTGTATTCACGAAGCTTTTGGAGTACCAGCCTCAAGTGTTGCTCATGATCTTCACGGCTTTTGGAATAAACAAGGATGTCATCGATAAAGACGACCACAAAGTGATCCAAATATTCCTTAAATACCCTGTTCATCATATCCATGAAGGCAGCAGGAGCATTAGTCAATCCAAAAGACATAACTAAGAATTCATAATGCCCGTACCGAGTTCTAAAAGCCGTCTTTGGAATATCCTCAGTTCTAACCTTCAGCTGATGATATCCAGAACGAAGATCGATCTTTGAAAAGAATTGTGCTCCTTGCAACTGGTCAAACAGGTCATCAATACGTGGCAATGGGTACCTATTTTTGATGGTGACATGATTCAACTCCCGATAATCAATACAAAGTCGCATACTCCCATCTTTCTTCTTCACGAACAGAACAGGAGCACCCCAAGGAGAAGTACTAGGACGAATAAAACCAATGTCTAACAATTCCTGCAGTTGGGTCTTTAACTCCTGAAGTTCAATAGGAGCCATTCGATATGGGGCTTTGGAAATGGGTTTTGTACCGGGTTCAAGGTCGATACAAAATTCAATTTCACGCTCTGGGGGTAGGCCAGGAAGTTCTTCGGGAAATACGTCAGGAAATTTATTAACAACAGAAATATCATTCAAAGCTGACGTATTTTTGTTTAGATCTGTGACATGAGCTAAGAAAGCTTGACATCCGTTTTTCAATAAACGAATAGCTTTATGGCTTGAGATGACAGCGATTGATTTTAATGGTTTGGTTGCTTGAATTCGCATAATAGGTCGATTAGGAATATGAAAGCTAACAACCTTACGAAAACAATCAATTTTTGCATGATGAGTAGTTAACCAATCAATCCCTAGAATCACGTCAAATGCAAGTATTTTTAATGAAATAAGATCGACAGGTAATGTGTGGGTACCAACTTGAACCAAACAAGACTTATAAACCGTGGATGTAATGAAGGTTTCTCCCAATGGAGTTTCAACTGCTAAGTCAAAGTCTAATTTCTCCGGAATCAAATTTAATCGATGAGCGCAAGTAGGAGAAATAAAAGAATGGGTTGAACCGGTATCAAATAAAGTATAGACTTCGTTAGAGTTTATGATAAGCTTACCCGTGATGACCTCATTCGGGTTCCTTGCGTTCTGGGAGGTCACAACAAACGCTCTCCCTTGCACAACCGGTTTTGACTTTTCTGGGACGGCCTTTGGTGCCTCCATCCTAGCTGAATTTGTCTTCGGTAAACGACAAAATCGGGCTAAATGACCTTCTCTTCCACAATTATAACATGCTTTGGACGGCATCGCGCAGTTTGGACTGATGTGCCCCTCCCCTCCGCATTTGAAACATATGATAGGTGGTCGTTCTCCTTCCTTAACGACAGGTGCTGGTGCTGACATCTTTCCATCATTGTTGAATCTCCTCTTCTTAAAATGTCCATTCTTATTGTTTTGGCCCTGATTACCACCGAAGTGGTTACCATTTCTGGCCTGTTGATTCCCTCCACGCTTGTTGTCACCGCTTCGATGACTGCTCTCACTGGTATTATCATTTTGCCGGCTGCTCTCTTTTGGTTGCGTTATCTCGTTATCGCGCTCCACCAACTGAGCCCTATTTACAACATCTGAATACAAACACAGTTTATGAGAAACAAGATGTTGACGTATCTCCGGCTTCAAACCTCTTAAAAACATCCGCGTCATTCTTTCTTCATTATCCACCAGGTGGGACGCAAACCGGGATAACTCTGCAAATTTTGCCTCGTACTGCGACACGGTCATATTATTCTGCTCCAATTTGATGAACTCCACCTCCTTCATGTGACGAATACTCTCGGGAAAGTATTTGTCGTTAAACAGCTCTTGGAACTTCTCCCAGGACATCTTCAGTGCGGCAGGTTGAGTACGCTTTATCGATTCCCACCAGTAATCTGTCTCTCCTCGCAACATAAAGGCGGCAAAGGGAACCTTTTGCTCCTCGGAGCAACCCAAGACATCAAATATCTTGGTGATCTGCTTTATCCATGTTTCAGCTACAAGTGGTTTGGGTTCTCCCTTAAACTCCGGTGGTCCCAGCTCCTTAAACTGTTTAGCGGTGACCGCCAGAGAGTTTCCAGTATTTCCACCTACGTTGTGGACAGGAGCCGCTTTTACCTGTTGTTGCATGAATTGCATAAAGCCTCTGAACATTTGATCATTCATCATTTGGTCAGTGTTGTTGTTTGCATGAGGATTGACACCTTCCTGATGCACATTATCCTGATTATTGATATGTGGTGAATCAACAGTCGTCTGTGCTCCATTGCTATTCTCAACGTTTTTAGATGCCATTTTCAGATACTGCCACAAAATAAAAATTAATTGATATGTCATATATTATCCTTATATTATGACCGACCAATTAAATACCATGCAAATAAACTTAGGTATGTCATACTAGCGAAGGAATTCCCCGTCTCTCCCCTCCTAGTTCTATTCTCACATCTTAGCCAGGGATCATATCCCTAAGCTCTGATACCAACTGTGACGCCCCCAAAATTAGGTATACATCACCCATCTTGGGTCGTCAGATACATAGTACAGAATACAAATACAACTGATTAATACATCTGTCGTGTACAATACGACAAAACATAAACTGTGAGTTTGAATACAAATATTATCTTCTAGAGAGTATTCATACTCAAAAGGAGTCCTCATTACATTTATTAACACACCATTACATAGAATAGTGAGGACTACTAACTAATACTATCATTCGGACCATCACTCCGTACCCCGACTTGTCCCAGCTACGTTCTCATTTCCTGAAGAGAACAGTGAAAGAAAGGGTGAGCTCAACTAGCCCAGTAAGAAATATTATGACTAAGATAATGCAGAATAAATTATCATTAGCCTTCAACAATGTTAAACTGATAAAATATAATAGACATCAAGTTTAACTGCAGCGGAACAAGCAATCCATTAAAAGAGTCAAGTAGAAAATAAACTCTACTATCTTTTATGATTTAAAAGATTTTCCAACACTGTGATCGCTGAGACTCAGCTTAATAAAATAATCCACATCATCGAATCACCCCTGCACTACGGCCAAGGATATTCGAGTATTCATTAATGGTCATGATCATGCCAACAACTGTCCATCAATGCACTACGGGCCAATGAGGACTTTTACCACATCATTTGTAACATTACGGTCATGATTATACCGAATAATCCCTGGTCATAATCATACCAAGTCCATCTATGCACTACAGGCCACAGATGACTTTCAACATTTTATAAACATGAGGATGATGACAATGATATAAGAATTCAATAAAACAAGTTCAAGAATTAATTTATCCAAGAATTAACAACGTCCAAATTGTCAACATGATACTGCTTTGTGGAGTAAAATTCAAGAATGATCAGGAGAATATTTTCTTGAAAAGATACTGGATGAAACGCAACTATCAAGGATATTCCACAAATTTCATGGAGTATAGAAGTCAAAACTTAACCAACTGAGTACAATAAAGAATGGAATAACAAAAGAAATCACCATGCATGCGATAGACCGCACAAACAGGTTATTCCAACAGAATAATAAATAATGGAACCAGGTCCGGCGTAAACGCACAGACAGGATATTCCGACAGAATAATAAATAATGGAACCAGGTCCGGTGTAAAACACACAGACAGGATATTCCAACATAATAATAATAAAACGGAACCAGGTCCGGTGTAAAACACACAGACAGGATGTTCCAACAGAATAATAAACGGAACCAGGTCCGGTGTAAAACACACAGACAGGATGTTCCAACAGAATAATAGAAGAATGTCACCAAGTATAGGGTAGACCGCGTATACTGGTTATTCAAACAGAATAATAACAAATGGAATAACAGAAGTTCTCTTCATGAATATAAAAGAAATAATATTCCCTACCTTAAAAGAACTGGATATTGGAAAAGTGATGTAGCAGAATACTTTTATTCTCTCTCTCTTATTCTCTCTATACTTTCTCTCTCTATAGCTTGAATGAATTCGTGAAAAATAATGAAGCCCTAGGCCTCTATTTATAGAAAAACTGAGGGTGGCTCTTGGTCTTAACGAAGGGTCAAATGACTCTTGGTCTTAACGAAGGGTCAAATGACTCTTGGTCTTAACGAAGGGTCAAATGACTCTTGGTAATATTGAAGGGACAACTACTATTGACGAAAGTAATTACTATTGACCAAGGTAAATACTATTGACGAAGGTAATTACTATTGACCAAGGTAAATACTATTGACGAAGGTAATTACTATTGACCAAGGTAAATACTATTGACGACGGTAATTACTATTGACGACGGTAATTACTATTGACGAAGAGACTCTTAGATGATGACATATGGCCCCCCATAAAATAACCAAACTTACCACAACGTCTCAATAATATAACATATTATACAGATGATACTATGACAATAATTTAAGAGATATGATGCAGCAATTACTGTAGCAATAATTGAGTATAGCTGAGTGACTTCTCACGTAAACATCAATAATCAATACCGTGTGCTACTATGCAACCACGCGTATTACTGTACTTTTACTACCGAGTAGTTCAACAGTTTTAACGGTAACACCTCAGCCGTTATTTTTATAGAAAGATAATTCTGTCGTTTTCTCAATTCGACAATAATTCCGTTGTGGGGTCCACCAATGATTGTGCCGTCGTACGAATATTCCCCGACAAAAAGAATATTCCCCGACCAAACGAATATTTTATAACAACTTGCTTACTTTGCAAAATTTATAAATATTACCCACAACTATAACATTATATCAAATTAACTCCATAATATTCAAAATGATATTTATAGAAAATTCATCTTTATTTATAAAAATTGGGGTCTTACACTTCAAACATATTAAGAAATCATTTTAAGGGTTTCAATTCAGTGTTCATGCTATCTTTTCATGTTTTAAACACATTTACCGAATTCGTTCGCTACGAACTCATTTCTTAACCAAATTGGTCCGTTTAACTTTCGTTCTTTTCGTTTTTCAACATACTAACAACTTCCATTATCAATTTACAGTTTAGAGTATGAATTCAAAACCAATTTTGACCCCAAAACATACCATGTAATATATATAAAACCAAAACTCAAGTTCTTCACTTTAAAACATGTTTTCATGAATTCGATACTTCAAAAATCATCTATAGACAACATATAACAGATTATGTAATCCCAATACACATAAGAATTAATTTCTCAACAATTAACCCTAGAACTTCAATTACAGAGAACTTAGAAAATAAAACTAAGAACTCGAAACTTTAAAATAGATTACTTACCTTTAATTAGCTAGATGATTAGAGAAGCTTGATTAATCTTCTTCCTCTTCTTTGATTCTCAGAATTTATCTTCTCAATTACAAAGAATTCTCTCCGTTTCTCTAACCCTCTCTTCTGTGTTCTTAACCTTAGAAAAAGAACACGTAAAATAAATTGACTCCCCTCTCTCTCACGTACATTAGTTACAATAGGTGTCAGTTACAATAAACCAAAAGCCATAAGGCTGCGTTTGGTTACACACAATTTCCCCCATACTAGATTATTTTAATAATATTATATTCTATAGTTTTTATTTGTCACAGCTGCAATCAATTTACATAACTTACAATAATAATTATAATAATTATAATTTTTATTATAATTCTTCTGATGATTAATAAATAATCATATATCTAATTTAATTAATAAATTAGACTTAAACATCGCTTTATTTAATTTACTTATTTTCTTTAATATTAAACAACTCATTTGATTTAATTAATTCATTAAATTAAATCTTCAAAGAATAAAATTTACCTTTTCTTTAACTTAATTATCATCCACACGTAACTAAATTATTATACCACAATTTTATAAATTATTTATTTTTTCTCAATAAATAAATTATTTAAAATATTTATTTAATTCAATAAATATTTAAGATTAATTATAAAATTCATTTAATTCCTTCAATAATTAACTCAACTATTAAACCTCACTTTTCTAATATTTAAATATATATTTCTCTTCACACCAGATCACATATTTTAAAATATAAAGCACGTATATATACATACTCAAACTCAAAACATCTCATAATAAGAATTTTAATTATTAAATTCCTATTTTAATAATTTATAAAAATTCGGGTTGTCACATCCTTTCCTCCTTATAAGGATTCCGTCCTCGGAATCACCGACACCCTACCTTACTAAGATTTTCACAAAATCTCCTTCACAATTATCGTTGAATAACTTCAACAAGTTAACTTAGCAAAAAGTTTTACATATATATATATATATATATATATATATATATATATATATATATATATACTTCATTCATTTCTTCTACAACTTTTAGGTTTTATTACATAACCTTCAATTAAACACAGTCATATATCAAATATTATATATTCATTAACCTGTTCATTTCTTTTTCTAAGGATCGTTATCATAAATACTTGTGATATTACATTCACATCTTCTTCTAAGAATTTCGTCCTCGAAATTTTATTTATTAACCTTTATTCATTCAATCTATCAAAATAGATTTTTACGTTAATACTTTATTCATTCATTGGGTTCTACAACCAAATTCTTTCTCTAAGGATCTTTCTAAGATCATCATATTCCTCACATTTTCCTCTTCTAAGAGTCACATTTCTCTTCTTTCCGGAGTTTCAATTCTTTCTTGAAATTATTATGTTTTGCTTAATTTCCTCATCCTTTACACTTTCACCTTTCAGAATAATAAGAATCTTCCACAATTGCTCAATAATTGGGAAGCGATATGAATAACAATAATTTAAAAGATTCCGAATCATGCTGAGGGTCATAAGACCTTGAACTACGTCCATGATTATAAGTACTCTTTCAACTTAAACCTTAACATTCATTAGACTATAGGGACTCCCGTACTTATGGTGTTAAGCCCTTCGTACAATGTATTATGCACAAACATTTAAACGCTATGCGTATGTCCATAGTTATAAGTAATATTTTAACTTAAACTTTAACAGTTATAAGACTATAGGGACTCCTCGTACTTAGGGGGATCAACCCTTCGTACAATGTATTGTGCACAAACATCTAAACGCCTCCGCGTAATCCCCTATAAAAGGGTTGTTCATCTCAACTTTTCAACATCTGAATCCACACCAAAACAATTTGGTTTGGCATAACTTTTCAAGAAACGCTTGAATTTCATGAACATCTTTCAGTAATCGTCTAGCTGAATCAAATAGCATAGACTTCTTCAACAATTCGGACATAAATCGAAATACACACACACACACACACACACACACACACACACACACACACACACATATATATATATATATATATATATATATATATATTCTCACATCATAAAGAAATCTCAAAAATCATTTTTATGACTTCATGATACCGCACTGTATTTATAGTCTATTTGAGGATTCTGTTATTTGGTGATTTTATCATACCACATCATACCATAGTGGGCTGACGATCTTTAGATCACATCCAACACTAAGTAATACTGCATTGATGACTCCATCATTTTTTTTCATCTCTGCACCAGGTTCTATGACACATTGATGATATAAAAATACATTTTGATATATTTCAAATCATTTTTGTCTAGCCAAAGCAATTAGCATAGACATACGAATAACGGTATTATTTTTAAAACCCATTGGTTTCATCATTTGATCCAATGTTTTTCAAGAAAATAATAAGTGCAAACATCAACACGAAGTTAATAAATTTCGATAGTCTAGCATAGCTAGTAGATTTAGAATATCCAGGTATCCATCAATTTCAATCTTTACTTCGTTACTTCATTACTTAACCATTCTATCAATCTTCAACTTCATCAATGCTCTCTATACTATATCCGTTTTCTACCCAAAATAGTTCATCAAACTTACTACACATTGGAAATCTAGGAACTTGCCACAATTATATGAATTTAAGAACTTGTCCTAGTCAGACTGTTGAGTAAAATCTATATACGCACAACACGCAAGTATACGTGGTCAACAACTAATAAAGTGATAAGTAGAGTATCGTTCCCACGGAGACTAACTAGCAATAATCTTAACTTTCAATTACCAATTTCCTATTAACCCTAATTTTATTAGACAAATCAACTCAATAATTAAAATTAAAAAAATTTAAAATTAAAGAATAATTAAACTATCACAAATATCAAAATTTGGACTTTCAAACAATTAATGAAGAATTAGACTTATGATTTCACCCTAAGCTTCACTCTGATTTTAACACATTTATTCCAATTCAATGCACTATCCTAGTTTATTAATCAAGAACATGAAAGTAGTATTAACCACCTCTCGATGCACTAATACCGTATTAACGTCAATCCACAATTAAGATAGAAATCCGTTAAACACCTTAATCAACTAACCCACTATATCTCTATGTGAATTATAATTGAAGAAGGTTTAAGAATAAGTTCTCTATCCGATTATATGCGATGTCAAGCATATCTCTACCTTAACATTCATCAAGATTAAGCTATTCACAAAATCATGAACACATGCTATATCAACTAGGTCTAGAATTGAATATCCTCTCTCGATTCCATCCAATTCTATAAAGAATTGTTGATCAGGCAATTCATAGATTCAAGCTCAAATCAATATAGATAAACTGGAGATAGATTATTAAATTGGAAATTAAAGTTTACAAAATCATCAATTCACTTAAAGATCCATCACAAGCCTAAAAAGTAAATTAGTTCATGATAAACAAATTAAACACTGAATAAATCATAGAAATCATTCTCCCGATTACAAATAATAATCTAACACGAAGAAAATTGAAAAACACCCTTCACGTAGTCTAGAATCGCAATAGTCTTGAAAATCTCCCGAAATACTCCTCCACGCTTGCTATGAAAAACAGAGCTTAGATCTTCGTAATATGTCTTATGTTCTCCCTGAAATTGTTGTTCATTGAGTATATGTTATCCAACACACAAGTTCCAGCAGAAATTCTCCTCAATTAGAGTTACATTGCCATACAAATAGCTAAGATTCGTGCCCAAAAAGAATTACAAACATAACAGGACACTTCAGAATCAACACCCCCTGCCCCGGCGGAGGTGTATGTGCTATAAACGCCCGCCCCGGCAGGCTCCCTTTCTGTCTAGCTCGAATGAAGACGGCCCCGGCGGGGGTGCATAGTATAATTTGGCCCGCCCCGGCAGGCCATGCTACTGCTAACTAAAGATTAAGACCCCCCGCCCCGGCAGGGGTGTATAGGCTAATAATTCCCGCCCTTGGGGCTTGTCTTCTGCCAAATGACTTGACTGATTTTCATGCTTTCTTCCAATTATGCTCCAATTGACTTCAAATCACACCAAATAGTTCCAAATGTATGTTGAATGCTACAACCACCATCCTACACATGAATTAACATAAAACAAGTAAAAAGGAACATGGTCACAAGAATTTAGTAACAAATAAGCATGAAATGGATATTGAATCGCGTATATAAAATTCACTTATCAAAATCTCCCAAACTTAAACTGTGCTAGTCCTCGAGCACAAAATAACTATATGTAATGCAATGAGATGAAATGAATACGACCTAACTTATATGCTTTCAAATCCAACAATATTTCAGAATCAAGATTATCTTAACGACCTCAACGAAAACAAGCAACTATACAATACCAATTACCAAAAACCAATCTATAATTCCGTTGTAATCCACAAATCTCAATCCATCATCACTGGTATAATGTGTGTGTGTGTGTAACATCCATAATAACCGATACGGACTCAAATTCAATACATAATCAGTCTCTTAGAAGGAATCATGCAGCGCAAACTTAAAAATTTCAAAAACAGATAGTTCCAACTAAAACTAAACAATCACTAATCTCGAGGGTTCAAGCAGGGTACTTATACTTTATTCATATATTTTCCCTTTTTTGTTTTCATAGATACGGAGGCTTTTTGCGCTTATTTCCCATTTTATTATTTTTTTTATACACATAGCTATGAAATGTCTTATTTTCTTAGGCTTTTCAATGCTACCTTAACGAGCTTTCGACCAACGACTCCCAGACCATTAAGATCTTAGGGCACTAGGTGTAAAGACAATCCCCTCGGGCTTACTTACTCAAGTAACAAAGGCCACAAAACTAGACAAGCATGCATTTTTTTTTCATTGGATAAAGCTTATATACCCCACATATCATCCCCCCAACTTAGGTTCTTGCCTAATTTTTACCTTTACTGTCTATTCTTGTCATTTTCTTATTTACTCTAGCATTATCCTTTAGAGATCATTTATGTATCAATTTGAACTGACCAGTCAATCAACAATGTTATTAATCGTGCTATCCTTTTCTACACCAGTTTCAAACAAACTCAAGACTCGATTCATAACAGAAATTATATCACAGTTCTAATACTCAATACTGTATTTGTTAACTTATTGTCAATCACATCATTGGCCCACAAATAATATGAAATACAACATTGATGGACTTACGCAACACAATAATTACTAACTAATATTTTTTATATATATAGATAACAAAATACATTACAAGATTATCTACTATGCAATGACAATCATTAACCTAAGCTACTATGAATGCACCTAAACTATCATTCAAAACTGAAATTAAGATGCAATACAAAAATTTAAATGACAATAATTCAAAATGCAACCTAAATGAGCTATATGCCAACAATTCAAAATGCAACCTAAATGAGCTAAATGCATGCAAACATGTATTAAATCCCCCAAACTTAAGTAATACAATGTCCTCATTGGATGAATAGTGAAAATAAGTACGTGAGGAATTCCCTGCTATCGCTTAAGTCTGAGGAGGTGGTTTTTGTTCTTCTTCATCCGAATCAGTTGGTGGAAACCTTGGCATTGACATGGGCTGTTGATATGGGAATTAACCCGCCGGGTTGAAGCTTTGTAGAGTTATGTTGAGTGAGGCGAAAGATGCGTTCATAGCATAAAAAATATGATCTTGCCTCATCGCCAAATGCCTCATTTCCCGACGTGTTGCATTGTTGTGTACATTTAATTGATTTTGAAATTCAAGGAATTAAGAACTGGATATGGCCTCGACCTGCGGTACCCGTTCAGTCCCTTGATCACCCATTAGTTCATCATCCTCCCCCGATGTCTCCATAGCATCCACATCGTCATCCGAATCTGACAGAAAAATAAAACCTAGACCACGTGGATGTGACTCGATCCATACGAAATATCGCGCTATCATTCTAGAATCAAGCAATGCAAGCGGCAATTATGTGGGCTCGTCGTTGGACCATCTAACTCCTGCATTGCGACACAACCCACAAATGAGAGATGGGTGTGGCAAGCCTCTAGAAAAATTCCCATGTAAGTACCGGTGGATTGATGAATAGATTATGGCCCCAACGTCAATGATAAAATCTTGCACAATGGCGTATAATAGTAATGCCTTCTCTTTGGTGACGTCTGAGGTATGTTGGGACGGAAGCAATTTTGCATATAAGAAGGCGTACCAAATTTTGCCATACCAGCTAAGGTCTTTGCTATGAAACACGATGCCTCCTTTTCGACCCTTGACCCAAGATGTTTCCGGCTTTGTCAAATTCGTGATAATAACATCATAATCCGGATCAAAATTACAGAGATGAGCGTAATGACAGTGGCAAAGTACCTGCAGTTGGTAGTAGGTGTTGATGGCGTCGGTACTGAATGGAACCAACCGTCCTCGCACAAATGCGTGGAATGGTTCTTTGTTCTCAGCATTTAGGTAGAAAATTCTTTGACAATGTTCACAACGGCTAGTTCTGGCTCCTCCGTGAATTTGGTCCATCCCTTTTGGTAAATTTGCAGCATAAGCTCTCCACCGTTAGGATCCAGTGCTAATCCCCGCTCTAGTGTAAGGGCTTTGGTGAGCATGTAGTCATACGAATCGGCGGCGGTGACACTTGCAAATTTTTGGCGATCGAAGGTGCGGGTTGGTTGAGATGACCATGAGCTTTCTCCCCTTTGGCATTTAGAAGATGATGGTGAAGCCATGATCTCGCTCTAGTGCTTGACTTGCTTTACTTTCCCCCAAACTTTTCAAATTGCTCCTCTCTAACTCTCAAGTATACTCTATGAATTTTCTATGTCAATTGGTGTGAGAGAATTAACATGAAAGGTAATGATATATATAGAGGTAGAGGGATGGCTATCATTGGTGGAGTGAAGAGGTGGAGAGGAGTAATGGAGTATTGGTGTTAATGGTAGTAGTGGGTGATTGGTTATGTGAGGAGGTTATGAGGTTTAATGGAGATAGTGGGTGATTGGTTATGGGAGGAGGTTATGAAGTAGTGGGGAAGTAGGAAATTAGTGTTTTATTGGGAAGGGGAGAAGTCTGTATAACTGCCAAAGTTATTTGGATTCCAGGACCCTCGCCCCGGCGGGGGGTATTGCACTATGAAGGCCCGCCCCGGCGGGCATCAATTCTGTCAACTGGATTCTGGGACCCCTGCCCCGGTGGGGGTTGTAGTACTAAAAAGGCCTGCCCCGGCAGGCATACCTACTGTCAGAATCCTGAGAGACCCCCCCACCCCAGCGGGGGTTACATTATAAAAGGGCCCGCCCCGGCGGGCATGCCTACTGTCAGGCTCTTTGTTTTGCTTCATGTAGTTCACTTAATGCTCCATTTTCCATCCTGCAAGATTTAACACATGAGAATTAGTGAGTTATTGATAACATAATATAATGTGGAGATATTAACGAGACTTTTATTATTCTTCTACCTAGTAATTTAATGAAAACTACGATTAAATAAATATGAATTGAAAATATGATAAATTTACTAAAGATTGGATTGCCTCCTAATTATCGCTTGATTTTAAGTCTTTCAGCCTGACTACTTCTTGCTTATGTTGTGTCGATCAATGTGATGGCGATCACGTCCGTGTTGGCTTCTCCACCCCAATAATGCTTTAGACGGTGTTCGTTGACTTTGAATGTTTCTAGTGGATTACGACTGTAGATTTTGACTGCACCATGAGAGAATACCCGCTTGACCGTGAATGGTCCCGACCATCTCGATTTGAGCTTTTCTGGGAACAATCGCAGTCGTGAGTTGAACAAGAGAACTAATTGACCCGGCTCGAATGTTCGATGCAAAATTTTCTGGTCGTACCATCTTTTTACCTTTTCTTTGTAAATTATGGAATTTTCATAGGCGTGAAGGTGGAATTCGTCGAGTTCATTCAATTGAAGTAGTCTATTCTCACCTACAGCTGTTTGGTCAAAATTGAGTTTTTGCACAGCCCAATATGCCTTATGCTGTAGCTCGACCGGTAAATGACATGCCTTCCAGTACAGTAATTGGTATGGTGACATTCCAATTGGTGTCTTGTATGCTGTCCTGTATGCCCATAGTGCATCGTCCAATCTAAGCGACCAATCTTTCCTGCTAGGATTCACCACTTTCTCTAATATCTTCTTAACTTCTCTGTTAGACACCTCAGCCTGTCCACTGGTTTAAGGGTGATACGCTGTAGCTACCTTGTGCTTGACCCCATACTTGGCCAATAGAGCGGTAAACGACTTATTGCAGAAGTGACTACCTTCGTCACTGATTATTGCTCTTGGTGTGCCAAACCTCATGAAGATGTTCTTTTGAAGGAACTTGAGGACCACTTTGGCATCGTTTGATGGTAATGCTGCAGCTTTAACCCATTTTGACACGTAGTCCACTGCGAGTAGAATGTATTGATTGTTCAAAGACGAGGGGAATGGTCCCATGAAATCGATACCCCATACGTCAAAAATTTCCACTTCCAGAATCGTTTGTAAGGGCATCTCATTCCGTTTCGAAATGTTTCCTACTCTTTGGCACCTGTTACATTGTTTGACAAAATGGTGAGCATCCTTGAATAATGTAGGCCAATAAAAACCAAATTGTAACACCTTCACTGCTGTCCTCTCACTCCCATAGTGCCCGCCATATGTAGATGAGTGCACTCATGCAGAATGTTCTTCGCTTCACTGTAGGGGATGCACCGTCGAATCATTTTGTCGGCACACTGCTTGAACAGATATGGTTCATCCCACATGTACCATTTCACGTCAAAAAGAAATTTCCTTTTTTGTTGTCTTGTGAGGTCAGGTGGTAGAATATTGCTCACAATCCCCATACCACGAAATTTCTGCTGAAATCCCAAACAGTTGCTCATCTGGGAATGACTCATTAATCTCACATCTGTCGTCTTTCGCTTTCCCATGGTTTTCCAACCTAGACAAGTGATCGGCTACTTGGTTCTCCGTACCCTTTCTATCCTTTATTTCTAAGTTAAACTCTTGAAGTAGGAGAATCCACCGGATAAGGCGTGGCTTAGCATCCTTTTTCGCTATCAAGTACCGAATCGCTGCATGGTCTGTGTAAACTATTACCTTATTCCCGATCAAGTAAGCCCAAAATTTGTCAAACGCATATACCACTGCAAGCAATTCCTTTTTTGTGGTAGTGTAATTCATTTAAGTTTCTGTAAGTGTTTTGCTTGCATAGTATATAGCGTGAAACACCTTGTCTCAACGTTGGCCTAAAACATCCCCAACCGCGTAGTCACTTGCATCACACATGAGCTCAAATGGCATGCTCCAATCCGGTGCGACTATAACGGGGGCTGTAGTCAATTTTCTCTTTAATAAGTCAAAAGTTGTCTTGCATTCTTCATCAAAGCTGAACGTTACATCATTCTCTAACAAACTGCATAGAGGTTTTGTAATTTTAGAGAAGTCTTTTATGAACCTCCGGTAGAACCCAGCGTGTCCTAAGAAACTCCTAATACCCTTAATTGAGTTAGGTGTAGGCAGTTTTTCAATAGTTTCTAGCTTTGCTTTGTCGACTTCCAATCCTTGAGTCGATACCTTATGGCCCAAAATTATGCCCTCTTCAACCATGAAGTGGCATTTTTCCCAATTTAGTATGAGATTCGTGTCCTTACATCTTTGCAACACCATGACCAAATTTTTTAAGCAGATATCGAAGCTGTCCCCATAGACTGAAAAGTCATCCATGAAGACCTCAACATTTTTCTCCACCATATCTGAAAAAAGTCCATCATACACCGTTGGAAAGTTGCAGGTGCATTGCATAGCCCAAATGACATCCTCCTGAATGCCAATGTGCCGTAAGGGCACGTAAATGTGGTATTTTCTTGATCCTCTGGAGCGATGACTATTTGGTTGTAGCCCGAGTACCCATCCAACAAACATTAATATTGGTGTCCCGCCAATCTATCTAACATTTGATCAATAAAGGGCAACGGGAAATAGTCTTTTCGGGTTGCCTTGTTCAATTTTCTGTAATCCATGTAAACCCTCCAACCTGTCACTGTTTTAGTTGGTATTAACTCATTGTCCTCATTCTGCACCACCGTCATTCCTCATTTTTTTGGCACGCACTACACTGGACTAACCCATTTACTGTCAAAAATTGGGTAGATGATGCCGACATCTAAACACTTCAGAATTTCCTTCTTCATAACTTCCTTCATAATGAGTTAAGTTGATGTTGCTCCACCGTTGGTTTTGCCTCATCTTCCATCAAGATCTTGTGCATGAAAAATGAAGGGCTAATTCCCTTTATATCGACAATTGTCCACCCAATCGCTGATTTGTGTTCCCAAAGCACTCTCAGCAACTTTTCTTCCTGCAATTCATTAAGTGCAGCAGAAATAATAACAGGTAAAAAATTTGAATTGCCTAAATACGCATACCTGAGGTGTTTAGGGATTGAATTAAGTTCCAGCTTTGGTGGCTCTTCCAGTGATGGTTTCAGTTTTTTTGCGGCTACTTCCTCCGTGTGCAATGGTTCAAATGGTGTTCTGAATCTGGAAACTCGTGGCAATGAGTCTAGCATTTGTAAGTAGTTCACCAATTTTGGGTCGTCTACCTTTTCATCTCCTAATAAAGTTGTTTCTAACGGATCATTGACCAAACTCTTGCTCATATCTTCACTGATAATTTGCTCAATTAGATCCATTCAAAAACATCCTTCCTCATCCGTGGGGAATTTCATGGCCTTGAACACATTGGATTTTATTTCTTGATCTAGTTCTCCTTTTTGTACATCTATGAGTGTCCTACCCGTGGCCAAAAATGGTCTACCTAGGATAATTGGGATGTTCTTGTCCTCCTCAAAGTCCAGAATGATAAAGTCTGCGGAGAATATAAACTTATCCACTTTTACTAAGATGTCCTCTACTATGCCTCTCGGTTATGTGACTGACCTATCCGCCAACTGTAATGAGATATTCGTAGGCCTTGGTGCAGGCAAACCCAATTCTAAGTATACTGACAATGGCATAAGGTTTACACTCGCCTCCAAGTCACATAAACACTTGCTGAATTGTATATTCCTGATTGTGCATGGAATAGTGAAACTCCCCGGGTCCTTGAGTTTTGGTGGTAATTTCTGCTGTAAAACCGCACTACACTCCTCGGTTAGTGCAACTGTCTCGACATCTTCCCATTTCTTCTTCCTTAACAGAATCCCTTTCATAAATTTTGTGTAGCTCGGCATTTGTTCTAGGGCCTCTTCAAATGGTATGTTGATTTGAAGTTTCTTGAAAACTTCCAAAAATTTTGCAAATTACTTGTCTAATTTTTGTTTTTGAACTCTTTGCTGGAATGGTGGGGGAGGATAGACAACTGGTTCGCTATCTGGTTTGTTCTTTTCCATTTGTTTTTCGTCCCCCTGCTTTACCTCACCCTCTGTATTTTCTTTCTCTATTTTAACCTCCTTTGTAACCGAAATTTCTGTTTCTTGACCATCAAGCTATTTTCCACTTCTCAACATAATAGCTTGACACTGCTCGTGATTACCCTTAGGATTTCTCTCGGTGTCAATTGGTAACGTCCCTTGTGGTCGATTATTCAATGCCAACACAATTTGTCCTATCTGATTCTCTAGATTCTTGATCGTTATCTCTTGTGATTTCATAGACATCTTTGGTGATTTCATAGCCATTGCTTGATTTTTTATAGCCACCTCATTACTAGTTATGTATTTTATCACCAACTCTTCTAGATCTGATTTCCTTTCTTGATGTTGAGCTGATTGTTGATGGTTCTGAAATCCTGGTGGATATGATGATCTTGGAGCTTGTTGCTGCTGGTGATTGCTCCATGAAAAATTTGGATGATTCCTATTTCCTTGGTTGTATGTGTTCTGGTATGTGTTCTGCGGAATTCTGTTATAATTGCCCACAAACTACACAGATGCTGGATATATAGCGCATTGCTCCGTTAGGTGCTCTCCCGCGCATAACTCACATATTATTGCCACTTGCTGTGCTTGTGCAGCTGTCACCGAATCCAACTTCTTCGAAAGTGCTGCAATATGTGCTTGTATAGCTGTCACACCATCCACTTCTAAAACCCCAACTGTCTTTGCCTATGTCATTCTCGCTATGGGCCACTAGTAGTTGTTAGCCGCCATGGTTTCAATCAAATTATATGCTTCCTCGTAACTCTTGGCCATGAATGCTCCACCCGACGCTGCATCAATACTAGTTCTGAGATTCCCATGTAGTCCGTTGTAAAATGTGTTCATTTGCAGCCACTTTGGTAATCCATGATGTGGGCATTTTCTGAGCAATTCTTTATATCTCTCCCATGCCTCATATAACGACTCCCCATGTTGCTACTCAAACATCGTTATCTCATTCCTCATCTTTGCAGTTTTCGCCGGTGGGAAGAATTTGGCTAGGAATTTCTGAGCTAAATCCTCCCATGTAGTAATCGATCCAGGCAGTAAAGAATGCAACCAACTCTTCGCCTTATCCCGTAGAGTGAATGGGAACAAGCAAAGTCTCACCGCATCATCCGACACCCCATTGTACCTAAAGGTATCGTAAATCTCCAGAAAACTGACTAGATGCTCGTTCGGATCGTCATTTGCCAATCCCCCAAACTGAACTGAATTCTAAATCATTTATATAGTCCCAGGCTTGATTTCAAATGTGTTAGCAGCTATTGCGGGCCTGGTGATGCTTGACTGCAGTTCAGTCACCTTAGGTGTGGCGAAGTCCCTAAACGCTTTCTGATCTTTGGCTACTATTTCTTCTTCCTTTTTAGATGTTTCGAATTCTTGCCTCTTTTCCTTGATCCACTTACTCAACCTTTGAAACCTTTTCTCAATGTCGTCGTCAAAAGGCAGCAAGTCTGGATTTTTGGACCGAGTTTGCATAAACCGCTTCCAACACCTGAAATAAGAAGCACAAAACAAAAATAAAAATGTCTAAGTAAAACTGGATTAATTAAACTGATATTGTAAAACTATTAATGTAAGACCCCAACTTTTTTTAACTAAAGAATAATTTTTCTCGAAATATATTTTTGAATATTATAGCGTGGATATGATATAATGTTATAGTTATGGGTAATATTTGAAAATTTTTGCAAAGTAAGCAATTTGATATAAAATATTCATTGTGTCGGGGAATATTCGATTGGTCGGAGAATATTCGTTTTAACAGAGAATATTCGTACAACGGTACATGTAAGACCCCAACTTTTATAAATAAAGATGATTTTTTTTATAAATATTATTTTTGAATATTATGGAGTAAATTTGATAAAATATTATAGTTGTGGGTAATATGTATAAATTTTGCAAGGTAAGCAAGTTGTTATAAAATATTCGTTTGGTCGGGGAATATTCTTTTTGTCGGGGAATGTTCGTACGACGGCACAATCATTGGTGGACCCCACAACAGAAGTATTGTCGTAATTAGAAAATGATAAAATTATCTTTCTATAAAAATAACGGCGGAGGTGTTACCGTTAAAACTGTTGAACTACCTGGTAGTAAAAGTACAGTAATACGCGTGGTTGCATAGTAGCACACAGTATTGATTATTGATGCTTACGTGAGAAGTCACTCAGCTATACTCAATTATTGCTACAGTAATTGCTGCATCATATCTCTTAAATTATTGATTCAATTATTGTCACAGTATCATCTGTATAATATGTTATATTATTAAATCAATAATTGAGATGACAAGTTATAAATGATTAATAATTGGTGAAAGGTTAAATATGTGTTGATAATAAATAAAATGATTTGTGGTAATATTTATTCAATCCTTGATGTATATAAAGAATCTCTTCATCAATAGTAATTACATTCGTCAATAGTAATTACCTTCGTCAATAGTAATTACCTTCGTCAATAGTAATTATCTTCGTCAATAGTAATTACCTTCGTCAATAGTAATTACCTTCAGTTAATTGTCTCTTCGGTGTTCCAAGGGTTAATTACCCCTTCGCAAATAGTAGTTGTCTCTTCAATATTACCAAGAGTCATTTTGACCCTTCGTTAAGACCAAGAGCCACTCTCAGTTTATCTATAAATAGAGGCCTAGTGCTTCATTATTTTTCACGAATTCATTCAAGCTATAGAGAGAATAAGAGAGAAAGAAGAAGAGCATTCTGTTACTACTACTGCAGTATTCAAAGCTCCTACTAATGTAAGGGGTGTTATTCTTTCTTATTCATGAAGAGAACTGTCGTTATTTCATTTCTTATTATTCTGTTGGAATAACCTGTATACGCGGTCTACCCTATACTTGGTGACATTCTTCTATTATTCTATTGGAACATCCTGTCTGTGTGTTTTACACCGGACCTGGTTCCATTTTTATTATTATTCTGTTGGAACATCCTGTCTGTGTGTTTTACACCGGACCTGGTTCTGTTTTTATTATTATTCTGTTAGAATATCCTGTCTGTGCATTTACGCTGGACCTGGTTCTATTATTTATTATTCTGTCAGAATATCCTGTCTGTGCATTTTACGCCGGACCTGGTTCCATTATTTATTATTCTGTTGGAATAACCTGTCTGTGCGGTCTATCGCATGCATGGTGATTTCTTTTGTTATTCCATTCTTTATTATACTCAGTTGGTTAAGTTTTGATTTCTATACTCCATAAAATTAGTGGAATATCCTTGATAATTTCGTTTCATCCAGTATCTTTTCATGAAAATATTCTTCTAAGCATTCTTGAATTTTACTCCACAAAGCAGTATCATGTTGACAATTTGGACGTTGTTAATACTTGGATAAATTAATTCTTGAACTTGTTTAATTGAATTGTTATATCAAAGTCATCTGTGGCCTGTAGTGAATAGATGGACTTGGTATGATTATGACCAGGGATTATTCGGTATAATCATGACCGTAATGTTACAAATAATGTGGTAAAAGTCCTCATTGGCCGTAGTGCGTTGATGGACAGTTGTTGGCATGATCATGACCACTGATGAATACACGAATATCCTTGGCCCGTAGTGCATGGATAATTTGTGGTTGTGATACTAAATAATATCCTTGGCCGTAGTGCAGGGGTGATTTGATGATGTGAATTTTTTTATTAAGCTGAGTCTCAGTGATAACAGTGATGAAAAACCTTTTAATTCATAGAAGATGGTAGATTTTATTTTCTACTTGACTCTTCTAATGGATTGCATGTTCCGCTGCAGTTAAACTTGATGGTTATTATATTTTATCAGTTTAACACTGTTGAAGGCTAATGATAATTTATTCTGCATTATCTTAGTCATGATATTTCTTACTGGGCTAGTTGAGCTCACCCTTTCTTTCACTGTTCTCTTCAGGAAATGAGAATATAGCTGGGACGAGTCGGGGAACGGAGTGATGGACCAGATAATAGTATTAGTAGTCCTCACTATTCTGTTAAATAGTGTGACAATAATTGTATTGAGGACTTCTTTTGAGTTTGTATAATCTCTAGTAGACAATAATTGTATTCAAACAAAGACAGTTATATTTTGTCGTATTGTACACGACAGTTGTATTAGTAAATTGTATTTGAATTCTGTACCATGTATCTGACGATCCAAGATGGGTGATGTATACCTAATTTTGGGGGCGCCACATTTGGTATCAAAGCTTAGGGATATGATCCCTGACTAAGATGTGAGAATAGAACTAGGAGGGGAGAGACGGGAAATTCCTTCGCTAGTATGACCTACCTAAGTTTTTTTGGTATTTAAGTGGTCGGTCAGAATATAGTATGTTATATATCAATTAACCTTTTATTTTGTGGCAGTATCTGAAAATGACATCCGAGAATGTTGAGAATAGCAATGGAGCACAGGCGACCATTGATTCACCACATATCAATAATCAGGATAATGTGCATCAGGAAGGCGACAATCCTCATGCAAACAACAACACTGACCAAATGATGAATGATCAAATGTTCAGAGGCTTTATGCAATTCATGCAACAGCAGGAGAGAGCGGCTCCTATTCAAAACGTAGGTGGAAATACTGGAAACTCTTGGGCGGTCACCGCTAAACAGTTCAAGGAGCTGGGACCACCGGAGTTTAAGGGAGTGCCAAAACCACTTATAGCTTAAACATGGATACAGCAGATCACCAAGATATTTGATGTCTTGGGTTGCTCCGAGGAGCAAAAGGTTCCCTTTGTCGCCTTTATGTTGCGAGGAGAGGCAGATTACTGGTGGAAATCGGTAAAGCGTACTCAACCTGCCGCACTGAAGATGTCTTGGGAGAAGTTCCAAGAGCTATTTAACGACAAATACTTTCCCGAAAGTATTCGTCACATGAAGGAGGTGGAGTTTATAAAATTAGAGCAAAACAATATGACCGTGTCGCAATACGAGGCAAAATTTGCGGAGTTATCCCGGTTTGCGTCCCACCTGGTGGATAATGAAGAAAGAATGACGCGGATGTTTTTAAGAGGTTTGAAGCTGGAGATACGTCAACATCTTATTTCTCATAAACTGTGTTTGTATTCAGATATTGTAAATAGGGCTCAGTTGGTGGAGCGCGATAACGAGTCAACGCAACCAAAAGAGAGCAGCCGGCAAAATGATAATACCAGTGAGAGCAGTCGTCGAAGCAGTGACAACAAGCGTGGAGGGAATTAACAGGCCAGAAATGGTAACCACTTCGGTGGTAATCAGGGCCAAAACAATAAGAATGGACATTTCAAGAAGAGGAGATTCAACAATGATGGAAAGACGTCAGCACCAGCACCTGTCGTTAAGGAAGGAGAACGACCACCTATCATATGCTTCAAATGCGGAGGGGAGGGGCACATCAGTCTAAACTGCTCGATACCATCCAAAGCATGTTATAATTGTGGAAGAGAAGGTCACTTAGCCCGATTTTATCGTTTACCGAAGATAAATTCAGCTAGGATGGAGGCACCAAAGGCCGTCCCAGAAAAGTCAAAGCCGGTAGTGAAAGGGAGAGCGTTTGTTGTGAACTCCCAGAGAGCAAGGAACCCGAATGAGGTCATCACGGGTAAGCTTATCATAAACTCTAACGAAGTCTATACTTTATTTAATACCGGTTCTACCCATTCTTTTATTTCTCCTACTTGGGCTCATCGATTAAATTTGACTCCGGAGAAATTAGACTTTGACTTATCTGTGGAAACTCCGTTGGGAGAAACCTTCATTACCTCCACTATTTATAAGTCTTGTTTGGTTCAAATCGGTACCCTCACATTACCTATCAATCTTATTTCATTGAAAATACTTGCATTTGACGTTATTCTAGGGATTGATTGGTTAACTACTCATCATGCAAAAATTGATTGTTTTTATAAGGTTGTTAATTTTTATATTCCTAATAAACCTATTATGTGAATTCAAACGACCAAACCATTAAAATCAATCACGTTCATCTCAAGCCATAAAGCTATTCGTTTATTGAAAAACGGATGTCAAGCTTTCTTAGCTCATGTCACAGATCTAAACAAAAATACGTCAGCTTTGAATGATATTTCTGTTGTTAATAAATTTCCTGACGTATTTCTCGAAGAACTTCCTGGCCTACCCCCAGAGCGTGAAATTGAATTTTGTATCTACCTTGAACCCGGTACAAAACCCATTTCCAAAGCCCCATATCGAATGGCTCCTATTGAACTTCAGGAGTTAAAGACCCAACTGCAGGAATTGTTAGACATTGGCTTTATTCGTCCTAGTACTTCTCCTTGGGGTGCTCCTGTTCTGTTCGTGAAGAAGAAAGATGGGAGTATGCGACTTTGTATTGATTATCGGGAGTTGAATCATGTCACCATCAAAAATAGGTACCCATTGCCACGTATTGATGACATGTTTTACCAGTTGCAAGGAGCACAATTCTTTTTAAAGATCGATCTTCGTTCTGGATATCATCAACTGAAGGTTAGAACTGAGGATATTCCAAAGACTGCCTTCAGAACTCGGTACGAGCATTATGAATTCTTAGTTATGTCTTTTGGTTTGACTAATGCTCCTGCTGCCTTCATGGATATGATGAATCGGGTATTCAAGGAATATTTGGATCACTTTGTGGTCGTCTTTATCGATGACATCCTTGTTTATTCCAAAAGCCGTGAAGATCATGAGTAACACTTGAGGCTGGTACTCCAAAAGCTCCGTGAATAGAAGCTTTATGCCAAGTTAAAGAAATGTGAGTTCTGGCTAGAGGAGGTAGCATTCCTTGGGCACGTAGTATCAAGTCGTGGAATATATGTTGACCCGACAAAGATTGAAGCAATTCAAAGCTGGGAGCAACCTAAATCAGTAACCAAAGTACGTAGCTTTCTCGGTCTAGCTGGTTATTATCGGAGATTCGTGGAAGGATTTTCTCGAATCGCTATTCCATTAACTCAGCTGACTCGAAAAGATACAAAGTTCGGTTGGAGCGAAGAATGTGAGAAGAGCTTTCAAGAACTCAAGAGGAGACTCATTTCAGCACCTGTTCTGACAATACCATCTGGCTCGGAGGGATTTGTCATCTACAGTGATGCTTCGAGCAAAGGATTGGGATGTGTTCTCATGCAACATGGAAAAGTCATAGCCTATGGCTCAAGACAACTCAAAGAATATGAGAGGAATTATCCTACTCATGATCTAGAGTTGGCAGCTGTTGTCTTTGCACTTAAAATTTGGAGGCATTACTTGTATGGGGAGAAAGTGGAGATCTTTACGGATCATAAAAGCCTCAAATATTTCTTCACTCAAAAGGAACTCAACATGCGACAACGATGTTGGCTTGAACTGTTGAAAGATTATGATCATACCATCCAATACCATCCCGAAAAAGTGAACGTGGTAGCTGACGCATTGAGTAGAAGATCATATACGGTTACAAGTGCAATATTAGCAACGCAAAGGCCCATTTTGTGTGACTTGTAAAGGATGGAGATAGAGTTAAAGACTCCAGGGACCCATGTGATGATGACGAATATACGAGTAGAACCAACTTTAATCGATAAGGTTAAAGTTGCTCAAGCTACATACCTGGAGCTGATACGTATGAAGAAGAAAGTGCAAGAAGGTGCTATACCGGAAGCAAGAATCGATGAAGAAGGAATACTTCGAGTTAACTCCAGACTTTGTGTTCCTAACGACCCTGATTTAAAGTATGAAATCATGATGGAGGCGCACAATACACCGTTTACAATCCATCCTGGGAGTACCAAAATATTTCAAGATCTTCGTCATACATTTTGGTGGAGCAATATGAAGAGAGAGGTGGCGCTGTTTATCTCAAGGTGTTTAACTTGTCAATGAGTTAAAGTGGAGCATCAAGTACCAAAAGGTCCGTTGGAACCACTTGATATTCCAGAATGGAAGTGGGAGCATATTACCATGGATTTCGTTACCGGTCTTCCTAAGGTTTCTCAAGGCATAGATGCGATTTGGGTCATTATTGATAGATTGACCAAGTCTGCTCATTTCTTATCGATACGAGAAACTTATACACTTGAAAGTCTTGCTCGTATGTACATAAACGAGATTGTAAGACTGCATGGTATGTCGGTATCCATAGTTTCTGATCGAGACCCAAGATTCACTTCACGATTTTGGGTTAGTTTGTAAAAAGCTATGGGCACAGACTTACGATTTAGCTCGGCATATCATCCTCAGACGGATGGACAGTCGGAGAGGACTATTCAAACTCTTGAAGATCTATTAAGACTCTGTGTCCTTGATTTCAAGGGAAGTTGGGATAAGTTTTTACCATTGGTGGAGTTTTCCTACAACAACAGTTATCAAGCAAGTATTGTCATGGCTCCATTTGAGGCATTGTATGGAAAAAAGTGTCGTTCTCCAGTATGCTGGGATGAGGTGGGAGAAGAAACATTGTTGGGACCGGAGTTGGTACGTATGACTACGGAGAAGATTCAAACGATCCGACAACGTATAAAAACCTCACAAGATCGACAAAAGAGTTATGCTGATCTTCATCGAAAGGACGTGAAATTCGATATAGGAGATCATGTGTTGTTACGTGTTGCTCCATGGAAAGGAGTTACGAGATTTGGAAAGAGAGGGAAGCTCAATTCTCGATTCATCGACCCATTTTTAATTCTCGATCGAGTAGGAACTGTGGCCTATAGACTTGCTTTACAGCCAAGTATGTCTCGTGTTCATAACGTTTTTCACATATCTATGTTACGTAAATTTGTGAAAGACCCGAATCACATTATTGAGTTAGAACCGGACGAAATAGCAGAAGATTTGACGTATGAAGAGGTTCCTGTTCAAATCTTAGATAAGAAGGAACACATTCTACGCTCCAAGGTTATACCTGAAGTCAAAGTTTTGTGGTGAAACTATGATGTTGAGGAAATGACCTGGGAGTTAGAATCTGGAATAAAGTCAAGGTATCCTTACCTCTTCGATATACCAGGTACGTACCCTAATTTCGAGGGCGAAATTTCATAAGAAGGAGAGGTTGTAAGACCCCAACTTTTATAAATAAAGATGAATTTTTTTATAAATATTATTTTTGAATATTATGGAGTAAATTTGATAAAATATTATAGTTGTGGGTAATATGTATAAATTTTGCAAGGTAAGCAAGTTGTTATAAAATATTCGTTTGGTCGGGGAATATTCTTTTTGTCGGGGAATGTTCGTACGACGGCACAATCATTGGTGGACCCCACAACAGAAGTATTGTCGTAATTAGAAAATGATAAAATTATCTTTCTATAAAAATAACGGCGGAGGTGTTACCGTTAAAACTGTTGAACTACCTGGTAGTAAAAGTACAGTAATACGCGTGGTTGCATAGTAGCACACAGTATTGATTATTGATGCTTACGTGAGAAGTCACTCAGCTATACTCAATTATTGCTACAGTAATTGCTGCATCATATCTCTTAAATTATTGATTCAATTATTGTCACAGTATCATCTGTATAATATGTTATATTATTAAATCAATAATTGAGATGACAAGTTATAAATGATTAATAATTGGTGAAAGGTTAAATATGTGTTGATAATAAATAAAATGATTTGTGGTAATATTTATTCAATCCTTGATGTATATAAAGAATCTCTTCATCAATAGTAATTACATTCGTCAATAGTAATTACCTTCGTCAATAGTAATTACCTTAAGTTAATTGTCTCTTCGGTGTTCCAAGGGTTAATTACCCCTTCGCAAATAGTAGTTGTCTCTTCAATATTACCAAGAGTCATTTTGACCCTTCGTTAAGACCAAGAGCCACTCTCAGTTTTTCTATAAATAGAGGCCTAGTGCTTCATTATTTTTTACGAATTCATTCAAGCTATAGAGAGAATAAGAGAGAAAGAAGAAGAACATTCTGTTACTACACTACTGCAGTATTCAAAGCTCCTACTAATGTAAGGGGTGTTATTCTTTCTTATTCATGAAGAGAACTGTCGTTATTTCATTTCTTATTATTCTGTTGGAATAACCTGTATATGCGGTCTACCCTATACTTGGTGACATTCTTCTATTATTCTGTTGGAACATCCTGTCTGTGTGTTTTACACCGGACCTGGTTTCATTTTTATTATTATTCTGTTAGAACATCCTGTCTGTGTGTTTTACACCGGACCTGGTTTCGTTTTTATTATTATTCTGTTAGAATATCCTGTCTGTGCGTTTACGCCGGACCTGGTTCCATTATTTATTATTCTGTCGGAATATCCTGTCTGTGTGTTTTACGCCGGACCTGGTTCCATTATTTATTATTCTGTTGGAATAACCCGTCTGTGCGGTCTATCGCATGCATGGTGATTTCTTTTGTTATTCCATTCTTTATTATACTCAGTTGGTTAAGTTTTAATTTCTATACTCCATGAAATTAGTGGAATATCCTTGATAATTGTGTTTCATCCAGTATCTTTTCATGAAAATATTCTTCTAAGCATTCTTGAATTTTACTCTACAAAGCAGTATCATGTTGACAATTTGGACGTTGTTAATACTTGGATAAATTAATTCTTGAACTTGTTTAATTGAATTGTTATATCAAAGTCATCTGTGGCCTGTAGTGCATAGATGGACTTGGTATGATTATGACCAGGGATTATTCGGTATAATCATGACCGTAATGTTACAAATAATGTGGTAAAAGTCCTCATTAGCCGTAGTGCGTTGATGGACAGTTGTTGGCATGATCATGACCATTTTTAAATACACGAATATCTTTGGCACGTAGTGCATGGATAATTTGTGGTTGTGATATTAAAGAATATCCTTGGCCGTAGTGCAGGGGTGATTCGATGATGTGGATTATTTTATTAAGCTGAGTCTCAGCGATAACAGTGATGAAAAACCTTTTAAATCATAAAAGATGGTAGATTTTATTTTCTACTTGACTCTTCTAATGGATTGCATGTTTCGCTGCAGTTAAACTTGATGGTTATTATATTTTATCAGTTTAACACTGTTGAAGGCTAATGATAATTTATTTTGCATTATCTTAGTCATAATATTTCTTACTGGGCTAGTTGAGCTCACCCTTTCTTTCACTGTTCTCTTCAGGAAATGAGAATATAGCTGGGATGAGTCGGGGAACGGAGTGATGGACCAGATAATAGTATTAGTAGTCCTCACTATTTTGTTAAATAGTGTGACAATAATTGTATTGAGGACTCCTTTTGAGTTTGTATAATCTCTAGTAGACAATAATTGTATTCAAACATAGACAGTTATATTTTGTCATATTGTACACGACAGTTGTATTAGTAAATTATATTTGAATTCTGTACCATGTATCTGACGACCCAAGATGGGTGATGTATACCTAATTTTGGGGGCATCACAGTACAATCATTGGTGGACCCCACAACGGAAGTATTGTCGTAGTTATAAAACGACAGAAATATATTTTTATAAAAATAACGGCGAAAGTTTTACTGTTAACTGTTGAACTACCCGGTGGAAAAAGTACAGTAATACGCGTGGTTGCATAGTAGCACACAGTATTTATTATTGATCCTTACGTAAGAAGTCACTCAGTTTACTCAATTATTGCTACAGTAATTGTTGCATAGTATCTCACGTTATTTGATTCAATTATTGTCACAATATCATCTGCATAATATTTTATATTATTAAATCAATAATTGAGACAACAAAGTTATTCATATTATTATTTGCAATATTGATAATGTCTAGAAGTTCTGTCAAGGAGAGATTTGGTCACCTAATTGCGCGCCAATAAGGAAAAATCCTTATCGAAAAGCCCCCTCTTTCTTGGGAACGACCTGGTTGTTAAGTATTGTGAGTTATAATATTAGTGATGAGTAATTGTTGAAATATTAAGAATGTGTTTATTGAAGATAAGTGAATTATAAAAGTTAGAGGGGAATAATACAAACTTGGAAAGCTTTAGGGGTACTAAAGTGTAATAAGTTAAATCAATCTGGACCATTGGTGGTGATTTTAATAGTAAACCAATCTGGACCATTGATGGTGGTTTTAATACTAAACCAATCTGGACCATTGATGGTGGTTTTAATAGTTAATCAATTTGGACAGTTGGTGGTGGTTTTAATAAAAATCAATCTGGACCGTTGGTGGTGGTTTTAATAGTAATCAATCTGAACCGTCGGTGGTGGTTTTAAAAGTAAATCAATCTGGACCGTCGGTTGTGATTTTAATAGTAATCAATATGGACCATCCGTTCTAATAGTAAATCAATCTGGACCGTTCATGAATTAGTTACTATTTAGTCAATTCTCCTATAAATAGAAGCTTAATTCTTCTTTCATTCTCACCAATTTACTGAGATTCATAAGAGACACTATAGAGAGAGAAACTGTAGAGAGCAAGAAGAAGAGTATTCTACTACTTCACTTTTGCAGTATCCAACTTTCTACTAAGGTAAGGGGTATTATTTCTTTCGTATTCATAAGGAATACTACTTTTCGTATTCATCCTTTAATATGTCGGAATAACCTGTCTACGCGGATTACGTACCGTATGACGGGTAAAAATCCATTTACAGTTTCGTATGCTATTTCTTTTCATCTAAACTTACTATGGTAAGTATTACTTCTATAATCCCTGAAATTAGTGGGATATCCTTGAAGTTTTGCACTTCATCCAGTATCGTTTCATTGGAATATTGATCTGAACTTTCTTATTAAATATCAATATTTTCTCCCAGAGTACTATTCACGGGTTACTATTCACCCGGTTACTATTCACTATAATATTATTCACTCGGGTATTTGGGACACTTTTCATACCGGGATACTATTCACGAGTTACTATTCACGGGTTACTATTCACCCAGTTACTATTCACTATAATATTATCCAGTCGGGTATTTGGGGTATTTTTTATGTCGGGTTACTATTCACGAAGTACTATTCATGGGATACTATTCACCTGAAAAAAATTGATTTCTTTTCTGTCAAAATATTTTTGATACATGGATATTATTCTTGAATTTTACTCCACAAAGCAGTATCATGTTGATAATTTGGACATTATTGAATACCGGATAGATTAAATTATGATTCTTTAAAATTTATCCTTTGCTTTCATTTAATTAAATGCTTATATTATTGTCATCATCCTCATGCTTATATTGTGATGAAAGTTATCTTTGGCTTACATGCATAGATGGACTATTGGTTGATATGATTATGACCAGGGATTATTCGGTATAATCATGACCATTGATGATTACATGAATATCCTTGGCCCGTAGTGCAGGGATGATTCAATGATGTGATTTATTTATTAAGCTGAGTCTCAGCGATAATGTTGATGAAAACCTTTTTAAATCATAGAAGATAGTAAATATCATGCTCTACTTGACTCTTCTAATAGATTACTTATTCCGCTGCAGTTAAACTTGCTGTCGATTATATTCTATCAGTTTAACATTGTTGATGGCTAATGATAACTTATTCTGCATTATCTTAGTCATAATATTTCTTATTGGGGCAGTTGAGCTTACCCTTTTACATCCATTGTTCTCTTCAGGAAATGAGAACGTAGCTGGAACTAGTCGGGGAACAGAGTGATGGTCCGAGATGGCTGTGTTAGTAATCCTCAATATTTAGTGTGATAATAAATGTAATGAGGATTGAATTTGAGTTTGGATACTGTCTATGAGACAATATTCGTGTAAAAACTCTCAGCTCTGGTTGTATAATTAAGTTTGTATTTATATTTTGTACCATGTATTTGGCGACCCAAGATGGGTGATGTATACCTATTTTGGGGGCGTCACAGTTGGTATCAAAGCTTAGGGATATGATCCCTGGCTGAGATGTGAGACAAGAACTAGGAAGGGAGAGACGGGGAATTCCTTTGCTAGTATGACCTACCTAAGATTATATGGTATTTAATTGGTCGGTCAGAGTATAGGGATAATATGTGATATGTCAATTCACCCTTGTTTTGTGATAGTGTTTGAAAATGGCATCTGAAAATATTGAGATCAACAATGAAGCACATGAGACCGTTGAGTCACCAACGATCAATACCCAGGATAATGTGTAACAGGAAGACAATAATCCTCAGGCAAACAACAACATCGATTAAATGATGAATGATGGGATGTTTAGAAGCTTTATGTAATTCATGCAACATCAGGCGAGAGCGGCTCCTGTCCAAAATGCAGGTGGAAACACTGGGAACTGTCGGACGGTCACCGCCAAGCAGTTTAAGGAGCTGGGACCACCAGAGTTTATTGGAGAGCCAAAACCACTTAAGGCAGAGACTTGGATAAAGTAGATCACCAAGATATTTGATGTCTTGGGATGCTTCGAGGAGCAAAAGGTTCCCTTCGCCACCTTCATGTTGCGAGGAGAGGCAGATTACTTGTGGGAATCTGTAAAGCGTACTCAACCTGCCGCACTAAAAATGTCTTGGGAAAAGTTCCAAGAGCTGTTCAACGACAAGTACTTTTCCGAAAGTATTCGTCACATGAAGGAGGTGGAGTTTATCAAGTTGGAGCAAAACAATATGACCGTGTCACAGTACTAAGCTAAGTTTGCTGAGTTGTCCCGGTTTGCGCCCCACTTGATTGATAATGAGGAGAGAATGATGCAGATGTTTTTAAGAGGTTTGAAACCCGAGATACGTCAATACTTAATTTCTCACAAACTGTGTTTGTATTCAAATATTGTAAATAGGGCTCAATTATTGGAGCGCGATAATGAGTCAACACAACCTAGAGAGAGCAGCTGACAAGTTGATAATACCAATGGTAGTAGTTATAGAAGCAGTGACAACAAATGTGGAAGGAATCAACATGCCAGAAATGGTAACCACTCCGGTGGTAATCATGGCCAAGATAATAGAAGTGAAAATTTCAAGAAGAGGAGATTCAATAATGATGGAAAGATGTCAGCACCAGTACCTGTTGTTAAGGAAGGAGAACGACCGCCAGTCGTATGTTACAAATGAGGAGGGGAGGGACACATCAGTCCAAACTGTACGCAACAGTCCAAAGCATGTTACAATTATGGAAGAGAAGGTCACCTAGCCCAATTTTGTCGGGCACCAAAGTCAAGTCCAGCTGGGATGGAGGCATCAAAGGCCGTCCCAGACAAGACAAAACCGATAGTTCAATGGAGAGCGTTTGTCGTAACCTCCCAAAAAGCGAGGAATCCAAACGAGGTGATCACGGGTAAGCTAATCATAAACTCTTGCGAAGCTTATACCTTATTTGATACCGGTTCTACCCATTCTTTTATTTTTCCTACTTGCGCTCAACGTTTAAATTTGACTCCGGAGAAATTAGACTTTGACTTATCGGTTGAAACTTCGTTGGGGGAAACCTTTATTATATCCACTGTTTATAAGTCTTGTTTGATTTAAATATATAACTGCACGTTACCTGTCGATCTTATCTCTTTAAAAATACTTGTATTTGACGTGATTCTAGGGATTGATTGGTTAACTACTCCTTATGCTAAAATTGATTGTTTTCGTAAGGTTGTTAGCTTTCATATTCCTAATCAACCTATTATGCGAATTCAAGCGACCAAATCATTAAAATCAATCACGGTCATCTCAAGCCATAAAGCTATTCGTTTATTGAAAAATGGATGTCAAGCTTTCTTAGCTCATGTCACGGATTTAAAAAAAATATGTCATTCTTGAATGATATTTCCATTGTTAATAAATTTCCTGACGTATTTTTTGAAGAACTTCCTGGCCTACCCTCAGAGCATGAAATTGAATTTTTTATCGACCTTGAACCCGGTACAAAACCCATTTCCAATGCCCCATATCGATTGGCTCCTATTGAACTTCAAGAGTTAAAGACTCAACTGCAGGAATTGTCAGACATCGGTTTTATTCGTCCTAGTACATCTCCTTGGGGTGCTCCTGTTCTCTTCGTAAAGAAGAAAGATGGAACTATGAGATTTTGTATTGATTATCGAGAGTTGAATCATGTCACCATCAAAAATAGGTACCCGTTGCCACGCATTGATGACCTGTTTGACCAGTTGCAAGGTGCCAAATTCTTTTTAAAGATCGATCTTCATTCTAGATATCATCAGTTAAAGATTAAAACTGATGACATCCCAAATACTGCTTTCAGAACTCGGTACGGATATTATGAATTCCTAGTCATGTCTTTTGGATTGACTAATGCTCCTGCTGCCTTCATGGATATGATGAACCGAGTATTCAAGGAATATTTGGATCATTTTGTAGTCGTCTTTATTGATGACATCCTCATATATTCCAAAAGTCGTGAAGATCATGAGCAACACTTGAGGTTGATACTCCAAAAGCTTTGTGAGAACAAGTTTTATGCCAATTTGAAGAAGTGCGAGTTTTGGCTTGAGGAAGTAGCATTCGTTGGGCATGTGATATCAAATCATGGAATATCTGTTGACCCAGCAAAGATTGAAACAATTCAGAGTTGGGAGTAACCCAAGTCAGTGACCGAAGTACGCAGCTTTATTGGCTTAGCTGGTTATTATCGGAGATTCGTAAAAGGGTTTTCTCGAATCGCTACTCCATTAACTTAACTGACTCGAAAAGATACAAAATTTAATTGGAACGAAGAATGTGAGAAGAGTTTTCAAGAACTCAAGAGGAGACTCATTTCAGCACCTGTTCTGACAATACCATCTGGTTCGGAGGGATTTGTCATCTATAGTGATGCTTCAGGAAAAGGTTTAGGATGTGTTCTCATGCAACATGGGAAAGTCATAGCCTATGCATCACGACAACTCAAAGAATATGAGAGAAATTATCCTACTCATGATCTAGAGTTGGCAGCTGTCATTTTTGCACTTAAGATTTGGAGGCATTACCTGTGTGGAGAGAAGGTAGAGATCTATACGGATCATAAAAGCCTCAAATATTTCTTCACTTAAAAGGAACTCAACATGCGGCAAAGATGATGGCTTGAGCTGTTGAAAGATTATGATCATACCATCCAATATCATCCTGAAAAAGCAAACATAGTAGCTGATGCATTGAGTAGAAGATCATATGCGGGTACGAGTGCGATATTGTCAACGCAAAGGCCCATTTTGTATGACTTACAAAGGATGGAGATAGAGTTAAAGACTCCAAGGACCATATGATGATGGCGAATATATGAGTAGAACTAACTTTAATTGATAAAGTTAAAGCTGCTCAAGCTACGTACCTGGAGCTGATGCGTATGAAGAAGAAAGTACAAGAAGGTTCTATTTCGGAAGCAAGAATTGACGAGGAAGGAATACTTCGAGTCAACTCCAGACTTTGTATTCCAAACGACCCTGATTTAAAGTATAAGATTATGATGGAGGCGCACAACATACCGTTTACAATCCATCCTGGGAGTACCAAAATGTATCGTGATCTTTGACATATATTTTGGTGGAGCAATATAAAGAGAGAGATAGTGGGGTTTATCTCAAGGTGTCTAACATGTCAACGAGTAAAGACAGAGCATCAAGTGACAAAAGGTCTATTGCAACCATTTGAAATTCCAGAATGGAAGTGGGAGCACATTACCATGGATTTCGTTACTAGTCTTCCCAAGGTTTCTCAAGGCATAGATGCAATTTGGGTCATTGTTGATAAATTGATCAAGTCTGCTCATTTCTTACCAATACAAGAAACTTATACACTTGAACGTATTGCTCGTATGTACATAAATGAGATTGTAAGACTGCATGGAATGTAACGACCCTAAAATAGGTCCATTCCATCCAACCTATTCTGGGTCGCCAAATACATGGTACAGAAAACAACTACAACTTTATTACAACAATTATCGTGCAAAATACAACAATACATACGCTGTGAGTTTGAATACAAATATATACCAAATGTGACTCATGTTCCAACCGTGGACATCACCTCACAATGACACCTTACATAAAGGTATAGTCAAAAACTGTTTTAGAAATTAGAATCTTTGGGAAGTGCTCAAGGAAACCTTCGTACATGGGAGGCCATGCGTCTAGGTTATGATAGATATCATATGGCCACAGAATTATCCTTGGTTGACCCAATAGACCCCAAAGAAAAAAGAGAAGATTACTATCATATTCTTCCCAATGGTGAGTCTTCTCTTGACATATCACTATCTCTACTGTCTCTAATTGAGAATTATACTTCAAACAAACACCAAGATTATATAGGTAGTGCTCATATATATACTCAGCAAGTGGATGAGCACATCCTTGTCTTATGATGACACGAGTTTGTATGTCGTTAGACATCTTGTATGATAGTGGCAAATCACCCTTCCAACGTTGGGTTCGCCTCACCCTATTTTCTTCACCAAATATAACTACTAAATGACGACCACCGTTCTATTCCCTTGTTACCCCCGCTCGACCCAGCTACACTCTTATTACCTGAAAGGAATTGTGAAGCAAAAGGGTGAGCACAACTAGCTCAGTAAAGAATATCATGACTAAAGATAATTAAATTATCAATAGCCTTCATCAATAATAAATCAGAGATTTAGAACATATGGTAAATGATAAAAATTTCGACCATAGTTGCAGCGGAACGAGCAATCCATTAGAAAAGTCAAATAGACTATAAAGTCTATTATCTTTTCCATGTTAAAAATCCACCAACAATGTTTTATCCATGTAACATCAATCAACAATTCTGGTCCACAATCATATGAATAACTCATAATCGTAATTGTAGTTCTAAATTCCTTTTCTCATCCAGGACAAAGATAATTTTCATCACCTGAAACATCAAAGATCATGGTTACACCAAATCACGTTTCATGTTCATAATCATACTAATAACTTCATTTTTGCACTACGACCAAAGATATTCATTTGTATCACCAGTTGGTCATGTTCATCTCAACATCTGTTCATCTTTGCACTACTGGCCAAAGATATTCAACAACATGTCATCTTTGCACTACGGGCCAAAGATATTCATCAACAATTCATCTTTGCACTACAGGCCAAAGATATTCCTCAACAGTTCATATTTGCACTACGGCCAAATATATTCATCAACAGTTCATATTTGCACTACAGGCCAAATATATTAATATCTCAAAGAAATATATAATCATTTCAGAATTTATATAAACAATAATTATAACCATGTTGATCAATTCACCTTTGCACTTAAGCTAAAGATATTCACTTATAAATTCAATGGTCATGAGCATACCAGTCAACAATTCAACTTTGCACTACTGGCCAAAGAGAACCCATAGTCATGATCATACCAGAAATTTACCCATCTTTACACTCAAGTCAAAGAGAAATATCATCATTAGGGTTATAAAAATGTTATATATGATAATAAAATCAATATAATCAACATATAGATTTAATCTCAAGAGTAATATTCATAAACCAACTATAATTTGGTCAAAAAAAGAAACCAATTTTGTCATGAATAGTAACTCATAAATAGTAACCCATGAATAGTAACTCGTAAATAGTAACTCGTGAATAGTAACTCGTGAATAGTAACCCCGACTCAAAAACGTAGAAATTCTACAATAAAATCTATACCAATATTTCGGTATAATGATATTGAAAGAATAACATTTCTTAAATTTATAAACAATTTATTTTAATTGTTTATACTTTACTAAAATAATGCATTTAATCATTCCAAAATGTCAAACTCATAAGGTTTCATCATCAATAACCAAAACCCTCATCAAAAATCTGCATATACCTCATATATAGGATTCTCAAGCCATAAAATCCTATTTTTCAATTTTCTTACTTCACATAACATATTTAATTCATTTTCTCATAACTAGACTATTTTCATGAAAAATACCAAATCCATTCCAAAAATATTTCTTTTCTGGAATTTAGCATAATATAGTCTCATAGTGAACATATATTTTTCTCAGAATTTTTAAAAGTCATTTACTATTTTTTATATGGCCAAAACAGCCGAATATTTAGACATTTATCAAAAATTGTACTTTTGTCCAAAAATTCTGAAATTTACAGAGTATACTTCTATCATATACATGTACCCCCAATAAAATTTTTATCAATTTTGGAGTTAACCACAAGGAATTATAAGCGGTTACTTTTAAAATAGTCTTTTCTCATAAAATTCATAACTCTCAATCTATACATCTAAAAATTACCATTTTTGGACACAATCAAGAAAACTCATCAATTAATCATTTCAAATTTTTCCAAAATTTTTGAAGATCAAAAAAATTACGAAACTGAAAATCATAGCAACCCTTAAAATCCATTACTATCCCTTACTATCCCTTACCTCAAAAGTGCAGTATTTCTGACTGGAATGCAAAGCCGAAGGAAACTTGCACTGAATAGCAACTCTTAAAGTATCTAAATACTCATAAAATATACTTCATAATATAGAGAGAGAAAGAGAGAAAGCTTATGTTTTTGGTGTGATTTTCAATTCTAACTTAGCCCTCTATTTATAGAAAAATTTTAGCAGGCTTGACCTGTAACCTGATGGCTTTACCTGTTACTATTCCCACCCACCACATTTGAAATATAATTCTGCACATTTCTTCACCAACCACAAGTGGGGCCCACCAATTCTAGAATTTTTTACCAAAATGATAAACTCCGAAAATTCAATAATTTCTGAACCAGTCATCTCGTAAAATTCATAAAAAATCATACATTCATTTTTAACGGTTCAAAATTTGTGGGCATATACTCAACTTATATATGTATAACATATCCAAAAATTATCACGATCCAACGGTCGGATTAAAAATTATAACCCCCGCAAAATATCTCAAAAACCCTAATTTTTAATACCTCCATTCCGATAAAAATACTGATAAAAACCTCAGCATTAATTCCTTCATTTTTAACCACAGAAATATATCCCTCATTTATATCCACATAAAATAAATATTTCCTTATCATATGAATCAATAATTAATTATTCACAAATAATATTACAGAATCACATTTATGACAACCAGGCCGTTCCTAGGAAAGAGGGGGCTTTCCAATAAGAATTTCTCCTTACTGGCGCGCAATTAGATGACCAAACCTCTCCTTAGACAGAACTTTCTAGACATTGCCAATAATGTTATCTAATAATATTATTCAAATAATATGAATTATTGATCTGATAATGGGAAATACTGTGTAGCAACAATTATTGAAACAACAATAATATAAAATATCAACGCAGCAATTATTGAATCAATAAAATAAAATATTAAACAGTAATTACTGTAACAATTATTGAGTAGTACTTTCTTACGTAAGAATCAATAATTTTAAAAATACTATGCAATACCGTGTGCTACTGTGCAATAACGCGTATTACTGTATTTTAACCACGGGGTATTCCAACAGTGTTAACGGTAACAACTACGTCGTTATTTGTAAAAACTCAAATTTGTCGTTTTCTTCACCCGACAGTTATTCGTTATGGGGCCCACAAATAGATGCACCGTCGCACGAATATTCCCCGACAGAAAGAATATTCCACGACCAAACGAATATTCCCCGACAACAATGATTATTTTATAACCACTTGCTTATTTTGAAAAAAATTCATATTTCACCCTTAACTTTAACATTTATCAATTTAACAATTTACTGAATTGTAATTATAAGAAAAATTGAATACTTTTATTTCATAAAATTCGGGGTCTTACAATCTCCCCTCCTTATGAAATTTCGTCCCCGAAATTTACGTACCTGGTATTTCAAAGAGTTGAGAATACCTTGCTTTCCTTTCAGATTCCATCTTCCCTGTCATCATGATATCTCTATTTCTCATCTCCTGTATTTCAGATATCATTCTAGAATACAGCTTCAAAACAAAGGTTAATTGAACAAATTAATATATCACATAATATCCCGATATTATGACTGACCAACAAATAAGCTTAGGTAGGACACACTAGCGAATGATTTACTCATCTCTCCCCTCCTAGTTATATTCCCCGATCTCCGCCAGAGATCATATCCCTAAGCTCTAATACCAAATGTAACTCTGGACACCAACCTATGTCAGCACCTTACATTGATACCTATCAGTTTGCCACCGCAGAACGGCGTCCCCTACGGAGAGTCTGGCTTCGGTGCATCCCCCATCAACATGAAGTCACCAGCGAGAGGCTCGGGGCTCTTTACTTATAGCTCTGATACCAAATGTAACGACCCCAAAATAGGTCCATTCCATCCAACCTATTCTGGGTCGCCAAATACATGGTACAGAAAACAACTACAACTTTATTACAACAATTGTCGTGCAAAATACAACAATACATACGCTGTGAGTTTGAATACAAATATATACCAAATGCGACTCATGTTCCAACCGTGGACATCACCTCACAATGACACCTTACATAAAGGTATAGTCAAAAACTGTTTTAGAAATTAGAATCTTTGGGAAGTGCTCAAGGAAACCTTCGTACATGAGAGGCCATGCGTCTAGGTTATTATAGATATCATATGGCCACAGAATTATCCTTGGTTGACCCAATAGACCCCAAAGAAAAAAGAGAAGATTACTATCATATTCTTCCCAATGGTGAGTCTTCTCTTGACATATCACTATCTCTACTGTCTCTAATTGAGAATTATACTTCAAACAAACACCAAGATTATATAGGTAGTGCTCATATATATACTCAGCAAGTGGATGAGCACATCCTTGTCTTATGATGACACGAGTTTGTATGTCGTTAGACATCTTGTATGATAGTGGCAAATCACCCTTCCAACGTTGGGTTCGCCTCACCCTATTTTCTTCACCAAATATAACTACTAAATGACGACCACCGTTCTATTCCCTTGTTACCCCCGCTCGACCCAGCTACACTCTTATTACCTGAAAGGAATTGTGAAGCAAAAGGGTGAGCACAACTAGCTCAGTAAAGAATATCATGACTAAAGATAATTAAATTATCAATAGCCTTCATCAATAATAAATCAGAGATTTAGAACATATGGTAAATGATAAAAATTTCAACCATAGTTGCAGCGGAACGAGCAATCCATTAGAAAAGTCAAATAGACTATAAAGTCTATTATCTTTTCCATGTTAAAAATCCACCAACAATGTTTTATCCATGTAACATCAATCAACAATTCTGGTCCACAATCATATGAATAACTCATAATCGTAATTGTAGTTCTAAATTCCTTTTCTCATCCAGGACAAAGATAATTTTCATCACCTGAAACATCAAAGATCATGGTTACACCAAATCACGTTTCATGTTCATAATCATACTAATAACTTCATTTTTGCACTACGACCAAAGATATTCATTTGTATCACCAGTTGGTCATGTTCATCTCAACATCTGTTCATCTTTGCACTACTGGCCAAAGATATTCAACAACATGTCATCTTTGCACTACGGGCCAAAGATATTCATCAACAATTCATCTTTGCACTACAGGCCAAAGATATTCCTCAACAGTTCATATTTGCACTACGGCCAAATATATTCATCAACAGTTCATATTTGCACTACAGGCCAAATATATTAATATCTCAAAGAAATATATAATCATTTCAGAATTTATATAAACAATAATTATAACCATGTTGATCAATTCACCTTTGCACTTAAGCTAAAGATATTCACTTATAAATTCAATGGTCATGATCATACCAGTTAACAATTCAACTTTACACTACTGGCCAAAGAGAACCCATAGTCATGATCATACCAGAAATCTACCCATCTTTACACTCAAGTCAAAGAGAAATATCATCATTAGGGTTATAAAAATGTTATATATGATAATAAAATCAATATAATCAACATATAGATTTAATCTCAAGAGTAATATTCATAAACCAACTATAATTTGGTCAAAAAAAAAACCAATTTTGTCATGAATAGTAACTCATGAATAGTAACCCATGAATAGTAACTCGTGAATAGTAACTCGTGAATAGTAACTCATGAATAGTAACTCGTAAATAGTAACTCGTGAATAGTAACCCCGACTCAAAAACGTAGAAATTCTACAATAAAATCTATACCAATATTTCGGTATAATGAAATTGAAAGAATAACATTTCTTAAATTTATAAACAATTTATTTTAATTGTTTATACTTTACTAAAATAATGCATTTAATCATTCCAAAATGTCAAACTCATAAGGTTTCATCATCAATAACCAAAACCCTCATCAAAAATCTGCATATACCTCATATATAGGATTCTCAAGCCATAAAATCCTATTTTTCAATTTTCTTACTTCACATAAAATATTTAATTCATTTTCTCATAACTAGACTATTTTCATGAAAAATACCAAATCCATTCCAAAAATATTTCTTTTCTGGAATTTAGCATAATATAGTCTCATAGTGAACATATATTTTTCTCAGAATTTTTAAAAGTCATTTACTATTTTTTATATGGCCAAAACAGCCGAATATTTAGACATTTATCAAAAATTGTACTTTTGTCCAAAAATTCTAAAATTTACAGAGTATACTTCTATCATATACATGTACCCCCAATAAAAATTTTATCAATTTTGGAGTTAACCACAAAGAATTATAAGCGGTTACTTTTAAAATAGTCTTTTCTCATAAAATTCATAACTCTCAATCTATACATCTAAAAATCACCATTTTTGGACACAATCAAGAAAACTCATCAATTAATCATTTCAAATTTTTCCAAAATTTTTGAAGATCAGAAAAATTACGAAACTGAAAATCATAACAACCCTTAAAATCCATTACTATCCCTTACTATCCCTTACCTCAAAAGTGCAGTAATTCTGACTGGAATGCAAAGCCGAAGGAAACTTGCACTGAATAGCAACTCTTAAAGTATCTAAATACTCACAAAATATACTTCATAATATAGAGAGAGAAAGAGAGAAAGCTTATGTTTTTGGTGTGATTTTCAATTCTAACTTAGCCCTCTATTTATAGAAAAATTTTAGCAGGCTTGACCTGCAACCTGATAGCTTTACCTGTTACTATTCCCACCCACCACATTTGAAATATAATTCTGCACATTTCTTCACCAACCACAAGTGGGGCCCACCAATTCTAGAATTTTTTACCAAAATGATAAACTCCGAAAATTCAACAATTTCTGAACCCAGTCATCTCGTAAAATTCATAAAAAATCATACATTTATTTTTAACGGTTCAAAATTTGTGGGCATATACTCAACTTATATATGTATAACATATCCAAAAATTACCACGATCCAACGGTCGGATTAAAAATTATAACCCCCGCAAAATATCTCAAAAACCCTAATTTTTAATACCTCCATTCCGATAAAAATACTGATAAAAACCTCAGCATTAATTCCTTCATTTTTAACCACAGAAATATATCCCTCATTTATATCCACATAAAATAAATATTTTCTTATCATATGAATCAATAATTAATTATTCACAAATAATATTACAGAATCACATTTATGACAACCAGGCCGTTCCCAGGAAAGAGGGGGCTTTCCAATAAGAATTTCTCCTTACTGGCGCGCAGTTAGATGACCAAACCTCTCCTTAGACAGAACTTTCTAGACATTGCCAATAATGTTATCTAATAATATTATTCAAATAATATGAATTATTGATCTGATAATGGGAAATACTGTGTAGCAACAATTATTGAAACAACAATAATATAAAATATCAACGCAGCAATTATTGAATCAATAAAATAAAATATTGAACAGTAATTACTGTAACAATTATTGAGTAGTGCTTTCTTACGTAAGAATCAATAATTTTAAAAATACTATGCAATACCGTGTGCTACTGTGCAATAACGCGTATTACTGTATTTTAACCACTGGGTATTCCAACAGTGTTAACGGTAACAACTACGTCGTTATTTGTAAAAACTCAAATTTGTCGTTTTCTTCACCCGACAGTTATTCGTTATGGGGCCCACAAATAGATGCGCCGTCGCACGAATATTCCCCGACAGAAAGAATATTCCACGACCAAACGAATATTCCCCGACAACAATGATTATTTTATAATCACTTGCTTATTTTGAAAAAAATTCATATTTCACCCTTAACTTTAACATTTATCAATTTAACAATTTACTGAATAGTAATTATAAAAAAAATTGAATACTTTTATTTCATAAAATTCGGGGTCTTACATGGAATGCCAGTATCCGTAGTTTCTGATCGAGACCCAAGATTCACTTCAAGATTTTGGGTTAGTTTGCAAAAAGCTATGGGCACGAATTTACGATTTAGTTCGGCGTATCATCCTCAAATGGACGGACAATCAGAGTGGACTATTCAAACTCTTGAGGATTTATTAAGACTCTGTGTCCTTGACTTCAAAGGAAGTTGGGACAAGTTCTTACCATTGGTAGAGTTTTTCTACAATAACAGTTATCAAACAAGTATTGGCATGGCTCCATTTGAGGCATTGTATGGAAGAAAGAGTCGTTCTCTGGTATGCTGGGATGAGGTAGGTGAAGCAACATTATTGGGACCAGAGTTGGTACGTATGACTACAAAAAAGATTCAAACGATCCGACAACGTATAAAAACCTCACAAGATCGACAAAAGAGTTATGCTGATCTTCATCGAAAGGACGTGAAATTTGATATAGGAGATTATGTGTTATTACGAGTTGCTCCGTGGAAAGGAGTTACGAGATTTGGAAAGAGAGGAAAGCTCAATCCTCGATTCATTGGCCCATTTTTAATCCTTGATCGAGTAGTAACTGTGGCCTATAGACTCGCCTTACCGCCAAATATGTCTCGTGTTCATAACGTTTTTCACATATGTATGTTACGTAAATATGTGAAAGACCCAAACCACATTATTGAATTAGAACTAGACGAGATAGAGGAAGATTTAACGTATGAAGAGGTAGCTGTTAAAATCTTGGATAAGAAGGATCATATTCTACGCTCCAAGTTTATACCTCAAGTCAAAGTTTTGTGGAGAAACCACGATGTGGAGGAAATGACCTGGGAGTTAGAATCTAAAATGAAATCAAGGTATCCTCACCTCTTCGACATATCAGGTACGTACCCTAATTTCGAGGACGAAATTTTATAAGAAGGGGATGTTGTAAGACCCCAACTTTTTTTAACTAAAGAATAATTTTTCTCGAAATATATTTTTGAATATTATGGTGTGGATATGATATAATGTTATAGTTGTGGGTAATATTTGGAAAATTTTGCAAAGTAAGCAAGTTGATATATAATATTCGTTGTGTCGGGGAATATTCGATTGGCCGGGGAATATTCGTTTTAATAGGGAATATTCGTACGACGGTACAATCATTAGTAGACCCCACAACGGAAGTATTGTCGTAGTTAGAAAATGACAGAAATATCTTTTTATAAAAATAACAGCGAAAGTTTTACTATTAACTGTTGAACTACCCGGTGGTAAAAGTATAGTAATACGCGTGGTTGCATAGTAGCACACGGTATTGATTATTGATGCTTACGTAAGAAGCCACTCAGTTTACTCAATTATTGCTACAGTAATTGTTGCATAGTATCTCACGTTATTTGATTCAATTATTTTCACAGTATCATCTGCATAATATTTTATATTATTAAATCAATAATTGAGACAATAAAGTTATTCATATTATTATTTACAATATTGACAATGTCTAGAAGTTCTGTCAAGGAGAGGTTTGGTCACCTAATTGCGCGCCAATAAGGAGTAATCCTTATCGAAAAGCCCCCTCTTTCCTGGGAACGACCTGGTTGTTAAATATTGTGAGTTATAATATTAGTGATGAGTAATTGTTGAAGTATTAAAAATGTATTTATTGAAGATAAGTGAATTACAAAAGTTAGAGGGGAATAATGCAAACTTGGAAAGCTTTAGGGGTACTAAAGTGTAATAAGTTAAATCAATATGGACCATTGGTGGTGGTTTTAATAGTAAACCAATCTGGACCATTGATGGTGGTTTAATAGTAAACCAATCTGGACCATTGATGGTGGTTTTAATAGTTAATCAATCTGGACCATTGGTGGTGGTTTTAATAGTAATCAATCTGGACCGTCGGTGGTGGTTTTAAAAGTAAATTAATTTGGACCATTGGTTGTGGTTTTAATAGTAATCAATCTGGACCATCCGTTCTAATAGTAAATTAATCTGGACCGTTCATGAATTAGTTACTATTTAGTCCATTCTCCTATAAATAGAAGCTTAATTCTTCTTTCATTCTCACCAATTCACTGAGATTCACAAGAGACACTATAGAGAGAGAAACTATAGAGAGCAAGAAGAAGAGTATTCTGCTACTTCACGTTTGCAGTATCTAGCTTTCTACTAAGGTAAAGGGTATTATTTCTTTCGTATTCACAAGGAATACTACTTTTCGTATTCATCCTTTAATATGTAGGAATAACCTGTCTACCCGGATTACGTACCGTATGCCGGGTGAAAATCCATTTACAGTTTCGTATGTTATTTCTTTTCATCTAAACTTACTATGGTAAGTATTGCTTCTATAATCTTTGAAATTAGTGGGATATCCTTGAAGTTTTGCGCTTCATCCAGTATCGTTTCATTGGAATATTGATCTGAACTTTCTTATTAAATATCAATATTTTCACCCGGGGTACTATTCACAGGTTACTATTCACCCTGTTACTATTCACTATAATATTATTCACTCGGGTATTCGGGACACTTTTCATGTCGAGATACTATTCACGAGTTACTATTCACCCGGTTACTATTCATTATAATATTATCTAGTCGGGTATTTGGGATATTTTTCATGTCGGGTTACTATTCACGGGGTACTATTCACCCGAAAAAAATTGATTTCTTTTCTGTCAAAATATTTTTGATACATGGATATTATTATTAAATTTTACTCCACAAAGCAGTATCATGTTGACAATTTGGACATTATTGAATACTGGATAAATTAAATTATGAAACTTTAAAATTTATCCTTTGCTTTCATTTAATTAAATGCTTATATCATTGTCATCATCCTCATGCTTATATTGTGATGAAAGTCATATTTGGCTTACGTGCATAGATGGACTGTTGGTTGATATGATTATGACTAGGGATTAATCGGTATAATCATGACCATTGATGATTACATGAATATCCTTGGCCCGTAGTGCATGGATGATTCGATGATGTGATTTACTTATTAAGCTGAGTCTCAACGACAAAGTTGATGAAAACCTTTTTAAATCATAGAAGATAGTAGATATCATGCTCTACTTGACTCTTCTAATAGATTGCTTATTCCGCTGCAGTTAAACTTGTTGTCGATTATATTCTATCAGTTTAACATTATTGAAGGCTAATAATAACTTATTCTGCATTATCTTAGTCATAATATTTTTTACTGGGTTGAGCTCACCTTTTTACTTCCATTGTTCTCTTTAGGAAATGAGAACGTAGCCGGAACTAGTCGGGGAACGGAGTGATGGTCCGAGATGGCTGTTTTAGTAATCCTCAATATTTAGTGTGATAATAAATGTAATGAGGATTGACTTTGAGTTTGGATACTGTCTATGAGACAATATTCGTGTAAAAACTCTCAGCTCTGGTTGTATAATTAAGTTTATATTTGTATTATGTACCATGTATTTGGCGACCCAAGATGGGTGATGTATACCTATTTTGGGGGCATCACAGTTTAGATTTATACTAAATAGTCCCCAGCAACGGCGCCAAAAACTTGTTGGATAAAATCTATATACGCACAACACGCAAGTATACGTGGTCAACAAGTAATAGAGTGATAAGTAGAGTATCGTTCCCATAGAGACTAACTAGCAATAATCTTAACTTACAATTACCAATTTACTATTAAACCTAATTTTATTAGACAAATCAACTCAATAATTAAAATTAAAAAAATTTAAAATTAAAGAATAATTAAACTATCACAAATATCAAAATCTGGACTTTCAAACAATTAATGAAGAATTAGACTTATGATTTCACCCTAAGCTTCACTCTGATTTTAACACCTTTATTCCAATTCAATACACTATCCCAGTTTATTAATCAAGAACACGAAAGTAGTATTAACCACCTCTCGATGCACTAATACCGTACTAACGTCAATCCACAATTAAGATAGAAATCTGTTAAACACCTTAATCAACTAACCCACTATATCTCTATGTGAATTACAATTGAAGAAGATTTAAGAATAAGTTCTCTATCTGATTACATGCGATGTCAAGCATATCTCTACCTTAACATTCATCAAGATTAAGCTATTCACAAAATCATGAACACATGCTATATCCACTAGGTCTAGATTTGAATATCCTCTCTCGATTCCATCTAATTCCACAAAGAATTATTGATCAGGCAATTCATAGATTCAAGCTCAAATCAATATATATAAATTGGAGATAGATTATTAAATTGGAAATTAAAGTTTACAAAATCATCGATTCACTTAAAGATCCATCACAAGCCTAAAAAGTAAATTAGTTGATGATAAACAAATTAAACATTGAATAAATCATAGAAATCATTCTTCCGATTAAAAATAATAATCTAACACGAAGAATATTGAAAAACACCCTTCACGTAGTATAGAATCGCAATCGTCTTGAAAATCTCCCGAAATACTCTTCCACGCTTGCTATGAAAAACAGAGCTTAGATCTTCATAATATGTCTTATGTTCTCCCTGAAATTATTGTTCATTGAGTATATGTTATCCAACACACAAGTCCCAGCCAAAATTCTCCTCAATTAAAGTTACATTACCATACAAATAGCTAAGATTCGTGCCCAAAAAGAATTACAAACATAACAGGACACTTCAGAATCAACACCCCCCGCCCCGGCGGGGGTGTTTGTGTTATAAATGCTCGCCCCAACGGGCTCCCTTTTTGTCTAGCTCGAATGAAGACCCCCCGCCCCAGCAGGGGTGCATATTATAATTTGGCCTGCCCCGGCGGGCCATGCTACTGCTAACTGAAGATTAAGACCCCCCGCCCCGGCGGGGGTGTATAGGCTAATAATGCCCACCCTGGCGGGCTTGTCTTCTGCCAAATGACTTGATTGATTTTCATGCTTTCTTTTAATTATGCTCCAATTGACTTCAAATCACACCAAATAGTTCCAAATGTACGTTGAATGCTACAACCACCATCCTACACATGAATTAACATAAAACAAGTAAAAAGGAACATGGTCACAAGAATTTAGCAACAAATAAGCATGAAATGGATATTGAATCGCATATATAAAATCCACTTATCACAGACCATAGGCGTCCATTCGCTGAGGGGTTCAAAACATACCATATTATTATGAGTCACGAACTCACCATATGCATTAGTTTTAAGAACCGCACCTAATCCTAATAATATCTGACTAATCTTAATAGTTTCTAACTATCAAACATACACATGAGAAAAGAATCACCTTTTCGCCACATATACATTGATAGCGCGACACCAACATTCCAATAATTATCAATGTGATAAACTAAGCTCAAGCATAAAACCCTCGCCCATACAAAGGTTTGTGCAACTCAGCCATCACATGAGTCCTAAATTGAAATCCCATCTAACTCAATCTTACTCATAACTTGCTCTTAACTTGCTCAATACGAATTCCTCGTATCACATTATCTATAACTCCTCACAAGTTTACCTCGTACTATTTCATAGTACATTAACTTCATAGCATCAAGCTATAATTATTCAAACATTATAGACCATCTTTCTTTTATACTTAAACAGATTACATCGTGATCTTATTCTATAATCATCTCCCTTAAACTTCTTTTCTTCACTCGTGATCGTTTTGTTTTACGATCCCCATTCTTCCCTTTTTCATCTTTTACGATATTATTCGTTATCTTGGCTATTGGAGTTAGGAAACTCCCATTTCTTATCTTTATATCTCTTCAAGATTCTTCTTTGAATTTTCTTGTTTATATAACACTTCTTCCTTTAAGAATTTCTAACTTCATTTACATTACCCAACATTTCATTCGAGTTCCACATTTTCCTCATACATATCCATTTTCTATACTTGGTACACATTGAGTCTCTAATAGTTTCAATATGGTACGCTGAGTGGTTTCCCATAAACAACCAACAAACTAGGTTTTGAGTTGCTAGTTCGTATATACCTCTGCTCTATGAAGGAATCGTTTAGCCCAGATACCATACATCAACCATTAAAGAGTACAATTGTACCATACTTAAATATAACTTTTTTTGATTCTTAACTTTTTTATCATCTTCTCCTTTATTCTCTAAGGTTATAGCCTAGCGTACTCTTACCTAAGGTTTGTAACCTACATCTTTGATACCAACTGTAACGACCCAAAAATTCATACAATTTAATTCTCGACTTCGGTCGTTAATAATACATTCAACCTCTAAATTTACATCATTAAACGATAGTACAACCATTGAAATTTGCAAAAAAATTAAAATATTCTATTACAAACTATCCTCGTTCCCAACACCTTCAACCTTTACATCTAAATATCTCAAAATTATTTTAATATTATAATAGTTTACATCGTAAAACGATATTACAATTCAATATTATTACATTATTCGGAACCTTAAACATGGTTCAAATAATAATAACACAACCAAAGTGTATAAATCTTCAAGTATCACATCTGATTCATGTCTTTCAAGTAACACATAACTTTACCTTGAATCTTGAACCTGCAAAAGTAGTTATTTGCAAGGTTGAGCTCGATAGCCCAGTAAAATCTAACAGTTTTCATGCATCACATAGCACATAATAACATGCTCAACATATAACATACATGCTACAGTTCATATAACAGGTATAAAGATTGAGTCCTTACTCAATCAGCATGTTTTAATCAATTAAAATAGTCATAAATTGACTTTAACATTTCATACTTTCAACATATATATAACACATCATGCTCTTTACAATAAAAATTTAAAACAATTAATTATCAAGTTCACATAGCAAATAGGAACTAAAAGACTTGCCTGATTCATAGTTTATGAACTACGACTTAACTATTTAACGCTTATCTGCACTTCGTGTATTCCTACACAGTTATATAATCATGGATTCACATCCATTAGTCATATATTTCATACGCTCTTAATATAAAAACAAATATTGATTCCTAACTTGGTTTCATTTTTTTTTACTTGAACTTAGTATAACCATGAGACTAGTTCATTCTATTATCATATTTATCAAAACAATCTTGTTTCATATCTTGTAGTCCTTAAAGACAATATATAACCATAATTTAAGACCATGTAGTTAACAAACTACTCTTGGTCACTCTGCAGTACAACGTGACTACGCTGCATTTAAACTTGGGAGTGGCGTGACCGCGCTACTCCCAGCCAAAACCAGACTTGAGCTTTTCATTGCTCAATTTAGTCCTAACCTACTATGCATTCTGATACATACTAAAAACATACATCAAGTACGTTATGATATTTCTTCAAGTTCACATTTCAAATCATTTAGTTTTGAATTATATAGTTTTATGTTGAATTAGTTACATCAACAAGGCTTAACAGCTTCTTTTAACAAAGGTTCAAGGTTTATAAGCTTTTAAACCATATATTGGTACTAACAACCTTTAATACGCATGTTCACATGTATCTATCTCATTTACATAGACATAGCATAGTTTATACTTTTGAAACATGCTTAAATAACTTATGTCATGCTTGACTAGTTGAGTGCACATATCAGTCATGTTTAAAGGCATAAATAACTCTATCATGCTTGCTTATAAGGTCATAATGCAAGTAACAATGCTTATCAAAGTTAATTTCTAAAACTTTTAAATTTCTCTTTGAAAACACATATTATCCAAGCTATACAAGTTATCTTATACGAGGTAACTTAAGATCACATTTTATGCTCGCATGACTCCACCATATGCTAACTACAAAGTCAGAACTCAAGTGACTTAAAGTTCGTCAAGGATTGTTTTCTAAATCTTCAAGTTTCTTTTTAAAACACATACTAAGTCATGCTAAAGCATCCCATTATGAGTAAAGTAATCTTAGCCATATGACATGTCTATTATCATGCATATTCATGTTTTATCACTTCGAATAACATATTCCATTGTTCGGAGCACTATACTTGCGTATGTGCTCGATCGACGCCCTCCGATCGCCTTTGAATACGTAATAGTCACAAAGATGACTATTTTGACCCTTCCAAAAACCTCAAATTAAAAAACATAAAGAACAAAAGTTGTAGGCCTATTCGTCCTCGTTCTGGATCATCTTGAATCACCTCAATCGGAGTTCGTATGAAAACTTTATGACCATTTTACCAAAATAGGTCAAAGAAGTCACATTCACACATGGGGCGTGGCCACGCCCCTTTTGCTCACCAATACTGCGCGCTCGCACCAATGCCCAGCTCCAGTTCCGCGCCTGCGCGCAAGGGCGGCGCACCTGGCTTCGCACAGAAATAGTTTTGGACATATTTTTTTCATTTTAAGTCCGAATTAGTCGATTTTCGAGTCGTTGGACTCGTTAATCTCTTAGCTACTCATCTAGAGAATAATTATAACACTTCAAACATATTAAGAAATCCTTTTAAGGGTTCCAAATTAGTGTTCATACTATCTTTTCATGTTTTAAACACATTTAGCGAATTCGTTCGCTACGAACTCATTTCTTAACCAAATTGGTCCGTTTAACTTTCGTTCTTTTCGTTTTTCAACATACTAACAACTTCCATTATCAATTTACAGTTTAGAGTATGAATTCAAAATCAATTTTGACCCCAAAACATACCATGTAATATATATAAAACCAAAACTCAAGTTCTTCACCTTCAAACATGTTTTCATGAATTCGATACTTCAAAAATCATCTATAGACAACATATAACAGATTATGTAATCCCAATACACTTAAATATTAGTTTCTCAACAATTAACCCTAGAACTTCAATTACAGAGAACTTAGAAAACAAAACTAAGAACTCGAAACTTTAAAATAGATTACTTACCTTTAATTAGCTAGATGATTAGAGAAGCTTGATTAATCTTCTTCCTCTTCTTTGATTCTCAGAATTTATCTTCTCAATTACAAAGAATTCTCTCCCTTTCTCTAACCCTCTCTTCTGTGTTCTTAACCTTAGAAAAAGAACACGTAAAATAAACTGACTCCCCTCTCTCTCACGTACATTAGTTACAATAGGTGTCAGTTACAATAAACCAAAAGACATAAGGCTGCGTTTGGTTACACAGCTTCCCCCATATTAGATTATTTTAATAATATTATTTTCTCTAGTTTTTATTTGTCACACCTGCAATCAATTTACATAACTTACAATAATAATTATAATAATTATAATTTTTATTATAATTCTTTTGATGATTAATAAATAATCATATATATAATTTAATTAATAAATTAGACTTAAACATCGCTTTATTTAATTTACTTATTTTCTTTAATATTAAACAACTCATTTGATTTAATTAATTCATTAAATTAAATCTTCAAAGACTAAAATTTACCTTTGCTTTAACTTAATTATCATCCACACGTAACTAATTTATTATACCACAATTTCATAAATTATTTATTTTTTCTCAATAAATAAATTATTTAAAATATTTATTTAATTCAATAAATATTTAAGATTAATTACAAAATTCATTTAATTCGTTCAATAGTTAACTCAACTATTAAACCTCACTTTTCCAATATATGAATATATATTTCTCTTCACACCAGATCACATATTTCAAAATATATAGCACGTATATATACACACTCAAACTCAAAACATCTCATAATAAGAATTTTAATTATTAAATTCTTATTTTAATAACTTATAAAAATTCAGGTTGTCACATCCTTCCCTCCTTATAAGGATTTCGTCCTCGGAATCACCGACGCCCTACCTTAATAAGATTTTCACAAAATCTCCTTCACAATTATCGTTGAATAACTTCAACACGTTAACTTAGCAAAAAGTTATACATATATATATATATATATATATATATATATATATATATATATATATATATATATATATATATATATATATATATTTCATTCATTTCTTCTACAACTTTTAGGTTTTATTACATAACCTTCAATTAAACACAGTCATATGTCAAATATTATAAATTCTTTAACCCATTCATTTTCTTTTCTAAAGATCGTTATCATAAACACTCGGGATACTACATTCACCCTTTCTTCTAAGAATTTTGTCCTCAAAATTTTATTTATTAACCTTTATTCATTCAATATATCAAAATAGATTTTAGCGTTAATACTTTATTCATTCATTGGGTTCTACAATCAAATTCTTTCTCTAAGGATCTTTCTAAGATCATCATATTCCTTACCTCTTCCTTTTCTAAGAGTCACATTTCTCTTCTTTTCGGAGTTTCAATTCTTTCTTGAAATTATTATGTTTTGCTTAATTTCCTCATCTTTTCCACTTTCACCTTTCAGAATAATAAGAATCTTCCACAATTATTCAATAATTGGGAAGCGATATGAATAACAGGAATTTAAAAGATTCCAAATCATGCTGAGGGTCATAAGACCTTGAACTACGTCCATGGTTATAAGTACTCTTTCAACTTAAACCTTAACAGTCATTAGACTATAGGAACTCCCGTACTTAGGGTGTTAAGCCCTTCGTACGATGTATTATGCACAAACATTTAAACGTTATGCGTATGTCCATAGTTATAAGTAATCTTTCAACTTAAACTTTAACAGTCATAAGACTATAGGGACTGTAAGACCCCAACTTATTAATGAACAAAATTAAATTTTTTCTAAATATTATTGTGAATAATAAGGTGTTAATTTGATATAATGCTTTGGTTATGGGTGAAATGTGCAAATTTTGCAAAATAAGCAAGTGGTTATAAAATATTCATTTTTATTGGTGAATATTCGTTTGGTCGTGGAATATTCTTGCTGTCGGGGAATATTCGTACGACGGCGCAGCCTTATGTGGGCCCAATAACGGAAAGCGATTGGATGAAGAAAACGACAAGTATAAGTTGTTTATAAATAACGGCGTAGTTGTTACCGTTAATACTGTTGGAATACCCGGTGGTTAAAACACAGTAGCACACGGTATTTCACCAATTATTGATTCTTACGTAAGAAGGCACTACTCAATAATTATTACAGTAATTACTGTTCAATATTTTATTTTATTAATTCAATAATTGCTGCATTGATATTTTATATTATTGTTATTTCAATAATTATTACTACACAGTATTTCCCATTATCAGATCAATAATTCATATTATTTGAATAATATTATTAGATAACATTATTGGTAATGTCTAGAAAGTTCTGTCTAAGGAGAGGTTTGGTCACCTAATTGCGCGCCAGTAAGGAGAAATCCTTATTGGAAAGCCCCCTCTTTCCTGGGAACGACCTGGTTGTCATAAATGTGATTCTGTAATATTATTTGTGACTAATTAATTATTAATTCATATGATAAGAAAATATTTATTTTATGTGGATATAAATGAGGGATATATTTTTGTGGTTAAAAATGAAGAATTTACTGTTGAGGTTTTTATCAGTATTTTTGTCGGAATGGAGGTATTAAAAATAAGGATTTTTGAGATATTTTGCGGGGGTTATAATTTTTAATCCGACCGTTGGATCGTGGTAATTTTTGGATGTGTTATACATATATAAGTTGAGTATATGTTCACAAATTTTGAACCGTTAAAAATGAACGTATGATTTGTTATGAATTTTACGAGATGACTGGTTCAGAAATTTTTAAATTTTCGAAGTTATTATTTTGATAGAAAATTCTAGAATTGATGGGCTCCACTCTTGGTTGGTGAAGAAATGTGCTAAGATTTTTATTCAAATGTAGTGGGTGGGAATAGTAGCAGGTAAAGCCATCAGGTTGCAGGTTAAGTCTGCTTCGGCGTGCTAACATTTTCCTATAAATAGAAGGCTAAGTTAGAATTGAAAATCACACCAGAAACAAGTTTTCTCTCTTTCTCTCTCTAGATTATTGAGTGTACTTTATGAGTATTTAGATACTTTGAGAGTTTCTATTCATCAGAGCAAGTTTCTTTTAGCCTTATACCGGTATTCCGACCAGAAGTACTGATATTTTGAGGTAAGGGATATTATCTTCTTCTTAAATGATATTATTTTCTTCAATATCATTATGCCGAAATATTGGTGAATATTTTTATCAAATTTAAAACTTTTTGTGTCGGAGTTACTATTCACGTATACGGCACTATTCACGTATATGATACTATTCAAGAATACGGCACTATTCACCAAAAAATAAAATTTTCTTCTTTTTGTCCAAGATGTCTATTATGGTTACTATCTTTGATTGTATCCATGTTTTAATCGTTATTTTTGAATTCTGCTTCAAAATTGATTATTATGAAGTATTATTGATCTTGGATAAACTGTTATACGAATCCCTAATATTTGTTCTTCTGTCTTACTGGATTCGTTCTCTAAAATATTTTTCATCATCCTCAGTCCTTAATGGTGATACTTGATGAATATCTTTGGCTTGTAGTGCAAAGATGAATGATTAACTGATAAATATCTTTGGCCCGTAGTACAAAGATGAACAGGTGTTGAGATGAACATGACTAACTGGTGATACAAATGAATATCTTTGGCCTGTAGTGCAAAGCTGAACATTTGATTAAAGATGTATATTGATTGTTGTTACAGGGATAAATATTGATGATGGACTTTTAAATCTTAGAAGATATTAGAACTCATTCTCTACTTGACTCTTCTAATGGATTGCTATTTCCGCTGCAGTTGTTGATCTAAAACTTGTTGTCTATTATATTTTATCAAATTTTTCACTGTTGAAGACTAATGATAATTTGTTGTATATTATCTTAGTCATAATATTCTTTACTGTGCTAGTTGAGCTCACCCTTTTCTTTTTTGTTCTATTTTTCTTCTCAGGAGGTGAGAACATAGCAGGATCTAGTCGGGGTATGGAGTGATGGTTCTAGAAAAATATTTTAGCAGTCCTCACTATTTCTATAAAATAGTATTTGAATAATTGTGATGAGGACTTATTTTTTGTGTAGATATTGTCTAGAAGATAATATTTGTATTTAAACTCACAGTATGTAATGTCGTATTTCATACGACATTTGTATTATTGAAGTTGTAGTTTGCTTTATGTACCATGTATTTGGCGACTCAGAATGGGTGTTGTATACCTATTTTGGGGGCGTCACAGTTGGTATCAGAGCTTAGGGATATGATCCCTGGCTGAGATGTGAGGCAAGAACTAGGAGGGGAGAGACGGGGAATTTTCTTCGCTAGTATGACCTGACTAAGTTATTTGGTATTTATTTGGTCAGTCAGAGTATAGGGATAATATGTGACTTATCAATTAACCTTTGTTTTGTGGCAGTATTTGAGAATGGCAGCAGAGAACGTTAATAATGGAGTGAATGAGACCATGGAGACACCTTTGATCACCACCTAGGAGAATGTGCAACAGGAAGGCAATAATCCTCCTGTAAACAACGCTACCACACAAATGATGAATGATGGGATGTTTAGAAGCTTTTTGCAGTTCATGCAAAACCAGACGAGGGAGACTCGTGCACAGAATACGGGTGGAAATGATAGCAATGCGCGACATGTCACAGCCAAGCAGTTCAAGGAGTCAGGACCACCCGAATTTAAGGGAAAGCCGGATCCGATCATGGCGGAAACGTGGGTCAAACAAATTACCAAGATATTTGATGTCTTGGGATGCACGGAGGAACAGAAGGTTCCATTCGCCACCTTTATGTTCCGCGGGGAGGCAGACTACTGGTGGGAGTCTGTGAAGCGTACCCAGTCTGACGCACTCAGCATGTCTTGGGAAACATTTCAGAAACTATTCAATGACAAGTACTTTCCTGAAAGTATTCGTCATATGAAGGAGGTAGAGTTTATTAGATTGGAACAAAACAACAAGACGGTGTCCCAGTACGAGGCAAAGTTTGCAGAGTTATCCAGGTTTGCACCTCATTTGGTCGAAAATGAGGAACGAATGACAAGGATGTTTCTGAGAGGTTTAAGATCCGAGATTCGGCAATATCTTATCTCTCATAAATTTTCTCTGTATTCAGATGTTGTCAACAGGGCTCAATTATTAGAGCGAGATAGTGAGTATGTTCAACCGAGAGACCACAACCAGGGTCATACCGGTGACAGCAGTCATCAGAGCGATGATAATCAACGAAGAGGGAAAAATACGAACAAAGGTGGTAACCACTCGGGTGTTCATCGTGGCCATAATAATAGAAGAGGTGAGTCAAGTGGAAATTTTAGAAAGAGGAGATTCAACAATGACGGGAAGACATCAGCAGCAACACCAACACCAACAACAAATTCCAGGGGAGGAGAACGACCGCCAGTTAGATGTTATAAATGCGAGAAAGAGGGACATATCAGTCCAAACTGCCGACAACAATCCAAGGTATGTTATAATTGTGGAAAGGAAGGACATATCGCTCGAGATTGTACTATAACGAAACCAAGTTCAGCGGGGATGGTAACTCCAAGGGTTGTCCCGGATAAGTTGAAATCAGCAATTCCAGGAAGAGCGTTTGTCGTGACTGGCCAAAACGTGAGGAACCCAAACGAAGTGATCACGAGTAAGCTAATCTTAAATTCTTGCGAAGTTTATACCTTATTAGATACCGGTTCTACCCATTCTTTTATCTCTCATGCTTGTGCTCAACGTTTAAACTTGACCCCGAAGAAATTAGACTTTGACTTATCTGTGGAGACTCCGTTAGGAGAAACTTTCATTACATCTACAGTTTATAAATCTTGCTTGATTCAAGTAGGCACTATCACATTACCTGCCGACCTTATTACGTTGAAAATTCTTGCATTTGATGTGATTTTAGGGATTGATTGGTTAACCACACATCATGCTAAAATTGATTATTTTCGTAAGGTTGTTAGTTTTCATATTCCTAACGAACCTATTATGCGAATTCAAACTACTAAACCACTAAAATCAGTCACTGTCATATCAAGCCACAAAGCTATTCGTTTATTGAAAAACGGATGTCAAGCTTTCTTAGCCCATGTTACGGACTTGAATAAAAACACGTCAGATTTGAATAATATTTCTATTGTTAGTAAATTTCTTGACGTATTTCCCGAAGAACTTTCCGGTCTACCCCCAGAACGTGAAGTTAATTTCTTTATTGACCTTGAACCTGGTACAAAGCCCATTTCTAAAACCCCATGTCTAATGGCTCCTATTGAACTTCAGGAGTTAAAAGTCCAACTACAGGAGTTGTTGGATATCGGTTTTATTCGTCCTAGTACATCTCCTTAGGGTGCTCTTGTGTTATTTGTAAAGAAAAAAGATGGTAGTATGCGACTTTGTATCGACTATCGGGAATTAAACCATGTCACAATCAAGAATAGGTATCCGCTACCTCGCATTGATGACTTGTTTGACCAGTTGCAAGGAGCACAATTCTTTTCAAAGATCGATCTTCGTTCTGGATATCATCAACTGAAGATTAAAACTGAGGATATTCCAAAGACTGCTTTCAAAACTCGGTACGGGCATTATGAATTCTTAGTCATGTCTTTTGGATTGACTAATGCTCCAGCTGCTTTCATGGATATGATGAATCGAGTGTTCAAAGAATATTTGGATCAGTTCGTTGTTGTCTTTATTGATGACATCCTCATCTATTCCAAAAGCCGTGAAGAACATGAGCGCCATTTGAAGCTGGTACTGCAAAGGCTTCGTGAAAATAAGCTTTATGCCAAACTGAAGAAATGCGAGTTCTGGCTTGAGGAAGTACCATTTCTTGGGCACGTGGTGTCAAAACATGGAGTATCTGTCGACCCTGCGAAGATTGAAGCCATACAAAGTTGGGAGCTTTCTAAGATCATCATATTCCTCACCTCTTCCTTTTCTAAGAGTCACATTTCTCTTCTTTTCGGAGTTTCAATTCTTTCTTGAAATTATTATGTTTTGCTTAATTTCCGCATCTTTTCTACTTTCACCTTTCAGAATAATAAGAATCTTCCACAATTATTCAATAATTGGGAAGCGATATGAATAACAGGAATTTAAAAGATTCTAAATCATGCTGAGGGTCATAAGACCTTGAACTACGTCTATGGTTATAAGTACTCTTTCAACTTAAACCTTAACAGTCATTAGACTATAGGAACTCCCGTACTTAGGGTGTTAAGCCCTTCGTACGATGTATTATGCACAAACATTTAAACGCTATGCGTATGTCCATAGTTATAAGTAATCTTTCAACTTAAACTTTAACAGTCATAAGACTATAGGGACTGTAAGACCCCAACTTATTAATGAATAAAATTAAATTTTCTCTAAATATTATTGTGAATAATAAGGTGTTAATTTGATATAATGCTTTGGTTATGGGTGAAATGTGTAAATTTTGTAAAATAAGCAAGTGGTTATAAAATATTCATTTTTATCGGTGAATATTCGTTTGGTCGTGGAATATTCTTGCTGTCGGGGAATATTCGCACGACGGCGCAGCCTTATGTGGGCCCAATAACGGAAAGCGATTGGATGAAGAAAACGACAAGTATAAGTTGTTTATAAATAACGGCGTAGTTGTTACCGTTAATACTGTTGGAATACCCGGTGGTTAAAACACAATAGCACACGGTATTTCACCAATTATTGATTCTTACGTAAGAAGGCACTACTCAATAATTGTTACAGTAATTACTGTTCAATATTTTATTTTATTAATTCAATAATTGCTGCATTGATATTTTATATTATTGTTATTTCAATAATTGTTACTACACAGTATTTCCCATTATCAGATCAATAATTCATATTATTTGAATAATATTATTAGATAACATTATTGGCAATGTCAAGAAAGTTCTGTCTAAGGAGAGGTTTGGTCACCTAATTGCGCGTCAGTAAGGAGAAATCCTTATTGGAAAGCCCCCTCTTTCTTGGGAACGGCCTGGTTGTCATAAATGTGATTATGTAATATTATTTGTGAATAATTAATTATTGATTCATATGATAAGGAAATATTTATTTTATGTGGATATAAATGAGGGATATATTTTTGTGGTTAAAAATGAAGGAGTTATTGTTGAGGTTTTTATCAGTATTTTTGTCGGAATAGAGGTATTAAAAATCAGGATTTTTGAGATATTTTGCGGGGGTTATAATTTTTAATTCGACCGTTGGATCGTGGTAATTTTTGGATATGTTATACATATATAAGTTGAGTATATGTCCACAAATTTTGAACCATTAAAAATGAACGTATGTTTTGTTATGAATTTTACGATATGACTAGTTCAGAAGTTGTTAAATTTTTGGAGTTATTATTTTGGTGAAAAATTCTAGAATTGATGGGCCCCACTCTTGGTTGGTGAAGAAATGTGCTAAGATTTTTATTCAAATGTGGTGGGTGAGAATAGTAGCAGGTAAAGCCATCAGGTTGCAGGTTAAGTCTGCTTCGGCGTGCTAACATTTTCCTATAAATAGAAGGCTAAGTTAGAATTGAAAATCACACCAGAAACAAGTTTTCTCTCTTTCTCTCTCTAGATTATCGAGTGTACTTTATGAGTATTTAGATACTTTGAGAGTTTCTATTCATCAGAGCAAGTTTCTTTTAGCCTTATACCGGTATTCCGACCAGAAGTACTGATATTTTGAGGTAAGGGATATTATCTTCTTCTTAAATGATATTATTTTCTTCGATATCATTATGCCGAAATATTGGTGAATATTTTTATCAAATTTAAAACTTTTTGTGTCGGAGTTACTATTCACGTATACGGCACTATTCACGTATATGATACTATTCAAGAATACGGCACTATTCACCGAAAAATAAAATTTTCTTCTTTTTGTCCAAGATGCCTATTATGGTTACTATCCTTGATTGTATCCATGTTTTAATCGTTATTTTTGAATTTTACTTCAAAATTGATTATTATGAAGTATTATTGATCTTGGATAAACTGTTATACGAATCCCTAATATTTGTTCTTCCGTCTTACTGGATTCGTTCTTTAAAATGTTTTTCATCATCCTCAGTCCTTAATGGTGATACTTGATGAATATCTTTGGCTTGTAGTGCAAAGATGAATGATTAACTGATAAATATCTTTGGCCCGTAGTGCAAAGATGAACAGGTGTTGAGATGAACATGACCAACTGGTGATACAAATGAATATCTTTGGCCTGTAGTGCAAAGATGAATATTTGATTAAAGATGTATATTGATTGTTGTTACAGGGATAAAATATTGATGATGGACTTTTAAATCTTAGAAGATAGTAGAACTCATTCTCTACTTGACGCTTCTAATGGATTGCTATTTCTGCTGCAGTTGTTGATCTAAAACTTGTTGTCTATTATATTTTATCAGATTTTTTCCTGTTGAAGACTAATGATAATTTGTTGTATATTATCTTAGTCATAATATTCTTTACTGGGCTAGTTGAGCTCACCCTTTTCCTTTTTGTTCCATTTTTCTTCTCAGGAGGTGAGAACATAGCAGGATCTAGTCGGGGTATGGAGTGATGGTTCTAGAAAAATATTTTAGTAGTCCTCACTATTTCTGTAAAATAGTGTTTGAATAATTGTGATGAGGACTTATTTGAGTGTAGATATTGTCTAGAAGACAATATTTGTATTTAAACTCACAGGGACTCCTCGTACTTAGGGGGATCAGCCCTTCGTACAATGTATTGTGCACAAACATCTAAACGCCTCTGCGTAATCCCCTATAAAAGGGTTGTTCATCTCAGCTTTTCAACATCTGAATCTGCACCAAAATAATTTGGTTTGGCATAACTTTTCAAGAAACGCTTGAATTTCATGAACATCTTTCAATAATCGTCTAGCTGAATCAAATAGCATAGATTTCTTCAATAATTCGGATATCAATCGAAATATACATATATATATATATATATATATATATATATATATATATATTCTCATATCATAAAGAAATATCAAAAATTCTTTTTATGACGTCATGATAACGCACTGTATTTACAGTCCGTTTGAGGATTCCGTCATTTGGTGATTTTATCATACTACATCATACCATAGTGGGCTGAAAATCTTTAGATCACATCCAACACTAAGTAATACTGCATTGATGACTCCATCATTTTTTTTCATTTCTGCACCAGGTTCCATGATACATTGATGATATAAAAATATATTTTGATATATTTCAAATCATTTTTGTCTAGCCGAAGCAATTAGCATAGACATACGAATAACGGTATTGTTTTTAAAACTCATTGGTTTCATCATTTGATCCAATGTTTTTCAAGAAAAATATAAGTGCAAACATCAGCACGAAGTCAATAAATTTTGAAAGTCTAGCATAGCTAGTAGATTTAGAATATCCAGGTATCCATCAACTTCAATATTTACTTCGTTACTTCATTACTTAACCATTCTATCAATCTTCAAATTCATCAATGCTCTCTATACTATAACCGTTTTCTACCCAAAATAGTTCATCAAACTTACTACACATTGGAAATCCAGGAACTTGCCACAATAATATGAGTTTAAGAACATGTCCTAGTCAGACCACAGGCGTCCATTTCCTGAGGGGTTCAAAACATATCATATTATTATGAGTCACGAACTTACCATATGCATTAGTTTTAAGAACCGCACCTAATCCTAATAATATCTGACTAATCTTAATAGTTTCTAACTATCAAACATACACATGAGAAAAGAATCACCTTTTCGCCACATATACATTGATAGCGCGACACCAACATTCCAATAATTATCAATGTGATAAACTAAGCTCAAGCACAAAACCCTCGCCCATACAAAGGTTTGTGCAACTCAGCCATCACATGAGTCCTAAATTGAAATCCCATCTAACTCAATCTTACTCATAACTTGCTCTTAACTTGCTCAATACGAATTCCTCGTATCACATTATCTATAACTCCTCACAAGTTTACCTCGTACTATTTCATAGTACATTAACTTCATAGCATCAAGCTATAATTATTCAAACATTATAGACCATCTTTCTTTTATACTTAAACAGATTACATCGTGATCTTGTTCTATAATCATCTCCCTTAAACTTCTTTTCTTCACTCGTGATCGTTTTGTTTTACGATCCCCATTCTTCCCTTTTTCATCTTTTACGACATTATTCGTTATCTTGGCTATTGGAGTTAGGAAACTCTCATTTCTTATCTTTATATCTCTTCAAGATTCTTCTTTGAATTTTCTTGTTTATATAACACTTCTTCCTTTAAGAATTTCTAACTTCATTTACATTACCCAACATTTCATTCGAGTTCCACATTTTCCTCATACATATCCATTTTCTATACTTGGTACACATTGAGTCTCTAATAGTTTCAATATGGTACGCTGAGTGGTTTCCCATAAACAACCAACAAACTAGGTTTTGAGTTGCTAGTTCGTATATACCTCTGCTCTATGAAGGAATCGTTTAGCCCAGATACCATACATCAACCATTAAAGAGTACAATTATACCATACTTAAATATAACTTTTTTTGATTCTTAACTTTTTTATCATCTTCTCCTTTATTCTCTAAGGTTATAGCCTAGCGTACTCTTACCTAAGGTTTGTAACCTACATCTTTGATACCAACTATAACGACCCAAAAATTCATACAATTTAATTCTCGACTTCGGTCGTTAATAATACATTCAACCTCTAAATTTACATCATTAAACGATAGTACAACCATTGAAATTTGCAAAAAAATTAAAATATTCTATTACAAACTATCCTCGTTCCCAACACCTTCAACCTTTACATCTAAATATCTCAAAATTATTTTAATATTATAATAGTTTACATCGTAAAACGATATTACAATTCAACATTATTACATTATTCGGAACCTTAAACATGGTTCAAATAATAATAACACAACCAAAGTGTATAAATCTTCAAGTATCACATCTGATTCATGTCTTTCAAGTAACACATAACTTTACCTTGAATCTTGAACCTGCAAAAGTAGTTATTTGCAAGGTTGAGCTCGATAGCCCAGTAAAATCTAACAGTTTTCATGCATCACATAGCACATAATAACATGCTCAACATATAACATACATGCTACAGTTCATATAACAGGTATAAAGATTGAGTCCTTACTCAATCAGCATGTTTTAATCAATTAACATAGTCATAAATTGACTTTAACATTTCATACTTTCAACATATATATAACACATCATGCTCTTTACAATAAAAATTTAAAACAGTTAATTATCAAGTTCACATAGCAAATAGGAACTGAAAGACTTGCCTGATTCGTAGTTTATGAACTACGATTTAATTGCTTAACGCTTATCTGCACTTCGTGTATTCCTACACAGTTATATAATCATGGATTCACATCCATTAGTCATATATTTCATACGCTCTTAATATAAAAACAAATATTGTTTCCTAACTTGGTTTCATTTTTTTTTACTTGAACTTAGTATAACCATGAGACTAGTTCATTAAATTATCATATTTATCTAAACAATCTTGTTTCATATCTTGCAGTCCTTAAAGACAATATATAACCATAACTTAAGACCATGCAGTTAACAAACTACTCTTGGTCACTCTGCAGTACGGCGCGACCATGCTGCATTTTAGCTTGGGAGTGGCGCGGCCGCGCTACTCCCAGCCAAAACTAGACTTGAGCTTTTCATTGCTCAATTTAGTCCTAACCTACTATACATTCTGATACATACTATAAACATACATCAAGTAGGTTCTGATAATTCTTCAAGTTCACATTTCAAATCATTTAGTTTTGAATTACATAGTTCTATGTTGAATTATTTACACCAACAAGACTTAACAACTTCTTTTAACAAAGGTTCAAGGTTTATAAGCTTTTAAACCTTATATTGGTACTAACAACCTTTAATATGCATGTTCACATGTATCTATCTCATTTACATAGACATAGCATAGTTTATACTTTTAAAACGTGCTTAAATAACTTATGTCATGCTTGACTAGTTGAGTGCACATATCATTCATGTTCAAAGGCATAAATAACTTTATCATGCTTGCTTATAAGGTCATAATGCAAGTAACAATGCTTATCAAAGTTAGTTTCTAAAACTTTTAAATTTCTCTTTGAAAACACATATTATCCAAGCTATACAAGTTATCTTATACGAGGTAACTTAAGATCACATTTTATGCTCGCATGACTCCACCATATGCTAACTACAAAGTCAGAACTCAAGTGACTTAAAGTTCGTCAAGGATTGTTTTCTAAATCTTCAAGTTTCTTTTTAAAACACATACTAAGTCATGCTAAAGCATCCCATTATGAGTAAAGTAATCTTAGCCATATGACATGTCTATTATCATGCATATTCATGTTTTATCACTTCGAATAACATATTCCATTGTTCGGAGCACTATACTTGCGTATGTGCTCGATCGACGCCTTCCGATTGCCTTCGAATACGTAATAGTCACAAGGATGACAATTTTAACCCTTCCTAAAGACCTTAAATTAAAAAACTTAAAGAACAAAAGTTGTAGGTCTATTCGTCCTCGTTCCGGATCATCTTGAATCACCTCAATCGGAGTTCGTATGAAAACTTTATGACCATTTTATCAAAATAGGTCAAAGAAGTCACATTCAACACACATGGGGCGCGACCGCTCCCCTTTTGCTCACCAATACCGCGCGCCCGCATCAATTCCCAGCTCTAGCTACGCACCCGTGCACATGGGCGGCGCACCTGGCTTCGCACAGAAATAGTTTTGGACATATCTTTTTCATTTTAAGTCTGAATTAGTCGATTTTCAATTCGTTGGACTCGTTAAACTCTTAGCTACTCATCTAGAGAATAATTATAACACTTCAAACATATTAAGAAATCATTTTAAGGGTTCCAATTTAGTGTTCATGCTATATTTTCATGTTTTAAACACATTTAACGAATTCGTTCGCTACGAACTCGTTTCTCAACCAAATTGGTCCGTTTAACTTTCGTTCTTTTCGTTTTTCAATATACTAACAACTTCCATTATCAATTTACAATTTAGAGTATGAATTCAAAACCAATTTTATCCCCAAAACATACCATGCAATATATATAAAACCAAAACTCAAGTTCTTCACCTTCAAACATGTTTTCATGAATTCGATACTTCAAAAATCATTTATAGACAACATATAACAGATTATATAATCCCAATACACATAAAAATTAATTTCTCAATAATTAACCCTAGAACATCAATTATAGAGAACTTAGAAAACAAAACTAAGAACTCGAAACTTTAAAATAGATTACTTACCTTTAATTAGCTAGATGATTAGAGAAGCTTGATTAATCTTCTTCCTCTTCTTTGATTCTCAGAATTTATCTTCTCAATTACAAAGAATTCTCTCCCTTTCTATAACCCTCTTTTTTGTGTTCTTAACCTTAGAAAAAGAACACGTAAAATAAACTGACTCCCCTCTCTCTCACGTACATTAGTTACAATATGTGTCAGTTACAATAAACCAAAAGTCATAAGGCTGCGTTTGGTTACACACAATTTCCCCCATACTAGATTATTTTAATAATATTATATTATATAGTTTTTATTTGTCACACATGCAATCAATTTACATAACTTACAATAATAATTATAATAATTATAATTTTTATTATAATTCTTCTGATGATTAATAAATAATCATATATCTAATTTAATTAATAAATTAGACTTAAACATCGCTTTATTTAATTTACTTATTTTCTTTAATATTAAACAACTCATTTAATTTAATTAATTCATTAAATTAAATCTTCAAAGAATAAAATTTACCTTTACTTTAACTTAATTATCATCCACACGTAACTAAATTATTATACCACAATTTCATAAATTATTTATTTTTTTCAATAAATAAATTACTTAAAATATTTATTTAATTCAATAAATATTTAAGATTAATTACAAAATTTATTTAATTCCTTCAATAGTTAACTTAACTATTAAACCTCACTTTTCCAATATATGAATATATATTTCTCTTCACACCAGATCACATATTTCAAAATATATAGCACGTATATATACATATTCAAATTCAAAACATCTCATAATAAGAATTTTAATTATTAAATTCCTATTTTAATAACTTAAAAAAATTCGGGTTGTCACAAAATGACATCACCAGAAATTCGTAGTGACCATATCGAATCCTGAACTATGTCTTTAGAATATCCTCTGGCCTCACCTTCAGCTGATGATAACCACTCCTCAAGTCTATCTTTGAAAAGTATCTCGCTCATTTCAATTAATCAAACAGGTCATCGATCCTTGGTAATGGATATCTATTCTTAATCGTGACCTTATTCAGTTCTCTCTAGTCGATGCAGAGCTGCATCGTCCCGTCCTTCTTCTTTACAAATAACACCGACGCTCCCCACGGCGATACGCTCGGTTGAATGTATTTCTTGTCCAGTAACTCTTGCAATTGTACCATCAATTCTTTCATCTCTACCGGAGCCATCCGATACGGTGCCTTCTATATTGAAGTCGTTCCTGGCGCCAAATCGATCACAAACACAACCTCTCTGTCTGGCGGAAGTCCTGGCATATCATCTAAAAATACGTCTGCGAAGTCCCTCACTACTGGTATCTCCTCTATTTTCGGGTTCTCTTTACGACTGTTGACTATGTAAGCTAAATATCCTACACAGCCTTATCTTAACAGCTTCCTGGCCTGCATCATCATCAGACAACTCGCTTGTCTAGGCGACTTGCTACCATAAAACATAACCTTTGACGGAGTCATAAGGTTAATACGCTTCTTTTGGCAATCAATTAATTAAATAGCCAATCTATTCCCAAGATAACATCAAATTCCCCAAGTTTGATAGGGATAAGGTCTATGTTCATAATGTTATCCATAATATCCACCCTACATTTCTTGTGTACGTATTTAACAAGGATCACTTCTCTATTCGTAATTGTTATGTTCATGGGGTATTCTAACTCATCCTTAGGCAATTCTAAGTTCTTAGCAAAGTCATCAGATATAAATGAACAAGTAGTACCCGAATCAAATAATACATAAGTATTAACTTTATTGATCGGAATGATACCTGACACCACATCGCGAGACTGCACAGCATCCTGCACTGCCATGTTTAATGTCCTGGCAGTCGGTCGATTGGTTGCGGTTGGTCCCGTGATAGTTAAAGCACTTCCACCACTGTTTCCCCTGTTCCTTCCTGATCCTGCCCCTCCAGATTCCTTCTTGGGACAGTCCCTTGCCAGATGGTCCTTTGAGCCGCAAGTGAAGCAGGCGCCCTTCTTTGGGTTAGGACAGTTAGGTGCTATGTGGCCTTCCTGACCACAATTATAGCACACCCATTTTCCCTTCATAAAAACCTCCAGGTGAGCTTTCTTGCAGGTCGGGCATGCTTCGATTCTCTTCTTCTAACCTCCTTGCTGATTTCCAGTCGATGAGTTGTCAGTCCACCTCATCTTTTGATTGTTACTTCCTCCCGTGTTACTGCCACTAGCTTTGTTATTTCCTTCACTTTCACTCTTCTTCTTTTTCTGATCTTGGTTATACTTGGTTACCGTATCGCTTCCACCTTCGGCGAGTATAGCCTTCTCCAGTACCCCAGCAAAAGTGTTTAATTGAAACATTGACACTTTACTATATAACCAGGGCTTCAGTCCCTGCTCGAATCGCCTAGCCGTTCTCTCATCAGTATGTACTTGATATATGGCAAACCTAGCCAACTCGTTAAATTTTGCCGCATAGTTTGATACGGACATATTGCCTTGCTTCAATTCTATAAATTGTACCTCCATTTGGTTCTGTGAGCTTGTCAGGAAGTACATCTCGAAGTACATCTCCTTAAACCTCTCCCAGGTGATCACACCTTCTCCTCCACGGACCTTATTTGCTTGCCACCAATAACTGGCTTCTGATTTTAACATGAACATTGTGTAGGCGGTTTTCTGGTCCTCTCTGACTCTAGCGATGCCAAAAACTTTTTCCATCTCCATAACCCAAGTTTGAGCTTCTATTGAGTTCATGAAGCCTTTAAACTCTGGCAGTCCCACTGCCTTGAAATCCTTAAATGTTGTATTTGGTGGAGCTTGAGGTTGATTGTTAATTGCTCCAGCCAGTAAATTCACCAACTGCTGAACGGGGTCAGCATTGGCGTTGTTGTTGTTGTTATTCGTTGACCCTTCCTAAGCTGGTCGACGATTTGGTCATCTTCTTGGCGGCATATTTCTGTTAAGAATATACGCTTATTAGGTCTTTATTCAATCCATTAAATATTTAAAGCTTAACCTCATGTTATGATCTTCTATATCCTAGGTCTTCCCGTTCCGTCATCTCTCTTATGTTCTTCGTGTAGCATTCAGATCGAATGACTCTATGAAATTTTTCAGCTGATTCTCCGGTTGCGTCTGAAACTACGGATTCTCCTTGTGATACAGATGAAGATTTGGATACAGGGCATCTTTCTACCACTGCTCGCTTGCTTTCCTGATCAATTGAATCTTTCCACTCCACTGTTCCAGCTCCTACTCCTGCTGCTAATGGATTACCTGACACATCTGCCTCAAAGCACGAATACATTTAAACATAATCACTTAACACATTATCTAAAATAAACTCTGATATTTTATTCAAATTGAAAGGTTTAACATCCTACGATAGCATCACTGCTATTTACATTATCTATCCCGAGATAAAGAATCTTCAGGATTAAATCATCATAATATTCCTTTATTTATAAGCACATCGGAATTTACATTTTTAACTAACATAGATATTCACATAATTCATACTATTCCTATCAAGGCCTATTAAGATGTCGAATAGCTTCTCTGCGCTCTTCTTCGATCCATGATACAAAACATCGTCCTTAGATCCAGCATATGCGAAGGTAAGTCCTCGAACTGAATTGGATAGTACATAACTCGATCTTGAGCTTTGTTCATCGCAGTGTTGAATGCGCAATCCATTTCCACCATCTTAACCTTCTTTGTTTGTACCTCTTCCTCGGCTGCATCTGCTCGCTGAGAAGCCTTCTCATAAGCATCTTTCGCTCTGGCTCGTTTGGCGGATTCCTCTTTCAGTTCATTCTTTAACTCCTCTATTTCCTCTGACGTCTGCTAGGTTTGGCCCTTCTCATGAACCAAATCCCATTCTACATTTCCAAGACATGTGTGAAGAGTCTCAACCTCTCTATCCCTCTGCTCGATGGTAAGCTGTTGAATAACCGTCCGCTCCCTCAGCACTTGAACAGTATCTCGTAACTCTATGTTACGATCATATAGCTCGTCGTACATCTCGACACTGATAGAGTTCAGTGGGAACTCATCTTCCTCCTCTTCTTCCTTAGGGTCCTCCTCCGGATCAGACTCAGGCTCATGCTCCTGACCAACAACAATGATCAATGGAGATGGCTCTCTCTGTACCAACTACTCCCGGATGACATAAATGTCTCAGGGCTCCTCCTCTCTAGGTACTCGGGGTTCCTCCTTCCCAGCTCGACTAGATCCTCCAACATGCGACATCCTGACAACACAGTTTTTAAGTTTTAGTTAATAATCGATACTCACGAGCACATAAGTTTATCACATAAGCACATAAAGTCTTTTATTATCTTCAATGAATTAATGAATTCATTTCTTAGAACTCGATAAGAGTTTACCACCACTATGTTCTCGATCTCCTATAAGGCTACTACCTAAGGTTGTTCTCCCACCTAAGGTTCATAACCTATAGCTTTGATTCCAACCTGTGACACCTCTAAATCCGGGTACATCAGTTCCACGGGATTTGGTGTTCACTGTATAAATATCATATATCTATCTACCCACAATAAATGCAACCCATGCAATAGATAGAAATAGATCCTCCCCTTATGGGGTTACAACATCTGAATAATAAATATAATCCCAGGTCAAACTAACCTTAAACATCTGTGCGGAAACATAAATAAATAATAAGTCTTAAACAACATCAAGTCTTAACAATAAAAATTCTTAAAATTAAATAACAAGTCTTCATCACTTATTAGCTTTGCCCTTGCCTTTGCTAGTAGAAGGCTCGTCGGACCTTTTGTTCTTAACTGCAATGTTATTATTACGCAAGAGTGAGCATGATTGCCCATAAGTATAATAATACAACAATAAAATAATAACATGCAAGTGAATCAAAAACTTTTAAAACAAGAAAAACTCGGCTTTTAAATCAAGAATGAATAACAAGAATCAAAAGAACTTCTGAGGGTCATAAGACCTTGAACTATGTTGTAAGACCCCGAATTTTATGAAATAAAAGTATTCAATTTTTTTATAATTATTATTCAGTAAATGGTTAAATTGATAAAAAGTTAAAGTTAAGGGTGAGATATAAAAAAAATTTAAAATAAGCAAGTGGCTATAAAATACTCATTATTATCGGAGAATATTCGTTTGGTCGTGGAATATTCTTGTTATCGAGGAATATTCGTATGATGGTGCAGCCATTTGTGGGCCCCATAACAGAATAACTGTCGGATGAAGAAAATGACAAGTTTGAGTTTTTATAAATAATGGCGTAATCGTTACCGTTATCGTTACCGTTAATACTGTTAGAATACCCGGTGGTTAAAATACAGTAATACGCGTGGTTACACAATAGCACACGGTATTGCACAAAATTTTTGAATTATTAATTCTTACGTAAGAAGGCACTACTCAATAATTGTTACAGTAATTACTGTTCAATATTTTATTTAATTTATTCAATAATTGCTGCGTTGATATTTTATATTATTGTTGTTTCAATAATTGTCACTACACAATATTTTTCATTATCAGATCAATAATTCATATTATTTGAATAATATTATTAGATAACATTATTGGTAATATCTAAAAGTTCTGTCAAGGAGAGGTTTGGTCACCTAATTGCGCGTCAGTAAGGAGCAATCCTTATCGGAAAGCCCCCTCTTTCTTGGGAACGACCTGGTTGTCATTATTATGATTTTGTAATATTATTTGTGAATAATTAATTATTAATTTATATGATAAGGAAATATATATTTTTATACAGATATAAATGAAGGAATTAATGATGAGGTGTTTTAATATTTTGTCGAAATGAAGAACAAAATTTTGGAAATTTTTAGAAAATTAGTTTATTACTTGATTTTGTAAAATCCATAACTCTTTATATATAATGACTTAGGAGATGAGCCATATATCAAAAAAAAGCCCTGAAAGTAAGCTAAACGTAAAAATTTGAATCACCAAAAAATTCTTTTTGGATTTTTCGTGGTGACTGTTTGAGTGAAACTGGTCTGAAGGACTCATAATCCGAAAAATCAGTGTTCTTGAGATATATTGCGTGAGTTATAATTTTAATCCGACCGTTAGATCGTTGTTATTTTTGGATATATTATACATATATAAGTTGAATATATGTCCACAAATTTTGAACCGTTAAAAATTAACGTATGATTTGTTATGAATTTTAAGAGATGGCTGAATCAGAAACTGTTGAAGTTTCTAAATTTATAAATAAATTTTTGGTGAAAAATTCTAGAATGAGTGGGCCCCACCTGTGGTTGGTGAAGAAATGTGCTCAAATTTTATTACAAAAGTGGTGGGTGGGAATAGTAGCATTTAAAGCCATCAGGTAGCAGGTCAAGTCTACTTTGACGTTCTAGTATTTTCCTATAAATAGAGTGCTGAGTTAGAATTGAAAATCACACCAGAAACATAAGTTTTCTCTCCCTATATTATCGAGCGTATTTTGTGAGTATTTTGATACTTTGAGAGTTGTTAACAGTGCAAGTTTCTTTCAGCGTCATATCCGATATTCTAGTCAGAAGTACTGCTCTTTTGAGGTAGGGAATTTTAAGGGATTGTAAGGGATAGTAAGGGATGTTATTTTTTTCATAAATGATATTATTTTTTCAATATCATTATACCAAAATATTGGTATGAATATTATTGTGAAATTTTTACCTTTTCGTGCCGGGATTACTATTCACGTATACGGCACTATTCATGTATATGGCACTATTTACGTATATGATATTATTTACGTATACGATACTGTAACGACCCCAAAATAGGTCCATTCCACCCAACTCATTCTGAGTCGTCAAATACATGGTACATAAAACAACTACAACTTTATTACAACAATTGTCGTGCAAAATACAACAACACATATGCTGTGAGTTTGGATACAAATATATACCAAATGTGACTCATGTTCCAACCGTGGACATCACCTCTCAATAACACCTTACATAAAGGTATAGTCAAAAACTGTATTAGAAATTAGAATCTTTGGGAAGTGCTCAAGGAAACATTCGTACATGGGAGGCCACGCGTCTAGGTTATGATAGATATCATATGGCCACAGAATCATCCTTGGTTGACCCAATAGACCCCAAAGAAAAATGAGAAGATTACTATCATATTCTTCCCAATTGTGAGTCTTCTCTTGACTTATCATTATCTCCACTGTCTCTAATTGAGAATTATACTTCAAACAAACACCAAGATTATATAGGTAGTTCCCATAGATATACTCAGCAAGTGGATGAGCACAATCATGTCTTATGATGACACGAGGTTGTATGTCGTTAGACATCTTGTATGATAGTGGCAAAACACCCTTCCAACGTTGGGTTCGCCTCACCCTATTTTCTTCACCAAATATAACTACTAAATGATGACCACCGTTCTATTCCCTTGTTACCCCCGCTCGACCCAGCTACACTCTTATTACCTGAAAGGAATTGTGAAACAAAAGGGTGAGCACAACTAGCTCAGTAAAGAATATCATGACTAAAGATAATTAAATTATCAATAGCCTTCATCAGTAATAAATCAGAGATTTAGAACATATGGTAAATGATAAAAATTTCAACCATAGTTGCAGCGGAACGAGCAATCCATTAGAAGAGTCAAATAGACTATAAAGTCTATTATCTTCTCCATGTTAAAAATCCACCAACAATGTTTTATCCCTGTAACATCAATCAACAGTTCTGGTCCACAATCATATAAATAACTCATAATCATAATTATGATTCTAAATTCCTCTTCTCATTCAGGACAAAGATAATTTTCATCACTTGTCTTTACCTGAAACATCAAAGATCATGGTTATACCAAATCACAATTCTTGTTCATAATCATACTAATAATTTCATCTTTGTATTACGGGCCAAAGATATTCGTCAACAGTTTATCTTTGCACTACTGGCCAAAGATATTCAACAACAGTTCATCTTTGCACTACAGGCCAAAGATATTCAACAACATATCATCTTTGCACTACAGGCCAAAGATATTCATCAACAGTTCATATTTGCACTACAGGCCAAATATATTCATCAACAGTTCATATTTGCACTACATGCCAATTATATTAATATCTCAAAGAATTATAATCATTTTAGAATTTATATAAACAATAATTATAACCATGTTGATCAATTCACCTTTGCACTTAAGCTTAAGATATTCAATTATAAATTCAATGGTCATGATCATACCAGTCACAATTCAACTTTGCACTACAGGCCAAAGAGAACCCTAGTCATGATCATACCAATAATCTACCCATCTTTACACTCCAGTGAAAGAGAATTTCAACATCAAGGTTATAAAAATGTTATATATAATAGTAAAATCAATATAATCAAAACATCTAGATTTAATCTCAAGAGTAATATTCATAAATCAACTATAATTTGGTTAGAAAAAAAAAAACCAATTTTGTCTTGAATAGTACCCGTGAATAGTAACTCGTGAATAGTAATTCGTGAATAGTAACTCATGAATAGTAATCCCGACACAAAAAGGTAGAAATTTCACAATAATATACATACCAATATTTCGGTATAATGATATTGAAAGAATAACATTTCTTAAGCTTATAAACAATTTATTTAAATTGTTTACACTTTACTAATTAATACATTTAATCATCATAAAATGCCAACTCTTAAGATTTTATCATCAATAACCAAAACCCTCATCAAAAATCTGCATATACCTCATATATAGGATTCTCAAGCCATAAAATCCTATTTTCCAATTTTCTTACTTCACATAACATTTATTAATTCATTTTCTCATAACTAGACTATTTTCATGAAAAATACCAAATCCGTTCCAAAAATATTTCTTTTCTGGAATTTAGCATAATATAGTCCCATAGTGAACATATATTTTTCTCAGAATTTTTAAAAGTCATTTACTATTTTTCATATGGCCAAAATAGCCTAATATTTAGACATTTATCAAAAATTGTACTTTTGTCTAAAAATTCTGAAATTTACAGAGTATACTTCTATCATATACATGTACTCCCAATAAAAATTTCATCAATTTTAGAGTTAACCACAAGGAATTATAAGCTGTTACTTCTAAAATAGTCTTTTCTCATAAAATTCATAACTCTCAATCTATACATCCAAAAATCACCATTTTTGGATACAATCAAGAAAACTCATCAAAATATCATTTCAAATTTTTTCAGAATTTTTGAAGTTCATAAAAATTACGAAACTAAAAATCATAATATCCCTTACTATCCCTTACTATATCTTACAATCCCTTACCTCAAAAGAGCAGTACTTCTGACTGGATATCGGATATGATGCTGAAGGAAACTTGCACGGATGAATAGCAACTCACCAAGTATCTAAAAACTCACAAAATATGCTTCATAATATAGAGAGAGAAAGAGAGAAAGCTTATGTTTCTGGTGTGATTTTCAATTCTAACTTAGCCCTCTATTTATAGGAAAATTTTGGTAGGTTTGACCTGCAACCTGATGGCTTTACCTGCTACTATTCCCACCCACCACATTTGAAATATAATTCAGCACATTTCTTCACCAACCACAAGTGGGGCCCACCAATTCTAGAATTTTTCACCAAAATGATAAACTCTAAAAATTCAACAATTTCTGAACCAGTCATCTCGTAAAATTCATAATAAATCATACGTTCATTTTTAACGGTTCAAAATTTGAGGACATATACTCAACTTATATATGTATAACATATCCAAAAATTACCACGATCCAACGGTCGGATTAAAAATTATAACCCTCGCAAAATATCTCAAAAACCCTAATTTTTAATACCTCCATTCCGACAAAAATACTGATAAAAACCTCAACATTAACTCCTTCATTTTTAACCACAAAAATATATCCCTCGTTTATATCCACATAAAATAAATATTTCCTTATCATATAAATCAATAATTAATTATTCACAAATAATATTACAGAATCACATTTATGACAACCAGGTCGTTCCCAGGAAAGAGGGGGCTTTCCAATAAGGATTTCTCCTTACTAGCGCGCAATTAGATGACCAAACCTCTCCTTAGACAGAACTTTCTAGACATTGCCAATAATGCTATCTAATAATATTATTCAAATAATATGAATTATTGATCTGATAATAGAAAATACTGTGCAGCAACAATTATTGAAACAAAAATAATATAAAATATCAACGCAGCAATTATTGAATCAATAAAGTAAAATATTGAACAGTAATTACTGTAACAATTATTGAGTAGTGCCTTCTTACGTAAGAATCAATAATTTCAAAAATACTATGCAATACCGTATGCTATTGTGCAATAACGCGTATTACTGTATTTTAACCACCGGGTATTCCAACAGTGTTAATGGTAACAACTACGCCGTTATTTGTAAAAACTCAAATTTGTCATTTTCTTCACCCGACAGTTATTCGTTATGGGGCCCACAAATAGTTGCGCCGTCGTACGAATATTCTCCGACAGAAAGAATATTCCACGACCAAACGAATATTCCCCGACAACAATGATTATTTTATAACCACTTGAAAAATTTTCACATTTCACCCATAACTTTAAACTTTTATCAATTTATCCATTTACTGAATAGTAATTATAAGAAAAATTTAATACTTTTATTTCATAAAATTCGGGGTCTTACAGATACTATGTACGAATACGAGTTACTATTTATGAGTTACTATTCATGAGTTACTATTCACGAGTTACTATTCATAAGTTACAATTCACGAGTTACTATTTATGGGACACTATTCACAACAAAATTAGTTTCTTTTTCTGAGCAAATTATCGTTAATTTATAAATCTTACTCTTGAAATTAAATGCAGTTGTTGATCATATTATTTTTATTATCATATATAACATTTTTATAATCATAGAGAAGAAAATTTCTCTTTGACTTGAGTGTAAAGATGGGTAGATTATTGGTATGATCGTGACTATGGGTTCTCTTTGGCCAGTAATGCAAAGATGAATTGTTGACTGGTATGATCATGACCATTGAATTTATAATTTAATATCTTTAGCTTAAGGGCAAAGGTGAATTGATCAACATGGTTATAATTATTGTTTATATAAATTCTGAAATGATTATATATTTCTTTGAGATATTAATATCTTTGGCCCGTAGTGCAAAGATGACCTGTTGTTGAATATCTTTGGCCCGTAGTACAAAGATGAACTGTTATTGAATATCTTTGGCCCGTAGTGCAAAGATGAACTATTGTTGAATATCTTTGGCTTGTACTTGTAGTGTAAAGATGAACTGTTGATGAATATCTTTGGCATGTAGTGCAAAGATGAATTTATTAGTATGATTATGAACATGAATTGTGATTTGGTATAACAATGATCTTTGATGTTTCAGGTAAAGACATATGATGAAAATTATCTTCGTCCTGGATGAGGAGAGGAATTTAGAATTACAATTATGATTATGAGTTATATACGTGATTGTGGACAGAAACTGTTGATTGATGATACAGGGATAAAATATTATTGGTGGACTTTTAACATGGAGAATATAATCGACCTTATGGTCTATTTGACTCTTCTAATGGATTGCTCGTTCCGCTGCAACTATGGTTGAAAGTTTTATCATCTATCATATATTCTAAATCTCTGATTTATTACTAATGAAGGCTATTGATAATTTAATTATCTTTAGTCATGATATTCTTTACTGGGCTAGTTATGCTCACCCTTTTGTTTCACAATTTCTTTCAGGTAATAAGAGTGTAGCTGGGTCGAGCGGAGATAATAGGAGAATTGAACGGTGGTCTATAGTTGTTGAGGTTCTCCCTAAATAGTATGGAAATAATTTTATTGAGAACTTTAGATAAGTGTGTTGTATTTTATACGTCATTTAATATTTAATTTTGGTGAACAACAATAGGGTGAGGCGAACCTAACTTTAGAAGGGTGTTTTGCCACTATCATACAAGATGTCAAATAACATACAACCTCATGTTATCATAAGACAGGGTTGTGCACATCCACTTGTTGAGTATAACTGCGAGCACTACCTATATAATCTTGGAGTTTGGTTAAAATATAATTTTCAATTGCAAACAGTGGAGATAGTTATATGTCAAGAGAAGACTCACCATTGGAAAGAACATGATAGTAATTTTCTCATTTTTTTTGGGGTCTATTGGGTCAACTAAGGATAATTTTGTGGACATATGATATCTATCGTAACCTAGACGCATGGCCTCCCATGTACGAAGGTTTCCTTGAGCACTTCCCAAAGATTTTAATTTCTAAAACAGTTATTGACTGTACCTTTATGTAAGGTGCCATGGTGAGGTGCTGACACAAGTTGGTGTCCAGAGTCACAGTTGGTATATATTTGTATCAAAACTCACAACATATGTGTTGTTGTATTTTGCACGACAATTGTAGTAATAAAGTTGTAGTTGTTTTCTGTACCATGTATTTGGCGACTCAGAATAGGTTGGATGGATTGGACCTATTTTGGGGGTGTCACAGTTGGTATCAAAGCTTAGGGATATGATCTCTGGCGGAGATCTGAGTCTAGAACTAGGAGGGGAGAGACGAGTAATATACTTCGCTAGTGTGTGACTTACCTAAGCTGGAATTTTTACTTGATAAATTGACAAATTGTGATATATCAATTAACCTTTATTTTGAAGCTGTATTCTAGAATGATATCTGAAATACAGGAGATAAGCAATGGAGAAATTATGATGACATGGAAGATGGAATCTGAAAAGAAAGCAAGGTATTCTTAACTCTTTGAAATACCAGGTACGTAAATTTCGGGGACGAAATTTCATAAGGAGGGAAGATTGTAAGACCCCGAATTTTATTAAATAAAAGTATTAATTTTTTTTATAATTATTATTCAGTAAATGGTAAAATTGATAAAAAGTTAAAGTTAAGGGTAAGATATAATTTTTTTTTTCAAAATAAGCAAGTGGCTATAAAATACTCATTGTTGTCGAGAAATTTCATTTGGTCGTGGAATATTCGTACGATGGCGCAGCCATTTGTGGGCCCCATAATAGAATAACTGTCAGATGAAGAAAACGACAAGTTTGAATTTTTATAAATAACGGCGTAATCGTTACCGTTATCGTTACCGTTAACACTATTAGAATACCCGATGGTTAAAATACAGTAATACACATGGTTGCACAGTAGCACATGGTATTGCATAATATTTTTGAATTATTGATTCTTACATAAAAAGGCACTTCTCAATAATTGTTACAGTAATTAATATTTATTATTTTATTTTATTTATTCAATAATTGCTGCGTTGATATTTTATATTATTGTTGTTTCAATAATTGTCACTGCACAGTATTTTCCATTATCATATCAATAATTCATATTATTTGAATAATATTATTAGATAACATTATTGGCAATGTCTAAAAAGTTTTGTCAAGGAGACGTTTGGTCACCTAATTGCGCGCCAATAAGGAGAAGTCCTTATCAGAAATCTCCCTCTTTTCTGGAAACGACCTGGTTGTCATTATTGTGATTTTGTAATATTATTTATGAATAATTAATTTTTAATTTATATGATAAGGAAATATATATTTTTATATGGATATAAATGAAGGAATTAATGCTGAGGTATTTTATTAATATTTTGTTGAAATGAAGAACGAAATTTGAAAATTTTCAAAAAATTAGTTTATTACATGATTTTGTAAACTCCATAACTCTTTGTGTATAATGAGTTAGGAGATGAGCCATATATCAAAAGAAAGCCCTGGAAATAAGCTAAATGTAGAAATTTGAATCACCCAAAAATTCTTTGTGAATTTATCGTGGTAACTGTTTGAGTGAAACTGGTCCGAAGGACTCATAATCCAAAAAATCAGTGTTTTTGAGATATATTGCGTGAGTTATAATTTTTAATCCGACTGTTGGATCGTTGTTATTTTTGAATATGTTATACATATATAAGTTTAGTATATATCCACAAATTTTAAACCGTTAAAAATTAACGTATGATTTGTTATGAATTTTAAGAGGTGGCTGAATCAGAAATTGTTGAAGTTTCTGAATTTATAAATAAATTTTTGGTGGAAAATTTTAGAATGAGTGGGCCCCACCTGTGGTTGGTGAAGAAATGTGCTCAAATTTTATTTCAAAAGTGGTGGATGGGAATAGTAGCAGGTAAAGCCATCAGGTAGCAGGTCAAGTCTGCTTTGGCGTTCTAGAATTTTCCTATAAATAGGGTGCTGAGTTAGAATTGAAAATCACACCAGAAACATAAGTTTTCTCTCTCTATAATATCAAGTGTATTTTGTGAGTATTTTGGTACTTTGAGAGTTGCTAATCAATGCAAGTTTCCTTCAGCGTCATATCCGATATTCTAGTTAGAAGTACTGTTTTTTTGAGGTACGGGATTTTAGGGGATTGTAAGGGATAGTAAGGGATGGTAAGGGATGTTATTTTCTTTATAAATGATATTATTTCTTTCAATATCATTATACCGAAATATTGGTATGAATATTATTGTGAAATTTTTACCTTTTCGTGCCGGGATAACTATTCACGTATACGGCACTATTCATGTATATGACACTATTTACGTATATGATATTATTAACATATATGGTACTATGCACGAATATGAGTTACTATTTATGAGTTACTATTCATAAGTTACTATTTATGAGTTACTATTTATGAGTTGCTATTCACGAGTTACTATTTATGAGTTACTATTCACGAGTTACTATTCACGGGACACTAATCATAATAAAATTGGTTTTTTTTCTAACCAAATTATCGTTGATTTATGAATCTTACTCTTGAAATTAAATGCAGTTGTTGATCATATTATTTTTGTTATCATATATAACATTTTTATAATCCCGGTGAAGAAAACTTCTCTTTGACTTTAGTGTAAAGATGGGTAGATTATTGGTATGATCGTGACTATGGGTTCTCTTTGGCCAGTAGTGCAAAGATGAATTGTTGACTAGTATGATCATGACCATTGAATTTAAAATTGAATATCTTTAGCTTAAGTGCAAAGGTGAATTGATCAACATGGTTATAATTATTATTTATATAAATTCTGAAATGATTATATATTTTTTTGAGATATTAATATCTTTGGCCCGTAGTGCAAAGATGACCTGTTGTTGAATATCTTTGGCCTGTAGTGCAAAGATGATCTGTTGTTGAATATCTTCAGCCCGTAGTGCAAAGATGAATTATTATTGAATATCTTTGGCATGTAGTGCAAAGATGAATTATTGTTGAATATCTTTGGCCTGTAGTGTAAAGATGAACTGTTGATGAATATCTTTGGCCCGTAGTGCAAAGATAAATTTATTAGTATGATTATGAACAGGCACTGTGATTTGGTATAACAATGATCTTTGATGTTTCAGTTAAAGACATGTGATGAAAATTATCTTCGTCCTGGATGAGGAGAGGAATTTAGAACTATAATTATGATTATGAGTTATATACGTGATTGTGGACAGAAACTGTTGACTGATGTTACAGGGATAAAATATTATTGGTGGACTTTTAACATGGAGAAGATAATCGACCTTATGGTCTATTTGACTCTTCTAATTGATTGTTCGTTCCGCTGCAACTATGGTTGAAAAGTTTTATCATCTACTATATGTTCTAAATCTCTGATTTATTACTGATGAAGGCTATTAATTGTAAGACCTCAAATTTTATGAAATAAAAGTATTCAATTTTTCTTATAATTACTATTCAGTAAATGGTTAAATTGATAAATGTTAAAGTTAAGGGTGATATATGAAATTTTTTTTTCAAAATACACAAGTGGTTATAAAATATTCATTGTTGTCGGGGAATATTCGTTTGGTCGTAGAATATTCTTTCTGTCGGGGAATATTCATACGACGACGTAACTATTTGTGGGCCCCATAACAGAATAACTGTCGGATGAAGATAACGACAAAAATTGAGTTTTTATAATTAACGGCGTAGTTGTTACCGTTAACACTATTAAAATACCCGGTGGTTAAAATACAGTAATACGCGTTGTTGCACAGTACCACACGGTTTTGCACAGTATTTTTGAATTATTGATTCTTACATGAGAAGGCACTACTCAATAATTGTTATAGTAATTACTGTTCAATATTTTATTTTATTGATTTAATAATTACTGCGTTGATATTTTATATTATTGTTGTTTTAATAATTGTCACTACACAGTATTTCCCATTATCAGATCAATAATTCATATTATTTGAATATTATTATTAGATAACATTATTGGTAATGTCCAGAAAGTTCTGTCTAAGGAGAGGTTTGGTCATCTAATTGCGCGCCAGTACGGAAAAATCCTTATTGGAAAGCCCCCTCTTTCCTGGGAACGGCCTGGTTGTCATAAATGTGATTCTGTAATATTATTTATGAATAATTAATTATTGATTCATATGATAAGAAAATATTTATTTTATGTAGATATAAATGAGGGATATATTTTTGTGGTTAAAAATGAAAGAGTTACTGTTGAGGTTTTTATCAGTATTTTTGTCGGAATGGAGGTATTAAAAATCAGGGTTTTTGAGATATTTTGCGGGGGTTATAATTTTTAATCCGACCGTTGGATCGTGGTAATTTTTGGATATGTTATACATATATAAGTTGAGTATATGTCCACAAATTTTGAACCGTTAAAAATGAACGTATGATTTGTTATAAATTTTACGAGATGACTGGTTCAGAAATTATTGAATTTTTGGAGTTATCATTTTGGTGGAAAATTCTAGAATTGGTGGGCCCCACTCTTGGTTGGTGAAGAAATGTGCTGAGATTTTTATTCAAATGTGGTGGGTGAGAATAGTAGCAGGTAAAGCCATCAGGTTGTAGGTTAAGTCTGTTTCGGCGTGCTAACATTTTCCTATAAATAGAGGGCTAAGTTAGAATTGAAAATCACACCAGAAACATAAGCTTTCTCTCTTTCTCTCTCTATATTATGAAGCATATTTTGTGAGTATTTAGATACTTTTAGAGTTGTTATTCAGTGCAAGTTTCCTTCGGCTTTGCATTCCAGTCAGAAATACTGCACTTTTGAGGTAAGGGATATTAAGGGATGTTATATTCTTCATAATGATGTTATTCTTTCAATATCATTATACTGAAATATTGGTATAGATTTTATTGTGGAATTTCTACCTTTTTGAGTCGAGGTTACTATTCACGTATACGACACTATTCACGTATACGGTACTATTCATGTATATGGCACTATTTACGTATATGACTTTATTTACGTATACGGTACTATGTACGAATACGGAGTACTATTCACGAGTTACTATTTATGAGTTACTATTCATGAGTTACTATTCACGAGTTACTATTCACGGGTACTATTCACGATAAAAATTAGTTTCTTTTTCTGACCAAATTATCGTTGATTTATGATTGTTACTCTTGAAAATAAATGTAGTTGTTGATCATATTGTTTTTATTATCACATATAACATTTTTATAACCCTGATGTTGAATTTCTCTTTCACTTGAGTGTAAAGATGGGTAAATTATTGGTATGATCGTGACTGAGGAATATTTTTGGCCTGTAGTGCAAAGATGAATTGTTGACTGGTATGATCATGACCATTGAATTTATAAGTGAATATCTTTAGCTTAAGTGTAAAGGTGAATTGATCAACATGGTTATAATTATTGTTTATATAAATTCTGAAATGATTATATATTTCTTTGAGATATGAATAGATTTGGCCTGTAGTGCAAATATAAACTGTTGATGAATATATTTTGTCGTAGTGCAAATATGAACTATTGATGAATATCTTTGGCCCGTAGTGCAAAGATGAACTGTTGAGGAATATCTTTGGCCTGTAGTGCAAAGATAAATTGTTGATGAATAACTTTGGCCCGTAGTGCAAAGATGACATGTTGTTGAATATCTTTGGTCAGTAGTGCAAAGATGAACAGGTGTTGAGATGAACATGACCAACTGGTGATACAAATGAATATATTTGGCCGTAGTGCAAAGATGAAGTTATTAGTATGATTATGAACAGGAAATGTGATTTGGTGTAACCATGATCTTTGATGTTTCAGGTAAAGATAGGTGATGAAAATTATCTTCGTTCTGGATGAGAAGAGGAATTTAGAACTACAATTATGATTATGAGTTATTCTTATGATTGTGGACCAGAATTGTTGATTGATGTTACAAGGATAAAACATTGTTGGTGGATTTTTAACATGGAGAAGATAATAGACTTTATAGTCTATTTGACTCTTCTAATGGATTGCTCGTTCCGCTGGAACTATGGTTGAAATTTTTATCATCTACCATATGTTCTAAATCTCTGATTTATTATTAATGAAGGCTATTGATAATTTAATTATCTTTAGTCATGATATTCTTTACTAGGCTAGTTGTGCTCACCCTTCTGTTTCACAATTCCTTTCAGGTAATAAGAGTGTAGCTGGGTCGAGCGGGGGGATCAAGGGAATAAAACGGTGGTTATCATTTAGTAGTTATATTTGGTGAATCAACTAGGGTGAGGCGAACCCAACGTTGGAAGGGTGTTTTGTCACTATCATACAAGATGTCTAATGACATACAACCTCGTGTCATCATAAAATAGGGTTATGCACATTCACTTGCTGAGTATATCTACGAGCACTACCTATATAATCTTGGTGTTTGTTTGAAGTATAATTCTCGATTAGAGACAGTGGAGATAATGATAAGTCAAGAGAAGACTCACCATTGGGAAGAATATGATAGTAATCTTCTCATTTTTCTTTGGGGTCTATTGGGTCAACCAAGGATGATTCTGTGGCCATATGATATCTATCATAACCTAGACGCGTGGCCTCCCATGTACGAATGTTTCCTTGAGCACTTCCCAAAGATTCTAATTTCTAATACAGTTTTTGACTATACCTTTATGTAAGGTGTCATTGTGAGGTGCTGTCCACGGTTGGAACATGAGTCATATTTGGTATATATTTGTATCCAAACTCATAGCATATGTGTTGTCGTATTTTGCACGACAATTGTTGTAATAAAGTTGTAGTTGTTTTCTGTACCATGTATTTGGCAACTCAGAATGGGTTGGATGGAATGGACCTATTTTGGGGTCGTTACATTGATAATTTAATTATCTTTAGTCATGATATTCTTTACTGGGCTACTTGTGCTCACCCTTTTGTTTCACAATTCCTTTCAGGTAATAAGAGTGTAGCTGGGTCGAGCGGAGATAATAGGAGAATAGAACGGTGGTCTATAGTTGTCGAGGTTCTCCCTAAACAGTATGGAAATAATTTTATTGAGAACTTTAGATAACTGTGTTATATTTTATACATCATTTGATATTTAATTTTGATGAACAACAATAGAGTGAGGCGAACCCAACTTTGGATGAGTGTTTTGCCACTATCATACAAGATGTCTAATGACATACAACCTCGTGTTATCATAAGACAGGATTGTGCACATCCACTTGCTGAGTATAACTGCGAGCACTACCTATATAATCTTGGAGTTTGGTTGAAATATAATTTTCAATTGCAGACAGTGGAGATAGTTTTATGTCAAGAAAAGACTCACCATTGGAAAGAACATGATAGTAATCTTCTCATTTTTCTTTGGGGTCTATTGGGTCAACCAAGGATAATTCTGTGGACATATGATATCTATCATAACCTAGACGCATGGCCTCCCATGTACGAAGGTTTCCTTGAGCACTTCCCAAAGATTTTAATTTCTAAAACAGTTATTGACTATACCTTTATGTAAGGTGCCATGGTGAGGTGCTGACACAAGTTGGTGTCCAGAGTCATAATTGGTATATATTTGTATCAAAACTCACAACATATGTGTTGTTGTATTTTGCACGACAATTGAAATAATAAAGTTGTAGTTATTTTCTGTACCATGTATTTGGCGACTCAGAATAGGTTGGATGGATTACACCTATTTTGGGGGCGTCACATAAGTCCTAGGTTGTCAAGTGTCTATACTTGAAACCTTTAACAGTTATAAGACTATGGACTCTTCTTTTCGTATTTAGGGGGATCAGCCCTTAGTACCATATTGCGCACAATATCTTAACACTAAAGCGTAATTAATCCTCTATAACAGGGTTGTTCATCTCAGTTTGACATTAGAGTCCGCATCAAAAGAAGTTTGGTTTGGATCAGCTCAACAATGATTCTAAAATTTAGAACGTTCATCAACTATGGACTAGTCGAATCAATAAGGGTTCGCTAGTCTTACAAGGTTCAACAATAATTGATATTCAATTTGAATAATAAAGTTCAAGATGTATACAATCGAATAAGTATTGTATAACAGGAATTATGCTTTTGAAGAATGATAACATCTAATATGAAATCTTAACTTGAACAATAATAAACAAGATAGAATAAGGAACTTGCTTTATGTAAAGAAACAAGGTTTAGAAACTTGTCTCGTGCTTAGGCTAAACGATTACTACTTCCGTTCACCACAAATCCTACACACATACCATATATATTCACGACATTCATTAGATACATTTTCACTTAATTATTTAATATAAACTACACTTTATTTAACAAATCATTACCCTTCTAATTTAATTACTTAATTAAATTAGAATATTTTCATTCCCTTACTATTATTACACTCGAATAAATTATTTCATAATAATTTTTATCGAATATTTATTTTATTCCATGAATATTTCAACTAAAATATTTATTTTATTTGATAAATATTTTAATAATAATTTTCATCAAATATTTATTTTATTCTATAAATATCTCAATTAAAATATTCATTTTATTTTATAAATATTTTAATAATAATTTCCATCGAATATTTATTTTATTCCATAAATATCTCAATTAAAATATTAATTTTATTTGATAAATATTTTAATTAATAATTTTCATCGAATATTTATTTTCTTCCATAAATATCTCAATTAAAATATTTATTTTATTTGATAAATATTTTAATTAATTATTTTTTATTTTTTTATTTTTTTTCCTCGCCGGGGTGGGGTAATTTAGTTTGGTAACGCCCGCCGGGGGTGGAGTCACCTAGACTCAGTTTCTGTAGTTTTTGCAGTTCGCGAACATAACAAGGCCAAAAAATCTCTCACAAGTTCAATTATACGTTCTGTGAAAAACACAAAATATGGCCATAACTTCTAATTTTCTAGTCTATACATTAATTTAAGCATACCCAAATATTATAATTCATATATGATCATTACCCAACCTTTCTAACATGATTTTAACAACTTAATTCATGCAATTACTGGAATCAAATCACATAATTTTGCTGTTCTTATGAAAAACTCCATTTTTAACATTATTAACGAAATCAACCATTGCGAACTCGTTTTTCGACCAAATCAGTCCATTTAAGTTTTGTTCTTTTCGTTTTTACATGTATAAACGTAATCATTCATCAATTTACAGATTAATATGCAATTTAAACATAAATTTTTGTACTTATAAGCCATATTCATATATTTTCTCTGTAAAACTATAAAACTCCAATTTGAACATGATTTCATAGATTAATTATTCTAAAACACATATAGATCATATATAATTGAATTATACAGGTTAATAAACATATACAACATCGTAGATTTAACAATTAGCCATGAAAATTCAATTACAGAAAGTTAAGAGCCAATTTTCATGAAAAACTTAAATAACATAAATTAAAACTTGAATTTAAAGGTTTACCCTTGATTACTCTACTTGGATTACACAAGGATGATAATAACTTCTTTAATTTTCCACACTTCTTCTTCTTCAATCTCACTGACCCTCAATTTCTCTCTCTCTTTTTTCTCTCTGAACTTGTTTTCCAGACTTAAAAAGAAAATAAAAGAATGCGTATATTGTGACGCCCCCAAAACAGGTATACATCACCCATCTTAGGTTGCCAAATACATTGTACTGAATACAAATACAAACTTAATTATACAACAGGAGCTGTGAGTTTTAACACGAATATTGTCTTCTAGACAGTATTCAAACTCAAAATAAGTCCTCAATTATTATCACAATAATTTTCATAGAATAGTGAGGACTACTAATGCAACCATCTGGACCGTCAATCCATTCCCCGACTAGTCCTAGCTATATTCTCATTTTCTGAAGAGAATAGTGAAAGAAAGGGTGAGCTCAACTAGCCCAGTAAAAAATATTATGACTAAAATAATGCAGAATAAATTATCCTTAGCCTTCAACAGTATAACAACTGATAGAATATAATAGACAACAAGTTTTAGATCAACAACTGCAGCGAAATAAGCAATCCATTAGAAGACTCAAGTAGAGTATAAAATCTACTATCTTCTATGATTTAAAAAGTTTATCATCAATTTTATCCCTGTAATACCCATCAATAGTTCTTTATTATACCCAAGACAAATAGAACTTTCATCACCTGTCTTCACCTGAACCACCAAAGATGTTAGTTAAATTCAGAATTTATGTTTATAATAATGTGAATCAACAATTTCTCCTTACCACAAAGGCTTAATAGAACATTTACTCAATATCCTTACCTCAAAGGCTAAAGACATTCAAATGTAATAATAATGATCATACCAATCAGTTGTCTATCTTTACACTACGGGCCAAAGATATTCAACTATAAAACCAATGGTCATGATCATACCATTCAATTACCTGTCAGTGCACTACGGCCAAAGACATTCAACTGTTAACTAATGGTCATGATCCTGCCAATCACATCATCGAATTATCCTTGCACTACGGCCAAGGATATCTGTTAGTATCACCAGTGATCAGGATCATGTCATACACCTGTCCATCTTTGCACTACGGGCCAAAGCTATCAATCAACAGTTCATCTTTGCACTATGACCAAAGATATGAATCAACAGTTCTTCTTTGCACTACAGGCCAAAGATATACAACTGTAAAACCAATAACCAAAAGTACATCTTTGCACTACGGGCTAAAGATGACTTTCAACGCAATATAAGCATGAGGATCATGACAATGATATAAAGAATCAATCAAGTGAGATAAAAGGATAAATATTAAAGATTTATAATACAATTTATCCAGAGTTTAAGAATATCTAAATTGTCAACATGATCACCAATTTTGGAGTAAAATTCAAGAATAATATTCACGTATCAAAAATAATTTGGATAGAAAAGAAATATATTTTTCGAGTGAATAGTACCCCGTGAATAATACCATGTGAATAGTATTTCGAGAATAGTACCTCGTGAATAGTATCCCAGCATGAAAAGTGCCCCAAATACCCGAGTGAATAATAACCGGATGAATAGTAACTCATGAATAGTACTCTGGCACGAAAAGTACTCAAAATACTCGAGTGAATAATATTCGAGTGAATAGTAACCCATAAATAGTAACTCATGAATAGTACTCCGACACGAAAAGTGCCCCGAATACCCGAGTGAATAATATTTGAGTGAATAGTAACTGGGTGAATAGTAATTTATAAATAGTAACTCCTGAATAGTAAGAAATAATAACGCTTACGAATAAGAAAGAAATAGCATCCCTTGCTAATATTGAACGAAAATAATATTCCTTACGAATATTAAACGAAGACAATGAATATTGAACGAAAATGATATTCTTTACAAATATTGAACGAAAATAATATTCATACGAATACGAAAAATAATATCTCTTCTGAATATGAAATAAATAATTCCCTTTACCTCCGAAGAAGACTGATACTGGAATAGTGAAGTAGCAGACTTCTCTTCTTCTTTCTCTCTATAGCTTCTCTCTCTATAATTGCTCATGTGAGTCTTAGTAAATTGGTGAGAATGAAAGAAGAATGAGCTTCTAGTTATAAAAAAATATAGTTTCGATAATTACACGTTTTGGGGCTCAAAATATTACAATATAATACCTTCATCTTTTTCTTCATTTTTAATTTAGTCCTGCAAGTATTATCAAACTTTGCCACCTCCCCTAATAGTACATCATGTGAATCAATAGTACACACATATGAACAAATAGTTATAAATATGTGAATTAATAGCAATTAATTACTCATTTATCCGATTAATTATCCGATTGGTCAATATAACCTCCAGACATCAATTATTATCAGAATAGATGTTGATTTCCACTAACACTAATAATCCCAACACAATGGAAATATCAATTTCATCTTTAATCAACGCGAACTTATTCATCATTAATATTATAAATCATAATATTTAACAACCAGATCATTCCTAGGAAAGAGGGGGCTTTTCGATAAGGATTTCTCCCTATTGGCGCGTAATTAGATGACCTAACCTCTCCTTGACAGAACTTTTAGACATCGTCAATATTGTAAATAATAATATAGATAACTTTGTCGTCTCAATTATTGATTTAATAATATAAAATATTATGCAGATGATACTATAACAATAATTGAATCAATAATATGAGAGATATGATGCAGTAATTACTGTAGCAATAATTGAGTATAACTGAGTGACTTCTCACGTAAGCATCAATAATCAATACCGTGTATTACTATGCAACCACGAGTATTACTGTACTTTTACTACCGGGTAGTTCAACAGTTTTAACGGTAACACTTTCGTTGTTATTTTTATAAAAAGATATTTATGTCATTTTCTAACTTCGACAGTAACTCCGTTGCGGGGTCTACCAATGATTGTGTCGTCGTACAAATATTTTCCGACCAAACGAATATTTTATGACAACTTGCTTATTTTGCAAAATTTTTACATATTACCCTTAACTTTAACCTTTTATCAATTTTACCATTTACTAAATAAAATAATAATTATAAAAAAATTGAATACTTTCATTTAAAAAAAAATTCGGTGTGAGACCCTGAATTTTGTGAAATAAAAGCATTCAATTTTTCTATTTTGGTAAATGGTTAAATTGATAAAAGGTTAAAGTTAAGAGTGATATGTGAAATTTTTTAAAGTAAACAAGTTGTCATAAAATACCTAGTCACTATTCACTCTAATATTATTCACTCGAGTATTTGTGACACTTTTTGTGTCGGAGTTACTATTCATGAGTTACTATTCACGGGTTACTATTTACCTAAATTACTATTCACCCGAATATTATTCACTCGGGTATTTGTGGTACTTTTCGTGTCGGAGTACTATTCACGAGTTGCTATTCACGGGTACTATTGATTCACATGATTTACTATTAGGGGAGTTGGTGCAAGATTGATAATACTTGCAGGACTAAATTAAAAATGAAAAAAAAGAGGAAGGTATTATACTGTAATTTTTTAGCCCCAAAACGTGGAATTATCGAAACTATATTTTCCTATAAATAGATGCTCATCCTTCCTTCATTTCTCACCAATTCACTAAAACTTTAAAGCCATTATTATAGAGAGAAATTATAGAGAGAAGCTATAGAGAGAAAATCTATAGAAGAAGAGAAGTCTGCTCCCTCACTACTCCTATATCCAGTTTCTTTCAAAGGTAGGGAATATTATTTCTTTCTTCCATCTTCATGAAGAGAACTTCTGTTATTCCATTTTTTATTATTTTGTTGGAATAACCTGTATACGCGGGCTACCCTATACTTGGTTATATTCTTCTGTTGTTCTATTATTTATCATTCTGTTGGAACATCCTGTTTGTGCGTTCTACGCTGGACCTGGTTCCATCTTTATTATTCTGTTGGAACATCCTGTCTGTGCGTTCTACACCGGACCTGGTTTCGTCTTTATTATTCTATTGGAATATCCTGTCTGTGCGTTTTACGCCGGACCTGGTTTCGTTCATTATTATTCTGTTGGAATAACCTGCTTGTGCGGTCTATCGCATGCCTGGTGATTTCTTTTGTTATTCCATTCTTTATTATACACAGTTGGTTAAAGTTTTGACTTCTATACTCCATGAAATTAGTGGAATATCCTTGATATTTGCGCTTCATCCAGTATCTTTTTATGGAAATATTCTTCTGAGCATTCTTGACTTTTACTTTACAAAGAAGTATCATGTTGACAATTTGGATATTATTAGTTCCTGAATAAATTAATTCTTGAACTTGTTTAATTGAATTCCTATAATATTGTCATCATCCTCATGTTTATATTATGTTGAAAGTCATCTTTGGCTTACGTGCATAGATGGACTTAGTATGATTATGACCAGGAATCATTCGGTATAATCATGAACTGTGATGTTATAAGTGATGTGGTAAAAGTCATCAGTGGCCCGTAATGCATTGATGGACAGTTTTTGGTATGATTATGACCAGGAATTATTCGGTATAGTCATGACCGTGGATGATTTAATGAATATCTTTGGTTCGTAGTACAGGGATGATTAGAAGATGTGGTTTATTTATTAAGCTGAGTCTCAACGATAAAAATTGATGAAAACATTTTTAAATCATAGAAGATAGTAGATTTTATTTTCTACTTGACTCTTCTAAGGATTGTTTATTCCGCTGCAATTAAACTTGATATCTATTCTATTTTATCAGTTTAACATTGTTGAAGACTATTGATAATTTATTTTACATTATCTTAGTCATAATATTTCTTACTGGGCTAGTTGAGCTCACCCTTTCTTTCAATGTTCTCTTCAGGAAATGAGAATATAGCTGGGACGAGTCGGGGAAAGGAGTGATGGTCCAGAAGATAGAATTAGTAGTCCTCACTATTCTGTTAAATAGTGTGACAATAAATATAATGAGGACTCCTTGAGTATGGATATTGTCCAGATGACAATATTCCTATTAGAACGCTCAGTTTATGTATTGTAGTATGTTACACGACAGTTGTATAATTAAGTTTGTATTTGTGTTTTGTACCATGTATTTGGCGACTCAAGATGGGTGATGTATACCTAATTTTGGGGGCGTCACAGTTGGTATCAAAGCTTAGGGATATGATCCCTGGCTAAGATGTGAGATAAGAACTAGGAGGGGAGAGACGGGGAATTCCTTCGCTAGTATGACCTACCTAAGTTTATTTGGTATTTAATTGGTCGGTCAGTGTATAGGGATAATATGTGACATGTTAATTAACCCTTGTTTTGTGTTAGTGTTTGAGAATGACATCTGAAAATACTGAGATAAGCAATGAAGCACATGAGAGTGTTGATTCAGCTCAAACAAAAGGTAACGACCAACAACACGATAATAATCATACTGGTGGCAACGGCTATCGGAACAATGATAATCATCGTGGGGGAAATTATCATGCCAAGAATGGTAACCACTTCGGTGGTAATCTTGGCAAAGATAATAGAAGTGGAAATTGCAAGAAGAGAAAGTCATTTAGCCCAATTTTGTCGTGCACCAAAGTCAAGTCCAGTTGGGACGGTGGAACCAAAGGCGGATACGGACAAAACAAAGTCGTTGGTTTTAGGAAGAGCGTTTTTCATGACTTCTCAAAAAGCGAGTAAACCGAACGAAGTTAGCACGGGTTAGTTACTTATAAATTCTTGCGAAGTCTATACCCTATTAGATATCGGTTCTACCCATTCTTTTATCTCTCTTACTTACGTTCAACGTTTAAATTTGACTCTAGAGAAGTTAGACTTTGACCTATCGGTTGAAACTCCGTTAGGAGAAACCTTCATTTCATGTGATATCCAAATCTTGGATGAGAGTCACAGTTTTGAATGATATTTTTATTGTTAATAAATTTTCTGACGTATTCTTGAAGACTTCTTAAACTACCCCTAGAGCATGAAATCGAATTTTGTATTGACCCTAGTACAAAACTCATTTCTAAAACTCTCAAATATTTCATCAACTAAAAGGATCTGGTTACGTTGATTATAATAAGAGTCATAATAAAAGCTTTGGACTAATGAAAATCATGGGTATATGTGGTATTAGTAAGTATTATGATGAGTTATGTTGCTTATTATGTGAAAACATGAAAGTTTCTTAGAAATCACAAATGGTTGAAAAATTAGATTTTGGTAAAAACATAACATGAAATTTAATTGACCATATCTCCTATTATATTTGGAATTTTTGAGTGTGGTTAAGTCCTAGAGTTATATCTATGAGTTACCTAACTAATCCAAGTGGAATCACTGAAAAAAGTGTTGTAAATTTTCGTGCGGACTGATTTTAGTAAAGGAGTCAAAACTTCAAAATGTCCAAAAAGTTGCTGCCACATTTTTGTAAGGGCTGTTTCGGCCACTTAATTAGTGAGAAAAATTCAGGTCTTTTGGGACATAAAAGTATATGGTATAAAGAACATCGTGTCCAAAAATGAGCTCATTCTGACTTAAAATGAGCAAGTTATGACCATTTCAATATTTAGGTTTTTCTGACGAAAAATGCTATAACCGGAGTTTTACAACTCCGATGACCATGAAATTTAAACTGGAGGCTCACATTAACATGTGTAAGGTCCTTCCAAGATTTGGGAATTTTTGGAGTTAAACTTGAGGTAGCAAATTTTTTAAGGAATTAATTGGAAATTATTTTTTTAAAAATAGTAAATGAATTTTAAAAATTCCGAGAAAAATGTATGTTCATTATGAGACTATATTATGATAAATCCCAGAAAAGAAATATTTGTGGGACCGATTTGGTATTTTCATAAAAAATGTTTAGTTACGAATATATGAGTTAAATATGTTATGTGAAGTAACAAAGTTGGAAGATAGGATTTTATGGCTTGGAAATCCTATATAAGGTATATGTAGATTGTTGATAAGGAATTTAATTATTGGTGATGAAATCTTATGAGTATGACATGTTTGAATGACTAAATGCATTATATGGTAAAGCGTAAACAATTGAAATAAATTGTTTATAAGTTTAAGAAGTGATTGAAATATTGTTACAATATTAATGATATTAGATTATGAGATTATTAAGTGATTGATAACATTGGAATATTCTTGAACCCTGGATAAATTATATTATAAATGTTTAATATTTATCCTTTATCTCATTTAATTGATTCTTTATATCATTATCCTCATGCTTATATTGTGTTGAAAGTCATCTGTGGCTTACGTGCATAGATGGACTTGGTATGATTATGATCAAGGATTGTTCGGTATAATCATAACCATAATTGAAAACACGATTATCTTTGGCACGTAGTGCATGGATAATTTGTGGTCGTGATACTAAAGAATATCCTTGGCCTGTAGTGCAGGGATGATTCGATGATGTGGATTAATTATTGAGCTGAGTCTCAGCAATGAAATATTAATTCATGGATGTGGTAAAAGTCATCTGTGGCTTACGTGCATAGATGGACTTGGTATGATTATGACCAGAGATTGTTCGGTATAATCATGACCGTAATTGAAAACACGATTATCTTTGGCACGTAGTGCATGGATAATTTATGGCCATGATACTAAAGAATATCCTTGGCCTGTAGTGCAGGGATGATTCGATGATGTGGATTAATTATTGAGCTGAGTCTCATCAATGAAATATTAATTCATGGTTGTGGTAAAAGTCATCTGTGGCTTACGTGCATAGATGGACTTGGTATGATTATGACCAGAGATTGTTCGGTATAATCATGACCGTAATTGAAAGCACGATTATCTTTGGCACGTAGTGCATGGATAATTCGTGGTCGTGATACTATTGAGCTTAGTCTCAGCAATGAAATATTAATTCATGGATGTGGTAAAAGTCATCTGTGGCTTACGTGCATAGATGGACTTGGTATGATTATGACCAAGGATTGTTCGGTATAATCGTGACCGTAATTGAAAACACGATTATCTTTGGCACGTAGTGGATGGATAATTCGTGGTCGTGATACTATTAAGCTGAACCTCAGTATTATTGATTTTACAGTTGTATATCTTTGACCTGTAGTGCACAGATGAACTGTTGATTATTGGTTATACAGTTGTAAATCTTTAGCCGTAGTGCAAAGATGAATTTATTAGTATGATTATGAGCAGGAATTGTGATTTGGTATAACCATGATTTTGATGTTTCAGTTGAAGATAGGTGATGTAAATTATCTTTTTCCTGGGTGCGAAAAGGAATTCAGAATTATAATTATGATTATGAGTTATTCATATGATTGTGGACAGAAATTGTTGATTGATGTTATAGGGATATGGTCACTGGCGGAGATATTAGTCTAGAAGACGAGTAATATACTTCGCTAGGGTGTGACTTACCTAAGCCGAAATTTTTCTGGATAAGTTGATAATTTGTGATATATCAATTAACCTTTGTTTTGAAGGTATATTCTAGAATGATATCTGAAATACAGGAGATGAGAAATGGGAAAATCATAATAGAGCGGAATTATCCGGAAAGATAAGAAAGCAAGGTATTCTCATCTCTTCGAATATCAGGTACGTACGTAAATTTCGAGGGCGAAATTCTATAAGGAGGGGAGATTGTGAGACCCCGAATTTTGTGAAATAAAAGTATTCGATTTTTCTATTTTGGTAAATGGTTAAATTGATAAAAGGTTAAAGTTAAGAGTGATATGTGAAATTTTTTAAAGTAAACAAGTTGTCATAAAATACCTGGTCACTATTCACTCTAATATTATTCACTCGAGTATTTGTGACACTTTTTGTGTCAGAGTTACTGTTCATGAGTTACTATTCACGGGTTACTATTTACCTAAATTACTATTCACCCGAATATTATTCACTCGGGTATTTGTGGTACTTTTCGTGTCGGAGTACTATTCACGAGTTACTATTCACGGGTACTATTGATTCACATGATTTACTATTAGGGGACTTGGTGCAAGATTGATAATACTTGCAGGACTAAATTAAAAATGAAGAAAAAGAGGAAGGTATTATACTGTAATTTTTGAGCCCCAAAACGTGCAATTATCGAAACTATGTTTTCCTATAAATAGAAGCTCATCCTTCCTTCATTTCTCACCAATTCACTAAAGCTTTAGAGCCATTATTATAGAGAGAAATTATAGAGAGAAGCTATAGAGAGAAAATCTATAGAAGAAGAGAAGTCTGCTCCCTCACTACTCCTATATCCAGTTTCTTTCAAAGGTAGGGAATATTATTTCTTTCTTCCATCTTCATGAAGAGAACTTCTGTTATTCCATTCTTTATTATTTTATTGGAATAACCTGTATACGCGGGCTACCCTATACTTGGTTATATTCTTCTGTTGTTCCATTATTTATCATTCTGTTGGAACATCCTGTCTGTGCATTCTACGCCGAACCTGGTTCTGTCTTTATTATTCTGTTGGAACATCCTGTCTGTACGTTCTACGCCGGACCTGGTTCCGTCTTTACTATTCTGTTGGAATATCCTGTCTGTGCGTTCTACGCCGGACCTGGTTTCGTCTTTATTATTCTGTTGGAACATCTTGTCTGTGCGTTCTACGCCGGACCTGGTTCTGTCTTTATTATTCTGTTGGAATATCATGTCTGTGCATTTTACGCCGGACCTGGTTCCGTTAATTATTATTCTGTTGTAATAACCTGCTTGTGCGGTCTATCGCATGCCTGGTGATTTCTTTTGTTATTCCATTCTTTATTATACACAGTTGGTTAAAGTTTTGACTTCTATACTCCATGAAATTAGTGGAATATCCTTGATATTTGCGCTTCATCCAGTATCTTTTCATGAAAATATTCTTCTGAGCATTCTTGACTTTTACTTTACAAAGAAGTATCATGTTGACAATTTGGATATTATTAGTTCCTGAATAAATTAATTCTTGAACTTGTTTAATTGAATTCCTATAACATTGTCATCATCCTCATGTTTATATTATGTTGAAAGTCATCGTTGGCTTACGTGCATAGATGGACTTAGTATGATTATAACCAGGGATCATTCGGTATAATCATGAACTGTGATGTTATAAGTGATGTGGTAAAAGTCCTCAGTGGCCCGTAATGCATTGATGGACAGTTTTTGGTATGATTATGACCAGGAATTATTCGGTATAGTCATGACCGTGGATGATTTAATGAATATCTTTGGTTCGTAGTACAGGGATGATTAGAAGAAGTGGTTTATTTATTAAGCTGAGTCTCAGCGATAAAAATTGATGAAAACATTTTTAAATCATAGAAGATAGTAGATTTTATTCTCTACTTGACTCTTCTAAGGATTGTTTATTCCGCTGCAATTAAACTTGATATCTATTGTATTTTATCAGTTTAACATTGTTGAAAACTATTGATAATTTATTTTACATTATCTTAGTCATAATATTTCTTACTGGGCTAGTTGAGCTCACCCTTTCTTTCAATGTTCTCTTCAGGAAATGAGAATATAGCTGGGACGAGTCGGGGAAAGGAGTGATGGTCCAGAATATAGCATTAGTAGTCCTCACTATTCTGTTAAATAGTGTGACAATAAATATAATGAGGACTCCTTGAGTATGGATATTGTCTAGATGACAATATTCCTATTAGAACGCTCAGTTTATGTATTGTAGTATGTTACACGACAGTTGTATAATTAAGTTTGTATTTATATTTTGTACCATGTATTTGGCGACTCAAGATGGGTGATGTATACCTAATTTTGGGGGCGTCACATTCGAGGTCTCACATATATAATTATAGATAAATTGACGTAGTTGTGGTCAGTTAATCCCTTAGTGGGTTAACTGGCCAGCTTCTCTTAGGGCCACGTTTGGCTAGCCTTTAAAAGGCTCATTTTCATTTATTTTAATTTACTTATTTATTATATAGTTTAATAATGTCACACCTATTTAACCAATTAATCAATATCTTATTTAATTCAATTAAATATAATAATTTTATATTTAATCACATAGTCACATAATTAAATTCTCATTTATTAATTATGTCAATTATTGAATCTCTAATTAATTATTAAATTAATTAAAATAACATTATGCTTATTAATTTATTCATTTAATCAAATAAGCTCAATTAAATACATACTTTGAATATAAAAATTCTCCACATTAATTTAATCAATGTAACACATATAATAAATTAATCTACCACAAACTCACCAATTAATTATTTAACCCAATAATTAAATCATCAAAAAATATTTATTTAATTTATTAAATATTCAAATTAAATTACAAAAATCTCGTTTATCACATTTTTCCCCCTTAAAAGGATTTTGTCCCCAGAATCACGACTCAATCAATTTATCCCGTTACATCATCTCAACACATGTCTATCTTTGCACTACGGGCCAAAAATATTCATCAGGTAATCATTCATCTTTGCATTACAGGCCAAAGATATTCAGTTATATCATCATTTAGGACTAAGGATGATGAAAAATATTTTAAAGGAACGAATCCAGTGAGATAAAATGATAAAGATTAGGGATTCGTACTTTAGTTTATCCAAGTTCAAAAATACTCCATAATAATCAATTGTGGAGCAAAATTCAAGAATGAAGATCAAAACATGGATACAATCAAAGATAGTAACCATTATAGACAATTTGGACAAAGAAAAGAAAATTTAAATTTTCTGTGAATAATGTCATATTTGTGAATAGTGTCGTATACGTGAATAGTAACCCCGACACGAAAAGGTAGAAATTTCACAATAAAAATTATACTTCGTGAATAGTACTGTATTCGTAAAAAGTGTCGTATACGTGAATAGTAACCTGGACATGAAAAAGTAAAAATTTCATAATAAAATTCATACTAATATTTCGATATAATGATATTGAAATAAATAACATCATTTACGAAGAAAATAACATCTCTTACATCAAAAGAATAGTATTTCAGGCTGAAATATCGGATATAATGCTGAAGAAAACTTGCACTGAATAACAACTCTCAAAGTATCTAAATACTCAAAAAAATACACTCGAGGTTATAGAGAGAGAAAACTTCTTATTCTAGTGTGATTTTTAATTCTAATTAAGCACCCTATTTATAGGAAAATGTCAGAACGCCAACACAGACTAAAATTTAATAAAATAATATTTTCTAAAAAAAATCACGCACGCCACTTGACCAAATTTAGCACTCCATAAGTTGGGCCCACTAAATTCAGCAAAATCAAAAGGTAAAAAGGACAAGTGGGTCCCACCTTCTAGAAACCTCCACCAAAATTATTTATAAATTCAGAAACTTTAATAATTCATAATAAATAGCCCTTTAATCAGAAAATACGAACATTATGTCTATTTCATATAAAATTTAATTCTCTATAACTTTGTAGAAGAAAGTTTTTCCAAATTACAAATAAAAAATATCTAAAATCCACATTCGGATGATTTTTAATACCTCTATTCCGATAAAATACTGATAAAATACCTCAGCATTAATTCATTTATTTATATCCATATAAAATAAATATTTTCTTATCATATAAATTAATAATTAATTATCCACAAAAAATATTACAGAATCACAATAATGACAACAAGGTCGTTCCCAGGAAAGAGGGAGCTTTCCGATAAGGCTTTCTCCTTACTGGCGCGCAATTAGGTGACCAAACCCTTTTCTTAGACATCACTTCCTTAGACATTACCAATAATGATATCTAATAATATTATTCAAATAATATGAATTATTGATCTGATAATGGAAAATACTGTGTAGTAATAATTATTGAAATAATAATAATATAAAATATCAACGTAGCAATTATTGAATCAATAAAATAAAATATTGAACAGTAATTAATGTAACAATTATTGAGTAGTGTCTTCTTACGTAAGAATCAATAATCCAAAAATATTGTGCAATATCGTGTGCTACTGTTCAACCACGCGTATTACTGTACTTTAACCACCGGGTAATCTAACAGTGTTAACGGTAATAACTACGCCGTTATTTAAAAAAAAACTCATACTTGTCATTTTCTTCTTCCGATAGTTTTTCGTTATGGGGCCCACAAATGGCTATGCCGTCGTACGAATATTCCCCGACAACAAGAATATTTCACGACCAAACGAATATTCTCCGACAACAATGAATATTTTATAACAACTTGCTTATTTGGAAAAATTTATATATTTTACCCATAACTAACCACATTAATCAAATCCACCCCTTACTATTTCAAAATAATGAATGGTGGAAATTCAATTTTATTTATAAAAAGTTAGAGTCTTACAATTTTCGTATGGTAAGGGGTATTATTTCTTTTCATATTTTTAAATCTAAACTTACTATGATAAGTATTGTTTCTATAATCCCTGAAATTAGTAGAATATCCTTGAGTTTTGTGCTTCATCTAGTATCGTTTCATTGGAATATTGGTCTGAACTTTCTTATTAAATTTTAATATTTTTTACTCGAGGTACTATTCATGGGTTATTATTCACTCGGGATAATATACACTCGGGTATTATTCACTCAGGGGTACTATTCACGAGTTACTATTCACTCGAGTACTATTCACGAGTTACTATTTACTCAGGGTACTATTCGCTTGAGTACTATTCACGGGGTACTATTCACAATAAAAGTGATTTCTTTTCTGTCTAAATTATTTTTGATACATGAATATCTATTTATTCGGGTTACTTTGCATGACGGGGTACTATTCACTCGGGATACTATTCACGGGGTACTATTCACAATAAAATTGGTTTATTTTCTGACAAAATTATCTTTGATATATGAATCTTATTCTTAAATTTGAATCCACGTTTAGTTGAATAAAATTGGCACTATTCACGATAAAATTTGTACCATTGGTTTTATAGTTGAATATCTTTGGCCCGTAATGCAAAGATAGACAATTAATTGGTATAATCATTGTTATTACATTTGAACATCTTTAGCCTTTGGGATAAGGATATTTAGTAAACGTTCTATTAAGCATTTGTGGCAAGGAGAAACTGTTAATTTACATGATTATAAATATGAATTGTGAATTTAACTATAATCTTTAGTGGTTCAGGTGAAGACAAGTGATGAAAGTTCTCTTTGTCTTGGATGCAACAAAGAACTGTTGATGAGTATTACAGGAATGAAATTTTAATGATGGACTTTTAATTTGGAGGAGATAGTAGACATTATGTTCTACTTGACTCTTCTAATGGATTGTTGATTCCGCTGCAATTATGGTTAAAAACTTTTATTATATACCATATGTTCTAAATCTCTGATTTATTACTGATGAAGGCTATTGATAAATTATTTATCTTAGTCATAATATTCTTTACTGGGCTATTTGTGCTCACCCTTTTGCTTCATAATTCCTTTCAGGTAATAAGAGTGTAGCTGGGTCGAACGAGGATAACAAGGGAATAGTGTGATGGTCCGAGACTGTGGAAGTTTCCCAATACATTATAAAATAACATATAATTGTATTGAGGACCTAAGATGGGTATGTCATATATTATACGTCATTTAACCGTTGATTTTGGTGAACAACAATAGGGTGATGAGAACCCGACTTTGAAAGCGTCAAAAGTGCACCTCAATAGAATGAACATGATAGTAATCTTCTCGTTTTTTGGGAGCTATCATTGACACTCCTAAATTAACCTCACTTTCACTTCATAATTTATAATAATTAGCACAGTAGCAAGTAAGGATCGATCCCACAGAGAGTAAAGTTGTTTTAGAATTATTCTATTATTTCAACAAAAAATAAAGATGGGGGTTTTTGAAAATTATTTTTAAACTAAGAAAACAAGAATTAATGATGAAATTAACCAAATATGTAAAAACTTCAGTTCTGCTGTTCAGTTTCACCGAGTACAACAATCAATTAATCAAGTTATTATTATTTTTTCCTTCAATGAAACTATTAGCCCTAGATAACAATAAGCTCTGCTATCCAAAATTCTCCTTAGATTATCACTGTATGAAACAAGCTCTCCACCAGATTCTAACTAGCATACAACCTAGAACAAGCTCTCTAGATTTAATATGATAGAAGCATTAATAAATAGAGAATTAGGCTAATCCAAGTAACAAACACTTAAGCTCGATTTGTTTAACTTGTTTTCTGATAATCTTAGCAATAAACAAAAGTTTGTCCATAATTATTATTACCAAGTTACTACTTATGATGAAGACAGATATCAATTACACGTAATATCAATCTTAATCTAGCATATGATAACGATCAAACTAATTCAATTGGCCGTATTAAATTAATTAGATCAATTAGCATGCAATCAATAAAAACAGATTATCAGAAGAAATTTCACACAAGAAAGAATAAATAATAATACTCAATTAATCAATTACTTGTAACAAGGATTCACCCTCCCTTTAGAACTAAATGAAAAGAACTAGCCTGACATGCTCTTGAGTCTGCACTCCAATAGATGATAGTTGATAATTGAATGAATAAAACACTGACTCTCATCCTCTATTTATAGTGCTAGACAAAGTCCTAAATCCAATAGGAAGTAGAAATCCAAGTCCTAAAAGGAATTTCAAATTACACTAATTTCCATAAAGAAATAGAATTCAATTTGAAAATAAATCTTAGTCTAAAAGAAATCCTAATTACAATAGATTTGTAAAAACTATTCTTCTAGAATCCAAAATTCAAATTTGAAATTGAAATTAAATTCCACAATATTTCGTGTGCCAACTTTCCATGCCGCGTTCGAATTTTCAATTGCCATGTGAATGCATGGATCTCGTTTGCTAATATTTGTTTCATCAATCCTTTGCAAGTTTAGAATCCGTGCATTGCTCCCCCATGAATCAGATTGTGAGAAAATTGAATATGTTGAGTAATATAAACCATGGCCCACATATCTTCCTCCATTAGAATCCATGAATATGAGAATATGTTGCCCACGTGGATAATTTTCCTTTGCATGCCATATAATTAACTTCATTCATATGTAGGGTCCGCCTCCACTTGCTTGTTTACTGAATCAGGAATTCACCATGTACTTGATTTGCATGATATTATATTAAAAATCCCATATGATTAATACACTTGATATTTCTCCATTAAATAATATGTGACCCATTTGAATTTTATCTCCCTTGATCCAATAATGCTCAATTTGTCATCAAATTATTTCCAAAATAACATAGTCCATCAATTGTACCTAAAATAAAAATATAAAAACAATGAGTATATTTAGGCACAAAATAAATACAAAAAATTAAGCATTAATGAATAAAAATATAACATATTTCATACTCATCAAATTCCCCCACACTTATCTTTTTACACGTCCTCGTGTAAACCAAAAGTTTGATTTTCAGAAAAATTTTATTCAACTATAGTGTCAAAAGATTTCAAGATACAAATCATGACTATCAACACTAAATTTGCAGAAATCTAATCAACGCTTTTTCAATCAACTCACAATTACCAACCTTACCATTTCACCAATGAATTTCATTAAATCAAACTATAGCCACATAAGTAACTTTCCCAAAATAATCATACTTACTCAACTTAATTACCATGGAGCAAAAACTGTGCACACTGACTCACAACTAAGAACAAATTTTTCTTACTTTTTAAGTTTTTTCATAGAACCTTCTTTTTAGCACAGATGAATGTATTTTCATGCTCTCTTTTTTTCCGTATATTTTTTTCTCTTTTCTTGACATGTGCAATGTCTCCTTTTCTTAGGCTTTTCAGAGTTACCCATTAGCGAACTTTCCACCAACGACTCCCAAACTAGATGATCTTAGGGCGCTAGGTGTAGAGACATCCCTAAGGCTTACTTATTCAAGTAACAAAGGCCACACAAGTCGACTAGTCAAGCTGCTTTTATCCATCGCACTTTTCAGCGTGAATATCGATGCTTCCCGAGGCTTAGATACCCAGTTATTTCGCACATTGGACATTGAAGCAGATTTTTAATTTTTATTTTTTTTCTTTCTTTTTTTTTCATTCATCATTTTTTTTCACATGGTTCTGCAACAACATAAGCAAGTCAAATAGTTCTAAGTCATGAAATCAGTGCACATAGATAACTCCACAAATAACTTAGCCAGATAAACATGCTTCTCATATTCAAGTACTTATGTATCACAAATTCAATTCAAATCAATTACTATGGATCATGGCTTAGTTGTCATCATTCATTAACAAATTAAGCATCAAACAAATTCTGAATTTTAGTATTAATTTTCAATCTTTGACTTTAACCTTCAAACACATAGGCAAATAGAATCATGGAACCCAAGTTTTTTTTTAATTTTTTTTTTAATTTTTTCAACTTTCCATCAAAATTGGATTATTATTCCTATATAAAACCTAAATCTCCCCCCCCCCCCCCCCACACTCAAACCGTATATTATCCTCAATGTAAGAAAATATGCAAAGAAGAAAATCCTACTAGCTAACATGCAATAAAATAATAATAAAAAAAAACTAAAAACTAAAGGGATAGAAAAATTAAATCTGAGATCTTGGGTTGCCTCCCAAGCAGCTGCCCGTGTTTAACGTCTTTGGCTCGACGTCATGCCTCTCTTCTCAGCTTTTATAGATCGGATCGTCTAGCTCCACCATCTCAATATTTTCGACCTGATGCCCCTCATAAAAAGGCTTTAATCTATGCCCATTCACTTTAAGGATCTTGTTTGTGCTCGGGCTTTAAATCTCAACTGCACCATGAGGAAACGCATTAGTGATAACAAAAGGTCCAACCCATCTAGATCTCAATTTACCTGGAAATAACTTAAGCCGAGAATGATATAGCAAAACTTTTTGTCCCACAATAAAGGTTTTCCGCACAATCTGCTTATCATGAAAAGCTTTGGTCTTTTCCTTGTAAATCTTTGAACTTTCATAGGCTTCATTCCTCAATTCTTCCAACTCTTGTAACTGCAATTTTTTGTGTACTCTAGCTGCTTCCAAATTCATGTTGCACTGCTTAATTGCCCAAAAAGCCCTATGCTCCAACTCAACAGGTAAGTAGCATGGTTTTCCAAACACAATCCTGTATGGTGACATCCCAATAGGTGTTTTGTATGCAGTTCTATAAGCCCAAAGTGCATCATCTAATCTCAGACTCCAATCCTTTCTGCTTGGGTTGACTACCTTCTCCAAAATGGATTTGATCTCTCGGTTAGACACCTCAGCTTGACCATTACTCTGCAGATGGTAGGATGTAGAAACCTTGTGCAGAATATTATATTTCTTGAACAAAGCCGCTAACACCCTGTTGCAGAAGTGGGTTCCGCGATCACTAATGATGGCTCGTTGTGTTCCAAACCTGACAAATATGTTAGTCCTAACAAAATCTACAACAACTTTAGAATCATCAGTCCTAGTGGCTTTAGCTTCCACCCATTTTGAGACATAATCAACAGCCAAAAGAATATATAAATTCCCAAAGGATGAAGGGAAAGGTCCCATAAAATCTATAACCCAAACATCAAAAATCTCAACAACTAATATAGGAGTTTGGGGCATTTGATTTCGTTGAGAAATATTCCACGTTCTTTGGCAATTAACACATGTTTTACAAAACAGATAGGAATCTTTAAAAAGTGATGGCCAATAAAAATCACTTTCCAAAACTTTATTAGCAGTTCTTTTTGGACCAAAATGTCCTCCACAAGCATGAGAATGACAAAAGGAAAGAATAGATTGAAATTCACTGTTAGGCATACACTGTCTAACTATCTGGTCAGCACAAAATTTCCATAAGTATGGATCATCCCAAACATAGTGTCTAGCATCATTTTTCAACTTTTCCTTTTGGGGTTTGGAAAATTCTTTAGGAAAATATGCACCTACCAAATAATTCACTATATCTGCATACCAGGGAATCTCAGTATGGATGGAAAGTAACTGCTCATCTAGGAAAGAATCATGTAACGGTAGCTCCTCTTCGTCTCTCAATAACCTACTCAAGTGATTCGCTACTAAGTTGTCTGCACCTCTCTTATCCTTGATCTCTAAGTCGAATTCTTATAGTAGCAGAATCTATCGAATAATCCTTGGTTTAGAATCTTTCTTGGTGATCAAATACCTGAGAGCAGCATGGTCAGAATAAACTATAACTTTAGTACCAAGCAAATATGATTGAAATTTATCTAAAGCAAAAACCACAAATAGAAGTTCTTTTCAGTTGTGGAATAGTTTATCTGAGCCTCAATCAAAGTCCTTGAAGCATAGTATATGGCATGAACGGCTTTGTCAATCCTTTGTCCCAAAATAGCCCCCACTGCATAGTTGCTTGCGTCACACATGATCTCAAATGGCAACTTCTAATTTGGCGGTTGAATGACAGGAGCAGAAGTTAATAATTTCTTTAAAGTGTTAAAAGCCTCCTTGCATTCATCATCAAATTGAAAGTCCACATCTTTTTCCAGCAACTTATATAAGGGTAATGCAATCTTCGAGAAGTCCTTGATAAATCTTCGATAAAATCCTGCATGACTAAGAAAAGAGCGAATCTCCCGCACGTTAACGGGGTAAGTGTGACGCCCCCAAAATAGGTATACAACACATATTCTAAGTCGTCAAAATACATGGTACAGAAACAACTACAACTTTATTAATATAACATAAAAACTGTGAGTTTAAATACAAATATTGCCATCTAGACAATATCCACACTCAAATAAGTCCTCATTACAATTATTGATACATTATTTTACAAAAATGGTGAGGACAACTAAAATGACTTTCTAGAACCTTCATTCCATACCCCGACTAGTACTCGCTACATTCTCGTCTCTTGAGAAGAAAAATGGAACAAAAGGAAAAGGGTGAGTTCAACTAGCCCAGTAAAGAATATTATGACTAAGATAATATAAAATAAATTATCGTTAGTCTTCAACAGGGAAAAATCTAATAGAATACAATAGACAACAAGTTTTAAATCAATATTAAGCGAAAATAATAATTCATTAGAAGAGTTAAGTAGAGAATGAAATCTACTATCTTCTATATATGAATTTAAAAGTTCATCGTCTATCTTTTATTCCTGTAACATCAATCAATATATATCTAGAATCAAATATTCATCTTTGCACTACAGGCCAAAGATATTCATCAGTTGGTCATGTTCATCTAAACACTTGTTCATCTTTGCACTACGGGCCAAAGATATTCATTAGAATTCATTCATCTTTGCACTACAGACCAAAGATATTCAGTTATATCATTATTTAGGACTGAGGATGATGAAAAATATTTTAAAGAAAACGAATCCAGTGAAACAAAAGAATAAATATTAAGGATTCGTATTTCAGCTATTCCATGTCTAAAAATACCTCATAAATAATCATAGTGGAGTAAAATTCAAGAATGAACAAAATATGGATACAATCAATGCTAGTATAGTATCCAGAATAGATATTTTGGAAGAAAAACAAAAATTAAATTTTTCTGTGAATAGTGCCGTATTCGTGAATAGTGTCGTATACGTGAATAGTGACTCTGACACTAAAAGATAGAAATTTCACAAAAAAAATCATCATGCTTCGTGAATAGTACTCGTAAATAGTAACTCATGAATAGTAACCCCAACATGAAAAGTTCTAAATTTGATAAAAAAATTTAACCAATATTTTGACACAATGATATTGAAGTAATAATATCATTTTCGAATAAAATAACATCCCTTACCTGGTAAAGACAGTACTTCTAGTTGAAACACCGGATATAGGCTATGACTTGAACTTGCACCGTATAACAACACTCACAGTATTAAAATACTCACAAGAATACGCTAAAAATATTGAGAGAGAAAGAGAGAGAAATCTTTAGTTTTTGGTGTGATTTTTAATTCTAACCTAAGCACCCTATTTATAGGAAAATGCTTAGAACACCAAAGTAAAAAATTTAATATAATATTAATATATATATATATATATATATATATATATATATATTTATCAAAATTTCCTACGCACACAAATCTGGTCCAACATCAGCCATACACACCTCATCTAAAGAAGAAAAAACGTTTTTGTTATTTAAAAAATTTTAAACTTCTAAAAATTAATTATTTCAGAATTTCAGAACTTCAATAATTCATAATAAATAGCTATTTTATCAGAAAATTTGAATCTCGCAATTTTTATAGGAAATTCAATTCTCTACAACCTTGCAGAAGAAAGTTTTTCCAAATTCCAAACAGAAATTGACCAAAATCCATAAACGGGTGATTTTACAGGCTATAATCAAATTTCAGTCAAGAAATAGGCCCACAGACATGTTTAACATGTTTTAAACAACTTTTGCAACAAAAATACTCTTTCTCCTTATATACTCATATATCCTACATTCATTGTAAAAATATCATTATTATTATATTATAATAATATAATAAAATAATATTTTATCAGAAAATATAAAATATCGATTTTCAACAATTGTCACTTTAAAAAATTTTCTCCATCTATATCCACATAAAATGAATATTTTTCTCATCATATAAATTAATAATTAATTATTCACAAATAATATTACCGAATCACAATACTGACAACCAGGCAGTTCCCAGGAAAGAGGGGGCTTTCCAATAAGGATTTCTCCTTACTGGCGCGCAATTAGGTGACCAAACCTCTCCTTAGACAGAACTTTCTAGACATTTCCAATAATGTTATCTAATAATATTATTAAGTTAATATGAATTATTGCTTCGATAATAGAAAATACTGTGTAGTGACAATTATTGAAATAACAGTAATATAAAATATCAACGCAACAATTATTGAATCAATTAAATAAAATAATAAACATTAATTACTGTAACCATTATTGAGTAGTGCCTTCTAAAGTAAGAATCAATAATTGGTGCAATACCGTGTGCTACTGTGCAACAACGCGTATTACTGTGTTTTAACCACTGGGTATTCCAACAGTATTAACGGTAACAACTACGTCGTTATTTATAAATAACTTATACTTGTCGTTTTCTTCATCCAATTGCTTTCCGTTATGGGGTCCACACAAGGCTGCGCCGTCGTACGAATATTCTCCGACAACAAGAATATTCCACGTCCAAACGAATATTCTCCGATAAAAATGAATATTTTATAACCACTTGCTTATTTAAAATATTTGCGCATTTTACCCATAACTAACCATATTAATCAAATCAACCCTTACTATTTCAAAATGATAAATAGAGAAAATTAAATTTCATTTATTAATAATTTGGGGTCTTACAACCTCCCCTCCTTATGAAATTTCGTCCTCGAAATTGACGTACGTACCTGGTTTTTTGAAAAGATGAGGATACCTTGCTTTCATTTCTGTTTCCAACTCCCAGGTCTTTTCCTCAATAGCATGGTTTTTTCATAAAACTTTAACTTGTGGTATGACCTTCGTGCGTAGGACATGCTCCTTCTTATCCAAGATCTTGACAGGTACCTCTTCGTACGTTAAGTCTTTGGCTATCTCGTCCGGTTCTAACTCAATAACGTGGTTTGGGTCTTTCACATATTTATGTAGCACAGATATATGAAAAATATTATGAACACGAGACATACTTGGAGGTAACGCGAGTCTATAGGCCACATTTTCTACTCGGTCAAGAATTTGAAATGGACCAATAAATCGTGGATTGAGCTGTTCTCTCTTCTCAAATCTTGTAACTCCTTTCCATGGAGCCACATGTAACAATACATGATCCCCAATGTCAAATTTCACGTCCTTTCGATGAAGATCCGCATAACTCTTTTGTCGATCCTGTGCCGTTTGTATACGTTGTCGAATCGTTTGGATCTTCTCTGTAGTCATTCGTACCAACTCTGGTCGCAACAACGTTGATTCTCCCACCTCATCTCAATATACTGGAGAGCGGCACTTTCGTCCATACAATGCTTCAAATGGAGCGACACCTATACTTGCTTGATAACTGTTGTTGTAGTAGAATTCCACCAATGGTAGGTACTTATCCCAACTTCCTTTGAAATCTAGGACATAAAGTCTTAATAGATCTTTAAGAGTTTGAATAGTCCTTTCTGATTGCCCGTTCGTTTGAGGATGGTATGCCGAACTGAACCGTAAATCCATGCCCATAGCTTTTTACAAGCTAACCCAAAATCTTGAAGTGAATCTTGGGTCACGATCTGAAACTATGGATACTGGCATGCCATGCAACCTCACAATCTCATTTACGTACATACTAGCAAGATGTTCAAGGGATTAAGTCTCCCGTATTGGTAAGAAATGAGCAGACTTGGTTAGTCTATCAATAATAACCCAAATAACATTTATGCCTTTGAGAAGCCGTGGAAAGACCCGTAACGAAATCCATGGTAATGTGTTCCCACTTCCATTTTAGAATCTCAAGTGGTTGCAATGGACCCTTTGGCACTTGATGCTCTGCCTTTACACGTTGACAAGTTAAACACCTCGAGATAAACTTTGCAATCTCTCTCTTCATATTGTTCCACCAAAATATATGTCAAAGATCATGATACATTTTGGTACTTCCAGGATGGATTGCAAATGGTGTATTATGTGCCTCCATCATGATCTTGTACTTCAAATCAGAATCGTTAGGAACACAAAGTCTGGAGTGGACTCGAAGTATTCCTTCTTCATCGATTCTTGCTTCTGGAATAGCACCTTCTTACACTTTCTTCTTCATACACATCAGCTCCGGGTCTGTGGCTTGAGCAACTTTAACTTTATCGATTAAAGTTGGTTCTATGCGTATACTTGACATCATCACACTCGTTCCTGCATATGATCTTCTACTCAACGCGTCAGCTATCACGTTTGCTTTTTCAGAATTGTATTGAATAGTGTGGTCGTAATCTTTCAATAGCTCGAGCCAACGTCGTTGCCGCATGTTGAGTTCTTTTTGAGTGAAGAAATATTTGAGGCTTTTATGGTCTGAATATATCTCCACTTTCTCCCCATATAGATAGTGCCTCCAGATCTTTAGTGCGAAAACGACTGCTGCCAACTCTAGATCATGAGTAGGATAATTCCTCTCATATTCTTTAAGTTGTCGCGAGGCATAGGCTATAACTTTCCCACGTTGCATGAGAACACATCCTAGCCCTTTGCCAGAAGCATCGTTGTAGATAACAAATCCATCCGAACCAGATGGTATGGTCAAAACAGGTGCCGAAATGAGTCTCCTCTTAAGCTCTTGAAAACTCTTCTCGCATTCTTCGCTCCATATGAATTTGATATCTTTCTGAGTCAGCTGAGTTAACGGGGTAGCGATTCGAGAAAATCCTTCCACGAATCTCCGATAATAACCAGTTAAGCCCAAAAAGCTACGTACTTCGGTCACCGTCTTTGGTTGCTCCCAACTTTGTATTGCTTCAAACTTCGCCGGGTCAACAGATACTCCATGTTTTGACACCACGTGCCCTAGGAATGCTACTTCCTCAAGCCAGAACTCACATTTCTTCAACTTAGCATATAACTTATTTTCACGCAGCCTTTGGAGTACCAGCTTCAAATGGTGCTCATGATTTTCACGGCTTTTAGAATATATGAGAATGTCATCAATAAAGACAACAACGAACTGATCTAAATATTCTTTGAATACTTGGTTCATCATATCCATGAAAGCCGCAGGAGCATTAGTCAATCCAAAAGACATGACTAGGAATTCATAATGCCCGTACCGAGTTCTAAAGGCAGTCTTCGGAATATCCTCAGTTTTAACCTTCAGCTGATGATATCCAGAACGAAGATCGATCTTTGAAAAGAATTGTGCTCCTTGTAACTGGTCAAATAGGTCATCAATACGAGATAGCGGATACCTATTCTTGATAGTGACATGGTTTAATTCCCAGTAATTAATACAAAGTCGCATACTCCCGTCTTTCATCTTTACAAATAAAATAGGAGCGCCCCAAGGAGATGTACTAGGACGAATGAAACCGATGTCCAACAACTCTTGTAGTTGGACCTTTAACTCCCGAAGTTCAAAATGAGCCATTCAATATGGGGTTTTAGAAATGGGCTTTGTACCAGGTTCAAGATCAATAAAGAATTCAACTTCACATTCCGGGGGTAGACAGGGAAGTTCTTCAGGAAATACGTCAGGAAAGTCAATAACAACAGGAATATTATTCAAATTTAACGTGTCTTTATTCAAATCCATAACATGGGCTAAGAAAGCTTGACATCCATTTTTTAATAAATAAATGGCTTTATGGCTTGATATAACAGTGATTGATTTTAATGGCTTAGTTGCTTGAATTCGCACAACAGGTTGGTTAGGAATATGAAAACTAACAACCTAACAAAAATAATTAATTTTGGCATGATGAGTAGTTAACCAATCAATCCCTAAAATCACATCAAAAACAAGTATCTTTAAAGAGATAAGGTCAACAGGTAAGGTGATGGTGCCAACTTGGATCAAACAAGATTTATAAACAGTGGATGTAATGAAAGTTTCTCCTAACGGAGTCTCCACAAATAAATTAAAGTCTAACTTCTCTGGAGTCAAGTTTAAACGTTGAGCACAAGCAGGAGAAATAAGTGAATGGGTAGCACCGGTATCTAGTAAGGTATAAACTTCGCATGAATTTATGATTAGCTTACCCGTGATCACCTCGTTTGGGTTCCTCGCATGTTGACCAGTCACGAAAAACGCTCTTCCAGGAACCGTTGACTTTGACTTATCTGGGACAGCCTTTTGAGTCACCATTCCCGTTGGACTTGGTTTCTCTACAGTGCAATCTCGAGCGATATGTCCTTCCTTTCCATAATTATAACATAAATTAAACTGTTGTGGGCAGTTTGGGCTGATATGTCCTCTTTTCAGCACTTATAGCATATGACCGGTGGTCGTTCTCCTTCCTTGGAACCAGTTGCTGCTAGTGCTAACGTCTTCGTATTGTCATTGTTGAATCTCCTCTTTTTAAAATCTCCTCCCGACTCGCATCTTCTATTTTCATGGCCACGATTACCACCAGAGTGGTTGCCATTCTTGTCTGTATTTTTCTTTCTCTGCTGGTTATCATTGTTCTGATGACTGCTGTCACCGGTATGATCCTGGTTGTGATCCCTCGGTTGACCGTACTCGTTATCTCGCTCTAATAATTGAGCCATGTTGACAACATCTGAATAGAGAGAAAATTTATGAGAAATGAGATATTGACGTATGTCGGGTTTCAAACCTCTCAGAAATATCCGCGTCATACGTTCCTCATTTTCCACCAAATGAGGTGCAAACCTGGATAACTCTGCAAACTTCGCCTCGTACTGGGATACCGTCATGTTATTCTGCTCCAGTCTAATAAACTCTACCTCCTTCATATGACGAATACTTTCAGGAAAGTACTTGTCATTGAACAGTTTCTGAAATGTCTCCCAAGACATGCTGAGTGCGGCTGGATGGGTACGCTTCACAGACTCCTACCAGTAGTCTGCCTCGCCACGAAACATAAAGGTGGCGAATGAAACCTTCTGTTCCTCCGTGCATCCCAAGACATCGAATATCTTGGTAATTTGCTTAACCCACGTTTCTGCCATGATCGGATCCGGCTTTCCCTTAAATTCTGGTGGTCCCAATTCTTTGAACTGCTTGGCTGTGATAAACTGTAAATTGCTATCATTTCCTCCTGTATTTTGAACACGAGTCTCCCTCGTCTGGTTTTTCATGAATTGCAAAAAGTTTCTAAACATCTCATCGTTCATCATCTACTCATTGATGTTGTTCACAGGAGGAACATTGCCAGCCAGTTGCACGTTCTCCTCGTTGGTGAGCACATGTGTCTCCACAGTCTCATTTACTCCACTGTTAACATTCTCAGTCGACATTCTTAAATACTGCCATAAAACAAGGGTTGATTTAAGCAATTAACATATCACATAATATCCCTATATTATGACCGACCAACAAATAAGCTTTGGTAAGACACACTAGCGAATGATTTACTCGTCTCTCCCCTCCTAGTTCTATTCCCCGATCTCCGCCAGAGATCATATCCCTAAGCTCTGATACCAACTGTGACGCCCCCAAAATAGGTATACAACACCCATTCTGTGTCGTCAAAATACATGGTACAGAAACAACTACAACTTTATTAATACAACATAAAAACTGTGAGTTTAAATACAAATATTACTATCTAGATAATATCCACACTCAAATAAGTCCTCATTATAATTATTGATACATTATTTTACAAAAATGGTGAGGACTACTAAAACGACTTTCTAGAACCTTCATTCCATAGCCCGACTAGTACTCGCTACATTCTCGCCTCCTAAGAAGAAAAATGGAACAAAAGGAAAAGGGTGAGCTCAACTAGCCCAGTAAAGAACATTATGACTAAGATAATATAAAACAAATTATCGTTAGTCTTCAACAGGGAAAAATCTAATAGAATACAATAGACAACAAGTTTTAAATCAATATTCGCAACGAAAATAATAATTCATTAGAAGAGTTAAGTAGAGAATGAAATCTACTATCTTCTATATATGAATTTAAAAGTTCATCGTCTATCTTTTATCCCTGTAACATCAATCAATATATATCTAGAATCAAATATTTATCTTTGCACTACAGGCCAAAGATATTCATCAGTTGGTCATGTTCATCTAAACACATGTTCATCTTTGCACTACGGGCCAAAGATATTCATTAGAAATCATTCATCTTTGCACTACAGACCAAAGATATTCAGTTATATCATTATTTAGGACTGATAATAATGAAAAATATTTTAAAGAAAACGAATCCAGTGAAACAAAAGAATAAATATTAAGGATTTATATTTCAGCTATTCCATGTCCAAAAATACCTCATAAGTAATCATAGTGGAGTAAAATTCAAGAATGATCAAAACGTGGATACAATCAAAGCTAGTATCCATAATAGATATTTTGGACGAAAAACCAAAATTTAATTTTTCTATGAATAGTGCCGTATTCGTGAATAGTGCCGTATACGTGAATAGTGGCTCTAACACTAAAAGATAGAAATTTCACAGAAAAACATCATCATGCTTCGTGAATAGTACTCGTGAATAATAATGTGTGTATAGTAACTCGTGAATAGTAACTCCGACATGAAAAGTTCCAAATTTGATAAAAATTTTCAACCAATATTTCGGCACAATGATATTGAAGTAATAATATCATTTTCGAATAAAATAACATTCCTTACCTAGTAAAGACAGTACTTCTAGTTGAAACACCGGATATAGACTTTGACTTGAACTTGCACCGTATAGTAACACTCACAGTATTAAAATACTCACAAGAATGCGCTCAAAATATCGAGAGAGAAAGAGAGAGAAATCTTTAGTTTCTGGTGTAATTTTTAATTCTAACATAAACACCCTATTTATAGGAAAATGCTTAGAACACCAAAGTAGAAAATTTAATATAATATTAATATATATATCAAAATTTCTTACTCACACAAATCTGGTCCAACATCAGCCACACACACCTCATCTAAAGAAGAAAAAACATTTTTGTTATTTAAAAAATTTTAAACTTCCAAAAATTAATTATTTCGGAATTTCAGAACTTCAATAATTCATAATAAATAGCCCTTTTATCAGAAAATTCGAATCTCGTGACTTTTTATAAAAAATTCAATTCTCTACAACCTTACAGAAGAAAGTTTTTTCAAATTCCAAATAAAAATTGATCGAAATCCACAAACGGACGATTTTACAAGCTATAATCAAATTTCAGTCACGAAATGGGCCCACAGACATGTTTAACATGTTTTAAACAACTTTTGCAACAAAACTACTCTTTCTCCTCATATACTCATATATCCCACATTCATTGTAAAAATATCATCATTATTATATTATAATAATATAATAAAATATTATTTTATCAGAAAAGATAAAATATCGATTTTCAACAATTGTCACTTTAAAAAAATTTCTCCATCTATATCCACATAAAATGAATATTTTTCTCATCATATAAATCAATAAGTAATTATTCAGAAATAATATTACCGAATCACAATACTGACAACCAGGCAGTTCCCAGGAAAGAGGGGGCTTTCCAATAATGATTTCTCCTTATTGGCGCGCAATTAGGTGACCAAACCTCTCTTTAGACATAACTTTCTAGACATTGTCAATAATGTTATCTAATAATATTATTCAGATAATATGAATTACTGCTCCGATAATAGAAAATACTGTGTAGTGACAATTATTGAAACAACAGTAATATAAAATATCAGCGTAGCAATTATTGAATCAATAAAATAAAATACTGAACAGTAATTACTGTAACCATTATTGAGTAGTGCCTTCTAACGTAAGAATCAATAATTGGTGCAATACCGTGTGCTACTGTGCAACAATGCGTATTACTGCGTTTTAACCACCAGGTATTCCAACAGTATTAACAGTAACAACTACGTCGTTATTTATAAACAACTTATACTTGTCATTTTCTTCATCCAATCGCTTTTCGTTATAGGGTCCACACAAGGCTGCGTCGTCGTACGAATATTCTCCGACAACAAGAATATTCCACGACCAAACGAATATTCTCCGATAAAAATAAATATTTTATAACCACATGCTTATTTAAAATATTTGCGCATTTTACCCATAACTAACTAAATTAATCAAATCAACTCTTACTATTTCAAAATGATAAATAGCGGAAATTAAATTTTATTTATTAATAATTTGGGGTCTTACAGTAAGGCAAAGCAGATATATCATCTACCTTAGCTTTATCAACTTCAAGACCTTTAGATAACACAACATGACCAAGTACTATTCCCTGTTCTACCATGAAATGACATTTTTCCCAATTTAAAAAATGATTAGTTTCCATGCATCTATCTAGAACACGATTTAAATTATCTAAACATGCATCCAAATAATCACCATGAACTGTGAAATCATCCATAAAAACCTCGATGCATTCTTCTAAAAGATCCAAAAAAATGCTTACCACGCATCGCTGAAAAGTACCTGGGGCATTACACAGTCCAAAAGACATCCGTCGATAGGCAAAAGTACCAAAAGGACATGTGAATGTGGTCTTCTCTTGGTCCTCGGGTGCAATCACAATCTGATTATATCCTGAAAAACCATCTAAAAAACAATAATAAGTGTGCCCAGCTAATCTCTCCAACATTTGATCAGTAAAAGGAAGAGGAAAGTGATCTTTTCTTGTTACAGCATTCAATTTTCTATAATCTATACACACTCTCCACCCTATTTGCATTCGTGTGGGCACCAACTCATTATCATCGTTCTTGACAACAGTGATTCTGAATTTCTTTGGGACTACCTACACTGGACTCACCCATTGACTATCGGAGATGGGATAGATGATACCGACATCAAGCAGTTTGAGCACCTCTTTTTTTACCACCTCCATCATGGGTGGATTCAATCTCCTTTGCGCATCTCTTGTAGGCTTAGCTCCATCCTCTAACAATATCTTATGCATGCACATGGCAGGACTAATATCCTTGATATCCGTTATTGTCCAACCAAAAACTGTAACATGGTCCCTTAGGACTCTCAGCAATTTTTCTTCCTGCATATTGGTTATATTACTAGCAATAATTACAGGCAAAGTGTCATTAGTACCCAAATATGCATATTTCAAATGAGCAGGTAATTGTTTCAATTCTAGAGTTGGGGCTTGTACAACAGAAGGTAATAACTTTTAATGAGAAACAGGAAATTGAATAGAATGTACTGGTAACTTATTTGAGAATTTTGGCAATAAATGTAATGCAACTACATTCTCCTTCAATTCCTGGGTTTGCACAATCTCTTCTTCCCTGTCCATGTCCAAGCTGTTGGTGATTGCAATCTCCAAACTATCCCTATGTAGTTGTTCAAAAACTCTATGCACCAAGGAGTCTCTCACATCGATAGCAAAAACTTGTCCTATATCACTAGGGTACCTCATGGCATCATAGATGTTAAACTGAATCTTCTCACCATCAAACTCCATAGTCAAGGTCCCATTATACACATCGATCATGGTTCTTGCTATTTTCAGAAAGGGTCTTCCTAACAAGATGTGGGAAGGGTTTGGTGATGTATCATCTTCCATATCCACAATGTAAAAATCTACAGGAAAGATTAGTTCGTTCACCTGCACTAAGACATCTTCAATTACCCCTCGGGGGTAGGTATTAGTACGATCTGCCAATTGGATAATCACACCAGTATTTTTCAAAGGGCCTAGATTTAAGGAAGCATAAACAGATAAAGGCATAACATTAATTGAAGCTCCTAAATCTAGCATGGCTTTTTCAAATATGGTGTTTCCTATTTTGCATGGGATTGTGAACATTCTTGAATCTTTACATTTAGGAGGCATTTTTCTTTAAAGAACAGCAGATACATTTTCTCTAACTGTGACTCTTTCATCATTTTTGCAATTTTCTTTTATTAGTGCATAATTCTTTTAAAAATTTAGCATACCGTGGCACTTGTTTAATTACATCAAGGAGAGGGATGTTCACTTTTACTTTTCTAAAAGTTTCCAAATTTTTTTTCTTTTTCATCTCTATTTGAGGTTTTAGAATTTCTGGGAGGAAAAGGAAGAGGAATATTTTTACGCTGATTAGGAGGGTTAGGTTGTACCTTAGATTTTTCTGTTTTCTCCTTAGCTGCTTCCTCCTCAAACTCTACGGGGGTCGGTGGTGTATCCAACTGCGTTCCATTCTGTAAAGTTATGGCACTTGCATTCTCCCTTGGGTTAACTATTGTTTGAGATGGTAATTTTCCTGAGCCTCTGGATTCCAATATCCCCACAGTTGTAGCCAGTTGTCCTATTTGGTTCCTTAAATCTTGAACCGAAGCTTTTGTCTCTTGCTGGAACTGCTGTGTCTGATTCATGAATGCTTTGAACATATCCTCCAATGATGCTCCAGTAGGTGCAGGGACTGCTTGCTTCGGTTGATATTGAGGTGGGGCTGGTTGGAAGCCCTGCTGCCTAGCTGGAAATGCAGGTGGTGCCGTTTGCTTGTTCCCATAACTCAGATTTGGATGATCCCTCTATCCTGGGTTATAAGTGTTTGAGTACGGATCATACTTTCTCTGAGGTTGTGACTAATAATTTCCCATTGCATTAGCTTATTGCACAGTCTCATCATCTTGTAATGTTGGGCATTCATCTGTATTGTGATTGGGTTATAGACAGTTTCCACAAACCTTTTCAACCGGCTGTTGACTTGTAACTAATTATCTAACAATAGCAGTTAATTCAGAAATTTGTTGGCCATAATCACAAGTGCTTAGCTCGCTTACCCTTACTGGTGTATGATTTGTTCGAGTGCCATATTGTTACGAGTTTACTGCCATGTTTGTAATTAAATTCCTTGCATCCTCTGGGGTCTTGTCAACTAGTGCTCCTCCGCTAGCTGCATCGATCATGCTTTTATCCATCGGTACCAACCCTTCGTAGAAATATTGGATCAGGTGTTGTTCATCTATTTGATGCAGTGGACAGCTGGAACAAAGCTTTTTGAATCTTTTCCAATACTCGTATAGTGTGTCCCCACTGAATTGTCTAATCCCACAGATCTCCTTCCTTATGTTGGCTATTCTTGAGGCTGGAAAGTATCTTTCCAAGAACAACTTCTTCATGTCATTCCAAGACTATATTGAACCTGAGGGTAGGTAGTACAACCAATCCTTTGCCAAATCTGCTAGGGAGAATGGGAATGATCTCAGCTTGATTTGCTCTTTGGTGATTCCGTTTGGTTTCATGGTGGAGCACACCACATGAAATTCTTTTAGATGTTTGTAGGGGTCCTCACCTGTAAGACCACGAAAAGTAGGCAGTAAATGGATTAGTCCTGATTTAAGTTCAAATGCAGCATCTAAATTAGGATATTCAATGCACAAAGGTTGTTGATTTAAATTAAGAGTTGCCAACTCCCTGAGAGTTCTATTGTTATTTTGAATCGCCATCTCTTCTTCTTGATCGGATTCGGTGGATGATTTGTTGGATAATAATTCCAAAGCTAAGTTGAGGCCTGATGATGATGCAGAAGCCTCGTCTATATCTACAGAAGACTGTTGAACTTTAAGTTTTTTCTTCCTTAGCCTCTTTGCAGTTTTCTCAATCTCTGGATCAAAATCTAATATAGTAGCCTGAGAAGATCGAGTCATAAAACAAGAACAAAAAAAATAAAATAAAATAATAGAATAAAAACAAAACGCCAAATTACTCCCCGGCAACGGCGCCAAAATTTGGGAGCTGTCATTGACACTCCTAAATTAACCTCACTTTCACTTCACAATTTATAATAATTAGCACAGTAACAAGTAATGATCGATCCCACAGAGAGTAAAGTTATTTTAGAATTATTCTATTATTTCAACAAAAAATAAAGATGGGGGTTTTTAAAAATTATTTTTAAACTAAGAAAACAAGAATTAATGATGAAATTAACCAAATATGTAAAAACTTCAGTTCTGCAGTTCAGTTTCACCGAGTACAACAATCAATTAATCAAGTTATTATTATTTTTTCCTTCAATGAAACTATTAGCCCTAGATAACAATAAGGTCTGCTATCCAAAATTCTCCTTAGATTATCACTGTATGAAACAAGCTCTCCACCAAATTCTAACTAGCATACAACCTAGAACAAGCTCTCTAGATTTAATATGATAGAAGCATTAAGAAATAGAGAATTAGGCTAATCCAAGCAACAAACACATAAGCTCGATTTGTTTAACTTATTTTATGATAATCTTAGCAATAAACAAAAGCTTGTCCACAATTATTATTACCAAGTTACTACTTATGATGAAGACAGATATCAATTATACGTAATATCAATCTTAATCTAGCATATAATAATTAGATCAATTAGCATGCAATCAATAAAAATATATTATCAGAAGAAATTTCACACAAGAAGGAATAAATAATAATACTTAATTAATCAATTACTTGTAACAAAGATTCACCTCCCTTTAGAACTGAATGAAAAGAACTAGCCTGATATGCTCTTGAGTCTACACTCCAATAGATGATAGTTGATAATTGAATAAATAAAATTCTGACTCTCATCCTCTATTTATAGTGCTAGACAAAGTCCTAAATCCAATAGGAAGTAGAAATCCAAGTCCTAAAAAGAATTTTAAATTACACAAATTTTCATAAAGAAATAGAATTCAATTTGAAAATAAATCTTAGTCTAAAAGAAATCCTAATTACAATAGAATTGTAAAAACTATTCTTCTAGAATCCAAAATTCAGATTTGAAATTGAAATTAAATTCCACAATATTTCGTGTGCCAACTTTCAATGCCGCGTTCGGATTTTCAATTGCCATGTGAATGCATGGATCTCGTTTGCTAATATTTGTTTCATCAATCCTTTGCAAGTTTGGAATCCGTGCATTGCTCCCCCATGAATCAGATTGTGAGAAAATTGAATATGCTAAGTAATATAAACCATGGCCCACATATCTTCCTCCATTAGAATCCATGAATATGTGAATATGTTGCCCACGTGGATAATTTTCCTTTGCATGCCATATAATTAACTTCATTCATATGTAGGGCCCACCTCCACTTGCTTGTTTACTGAATCAGGAATTCACCATGTACTTGATTTGCATGATATTATATTAAAAATCCCATATGATAAATACACTTGATATTTCTCCATTAAATAATATGTGACCCATTTAAATTTTAGCTCCCTTGATCCAATAATGCTCAATTTGTCACCAAATTATTTCCAAAATAACAGAGTCCATCAATTGTACCTAAAATAAAAATATAAAAATAATGAGTATATTTAGGCACAAAATAAATACAAAAGATTAAGCATTAAAGAATAAAAATATAACATATTTCATACTCATCATTTTTCTTTGGGGTCTATTGGGTCAACCAAGGATAAATCTCGAGTCACATGATATCTATTATAACTTAGATGCATGACCTCTCATGTACGAAGGTTTTCTTAAGTATTTTCCAAAGATTTTAATTTCTAAAACAGTTATTGACTGTACCTTTATGTAAGGTACCATTGTAAGGTATCAATGTGAGGTGTTATCCAAGTAAAGGGATGAGAGTCACAATTGGTATCCACAGCATATGTATTGTCGTATTTTGCACGACAGTTGGATTAATGAAGTTTGTAGTTATTTTCTGTACCATGTATTTGGCGACTCAGAATGGGTTGTGTGGACATATTTTGGGGGCGTCATACGTATAATATATGACACACCCATCTTAGGTCCACAATACAATTATATGTTGCATGTCATGCTATTTTATAATGTATTGAGAAACTTCCACAGTCTCGAACCATCACACTATTTCCTTGTTATCCTCGCTCGACCCAGCTATACTCTTAATACCTGAAAGGAATTGTGAAGCAAAAGGGTGAGCTCAACTAGCCCAGTAAAAAATATTATGACTAAGATAGATAATTTATCAATAGTCTTCATCAGTAATAAATCAGAGATTTAGAACATATGGTAGATGATAAAAGTTTTCAACCATAATTGCAGTGTAATCAACAATCCATTAGAAGAGTCAAGTAGAACATAATGTCTACTATCTCCTCTAAATTAAAAGTCCATCATTAATATTTCATTCCTGTAATACTCATCAATAGGTCTTTATTGTACACAAGACAAAGATAACTCTCATCACATGTCTTCACCTGAACCACCAAAGATCATAGTTAAATTCACAATTCATATTTATAATCAGATAAATTAACAGTTCATCTTTGCACTACGAGCCAAAAACATATAACTGTATTTTAGAAGAGTAAAGTAAAGCATGATATCTACTATCTTTTATGATTTAAAAGTTTATCATCAATTTTATCGCTGAGACTCAGCTCAATAAATAATCCACATCACCGAATTATCCATGCACTACGGCCAAGGATATTCGTTAGCATCACATCTATGAATTATCTATGCACTACGGGCTAATGATATTCATTATTATCACATGCACGAATTATCCATGCACTACGGGCCAAAGATATTCGTTAATATCACATCCACGAACTATTCATGGACTATGGGCCAAGGATATTCATTATTATCACATCCACGAATTATCCATGCACTACAGGCCAAGGATATTCGTGTTATCACAGATGGTCATGATCATGTCAAACAACAATTTATCTTTGCACCCTTGGCCGAATAGAACTCATGGTTATGATTATACTAACAACTGTCCATCAATGCACTACGGGCTAATGAAGACTTTTACCACATCATTTATAACATTATAAGTCATGATTATACCGAATAATTCTTGGTCATAATAATGACAATCAACAGTCCATCTATGCACTACGGCCCAAAGATGACTTTTATCATAATATAAACATGAGGATGATATGAATAAAGATTATGTAAGACACCAACTTTTATGAATAAAGATTAATTTTTCTCGAAATATATTTTTGAATATTATGGTGTGGATATGATATAATGTTATAGTTGTGGGTAATATTCGATTGGTCAGAGAATATTCGTTTTAACAGGGAATAATCGTACAACGGCGAAAGTTTTACCATTAAACTGTTGAACTACCCGGTAGTAAAAGTACAGTAATACGCGTGGTTGCATAGTAGCACATGATATTGATTATTGATGCTTACGTGAGAAGTCACTCAGTTATACTCAATTATTGCTACAGTAATTACTGCATCATATCTCTCATATTATTGATTCAATTATTGTCACAGTATCATCTGCATAATATTTTATATTATTAAATCAAAAATTGAGACGACAACGTTATTCATATTATTATTTGCAATATTGACAATATCTAGAAGTTCTATCAAGGAGAGGTTAGGTCATCTAATTGCGCGCCAATAGGGAGAAATTCTTATCGAAAAGCCCCCTCTTTCCTGGGAATGACCTGGTTGTTAAATATTGTGAGTTATAATATTAATGATGAATAAGTTCGTGTTGATTAAAGATGAAATTGATAGTTTCATTGTGTTAGGATTATTAATGTTAGTGGAAATTAACATTTATTTCGATAATAATTAATGTCTGGAGGTTATATTGACTAATCAGGTAATTAATCGGATAAATGAGCAATTAATTGCTATTAATTCACATGCTTGTAACTATTTGTTAACATGCGTGTACTATTGATTTACATGAGTGTACTATTAGGGGAGGTGGTGTAAGATTGGTAATACTTGCATGACTAAATTAAAAATAGAAGTATAGATGAAGGTACTATACTGTAATTATTTGTTTCATATGTATAGAACTATTGATTCACATGAATATACTATTGATTCACATGATGTACTATTAGGGGAGGTGGTGCAAGTTTGATAATACATGCAGGACTAAATTAAAAATAAAGAAAAAGATGAAGGTATTGTACTGCAATATTTCGAGCCCCAAAACGTGCAATTATCGAAACTATATTTTTCTATAAATAGAAGCTCATTCTTCTTTCATTTTCACCAATTCACTAAGACTCACAAGAGTTGTTATAGAGAGAAGCTATAGAGAGAAAAGAATATTATTTTGTTCAATATTCGTAAGGCATATTCGTTAGAATATTATTTTCGTTCAACAATCGTAAGGGATATTATTTTTGTTTGGTATTCATAAGAAATAATATTTTCTTCCATACTCTGTAGAATGTAAGTAATATTATTTCGTCTCGTATTCCTAATTATATCCTCATTTTGTAAAAGTATTACTTCTATACTCCGTTAAATTAGTAGAATATCCTTGAAATTTGCGCTTCATCAAGTATCGTTTCACAGGGATATTTTCTGCACATTCTTGTTAAATTTTAAGCTTTTCATGCAAGGTACAATTCTTTCACATCTTTGTTCTCTTTTCTTCCTTTGCATACATTGAGGACAATGCATGATTTAGGTATGGGGGGAGTTTGTTTGTATTAGATTTTTTTTTCTTTTTACGAAAAAAATAAAAATAAAACACGAAAAAAATTATCGTAAAAAATTAAAAAAAATTATTTGACTTTTTATGGATTGAATTAATTCTAACAAGTGTTTGTGGAGCAAAACTCATGAGTAAGATTGAAAAGATTTAGAACTCTACACCTAGTGCCCTAAAGCCATCTGGTTTAGGAGTCATTGGTCCAACGCTCGCTCTACATGGGTAACTCTAAAAAGCCTAAGAAAATGAGACGTTGCACAAGTCAAGAATCAAAATGGAAAAAAGAAAAAAAAAGAGTTTACTTGATTTTCATGGTAAAAATCCCTACTAAGAGTTAAATCACATACACATGCATGCATCACATGAAATTGATTTAATGAAGGATGGTGTCTAAAATGAAGATCGAGTATTTTTGACAAGGTGAAAGTGTGATTTTGAATTTAATCTTGCTTATGTATAATGCCCATAGATATTTAGAAGTTTTCTTTCAATTTCATAATTTGTTAAACCCAATATTATTTTTGAATTTTGTGGGTATATTCACTGCAAACCCTCACGAGACACAACTCGTCCACTTGGGGTAACCTTGGGGTTTAAAGGCTTGTTGCACATGCTAAGTGCAATCGTGTTTCCTACAAAAATGGGATAGTATAATTTTTGTTTTATTTTTGTTTTATTTTATGTTTATTTTACTCGAGGACGAGCAAAAGCTAGGTATGAGGGTATTTGATAGACATGTAATTCATTCATTTAATTATCCCTAATTTTGTCCTTTTAATTATATTAGTTTATTAAATTAATATGTTTTATTTTATTTTTTAGGATTTAATATTTGTTACAATAAAGTCAAAATCTTGGTGATCAAGCGATATTTAATGCTCTTATTAATATAAAGAATATCCAAGAAGAACCCTACAAGGAGAAGGAAAGAGGTGGAATAATCTTAGTGTGCAAGTCAAATCCAACAAGAGAAAGAAAAGTCTATCTAGAAGGTCTTTTTGAGAAGTTGATTACCACTAGAAAATTGAATCCTACATAGAAAGGGAACAAAAGTGTCCAAGTTCAATGAATCTAAATTAGGGTTCAAAGTTATTTTTCCTATATATAGGTCTCTTATTTTAGAGAGAAAGATATTAGGTATTGTATTACTTTAGATTAGAAGTAGGAGTAAATTAAATTACGTTTCATTGTACGCTTGTTGGAGGATCGTGAATAAAGGGAGTTTTCTTATTTATTTTCAATCTTCTACTTCTTTATTTTAATTAATATATTTATTTTCATGTCTAGTTAATTTCTTTAATCTAGGCTGAAGATGAAATTAAATAATTATTCGTAATAATAATTTTTATTTCTTCTATTATTTATGCTTTTATGTTTAATTGATTTCGCCTTCATGTTTCGTTATTGAAATACCTTCATTTTATAGTTCTTATGTGATTTTAAATTAATTAAGAGGTTTTGATAAATTATTGTTAAGATATAAGTTTTTCATAATCCATGCTTGCTCAAAGAAGTTTTGATGGGTTATAGTTAATCCTTAAATTTTCATAGTCTATGCTTGCCCACATTAATTGTAAATTACGAAATTAAAGGGAAGGGAGATCAAAATCATAATTTGAGTTATAAAAATAGAAGAGATTGAATTATATGTTATGTTTAATATTTAGTGGATTCAGATTCCTAGATTGTTTTCTTATTAATTTTTTTTATATTCTAGTTAATTAATTCTCAATCTTTATTTCTAATTCGCCTAAAATAAATATTAAGGAAATATTAAAATTAATCTAGTCTATGTGGTTCGACATGCACTTGCCAAATCTACAATAGACGTTGTGCACTTGCAGTACATAATTTTTAACACATCAAGTTTTTGGCTGAATTAATTCTAACAAGTGTTTGTAGAGCAAAACTCATAAGTAAGATTGAAAAGATTTAGAACTCTTGAATTTTTGATAAGATACGAAATCTTAGTTCAAAACACCATCTGGATTAAAAATTGATTTCATAAGTATTTTTGCACTTCACGTTTGCACTAATTCTTAGTTGTGGGGTATAAACCATGATTCGAGTAATTTCAAAAAAAAGAAAAAAAAAGAAAAGAAAATAAGAAAGAATTAAAAAAAATGAAGTTGAGAAAAGTTGAAAAATAAGAAAAGAAATAAATAACTGCTTCAATGTCCATTAAACGAAATAACTGGGTATCCAAGCTTCGGGAAGCATCGATATTCACGCTGAAAAGTGTGATAGATAAAAGCAGCTTGCTAGTCTAATTTCGTGGCCTTTGTTACTCGAGTTAGTAAATCCTTAGGGGTGTCTCTACACTTAGTGCCCTAAAGCCATCTGGTTTGGGAGTCATTGGTCTAACGCTCGCTGTAAAACCCCAAATTTTACGAATAAAGATTTAATTTTCTCGAAATATATATTTTTTAATATTATGGAATGAATTTGATATAATGTTATAGTTGTGGGTAATATTTATAAATTTTACAAAGTACGCAAGTTGTTATATAATATTCGATTGGTCGGGGAATATTCGTATAACGGCACAAATATTGGTGGACCCCGCTATGGAATTATTGTCGGATTGAGAAAATGACAAAAATATTTTATCAAAATAACAGCGGAAGTTTTACCGTTAACTGTTGAAACATCCGCTATTAAAAGTACAGGAATACGCGTGGTTGCATAGTAGCACATGGTATTGATTATTGATGCTTACGTGAGAAGTTGCTCAATTTTATTTAATTATTGCTACAGTAATTGTTGTATAGTATCTCACGTTATTTGATTCAATTATTGTTGATATTTTATATATTATTAAATTAATAATTGAGATGACAAAGTTGTTAATATTATTATTTACAATATTAACGATGCCTAGAAGTTTTGCCAAAGAGAGGTTTGGTTACCTAATTACGCGCCAATATGGAGAAATCCTTATTAGAAAGCCCCCTCTTTCCTGGGAATGACCTGGTCGATTAATAGTGTGAATGATAATAATAATGATAATTTTTGTTTTATTAGTATTATTAATGTAATAAAATAGACAATCTTTTTATATAAAACATAATACTTTTATAAAGTTATTTATTTTATTAGACAATAATTAGAATATATTATATTCTATTATGCATAGTATTTTGCATAGTAAAATATTTTTATATAAAATAGAATACTTTTATAAAGTTATTTGTTTTATTAAACAATAATTAGAATATATTATATTCTATTATGCATAGTAAAATCTTTTTATATAAAACAGAATACTTTTATAAAGTTATTTGTTTTATTTAAAAATAATTAGAATATATTATATTTTATTATGCATAGTATTTGCATAGTGTCTGCATAGTATTTGCATAGTAAAATCTTTTTATATAAAACAGAATACTTTTATAAAGTTATTCGTTTTATTAGATTATAAATAGAATATATTATATTTTATTTAAAAGAATTTATTTTATTAGAATATTTTATTAAATCAATATGGACCGTTCGTTTAAAAGTAAATCAATCTGGACCGTTCATGAATTAGTTACTATTCAGTCCATTCTTCTATAAATAGAAGTTCATTCCTTCATTATTTCTTACGAATTCACTGAAACTCTAGAGAGAAAAACTATAGAGAGAAAGAATAAAAATATTCTGCTACTTCACTACTCCTATATCCAGTTTCTTTTAAGGTAAGGGGTATTATTTCTTTCGTGTTCATGAAGAGAACTTCTGTTATTCCATTCTTTATTATTTTGTTGGAATAACATGTATACGTGGACTACCCTATACTTGGTAAAATTCTTCTGTTATTCCATTCATTATTATTATGTTGGAATAACTTGTCTATGCGAAGTACCGCATACATGGTGAAATTCTTCTGTTATTCCATTATCTATTATTATGTTGGAATAACCTGTCTATGCAAAGTACTGCATACATGGTGAAATTCTTCTATTATTCCATTCTTTATCATTCTGTTGGAACATCCTGTCTGTACTTTACGCATGACCTAGTTTCATTATTTATCATTCTGTTGGAACATCCTGTATGTGCTTTACGCATGACCTGGTTCCTTTATTTATTATTCTATTAGAACATCCTGTCAGTGCTTTACGCATGACCTAGTTCCTTTATTTATTATTCTGTTAGAATATCCTGTCTGTGCTTTACGCATGACCTGGTTCCTTTATTTATTATTCTGTTGGAATATTTCCTGTCTGTGCGTTTACGCATGACCTGGTTCCATTATTTATTATTCTGTTGGAATAACCTGTCTGTGCGGTCTATCGCATGCCTGGTGATTTCTTTTGTTATTCCATTCTTTATTATACTCAGTTGGTTAAAGTTTTGACTTCTAAACTCCAGGAAATTAGTGGAATATCCTTGATATTTGCGCTTCATCCAGTATCTTTTCATTGAAATATTCTTCTGAGCATTCTTGAATTTTACTCCACAAAGCAGTATCATGTTGACAATTTGGGCGTTTTTGATTCCTGGATAAATAAATTCTTGAACTTATTTTATTGAATTATTATGTCATTGTCATCATCCTCATGTTTATATTATATTAAAAGTCATCTGTGGCCTGTAGTGCATAGATGGACTTGGTATGATTATAACCAGGGATTATTCGGTATAATCATGACCGTAATATTACAAATAATGTGGTAAAAGTCTTCATTGACCCGTAGTGCATTGATGGACAGTTGTTGGCATGATCATGACCATTGATGAATATACGAATATCCTTGGCCCGTAGTGCATGAATAATTTATGGTTGTGATACTAATGAATATCCTTGGTCGTAGTGTAGGGATGATGTGAATTATTTATTAAGCTGAGTCCTAGCGATAAAAGTGATGAAAAACCTTTTAAATCATAAAAGATAGTAGATTTTATTCTCTACTTGACTCTTTTAATGGATTGCTTGTTCCGCTGCAGTTAAACTTTATGTCTATTGTATTTTATCAGTTTAACATTGTTGAAGACTAATGATAATTTATTCTGCAGTATCTTAGTCATAATATTTCTTACTAGGCTAGTTGAGCTCACCCTTTTTTTACTGTTCTCTTCAGGAAATGAGAACGTAGCCGAGACTAGTCGGGGAACGGAGTGACGGTCCAGATGATAGTATTAGTAATCCTCACTATTCTGTTAAATAGTGTGATAATAAATGTAATGAAGACTCCTTTGAGTGTGGATATTGTCTAGATGACAATATTCTTATTAAAACTCTCAATTTATGTTTTATCGTATTTTACACGACAGCTGTATTATTAAGTTGTATTTGTATTCTGTACCATGTATTTGACGACTCAGAATAGGTGATGTATACCTATTTTAGGGGCATCACACTCGCTCTATATGGGTAACTCTGAAAAGCCTAAGAAAATGAGACGTTGCACAAGTCAAGAATCAAAATGGAAAAAAGAAAAAAAAAGAAAAGAAAAAAGAGTTTGCTTGATTTTCATGGTAAAAACCCCTACTAAGAGTTACATCAATTGATTTAATGAAGGATGGTGTCTAAAATGAAGATCGAGTATTTTTGATAAGGTAAAAGTGTGATTTTGAATTTAATCTTGCTTATGTATAATGCCCATAGATATTTAGAAGTTTTCTTTCAATTTCATAATTTGTTAAACCTAAAATTATTTTTGAATTTTGTGGGTATATTCACTGCAAACCCTCACGAGACACAACTCGTCCACTTGGGGTAACCTTGGGGTTTAAAGGCTTATTGCACATGCTAAGTGCAATCGTGTTTCCTACGAAAATGGGGTGGTATAATTTTTATTTTATTTTATTTTTATTTTACTCGAGGACGAGCAAAAGCTAGGTATGGGGGTATTTGATAGACACATAATTCATACATTTAGTTATCCCTAATTTTGTCCTTTTAATTATATTAGTTTATTAAATTAATATGTTTTTTTATTTTGTAGGATTTAATATTTATTGCAATAAAGTTAAAATCTTGGTGATCAAGCGATATTTAATTCTCTTATTCATATAAGAAATGTCCAAGAAGAATCCTACAAGGAGAAGAAAAGAGGTGGAACAATCTTAGTGTGCAAGTCAAATTCAACAAGAGAAAGAAAAGTCTATCTAGAAGATCTTTTTGAGAAGTTGATTACCACTAGTAAATTGAATCCTACATAGAAAAGGAACAAAAGTGTCCAAGTTCAATGAATCTAAATTAGGGTTCAAAGTTATTTTTCCTATAAATAGGTCTCTTGTTTTAGATAGAAAGGTATTAGGTATTGTATTACTTCAAGTTAGAAGTAGGAGTAAATTAAATTACGTTTCATTGTACGCTTGTTGGAGGATCGTGAATAAAGGGAGTTTTCTTATTTATTTTCAATCTTCTACTTCTTCTTTATTTTAATTAATTTATTTATTTTCATGTCTAGTTAATTTCTTTAATCTAGGATGAAGATGAAATTAAATAATTATTCGTAATAATATTTTTTATTTCTTCTTTTATTTATGCTTTTATGTTTAATTGATTTCGCCTTCATGTTTCAATATTGAAATACCTTCGTTTTATAGTTCTTATGTGATTTTAAATTAATTAAGAGGTTTTGATAGATTATTGCTAAGATATAAGTTTTTCATAATTCATACTTGCTCAAAGAAGTTTTGATAGGTTATAGTTAATCCTTAAATTTTCATAGTCTATGCTTGCCCACATTAATTATAAATTACGAAATTAAATGGATAGGAGATCAAAATCATAATTTGAGTTATAAAAATAGAAGAGATTGAATTATATGTTATGTTTATTGTTTAGTGGATTCAGATTCCTAGATTGTTTTCTCATTAATTGTTTTCATATTCTAGTTAATTAATTCTCAATCTTTATTTCTAATTCGCCTAAAATAAATATTAAGGAAATATTAAAATTAATCTAGTCTCTGTGGTTCGACCTGCACTTGCCAAATCTACAATAGACGTTGTGCATTTGCAGTACATAATTTTTAACACATCAAGTTTTTGGCTGAATTAATTCTAACAAGTGTTTGTGGAGAAAAACTTATGAGTAAGATTGAAAAGATTTAGAACTCTTGAATTTTTGAAAAAATACGAAAACTTAGTTCAAAACACCATCTGGATTTAAAATTGATTTCACAAGCAATTTTGCACTTCACGTTTGCACTAATTCTTAGTTATGAGGTATAAACCATGATTCGAGTAATTTCAAAAAAAAAAGAAAAGAAAAGAAAAGAAAAGAAGAAAGAATGAAAAAAAAATGAAGTTGAGAAAAGTTGAAAAAAAAAAGAAAAGAAATAAATAACTTCTTAAATATCCATTAAACGAAATAACTGGGTATCCAAGCTTCGGAAAACATCGATATTCACGCTGAAAAGTGTGATGGATAAAAGTAGCTTGACTAGTCTAATTTTGTGGCCTTTGTTACTCGAGTTAGTAAATCCTTAGGGGTGTCTCTACACCTAGTGCCCAAAAGCCATCTGGTTTGGGAGTCATTGGTTCAACGCTCGCTCTACATGGGTAACTCTGAAAAGCCTAAGAAAATGAGACGTTGCACAAGTCAAGAAACAAAATGGAAAAAAGAAAAAAAAGAAAAGAAAGAAAAGAAAAAAGAGTTTGCTTGATTTTCATGGTAAAAATCCCTACTAAGAGTTACATCACATACACATGCATGCATCACATGAAATTAATTTAATGAAGGATGGTGTCTAAAATGAAGATCGAGTATTTTTGATAAGGTGAAAGTGTGATTTTGAATTTAATCTTGTTTATGTATAATGCCCATAGATATGTAGAAGTTTTCTTTCAATTTCATAATTTGTTAAATCCAAAATTATTTTTGAATTTTATGGGTATATTCACTGCAAACCCTCACGAGACACAACTCGTCCACTTGGGGTAACCTTGGGGTTTAAAGACTTGTTGCACATGCTAAGTGCAATCTTGTTTTCTACGAAAATGGGGTAGTGTAATTTTTGTTTTATTTTTGTTTTATTTTATTTTTATTTTACTCGAGAACGAGCAAAAGCTAGGTATGGGGGTATTTGATAGACACATAATTCATACATTTAATTATCCCTAATTTTGTCCTTTTAATTATATTAGTTTATTAAATTAATATGTTTTATTTTATTTTGTAGGATTTAATATTTGTTGCAATAACGTCAAAATCTTAGTGATCAAGCGATATTTAATGCTCTTATTCATATAAGGAATGTCCAAGAAGAATCCTACAAGGAGAAGAAAAGAGGTGGAACAATCTTAGTGTGCAAGTCAAATCCAACAAGAGAAAGAAAAGTCTATCTAGAAGATCTTTTTGCGAAGTTGATTACCACTAAGAAATTGAATCCTACATAGAAAGGGAACAGAAATGTCCAAGTTCAATGAATCTAAATTAGGGTTCAAAGTTATTTTTCCTTTAAATAGGTCTCTTGTTTTAGAGAGAAAGGTATTAGGTATTGTATTACTTTAGGTTAGAAGTAGGAGTAAATTAAATTACGTTTCATTGTACGCTTGTTGGAGGATCGTGAATAAAAGGAGTTTTCTTATTTATTTTCAATCTTCTACTTCTTCTTTATTTTAATTTATTTATTTATTTTTATGTCTAGTTAATTTCTTTAATCTAGGATGAAGATGAAATTAAATAATTATTCGTAATAATATTTTTTATTTCTTCTATTATTTATGCTTTTATGTTTAATTGATTTCGCATTCATGTTTCATTATTGAAATACCTTCGTTTTATAGTTCTTATGTGATTTTAAATTAATTAAGAGGTTTTGATATATTATTGTTAATATATAAGTTTTTCATAATCCATGCTTGTTCAAAGAAGTTTTGATGGGTTATAGTTAATCCTTAAATTTTCATAGTCTATGCTTGCCCTCATTAATTGTAAATTACGAAATTAAAGGGAAGGGAAATCAAAATCATAATTTGAGTTATAAAAATAGAAGAGATTAAATTATATGTTATGTTTATTATTTAGTGGATTCAGATTCCTAGATTGTTTTCTCATTAATTGTTTTCATATTTTTGTTAATTAATTTTCAATCTTTATTTCTAATTCGTCTAAAATAGATATTAAGGAAATATTAAAATTAATCTAGTCTCTGTGGGTTCGACATGTTCTTGTCAGTTCTTCAATTAGATACCGTGCACTTGCAGTACATATTTTTAACACATCAAGGGGGTTCGATGCGGAGGCGGCGCTTGCGGCGGCAGCGCCGCTCGGCGACGGCTTCTTCCGGAGTGGCGAAGGAAAGGAGGCGAAGGGAGAGTAGTGATGGTGGAGATTTGGTTAAGGTTTTGAGGTGGATGAGGAAGGTCGGCTTGGAGAGTGCCATTGATCGATAATCGATCGGTGATTTTCTACTAACAATAATATAAAATAACAATTTTGATTTTAAAATTGTTTATTGTCGTTTTCCTATCAAGTCATTATTACTAAACTAACAATTTATAATTTTCAACAAATAACAAAACTAACAAATTTATTACTTTTAAAAATAAACATAAAATAAAATCCTACTTAATACTTACAAATATAATAAATGAGATTTTTTTTATGGGAGAGAAAAAATATAAATTGATATTAAAATATTTGTTATATCCATTTATACCATTGGTTCTATTTGGAACCCTTAACGCTACTCCCTCTTTTTAACCATTTCTCATTTTTCTCTCTCCTCACCTGCTATAATAACTGTCGACATCGAGATTTTTACTTGTCCATTTCTGTTCTTATTTTTTGGTGTTCTCATGTTAGGTGAGATTTGTTTGAAAAAACAAGTTTGAAAAGGTCCGACATGTATATGTCGACGATTTGATTGTAAGAGTCTCCAGTTGCTATTTTTAAATAGTTGCACCAACTCAACCGAGAAATAGTATGCACATAGACCTAGTGATATGACACTGTATAACTGGTCTGCAAAATCGAGATTCTTTAAGGTCCGGGGGCTTGATTAAGCGAAGGGAAGCTGTTAGGCACCCCGACTTCCGTGGTGACACGGTTACCGTCACTTTTAATTTAAACTTTTATCTGAATATGTGTGTGTGTGTGTGTAGGTCTACGTGCAGTTGTCTGGAAGCAGTGATATGCCTCGTTTGCACCTATATACAAGGGGTTTGAATTTTGTATAAATAGTTCAGTTTTAACGATATATGGCAGTGATGTTTTGTAAAACAGGTTTTTCAAACCCTTGTGCTCAATAGTAATTGAGGCTTTTGATACTTCCATTTTATTATGTGTTTGACTTGTTGGCTTTTATTATTTTTGAGATGCGAAGCATCTTCGAGAAAATAAGATACATAGCAGCGCCGAACTCCTTGTGGGCATGAGAGCCATCTAAGGAAATTTAGACACCGTGAATAATTTACAAGTTGGTTGCAGCTGGAATTGTCCATCATGGGAACCGAATCTAGATTCAGGAACTGAATCTGTGATCACATTATTCCTAGGCTCACATGATAAAGCAATATGTACAAAAGCTAAAACAAGAACTATATTTGAAGAAATCTAAATCATTTCAGCTTCATCGGTTCCAGTTTAGTCACCATGAACCCGTTAAAGTGAAAAATAGTCAGATTTAGGCAAATCTAACCCGCATGCTAAGAAACAGTTATATATATATATATATATATATATATATATATATATGGGTTCCATCCACAGCAACCGGTTGCTGTGGAGCAACCCCTTTTTTGGCCTGTTGATTTTTTTTTGCTCCAGTCAAAATTTTAACAGGCCAAAAAAGGGGTTTCTCCACAGCAACCGGTTGCTGTGGATGGAACCCCATATATATATATATATATATATACAAGTTGTAAAAGGCCACGAAGTGATCTCCAAGCCTGACTGAAATGTAAATATAAGCTATAAACGCACCAGATATCACACCCAGGCTCAATCGATTCGAATTTCGATAATATAATATATATAAGTATCTGTCTATATATATATATATATATATATATATATATATATATATGAAAGCAAAAAACGCTCTGGATGTAAATCCAGACTCAATCAACAGAGTTTGATAACAGGAAATATATATAAAAGTATTTAAATATATATATATATATATATATATATATATATATATAAGTAATAAAAGCCCCGGATCGACGATTCGGGCATACGCACACAACACGACTCTCAACGTGAATAAGTATGTGTGGATGGAAGTGGGAAAAGGCTTAAGAAATCTGAGATGTCTTACAGTGGGCTACCAAGAAGGCTTCAGATGGCTTTTTAATGAATGAATACTCGGTTTTCACTGGTTAAATATAGCAAAACACGAGCTCACAAGTGTTTGAAAAGAAAAAGCACTCAGTTTAAAGTGTGTACATAGTAAAATGGACAGGGCTTCCTTGCCTTTTTTCTCTTCTAAAATGGCCATCCCAATCCCTCTATTTATAGAGGGGGGAGCCCCAGGTCTACCTGCAACAGTCGCAGGTCCACCTGTGGCTACCCGGGGTGCCCCCGGGCTTCGTGGGCCCTGCCATCTAAAAGTACGTGCACACATACAACGCGTTATCCATTTGAACCTTCATAACTTTAAATTCGGGTATCCGATTGAGGCGTGTGAATATGTGATACCTTTTCGAAATGTTGTTGTCGAAAGCTACACAATGACATGGGATAAGAGGTTATACGAAGCCGGGAAGATGGATCCATGACCAGATCTTCAAGTCTTCAAATTCTATCCGGTGTGCTGTCTTGTGTAGTAGTCACTCTGGATTTTGAGCTATGGTTCTTGTAGGACACTTCTGTGTAGAATGTGGGTTGAATTATTGTTGAGACGATGCAAATGTAGTATCAAGGTGGCAAAATGATGATTTTACCCTTCACCAGGGTTATCTTTGGCTCTGGGCTGATTTAGCAGTCGGTGCTCAGGGTTATCTCTGAGATTGGGCTGCTGTGAGTACTAAATGTCCTCAAGGTTATCTCTGAGGTGTGCCTGACCTCTCAGGGTTATCTCCGGGGTTGGAATTGAGTGCCTCGGGGTTATCTCTGAGGTTGAAACTGACTTTCTGGGGGTTAAAACAGACTTTTTCGGGGTTATCTCCGGAACTGGAACTGTATCTGTAACGACCCCAAAAATCATACAATTTAATTCTCAACTTTGGTCGTTAATAACACATCTACCTTTTGATTTTACATCATTATTCGATGCTAAACATTATAAAATACGAAATAATTTAAACTTTTATACATTTCCTTCTTTCTTGCCCTGAATCGCAACCTTTACATTACATTTCTTTGATTCAACATATATCATGAATCGCTACGATAAAATGACTATACAAAGTCTTACATCATAACTAAATATCCATATACATTGGATAGTTCAACTTACAATTCAACAACATGTTACGTTCAAAATATGAAATATATTTCTCATAAAACATAAGTAATCTTCGTGAATATAGATCTCTATAACTCACTTAGCACATATCTTTACCTTAACATCTTGACCTGCAAAAGTGGTTATTTGCAAGAGTGAGCTCGACAGCCCAACAAAGTCTAACAGTTTTCATGCATCACATAACACATAATAACATGCTCGATATACATCTCATTAAAGTAACATGGCATACATGCTTTTAATTCACATAGAAAATATAAAGATCGAGTTCCTTACTCAATCATCATTATTTAACCAAAACAATGTAGTCATAAATTGACTTTAACATTTCATGATTTTAACATGTATAACATATCATGCAATTTAAAACAGTTCATCAAGTTCACGTAACAAATAGGAACCAAAAGACTTGCCTTGATCGTTGTTTACCAATAATAGATTAACAGCTTACAGTTATCTGCACTTCACGTGCCCTACAAAATTATATAATCATACACATCAACTATTAGTCACATAACAACACATAGTAATTGTAATGCAAACTATACTCCACATCTCATAATCTTTCATATTAATCAATACACAATGTTTAATTAGATTGTGTTAACTTTTCGACATATGTAATATTCTAAATTCATTCAAGTGCTTAAGTCTTGCTAAGACTACTTATTGGTTTTATATTAAACCCATGTCATTCTTTATAATATCCATTTCATTTGACTTAAAACACTTTTTACTTTCATTAACACTTACAAACATAACTAAGTACGTTCATCATTTAGGTTTGATTATATAATCAAATTATAACACAAGTTAATATGTAATATCATATTTATTCATAGTATAGAAACATTAAAATTAATATTTTACAGTCCTACTATTATCATATAGTGTTTCTTAAAATTTTCGTGTACAAAAAGTACACTGTCAGACCATTCTGCTAACTTGCGTTGCGGCGCCACAGTTTACACTGTGGTTCGCGCTGCGACGCTGAGTCGGCGCTGCGGCGCGGTGAATGAACTATGAGGCCGCACTGCGGCGTGGTGATGGCGTTACGGCGCCAGTAATGAACTACTGGGTCGCGCCGCGGCGCGAAGCTTCAGTACCGACTGACAGCTTCGGCAACCGTGTAGGAAAAAGCCAATTTGGCCAACAAGCTCGTTTCTAACAGACTAATTCACATGTAATACACATATAAACTTCATATAAACATATTGTGAAGACTTCTAATATGTTTCTACTCATAAATTAACACAAACATCAAATATACAACACCCAATTTCAATGTTTTTGGCAAAAACTCCATTTTTGATATTTTCAAAGAAAATCAACACTATGATTTTGTTTTTCAACCAAAACAGTAAATTAAAAACATCATAATTATGATTATACATACTCTATTAATTCCAAATATCAATTTATCAATTTAACAACTAATTAAACCTTAATTTCTATTTTAAATTAAGCCATACTCATATATTTTTCATATGAACACTCTGTAATATATTTTCTTCACATAACACATACATACATGAATTAATTTCTCTATAATCATGCATAAACTCATGAAATAACCATATAATCAATCCTCATACAAAACTATATACATAACAACCGTTTATCTTTTATAAAATTTTCACATAGAACTTTTTGGTAGAAGAAAAACTAAACTTTAAAGAAGAGAGTAAGCTCCTACCTTTGATAAAGAAGATGATGGTTATTCTCAAGCTTCTCCTCTCCAATTCCTTTCTCAAAAACCTGTTAGGATTTCTCTCAAATTCTCTCCCTTTTCTCTTTTCTTCTTCTTCATCTTCTTTGTTTTTTTTTCCACTGAGTCTTTCTCTAGTTTACGTATAATAAAATAACGTATGTAGTAATAATAGATATATTAAATATATAATATAATACTAACTTAACTGACATCAGTTATAAATCTTTTTAAAAATCAAAAGCCATAAGGCTTGTTTGGCTAATCAAAATAAAATAACTCATTAACCCTTACACCTTGTTTGGTAAACCTAATTAAAATAAATGGATTAATCTTTATGCCTTGTTTGATAAAACACTATTACATTAAAGACTTAATAGGCATTAGGCCTTGATTGGCAAAACTAAATTAAACACTTTTAATTTATTTTAATAACTCCTTTATAGCAAGGTTATTAGTCACACTGTTATTTAATTAATAAACCAATTAAAACATTAATCTATTAAATTACTTTAACACATAAACCACTATCAAAACTATAATTTCTTTATAATTATAATTTTATTTAATCCAACTAATATTTTAAAATATAATTTTCCATTTAAAATATTATAATTTATTTAATCCTTATAAGCTCTCTAGCTTACTTATTAAATTAAATTATTATATAATCTCATAACAATTAATTTCTTATCTCCTTAATTATTTATTCAACAAATAAATAACCAAATCACATCAACTCAATTTGCCATATAATTCAATAAATATTTAACATTACAAATAAATATTTAATATTTAATATTTAATATTTAATTATTTATTTAACAAATAAATAACTACACCACATAAACTCAAATTGAACAATTATTTATTCAACAATAAACATATCCATTAAATACTTATATAAATCAATAAATATTTACATTCATTACTTTAACAAATTCTAGGTTTCATTTCATAACCTTCACTTGATCAAACTCAATTATATTCTGAGTATTATATATCTTTTAACCCATTTATTTCTCTTTCTAAGGATCGTTATCATAAACACTCGGGATATTACATTCACCCTTTCTTCTAAGAATTTCGTCCTCAAAATTTTATCTATTAATATTTATTCATTCAATCTATCAAAGTAGATTTTACGTCATTACTTCATTTATTCATTGGTTTCTATAACCACTTTCTTTCCACAAAGATCATTCTACAATTATTAACTTTTCTATTAAAAGTTTTACATTATTCTTTGATAACTCATATCCTTCTCACTTCAAAATCTCTTTTCTCACTTATTCAACAAATTCATCATTCACTGTCGCATTCTACGACTTACTTCTTTCTAAGGAATACTTTCCTTTTCACTTTCATCTTGCAGAATAACAAGAATCTTCCATAATTGTTCAATAATTGGGAAGTAGTATGAATAACTCAGAAATTTAAAAGATTCCAAATCATGATGAGGGGTCATAAGATCGTGAACTCTTCTCTAGGTTTAATAGTGCTTCACCCCCGGTTCTTCACACTTTAAACTCTCTTTGGCAGAATGTTTATCAATCACAAAGACTGAAAACACCCTCCACTCGTACACTAGGTGGCCAGCCTATTGTACCACTATGTTGGGCCGCAACGTAGTGTTTTGTAATGACTATATGCGTTACGCGCAGTACGTAGGGTGTTAAGCCCTTCGTACTATGTATTGTGCACAAATATTTCAGTGCAAAGTGTAAACTAAGCGCAACCTCTAATAAAAGAGTTGTTCATCTCAGAATTTAGAGTGCAAGCATTCAACTGAGGGTCTAATGACCACGAACCATGTCCACAGTTATAAGTAATATTTCAACTTTAACTTTAATAGTCATACGACTATAAGGACTCCAAGGTACTTAGGGGATCAATCCTTCGTACATGTATTGTGCACAAACATTTCAACACAAAGTATAAAACTAAGTGCAACCCCTAATAATAGGGGTGTTCATCTCAGCTTTTCAACATCTGAAGCCGCACCAAAATAATTTGGTTTGACACAACTTTTTAATGAACGTTTGAATTTCATAAATATCTTTCAATATTTATCTAGCTGAATCAAATAGCATCGACCTCTACAACAATTCGGACATCAATCGAAATATACATATACATACATACATATGTATTCGCATATCTTAAAGAAATCTCAAAAATCTTTTTATGACGTCATGATACCGCACTGTATTTACAGTCCGTTGAGGATTCTGTCATTTGGTGATTTTATCATACTACATCATACCATAGTGGGCTAACGATCCTTAGATCACATCCAACACTAGGTAATACTGCATTGATGACTCCATAGTTTTTATCATCTTTGCACCAGGTTACATGATGTATTAATGATATAAAATATATTTTGATATATTGCAAATCATTTTTGTCTAGCCGAAGTAATTAGCATAGACATACGAATAACAGTATTGTTGTTAAAACTTATTGGTTCCATCATTTGATCCAATGTTTTTCAACAAAATAAAAGTGTAAACATCAGCACGAAGTCAATAAATTTTGAAAGTCTAGCATAGCTAGTAGATTTAGAATACCTATGCTTTCACCATCAACTCCACTTTCTATAATGATTCATTGCTTAATAGGTCTATCTATTCCTATCATCCTCAATACTCCATTCACACTTATATATACCCAGTTCGTCAAACTTACCACACGTTATGAGTTCAGGAACTTGCCACAATCATATAAGTTTAAGAACTTATCCTAGTCAGACCATAGGCGTCCATTCACTGAGGGGTTCAAAAACATACCATATAATTATAAGTCACGAACCTACCATAAGTATGAGTTTTAAGAACTCGCACTTAACCTTATAATATTCTCTAACTATACTCTACCTATCTGTTATACACATGAGAAAAGAATCACCTTCTCAGTAGGCATATAGCAAATAGCGCGACACAAACATTCTAATGATTATCAATGGGATAAATTGAGTGAAAGCACAAAACCCTCGCCCCATACAAAGGTTTGTACAACTCAGACATCACATGAGTCCTCAATTGAAATCCCACTTGACTCTATCTTACTCATAACTTACTCTTTGCTCGATACGAATTCCTCGTATTACATTATCTATAACTCCTCATGAGTTTATCTTATATTATTCATAGTAAAATATCTTCATAGCATCAAGCTATAATCATTCAAACATTACAAACCATCTTCCTTTTTATAACTTAAACAAATCATGTCGTGATCTTATTCTATAATCATCTCCCTTAACATTCTTTTCTTAACTCGTGATCGTTTTGTTTTATAATCCTCATTCTTTCCCTTTCTCATCATTTACGACATTATTCGTTATCTTGGCTATTGGAGTTAAAAAAACTCTCATTTCTTATCTTTATATCTCTTCAAGATTCTTCTTTGAATCTTCTTGTTTATATAACATTTCTTCCTTTAAGAATTCTAACTTCATTTACATCGCTCCACATTTCATTCGAGTTACACACTTGGTACACATCGAGTCTCTAACAGTTTCAATATGGTACGCTGAGTGGTTTCCCACAAACAATCAATAAATTAGGTTCCGAGTTACTAGTTCGTATATACCTCCGCTCTATGAAGGAATCATTTAGCTCAGATACCATACACCAACTACTAAAGAGTACAATTGCACCATACTTGTATATAACTCTCTATTCTTAACTTCTTTATCACTCTTCTTATAGACACTGTCTATTTATTATCACCTTACATCCTTATTACTGGAGTTGGGTAACCCCACATTCACATTCCTTATAATTCTGCGAGATTCTTCTTTAAATCACTTCACGCAAGTTTTAATCCCTTCTTTATAAATTTTTTAAATTACTTCTTATTGTTCAAACTCTATTTGAGCTTATTCATTCATTATCTTCACCTTCCTTTTTTAAGGTTATAGCCTACGGTACTCCTACCTAAGGTTTATAACCTATAGCTCTGATACCAACTATAACGACCTCAAAATCTATACAATTTAAATCTCGACTTCGGTCGTTAACCATACACTCAACCTCTAATTTTACATCATTATTCGATATTAAAAATCACTAAAATTGCGGAATATTTAAAACTTTTGTACATTTCCTTCTGTATTGTCCTAAATCTCAACCTTTACATTACATCTCTTTGATTCAAACTTATATTAAGAATCATTACAACAAAATGACTATACAAAGTCTTACATCATAAATAGATATCCATATACACTGGATAGCTCAATTTACAATTCAACAACTTGTTACATTCAAAATCTTACATACATTTCTCATAAAACATAAGTAATCTTCATGAATATAGATCTCTATAACTCACTTAGCACATATCCTTACCTTAAAACATTGACCTACAAAAGTGATTATTTGCAAAAATGAGCTCGACAGCCCAACAAAATCTAACAGTTTTCATGCATCACATAGCACATAATAACATGCTCAATATACATCTCATGATAATTAAAGTAACATGGCATACATGCTTTTAATTCACATAGCAAATATAAAGATTGAGTTCCTTACTCAATCATCATCATTTAGCCAAAATAATACAGTCATAAATTGACTTTAACATTTTATGATTACAACATGTATAACATATCATGCAATTTATAACAGTTCATCAAGTCCACGTAGAAAATAGGAACCGAAAGACTTGCCTTGATCGTTGTTTACCAATAACAGTTTAACAGCTTATAGCTATCTGCACTTCACGTGCCCTACGCAATTATATAATCATACACATCAATTATTAGTCACATAACAATACATAGTAATTGTAATATAAACTCTACTCTACGTCTCATAACCCTTCCTATCATAAATACACAATGTTCAACTTAATTGTGTTAACTTTCAACTTATATCTCACTGTATTTCATATTCGAAGTTCATTCAAATGCTCAAGTCTTGCTAGGACTACATTTTGGTTTTATATTAAATCCATTCCATATCTTATAATATTCATTTCAATTGAATTGAAACACTTTTTAAGTTCATTAACACTTGGCACGACGTTTCAACGTTCATTCGTCATACGCCCGATTTGTCTCTTTTGTGTATGCTTACTATGCTTCTATAACTTATCTAATATAATATTTATTAATGTTAAGCATCATTATATTTATTAACATTCATATTTTATAACTTAGGACATCATCTTTTATGGTCAGGAGCACTACACATGCATATGTGCATGCCCGACGCCCTTCGATTTCCTCTGAAAACACAATAGTCCAAACGATGACCATTTTGACCCATCCTAATGACCTTGACTTGGAAAACTTAAAGAAAGAAAGTTGTAGGTCTACTCGTCCTCGTTCCGGATTATCTTGAATCATCTCAATTGGATTTCGTATAAGAAAGTTATGGCCATTTTACTACAGGAGGTCAAAACTGTCTGACTCAGACTACAATTCCGGCGCTGGGGCGCGAGGACTGGGCTAGCCAGTGGCGCCGGGGCATGAACTTTGGCGCTGGGGCATGAATTTCAGCGCTTGGGCATGAAATTCTGGCACTGGGGCACCATTTTTGGCGCTGGGGCGCCAAAACCTAACCGAACCGAGCACGAAGACCATTTTCGGTCTGTTTAAGAAATTCTAGCAACTAATAACATACATATAACTGATGTAATTTACACATAACCTCACCAAGCATACATATATTAACTTAAAACTACTGAACAACAAATTTAGAAAGACTAAATCCGTAAAAATAATGTTTTAAAATTAAAACTCCATGTTTGACATTTGTTAAACACAGTGTATACTGTAAATCCTACTAACCACCAATTTGGTTACTTTTAAACTACAATTCTCTGTAGTTCATATCCAATTAACATACTCAGCTTTCAATTTCACAACTAGCATACAGTTGTATCTATCACCTTTGATTTTGTACAACTCAAGTTCATTAACACTTGGCACGACGTTTCGACGTTCATTCGTCACACGCCCGATTTGTCTCTCTTGTGTATGCTTATTATGCTTCTATAACTTATCAAATACATTATTTATTAATGTTAAGCATCATTATATTTACTAACATTCATGTTTTATAACTTAGGACATCACCTTTTATGGTCAGGAGCACTACACATGCATATGTGCATGCCCGACGCCCTCTGATTTACTCTGAAAACACAATATTTCTAAATATGACCATTTTTACCCATCCTAATGACCTCAAATTGAAAAACTTAAAGAACAAAAGTTGTAGGTATACTCGTTCTCATTCTGGATCATCTTGAATAACCTCAATCGGAGTTCGTATGAGAAAGTTATGGTCATTTTACTGCAGGAGGTCAAAATTGTCCGACTGAGACTACAATTCGGGCGCTGGGGCGCGAGGACTAGGCTAGCCAGTGGCGCCGGGGTGCGAACTTTGGAGCTAGGGCACAAATTTTAGCGCTGGGGCATGAAATTCTAGAGCTAGGGGTCCATTTTTGGCTCTGGAGCGCCAAAAACTAACAGAACCGAGCACGAAGACCATTTTCGGTTTGTTTAAGAAATTCTAGCAACTAATTACATACATATAACTGATGTAATTTACACATAACCTCACCAAGCATACATATATTAAATTAAAACTACTGAACAACAAATTTAGAAAGACTAAATCCAATGTTTTAAAATTAAAACTCCATGTTTGACATTTGTTAAACACAGTGTATACTGTAAATCCTACTAACCACCAATTTGATTACTTTTAAACTACAATTCTCTGTAGTTCATATCTAATTAACATATCCTACTTTCAATTTCACAACTAGCATACAATTGTATCTATAACCTTTGATTTTGTACAACTCAAGTTCATATACGTTTTCACGTTTTCACTGTAAAACCAATTATTCTTTCTCTTTGAACGTATTTTAGCATACAACATATATATATATATATATATATATATACATGCTAGTTATAACAATTACAATTATAACTACATGTAATATCATAACCAATTCTAAAACATAGTTTACGGACACTTTTTATAAAAACCTTATATATAGTGAATGGATTTCAAGAACACAGAGACTAAGTAATTATACTATAAAACATATCTATTAAGAGTATAAAACATACCTTTAATTTGTTCAGACAACACTTGTTAATCAAATAGCTTTGACGAACTCAGAACTTGTTTTGGGAATCACAGCCCTTTCACTCTCAAACTCTCTCTGAACTTTTCTCAGACAAACTTCTATTTTCCTTATGCTCAAGCCAAAAACAATATACGTAAACTAAAAACCAACACACTTTTCAAACGTTTAAAACCCAAACGTAACTGCCATATACTAATGACCCTATTAAACTATCAGTTACCAAATATATTATATATTATTTATATTTTGTTTAATTTAATTATTTAAAATTATTTAAAATTAAAGACTTAATATATTTAAGCCTTGTTTGGCAAAATAAATTAAAACTACTTTAATTTATTTTAATAACCACTTATAATATAAATATTTGTCACACTTCTAATTAATTAAGTTTTCATACTTAATTTAATTAATTCTAATAACAATTCATTGCATAATATAATAATTTATTTAATCATTATAAACTCTTTAACTTAATTATTAAATTAAATTAGATTACTATTTCAAAATAATTACTTTTCTTAACTCATTAATTATTTATTAAACGAATAAATAATTAAATCACATCAAATCAATTAAACAAATACTTATTCAACGATAAACACATCCATTAAATATTTATATAATTCAATAAATATTTAAATATTTAATTAAAAATCTGGATTGTTACAGATAAAACTTTTAATATTTTAAAAGAATATTTTTATTGGCCTCATATGAAACAAGATGTGGAAAGGATATGTGATAGATGTATTGTGACGCACCCAAAATAGGTATACATCACTCATCTTAGGTCGCCAGATACATGGTACAGAATACAAATAAAAGCTTAATTATACAACTGTCGTGTAACATACGACAAAACATGAGCTGAGAGTTTTAACACGAATATTGTCTTCTAGACAATATCCACACTCAATAGAGTCATCATTACAATTATTGTCACACTATTTCATAGAATAGTGAGGACTACTAAAGCCACTTATCTTGGACCATCACTCCATTCCCCAACTCGTCCCAGCTATATTTTCATTTCCTGAAGAGAACAATGAAAGAAAAGGGTGAGCTTAACTAGCTCAGTAAGAAATATTATAACTAAGATAATGCAGAATAAGCTATCGTTAGCCTTCAACAGTGTTAAACTGATAGAATATAATAGACAACAAGTTTAACTGTAACGGAATAAGCAATCCATTAGAAGAGTCAAGTAGAGCATGATATCTACTATCTTCTATGATTTAAAAAGTCTTTCATCAACTTTATCGCTGAGACTCAGCTTAATAAATAAACCACATCATCGAATCATTCCTGCACCACGGCCAAGAATATTTATGTAATCATCAATGGTCATGATTATACCGAATAATCCCTGGTCATAATCATACCAACAACTGTCCATCAACGCACTACAGGCCAATGAGGACTTTTTGTGACACCCCCAAATCCAGGTACTTCATTCCCACAGGATTTGGTGCTCACTTATCAAAACCATTACATCTAACTACCCATCAATAAAGGATAAAGACATAATTTAAATAACTTAAGCAATAATCTTCCCCATTAAAGGGTTACATCATCATCTCAAAATAAATCCCAGGTAATCTAACCTTAAAATTATTACATCAGTTTGAGGAATACATCATATAATAAAACAAGTCTTTAACATATTTCATTAAAATAAACTTCTCATATGTCTTCAACATTTGGACATCTTGCCCTTTCCTTTACTAGTAGACGGCTCATCGACTTTCTCAACTTTAGCTGCAGTGTTAAATGCAAGAGTGAGCAAACAATTGCTCACTGATATAGGAAGTAGTAATAATAACAACATGAGAATGAACGACAAATGCTAGCAATAATAAACTTGTTCTGAGAATTATGAATAGAACACAAGTTTGAAATCAATGTCTGAGGGTCTTAAGACCACGAACTATGTCTCCGGTATATAGGTATTATTACCTTAACCTTAACAGTCATTAGACTGTACAGACCCTTCTTAGCATACTTAGGGGGATCAGCCCTTTGTACCATGTATTGTGTACAAACATCTAAACGTTACACGTATAAAAATCTCCTAAATTAGGGTTGGTCGTCTCAGTTTGAATTTAAAATTTCCGCACTAACGAAAATTTAGTTTGGAACTAGCTTATCAGTGTTTATAGAATTTTAGAACACTATTCAACTTCCATCAATAAAGGTTTAATACGAAAATGTATAACTGAACAAGGCTATTAAAGTCAAAGATCGGATATCAACAATATACATAATTGAATAAACATGATATACATGCAAAAATGCTATATTCAAAGAAGTTAGAACAATCTCATTTGAATCGATGTATTAGAACAATATGTGCTTTGAATAATAATTAGGAAAGTAAAACTCGCTCGATATAACGAATTACGTTATAAGAGCTTGTACAAACATATTCAAGATAGATTAGGCTTGATCAATTTTAAGAACTTGAACAATAATAATATAGGTATGGAAACTTGCATTCAATATGAAAAGAACGAAGTTAGAAAGCTTGCTCAATTATAGAGAGATAAGGTTTAGAAACTTGCCTCGATTGTAAGCTACACAAACGTAAAATAATCTCCAATTACCCTACACATATCATTGAAATCGCAACAACAATTAATTGTTTGAATATTAACTTTATGGGTTTAACCCATCATTTAGGTCATAACCTTAACTTAGCATCTAACCATGTTAGTTAACATACTTAACGAATCTGAAATCTCATTACGAGCCAACATAGCCTAACCGTTCATCTCTAACCTTTGAAAACATCACATTTGGTTTCATTAAATAATTATTTGAAATCTTTACACTTCACATTACAACACATGACAATCTGTTATTGTAATTAACTTAATGTTTTAGTATCCTTTACATGCATGTTAAACTAACCCAAACTCGTTACACATTACCTGCAATTAAGCAGACTTCACTATCTGTGACAGGCCACTCGCGCGGCCGCGCGCGTATTACAGTACGCTATCGCGCGCCCGCGCGACTCCGCGCGACCGCGCCCAAATACTGCGCGCCCGCGCGACAACCGCATGCCAGGCAGCGCGCCCGCGCGATGCACCAGACTCAAATTTGCAGAACCTCGAAACAGACTCTACTTTGGCCAAAAATCCCAAATTTACAGAATTTCACCACACCTTAACATCTAAAACTTGCACTAACATAGCTACACATTCTACTCATCATTCTATATATAAAAACATCACATATGCACCATTTTGAAGAATCAAAACTATAAATTTCACAATTTCTTCCATTTTTACACTTTTAACGAATTTGATCGCCACGAACTTGTTTCTTAATCAATTGACATGATTTAAACTTCGTTGTTTTCATTTCTTAACATATTATCACAATCCAACTTCAATTCGCAGATTACATCACATATTAGACAAGAAATTTGGTACTTTCTAAGCTACTTTATATGAGCATAAACACTGTGATTTCATTTTCTTCCCCAAACCCAATTTCTCATGAATTTGATAACAAATAACAAGTTTACATGATAATTAACAGAGTTTTGCAATTCTACATGAACATATATACATCACAATTCACGTGATTTTCAACTTGTATCAAATATACATATATATACCACCAAATTAACAATAATAATAGAAATAGTTTATACCTTGATTAGCAATTAGAAAACCCTTCTCTTCCACTTGATAATCACAGAATGTCTTCTCTCAAGCTCTCACTCTCAATCTCTTTTGATATCTAGCTAGCCTTAGAAAAAAAATGCATGAGATAAAATATTTGAGCGCTTAAACACTGATAATCGTGATTATCAGTTTATTAAGCCAAGCGTCTTTGGTAGTTATATTAACCAAAAGCCACAAGGCTTTGTTTGGTTACACAGAATTTCCTTAGTAGATTATTATTATAATATATTTATTATATAGTTTCACTTGTCACACATACAACCCATTAAATAGCTTATAATTTATAATTATAAGAACTATATTCATATTATAATTATGCTTATAATAAATAATTATATATCTAACTTTAATTAATAAATTAGAAACATTATTTTATTTAATTTATTCATTTAATATTAAACAATTCACTTAATTTAATTATCTTCTTAAATATTAAGCAATTGATTTAATTTAATTATTTCCTTAAATTAAATCCTTCAAATAAAATTATTATTACTCAATTTAATTAACATTAATCAATTTAGTTACTAAATTAATTCACCACAATTCATCGATTATATATTTCCTCAATAAATAAATTATTTAAAATATTTATTTAATTTAATAAATATTTAAATTAAATTACAAATTTTCCGATCGTTACATTCTTCCCTCCTTAAAAGGATTTTGTCCCCAGAATCACAACTCAAAAAATTATTCGTTACATTCTTCCCTCCTTAACAAGATTCTGTCCCCAGAATCGCTATACAAAATCAAGCAAACAACTGAGGATAATTCTTCATCATAACGCTTTCAAGTTCCCACGTTGCTTCTTCAGCATTGTGGTTCCCCCAGATTACCTTAACAGAAGGTATCACTTTATTCCTCAGTACTTGCTCTTTTTTGTCAACAATTTGAATAGGGACTTCTTCATAGGATAAATCTTTCTCAAACTGTAAGGGCTCATATTCTTTAACATGCTTATAATCAGGCTTATATGACCTCAAGACCGATACATGGAAAACATTATGAATATGTTCTAACTCCGGAGGTAAAGCTATCTCGTATGCCACTACGTCAACTCGACGAAGCACTTCAAAAGGTCCTATAAATCTAGGGCTCAATTTCCCCTTCTTGTCAAACCGAATTTTTCCCTTCCAGGGAGATACTTTCAGGAAAACATAACTACCGACATCAAATTCCCGATTTTGTCGATGTTGATCAGCATATTTCTTCTATCTATCTTGTGCTGCATTCAATCTTGCTCGAATTAGTTGATGATCTCGACAGTCTGTTGTACCAATTTTGGACCCAATAGCTGACGTTCACCTACCTCGTCCTAACATAATGGAGTTCTGCATTTTCTGCCGTATAACACTTCGTAAGGTGGAATGCCAATACTCGCGTGATAACTATTATTATAGGCAAATTCCACCAATGGCAGATGGTCATCCCAATTTCTCTTGAAATCCATGATACATGCTCTGAGCATGTCCTCTAGTATTTGGATGGTTCTCTCACTCTGTCCATCGATCTGAGGATGGTACGCTGTGCTCATTCTCAGCTGTGTTCCCAAACATTCTTGTAGTTATTTCCAGAAATTAGATGTGAAACGTTGATCTCTGTCTAACACAATGGACACTGGTACACTGTGCCTTGAAACAATTTCCTTCACGTATAATTTTGCTAACCGATCTAGGGTAAATCAAATATTGATTGGCAAAAAGTGTGTCGACTTCGTCAGTCGATCAACAATCACCCAAATGGCATCGTAACCTTGTTGGGTTATTGGAAGACCTACCATAAAATCCATTGTGATATGCTCCCATTTCCATTCTGGTATCTCCAACGGTTGTAACAATCCGCTTGGCCTTTGATGTTCAGCTTTGACTTTCTGACACGTTAAGCATTTCGCCATGCATTCAGCCACATCCCTCTTCATATTCGGCCACCAAAAATGATGTCTAAGATCTTGGTACATCTTTGTACTCCCAGAGTGAATCGAATATCTTGAGTTGTGAGCTTCACTCAGAATTTCCTCTTTAACTTCTAGTACTGGCGAAACCCAAATTCTCCCTTTGAACCGAAGTAACCATTCCGAATCGATTTGAATTTGTTTCCCTCATCTTCAAATATCCTCTGTTTTATCTTTTCACAGTCCTCATCCTGGAGTTGTGCATTCTTCACCACATCTACTAACGTTGAACTATTTCCCATCCGGGATAACTTTTCATTAGATTCTGTTGAATATTTAATTTCCAACTCCACCTTAGCCATTTTTGACACTAGCTTCTCTTGATCAGTTAGCATCATTAACTTCTCATGTCCCTTCCTACTTAAGGCATCAGCTACAACATTCACCTTTCCTGGATGATAGAAAATCTCGCAATCATAATCTTTGATCAGTTCCAACCACCTTCTTTGTCGCATGTTCAAATCTTTTTGTGTAAAGATATACTTCAGACTTTTATGGTCGATATATATCTCACACCTCTCTCCATAAAGATATTGTCTCCAAATTTTTAGGGCAAACACCACTGCTGCTAACTCTAAGTCATGAGTCGGATACCCTTTCTCATAATCTTTCAACTGACGTGATGCATACGCAATAACTCTGTTGTTTTGCATAAGCACACAGCCTAGTCCTTTATGCGATGCGTCACTATACACCACAAAATTTCCTGTATCATCAGGCAATGACAACACAGGGGCTGAACTCAACCTCTTCTTTAACTCTCAAAAACTTCCCTCACACTTCTCTGTCCAAACAAACTTAACTGCTTTCCTAGTTAAATTTGTCAACGGAGTCGCGATCTTGGAAAAGTCTTGAATAAAACGCCGATAGTAACCCGCTAATCCTAAGAAACTTCTTACTTCTGACGGTGCCTTTGGCTTATCCCAGTTTATTACAGCTTTAACCTTTGATGGATCTACCGAAATTCCGTCTTTATCAATAACGTGCCCGAGAAACTGTACACGCTCCAACCAAAATTCACATTTTGAGAAATTAGTGTACAACTTCTCTTTTCTCAACATCTCTAATGTCAATCTCAAATGTTCCACATGTTCTTTTTTGGTTTTGGAATATACCAATATATCATCAATAAACACCACCACAAATTTGTCTAAGAATGGTTTAAACACCCTGTTCATCAAGTTCATGAACGTTGCAGGTGCGTTGGTTAAACCAAAAGACATAACAAGAAACTCGTAATGACCATATCGAGTCCTGAACGCTGTCTTCGGTACATCCTCCGGCCTCACCTTCAACTGATGATAACCACTTCTCAAGTCTATCTTAGAGAAATACCTTGCTCCCTTCAACTGATCGAACATGTCATCGATTCTAGGTAATGGATACTTATTTTTAATCGTGACCTTATTCAATTCTCGGTAGTCAATGCAGAGCCGCATCGATCCGTCTTTCTTCTTAACAAACAACACTGGTGGTCCCCATGGCGAAACACTCGGCTGAATATATTTCTTGTCAAGCAATTCTTGCAATTGCACCATCAACTCTTTCATTTCTACCGGGGCCATTCTGTATGGTGATTTAGATATCGGGGCCATTCCTGGTAGTAGGTCAATCACAAACTCAATTTATCGATCCGGCTGAAGACCCGGTAAATCGTCTGGAAATACGTCTGCAAAATCTCTTATGATCAGTATCTCTTCTAACTTCGCACTCTTTTTCTATGTATCGACGATGTAGGCTAAGTATCCTAAACATCCTTGTCTCAACAACTTCTTGGCTTGCATCACCGTCAGACAACTTGCTTGTCGAGGTGACTTGTTACCAAAGAACACAACCTTTGACGGAGTCATAAGGTTAACACACTTCCTTTGGCAATCAATTACTGCTCCATAATTGAATAACCAATCCAGTCCCAGTATAACATCAAACTCACCAAGTCTAATTGGTATCAAATCTACCATCATCTCGTGACCTTTTATATCTACTCCACAATTCCTATATACAAATCTAACAGGAATCACTTCTCTATTCGTAATCTCTATACTTAAAGGAAATTCTAATTCTTCCTGAGGCAAATCTAAGTTCTGAGCAAATTCATCGGATATAAATGAACAAGTAGCACCCGAATCAAATAGTACATAAGCATTAATACCATTAATCGGAATGATACCTGACACCACATCCTTAGACTGTACAGCGTCTTGCACGGTCATATTGAAAGTCCTCGCAGTAGGTCGACTTGATTGAGCTGGTCCAGTGATAGTCAATGCACCACCACCGTTGTTGTTTCCTTTTCCGCCACTTGCACTTCCCGCTGACTTCTTAGGGCAATCACGAGCCATGTGATCCTTCGAACCGCAGGTGAAACATGCTCTTTTCTTCAGACTAAAACAGTTCGGTGCAATGTGTCCCTCCTGACCACAGTTGAAACACACCCTTTTTCCTTTCAAACATACTCCAGTATGGTTCTTTCCGCACGCCGCACAAGCCTCAAACTTTTTCTTCTGCTGATTTCCTTGCTGTCCTCCCGCAGTTAAATTCTCACTCCACTTCCTCTTTTGATTGTTACTTCCAACATTACTTCCACCAGCCTTATTTTCATTCTCATTCTTCCTCTTCTTTTGTTCTTGATTGTACTTGGTCAAGGCATCGCTTCCACCTTCCGTAATAATTGTCTTCTCTAGTACAGCCGTAAATGTGTTCAGCTGGAACATTGAAACCTTGCTGTAAAGCCAGGGCTTCAATCCTTGTTCGAACCTTCTTGCTTTACGCTCGTTGGTATTGACTTGATATGTGGCAAACCTTGCCAACTCGTTAAACTTTGCGTCATATTCAGGCACCGTCATCGTTCCTTGCTTCAACTCCAGAAATTGCACTTCCAGCTGATTTCGAGAACTCGCTGGAAAGTACATTTCAAAGAACATCTCCTTAAATCTATCCCACGCTATCACTCCTTGTCCTCCACGAACCTTGTTTTCTTGCCACCAGTAGCTAGCTTCAGACTTCAGCATGAACATTGCGAACGCAGTCTTCTGATCTTCATTAACTCTAGTAACGTCAAACACCTTCTCTATTTCCATGATCCAGGTTTGGGCTTCCACTGGATTCATAGACCCTTGAAACTCTGGCGGTCCAACTGCTTTGAATTCCTTAAATGTCGTGACTTGAGCTTGCGGTTGATTCACAATTGCACCAGTCAACAGAGCTACCAACTGCTGAACCGGATTAGCGTTGGTCTCGTTGTTATTATTAGTAGACCCCTCAGGAGGTGCTTGCTAACGTGGTTGTCTTCTTCTAGGAGGCATTTTCTGTTAAGATATACGCTTATTAGCTCATTACTCAACTTCTTGCGTATTTAAAGTTTAACTTAAACATTCCAAAATTAAAGCTTTAACATATAACATTTCAAATAAACTTTAATATCTTATTCATTCATAACGTTTTAAAACATGATAAAGATAGCGTAACCGCTATCAACATTCACTTTCCTAAACTAGACAAGTTTCAGGTTCACAAACTCATAATATCCCTTTATTCACCTCAAAATAAGGGATTCACAATTTATTTATTCCCATAATCAACCACACATTATTATCTATCTTATTCTATCTAGGCATATTAAGACGTCGTAAGGCTTCCCGACGTTCCTCCTCCATGATACGATACGCCGTTCTGCGATCCATCACGAACCACAGCGAATTCTCAAACTGAGGTGGGTAATAATAAACTCGATCCTGGGCCCTATCAATCGCCGAATTAAAAACATAATCCATCTCTTTAATTTTGGCTTTCTTCACTTGGACCTTATCCTCATCACGGTCTGCACGTTGAGTCGCCTTCATCCATGCATCCTCTGCTCTTGCACGCTTTGCTGATTCCTCCTTGAAATTATCTTTCAATTTCTCCATGTCAGTCTTCATCTTCTTGTGTACTGCCAAAAGGTCTTCATGCTGACCCTTTGTATGAACCAGATCCCACTCCGTGTTTCCAAGTTTTGAGTCAAGTTCCTGAATCTCCGCATCCTTCTGCTCCATCGAAGCATGATGCATTTCAACTAACTCCTTCAGCTCCTCAACTTCGTCCTGTAACTCTATGTTACGGTCATACAGAGCATCATACATCTCGGTCGATATGGAGTTTGGTGGAAACTCCTCATGGTCCTCTTCCTCATCATCCTCTTCTACCTCCTTCGAACTATCCTCATCGGGATCGGTCACAGGCACATCCTCCTGGATCAACTGCTCTCGCACTACATGAATATCTCGGGGTTCATCATTTAAAGGTATCTGAGGTATCGCTTCCCTAGCTGGACTGGATCCTCCTTCGTTAAACATCCTGATAACAAAATATTTTAAGTTTTACTTAATAGTTTTCGATACTCGCGAGCACATAAGTTATTAACACATAACACATAATGTCTTTTATTATTTAGCTTCAATGGATACCTTAATCCATTCCTTAAAACTTGGTAAGAGTTAAACACCTCTATGTTTTCTATTTCCTTAAAGGTTACTTTCTATGGTTTCCCCACCTAAGGTTCATAACCTAAAGCTTTGATACCAACCTATGACACCCCCAAATCTAGGTACTTCATTCTCACAGGATTTGGTGCTCACTTATCAAAATCATTACATCTAACTACCCATCAATAAAGGATAAAGACATAATTTAAATAACTTAAGTAATAATCTTCCCCATTAAAGGGTTACATCATCATCTCAAAATAAATCCCAGGTAATCTAACCTTAAAATTATTACATCAGTTTGCGGAATACATCATATAATAAAACAAGTCTTTAACATATTTCATTAAAATAAACTTCTCATATGTCTTCAACATTTGGACATCTTACCCTTTCCTTTACTAGTAGACGGCTCATCGACTTTCTCAACTTTAGCTGCAGTGTTAAATGCAAGAGTGAGCAAATAATTGCTCACTGATATAGGAAGTAGTAATAATAACAACATGAGAATGGACGACAAATGCTATCAATAATGAACTTGTTCTGAGAATTAAGAATAGAACACAAGTTTGAAATCAATGTCTGAGGGTCTTAAGACCACGAACTATGTCTCCTGTATATAGGTATTATTACCTTAACCTTAACAGTCATTAGACTGTACAGACCCTTCTTAGCGTACTTAGGGGGATCAGCCCTTTGTATCATGTATTGTGCACAAACATCTAAACGTTACACGTACAAAAATCCCCTATATTAGGGTTGTTCGTCTCAGTTTGAATTTAGAATTTCCGCACTAACGAAAGTTTAGTTTGGAACTAGCTTATCAGTGTTTCTAGAATTTTAGAACACTATTCAACTTCCATCAATAAAGGTTTAATACGAAAATATATAACTGAACAAGGCTATTAAAGTCAAAGATCGGATATCAACAATATACATAATTGAATAAACATGATATACATGCAAAAATGCTATATTCAAAGGAGTTAGAACAATCTCATTTGAATCGATGTATTAGAACAATATGTGCTTTGAATAATAATTAGGAAAGTAAAACTCGCTCGATATAACGAATTAGGTTATAAGAGCTTGTACAAACATATTCAAGATAGATTAGGCTTGATCAATTTTTAGAACTTGAACAATAATAATATAGGAATGGAAACTTGCATTCAATATGAAAAGAACGAAGTTAGAAAGCTTGCTCAATTATAGAGAGATAAGGTTTAGAAACTTGCCTCGATTGTAAGCTACACAAACGTAAAATAATCTCCAATTACCCTACACATATCATTGAAATCGCAACAACAATTAATTGTTTGAATATTAACTTTATGGGTTTAACCCATCATTTAGGTCATAACCTTAACTTAGCATCTAACCATGTTAGTTAACATACTTAACGAATCTGAAATCTCATTACGAGCCAACATAGCCTAACCGTTCATCTCTAACCTTTGAAAACATCACATTTGGTTTCATTAAATAATTATTTGAAATCTTTACACTTCACATTACAACACATGACAATCTGTTATTGTAATTTACTTAATGTTTTAGTATCCTTTACATGCATGTTAAACTAACCCAAACTCGTTACACATTACCTGCAATTAAGCAGACTTCACTATCTGTGACAGGCCACTCGCGCGGCCGCGCGCGTATTACACTAGGCTATCTCGCGCCCGCGCCTAAATGCTGCGCGCCCGCGCGACAACCGCGCGCTAGGTAGCGCGCCCATGCGATGCACCAGACTCAGATTTGCAGAACCTCGAAACAAACTCTACTTTGGCCAAAAATCCCAATTTTACAGAATTTCACCACACCTTAACATCTAAAACTTGCACTAACATAGCTACACATGCTACTCATCATTCTATATACAAAAACATAACATATGCACCATTTTGAAGAATCAAAACTATAATTTTTCAAATTTCTTCCATTTTTACACTTTTAACGAATTTGATCGCCACGAACTTGTTTCTTAATCAATTGACATGATTTAAACTTCGTTGTTTTCGTTTCTTAACATATTATCACAATCCAACTTTGAAAGTCCAATAATAATCTAGAAGGGGGGTTGAATAGATTATTACAGATTAAAAAATTATCTTAGGCCTTTTTGATTTTTTTGTATAATTAATTTACAGTGTTAGAAATTAATATGCAAGACAGTAAAAAATTAATCACACAATGCACAGAGATTTTTCTGGTTCACAACATACATCCCGGGTATGCTGCTACGTCCAGTCTCATGCTCCTCTCCAGGACTTGAGATCCTATTACTATCAGTAATAAAAACTCCTTCAACAGGCGGAGAAGCCTTTACAAAGTTTTATAGTCAAACTTCCAACTGTTCCCAACTATTCTATCTTGGACAGCAAGCTCCCCGCTCCCTCCTCAAGTTTAGTTGTACATCTTTTGAGTTCAGTTCTATTCTATGATCTGGTCTTGAAACAACAGCTTCTTCCTCACCTCACAAGTACACTAGAGACCCAACTTCCCGCTGACCTCTCTAAGACTCTGGTCTTGGTTGAAGAATTACTCGTCTTTCTCACAGGTACATAAAATAAACTAACTCTGGCCTTTCCTTCTTTTACAAATGATATGCTTCTTAAATAAGCAGATAAGAATTTAGTACAGATTGATGCTTCTCGAATAAGAAAATAAGATTTAGTACAGATTGATGCTTCTTAAATAAGCAGATACCAATTAAAGAGCAAATGTATTTATAAAAGTTCAAAGACTTTTATACTTGAGAAAATATGCTTCTTTGTAAGCAGATATTAATTTGTGCTTAGATCAAATAATGCTTCTGTTTAAGCAGATATATAATTTAATGCAAATTTATAAAGAAATATTTATTCTTTATGGAGTAAAGAAAAGTCACTTTAAGTTTAAACAACTTTTTAAAGAGAAAGTGCTTCTGAGTAAGCAAATAAGTTATTTTAAACTTTGAATCAAATATATTTCTATTTAAACAGATATATTCACTTAAGTTTGTAAAATAAAAGTTTAAATAACTTTTTAGATTATGCAACAAGTATTTTATGAATAAATAAATTTATGATCAAATACTTGTGATGACAGATATCAAGTATAATAAATAATTCAGTTAAGCAATACTTGATATAACAAATATTATTGTTTAACTCAAACAATATATAAGAATATTTTATCTATTATGTGAACTTTTATAAATAATGTCAAAATCGTACGATCGGATTCCTCTCCGTAGAGGTTTATCTCCTTAGCCTTGCGGCGCCCAAGTATGACAAAATTTATAATTTTCACAATTGATATTTATATAAATATTTTCAATAGATCATTACGATTCTCAAATCCGGTTCGGATGACTACTCTTTTTGGAGCAGTATTTCAGTATTGTTTTGAGCTATCAAGTGTCGTATCTATTTTACAATATTTATATAAATAATATCAATAAAAGGTTACTGAAGACTATAAGGAATTGTACGGTCGGATTCCTCTCAGTATAGGTTTATCTCCGTAGCCTTACGGCACCCAAGTATCTTTTTATTTGATAAATAGATGAAATATAGATATATAGAATTGTGTATAACAATTTATATCTGTATATCTATAAATATAAATAAGCAAGAGATAATTTAAATAAATAAATCAAACAACTTATCTCAATATGCTTAGACCAATTTTCTCTTCTCAAATAATCAGAACTTTTGTAAGAAAAGAGAAAGAAAGCTTCTTAGAGAAAGAGTATGTAGAAGAGAAAATAAACTTTTTTTTTGTAAGTGAATTGATAAGTTGAAAATGAAAGAAAGAGCCTCTTATTTATAGATTTTTAAAATCAAGGGTAAAATGATAATTTTCAAAATCTGATTTAAAATTAATAGTTGAGATTATCAATTTTGAAATGGGCGATTTGGATGAAAAGATGAGCCACGGATTGCCAAATGGTCCGCCAACAAATTTCCGCCTAGGCCAATTTTTGCCAACATAGCATTTAATGTTTAACCCATTCAATTTAGTCAATGCTAGCAAACTAACTCCACAATTTCAGTCAAAGGTAATAAAAGCCATCAAGTTTCATACATACACATACTCACGCCATCTATATATATATATATATATATATATATATATATATATATATATATATATATATATATATATATATTTATAAAGCATGCCATGTACTGATAACTTATGAATATATATACTAATTATATGTAATAATATACTAGTAGTATATAATATTGTATGCATGCATGTAAATAATATTATATCATATATGTACTGATATATATATATATATATATATATATATATATATATATATATATATATATATGATTTAGACAACTTTAGTGCAATTAATGTTCATTTTGACCATAACAAAAAATTTGTGTTAAATATAAAATCAACCGCTGAACTTTTCTGATATTTGGGTATTGAATCCCTTTCTCCTGATCAACGCAAACTGAGCTTCCTTCTATTCAAAAATTTAGACGTTGAACCCTCAGGCGCCACATATACGTTTACTTGCTAATGTGGCACACGTGACAGGTCTGACATGATAGGCTAGATATCGTAACTTGACACGTGTACGCTGTTGACGTGCCGTCTTTTGAATTTTTTTCAAAAATTACCTTTACTTGGATTTAAACCTGCAACCCATTTCTTGAAATTTTGGTCATATGACCGTTGGACCAACATGGATTACCTGTTAATAACTTGTAAGAATTAATATTTATATCAAAACATGAGCTTTTCCAAGAGATGCTGTATTATGAATTAGGCATTAGGAATCCCAAATAATTTTAAACAAGTTGACCATAAATAAACAAGGAATCCCCAATATATTATTATTATTAGTAGTAGTACTATTATTATTATTATTATTACTACTATTAGTATTATTATTATTGTTATTATTATTATTATTAGTACTATTATTATTATTGTTATTATTATTATTATTATTATTAAGGAGAGGAAATGATCCCTATTAATCCATCATCGTCAGAGTACTGAAGAGTGAAGAGAGTCTGGCAACTGAACTCCATGGTTCCTGCACCATTGTGATATCATATCTCACAATAACAATAACAATAATAATAATAATAATAATAATAATAATAATAATAATAATAATAATAAATAATTATAATAATCTTAAAACTCCCGTCTATTTGAAAAGAATAAAATGGAAAACAGTACAATTACCAAATCGCCTGGATCAGAAAATTATTCCTATTCATTGACTTTTAACATTAGTTAGCACACCTAACTATTTATGATGTACATACATTTGTTTTCGAGTTTAAAAACTTAGATTTTATTATATAAATTTTAATTATAGTTATATTTTATACGAATAAAACTTAATTTCGATAAATAAATAAAAATGACGTCCCTAGTTACATTTACCATCTATTATTATTATTATTATTATTATTATTATATATTATTATTATTATTATTATTATTATTATTATTGTTGTTGTTGTTATTGTTATTGTGAGATATGATATCACAATGGTGCAAGAACCATGGAGTTCAGTTGCGAGACTCTCTTCAGTACTCTGATTATGATGGATTAAACAAAATCTGATAGGGATCGTTTCCTCTCTTTAATAATAATAATAATAATAATAATAATAATAACAACAACAATAATAGTACTAATAATAACAATAATAATAATAATAATAATAAAATAACAATAATAATAATAATAATAATAATAATAATAATAATAATAATAATAGTATTACTACTAGTACTACTACTACTAATAATAATAATAATAATAATAAAAATATATTTGGGATTCCTTGTTTATTTATGGTCAACTTGTTTAAAATTATTTGGGATTCCTAATGCCTAATTTATAATATAGTATCTACGCTTGCGTCTTGGAAAATCTCATGTTTTGATATAAATATTAATCATTGTAAGATATTAATAGATAATCCATGTTGGTCCAGTGGTCATACGACTAAATTTTCCAGTAATGGGTTGCAGGTTTGAATCTAAGCAAATGTAATTTTTGGAAAAAAATCAAAAGAGCCACGTCAGCAGCGTATACGTGTCAAATTATAATATTAAATATCACGTCAAACTTGCCACGTGTGCCACGTCAGCAGGTCAACACATATTTGACGCCTGGGGAATTCAAAGTCTAAATTTTTTAATAGAAAGGGGCTCAATTTGCGTTAATCACGTGTGCCACGTCAGCAGGTCAACACATATTTGACACCTGAGGGATTCAAAGTCTAAAATTTTTAATAGAAAAGGGCTCAGTTTGCGTTAACCAGAAAAAAGAGGCTCAATACCCAAATATCAAAAAAATTCAATTGTCGAATTTGCATTTAACCCCAAAAAATTCTAACATACATGGTAAGAAAAACTTTCCAGCACATTTGCTTTTCAATGTTCATACATGGTTTTGTCCCACAAAGCTAGTCACCACTACATTCAAACATTTACATGTTATATATATTATAATATATGCATGCATGTATGATATTTACATTATATTATAATGCGTAGTTATATATATATATATATATATATATATATATATATATAATATACATATTATGTTGCTATATATAAATATAATATATAATACATATAATGCATACATGCACGAAAATAAAATAATTTTGCCCAATATTAAAATAATAAAAAAAAATTAATTTAAATAGAAGATGCCCACAAGTAAAAATAATTTAATCAAAATCTCCGTCTTCTTTTCAAACAAGGTCAAACAAGCATTTGATAATCAACATATGACTTTTGTCCCACAATGCATGACTCAATTGATTTAACACATTAAAATATCAAGATCCATAAAATCAATTAAATAAGATTTAGAAAATATTTTTGTTCAAAGTGAATAAGATAATAAAAACAATTATAATAAAAATCCTATAGAGAGGATTCTACCCTTTTAATTAATTAATTTATTAATTATTGTTATCATCAAAATAAAACTAAAAGTTAGAGACCCAACAATCTCCTCCTTTTTGATAATGACAATCAACTAAAAATATTTTCTATAAAAGCTCCCCCTCAATTTATGCAATCATCAAAAAATTTTAAATTTTTGAAAAACTAACATGCAACAATATATAACAGTAACATGCAACAATATATAGCAGTTAGTTATCTTTTCTCCAATAATATTTTTCTTCTCCCCCTTTGTCATCATAAAAAATGGGGGAAAAGAGTAGTATAAATTACTTTTCAGAACCTGCAAAAGAAAATATTAGACAAATTTTTTTAAAAAAATTTAGTTGCTTCCTACACGATTTGAATTTGTGTGGTTGCTTTTGATTGACCAAAATTACTATACAAGAATAGAGATTATTTACCTTTAGATGTATAGAAATTTAAAAGAACGTTCCATATTAAATCTATTATATTTAAATATTAAATATATTCTTTTAAAAAATATTCCTATATATATATAAATTTTTTTTAAAAAAATATGTATATGGACATATATATAGATGCATATATAATTATGAGAAAAACTGACATGTGCCACTTGTACTTGAACAATTATGATGACCTGCATAGTCAGAATCTTTTTCACCTGATTTCATTTGTACCCCCTAGGAAGATGTTTAATTCTCCATTCATGCTCATTTTTAAAAAACTTACTCATGCATGTATGATATTTACATTATATTATAATGCATAGTTATATATATATATATATATATATATATATATATATATATATATATATATATATATATACGGAGAGTCTCTAAAGCGAACCTTAAAAAGTGAACTAAAGACGAACCGTCGTCTTTGGTGTCTATGGCGACTGTTCGACCCGTCGCTAAAGACTACATGGCTATGGCGACGGATCGAACCGTCGCCATAAACACCAAAGACGACGGTTCGTCTTTAGTTCGCTTTTTAAAGTTCGCTTTAGAGACGGACCGTGTATATATATATATATATATATATATATATATATATATATATTACGGATATATATTATATACATATTATGTTGCTATATATAAATATAATATATAATACATATAATGCATACATGCACGAAAATAAAATAATTTTGCCCAATATTAAAATAATAAAATTAATTTGAAACTAAATAGAAGATGCCCACAAGTAAAAATGATTTAATCAAAATCTCCATCTTCTTTTCAAATAAGGTCAAACAAGCATTTGATAATCAACATATGACTTTTGTTCCACAATGCATGACCTAATTGATTTAACACTTTAAAACATCAAGATCCATAAAATCAATTAAATAAGATTTAGAAAATATTTTTGTTCAAAGTGAATAAGATAATAAAAATAATTATAATAAAAATCCTATGGAGATGATTCTACCTTTTTAATTAATTTATTTATTAATTATTGTTATCATCAAAATAAAGGCTTAAATATGAATTAGTACCCTAAACTATAGACCATATTCCACTTCGGTGATCCACCTTTCAAAATTTTCAATTAGGTGATTGAACTATCAATTTTTTTCAATTGCAACAAATTGAGCCGTCACATCAGAAATTGCTGACATGGCCCTCGAAGTGGAGCCATCACCTGCTGATGTGTAACTAAAAAAAATTATTTTAATATTTATTTATACATTTATTATACATCAAGGGCAAATTCGTCAAATCATTTATATAAATCATTTAAACTAAATAAAAACAACAAAACTATCTAAAATCTATACAATTTCAGATCAAAAACAACAAAAAATCAAAAACAACAAAATCTAAAATCTTCAATAGCCAAATATTGAAGATCAAGAATTAAGATCTCAATATCTGCAATCCAATATTCATCGGCTACCCACAGATTCCAAAAGCCGCCTCTTTCTCTCTCTATAAATCGTAGATCTGTGTAATCATCGTCCGGTAAGTGAGTCGATGAGCTTGGATCTGGAAGCGAGTCGGTCTCGATCAGACTAGTGTGAGCAATCAATATGTTGCGAAACTCATCCTCGAGTCGAGCCATGGAGATCTGGATTCTCAAATCCAAAATAAGATCAAAACAAATAAAGCTAAAAACATGAGAAGCAGTAACCCAATCGAAACATAAACAGAGAAAACATGAAACCCAAAACCAAATCCAGAACCAGAAACCAAATCACCATAAATGTATAACCCAAAACTTGAAAAGAAAACTTGAAACAAATCCAGAAGGAACAACCATAGTAGAGCAATAATAGAGCAGATCCATTAACAGATGGAAGATGAACTAATAGATAAAATAGAGAACGAAGATGAATTAATAGATTAAACATATAATAGATTCAAAACAGATCCATTAACTGGGTCAATCCCAAAATTACTGTCGAATCTTGTACAACTAGCCACGGTAACCGACTCCGGCTCCGGCACCGTCAACGACAACTGAAGAGGCTGCTGATTCTCCAAAGCCGGCGAAGAATTTTGTTGGTCTTGATCAACGAATTTGATGAGCCACTCTTCTTCTTTTTCGTCTTCACTCACCCACTTCTTCACTCTCTTTTTCCTCTTTATTTCTTCTTCAAATTTCAGACAGGGGAGAGAGAGAGATCTGATAGGGTTGTTAGCTATCAGATCGATCTTCAGTTGTTAGCTAGGGTTTTTAATCTGATATAGATATATTTTATGTTAATGTTAATTTGTTGTATGACCATTTTGCCCCATATAACATTAGATTTGTTTATTTTATGAATAAAAAATAGTTTTTTTTGCCACATAAGCTGTTTAAAGCCCCACCCAATTAGTCACGTCAGCAATTTCTGATGTGGCATGTTCAATTTGTTGTAATTGAAAAAAATTGATAGTTTAATCACCTAATTGACAAAATTGAAAGGTGGATCATCGAAGTGGAATATGACATATAGTTTAGGGTACTAATTCATATTTAAGCCCAAAATAAAACTAAAAGTTGGAGACCCAACAAACTTAAATTCGCAGATTACATCACATATTGGACAAGAACTTTGGTACTTTCTAAGCTACTTTATATGAGCATAAACATTGTGATTTCATTTTCTTCCCCAAACCCAATTTCTCATGAATTTGATAACAAATAACAAGTTTACATCATAATTAATAGAGTTTTGCAATTCTACATGAACATATATACATCACAATTCACGTGATTTTCAACTTGTATCAAATATACATATATATACCACCAAATTAACAGTAATAATAGAAATAGTTTATACCTTGATTAGCAATTAGCAAACCCTTCTCTTCCACTTGATAATCACAGAATGCCTTCTCTTAAGCTCTCACTCTCAATCTCTTTTGATATCTAGCTAGCCTTGGAAAAAAAATGAGTGAAATAAAATATTTAAGCGCTTAAACACTGATAATCGTGATTATCAGTTTATTAAGCCAAACGTATTTGGCAGTTATATTAACCAAAAGCCACAAGGCTTTATTTGGTTACACAGAATTTCCGTAGTAGATTATTATTATAATATCTTTATTATATAGTTTCACTTGTCACACATACAACCCATTAAATAGCTTATAATTTATAATTACAAGAACTATATTCTTATTATAATTATGCTTATAATAAATAATTATATATCTAATTAATTAATAAAGTAAAAATATTATTTTATTTAATTTATTCATTTAATATTAAACAATTAACTTAATTTAATTATCTTCTTAAATATTAAGAAATTGATTTAATTTAATTATTTCCTTAAATTAAATCCTTCAAATAAAATTATCATTACTCAGTTTAATTAACATTAATCAATTTAGTTACTAAATTAATTCACCACAATTCATCGATTATTTATTTCCTCAATAAATAAATTATTTAAAATATTTATTTAATTCAATAAATATTTAAATTAAATTATAAATTTCCCGATCGTTACACTTTTACCACATCATTTGTAACATTACGGGTCATGATTATACCGAATGATCCCTGGTCATAATCATACCAATCAACAGTCCATCTATGCACGTAAGCTAAAGATGACTTTAATCACAATACAAGCATGAGGATGATGACAATGATATATACATTAATCAAACGAAATCAATGATAAATATTAAAAACTTTAAATTTATCCAGAGTTTAAAAATATCCAAATTGTCAATATGATACTATTTTGTGGAGTAAAATTTAAGAATAATATTCATGTATCAAAATAATTTGGATAGAAAAAAAATATATTTTACGGGTGAATAGTATATTGTGAATAGTACTTCGGGAATAGTACCTCGTGAATAGTATTCCAGCATGAAAAGTACCCTAAATATCCTAGTGAATAATATTTATGTGAATAGTAACTGGGTGAATAGTTACCCGTGAATAGTAACTCGTGAATAGTACTTCGGCATGAAAAGTGTCCCGAATACCCGAGTGAATAATATTTGAGTGAATAGTAATGGGGTGATTAATACCCGTAAATAGTAACTCATAAATAGTATTCCGGCATGAAAAGATCAATAATTATCAAGAAAGCTCAGAATAATATCTCCATGAAAAGATACTGGATGAAACGCAAATATCAAGGATATTCTATTAATTTCACGGAGTATAGAAGTAATACTTTAACAGAATGAGTGTATAATCAGGAATACAAGACGAAATAATATTACCCACATACTACAGAGTATGAAAGAAAATATTATTTATACGAATACTGAAAAAATAATATTTCTCACAACTGTTAAACGAAAATAATATTCCAACGAATATTTAACGAATATAATATTCCTACAAATATTGAACGAAGATAATATTCTTTATGAATATTGAACGAAAATAATATTCATACGAATACGAAAAATAATATCTCTTCAAAATATGAAATAAATAATACCCCTTACCTCAGAAGAAAACTGGATACTGGAATAGTGAAGTAGCAGACTTCTTTTCTTCTATCTCTCTATAGCTTCTCTCTCTATAATTGCTCTTGTGAGTCTTAGTGAATTGGTGAGAATGAAATAAGAATGAGCATCTATTTATAGGAAAATATAGTTTCGATAATTGCACGTTTTGGGGCTCGAAATATTACAGTATAATACCTTCATATTTTCCTTCATTTTTAATTTAGTTATGCAAGTATTATCAAACTTGCACCACCTCCCCTAATAGTATATCATGTGAATCAATAGTACAATCATGTGACTCAATAGTTCTAAACATGTGAAAAAGCAATTATAGTATAATACCTTCATTTATACCTCTATTTTTAATTTAGTCATGCAAGTATTATCAAACGTGCACCACCTCCCCTAATAATATATGCATGTGAATCAATAATACACACATGTGAATAAATAGTTATAAGCATGTGAATTAATAGCAATTAATTGCTCATTTATCCGATTAATTACTCGATTGGTCAATATAACCTCCAGACATCAATTATTATCGAAATAAATGTCGATTTCCACTAACACTAATAATTCCAACACAATGGAAATATCAATTTCATCTTTAATCAACACGAACTTATTCATCATTAATATTATAACTCACAATATTTAACAACCAGGTTATTCCCAAGAAAGAGGGGTTTTCCAATAAGGATTTCTCCCTATTGACACGCAATTAGATTACCTAACCTCTCCTTAACAGAACTTTTAGACATCGTCAATATTGCAAATAATAATATGAATAACTTTGTCGTCTTAATTTTTGATTTAATAATATAAAATATTATTCAGATGATACTGTGATAATAATTGAATCAATAATATGAGAGATATGATGCAATAATTACTTTAACAATAATTAAGTATAACTGTGTGACTTCTCACGTAAGCATCAATAATCAATACCTTGTACTACTATGCAACCATGCGTATTACTGTACTTTTACTACCGGGTAGTTCAACAATTTTAACTGTAAAACTTTCACCGTTATTTTTATAAAAAGATAATTCTGTCGTTTTCTAACTACGAAATTACTTCTATTAGGGGGTCCATCAATGATTGTGCCGTCGTACGAATATTTCCTATTAAAACGAATATTCTCCGACTAATCGAATATTTTATAACAACATGCTTACTTTACAAAATTTTCACATATCACCCTTAACTTTAACCTTTTATCAATTTAACCATTTATGGAATAAAATAATAATTATAAGAAAATTGAATACTTTCATTTCATAAAATTCTGAGTCTTACATGTATTACTTGTCGCCAAGCTAACTCTCGTGTTCAACCCCATGAATTGTATATGTAAGACCCCAACTTTTATAAATAAAGATGAATTTTCTATAAATATCATTTTTGAATATTATGGAGTTAATTTGATATAATGTTATAGTTGTGGGTAATATTTATAAATTTTGCAAAGTACGCAAGTTGTTATATAATATTCGATTGGTCGGGGAATATTCGTTTTAACAGGGAATATTCGTACAACGGCACAATTATTGGTGGACCCCACAACGAAATTATTGTCGGATTGAGAAAACGACAAAAATATTTTATTAAAAATAACGGCGGAAGTTTTACCATTGATACTGTTGAACTACTCGGTAGTAAAAGTACAGTAATACGTGTGGTTGCATAGTAGCACACGGTATTGATTATTAATGCTTATGTGAGAAGTCACTCAGTTTGATTCAATTATTGTCAGTTAATAATATGAATTATTTAGCGATAATGACGTTTTGTTTTATTCGTATTATTAACGTAATAAAACAGAAACATCTTTTTATATAAAACAGAATACTTTATTAAAGTTATTCTATAAATAGAATATATTATATTTTATTTAAAAGATTTTTTTTAAATATGGACCGTCAGATTAAAGTAATCAATCTGAACCGTTCATGGATTAGTTACTATGCATTCTATTTTTCTATAAATAGCAGCTCATTCCTTCATTATTTCTTACGAATTCACTGAACTCTAGAGAGAGAAGCTATAGAGAGAAATTATAGAGAGAGAAGAAGAGTATTCTGCTACTTAACTACTTCCTTACTTCAGCTCTTCTTTAAAACGGTAAGGGGTGTTATTCTTTTTTATTCATGAAGAGAACTGTTGTTATTTCATTATTTATTATTCTGTTGGAATAACCTGTATACGCGGTCTACCCTATACTTAGTGACATTCTTCTATTATTCTGTTGGAACATCCTGTCTGTGTGTTTTACACCAGACCTGGTTCCGTATTTATTATTATTTTGTTGGAACATCCTGTCCGTGTGTTTTACACCGGACCTGGTTCCGTCTTTATTATTATTCTATTGGAACATCCTGTCTGTGTGTTTTACACCGGACCTGGTTTCGTCTTTATTATTATTCTGTTGGAATATCCTGTCTGTGCGTTTTATGCCGGACCTGGTTCCATTATTTATTATTTTATGAGAATAACCTGTCTGTGCGGTCTATCGCATGCATGGTGATTACTTTTGTTATAACATTCTTTATTATACTCAGTTGATTAAGTTTTGACTTCTATACTCCATGAAATTTGTGGAATATCCTTGATAATTGCGTTTCATCCAGTATCTTTTCATGAAAATATTCTTCTAAGCATTCTTGAATTTTACTCCACAAAGCAGTATCATGTTGACAATTTGGACGTTGTTAATTCTTGGATAAATTAATTCTTGAACTTGTTTTATTGAATTCTTATATCATTGTCATCATCCTCATGTTTATAAAATGTTAAAAGTCATCTGTGGCCTTTAGTGCATAGATGGACTTGGTATGATTATGACCAGAGATTATTCGGTATAATCATGACCGTAATGTTACAAATGATGTGGTAAAAGTCCTCATTGGCCCGTAGTGCATTGATGGACAGTTGTTGGTATGATCATGACCATTAATGAATACACGAATATCCTTGGCCGTAGTGTAGGGGTGATTCGATGATGTGGATTATTTTATTAAGCTGAGTCCCAGCGATCACAGTGTTGAAAAACCTTTAGAATCATAAAAGATAGTAGAGTTTATTTTCTACTTGACTCTTTTAATGGATTGCTTGTTCCGCTGCAGTTAAACTTGATGTCTATTATATTTTATCAGTTTAACATTGTTGAAGGCTAATGATAATTTATTCTGCATTATCTTAGTCATAATATTTCTTACTGGGCTAGTTGAGCTCACCCTTTCTTTCACTATTCTCTTCAGGAAATGAGAACGTAGCTGGGGCAAGTCGGGGAACGGAGTGATGGTCCGAATGATAGTATTAGTTAGTAGTCCTCACTATTCTATGTAATGGTGTGTTAATAAATGTAATGAGGACTCCTTTTGAGTATGAATACTCTCTAGAAGATAATATTTGTATTCAAACTCACAGTTTATGTTTTGTCGTATTGTACACGACAGTTGTATTAGTAAGTTGTATTTGTATTCTGTACTATGTATCTGACGACCCAAGATGGGTGATGTATACCTTATTTTGGGGGCGTCACAGTTGGTATCAGAGCTTAGGGATATGATCCTTGGCTAATATGTGAGAATAGAACTAGGAGGGGAGAGACGGGGAATTCCTTCGCTAATATGACCTACCTAAGTTTATTTGCATGGTATTTAATTGGTCGGTCATAATATAAGGATAATATATGACATATCAATTAACTTTTATTTTGTGGCAGTATCTGAAAATGGCATCTGAGAATGTTGAGAATAGCAATGGAGCACAAGCGACTGTTGATTCACCACATATCAATAATCAGGATAATGTGCATCAGGAAGGTGACAATCCTCATGCAAACAACAACACTGACCAGATGATGAATGATGGAATGTTCAGAAACTTTATGCAGTTCATGCAACAGCAGGCGAGAGCGGCTCCTGTCCAAAATATAGGTGAAAACACTGAAAGCTCTCGGACGGTCACCGCTAAACAGTTCAAGGAGCTGGGACCACCAGAGTTTAAGGGAGAGCCAAAACCACTTATAGCGAAAACATGGATAAAGTAGATTACCAAGATATTTGATGTCTTGGGATGCTCCAAGGAGCAAAAGGTTCCCTTTGCCGCCTTTATGTTGCGAGGAGAGGCAGCTTATTGGTGGGAATCGATTAAGCGTACTCAACCTGCCGCACTGAAGATGTCTTGGGAGAAGTTCAAAGAGCTGTTCAATGACAAATACTTTCTCGAAAGTGTTCGTCACATGAAGGAGGTGGAGTTCATCAAATTGGAGCAGAATAATATGACCGTGTCGCAGTATGAGACTAAATTTGCTGAGTTGTCCCGGTTTGCGTCCCACTTGGTGGATAATGAAGAGCGAATGAAGCGAATGTTTTTGTGAGGTTTGAAACCTGAGATACGTCAACATCTTATTTCTCATAAATTATGTTTGTATTCAGATGTTGTGAATAGGGCTCTGTTAGTGGAGCGCGATAACGAGTCAACGCAACCAAAAGAGAGCAGTCAGCAAAATGATAATACCAGTGAGAGCAGTCATCGAAGCGGTGACAACAAGCGTGGAGGGAATCAACAGGTCAGAATTGGTAACCACTTCGGTGGTAATCAGGGCCAAAACAATAAGAATGGTCATTTCAAGAAGAGGAGATTCAACAATGATGGAAAGACGTTAGCACCAGCACCCGTTGTTAAGGAAGGAGAACGACCACCTATCATATGTTTCAAATGCGGAGGCGAGGGGCACATCAGTCCAAACTGCGCGATGCCGTCTAAAGCATGTTACAATTGTGGAAGAGAAGGTCATTTAGCTCGATTTTATCGTTTACCAAAAATAATTTCATCCAAGATGGAGACACCAAAGGCCGTCCAGAAAAGTCAAAACCGGTAGTGCAAGGGAGAGCGTTTGTTGTGACCTCCCAGAAAGCAAGGAACCTGAATGAGGTCATCACGGGTAAGCTTATCATAAACTCTAACGAAGTCTATACTTTATTTGATACCGGTTCTACCCATTCTTTTATTTCTCCTACTTGCGCTCATCGATTAAATTTGATTCCGGAGAAATTAGACTTTGACTTATCTGTTGAAACTCCATTGGGAGAAACCTTCATTACATCCACAGTTTATAATTCTTGTTTGGTTCAAGTTGGTACCCACACATTACCTGTCTATCTTATTTCATTAAAAATACTTGCATTTGACGTGATTCTAGGGATTGATTGGTTAACTACTCATCATGCAAAAATTAATTGTTTTCGTAAGGTTGTTAACTTTCATATTCCTAATCGACCTATTATGCGAATTCAAGCAACCAAACCATTAAAATCAATCGCTGTCATCTCAAGCCATAAAGCTATTCGTTTATTAAAAAACAGATGTCAAACTTTCTTAGCTCATGTCACGGATCTAAACAAAAATACGTCAGTTTTGAATGATATTTCTATTGTTAATAAATTCCCTGACGTATTCCCTGAAGAACTTCCTGGCCTACCCCCAAAGCGTGAAATTGAATTTTGTATCGACCTTAAACCCGGTACAAAACCCATTTCTAAAGCCCCATATCGAATGGCTCCTATTGAACTTCAGGAGTTAAAGATCCAACTGCAGGAATTGTTAGACATTGGTTTTATTCGTCTTAGTACTTCTCCTTGGGGTGCTCCTGTGCTATTCGTAAAGAAGAAAGATGGAAGTATGCGACTTTGTATTGATTATCGGGAGTTAAATCATGTCACCATCAAAAACAGGTACCCATTGCCACGTATTGATGACCTGTTTGACCAGTTGCAAGGAGCACAATTCTTTTCAAAGATCGATCTTCGTTCTGGATATCATCAGCTGAAGGTTAGAACTGAGGATATTCCAAAGACGGCTTTTAGAACTCGGTACGGGCATTATGAATTCCTAGTCATGTCCTTTGGATTGACTAATGCTCCTGCTGCCTTCATAGATATGATGAACTGGGTATTCAAGGAATATTTGGATCACTTTGTGGTCGTCTTTATTGATGACATCCTTATTTATTCCAAAAGCCGTGAGGATCATGAGCAACACTTGAGGCTGGTACTCCAAAAGCTTCGTGAATACAAGCTTTATGCCAAGTTGAAGAAATGCGAGTTCTGGCTGGAGGAGGTAGCATTCCTTGGGTACGTAGTATCAAGTCGTGGAATATCTGTTGACCCGGCAAAGATTGAAGCTATTCAAAGCTGGGAGCAACCTAAATCAGTGACCGAAGTACGTAGCTTTCTTGGTTTAGCTGGTTATTATCGGAGATTCGTGGAAGAATTTTCTCGAATCGCTACTGCATTAACTCAACTGACTCGGAAAGATACAAAGTTTGGTTGGAGCGAAGAATGTGAGCAGAGTTTTCAAGAACTCAAGAGCGAGGAGACTCATTTCAGCACCTGTTCTAACAATACCATCTGGCTCGGAGGGATTTGTCATCTACAGTGATGCTTCGAGCAAAGGGTTGGGATGCGTTCTCATGCAACATGGAAAAGTTATAGCCTATGCATCAAGACAACTCAAGGAATATGAGAGGAATTATCCTACTCATGATCTAGAGTTGGCAGCTATTGTCTTTGCACTTAAAATTTGGAGGCATTACTTGTATGGGGAGAAGGTGGAGATCTTTACGGATCATAAAAGCCTCAAATATTTCTTCACTCAAAAGGAACTCAACATGCGACAACGACGTTGGCTTGAACTGTTGAAAGATTATGATCATACCATTCAATACCATCCTGAAAAAGTGAACGTGGTAGCTGACGCATTGAGTAGAAGATCATATGCAAGTACGAGTGCAATATTGTCAGCACAAAGGCCCATTTTGTGTGACTTGCAAAGGATGTAGATAAAGTTAAAGACTCCAGGGACCCATGTGATGATGGTGAATATACGAGTAGAACCAACTTTAATTGATAAAGTTAAAGCTGCTCAAGCTACAGACCTGGAGCTGATGCGTATGAAGAAGAAAGTGCAAGAAGGTGCTATGCCGGAAGCAAGAATCGATGAAGAAGGAATACTTCGAGTCAACTCTAGACTTTGTGTTCCTAACAACCCTGATTTAAAGTATGAAATCATGATGGAGGCGCACAACACACCGTTTGCAATCCATCCTGGAAGTACCAAAATGTATCATGATCTTCGTCATACATTTTGGTGGAGCAATATGAAAAGAGAGATAGCGTTGTTTATCTCAAGGTGTCTAACTTGTCAACGAGTCAAAGCGGAGCATCAAGTACCAAAAGGTCCATTGCAACCACTTGAAATTCCAGAATGGAAGTGGGAGCACATTACCATGGATTTCGTTACCGGTCTTCCTAGGGTTTCTCAAGGTATTGATGCGATTTGGGTCATTGTTGATAGATTGACCAAGTCTGCTCATTTCTTACCGATACGAGAAACTTATACACTTGAACGTCTTGCTCGTATGTACATAAACGAGATTGTAAGACTGCATGGTATGCCAGTATCCATAGTTTCTGACCGAGACCCAAGATTCACTTCACGATTTTGGGTTAGTTTACAAAAAGCTATGGGCACAGATTTACGATTTAGTTCGGCATATCATCCTCAGACGGACGGACAATCAGAGAGGACTATTCAAACTCTAGAAGATTTATTAAGACTCTGTGTCTTTGACTTCAAGGGAAGTTGGGACAAGTTCTTACCATTGGTGGAGTTTTCCTACAACAACAGTTATCAAGCAAGTATTATCATGGCTCCATTCGAAGCATTGTATGGAAGAAAATGTCGTTCTCCAGTATGCTGGGATGAGGTGGGTGAAGCAACGTTGTTGGGACTGGAGTTGGTACGTATGACTACAGAAAAGATTCAAGCGATCTGACAACGTATAAAAACCTCACAAGATCGACAAAAGAGTTATGTTGATCTTCATCGAAAGGTGGAATTTGATATAGGAGATCATGTGTTCTTACGTGTTGCTCCATGGAAAGGAGTTACGAGATTTAAAAAAAGAGAAAAGCTCAATCCTCGATTCATCGGTCCATTTTTAATCCTCGATCGAGTAAGAACTGTGGCTTATAGACTCGCTTTACCGCCAAGTATGTCTCGTGTTCATAACATTTTTCACATATCCATGTTACGCAAATATGTGGAAGACCCGAACCACATTATTGAGTTAGAACCGGACGAAATAGCGGAGGATTTGACGTATGAAGAAGTTCCTGTTCAAATCTTGGATAAGAAGGAACATATTCTACGCTCCAAGGTTATACCTCAAGTCAAAGTTTTGTGGAGAAACCACGATGTTGAGAAAATGACTTGGGAGTTAGAATCTGAAATAAAATCAAGGTATCCTTACCTCTTCGACATACCAGGTACGTACCCTAATTTCGAGGGCGAAATTTTATAAGAAGGGGAGGTTGTAAGACCCCAATTTTTATAAATAAAGATGAATTTTCTATAAATATCATTTTTGAATATTATGGAGTTAATTTGATATAATGTTATAGTTGTGGGTAATATTTATAAATTTTACAAAGTACGCAAGTTGTTATATAATATTCGATTGGTCGGGAAATATTCGTTTTAACAGGGAATATTCGTACAACGACACAATCATTGGTGGACTCCACAACGAAATTATTGTCGGATTGAGAAAACGACAAAAATATTTTATTAAAAATAACGGCGGAAGTTTTACCATTGATACTGTTGAACTACTCGGTAGTAAAAGTACAGTAATACGTGTGGTTACATAGTAGCACATGGTATTGATTATTAATGCTTATATGAGAAGTCACTCAGTTTGATTCAATTATTGTCAGTTAATAATATGAATTATTTAGCAATAATGACGTTTTGTTTTATTCGTATTATTAACGTAATAAAACAGAAACATCTTTTTATATAAAACAGAAAATTTTATTAAAGTTATTCTATAAATAGAATATTCTGCTACTTAACTACTTCCTTACTTCAGCACTTCTTTAAAACGGTAAGGGGTGTTATTCTTTCTTATTCATGAAGAGAACTGTTGTTATTTCATTATTTATTATTCTGTTGGAATAACCTGTATACGTGGTCTACCCAATACTTAGTGACATTCTTCTATTATTCTGTTGGAGCATCATGTCCGTGTGTTTTACACCGGACCTGGTTCCGTATTTATTATTATTCTGTTGGAACATCCTGTCCGTGTGTTTTACACTGGACCTGGTTCCGTCTTTATTATTATTCTGTTAGAACATCCTGTCTGTGTGTTTTACACCGGACCTGGTTCCGTCTTTATTATTATTCTGTTGGAACATCCTGTCTGTGTGTTTTACACCGGACCTGGTTCCGTCTTTATTATTATTCTGTTGGAATATCCTGTCTGTGTATTTTATGCCGGACCTGGTTCCATTATTTATTATTCTGTGGGAATAACCTGTCTGTGCGGTCTATCGCATGCATGGTGATTACTTTTGTTATTCCATTCTTTATTATACTCAGCTGGTTAAGTTTTGACTTCTATACTCCATAAAATTTGTGGAATATCCTTGATAATTGCGTTTCATCCAGTATCTTTTCATGAAAATATTCTTCTAAGCATTCTTAAATTTTACTCCACAAAGCAGTATCATGTTGACAATTTGGACGTTGTTAATTCTTGGATAAATTAATTCTTGAACTTGTTTTATTGAATTCTTATATCATTGTCATCATCCTCATGTTTATAAAATGTTAAAAGTCATCTGTGGCCTGTAGTGCATAGATGGACTTGGTATGATTATGACCAGGGATTATTCGGTATAATCATGACCGTAATGTTACAAATGATGTGGTAAAAGTCCTCATTGGCCCGTAGTGCGTTGATGGACAGTTGTTGGCATGATCATGACCATTAATGAATACACGAATATCCTTGGCCGTAGTGCAGGGGTGATTCGATGATGTGAATTATTTTATTAAGCTGAGTCCCAGCGATCACAGTGTTGAAAAACCTTTTAAATCATAAAAGATAGTAGAGTTTATTTTCTACTTGACTCTTTTAATGGATTGCTTGTTCCGCTGCAGTTAAACTTGATGTCTATTATATTTTATCAGTTTAACATTGTTGTAGGCTAATGATAATTTATTCTGCATTATCTTAGTCATAATATTTCTTACTGGGCTAGTTGAGCTCACCCTTTCTTTCACTATTCTCTTCAGGAAATGAGAACGTAGCTGGGGCAAGTCGAGGAACGGAGTGATGGTCCGAATGATAGTATTAGTTAGTAGTTCTCACTATTCTATGTAATGGTGTGTTAATAAATGTAATGAGGACTCCTTTTGAGTATGAATACTCTCTAGAAGATAATATTTGTATTCAAACTCATAGTTTATGTTTTGTCGTATTGTACACGACAGTTGTATTAGTAAGTTGTATTTGTATTCTCTACTATGTATCTGACGACTCAAGATGGGTGATGTATACCTAATTTTGGGGGCGTCACAGTATACACCATTGCCTATTCCTAATGAACCTTGGATTGATCTTTCTATGGACTTTGTGTTGGGTTTACCTAGGTCTAAGTATGGTCATGATTTGATATTTGTGGTCGTGGATAGATTTTTAAAAATGGCACATTTTATTCCATGTCATAAAACTGATGATGCATCTCATGTTGCTGATTTGTTCTTTAGAGAGATTGTGCGTTTACATGGTATGCCTAAAATTATTGTTTCTGATAGAGATACAAAGTTCTTAAGTTACTTTTGGAAGACTTTGTGGTATAAATTAGGTACTAAACTGTTATTTTCTACTACATGTCATCCACAAACTGACGGTCAAACTGAAGTAGTAAATATGACTTTGTCAGCATTGTTACGAGCTATCATTAAAAGGAATATCAAGCAATGGGAAGAATGTTTACCAAATGTTGAGTTTGCATATAACCGTTCTGTTCATTCTGCTACTAATTTTTCTCCATTTAAAATTGTATATTATTTTAATCCTTTGACACCATTGGATTTATCACCATTACCTGTTTCTGAATATACTAACATGGATGGAAAGAAAAAGGCTGATCTTGTTATACAGATTCATGAAAAAGCCAGACTAAACATTGAACAGAGGACGAAACTGTTAGGTTTGTAATATTCTTGAACGCAATCAAATTGCACAAAATTAAGAGGAAATGTAAAAAATCAGAGTTTTAAAATTTTACAAACCATATACCCGGATCATCCTTTATGCATAATTATTAATTAAACGAAAATATGAAGAACAAGAATCATACCATTAAAGATTCGAGCTTCCTCAGATACAAGTTTACCTCCAATCCCTTTCGCGTTCAACTTGAATCCACCGGGTTTGATTTCTTCCTTTGATCAACGTTAGCCACCCAAGTGTTTGGCCTCTAGAGGTGATCCACCAAGGAAGAAGAAAGATTCAAGAAGATGGGTATTTGGCAAAACTCTAGTTTTTTTATCTCTCATAGAGAATGGTGTACTCCCCAACAATTAGAATCATGTATGTTGTGAAAAAGTCAGTAACAACTCTGCACACATAATAAGACTCATCTTATTTACAGATGTAAGCAACCCTCCTTAACAATTAAGGAATTGAGCTTTTTTTTTAATTATTTAAACTCTTTTAATTAATTAGGCTCCTAATCTTATTAGGAATAATTAATTAAACTTATATTAATTAATTCTCAAACTTCTTTAGAAATTAAATAATAATAATAGTAAAAATAATAATAAGACTCCTCTTATTAATTTATATTTAATATTTCTAAAATATTAAATAATAAATATTAAGCTATTTATTTTATTCTATCACTATATATTAAATTAAATATACTTAACTTATTATTACAATTATGCCATTAACTTCTTAAATAATTATTCTTCCTTTTATGGTGTGACTCTTTAGGTTCTCCATATTAAACCGGTTGTGAATAAATCAATTAGAACAATTCTAATCTTATTTAAATAAATAAATTAAACTATTAATTTATTTAAATAAATAATATTTATTCTACAATAGGGATAAGCCTCCCCAGCGATCAACGACTTTCCAGATAATATAGATTTCAACATTAATCATAAAATAACCTTTGAGTAAGTAGTTACCATACAATTCAATCCTTCCACCATACAATGTCCCAATTAAATATAAGACATGGAATTACTGTCAAGTCTTATTTTATTTAATTATATGTATTTCGACTCTTAAATGCACAACTCCAAATAATGCAAATTAGAAACTCCTTTCTAATTTCATTTTGCATTGGCCAAGGACTACTGGGTTGTCATTTATCGAATCACATAGGACATTTCTCTTCTTTTACTAGAAGCAGTAGATTCTTTATTGATCATACATTATCTCCATGTGCAACTTATTATACCCAAGCATACCCTTTGATATACCCTAAGGGTCTTAAGGAATAAGTCAAAATATAACTCATCATACATAAAATACTATGATGATCTTAAGTCTAAGGATTACTTGTACTACTATCACTATAGGAATTCCTATTGACAGTCAAGTAAAACTCCATTAGGTATTCCTTAGCGAGCCACATTCAGTGAACTTATTCTCTAATAAGCACCTACATACTTACTTTAGTGTCTCCACACAAATGATCATGAGATCAATCATCCTCATCCAATGAGCAAGCAACGAATGTACCAATCTATCCGGATTCACTAATCCCCAATTTAGTAATTCAACGATTGGGAACTATTTTAGTTTTAAGCTTTCTAAGAATTTAGATCTCATTAGAATGATCATCATCATTATTCTAAAAGTATTGCTTAAAACTATGGGTTTATCACATATTATAAAGCAGCATCATGTAGATAATTAAAATCCTTTAATAAATTAATACTTTTTATTAATAAATGAATAAAATTGTTACAAAGTATATGCATTATCATCAAACATGATTGGCTTGTGTGCATACTACTTTCAATCTCCCACTTGCACTAAAGCCAATAGCTATGGTATCCTATACCCTTCTTCTCTAAGTGACGATTATCCTGCTGTTGGATAACCTTTAGTTAATGGATATGTAATATTGTTCTTGAGAGTCCACTATCTATATAGTGATTTTTCATCTTTCAATGATTCCTATAATCAAATAAAAGTGTAACAACACATGTTTAGATCCAATATGAGACTTAGAAATTAGTCCTAGTTTTGTAATGAACTTTTCATCCAAACAATCAACTTGCAGCTTCATTTATAGCTATATACTTTATTTATATCACTAACCAACAACTCTTTGATATTTGAAACCTTTCTAATTCACTGCACCACTGTTCAAGGTAACTCTTTATCTTAAAGTGGATTTTCTGTCATCTTGGTCTGTCTGAAAAACTTGAGTTTGTTAAGCCCTCTAGTTTTAATTTAGACCCGCCATAAATTTTAATCACATCCTTAGTGTCGGTTAAGTACTTTAAGATGTTTTTCACTGTCTTATAGTGATCTTCTCCAGAATATGACTGATCAACATCAGATCTCGTATATTTCATTATATACATGATTGTCACTCATGCGATCTCTCTTTTCTAGAGTTTATGGGGACTATTAAGAGAGATACACTCCATGATTCATCAACATGAGACATCTCTTGGAGTTTTTCATGCTAAACGACTTTAGCATCAAATGAATATACATTACTTGGGTTAAGCTGAACATCCTTTTAAATCTATCTATATAGATTTTTATCCCCAATTATGACACTCTTCCCAAATCATTCATGGAGGAATGTTTAGATAACTTTATCTTTACTCATTGTAGCATTGGTATGTTATTCCTTATTCGTAGTATATCAACATATAATACTAGGAATGTCATGACGCTCCCACTGACCCTTTTGTAAACACTAGGTTCATTCTTATTTGTGATAAAATCAAACTCTTTTGATTTGTTTCACCAAAATGAATGTTCCATTTTTGAGAAGCTTGCTTCATTCCATTTCTCTGAGTGTCTACAACTCTTACCTCATCATATGTAACTGGATCATCATCTTCTATGATATGTAACTCATCATCATCATCCATGATGAATCCATACCTCCCAGGTATCTTCGGTACTATTCCAGATTTACGATTCGATTGTGGTACAATATGTCTATCTACATGTTCCTCTTATTTAACTTATAGTGCTTTGTGGTTCTTGAACTCTTCAAGATGTATTATCCTCCCACTAGCCCTTTTAATGATAAACATCTTTATCTTAGAAGGCAGCGTGTTTCACAACAAACACCTTTTGCTAAGTAGGATTACAGAACATATACCCTAAACTTACTTTAGGATATCCCACAAATCTATACTTGTCAAATCTTATCCCAAGATTATCCTTTGAAACCTTTTTTACATAAGCTGGATAATCCCTTATCTTAACATACTTAAGATTAGAAATCCTCCTTGTCTATAACTTTTATGGAGTCTTAGGGCCGGATTTTGAGATTACCTTTTTCGTAGATATGCAGCCATTTCTAGGGCATTATCCTAAAAGGATACTGGAATGTCGGTAAAATCATTATGGACCACACCATGTCCAACAATGTATTGTTTTTCCTTTCAGATACATCAATCAATTATTACGTATCAGGAGGCGTCCGTTACGAGAAAACTATTTGAGATGATCTAGAAACTTATTGCACAAGTATTTATTACTTGATCTAATCAAAGAATCTTAATGATTTGCCAATTTATTTCACTTCTGAATTCTTTGAAACTTTCAAATAATTCACACTTGTATTTCAACAAATACATACATTCAACTCTTTGAATGATTATCTCCTTTTCTTATACTAGTTTGTTCAATTTGCAAAATTATTTTCACGTAAGTCAAGTATACAAATTCCATTAAGTAATATTTCAGTTCTATACAAAACATTATTATTATAAATAGAACAATAATTGTTCTTAAATATAATACCAAAGATTTCATTGTCCAACAACAAAATGGAAATAATGTTTCTAAAGAAAACTGGGATACAATAACAACTTATTGACTTAATAGATTTACCCGTAGACAATGTTAAACTATAAGTTTCTATGGCTAATGCATCATCATTTGCTTCATTTCCCACACATAGGATTACTTATCTTTGTTTAGCTTTCTACTTCTGCTTGGTCCCTTCATAAATCTATATTTATGATAACCAAAGTCGGTATTCAATACCCAAATAGATTCTTAACTTAAAAAAAAATTATTTTAAATCATGAACAAAATTATATTTTTAACCGAAACTTCACTAAGCTTCTTCTGGTTAGCCTCTACAAGATATTTCTTACAGTTTCTTTCCAGTGTCCAGGCTTATTACAGTGGAAGCAAAATCCTTTGCTATCCGTATCAGTTTTGTTCTTATTATCCTTTGTTTATGCCTTTTCTATTTACCTTCTTAGAATCGTTCTTCTTTTTAGAAGATCCTTTGGCCCCTCCCAGTAAGACTTGGTCTTTCTTGGTTGGAAAGTGACTCTCAACATTTTTTAACATGTTAAGCAAATCAGCGAAACTGATATCTAGCTTGTTCATATGAAAAATTCACAATAATTGTGAAAGGAGTCCGGGAGTGAGTGCAAGATCAAATCTTGGCACAACTTTCCATCCATGACAAAACCCGTTATCCTAATTTATTCAATCCAATTGATAATATTAAGGACTTATGTCTGTACTGTAGTGTCATCGGTTATTCTAGATCGGAAGAGCTCCTTAGATATCTGATATCTATCAGTCCTATTTTCTTCACCATCAACTACTTGACGTGCAGGAGTATAGTTGGAGCATCCATAGTTTTATACTGACGCTGAAGCTCGTTACTCATGGATGTGAGCATGATGCATTGAGCCAACTGTGCATCATCTTGCCACTTTTTAAAAGTAGCAATCTCTTCTTCAGAGGCATTGTCTGCACAACCATTGCAGGGATAGGCATATTAAGGACATAAGATAGCTTTTCAGCCATGAGAACTATTCTCAAATTCCTTAACCAATCCGTTTAATTCGGTCCGATTAATTTAGCATCTAATATGCTACGCAGTGATAGTAATTTAGACATTATAAAATTCTGTAAATAAATTTGTAATTAATAACATTTTAGTATACATTCGTTTATTAATTACCAAAATAAATTAGGTCTTATATTAAATTGGTATCTCCCACGATTTTTTAAACTATATTACCCTCAATATTTATAGTTCGGCAATATCTAATTAAAGATATGCTAGTGAGAATAATGATCTCATTTCAAATGTATATAACATTGTGTGTGCACAACAAACTATATATAAATAAATAGGTAGACAACTCTTGTTAATTACATCAACTATGCAATTCCTTGTATTTTGCCTCTTAAATCGTAATAGTCAAGTGTGTGCACATCCGAACTAAAATGATTTAAGTTAAGTCAAACCCAGTATTTCCATATAAGTGAAGAGAAAACTACAGCCCTTGTGTGTGCACAACAAAGTAGTAATGTTCAATTCCTTATAAACATCATATGTAATAAAAATAACATCTTAAATATTTAATACTTGCCTTGTGTGTGCACAACAAACTCATATTAAATATTCAATACTCTATTATTTCTATCATGCTAGAAGGCGACATTCGATATTCCAAATATCTTTGAACGTTACAACTTAATATAAAATATTTGAGGGGTTTGTTATTAATTTGTCTCATATTGTTTAGCACGCATGCACATATATATATAAAATACGCTTCATATTAATTAACATGCAAAGCATGTTTGCATAATATATAATATATATAATATAAGCATGCACATATAGAATACTATATTCTACTTGGATTGATTATGAACTTTTATTCTAGTTTGGTTCACTAGAGCCACCAAGTGAACTAAAAGGTCAAATCCTAGGGGTGCTAGAATTAATATTTAAATATAAATATTACATTTAACCCGGGTTCTATTACAAACGGGTCTTCAAGCGCTCCTTGCTCCTTGATCTCCAATTCTTCAAAATTAATTTTAACTATTCCTATTACAAAACTATTTAAAATAAATAGAAACCTTGATCAACAGTCAAGAAAAAATACAAAGGAGGGAGATAGAATTTATATTAAGAAAATAAAATTAGAGAAGACGAGGTACGCAGACCCCATTTAATAAAACCCATACATTCAAGCATCCAATTAAAATAAAATTCAATCACATTGGTTAATAGTCCATAATCAATCTCATTTATTATTATACACATCATCATATGCATCAATAAATAACATTCATCTCATGAATAATAAACATTCAATATATATATTGATATCATTTAATGGGCAAATTTAGTTAGCATAAAATTTAATTTTGAATCAAAATAAACTCCTTTATTTTAATCTAAATTTAAATCAAAATAAACCTCTTTTATTTTAATTTATCCAATTTTGAATAAAATAAACTATTTTATTTTAATCAAATTCTTTAATCAAAATACACTCATTTATTTTAATTAATTATGAAATCCAATTCCAACTAAAAAAAACTCATTTATTAAAAGAAACACGAATTCTCTTTTCTATTCACAAATAAACTCTTTTATTTTGAATAATATGAAATCTTATTCCATATCTAAATAAACTCTTTTATTTAAGGAAATACGGATTCTCTTTCCTATTCACAAATAAACTCATTTATTTTGAATAATATGAAATCTTATTTCATATCTAAATAAACTCCTTTATTTAAGGAAACATAAAATTCAATTTTAACTCCAATTAATTATCATGGAATCTAATTCTAACTCTAATTAGTTAGCATGAAATCTAATTTTAAGATTAAAATAAACTCTTTTATTTTAATATTAAAATAAACCTTTTATTTTAAGATTAAAATAAACTTTTTAATTTAATTATAAAATAATTAAGAATAATATATATATATATATATATATATATATATATATATATATATATATATATATATATATTACTTTAACGCAACCTTGAAACAAGCAACATGTCCAGGTAATTGATTTATATAATATATATAATATTAACCTGCAACAGGATTGATAATATATGAAAGTTAATCTGTGAATCATCTTTTGAAAACAGGATCATATATATACTAACCACGGAATCACGCAGCGAATTCACGATTTATTTTTATACAACAAATTGTGCCCAATTAAATTATTCTAAACACATATCAATATACATGTCAAATTAAAACAATTAATAATTCGCATAAAAGTTTGGCTCTGATACCACTGTTAGGTTTGTAATATTCTTGAACGCAATCAAATTGCACAAATTAAGCAGAAACGTGAAAAATCAGAGTTTTAAAATTTTACAAACTATATACCCAGATCATCCTTTATGCACAATTATTAATTAAACGAAAAATATGAAGAACAAGAATCATACCCTTGAATATTCGAGCTTCCTCAGGTACAAGTTCACCTTCAATCCTTTTCGAGTTCAACTTGAATCCACCGGGCTTGGTTCCTTCCTTTGATCAACGTTAGCCACCTAAGTGTTTGGCCTCTAGAGGTGATCCACCAAGGAAGAAAAGAGATTCAAGAATATGGGTATTTGGCAAAATCCTAATTTTTCTATCTCTCATAGAAAATGGTGTACTCTCTAACAATTAGAATCATGTCTGTTGTGAAAAAGTCAGCAACAACTCTGCTGTGACACCCCCAAATTCGGACACTTTGATCTCACAGATTTGGTGTTCACTGTCCAATTAAATCATAACTAACTACCCATAAACAAAGGATGTAATTAAACTCAAAAGCTTAAACAATCAATCTCCCATTAAAGGGTTACATTATTTAAAATAAATCTCAGGTCATCTAACCTTTATTACAATCATCAGCGGAAAAATTAAAACATGAAAATAAATAAATCTATTACATAAGCTTCATAAATAAAATATAAATTAATCGTTGTCGTCTAATCAAGCACTTTGTTCTTGCCCTTACTTGTAGAAAGTTCTTCAAACTTCGTAACCTCATCTGCATTATTTTGTGCAAGAGTGAGCAAACAATTGCCCACAAGAAGGATAATATACAATAACATTTTATGAATGACAATTAACTGAGCTTTCAATGGTAAAGTATTCTTACCGGAACAAGAAACTTTAATTCAACAGCTATGAGTTCAAAGGAATAATGAACGTTTATGTGACGCCCCCAAAATAGGTATACATCACCCACTCTGAGTCGCCAAATACATGGTATAGAAATAAATACAACTTTATTAAAATAATTATCGTGCAAAATACGACAACACAAATACTGTGAGTTTAAATACAAATATTATCTTCTAGACAATATCCACACTCAAATAAGTCCTCATTACAATTATTCAAACACTATTTTACAGAAATAGTGAGGACTGCTAAAACATCTTTCTAGAACCATCACTCCATACCCCGACTAGATCCTGCTATGTTCTCACCTCCTGAGAAGAAAAATGGAACAAAAAGAAAAAGAGTGAGCTCAACTAGCCCAGTAAAGAATATTATGACTAAGATAATATACAACAAATTATCATTAGTCTTCAACAGGGAAAAATCTGATAAAATATAATAGAAAATAAATTTTAGATCAACAACTGCAGCAGAAACAACAATTCATTAGAAGAGTCAAGTAGAGAATGAGTTCTACTATCTTCTAAGATTTAAAAGTCCATCATCAATATTTTATCCCTGTAACATCAATCAATATACATCTTTAATCAAATATTCATCTTTGCATTACAGGCCAAAGATATTCATTTGTATCACCAGTTGGTCATGTTCATCTCAACACCTGTTCATCTTTGCACTACGGGCCAAAGATATTCATCAGATAATAACTCATCTTTGCACTACATGCCAAAGATATTCTGTAATATTATTATTTAATACCGAGGATGATGAAAAATATTTTAAAGAAAACGAATCCAGTGAGACAGAATGACAAATAGTAGGGATTCGTATAACAATTTATTCAAGATCAATAATACTTTATAATAACCAATTGTGAAGCAGAATTCAAAAATAAAGATCAAAATATGGATACAATCAAAGATAGTAACCATAATAGACATGTGAGACCCCAGATTTTATGAATAAATATTTAATTTTCTCGAAATAATTTTTTTAAATATTATGGTGTAGATTTGATATAATGTTATAGTTGTGGGTAGTATTTATAAATTTTACAAAGTACGTAAGTTGTTGTATAATATTCGATTGGTCGGGGAATATTCTTTTTGTCGGAGAATATCCGTACGACGGTACAATCATTGGTGGACCCCGCAGCGGAATTATTGTCGGATTGAGAAAACGACAAAAATATTTTATAAAAATAAATGCAGAAGTTTTACCGTTAATACTGTTGAACTACTCGGTAGTAAAAGTACAGTAATACGCGTGGTCGCATAGTAGCACACTGTATTGATTATTGATGTTTACGTGATAAGTCACTCAGTATTGTTCAATCGGGTATTCGGGACACTTTTTGTGTCAGAGTACTATTCACGGGTTACTATTCATCTAAATTACTATTCACCTGAATATTATTCACTCGGGTATGTGGGGTATTTTTCGTGTTCGAGTTACTATTCACGAGTTACTATTCACGGGTTACTATTCACCCGATTATTATTCACTCTAGTATTATTCACTCGGGTATTTGGGACACTTTTTGTGTCGGGATACTATTCACAGGGTACTATTCTCGAAGTACTATTCACGGGATACTATTCACCCGAAAAATATATTTTTTTTCGGTCCAAATTATTTTTGAGTACAATATTATTCCATGAAGAGATGTGCTAATTTTTCAGACCGTTGGTTGAAATTATAATAAAGGTGATAAGTTTTGTTTTATTGGTATTATTAATGTAATAAAACAGAAAAACTTTTTATATAAAACAGAATAATTTTATAAAGTTATTCTATAAATAAAATATATTATATTTTATTATGCATAGTACCTGCATAGTGTTTGCATCGTAAAATCTTTTATAAAGTTATTCATTTTATTAGATTATAAATAGAATATATTATATTTTATTTAAAAGATTTTGCTTTAAATATGGACCGTCAGATTAAAGTAAATCAATCTGGACCGTTCATGGGTTAGTTACTATTCATTCTATTTTCCTATAAATAGAAGCTTATTCCTTCATTATTTCTTACGAATTCACTGAAACTCTAGAGAGATAAACTATAGAGAAAGTTCTTCTTCTATAATCTTGAGCGTATTTCTTTAGAGTTTAAGAAAGCTTTGAGCGTAGTGCAAGTTTTTTTTGAGTATATCCTCAACCTACTAGTCGGAGTACTCTTCTTTCAAAGGTAGGGAATATTATTTGTTGTACCCGTAAGGGTTATTATTACTTTTGTATTCATGAAGAGAACTTCTGTTATTCCATTCTTTATTATTCTGCTGGAATAACCAGTATACGCGGACTACCCTATACTTGGTGACATTCTTCTATTATTCCATCTTTATTATTATTCTGTTGGAATATCCTGTCTGTGCGTTTTACGCCGGACCTGGTTCCGTCTTTATTATTATTCTGTTGGAATATCCTGTCTGTGTGTTTTACACCGGACCTGGTTTCGTCTTTATTATTCTGTTGGAATATCTTGTCTGTGTGTTTTACACCGGACCTGGTTCCGTCTTTATTATTATTCTGTTGGAATATCCTGTCTGTGTGTTTTACACCGGACCTGGTTTCGTCTTTATTATTCTGTTGGAATATCTTGTCTGTGTGTTTTACACCGGACCTGGTTCCGTCTTTATTATTCTGCATTTATGATTCTGTTGGAATAACCTGTCTATGCGAAGTACCGCATGCATGGTGATTTCTGTTGTTATTCCATTCTTTATTATTCTGTTGGAACATCCTGTCGGTGTGAATTTCACCTGACCTGGTTCCGTTATTATTATTCTGTTGGAATAATCTGTCTATGCGAAGTACTGCATGCATGGTGATTTCTTTTGTTATTCCATTCGTTATTATACTCAGTTGGTTAAAATTTTGACTTCTATACTCCATGAAATTAATAGAATATCCTTGATATTTGCGCTTCATCCAGTATTTTTTATGCAAATATTCTTCTGAGCATTCTTAAATTTTACTCTACAAAGCAGTATCATGTTGACAATTTGGGCGTTATCAGTTCCTAGACAAATTAATTCTTGAACTTGTCTAATTGAATTCTTATATCATTATCATCATCCTCGTGTTTATATTTATTGAAAGTCATCTGTGGCCTGTAGTGCATAGATGGACTTGGTATGATTATGACCAGGGACTATTCGGTATAATCATGACCGTAATGTTACAGATGATGTGAAAATTAAAAGTCCTCATTGGCCCGTAGTGCATTGATGGACAGTTTTTGGTATGATTATGGCTATGGATTCTCTTCGGCCAAGGGAGCAAAGATGAATTGTTTTATGGCATGATCAGGACCGTTGATGAAAACATGATTATCTTTGGCCCGTAGTGCATGGATAATTCGTGGTCGTGATACTAAAGAATATCCTTGGCCTGTAGTGCAGGGATAATTTAAAGATGTGAATTATTTATTGAGCTGAGTCTCAGCGATTAAGTTGATGAAAAACTTTTTAAATCATAAAAGATAGTAGATTCTATTCTCTACTTGACTCTTTTAATGGATTGCTTGTTTCGCTGCAGTTAAACTTGACGTCTATTGTATTTTATCAGTTTAACATTATTGAAGGCTAATGATAATTTATTATGTATTATCTTAGTCATAATATTTCTTACTGGGCTAGTTGAGCTCACCCTTTCTTTCACTGTTCTCTTCAGGAAATGAGAACGTAGCTGGGACGAGTCGGGGAATGGAGTGATGGTCCGGATGATAGTATTAGCTAGTAGTCCTCACTATTCTGTTAAATAGTATGACAATAAATGTAATGAGGACTTATTCTGAGAGTGGATATTGTCTAGAAGACAATATTTGTATTTAAACTCACAGCATATGTTTTGTCGTATTTTACACGACTGCTATATTATTAGTTTGTATTTGAATTTTGTACCATGTATTTGGCGACTCAAGATGGGTGATGTATACCTAATTTTGGGGGCATCACAGTTGGTATCAAAGCTTAGGGATATGATCCCTGGCTAGGAAGTGAGAATAGAACTAGGAGGGGAGAGACGGAGAATTCTTTCGCTAGTATGACCTACCTAAGTTTATTTGGTATTTAATTGGTCGGTCAGAGTATAGAGATAATATGTGACATGTTATAAATTAACCCTTGTTTTGTGATAGTGTTTGAAAATTGTATATGAAAATGCTGAGATAAGCAATGAAGCACATGAGACCGTTGAGTTAGCTCAACCAAAAGGTAACGACCAACAACACGATAATAATCATACCGGTGGCAACGGCCATCGGAGCAATGATAACCATCGTGGGGGAAATTATCATGCCAAGAATGGTAACCACTTCGGTGGTAATCAAGATAATAGAAGTGGAAATTTTAAGAAAAGAAGGTCATTTAGCTCGATTTTGTCGTATAGTGAAGTCAAGTCCAGATGGGATAGTGATGCCAAAGGATGTCTCAGACAAGTTAAAGCCAATAGTTTAATTGAGAGCGTTTATCAAGGAACCCGAACGAGGTTATTACGGGTAAGTTAATCATAAGCTCTTGTGAAGTCTATACCTTATTAGATACCGGTTCTACTCATTCTTTTATCTCTCTTGCTTGCGCTCAACGTTTAAATTTGACCCCAGGAAAATTAGACTTTGACTTATTAGTTGAAACTTCGATAGTAGAAACCTTCGTTACCTCCACTGTTTATAGATCTTGTTGATTCAAATTGACACTTTCACGTTACCTGTCGATCTTATCTCTTTGAAAATACTTGCCTTTGATGTGATTTTAGGAATCGATTGGTTAACTACTCATCATGCTTTTCGTAAGGTTGTTAACTTTCATACTCCTAACCAACCTGTTATGCGAATTCAAGCAACCAAACTACTAAAGTCAATCATTGTCATATCAAGTCATAAGTAAAGAGCCTTGAGCCTTTCGCTGTTGACTTCCTTGTGTGGAATGCACCGAAGCCAAACTTTCCATAGGGGACGTTGTGAATAACGGTGGCAAGTTGATAGGTATCAACGTGACGTGCTATCCGAGTCTTGGATGAGAGTCACAGTTTTGAATGATATTTCTATTGTTAATAAATTTGACGTATTCTTGAAGACTTCCTAGCCTACCCCTAGAGCGTGAAATCGAATTTTGTATTGACCCCAGTACAAAACCCATTTCTTAAACCCTCAAAATTTTCTTTACTTAAAACGAACTTATCATGCGCCGACGTTGGCTCGAGCTGTTAAAGATTACGATCGTACCATTCAATATCATCGTGAAAAAATGAACGTGGTAGCTGACGCGTTGAGTAGAAGATCGTATGCGTTTACAAGTGCGAATATACGAACCCACGTGAAGATAATGAATATATGAGTAGAATCAACTTTAATCGATAAAGTTAAAGCCGCTCAAGCTACATACTCAGAGCAGATGAATGAAGAAGGTTCAAGAGGGTGTTATTCTAGAAGCAAGAATCGACGAAGAAAGGAAATCTCAACCCTCGATTTAATTGGTCCATTTGAAATTCTCGATCGAGTAGGAACTATGGCTTATAGACTCGTTTTACCGCCAAGTATATTGCGTGTTCAGAACGTTTTTTTACGTATCGATGTTACGTAAATATGTGAACGACCCAAACCACATTATTAATTTAGAACCAGACGAGATAACGGATGATTTAACGTATGAGGAGATACGTGTTAAAATCTTGGATAAGAAGGATCGTATTCGACGCTCAAAGGTTATACCTCAAGAATTAGAATCTGAAATAAAGTCAAGGTATCCTCACCTCTTCGGCATATCAGGTACGTACGTAAATTTCGAGTGCAAAATTCCATAAGGAGGGAAGATTGTGAGACCCCAGATTTTATGAATAAATATTTAATTTTCTCGAAATAATTTTTTTGAATATTATGGTGTAGATTTGATATAATGTTATAGTTATGGGTAGTATTTATAAATTTTGCAAAGTACGCAAGTTGTTGTATAATATTCGATTGGTCGGGGAATATTCTTTTTATCGGGGAATATCCGTACGACGGTACAATCATTGGTGGATCCCACAACGGAATTATTGTCGGATTGAGAAAATGATAAAAATATTTTATGAAAATAACGGCGGAAGTTTTACAGTTAATACTGTTGAACTACTCAGTAGTAAAAGTACAGTAATACGCGTGGTAGCATAGTAGCACACAGTATTGATTATTGATGTTTACGTGATAAGTCACTCAGTATTGTTCAATCGGGTATTCGGGACACTTTTTGTGTCGGAGTACTATTCACGAGTTATTATTCACGGGTTACTATTCATCTAAATTATTATTCACCCGAATATTATTCACTCGGGTATGTGGGGTATTTTTCGTGTTCGAGTTACTATTTACGAGTTACTATTCACGGGTTACTATTCACCCGATTACTATTCATTCTAGTATTGTTCACTCGGGTATTTGGGACACTTTTTGTGTTGAGATAGTATTCACAAGGTACTATTCCCGAAGCACTATTCACGGGATACTATTCACCCAAAAAATATATTTCTTTTCGGTTCAAATCATTTTTGAGTACAATATTATTCCATGAAGAGATGTGCTAATTTTTCAGACCGTTGGTTGAAATTATAATAAATGTGATAAGTTTTGTTTTATTGGTATTATTAATGTAATAAAACAGAAAAGCTTTTTATATAAAACAGAATACTTTTATAAAGTTATTCTATAAATAGAATATATTATATTTTATTATGTATAGTGTTTGTATAGTACCTGCATAGTGTTTGCATAGTAAAATCTTTTATAAAGTTATTCATTTTATTAGATTATAAATAGAATATATTATATTTTATTTAAAAGATTTTGCTTTAAATATGGACCGTCAGATTAAAGTAAATCAATCTGGATCGTTCATGGTTTAGTTACTATTCATTCTATTTTCCTATAAATAGAAGCTCATTCCTTCATTATTTCTTACGAATTCACTGAAACTCTAGAGAGATAAACTATAGAGAAAGTTCTTCTTCTATAATCTTGAGCGTATTTCTTTAGAGTTTAAGAAAGCTTTGAGCGTAGTGCAAGTTTTCTTCGAGTATATCCTCAACCTACTAGTCGGAGTACTCTTCTTTCAAAGGTAGGAAATATTATTTGTTGTACCCGTAAGGGTTATTATTACTTTTGTATTCATGAAGAGAACTTTTGTTATTCCATTCTTTATTATTCTGCTGGAATAACCATTATACGCGGACTACCCTATACTTGGTGATATTCTTCTATTATTCCATCTTTATTATTATTCTATTGGAATATCCTGTCTGTGCGTTTTACGCCGGACCTGGTTCCGTCTTTATTATTATTCTGTTGGAATATCCTGTCTGTGTATTTTACACCGGACCTGGTTCCGTCTTTATTATTCTGTATTTATGATTCTGTTGGAATAACCTGTCTATGCGAAGTACCGCATGCATGGTGATTTCTGTTGTTATTCCATTCTTTATTATTCTGTTGGAACATCCTGTCGGTGTGAATTTCACCTGACCTGGTTCTGTTATTATTATTCTGTTGGAATAACCTGTCTATGCGAAGTACCACATGCATGGTGATTTTTTTTGTTATTCCATTCGTTATTATACTCAGTTGGTTAAAATTTTGACTTCTATACTCTATGAAATTAATGGAATATCCTTGATATTTGCTCTTCATCTAGTATTTTTTATGCAAATATTCTTCTGAGCATTCTTGAATTTTACTCTACAAAGCAGTATCATGTTGATAATTTGGGCGTTATCAGTTCCTAGACAAATTAATTCTTGAACTTGTCTAATTGAATTCTTATATCATTATCATCATCCTCGTGTTTATATTTATTGAAAGTCATCTATGGCCTGTAGTGCATAGATGGACTTGGTATGATTATGACCAGGGACTATTCGGTATAATCATGACCGTAATATTACAAATGATGTGAAAATTAAAAGTCCTCATTGGCCCGTAGTGCATTGATGGATAGTTTTTGGTATGATTATGGCTATGGATTCTCTTCGGCCAAGGGAGCAAAGATGAATTGTTTTATGGCATGATCAGGACCGTTGATGAAAACACGATTATCTTTGGCCCGTAGTGCATGGATAATTCGTGGTCATGATACTAAAGAATATTCTTGGCCTGTAGTGCAGGGATAATTTAAAGATGTGGATTATTTATTGAGCTGAGTCTGAGCGATTAAGTTGATGAAAAACTTTTTAAATCATAAAAGCTAGTAGATTCTAGTCTCTACTTGACTCTTTTAATGGATTGCTTGTTCCGCTACAGTTAAACTTGATGTCTATTATATTTTATTAGTTTAACATTGTTGAAAGCTAATGATAATTTATTATGTATTATCTTAGTCATAATATTTCTTACTGGGCTAGTTGAGCTCACCCTTTCTTTCACTGTTCTCTTCAAGAAATGAGAACGTAGCTGGGACGAGTCGGGGAATGGAGTGATGGTCCGGATGATAGTATTAGCTAGTAGTCCTCACTATTATGTTAAATAGTGTGACAATAAATATAATGAGGACTTATTCTGAGAGTGGATATTGTCTAGAAGACAATATTTGTATTTAAACTCACATCATATGTTTTGTCGTATTTTACACGACTGTTGTATTATTAGTTTGTATTTGAATTTTGTACCATGTATTTGGCGACTCAAGATGGGTGATGTATACCTAATTTTGGGGGCGTCACAAGACATCTTGGACAAAAAGGGAAAATTTTATTTTTTTGTGAATAGCGTCGTATTTGTGAATAGTGCCGTATACGTGAATAGTGCCGTATACGTGAATAGTAACTCCGACACAAAAAGTTCTAAATTTAATAAAAAGTTCAAACTAATATTTTGGCATAATGATATCGAAAGAAATAATATCATTTACGAAAAAAAAATAACATCCCTTACCTCAAAATAACGGTACTTCTGACTGAATTTTGCATATAGTGCTGACAGAAACTTGTACTGAATAGCAACTCTCAAAGTATCAAAATACTCACAAAATACACTCAATAATCTAGAGAGAAAGAAAACTTGTTTCTGGTGTGATTTTCAATTCTAACCTAAGCGTCTATTTATAGGAAAATACTAGAACGCCATAGGAGACTAAAATAATAAAATAATAATTTATTTCATTTTTTCTCTTATGCAACCTAAGTTGCCAACAAAGACCAGCCACCTTTGAACCAAAAATCAGAAGCCCACATGTTTTCAAACAAGAGTGGGTCCCACTCATAATTTTAATAAAAATTATTTTATTTTCTGAAACTTCAGTAATTCATAAAAAAAGCCCATTTATCAGAAAAATATGAATTTTATGTCCATTCCACACGAAATCGAATTCTCTACAACTTTGTAGCTTTAAGTTTTTCCAAATTCCAAACAGAAAATATCCGAAATCCACAAACGAATAATTTTTAACACTTCTAAAAATTCATAACAAATCATTCGTTCATTTTTAAAAGTTTAAAATTTATGAATATATACTCAACTTATATATGTATAACATATCCAAAAATCACAATGATCCAACGGTTTGATTAAAATTATAACTTACGCAGTAGAGCTTTAAGAATACCAATTTGATCTTTTAATACCTCCAATCTGACAAAATACTGATAAAATACCTTAACACTAATTCCTTCATTTATAACCACATAAATAAATCCATCATTTGTATCTATATCAAATAAATATTTTCTCAATAATTAATTATTCACAAATAATATTACAGAATCACAATTATGACAACCAGGTCATTCTCAGGAAAGAGGGGGCTTTCCAATAAGGATTTCTCCTTACTGGCGCGCAATTAGGTGACCAAACCTTTCCTTAGACAAAACTTTCTAGACATTGCCAATAATGCTATCTAATAATATTATTCAAATAATATGAATTATTGATCTGATAATGGAAAATACTGTGCAGTGACAATTATTGAAACAACAATAATATAAAATATCAACGTAGCAATTATTGAATCAATAAAATAAAATATTGAACAGTAATTACTGTAACAATTATTGAGTAGTGTCTTCTTACGTAAGAATCAATAATTGGTGCAATACCGTGTGCTACTGTGTTTTCACCGCCGGGTATTCTAACAGTATTAACGGTAACAACTACGCCGTTATTTATAAACAACTTATACTTATCATTTTCTTCATCCAATCGCTTTCCGTTATGGGGCCCACACAAGGTTGCGTCGTCGTGCGAATATTCCCCGACAGCAAGAATATTCCACGACTAAATGAATATTCACCGATAAAAATGAATATTTTATAACTACTTGCTTATTTAAAATATTTGCGCATTTTACCCATAACTAACCACATTAATCAAATCAACCCTTACTATTTCAAAATAATAAACAGAGGAAATTTAATTTCATTTAATAATAAGTTGGGGTCTTACAGCCTCCCCTCCTTATGAAATTTTGTCTTCGAAATTGACGTACGTACCTGATGTTTCAAAAAGGTGAGGATACCTCACTTTCATTTCTGATTCTAACTCCCAGGTCATTTCTTCAATAGCATGATTTCTCCACAAAACCTTTACTTGTGGTATAACCTTTGTGTGTAGGACATGCTCTTTCCTATCTAAGATCTTAACAGGTACCTCCTCGTACGTTAAATTTTCAGCTATCTCGTCCGGTTCTAACTCAATAATGTGATTCTGGTCCTTCACATATTTACGAAGTATAGATATGTGAAAAATATTATGAACACGAGACATGCTTGGAGGTAATGCGAGTCTATAGGCCACATTTCCTATTTGGTCAAGAATTTCAAATGGACCAACAAATCTTGGATTGAGCTTTTCTCTCTTTCTAAATCTTGTAACTCCCTTCCATAGAGCAATACGTAACAGTACATGATATATTAAATTCCACGTCCTTTCAATGAAGATTAGCATAATTCTTTTGTCGATCATGTGCCGTTTGTATACGTTGTCGAATCATTTGGATCTTCTCTGTAGTCATTTGTACCAATTCTGGTCCCAACAACGTTGCTTCACCCATCTCGTCCCAGCATACTGGAGAACGACATTTTCTTCCATACAACGCCTCGAATGGAGCCACACCTATACTTGTTTGATAACTGTTGTTGTAGGAGAATTCCACCAATGGTAGGTACTTATCCCAACTCCCTTTGAAATATAAGACACAGAGTCTTAACAGATCTTCAAGAGTTTGAATAGTCCTTTCTGATTGTCCGTCCGTTTGAGGATGGTATGCCGAACTGAATCGTAAATCCGTGCCCATAGCTTTCTGCAAGCTAACCCAAAATCGTGAAGTGAATGTTAGGTCACAATCCGAAACTATTGATACTGGCATGCCATGCAATCTCATAATCTCATTCACGTACATATGAGCAAGACGTTCAAGGGAATAAGTCTCTCGTATAGGCAAAAAATGAGCAGACTTGGTTAATCTATCCACAATAATCCAAATCGCATCTATGCCTTGAGAAACCTTGGGAAGACCCGTAATGAAATCCATGGTAATGTGTTCCCACTTCCATTTTGGGATCTCAAGTGGTTGCAATAGACCCTTTGGCACTTGATGCTCCGCCTTTACAAGTTGACAAGTTAAACACCTAGAGATAAACTCTGCGATCTCTCTCTTCATATTGCTCCACCAAAATGTATATCGAAGATCATGATACATTTTGGTACTTCTAGGATGGATTGTAAACGGTGTATTGTGTGCCTCCATCATGATTCTATGCTTTAAGTCAGAATAGTTAGGAACACAAAGTCTGGAGTTGACTCGAAGTATTCATTTTTCATCGATTCTTGCTTCTGGAATAGCACCTTCTTGCACTTTCTTCTTCATACGCATCAGCTCCATATCCGTAGCTTGAGCAGCATTAACTTTATCGATTAAAGTCGGTTTTACTAGTATATTTGGTATCATCACGTGGGTACTTGGAGCCTTTACCTCTATCTCTATCCTTTGCAAGTCATACAAAATGGGCCTTTGTGTTGACAATATCGCACTCATACCCGCATATGATCTTCTACTCAATGCGTCAGCTATCACGTTTGCTTTTCCAGGATGATATTAGATGGTATGGTTGTAATCTTTCAACAGCTCGAGCCAACGTCGTTGCCGCATGTTGAGTTCCTTTTGGGTGAAGAAATATTTTAGGCTTTTATGATCCGTATAGATCTCCACTTTCTCCCCATACAGGTAGTGTCTCCAAATCTTCAACGCGAAAATGACTGCTGCCAACTCTAGATCATGAGTATGATAATTTCTCTCATATTCTTTGAGTTGTCGCGAGGCATAGGCTATGACTTTCTCATGTTGCATGAGAACACATCCTAACCCTTTTTTCCTGAAGCATCGCTGTAGATAACAAATCCATCTGAACCAGATGGTATTGTTAGAACAGGTGCCGAAATGAGTCTCCTCTTGAGCTCTTGGAAACTCTTCTCACATTCCTCGCTCCACACGAATTTTGTATCTTTTCGAGTCAGCTGAGTTAACGGAGTGGAGATTCGAGAAAATCCTTCCATAAATCTCCGATAATAACCAACTAAGCCCAGAAAACTACGTATTTCAGTCATCGACTTCGGTTGCTCCCAACTTTGGATTGCTTCAATCTTCGCTGGGTCAACAGATACTCCATGTTTTGACACCACGTGTCCAAAGAATGCTACTTCCTCAAGCCAGAACTCACATTTCTTCAACTTGGCATATAGCTTGTTATCGCGAAGCCTTTGGAGTACTAGCTTCAAATGGTGCTCATGATCTTTACGGCTTTTGGAATAGATGAGGATGTCATCGATAAAGACAACAACGAACTGATCTAAATATTCCTTGAATACCCGGTTCATCATATCCATGAAAGCAGCGGGAGCATTAGTCAATCCAAAAGACATGACTAAGAATTCATAATGCCCGTACCGAGTTCTAAAGGCAGTCTTTGGAATATCCTCAGTTTTAATCTTCAGCTGATGATATCCAGAACGAAGATCGATCTTTAAAAAGAATTGTGCTCCTTACAACTGGTCGAATAGGTCATCAATACGAGGTAGCGGATACCTATTCTTGATGGTGACATGGTTTAATTCTCGATAGTTAATACAAAGTCGCATACTCCCGTCTTTCTTCTTTACGAATAAAATAGGAGCACCCCAAGGAGACGTACTAGGACGAATGAAATCGATGTCTAACAACTCCTGTAATTGGACTTTTAACTCCTGAAATTCAATAGGAGCCATTCGATATGGGATTTTAGAAATGGGCTTTGTACCGGATTCAAGGTCAATAAAGAATTCAACTTCACGTTCTGGGGGTAGACCAGGAAGTTCTTTAGGAAATATGTCAGGAAATTCACTAACAACAGAAATTTTATTCAAATCTGACGTGTCTTTATTCAGATCCATAACATGGGCTAAGAAAGCTTGACATCCGTTTTTCAATAAACGAATAGCTTTATGGTTGGATATGACAATGATTGATTTTAGTGGTTTAGTTGCTTGAATTTGCATAACAGGTTGGTTAGGAATATGAAAACTAACAATCTTACGAAAGCAATCAATTTTGGCATTATGAGTGGTTAACCAATCAATTCCTAAAATCACATCAAAAGCAAGTATATTTTAAGAAATAAGATCAACAGGTAATGTGATGGTGCCAACTTGGATTAAACAAGATTTATAAACTGTAGATGTAATGAAAGTTTCTCCTAACGGAGTCTCCACAGATAGGTCAAAGTCTAATTTCTCCGGAGTCAAGTTTAAACGTTGAGCACAAGCAGGAGAGATAAAAGAATGGGTAGAACCGGTATCTAGTAAAGTATAAACTTCGCAAGAATTCAAGATTAGCTTACCCGTGATCACCTCGTTCGGGTTTCTCGCGTTTTGGCCAGTCACGACAAACACTCTTCTAGGAATCGCTGATTTTGACTTATCCGAGACAGCTTTTGGAGTCACCATCCCTGCTGAACTTGGTCTTGCTATAGAATACTCTCGAGCTATATGACCCTCCTTTCCACAGTTATAACATACCTTGGATTGTTGTGGGCAGTTTGGGCTGATGTGTCCTTCTTTCCCGCATTTGTAACATACGACCGGTGGTCGTTCTCCTCCCCTAGAAACAGTTGATGTTTGTGCTGTCGTCTTCACATTATCATTGTTGTACCTTCTCTTCTTGAAATCTCCTCCCGACTCGCTTCTTCTATTTCCAAGGCCACGATTACCACCAGAGTGATTACCGTTTTTGTCTGTATTCCTTCCTCCCCGCTGGTTATCATTGCTCCGATGACTGCTATCATCGGTCTGACCCTGGTTGTTGTCCCTCGGTTGAACATACTCATTATCTCGCTCTAATAATTGAGCCCTGTTTACAACATCTAAATATAAAGAAAATTTATGAGAGATAAGATATTGCCGAATCTCAGGTTTTAGACCTCTCAAAAACATCCTTGTCATACGTTTCTCGTTCTCCACCAAATGAGGTGCAAACCTGGATAACTCCGCGAACTTCGCCTCGTACTGGGACACCGTCATGTTGTTTTGTTCTAGTCTAATAAACTCTACCTCCTTCATATGACGAATACTTTCAGGAAAGTACTTGTCATTAAATAGTTTCTGAAACGTTTCCCGAGACATGCTGAGTGCAGTTGGATGGGTATGTTTCACAGATTTCCACTAGTAATCTGCCTCATTACGGAACATAAAAGTGGCGAATGGAACCTTATGTTCCTCCGTGCATCCCAATATATCGAATATCTTGGTAATTTTCTTGACCCACGTCTCCGCCTTAATCGGATCTGGCTTTCCCCAGAATTCTGGTGGTTCCAACTCTTTGAACTGCTTGGCAATGACAAACCGCGCGTTGCTATCATTTTTACCCGTATTCTGCACACGAGTCTCCCTCGTCTGATTTTGTATGAACTGTAAAAAACTCCTAAACATTCCATCATTCATCGTTTGCTCGGTAACGTTGTTTACATGAGAAATATTGCCTTCCTGTTGCACGTTCTCCTGGTTTGTGACTAAAGGTTGTTCCACAGTCTCATATACTCCATTGTTAACGTTCTCGGCTGCCATTCTCAAATACTACCATAAAACAAGGGTTAATTAAACAAATTAACATATCACATAATATCTTTATATTATGACCAACCAACAAATAAGCTTAGGTAGGACACACTAGCGAAGGATTTACTCGTCTCTCCCCTCCTAGCCCTATTCCCCGATCTTCGCCAGAGACCATCCCCCTAAGCTCTAATACTAACTGTGTCGCCCCCAAAATAGGTATACATCACCCATTCTGAGTCGCCAAATACATGGTACAGAAAAAAATACAACTTCATTAAAATAATTATCGTGCAAAATACGACAACACAAATACTGTGAGTTTAAATACAAATATTATCTTCTAGACAATATCCACACTCAAATAAGTCCTCATTATAATTATTCAAACACTATTTTACAAAAATAGTGAGGACTGCTAAAACATCTTTCTAGAACCATCACTCCATATCACGACTAGATCTTGCTATGTTCTCACCTCCTGAGAAGAAAAATGGAACAAAAAGAAAAAGGGTGAGCTCAACTAGCCCAGTAATGAATATTATGACTAAGATAATATACAACAAATTATCATTAGTCTTCAACAGGGAAAAATCTGATAAAATATAATGGATAATAAGTTTTAGATCAACAACTGCAGCGGAAACAACAATTCATTAGAAGAGTCAAGTAGGGAATGAGTTCTACTATCTTCTAAGATTTAAAAGTCCATCATCAATATTTTATCCCTGTAACATCAATCAATATACATCTTTAATCAAATATTCATCTTTGCACTACAGGCCAAAGATATTCATTTGTATCACCAGTCGGTCATGTTCATCTCAACACCTGTTCATCTTTGTACTACGGGCCAAAGATATTCATCAGATAATAACTCATCTTTGCACTACAGGCCAAAGATATTCAGTAACATCATCATTTAAGACTGATGATGATGAAAAATATTTTAAAGAAAATGAATCCAGTGAGACAGAAGGACAAATAGTAGGGATTCGTATAACAATTTATTCAAGATCAATAATACTTCATAATAACCAATTGTGAAGCAGAATTTAAAAATAAAGATTAAAACATGGATACAATCAAAGATAGTAACCATAATAGACATCTTGGACAAAAAGAAAAAATTTTATTTTATTGGTGAATAGTGCCGTATACGTGAATAGTAATCCCGACACAAAAAGTTCCAAATTTGATAAAAAGTTCAAACTAATATTTTGGCATAATGATATCGAAAGAAATAATATCATTTACGAAAAAAAATAACATCCCTTACCTCAAAATAACGGTACTTCTGACTGAATTTTGTATATAGTGCTGACAGAAACTTGTACTGAATAGCAACTCTCAAAGTATCAAAATACTCACAAAATACGCTCAATAATCTAGAGAGAAAGAAAACTTATTTCTGGTGTGATTTTCAATTCTAACCTAAGCGTCTATTTATAGGAAAATGCTAGAACGCCATAGGAGACTAAAATAATAAAATAATAATTTATTTTATTTTTTCTCTTACGTAACCTAAGTTGCCAACAAAGACCAACCACCTTTGAACCAAAAATCAGAAGTCCACATATTTTCAAACAAGAGTGGGCCCCATCCATAATTTTAATAAAAATTATTTTATTTTCTAAAATTTCAGTAATTCATAGAAAATAGCCCGTTTATCAGAAAAATATGAATTTTATGTCCATTCCACACGAAATCGAATTCTCTACAACTTTGTAGCTTTAAGTTTTTCCAAATTTCAAACAGAAAATATCTGAAATTCACAAACGGATGATTTTCAACACTTCTAAAAATCCATAACAAATCATTCATTCATTTTTAACGGTTCAAAATTTATGGATATATACTCAACTTATATATGTCCAAAAATCACAATGATCCAACGGTCGGATTAAAATTATAACTTACGCAGTAGAGCTTTAAGAACACTGATTTGATCTTTTAATACCTCAAATCTGACAAAATACTGATAAAATACCTTAACACTAATTCCTTCATTTATAACCACATAAATAAATCCATCATTTATATCCACATCAAATAAATATTTTCTCAATAATTAATTATTCACAAATAATATTACAGAATCATAATTATGACAACCAGGCCGTTCCTAGGAAAGAGGGGACTTTCTAATAAGAATTTCTCCTTACTGGCGCGCAATTAGATGACCAAACCTCTCCTTAGACAAAACTTTCTAGACATTACCAATAATGCTATCTAATTATATTATTCAAATAATATAAATTATTGATCTGATAATAAAAAATACTGTGCAGTGACAATTATTGAAACAACAATAATATAAAATATCAACATAGTAATTATTGAATCAATAAAATAAAATATTAAACAGTAATTACTGTAACAATTATTGAGTAGTGTCTTCTTACGTAAGAATCAATAATTGGTCCAATACTGTATGCTACTGTATTTTAACCACAGGGTATTCCAACAGTATTAACGGTAACAACTACGCCGTTATTTATAAACAACTTATACTTGTCGTTTTCTTCATCCAATCGCTTTCCGTTATGGGGCCCACACAAGGCTGCGCCGTCGTACGAATATTTCCCGACAGCAAGAATATTTCACGACCAAACGAATATTCACCGACAAAAATGAATATTTTATAACCACTTGCTTATTTGAAATATTTGCGCATTTTACCCATAACTAACCACATTAATCAAATCAACCCTTACTATTTCAAAATAATAAATAAAAGAAATTTAATTTCATTCAATAATAAGTTGAGGTCTTACAGTTTAAGTTAACAATAGATAACAACATCAAAGAATACACTGAGGGTCACAAGACCACGAACTCTATTCTAGGTTTTCAAGTATTTGTGCTTTAACCTTTAATAGTTTAAAAGACTATAATCATCATCTATGTCCTAGGTTCACAGGTGTTTTTATTGTAACCTTTAACAGTCTAAACGACTATATGGACCATCATTCCGTACTCCAGGTGATCAACCCTTTGTACTATGTATTGCGCAAACATTTTAACGCTATTGCGTAGCTTTAAAATAATCCTCTGATATAGGGTTGTTCATCTCAGCTTAGATTATCAAGTTCCGAACCAAAGGAAGTTTGGTTGGGAATTAACTTCAAAGGAAGTCTAGATTTTTAGAACGATCATCAATCAAGTACTGGTTGAATCAGATAGGAACCAATAATTATTCAAGGGTTTGATTATAATATCTTCATGAACAAGGTATGTCGATGAATCAATAAGAGTTAGAGTATTAACAATTTCTAAATTGAATAAATGTTATCATCGAGAACATGCTTTCAAAGGTGTGTGAGTACATAAACAAACCAAAGGAAGTTTGGTTTGGGTTGACTTCCATGGTAATTTAGAGTTCGATACAATAATGTAAGATAGTACAATGATATTGAAGAACGAAGATCAAACAACAGTTATTAGTAGTTGAATAAACACACTTCTTACATTAAAATTACAGACTTTGAATAACCAAGGTAATCTCGATTGGAATAAAGAAACAAAGATTAACTAACTTGCTCAACCATAAATGAGGGTTAAAGAACTTGCATGACAATAAATCGTTAAACAAGAGATTAGAAATAGAGAATTTGTATAAGTATAACATAACAGTGGAAAGTAATCCTGCTGAATAATAAAGTAGCAAATGTTAGGGAACTTATCTCTTGCGTAAGCTACACAATTACAACTTACGTACTCCAATATCCTACATATTTAGTGCAATCACAATATCTATTAGACATGCTAACATCCACTTCCAAAATAACACCCATTTATAGTTAAACTTGTTAATTTAATACAAGTCTTATGCTACTATATAAATATCAGAAATTCCAAGTGTTAACCTTCACATCACTTATTTACTAATCATCATGTTCACTAAGTCTAATATGCCACGTTCATTACTTACTAATAATTTTTGCAATTTTGAACTTACTAACCACAATTCACTATGTTATGTTATCCTTAACATTACACATTTAACATGCTAACATAATTCCAGACCATGTTATGATACTTTCCCAAGTCTGCAGCAGCAGCAGAAGTCAGAATCTCAAACCAGAGTATGGCGTAGCTGCGCCATACAAAGGCCTGGGACCGGCGCAGCTGCGCCGTTTTTTGTCTTGGCACCGGCGCAGCTGCGCCGATGCACAGACAGATGCAGAGAAGGCTAATGAACAGTATCCGACTTTAGCCCAACAAACACAAATTTCACCCACTAGACAGTAATATCAACGTGCAGAATTGATACAAAACTATTGTAAACATGTTTGTTAACATTTTTAACCAATTAGAACAATTTAACATCAAGTATACTAGTTTAATTCTTCAAATTTCACATTTTCATACAAAACTCAATTTTCTTGACATTCATCTTAACAATCATCACTGTGAATTCATTACTTGACCAAATCACTCCATTCAAATTACGCTATGCTCATTTCTTAATGAACTACCATATACAAGCGTCAATTTACAGATTAGCATACTAATTGATCATCATAATAGGTACTTACATAAGCCTTATGTAAAATATTCACTGTAATTAGTTTTCTTCCTTTTTAAACACAATTAGCATAACAATTCTTGTCTAAATACCATCTCTAACATCCCAATTACTCACAAAGGCAACAACTCAGTTAAATATAACAACGATTCAAGGAAATTGAATTCACAGAACATAAGAAAATTATGCCGTCAAACTCATATATACATATATACACATAAAATATAAAAATTATAGAAAAATACCTTCTTATGCTTAAACAATCCTCGCTAACCAACTGAATTTGCTTTGAAACTCTTAGGTTTTCTCAAATTTTCTCTCAATCTCTCTCTAGTTCTCTATATTTCTTCATCTTTCTTTCTTCTTAGACTTAGGCCAAATGATTTTTACGTATAATAAAACTTAACCCAACGCACACACCCAAACGTCTGAAACCGACGTTATAATAATTAGAATAATAAGTTATCAGTTATAATATATATTATTTATTATTTTATTTATTATAATAAAATTCATAATTTAAAAAAAAATCCAAAAGCCATAAGGCTTTGTTTGGCCAAAACTCTTTAAAAATTAAAGACTTAATATTTTAAACTTTGTTTGGTTAAATCAATTTAAAACTACTTTAATTTTATTTTAATAAATCACTTATAGTTTTATTTTAATAAATCACTTATACTATAATTTACAATGCCATATTATTTCCTTGGATTCTCCATATCCCACATTAATTAAATAAACTAATTACAACATACTAAATTTTAAATAAATCTTCCACTTAAATAAATATCATAAAATTATGATTTCAATATAATTTTATTTAATAATTTAACATGCCACTTTAAATTATTAAATTAAAATAACAATATAACATCTCATGTTATATTACAACTCTCTAAATTATAAATTAAAATTATCTAATAAATTTAATTCATAAATATTTCACAACAACAATCACATCAACATCAGTTAAAATATTTATTTAATTTAATAAATATACCATATTAACATCAATTAAAATATTTATTCAACAATAAACATCTCAAATAAATATTTAGATAATTCAATAAATATTTAAAATTTAAATTTAAAATTTCGAATTGTTACATCCTTCCCTCCTTACAAGGATTTTGTCCCCAGAATCACAACTCAAACAATCAAATCGTCACATCTGCACCCATAATAAGACTCCTCTTATTTATAGATGTAAGCAACCCTCCTTAACAATTAACGAATTGGGCCTTTTTTTTAATTAATTAAACTCCTTTAATTAATTAGGCTCCTAATCTTATTAAGAATAATTAATTAAACTTTTAATTAATTAGCCTTATAATCTTATTAGGAATAAATGAGAGTACTCTTATTAATTAATTCCCAAACTCCTTTAGAAATTAAATAATAATAATAAGACTCCTCCTATTAATTTATATTTAATATTTTCAAAATATTAAATAATAAATATTAAGCTATTTACTTTATTCTATCACTATAGATTAAATTAAATATACTTAACTTATTATTACAATTATGCTATTAACTTCTTAAATAATTATTCTTCCTTTTATGGTGTGACCCTTTAGGTTCTCCATATTAAACCGGTTGTGAATAAATCAATTAGAACAATTCTAATTATATTTAAATAAATAAATTAAACTATTAATTTATTTAAATAAATAATATTTATTCTATAATAGGGAGAAGTCTCCATAGCAATCAACGACTTTTCAGATAATATAGATTTTAACATTAATCATAAAATAACCTTTGAGTAAATAGTTACCGTACAATTCAATCCTTCCACCATACAATGTCCCAATTAAATATAAGACATGGAATTACTGTCAAGTCTTATTTTATTTAATTATATATATTTCGACTCTTAAATGCACAACTCCAAATAATACAAATTAGAAACGCCTTTCTAATTTCATTTTGCCTTGGGCAAGGACTACTGGGTTGTTATTTATCTAATCACATAGGACATTTCTCTTCTTTTACTAGAAGCGGTATATTATTTATTGATCATACATTATCTCCATGTACAACTTATTATACCCAAGCATACTCTTTGATATACCCTAAGGGTCTTAAAGAATAAGTCAAAGTATAACTCATCATACACAAAATAATATGATGATCTCAAGTCTAAGGATCACTTGTACTACTATCACTACAGGAATTCCTATTGACAGGCAAGTAAAACTCCATTAGATATTCCTTAGCGAGCCACGTTCAGTGAACTTATTCTTTAATAAGCACCTACATACTTGCTTTAGTGTCTCCACACAAATGATCATGAGATCAATCATCCTCATCCAATGAGCAAGCAACGTATGTACCAATCTATCCGGATTCACTAATCCCCAATTTAGTAATCCAACGATTGGGAACTATTTTAGTTTTAAGCTTTCTAAGAATTTAGATCTCATTAGAATGATCATCATCATTATTCTAAAAGCATTGCTTAAAACTATGAGTTTATTACATATTATAAAGTAGCATCATGTAGATAATTAAAATCCTTTAATAAATTAATATTTTTTATTAATAAATGAATAAGATTGTTACAAAGTATATGCTTTATCATCAAACATAATTGGCTTGTGTGCATACTACTTTCAGGAACAGTACATTAAGCACGCGAACAAGGGACGACATCAAGTGATCTTTGAGCCTGGAGATTGGGTGTGGTTACATATGCGGAAAGAAAGATTCCCAATTCAAAGACGTTCGAAATTGCTTCCGAGGGGAGATGGTCCATTTCAAGTTCTCGAGCGTATCAATGACAATGCCTATAAATTAGATTTGTCATGTGAGTATAATGTTAGTGCCACATTTAACATTACTGATCTAAGTCCGTTTGATGTAGGTAACGATTTGAGGACAAATCCTTTTCAAGAGGAGATGAATTATGAGGACATGACATGCGTGGACTCAAACAAGACCAAAGGGACGTGGGGATCAAGCAAGGTTAGAACTAAGAGATTTAAACAAGGTCTCAATAGATTGATCCAAGATGTTTGGGCTGAAGCTAACACAAGAAAACCCAAAGAGAAGGATGAGACACAAATTTGGGTTAATTTGATATGAGCCCAGTTCTGATCTTACTAAGCCCACAAATTATATATTCGGCAAGGATTAAATTTATTATATCATGTGGACCCACTTGCCTTCTAAATATACTGCTATCATGGAAATTAATATGGGCATCATATATTCACACGTGGAAAAATTCAACAGATATATTACATCAAGGGATTCAAGCATGCAAAGGAGTCACATGGATTAATATATTCAATAATTGCATTAAATCATGCAAGGCTTTCATGCAAATCAATTCACACGGTTTTAGCAGCCTTCACCCGGCAGTTGATTTCTTACACACGACAAGTTCACGTGGCAAGGATTATTAGATTTTTAATTAGGATTTTTTTTATTAGAATTTCTTTTTTAAATTGACTTCTATTTCCTTATAGAAATTAAGGTTATGGTTTATAAATTCCTATTAGAATTTGGATTTGGATTGTTCCTATTGTTATTAGGATTTGGATTATTTTGAGTAGTATAAATAGAGGTTCAAGTTGATGTAATCAAACATATTATTCATTATTCAATATATTTGTGAGGTTATTCTCTACTTTTGGTTCTTTGAAGAATTCTTAAATAAATCTTAGTTATTTCTTTGAGATTCAATTTGACTTATCATACAACAATTTATAGTTGTGTGTGGCGTTTTCTACCGCATCAATCGTCGATTGTACCAAGATTACCGATTCAATATAAGCGAGGGGTCAATGTGTCGTTGATGTCCATTCAATGCAGATTTCTGAACACGAGCAATTATACCAAGATTACTGTCTACATAGATGAGGGGTTAAGGTGTTGCAAGTAATTCACCTAACAACTGTGCTTGAAACGATCCGGACGACGACCACCTCACGCAAACGTACCGTGGAGTCTATCAGGTTTGCTTCCTTTTTGTGTCTTTTTCTTTTTATTTAAATTTCGATTTGGTTCCTCTTTTTCTTTGATTTTGATGATTTGGACGATTGACTTTGTTAAATTTTGAAATTGGGTTGAAATTCCAGTATAAAGTTTTGATTTTTATCTGAATTTTGGTAAATTGGATGGACACGAGGTTTTGATGATCTTGATTTGGAATTGCCATGATTGGATTGAATTGCTTGGGTTTGATGCTGGTGTGTTGTTTAGTTTTATCATTGCGAGTTGAATGTATTGCATAGGTTGGTAAGTATACCTGTAGATATATGCTGATTCAAGAAAGAGAATTTTAGATATAGGTTCATTTCACCTATGTCATTGTACACAATTTTGGTGGTTGTTAACAGAGTCTGAGTTGTGTTTCAAATGCTAATGTCATTAAGTGATAATTCCCTCAACAATGAGAAGATGCCAATAATGATTTTCTTTAGAATATCTTACAATCCAAAAACAAAAGTTTATTCAAGGAAGAAGGAAGGCAGGGTGTTGCTGATTAGGCATTTGCAGTTCGCTAGTCTATCTGTTCTCTTCCATTCCAGAGAATAGTGATTTTACATTTTAAAAATTATTTTGAACAGACAATATCGGTCCTTCTGCTATCTGTAGTGTCAGCCCATCTTCAAATTGTTAGTTTGCTTTTCTTGATAGTTCAAATTGTAGTCAAATTTTTTTCAATTTAATTATTTGGGATTGGAATTTATTTTAGCGGGGTTTCCAAGCGAGCTAGTGTTTATATTAAAGATTGCTGTTTTTACAAGCAACTTACTTCCTTGCAGTGCCACAATGGTCACACGCTATGTTCCACCTGTAAAACATGGGTGCACAATCGATGTCCTACTTGTAGACAAGATCTTGGAGATATCAGGTGCTTGGCACCGGAGAAGGTAGCATAATCACTTGAACTCCCATGCAAGTATTATTCATTGGGATGTCCGGAAATATTTCCATATTACACCAAGCTTAAGCACGAGACATTGTGCAATTTCAGACCATACAATTGCCCATATGCTGGATCAGAGTGTGCTGTTACCGGCGACATTCCTTCTCTGGTTTCCAATCTAAGAGATGACATTCCTTCTCTGGTTTCGCATCTAAGAGATGACCACAAAGTAGACATGCACACGGGATGTACGTTCAATCATCGTTACGTAAAATCCAATCCACGCGAAGTTGAAAATGCCACTTGGATACTAACAGTAAGTAATCCTTTTTTAGAACGGTTTCAATGAATAAAACAGCTGAGAAATTATGTTTTTCCTCTATATCCTTTCTGCTAGTCGTGAATCATGACTTCTTTGTGAAAGCTTTTGAACCTACTGGACTTGAGTTAGAGCTATGAGCTGTAGCTACTGAGCTCTCCATAAAACCTTAATAGATTCTTAGTTACTTAACAACGTAGTGCCTTGTAGTAGGTGAGCCATCCTATTGATAGGTTTGTTTATATGCAAAGATTTGGAAACCACAAGGAATCGAATCTCATATTATATTGTCCTCGAGAGGAAATTACCTTTTTAACTACGAGAGTAAATAAGTAGATGTTAAAACACAAATAACACTATTTTTGGATTATAGTGTGAGACCCCAAATTTTATGAATAAAGATTTAATTTTCTCAAAATATTTTTTTTTATATTATGGTGTGGATTTGAGATAATATTATAGGTGTGGGTAATATTTATAAATTTTGAAAAGTAAGCAATTGGTTATAAAATATTCGATTGGTCGGAGAATATTCTTTTTGACAAGGAATATTCGTACAACGGGGCAATCATTGGTGGACCCCATAACGAAATTATTGTCGGAATGAGAAAACGACAGAAATATCTTTTTATGAAAATAACGGCAGAAGTTTTACCGTTAAACTGTTGAACTACCCGGTAGTAAAAATATAGTAATACGCGTGGTTGCATAGTAGCACACGGTATTGATTATTGATGCTTACGTGAGAAGTCACTCAGTTTTATCTCAATTATTGTTACAGTAATTGTTGCATAGTATCTCACGTTATTTGATTCAATTATTGTCAATATTTTATATATTATTAAATCAATAATTGAGATGACAAGTTATTCATATTATTATTTGCATAATTAACAATGTCTAGAAGTTCTGTCGAGGAGAGGTTTGGTCACCTAATTACGCGCCAATAGAGAAAAATTCTTATTGGAAAGCCCCCTCTTTTCTGGGAACGACCTGGTTGTTAATATTGCGAGTTATAATAATAATGAATAAATGTTGTTAAAAATATTGAGAAATTTTTTATGAAGTATTTGTTATAAATTTTGATTATTTTATGGACCCTCATTTACCCATTTTTAAAAATAATCGATAAAAAATTATTTAATATAATAAAGGTGGGGGCCACATGTGGGGCCCACATGTTGGAAAAATGAAATGTCAGGGGAAGATTTTGGCAGAGTCACGGGAGTACTAATTTTATTATTATTATTATATATATATATATATATATATATATATATATATATATATATATATATCAAGTGTTTGCATAGTGTCTGTATAGTATTTGCATAGTGACTGTATAATAAATCATGTGAATTTCAGAATTCGTCCGATTTTTCCCACTGTGCAGTCCGTGATTCCTTCCCCTACTGTGCATTCAAATAGTATCATTTCCATTCTCCTATAAATAGGATGCTTATTTAGAATTGAAAATCACACCAGAATCAGAGAATTCTTCATCTATAATATTAAGCGTATTTCTTTCAAGTATTAGGAAGCTTTGAGTGTAGAAAATAGTGAATTTTTTTTTCAAGAATATATCCGCTATACCAGTTGGAATACTCTTCTTTTCAAGGTAAGGAGTATTATTTATTTCATATTCAGAAGAGACATTATTTTTCGTATTCGTATGAATATTATTTTTATTCAATATTCGTAATGAATATTATTTTTGTTCAATATTCGTAGGGATATTGTCTTCGTTTAATATTTATATTATATTCGTTTAATTTTCGTAACGAATATTATTTTTGTTTAATATTCGTAAGGGATGTTATTTTTGTTCAATATTCGCTTGAAATAATATTTTCTTCCATACTCTGTAGTATGTAAGTAATATTATTTCGTTTCAAATTTAGAATTCTATACTCGTTTTGTTAAAGTTTTGGCTTCTAAACTCCATGAAATTAGTAGAATATCCTTGATATTTGTGCTTCATCCAGTACCATTTCATGGAAATTTTATTCTGAGCATTCTTGATAAGTTTTAATTTCTTCATGCCGGAGTACTATTCGCGGGTTACTATTCATGAAGTACTATTTATGAGGTACTATTCACTCGAGTACAATTTACCCGGGGTATATTCATGATAAAAATTGATTCGTTTTCGGTCCAAATTATTTTTGGTACAATATTATTCTTGAATTTTACTCCACAAAGCAGTATCATGTTGACAATTTGGATGTGACACCCCCAAATCTAGGTACTTCATTCCCACAAGATTTGGTGCTCACTATCCATACATTCATACTATCTACCCAGATAAATAATATTTAAATCATAAATCCTTCCCCTAAATAGGGTTACATTAATAAATTCAAAAATAATCACAGGTTATCTAACCTTTAAACATCATTCAAGTGCGAAAATAAAATTTATTACATCACATCATTAATAAAAAGTCTAAGATCATCATAACAAATAAAAGTACAAATCAGCATCACTTGTACAATTTTCCCTTTCTTTTGCTAGTTGAAGGTTCATCTACCTTCTCCACTTTAGCTGCAATGAGTTTATAAATACGCAAGAGTGAGCAAAACAATTGCTCACTGGATATAATAATGAATCAACATGAGTATAACAATAATAACTGCCAACGAATAGGCTCATCAAAACTGAATAGTACTCTAACAATGATAATCAGGAACTAGAATCCAAAATATGAAATATACATAATTGAGGGTCATAAGACCATGAACTATGTCCACAGTTACGAGTAATTTTTCAACTCCAACTTTAACAGTCATAAGACTATAAGGACTCCTCGTACTTAGGGGGATCATCCCTTCGTATAATGTATTGTGCACAAATATTTTAACGCTACGCATAAGTTATCCCTTAATAATAATAGGGTTGTTCATCTCAGTATTTAGAGTACAAGTCCGTACTAAATAAATTTTGGTTTGGATAAGCTTTCAAAGGTAATTTGAAGTTTAACGAACATCAACTAGAGGACTAGTTGAATCAATAGTGTTTGATAATCACAACATAATATAGACAATTGAGAATCATAAATGAATTGGTTATACATATTAAACTCATGCTTGAAATAACTATAGAGCATAAGTATTCAATAAAATGAACAAAATGGTAAACCTTTGCTTGAACAATAAAGATGCTAAGGTTAAAGTCTTATAACATTAGAAATAAAATTACTGAACATACATTAACTGATAGCAAGCTGAAAACTAAAAACTTGCCCAACATGGTATTAAATTCAAGTAAGGATTAGAAACAGTTCAAAAATAAAGACAAGAGTTCAAACTGTGTTCATTATATAAGAATGTAACTTAAAAAACTTGCTTAACTATAAACAAGTTAGGATTAATCAACCAAATGAGAATTCAAATAACATTAGAATTAAAGTTTGCTCGAATAAACTCTAGGGACAATTGACTTATTCAATCAACAGTTGAAATTGAAAGCTTGCTCAATCAAAGAATAAAGCTACATAATGTAATAATGGAACTAGCTCAACGAAAGTAAAGAATTAAGAAACTTTCTCAATGTAATAGATAGAGTTTAGAAACTTGCTCAACATAAATGTAGAGTTAGAAAACTTGCCTCGAGCGTAAGCTACAGTATTAAATTCACGTTCACCTACACATTGGTTTAAAACCACATTATCTATTAGATATGCTAAGATACCATAACATGTATACTTCTATCTAAACTTATCATTTTAGCACAAGTCTTTCTTTACCATCTACGTCTAAGAAATTCCAAGTGTTTACTTCGCAGCACTTGCCTAACATTCACTTTGTATACCAAGTTATCGCATAATGTGTTCTCGATTTACTAACCATTTTTACAATTTTGAATTCGTAATCCACATCACAAGACTCTACTTAACTTTATTGTTACATGATTCTCATATTACCATAGCCTTAGGCTAAACTACAAAGAACGACCAAAGTCTTCAGTACAAGCAGACTTCAGTGTCTGAAAATGGGCACTAGTGCGACCGCGCTAGTTTTATACTGGGATGCTGCGCGCCCGCGCCTGAGGGCTGCGCAGCCACGCGACTTGCAGAACTCAGTTTTGCATAACAGAGCTTTGACACTTTTCTTAAGCCAACTAACACGAATTTCACCCATCAAACAGTAATAATAACACGTAAAATAAATATACAACTATCATAGACATGATTGCTCACCTATTCAATCACTTAGCACAATCTAACAACTAAAACTATTTGAATTTCTCAATTTTCATGTTTTTCATATAAAACTCTATTTTTGATATTCATCCCAAAAATCACCTGTGACAACCGAGATTTTGTAATTTAATTTTTTATATTTATTGGATTTAATAAATATTTTTTTGATTAATTAATTATTAGATTAAATAATTAATTGATGAAGTTGTGGTAGATTAATTTAATTATATGTGTTATATTCATTAAATTAATATAGAGAATTTTTATTATTCGAAGTATGTATTTATGTGAGCTTATTAAATTAAAAGAATATTTAATAAGCCTAATGTTACTTTAATTAATTTAATAATTAATTAGAGAATTAATAAAATTGACATAATTAATAAATGAGAAATTTAATTATGTGACTATGTGAATTAATGAGAAATTATTATATGTTATTTAAAATAAATTAAACAAGATATTTGATTTATTATTTAAATGGGTGTGACATTATTAAACAATAGTATAGGAGATTAATTAAAATAATTAGAAAGGTTATTTATGTTTCTAGCCAAACGAGGCCTTATGAGGAGTTGGGGGCAGTTAAACTACGTATGAATTAACTGACCTCAACTGTGCGCATAAATGATCAATCTGCTTTGTTTTTACGTATTTTTCAATTAAGTGTTCAACTTGAGAGTCAGAGAATTCAGAGAGATTTCAGAGATAGTTAGAGGAAATTTGTTTATGAAGAATTAGAAGGATTGATTGAGGGAAATCTCTTCTTCCCCAAATCTCAAACTTACGTTGTTTAAGTTTTTGGCTTTCAAGTTTCTGTTAAATTCATATGATTGGAAAGAGTAATAATTATGTGTATATATGTGATAAGATGTTGTTATAATGTGTTTTACTATATATTGTATGGTTCCATATCATCAGTTTCATAATATTATAACGTATGTTATTGCTTCAAAATTTACAGAGTATAGAAATATGGCCATATGGCCCTTATACGTAAATTTAATATGTCAAACATACATTGTTTCGTAAAATTCACACTTGTATATAATTATGCATGTTAAAACGAAGAAAACAAACCTTGAATGGATGGATTTGGTATTATAACGAATCCGTAGTGTTGATTTTTATGTTTTGTGTTCAAAACTTTCAAGAACATCAAGAACAGTAAAATTGCATGTTTTAATTCTATAATTATGTGTTTTAATTGGTTAAAATCACTCTATAAAGGTTGGGTAATGATTATATATGAATTCTAGTATGTGAGTATGTTTAATTTTATGAATTTAATGATCATGTAATGATAATTTCGCCTGATTCTGTGTTCTTGGCGAACTGAAAATTCAAAAATTGGAGTTTCGCACCTCGGCGCCAACTCTATGCCTAATTCCCGCGCTGCAGCGCCATGTCTCAAGCTGCAGCGCCACGGCGCCAAGAACCAGTATAACAGTGGCGCCGCAGTGCCACTTAGCAGAATGGTCAAGAAATAATTTTTTTTTAAATGCTCAAGTCTAGCAATGTGTTAGTAACTTAATCTAATGAACATAAAAACATGTTAGACATATAATGAGGTGTTAAAATAAATTCTTAACATGTCAATAACACATTTATGTGTGAATTGAATGATTGAACGCATAGTTAGCTTATTGTTCATGAAGTGTAAATTATGTGAACAATGAGTATAGTAGTTGACTTTGTATAGTCATAATTCGAGTTAGACAAAAAGAATGAACGTATGATGATTAGTTACATTATAATTGACTGGTATTGTGAACGTAAATGATATGTAGGATTAAATCAAGGAACGAGTATAATTAACGTGTAATCTACGCACGAGGCAAGTTTTAACCATACTTGTTATCTTTATATGAGCTTATAAGTTGTCTCTTTACATCGAGCAAATTCTCGTTATTATTGATCAAGTCCATTTTGTTTCAAAGTATGATTTTGTTATACAATATTTATTCTATTGTATATCTCTTGATATTGCAATTCGATTTAAATATCAGATACTGTTGAACCTTGTTAGACTAGCGAACCCTTGATGATTCGACTAGTCCATAGTTGATGAGCGTTCTAAATTTCAGAACCCTTGATGAATTATCCAAACCAAACTTCCTTTGGTGTGGACTCTAAAGTCAAACTGAGATGAACAACCCAGTATAATGGATTACTTATGCGTTAGCGTTAAGATATTGTGTACAGTATGGTACTAAGGGCTGATCCCCCTAAGTACGAGAAGAAGAGTCCATAGTCTTATGACTGTTAAAAGTTTCAAGTATAAACACTTGACAACCTAGGACATAGTTCAAGGTCTTATGACCCTCAGAAGTTCTTTGTTTCTTGTTATTCATTCTTGATTCAAGAGCTAAGTTTTCCTACTTCAAAAGTATTTGATTTATTCGCATGTTATTATTCATTGTTATATTGTTATACTTGTGGGCAATCGTGCTCACTCTTGCGTAATAATAACATTGCAATTAAGAACGAAAGATCTGACGAGCCTTCCACTAGTAAGGGCAAGGGCAATATTAACAAATGAAGAAGACTTGTTGTTAATATGTATTTAAATTTCAGACTTGTTGTTGTTTAAGACTTGTTATTTGTTTATGATTCCGCACAGATGTTTAAGGTTAGAGTGACCTGGGATTGTATTTATTATGCAGATGATGTAACCCCATAAGGGGAAGATTTATTTATTTATTTATTTCTATCTATTACATGGTTTGCATTTATTATGGGTAGATAGATAGATGATATTTGTACAGTGAACACCAAATCCTGCGTAAATGGAAGTACCCGAATTTGGGGTGTCACATCACAACTGTGAATTCCTTACTTGGCCAAATCACTCCATTCAAACTTCATTATGCTCTTATCTCAATGAACTAACACATACAAGCGTCAATTTACAGTTTCACACATGAATTGGCCACTAAAATTGATACTTACATAGTTACATATGAAAACATATATATACTGACAAAATTTCTATTGATATCCGAAATTAGCATGCGATTATTGTTTAAACATAATATCTAATCATCATAGACACATTAAATCATCATAACCAACTCAAGAACATCAATTCTAAACACATAAAATTCACAGAGTATGAAAATTGTTATCATAATATTCAGATATATGCTTATAATATCAAAGTTGTAACACATACCTTTTTGTTGCTTAACAGAAATTCTTGCTAACACACTGGAATTGGCGTGAAAATTCCTAGACTCCTCTCTAATTCCCTCTCAAGTAGTTCTCAATTTTCTCAGAACTCAGTACTCTCACACTTGGAAAAATAGAATGCGTAATAAGAAAATCAACTGATATTCAAGCACAAGAATAAAACTGATACCCCTTAATAACACTACTAATTGCAAAATCAGTTACTAACGTATATAATATAAATATATTATATTTATTATTTTAATTTTATTTATTTTCAAAAATTAGAAATTCCAAAAGCCATAAGGCTTGTTCGGCAAACTCTTTAAGTTTAAAGGATTAAAATACTTTTAAGCCTCGTTTGGCAAAAACTAAATTAAATCCCTTTTTAATTTATTTTAATAAACACTCTAGTTTATAAATTATAATCACATATTATTTATTTGGATCTCTATATTCAATATTAATCAATTAAATTAATCGCATACTATATTTTAATTGAATATAGCATTTTAGCAAATATTACCAAAATTATAATTTTCATTATAACTTTATTTAATAATTTAATATATCATTTAAATTATCACATCAAAACAACAGTATAACATCACATGTTATTTCACAGCTCTCTAAATTATAAATTAATTTAATTTAGAATTTATCTAATAAATTTAGATTTATAAATATTCATTAACGACCATCACATCAATAAATATTTATTCAATAATAAACACCTCAAATAAATATTCATATTTAAAATTACAATTTAAAATTTCGGATCGTTACATTGGACGTTATTGATTTCTGGATAAATTAAATTATAAATTTTTAAAAATTTATCCTTGAACTTGTTTTATTGAATTATTATGTTATTGCCATCATCCTCATGCTTATATTGTTATGAAAGTCATCTTTGGCCTGTAGTGCATAGATGGACTTGGTATGATTATGACCAGGGATTATTCAGTATAATCATGACCGTAATGTTACAAATGATGTGGTAAAAATCTTCATTGGCCCGTAGTGCATTGATGGATAGTTTTTGGTATGATTATGGCCATGGATTCTCTTCGGCCAAGGGTGCAAAGATGAATTATTTTATGGCATGATCATGACCGTTGATGAAAATACGATTATCTTTGGCCCGTAGTGCATGGATAATTCGTGATCGTGATACTAAAGAATATTCTTGGCCTGCAATGTAGGAATGATTTGATGATGTGGATTATTTATTAAGTTGAGTCTCAGCGATAAAATTGATGATAAACTTTTTAAATCATAGAAGATGGTAGATATTATTGTGACAAACAAGATTTTGTAATTTAATTTTAATATTTATTGAATTAAATAAATATTTTTCGATGAATTAATTATTAGATTAAATAATTAATTCATAAAGTTGTGGTAGATTAATTTAATTATATGTGTTATATTTATTAAATTAATGTGGAGAATAATTATTATTTCATTTAATTTAAATGAAATATTTAATAAGCATAATGTTATTTTAATTAATGTAATATAATTAGAGATTTAATAATTTGACATAATTAATAAATAAGAAATTAATTATGTAATTATGTGAATTAATGAGAAATTATTATATTATGTGAATTAATGAGAAATTATTATATTTTATTTAAATTAAATTAAATAAATTAATTGAGTTATTTTATAAAGGGTGTGACATTATTTAAAATATATGATAAAATAGTTTATTAAATTAATTGAGTTTAAGCCTTTAAGGCTAGCCAAACATGGCACTAGTGGAGGTTGAGGGCAGTTAACCCATGATGGGTAACTGACCTCCACAACGCGTCAGTTTAATTGATATTCGACGTCTTCTTTATTTCTTAATTTTACCAAGTCTGATAAAACTAGTTAGAGAGAATTTGTCAAAAAGTTTTGAGAGAGAAAAGGCTGTGATTTTCAAAGCAAGTTCTGACTTCTTCTAGCTATTATCAGTAATTAACAAATTGTTTTAAAGCAACAAAATGTATGTTTTATAATCTTAACATACATGTGTTATACTATAATTCCTTAGTCTCGGTGTTCTTGAAATTCACTGCGTTGGTGGTATAATTTCTGTAATTGTTATTATACAATTGAATTATAGTGATGGTATGTGATTATGAGGATTATAACTAGTGTTAGATGAAGAATTGTATGATAAATTACATTTGCAAGAAGGAAATAGTTTTTACAGTGAATGTATATGTATGAACGTATGTTTTGCATGATAACAAAAATTAGTAGGTGATTATATGCTATTTATGAAATTGAACGTCATGTATATTAATTGGGTATGAATTTCAGAGAATCGTACTTTAAAGTAATCAAGTTTGGGTTATTATTGATATTACAGTGTTAAACAACGTTAACAATGAAGTTTTTCTTAAAACAGTGTTTTCAAAGAATTATGTTTTCTAAAGTAGTTGTTTAATTGTTGGTAATTGTTATATGGATGATTGTTAACATTTATATGTAGTTTACGATGAAGTTATGCATGTTAATTAGTGTTAGAAATTAAGTTCTAGACAGAAATTTAGTTGTTATGTTCTTCGTGGGCTGTGTTCTGCAAGTTTCGGCGCCCCAGCACCAAAAGTTCACGCCCCAGCGCTGAAATTCGCAACCCAGTGCCAATCTCACGCTGCGGCGCCACTGTTTATCCTAGTTCTCACGCCGCGGCGCGGGGACAGAAGTCTGAGTTGGACAGTTTTGACCTCCTGTAGTAAAACAGCCATAACGTTTTCATACAAACTCCGATTAAGGTGATTGAAGATGATCTGGAACGAGGAAGAATAGAAATACAACTTTTGTTCTTTAAGGTTTTCAATTTGAGGTCATTAGGATGGGTCAAAATGGTCATCTTTAGGACTATTGTGTTTTCGGAGGCAATCGGAGGGCGTCGGGCATGCACATATGCATGTGTAGTGCTCATGACCATAAAAGATGATGTCCTAAGTTACAAAACATGAATGTTAGTAAATATAATAATGCTTAGCATTAGTAAATAATGTATTAGATAAGTTATAGAAGCATAGTAAGCATACACAAGAGAGGCAAATCGGGCGTGTGACGAATGAACGTCGAAACATCGTATCAAGTGTTAATGAACTTAAAAAGTGTTTCATTTCAATTGAAATTAATATTATAAGATATGGAGTGGATTTAATATAAAGCCAATAAGTAGTCCTAGCAAGACTTAAGCACTTGAATGAACTGTGAATATGAAATATAGTGAGATATAAGTTGAAAGTTAACACAATTAAGTTGAACATTGTGTATTTATTAATAGGAAAGATTATGAGACGTAGAGTAGAGTTTACATTACAATTACTATGTGTTGTTATGTGACTGATATTTGATGTGTATGATTATATAATTGCGTAGGACACGTGAAGTGTAGATAGCTGTAAGCTGTTAAACTGTTTTTGGTAAACAACGATCAAGGCAAGTCTTTCGGTTCCTATTTTCTACGTGGACTTGATGAACTATTTTAAATTGCATGATATGTTATATATGTTAAAATCATGAAATGTTAAAGTCAATAAATGACTGCATTATTTTGGCTTAAGTATGATGATTGAGTAAGGAACTCAATCTTGATATTTGCTATGTAAATTAAAAGCATGTATGCTATGTTACTTTAATTATTATGATATGTATGTTGAGCATGTTATTATGTGCTATGTGATGCATGAAAACTGTTAAATTTTGATGGGCTGTCGAGCTCACTCTTGCAAATAACTACTTTTGCAGGTCAAGAAATTAAGGTAAGGATATGTGCTAAGTGAGTTATAGAGATCTATATTCACGAAGATTACTTATATTTTATGAGAAATGTATGTAAGATTTTGAATGTAAATGTTGTTGAATTGTAAATTGAGCTATCCAGTGTATATGGATATCTATTTATGATGTAAGACTTTGTTTAGTTAGTTTATTGTAACGATTCATGATATATATTTGAATCGAATAGATGTAATGTAAAGGTTGCAATTTAGGGTAATAAAGAAGGAAATGTATAAAAGTTTTAAATATTCTGCAATTTTATTGATTTTAATATCGAATAATGATGTAAATTTAGAGGTTGAGTGTATGGTTAACGACCGAAGTCGAGATTTAAATTGTATGGATTTTGGGGTCATTATAATTATGCTCTACTTGACTCTTCTAATGGATTGCTTATTTCGCTGCAGTTGTTGATCTAAAACTTGTTGTCTATTGTATTCTATTAGTTGTTATACTATTAAAGGCTAACGATAATTTATTCTGCATTATCTTAGTCATAATATTTCTTAATGGGCTAGTTGAGGTCACCCTTTCTTTCAATGTTCTCTTCAGGAAATGAGAATATAGCTGGGACTAGTCGGGGAATAAAATGACGGTCCAGATGGTTGCATTAGTAGTCCTTACTATTCTGTGAAATAGTGTGATAATAAATGTATTGAGAACTTATTTTGAGTTTGAATATTGTCTAGAAGACAATATTTGTATTAAAACTCACAGCTCATGTTGTGTATTTAAGTTTGTATTTATATTATGTGCCATGTATTTGGCGACTCAGAATGGGTGATGTATACATATTTTGGGGGCGTCACAGTTGGTATCAGAGCTTAGCGATATAATCCCTGGCTGAGATTTGAGTCAAGAACTAGGAGGGGAGAGACGGGGAATTCCTTCGCTAGTGTAACCTACCTAAGTTTAATTGGCATTTAATTGGTCGGTCAGAGTATAAGGATAATATGTGGTGTGTCAATTAACCCTTGTTTTGTGGCAGTATTTAAAAATGACATCTGAGAATGTTGAGAATAGCAATGGAGCACAAGAGATCGTTGAGTCACCAACGATCAATACCCAGGATAATGTGCATCAAGAAGGTGATAATCCTCTTGTAAATAACAACACTGATTAAATGACGAACAACGGTACGTTTAGGAGCTTTTTGGAATTCATGCAACACCAAACGAGAGAGACTCCTGCTCATAATACAGGTGGAAACAATGGCAACCCACGGTTGGTCACCACTAAGAAGTTCAAGGAGCTGGGACCACTGGAGTTTTTGGAAAAGCCAGAACCACTTAAGGCAGAGACATGGATAAAGCAGATCACCAAGATATTGGATGTCTTGAAATGCTCAAAGGAGCAAAAGGTTCCACTCGCCACCTTTATGTTGCGTGAAGAAGCAGATCATTGGTGGGAATCTATAAAACGTACCCAGCCTAACGCACTCAAGATGTCTTGGGAGAAGTTTCAAGAATTGTTCAACGACAAGTACTTTCCCGAAAGTATTCGTCACATGAAGGAAGTGGAATTCATCAAGCTGGATCAAAACAATATGACCGTGTCGCAGTATGAGGCTAAGTTTGCGGAGTTATCCCGGTTTGCATCCCATTTGGTCGATAATAAGGAGCGAATGACGCGAATATTTTTGCGAGGTTTGAAACCCGATATATGTCAATACCTCATTTCTCACAAATTTTGTATATATTCAGATGTTGTGAATATGGCTCAGTTAGCGGAGCGAGATAATGAGTCATCACAACCAAAAGGTATCGACCAATAATACGATAATAATCGTACTGGTGGCAACGGCCATCGGAACAATGATAACCATCGTGGGGGAAATTATCATGCCAAGAATGGTAACCACTTCGGTGGTAATCATGGCGACGATAATAGAAGTGGAAATTTCAAGAAGAGAAGATTCAATAATGATGGAAAGACAGCAGCACCAGCACCCGTTTCGAAGGAAGAAGAACGACCACCGTTCGTATGTTTCAAATGCGAACAGGAGGGACACATCCATCCAAACTGTACGCAGCAACCCAAAGCGTGTTTCAATTGCGGAAGAGAAGCTCACCTAGCTCAATTTTGTCGAGTAGAGAAGTCAAGTCCAACTGGGATAATGATGCCAAAAGATGTCCCAGACAAGTCAAAGCCGGTAGTTTAAGTGAGAGTATTTGTTAAGGAACCCGAACGAAGTTATCACGGGTAAGTTAATCATAAACTCTTACAAAATCTATACCTTATTCGATACCGGTTCTACCTACTTTTTTATTTCTCCTATTTGCGCTCAACGTTTGAACTTGACTATTGAGAAATTAGACTTTGACTTATCTGTTGAAACTCCATTAAGAGAAACCTTCGTTACACCCACTATTTATAAATCTTATTTTCAAATAGACACTTTCACGTTATATGTCGATCTTATCTCTTTGAAAATATTTGTCTTTGATGTGATTATAGGAATCGACTGGTTAACTACTCATCATGCTAAAATTGATTATTTTCGTAAGGTTGTTAGCTTTCATATTTCTAAACAACCTATTATGCGAATTCAAGTAACCAAACTATTAAAGTCAATCACTGTCATATCAAGCCATAAGTAAAGAGCCCCGAACCTTTCGCTGGTGACTTCCAAGCCTTGATATGCACCGATGCCAAACTTTTTGTAGGGGACGCCGTGAATAACGATGGCAAGTTGATAGGTATCAATGTGACATACTATCCAAGTCTGGGATGAGAGTTACAGTTTTGAATGATATTTCTATCATTAAAAAATTTCCTGACGTATTCCCTGAAGACTTCCTAGCCTACCCCAGAGCGTGAAATCGAATTTTGTATTGACCCCAATACAAAACCCATTTCTAAAACACTCAAATATGTCATCAACTAAAATGAACGTAACATGCGCCAAAGACATTGGCTCGAGCTGTTGAAGATTACGATTGTACCATTCAATACCATCGTGGGAAAAGCGAACGTGGTAGCTGGCGCGTTGAGTAGAAGATCGTATACGAGTGCGATGTTGTTAACACAAAAACTCATTTCGTATAACTTACAAATAATGGAGATAGAGTTAAAGACCCACATGATGATGTTAAATATACGAGTAGAATCGACTTTAATCGATAAAGTTAAAGTCGCTCAAGCTACAGACTCAGAGCTTATGAATGTGAAGAAGAAGGTTCAAGAGGGCGTTATTCTAGAATCAAGAGTCGATGAAGAGAGGAAATCTCAACCCTGAATTTAATTGGCCCATTTGAAATTCTCGATCGAGTAGGAACTGTGGCCTATAGACTCACCTTAACGCCAAGTATGTCGTGTGTTTTTCCCGTATCGATGTTACGTAAATATGTGGACGACCCGAACCACATTATTAATTTAGAACCGGACGAGATAGCGGAAGATTAAACGTATGAAGAGGTACCTGTTAAAATCTTGGATAAGAAGGAATATATTCTACGCTCAAATGTTATACCTCAAGAGTTAAAATATGACGAAGTGTCCTCATCTGTTCGGCATACCAGGTACGTACGTAAATTTTGAGGGCAAAATTTCATAAGGAGGGGAAATTCTGAGACCCCAAATTTTATGAATAAAGATTTAATTTTTTTAAAATATTTTTTTTAAATTATGGTGTGAATTTGAGATAATGTTATAGTTGTGGGTAATATTTATAAATTTTGAAAAGTAAGCAAGTGGTTATAAAATATTCGATTGGTCGGGGAATATTCTTTTGGACAGGGAATATTCATACAACGGCACAATCATTGGTGGACCCCACAACGAAATTATTATCGGAATGAGAAAACGACAGAAATATCTTTTTATGAAAATAACGGCGGAAGTTTTACCGTTAAACTATTGAACTACCCGGTAGTAAAAGTACAATAATATGTGTGGTTACATAGTAGCACACGGTATTGATTATTGATGCTTACGTGAGAAGTCACTCAGTTTTATCTCAATTATTGTTACAGTAATTGTTGCATAGTATCTCACGTTATTTGATTCAATTATTGTCAATATTTTATATATTATTAAATCAATAATTGAGATGACAAGTTATTCATATTATTATTTGCATAATTAACAATGTCTAGAAGTTATGTCGAGGAGAGGTTTGGTCACCTAATTGCGCGCCAATAGGGAGAAATTCTTATTAGAAAGCCCCTTCTTTCCTGAGAATGACCTGGTTATTAATATTGTGAGTTATAATAATAATGAATAAAGGTTGTTAAAAATATTGAGAGAATTTTTATGAAGTATTTGTTATAAATTTTGATTATTTTATGGACTCCCATTTACCCATTTTTAAAAATAATCGGTAAAAAATTATTTAATATAATAAAGGTGGGGGCCACACGTGGGGCCCACATGTTGGAAAAATGAAATGTCAGGGGAAGATTTTGGCAGAGTCACGGGAGTACTAATTTTATATATATATATATATATATATATATATATATATATATGTACTATAATAAGTTTTGTTTTTTTATGAAAAATAGAATATATTATATTTTATTATGCATAGTATCTGCATAGTATTTGCATAGTGACTGCATAGTAAATCGTGTGAATTTCAGATTTCGTTTGATTTTTCCCACTGTGCAGTCCATGATTCCTTCGCCTACTGTGTATTCAAATAGTATCCTTTCCATTCTCCTATAAATAAAATGTTTATTTGGAATTGAAAATCACACCAGAATCAGAAAATTCTTCTTCTCTAATATTGAGCATATTTCTTTCAAGTTTTAGGAAGTTTTGAGTGTAGAAAATAGTAAAAGTTTTCTTCAAGAATATATCCACTATACCAGTTGAAATACTCTTCTTTTCAAGTTAAGGGGTATTATTTATTTCATGTTCAGAAGATACATTATTTTTCGTATTCGTATAAATATTATTTTCATTCAATATTCGTAATGAATATTATTTTCGTTCAATAATCGTAGGGATATTGTCTTCGTTTAATATTCATATTATATTCGTTTAATTTTCGTAACGAATATTATTTTTGATTAATATTCGTAAGTGATGTTATTTTTGTTCAATATTCGCTTGAAATAATATTTTCTTCCATACTCTGTAGTATGTAAGTAATATTATTTCGTTTTAGATTTTGAATTCTATACTCGTTTTGTTAAAGTTTTGGCTTCTAAACTCCATGAAATTAGTAGAATATCCTTGATATTTGCGCTTCATCCAGTATCTTTTCATAAAAATTTTATTCTGAGCATTCTTGATAAGTTTTAATTTCTTCATGTCGGAGTACTATTCATGGGTTACTATTCACGAAGTACTATTTACGAGATACTATTCACTTGAGTACTATTCACCTGGGGTACTATTCATGATAAAAATTGATTCGTTTTCGGTCCAAATTATTTTTGGTACAATATTATTCTTAAATTTTACTTCACAAAGCAGTATCATGCTGACAATTTGGACGTTATTGATTTCTGGATAAATTAAATTATAAATCTTTAAAAATTTGTCCTTGAACTTGTTTTATTGAATTATTATGTCATTGTTATCATCCTCATGCTTATATTGTTATGAAAGTCATCTTTGGCCCGTAGTACATAGATGGACTTGGTATGATTATGACCAGAGATTTTTCGGTATAATCATGACCATAATGTTACAAATGATGTGGTAAAAATTCTCATTGGCCCGTAGTGCATTGATAGACAGTTTTTGGTATGATTATGACCATGGATTCTCTTCGGCCAAGGGTGCAAAGATGAATTATTTTATGGCATGATCATGACCGTTGATAAAAATACGATTATCTTTGGCTCGTAGTGCATGGATAATTCGTGATCGTGATAATAAAGAATATCCTTGGCCCGTAGTGCAGGGATGATTCAATGATGTGGATTATTTATTAAGCTGAGTCTCAGCGATAAAATTGATAATAAACTTTTTAAATCATAGAAGATGGTAGATATTATGCTCTACTTGACTCTTCTAATGAATTGCTTATTCCGCTGCAGCTGTTGTTCTAAAACTTGTTGTTTATTGTATTCTATCAGTTGTTATACTGTTGAAGGCTAACAATAATTTAGTCTGCATTATCTTAGTCATAATATTTCTTACTGGGCTAGTTGAGCTCACCCTTTCTTTCAATGTTCTCTTCAGAAAATGAGAATATAGCTGGGACTAGTTGGGGAATAAAATGACGGTCCAGATGGATGCATTAGTAGTCCTCACTATTCTGTGAAATAGTATGATAATAAATGTATTGAGGACTTATTTTGAGTTTGAATACTGTCTAGAAGATAATATTTAAATTAAAACTCACAGCTCATGTTGTATATTTAAGTTTGTATTTGTATTCTGTACCATGTATTTGGCGACTCATAATGGGTGATGTATACCTATTTTGGGAGCGTCACATATAGTATATTATCATCGGGTAAAGGTGCAAAAATGTCCCTGTGGTATTACCTGAAGTCCCACTTACTTAGCCCATGAACTCTTTTTTTTCAAAAGTACCATTGACGTTACAAATTTTAGGTCAACTCTGCTCTTCCCGTTAACGGATGCCACCTAGACTAACGGGGCGACTGACACATGGCAAAAATAAAATTTATTCTTTCTTTTCTTCTCCCTATTTTCTCTCTCTACCATCTCCTTCCTTTATTCTCTCTCCACTCGTCCAGATGGTAATGGTGATAGGGAATAGTTGTCGAGGGTGAAGCAGATGGTTGGGGATCACCCTTACAATGGGTGGAGAGGTTAAGGACCGGAGAACGGGGAACGACAACAGAGAATTCGAGATCTCGGTCGAAGAAGCGATGGAGAGAGAGACCAATGATTTTGAAAGAATGAAAATAGGCGAGGTGAGCTTGTAAAAGCTGTAAGGTGGGCTTGGGGAGATAACAACCTCCTGTCTGCTGGAATTGTAGACTGTAACAAACACAACATTGATATTGTGAGACCCCAAATTTTATGAATAAAAATTTAATTTTCTCGAAATATTTTTTTTATATTATGGTGTGGATTTGAAATAATGTTATAGTTGTGGGTAATATTTATAAATTTTGCAAAGTACGCAAGTTGTTATATTATATTCGATTGGTCAAGGAATATTCGTTTTAATAGGGAATATTCGTACGACGATACAATCATTGGTGGACCCCACAACGGAAATATTGTCGGACTGAGAAAACGACAAAAATATCTTTTTATAAAAATAACGGTGTAGTTGTTACCGTTAACACTGTTGGAATACCTGGTGGTTAAAATACAGTAATACGTGTTGTTACACAGTAGCACACGGTATTACACAGTATTTTTGAATTAATTATTCTTACGTAAGAAGACACTACTCAATAATTGTTACAGTAATTACTGTTCAATATTTTATTTTGATTCAATAATTACTGCGTTGATATTTTATATTATTGTTATTTCAATAATTGTCACTGCACAATATTTCCCATTATCAAATTAATAATTCATATTATTTGAATAATATTATTAGATAACATTATTGGTAATATCTAGAAAGTTCTGTCAAGGAGAGGTTTGGTCACCTAATTGCGCGCCAGTAAGGAAAAATCCTTATCGGAAAGCCCCCTCTTTCTTAGGAACGGCATGGTTATCATTATTGTGATTCTGTAATATTATTTGTGAATAATTAATTATTGATTTATATGATAAAGAAATATTTATTTTATGTGGACATAAATGATGGATATGAAAATATTTATTTTATGTGGTTATAAATGAAGGAATTAATGTTGAGGTGTTTTATCAGTATTTTGTCGGATTTGAAGTATTAAAAAATCAAATCGGTGTTCTTATAGCTCTATTGCGTGAGTTATAATTTTAATCCGATCGTTGGATCGTTGTGATTTTTGGATATGTTATACATATATAAGTTGAGTATATGTCCACACATTTTGAACCATTAAAAATTAACGTATGATTTGTTATGAATTTTAAGAGGTGTTAAAAATTGACCGTTTATGGAATTCAGATATTTTCTGTTTGAAATTTGGAAAAAATTTCTTCTGCAAAGTTCTAGAGAATTCAATTTTGTGTGGAATGGACATAAAATTTGTATTTTTCTGATAAAAAGACTATTTATTATGAATTATTGAAGTTTAGAAATTAAAATATTTTTATTAAAAATATGGGTGGGCCCTACTTTTGGTTGTTGGTAAAGGTGGCTGATTTTAGTGGGCCCCACTTGTGGTGGCTAAATTTTTTCAAATACATGTGCGTAGAAATTTTTTTTTTATTATTATTTTATTATTTCAGTCTCATATAGCGTTCTAGCATTTTTCTATAAATAGACGCTTAAGTTAGAATTGAAAATCACACCAAAATCAGAAAATTCTTCTTCTATAATCTTGAGCTTATTTTTTTAGAGTTTTAGAAAGCTTTGAACTTAAAAAGCAGTGAAATTTTTCTTCAAGAATATTCCCGCTATACCAGTTGGAATACTCTTCTTTTCAAGGTAAGGTGTAAGACCCCGAATTTTATGAAATAAAAGTATTCAATTTTTCTTATAATTACTATTCAGTAAATGGTTAAATTGATAAAGTTTAAAGTTATGGGTGAAATGTGAAAATTTTTCAAAATAAGCAAGTGGTTATAAAATAATCATTTTTGTCGGGGAATATTCATTTGGTCGTGGAATATTCTTTCTGTCGGAAAATATTCGTACGACGGCGCAGCCATTTGTGGGCCCCATAACGAATAACTGCCGAATGAAGAAAACGATAAAATTTGAATTTTTATAAATAACGACGTAGTTGTTACCGTTAACACTGTTGGAATACCCGGTGGTTAAAACACAGTAATACGCATTATTGCACAGTAGCACACGGTATTGCACCAATTATTGATTATTACGTAAGAAGGCACTACTCAATAATTGTTACAGTGATTACTGTTTAATATTTTATTTTTAATTTAATAATTGCTGCGTTGATATTTTATATTACTGTTGTTTTAATAATTGTCACTACAAGTATTTTCCATCATCGAAGTAATAATTCATATTATCTAAATAATATTATTAGATAACATTATTGGCAATGTCTAGAATGTTCTGTCTAAGGAGAGGTTTGATCACCTAATTACGCGCCAGTAAAGAGAAATCCTTATTGAAAAGTCCACTCTTTCCTGGGAACGGCCTGGTTGTCATTATTGTGATTCTGTAATATTATTTGTGAGTATTTAATTATTGATTTATATGATGAGAAAATTATTGATTTTATGTGGATATAGATGGAGAAATTTTTTTTATGTGACAATTGGTAAAAATTAATATTTTATCTTTTTCTGATAAAATAATTTATTTTAATATATTATTATATTTTAATAATATAATAATGGTGATATTTCTATAATAAATGTGGGATATATGAGTATATGAGGAGAAAGAGTATTTTTGTTACAAAACTTGTTTAAAACATGTTAAACATGTTGGTGGACCCATTTCTAGACTGAAATTTAATTATAGCCTGTAAAATCGCCCGTTTGTGAATTTCAGTCAATTTCTATTTGGAATTTGGAAAAACTTTCTTCTGTAAAGTTGTAGAAAATTGAATTTCCTATAAAAAAACGCGAGATTCAAATTTTCTGATAAAAGGCTATTTACTATGAATTATTGAAGTTCTGGAGTTCCGAAATAATTAATTTTTGGAAGTTTAAAATATTTTAAATGAGAAAAACATTTTTGTGGTTGGTTGGTGGGCACATATGTTGCAAAATATGCTGAAATCAGAATTTCCAAGTTTGCGTATGATTTATATAAATTTAATATTAATTTATTAAATTTTTTGCTTTGTTGTTCTAAGCATTTTCCTATAAATAGGGTGCTTAGGTTAGAATTGAAAACCACACCAGAAACTGAAGTTTTCTCTCTATTTCTCTCTCTATATTATCAAGTGTATTCTTGTGAGTATTTCGACATCTTGAGTGTTTCTATACGGTGCAAGTTCGTTCAGCGTTATTCCAGTCAGAAGTATTGCTCTTTTGAGGTAAGGGATAGTAAGGGATTTTAATGAGTTATTATGTTTTTCATGTTTCGTACTTATTTCGACCTTCAGAAAATTCTGGAAAAATTTGAAATAATATTTTGATGAGTTTTATTGATTGTGTCAAAAAATGGTGATTTTTGGATGTATATATTAAGAGTTATGAATTTTACAGGAAAAGACTATTTTAAAAGTAAACGCTCATAACTCCTTGTGATTAACTCCAAAATTGATAAAAATTTTATTGGGAGTACATCTATATAATATCAGTATACTCTGTAAATTTCAGAATTTTTGGATAAAAGTACAATTTATGATAAATGTCTAAATATTCGGCGGTTTTGGCCATATGAAAAATGGTAAATGAATTTTAAAAATTCTGAGAAAAATATATGTTCAATATGGGACTATATTATGCTAAATCTCAGAAAAGAAATATTTTTAAAACTGATTTGGTATTTTTTTATGAAAATGGTCTAGTTATGAGTAAATGAATTAAATATGTTATGTGAAGTAAGAAAATTGGAAAATATGATTTTATGACTTGAGAATCCTATATAAGGTATATGCAGATTTTTGATGAGGGTATTGGTTATTGATGATGAAATTTTATGAGTTTGACATTTTAGGATGATTAAATGTATTATTTAGTAAAGTGTAAATAATTAAAATAAATTATTTATAAGTTTAAGAAATGTTATTCTTTCAATATCATTATACTGAAATATTGGTATACATTTTATTGTGGAATTTTTATATTTTTCATGTCGGGGTTACATGAGTTACTATTCACGAGTTACTATTCATGAGTTACTATTCACGAGTTACTATTCACGAGATACTATTCACAACAAAATTGGTTCTTTTACTGACCAAATTATTATTGATTTATAAATCTTACTCTTGAGATTAAATCTATATATTGATTATATTATTTTTATTATCATATATAATATTTTTATAGCCCTAATGAAGATATTTATCTTTGACTTGAGTGTAAAGATGAATTGTTGACTGGTATGATCATGACCATTGAAGTTATAATTGAATATCTTAGCTTAAGTGCAAAAGTGAATTGATCAACATTGGTATAATTATGGTTTATATAAATTCTGAAATGATTATGTGTTTTTTTGAGATATGAATATTTTTGGCCTGTAGTGCAAAGATGACCTGTTGTTGAATATCTTTGGCATGTGGTGCAAAGATGACCTGTTGTTGAATATCTTTGGCATGTAGTGCAAAGATGACCTGTTGTTGAATATCTTTGGCCAGTAGTGCAAAGATGAACGGTTGACAAATATCTTTGACCGTAGTGCAAAGACGAATTTATTAGTATGATTATGAACAGGAACTGTGATTTGGTATAACCATGATCTTTGATGTTTCAGGTAAAGACATGTGATGAAAATTATCTTCGTTCTGGATGCGAAGAGGAATTTAGAATCACAATTATGATTATGAGTTATTCATATGATTGTGGACCAGAACTGTTGACTGATGTTACAGGAGAAATAGAACGGTGGTCTCTAGCTGTGGAGGTTCTCCCTAAGCAGTATAGAAAAGTTCATTTAGTAGTTGTATTTGGTGAATCCAATAGGGTAAGGCGAACCCAACGTTGGAAGGGTGTTTTGCCACTATCATACAAGATGTCTAATGACATACAACCTCGTGTCATCATAAGACAAGGTTGTGCACATCCACTTGCTGAGTATATCTACGAGCACTACCTATATGATCTTGGAGTTTGGTTGAAGTATAATTCTCAATTAGAGACGGTGGAGATAATGATATGTCAAGAGAAGACTCACCATTAGAAAGAATATGATAGTAATATTCTCATTTTTCTTTGGGGTCTATTGGGTCAACCAAGGATAATTCTGTGGGCATATGATATCTATCATAACCTAGATGCATGGCCTCTCATGTACGAAGGTTTTCTTGAGCACTTCCCAAAGATTCTAATTTCTAAAATAGTTTTTGACTATACCTTTGTGTAAGGTACCACTGTGACGTGCTATCCAAGGTTGGGACATGAGTCACAGTTAGTATCAGAGCCATAAGTAAAGAGCCCCGAGCCTCTTGCTGGTGACATCCTGTTGATGGGGAATGCACCGAAGCTAGACTCTCCACAGGGGACGCTGTTCTGCGGTGGCAAACTGATAGGTACAAATGTGAGGTGCTGACACATGATTGTGTCCAATGTTACAGTTGGTATCAGAGCTTAGGGATATGATTTCTGGCGGAGATCGGGGAATATAACTAGGATGGGAGAGATGAGTAAATTCTTCGCTAGTGTGTCCTACCTAAGCTTAATTGTTGGTCGGTCATAATATACGGATATTATGTGATATGTTAATTTGCTTAATTAACCCTTATTTTTTGGCAGTATTTGAGAATGGCAGCTGAGAATGCTAACAATGGAGTGAATGAGACTGTGGGGATACCTCTAATCATTAACCATGATAATGTGATGTCAGACGAAGAAGGAATTAGAGATATCCATGTGGTGAGTGAAGAATTAATAGTTGCACCCGAGATAGTCGCAGAGGTAACAGCTGAGAGTGAGGAAGAAGAGGAAGAAGAGGTACCCGAGGAGAGTTTATTAGAGGTATTATATGATCAAAATGTAGAATTTCAAAATTGTATTCATGAGTTAGAAGAGCAGGCTGAAGAACGACAGGCGGTCGTGGAGCAAAAGGATGCAACAATTCAAGCTTGTGTTACCCGATATGTGATGCTTGAACAGAAGCATTCTTTGGCAGAGTATAAGATGATAAAGATGGAATCTGAGCTGAAAGAAGAAAAAATTGAACGAGTGAGAATAAGTGATGCATGGGCAAAAGCCGCACGACACGTGGATATTGTGGAAAGAGATGTCCGATCTAAGAAGGCTAAAATAGATGATATAAATTTCTCTTTTTGGAAAGCAATTGGAAGAACCCAACATCGAGTTTTGAATTACCCTGTACTGAGCGGTCAACCTGAATTCGATATGGATCGAAGATTGATGATTCAGATCATGAATCAAGAGTACAACGAGGCAGTTGAGGGAGGAATATACCCTATAGAAAAGTATATTCCAACGGTAGTGATGACGCCAAATGTTGCCCCAGACAAGTCAAAGCCGAGTAGTTCGAGGGATGGCGGTTGTCATGACTTCCCAACAAGTGAAGAACCCAAATGAAGTTACCACGGGAGATTAGCAATGAAGAAATCATGATGACCTGAGAGATAGAATCTGAAATGAAAGCAAGGTATTCTCAACTTTTTGAAATACTAGGTACGTAAATTTCGGGGACGAAATTTCATAAGGAGGGGAGATTGTAAGACCCTGAATTTTATGAAATAAAAGTATTCAATTTTTCTTATAATTACTATTCAGTAAATGGTTAAATTGATAAAGTTTAAAGTTATGGGTGAAATGTGAAATTTTTTCAAAATAAGCAAGTGGTTATAAAATAATCATTTTTGTCGGGGAATATTCGTTTGGTCGTGGAATATTCTTTCTGTCGGAGAATATTCGTACGACGGCGCAGCCATTTGTGGGCCCCATAACGAATAACTGCCGAATGAAGAAAACGACAAAATTTGAGCTTTTATAAATAACGACGTAATTGTTACCGTTAACACTGTTGGAATACCCGGTGGTTAAAACACAGTAATACGCGTTGTTGCACAGTAGCACACGGTATTGCACCAATTATTGATTATTACATAAGAAGGCACTACTCAATAATTGTTACAGTGATTACTGTTCAATATTTTATTTTTGATTCAATAATTGCTGCGTTGATATTTTATATTACTGTTGTTTTAATAATTGTCACTACACAGTATTTTCCATTATCGAAGTAATAATTCATATTATCTGAATAATATTATTAGATAACATTATTGGCAATGTCTAGAAAGTTCTGTCTAAGGAGAGGTTTGGTCACCTAATTGCGCGCTAGTAAGGAGAAATCCTTATTGGAAAGCCCCCTCTTTCCTGGGAACGGCCTGATTGTCATTATTGTGATTCTGTAATATTATTTGTGAGTAATTAATTATTGATTTATATGATGAGAAAATTATTGATTTTATGTGGATATAGATGGAGAAATTTTTTTTATGTGACAATTGTTGAAAATTAATATTTTATCTTTTTCTGATAAAATAATTTATTTTAATATATTATTATATTTTAATAATATAATAATGGTGATATTTCTACAATGAATGTGGGATATATGAGTATATGAGGAGGAAGAGTATTTTTGTTACAAAACTTGTTTAAAACATGTTAAACATGTTGGTGGACCCATTTCTTGACTAAAATTTAATTATAACCTGTAAAATCGTCCGTTTGTGGATTTCGGTCAATTTCTGTTTAAAATTTGGAAAAACTTTCTTCTGTAAAGTTGTAGAGAATTGAATTTCCTATAAAAACTCGTGAGATTCGAATTTTCTGATAAAATGCTATTTACTATGAATTATTGAAGTTCTGGAGTTCCGAAATAATTAATTTTTGGAAGTTTAAAATATTTTAAATAAGAAAAACATTTTTGTGGTTGGTTGGTGGGCACATGTGTTGCAAAATATGCTGAAATCAGAATTTCCAAGTTTGCATATGATTTATATAAATTTAATATTAATTTATTAAATTTTCTGCTTTGGTGTTCTAAGCATTTTCCTATAAATAGGGTGCTTAGGTTAGAATTGAAAATCACACCAGAAACTGAAGTTTTCTCTCTATTTCTCTCTCTATATTATCGAGTGTATTCTTGTGAGTATTTTGATATCTTGAGTGTTGCTATACGGTGCAAGTTCGTTTAGCGTTATTCCAGTCAGAAGTACTGCTCTTTTGAGGTAAGGGATAGTAAGGGATTTTAATGGGTTATTATGTTTTTCATGTTTCGTACTTCTTCCGACCTTCAGAAAATTCTGAAAAAATTTGAAATAATATTTTGATGAGTTTTATTGATTGTGTCCAAAAATAGTAATTTTTGGATGTATATATTAAGAGTTATGAATTTTACAGGAAAAAATAATTTTAAAAGTAAACGCTCATAACTCCTTATGATTAACTCCAAAATTGATGAAATTTTTATTGGGAGTACATCTATATAATATCAGTATACTCTGTAAATTTCAGAATTTTTGGATAAAAGTACAATTTATGATAAATGTCTAAATATTCGGCGGTTTTGGCCATATGAAAAATGGTAAATGAATTTTAAAAATTCTGAGAAAAATATATGTTCAATATGGGACTATATTATGCTAAATCTCAGAAAAGAAATATTTTTAAAACTGATTTGGTATTTTTTTATGAAAATGGTCTAGTTATGAGTAAATGAATTAAATATGTTATGTGAAGTAAGAAAATTGGAAAATATGATTTTATGACTTGAGAATCCTATATAAGGTATATGCAGATTTTTGATGAGGGTATTAGTTATTGATGATGAAATTTTATGAGTTTGGCATTTTAGGATGATTAAATGTATTATTTAGTAAAGTGTAAATAATTAAAATAAATTATTTATAAGTTTAAGAAATGTTATTCTTTCAATATCATTATACTGAAATATTGGTATACATTTTATTGTGGAATTTTTATATTTTTCATGTCGGGGTTACATGAGTTACTATTCACGAGTTACTATTCATGAGTTACTATTCACGAGTTACTATTCACGAGATACTATTCACAACAAAATTGGTTCTTTTACTGACCAAATTATTATTGATTTATAAATCTTACTCTTGAGATTAAATCTATATATTGATTATATTATTTTTATTATCATATATAATATTTTTATAGCCCTAATGAAGATATTTATCTTTGACTTGAGTGTAAAGATGAATTGTTGACTGGTATGATCATGACCATTGAAGTTATAATTGAATATCTTAGCTTAAGTGCAAAAGTGAATTGATCAACATTGGTATAATTATGGTTTATATAAATTCTGAAATGATTATGTGTTTTTTTGAGATATGAATATTTTTGGCCTGTAGTGCAAAGATGACCTGTTGTTGAATATCTTTGGCATGTGGTGCAAAGATGACCTGTTGTTGAATATCTTTGGCATGTAGTGCAAAGATGACCTGTTGTTGAATATCTTTGGCCAGTAGTGCAAAGATGAACGGTTGACAAATATCTTTGACCGTAGTGCAAAGACGAATTTATTAGTATGATTATGAACAGGAACTGTGATTTGGTATAACCATGATCTTTGATGTTTCAGGTAAAGACATGTGATGAAAATTATCTTCGTTCTGGATGCGAAGAGGAATTTAGAATCACAATTATGATTATGAGTTATTCATATGATTGTGGACCAGAACTGTTGACTGATGTTACAGGAGAAATAGAACGATGGTCTCTAGCTGTGGAGGTTCTCCCTAAGCAGTATAGAAAAGTTCATTTAGTAGTTGTATTTGGTGAATCCAATAGGGTAAGGCGAACCCAACGTTGGAAGGGTGTTTTGCCACTATCATACAAGATGTCTAATGACATACAACCTCGTGTCATCATAAGACAAGGTTGTGCACATCCACTTGCTGAGTATATCTACGAGCACTACCTATATGATCTTGGAGTTTGGTTGAAGTATAATTCTCAATTAGAGACGGTAGAGGTAATGATATGTCAAAAGATGACTCACCATTGGAAAGAATATGATAGTAATATTCTCATTTTTCTTTGGGGTCTATTGGGTCAACCAAGGATAATTCTGTGGGCATATGACAGTTGTATTATTAAGTTTTATTTGAATTTTGTATCATATATTTGGCGACTCAAGATGGGTGATGTATACCTATTTTGGGGGCGTCACAGATATCCATTGTTCTCTGTTCAATGAGTCCCCCACAAACATTAGTCTCTTCCCTCGAAGCTTCTCTCATAGTTCAGTCGCATTCCATCTATATCAAACAAAAGTTTTCTAATTAATAAAAAAAATCATCTTTCATTAGTTTCTAAAGAAAACCAAACTAAAATAGCATTCTTAGCACACCATTAATAGTTCAATTCACTAAGAATACAATGCACACATACTGATAAAATTATATGCTCCAAATATCTATACGTTGAACAAATTTCCAGTAATACCTCTTCAGATTATAGCCATGGGGTTGCCATCTCCAATAATGGTACCCAAAATCAGGCCTTCCATGCTTGTGACAAGCCAATTGGTCAGACATGTACGGACAATCTGACTCATTATAGAGTGGATACTAAGTGTCGTCAAAGACCCATTTGCTGTAAAAACACATCACACCTTTCCATACTCTCTATTGATTGGACTCCGGCTTACGAGCAACTAATTCAGCTTCCCATTGTAATTTACTAGGGATTTGCATTTACTAGATCTATCCAAAACCACTGCAATACCCCCAATAAAACCCAGAACAAAGAACTTTCAATTAAACAAATACATCAAATCAAATTACAACAAGATATTACAAGTTCAATCAAACAAAAAAGAACCACATCCATAAACACATAAACAAACCCTTTTCACCTCGCATACTAAAGACGAGATTTAGATAATTTTGGGAGTAGAAGGATAAGCCCCGCCAAACCATTTTTTGGTGGGTCAATGCGGTACACTGGAAAATTCAAATTTCTGGGAAGATCCTTTGTTTCGTCCTCTCAAAATCGATCAGGTTCTCTGTATCGTCCTTGTCAAAATCGACTCTGATTTTATTGTAAATGAACAAAAATGTTAGCGTGATATACATTGTTGGGCCCTCCATCTAATAGCTTAAGCTTTTAGATGAGTTGGTTACTTAACATTATCACAATAAACCAATGTAGCCTTGTGGACCGGACAGTGTAGTTCCAAGAGAAGGTTCTGGATCCAGCAGGACTCGGAGACAACGTCAGCTACCCCTCTGTACTCGGCTTCAGCACTAGATCGAGACAAAGTAGGTTGACGCTTAGAGGACCAAGAGATCAAGTTGTCTCCAAGAAAAACACAGTAACCAGAGGTGGAGCGTCTAGTAACGGGGCATCCACCCCAATCAGCATCAGTGTAAGATATGAGATCAGAAATTGAAGACTTGGAAAGATGTAAGCCATAGTCAAGAGTACCCAGAATGTATCGCATAATTCATTTGAGAGCATTCATATGTTCATCCTTCGGGTCATGCATATGTAAACAAACATGTTGCACAGCATAGGATATATCTGGTCTCGTGAATGTAAGGTATTGCAATGCTCCCGCTAAACGGCGATAATGTGTAGGATCTGCGTAGGGAGATCCTAAAGAGACACTCAGTTTAGCCTTAGTATCCACCGGCGTGGTGGCAGGTTTACAAGAGGTCATGCCGGCTCGTTCAATAATTTCCTCAGCATATTTGCGTTGACAAAGAAATAACCCACCGGCATGGCGTGTAACTGCAATGCCCAAGAAATAGCTCAGAGGGCCCAAGTCCTTCATAGCAAATTCAGAAGCAAGAAGTGACATAATAGACTGATGAAGAGCGTCAGATGACGCAGTGAGAATGATGTCATCAACATAAAGCATAATGTATGCCATGACATTGCCTTGGTGATAAATAAATAGAGAATGATCATATTTTCTATGTGAGAAACCAACAGTAGAGACAAAATCAGCAAATCATTGATACCAAGCAAGTGGGGCCTGTTTGAGGCCATATAGAGATTTCTTCAACAAGCACACATACTCGGGATGGACGGGATCTCTAAAACCCATCGGTTGATGCATGTAGACGGTTTCGTGAAGCTAACCATGCAAGAATGCATTTTTAACATCCAGCTGATGAATGGGCCAAGAATTGGATAGGGATATACTGAGAACAATCTGAATAGTAGCTGGCTTCACCACTGGGCTAAATGTTTCATCACAATCCACACCAACCTGTTGAGACCTGCCAACACCAACAAGACGAGCTTTGTGTCGCTCAAAAGAACCATCAGAATTCTTTTTATGACGAAAAATCCACATTGAACGAATAATATTAGCATCAGGAGGACGGGGCACTAACTCCCACGTCTTATTTTTAATAAGAGCATCAAATTCGTCTAACACAACCATTTTCCAATTTGGGTAAGACAAGGCAGCTTTAGGGTTACGAGGAAAAGGGGATGGCGTAACCGAAGATGTCAAATTGAATTGTTGTTTGGGCTTAAAAATCCCATGCATTCCGCGGGTTGTAATGGACCGAGATGGGGCTTGTCTTGTTTTGTTTGGATGTGAACTAGGTAGAGAGGCTAATTGTGACGCCCCCAAAACAGGTATACATCACCCATCTTGAGTCGCCAAATACATGGTATATAAATTAAATACAAACTTAATTATACAACTGTCGTGCAAAATACGACAAAACATAGCTGAGAGTTTAAATAAGAATATTGCCTTCTAGACAATATTCACTCTCAAATAGAGTCCTCATTACATTTATTGTCACACTATTTTATAGAATAGTGAGGACTTCTATAACACCATCTCGGACCATCACTCCGTTCTCCGACTAGTCCTGGCTACGTTCTCATTTCCTGAAGAGAACAATGAAAGCAAAAGGGTGAGCTCAACTAGCCCAGTAAGAAATATTATGACTAAGATAATGCAGAATAAATTATCATTACCCTTCAACAGTGTTAAACTGATAAAATATAATAAACATCAAGTTTAACTACAGCGGGACAAGCATTCCATTAAAAGAGTCAAGTAGAGCATGATACTACTATCTTCTATGATTTAAAAAGATTTTCATCAACTTTATCTCTAAGACTCAGCTTAATAAATAAACCACATCATCGAATCATCCCTACACCACGGCTAAGGATATTCATGTAATCATCAATGGTCATGACTATACCGAATAATCCCTGGTCATAATCATACAAACAATTGTCCATCAATGAACTACAGGCCAATGAAGACTTTTACCACATCATTTGTAACATTACGGGTCATGATTATACCGAATGATCCCTGGTCATAATCATACCAATCAATAGTTCATCTATACACGTAAGTCAAAGATGACTTTCAACACAATATAAGCATGAGGATGATGACAATGATATAAGAATTCAATAAAACAAGTTCAAGGATAAATTTTAAAGACTTTAATAATTTAATTTATCCAGAATTTAAAATTGTTCAAATTGTCAACATGATACTATTTTGTGGAGTAAAATTCAAGAATGATATTGTATCAAAAATGATTTGGACCGAAAAGAAATTAATTTTTGTCATGAATAGTACTTTGGATTAATAGTACCTGGGTGAATAGTACCCCGTGAATAGTACTTATGAATAGTACTCGTGAATAGTACCTCGTGAATAGTACTTTATGAATAGTACTTTGTGAATAGTACCCATGAGTAGTACTTTTGTGAATAGTACCGTATAAATGAATAATACTCATGGACAGTACTCCGGCATGAAAAGCTTAAAATTTAACAAGATTGTGCAGAAAATATCCTTATGAAACTGTAGACACTCGAAATTTTCTGCACACCTGTTACTGACATTGCAGGAGGGCAGATTCGTCTTTCGGAGATAACCTTGGAAGACAGCTCGCATCCATTCCGGATACTATCAGAAGTTCAGTCTCAACCTCGAAACACACAACGAAAACATCATTCTCAACCCCGGAACACACACCAGAAGGATCATTTCCAAACTCGGAGATAACCCCGAGTTTCATCCTTGGCAATAACACCAAGGAATGTTGTTACAGTTCCGGCGATAACTCCAGAAATGCTTGTTTCAAATGTATGCTATCAGCTTCAATCAGACCTCCTTCCGAGGCACTCATACCTCAGACTCGGAGCTAACACCGGGCAGATAGGCACTTTCACAGATGACCTTGTGGCATTCAACCACTTGCAGCAGTCCAATCTCAGATGTAACCCTGAGCAACTTCTGCTTTCAACTCAAATCGGTGATAACCACGGTGAGGAGTCAAACGTCATCTTCCCACCTTGACACCTGCGTGTCGTCTCAACACTTCATACATACATACATACATACAACAATGTCCTACAAGAACCAAGGAGTTCCAATCCCGAGTGACTATTACGCGTGGCAACACACCGGATAGAATTTGAAGCTTGAAGCCCATGGGCATGGTCCCCTCTTCCTGACTTCGTACAACCTCTAATCCATGTCATTGCATAACTCTCGACATAAGCGGTCCGAAGAAGGTCGTATATACCTCATTCGGATGCTCAGATTAAAGTTCTGCAAGTTTAAGCGGACATTACAGTGCACGAGTGCACGTACTTCGAGACGACGGGACCAGTAAAACCCCAGGCAGCCCGAGTAGCCACAGGTACAACTGTGGCTACCGCAGGTACACCTGCGGCTCCCCCCTCTATAAATAGAGGGCTTGGGGTAGCCATTTTGAAAAAAAGAATAGGCAAGGAAGCCCTGTCAAATTTGCACTGTACACACCCATATTGAGTGCTTGCTCTTTTTAAACACATGTTAGCTCACATATAGCTATACATTTACCGGCGGGAGCTGAGTGTTTATCCATATAGAGTCATAGAAGTCTGCATTGGCAGCCCATTGTAAGCCTTCTCACACTCTATAAAGCCTTTCTCTTCATCTTTACACACACTATTCTACACATTAAGAGTCGTGTTGTGTGCATATGCCCAGACTTTGGTCCTTGGTTTTCATTTCTGTCTATATATATATATACTTATATATGTATATATTTAAATATGGACTAACATTATCGAGTTATACCTCGATTGAGCCTAGGCTTATGTCTGGAGCGTTTACCTGCTTATATATATATATATATATATATATATATATATATATATATAAAAGCAGTAAACGCACCGGATGTAAAATTCAGGCTCATCAGATATGTCTGACAATAGTTATATATAAGTATATATATATATATATATATATATATATATATATATATATATATATATATATTTCTGTCAGGCCTGGAGTTTACTTCGAGGCCTTTTACTGCTTTATTTACATTTAGACCCGCCTGGAGTTTAGTTCATGGCGGTTGATCGCATTTACTGCTTTATTTACTTTTTTGATCCCCCATGGAGTTGCTTCGTGGTGGTTGATCATGTCCATATATATATATTTACCACTTTTATATATTTACATTTCCGATCCCCCATGGAGTTGCTTCGTGGTGGTTGATCATGTCTGTATATATATATATATATATATATATATATATATATATATATATATATATATTTACAGCTTTTATATATATAACTGCTTACTGCTTTCCATACAAACTGCAGTATCATGTGAGCCTAGGAATCATTTGATCACAGATTCAGTCTACTGAATCTAGATTCGGTTCCTGTGATGGATATTTTTCAGCTGTAAGCAGCTTGTACATTATTTACAGTGTACGAATTTCCTTGGATGTCTGTCATGCCCATAAGGAGTTCGACACTACTGTATATTATTTTCTCGAAGATGCCTCGCATCTCCAAAATAAAAGCAAACAAGCCAAACCTTTAATAATAAAATGGAAGTATGAAAAGGTCTCAATTCCTATTGAGCACAGGGTTTGAAAAACCTCTTTTTACAAAACTTCATTGCTATATCTTGCTTAAAACTGAATTTTTCTATAAATTCAAACCCTTTGTATATACGCACTACTTTCAAATAATTGCACATTGATCCACACACATACACACACATTCATATAATAGTTTCTTAAAAAGTGGCAGTCACCGTGGCAACACAGATGTTGGGGGTGCCTAACACCTTCCCTTCGCATAACCAAGCCCCCGAATCCAAATGAATCTCGGTTTCACAGACCCGTTTAACAGTGTCACATCACTGGGTCAATGTGCAAACCTTTTTCGATTGCGTTGGTGCAACCAGTTAAAAATACCAACTGGCGACTCTTAAAATCAAATCGTCGACATTACACATGTCGGACCTTTTTCACTTGTTTTTTCAAACAAATCTCACATTAACATGAGAACACCAAAGAACAAGTAACGAAAAGGGACAAATAAAATTCCCGACGTCGATAGGTGGCGACTCTGTTGGGGACTCCAGTAAGAGGGCTTAAGCCGCTATTACAAGCTTTTTAAAACTGTTATATGCTTGTGTGTGAATGTTGCATTTACATTTATGATGAATGTATACGAATGCATTTTACTTACTGCACTGTACTATATCTATCTGTGATATTAGTGCTTCGTACATGTCATCATTTTCATAAATGGTGAGACACATTGTATGTGAATTTATGTTGTGTGGTTCCTCCACCAGGAGGCTATCCTGTCGATGTTTGATTACTGGACTCGTAGGAAGACTAATTCAAACGAGGCTCAGGAAAGGCACCACCCAGATTCGCTCCAATTGAAAGACCGGATTAACTTCCTGTCAAGTAGATTGCGATGATCTGGGAACCTTCATACCAAAAAGCCGCGAGAGTAACCCTAAGATAGGTCAATCTCTGACAAACCAAACGCGGAGGAAAGTCTCTTCACACTTTCCATTTTAATTACTTGTAAGAACATTTACTTGTAATTTCAATGCTCATCTTTATGTAATGGAAAATATAAAGAATATATGTGCATACATGACATGTTATCAATTAACACCCGTTTTTGCCAGACAATATTCCTAAAACGGACACATGATAACATTTACATTATCCCTAAGACTAAACTACATAAGTCTTTTGCAGGGAAATAATTGGGCCTGTTACCCGCTCAAAATCCAAAAAGGCCACGAGCCTACAGCCAATCATGTCTTCTTCTGACCAGTCTAATCCTATTTCTCGAGAAGAATTTGACGGATTGAGTAAACAAATCATAGATCTGGCTGTTCTGCTTAAAGAACTACATCAGTCTACTTAGGGTACAAAGATGCCTATACATACAAAATCCTCTTCACAAGGAGGAGCTCAAGGTTTGGAAAAAAATAATTCCAGAACCTCAGTTGGATACAACCAACAAAGACCCTGAAAACACCCATCTCAAAGGAGATCCAGACACCGGTGATATCAGGAAGAAGGTCCTCCAAATAGAGGAAACTATCTGTGCTCTCAAAGGGATTGGAACACATGGAAGTGTCTCATATACTGACCTTTGCATATTTCTTGGTGTTCATTATCCAGAGAAATTTAAAACCCCTGATTTTTGAAAAAAATGACGGATTAGGGGATCCTTATACACATTTGAAGGTGTTCATTAGAGAACTTGGATCTTATGCGGAAAATGAGAAGCTCAGAATGCAGCTGTTCCAGAAGAGTCTAACTGGAGAAGCCTGTTCATGGTATACCAGATTAGACAACTCCAAGATCCATAGCTGGGAAGAGCTAGCTCACGCCTTCCTCACTCAATACAGTTTTCAATCTCAGATGGCTCCTGACCGGTACCAAATTACCAAGGTCAAGAAACAGTCTAATGAGTCTTTTAGAGAGTATGCTCAAAGGTGGAGACGCCTTGCAGCTCAAGTAATTCCTTCCATGACAGATTCAGAAATGGTCATAACTTTCATAGACATACAGGAAGCTCCCTTCTATGAGAGAGTCTTAGCTGGTATTGGCAAACCATTCTTTGAAATGATCAAACACAGAGAGATGGCTGAGATGGGACTGAAGTCTGGTAAGATTCAAGACCTAGCCGCTCTTAAAGCAGTTGTTGAGCACATCCAGTCCAGATATTATGGAAACAACCCCTAGAGGGTCCATAAAAAGAAAGAGGAGGATGTTTCCTTGATACTATAAGGTCAGAAAGGTAATCAGAACATGCCTATACAGAGGAGAAACTACTCCCCTTTCCAAGCACAGTCTTCAAACCCTCCATTGCCTAAAAGTGGAGAAGTAAAGCACCCTCAAACGTTCACACCCTTAAGGGACTTGCTCGAGAATATTCTTGCTCTTCTGACTACTCAAAAGAAAATTGCACGTCTTCTTCCACCAGCCAACCCTAATGGGAGGGGTTTTAATGCTACTCAGAAGTGTGCTTATCATGCCGGAGCACCTGGACATGATACTCAAGATTGTTGGGCCTTGAAACATAAGATCCAAGATTTGATAGACAACGGTGAGATAGTGGTCACCAAACCAGATCAACCTTATGTGCAAGACAACCCTCTTCCTCAACACAAAAAAGAAGAGGTCAACATGATTAGTTGGAGCACTGGACAGAGTTCCAGTTTTAATGGTGAATCATCCCAGACCATCAAAGACGGTGTTGACAGATGGGATTATGCAAAGTTTCAATTTGCTATGGAACGAAAGATGAAAGCTCTTTACAAGCAAATTGAGCAATTGGCAGAACTGGTGACCCACCAGCATCAAGTCACATTCCAATTAATCAGCCAGGAGCATGTCTATCTCCTTCCTTTTGTTACGAATGCTCCACCATCACCTTCAGAAAGCGAAGCTATGGAGGATAAGGTTGCAAAGAGAGCAAATGCTAAAGCCCATCGGGATTTTGCCAATCAGAGGGAATTTACTGAAGATATTTTAAATGCTGATCAACGAAGGAAGAATTACCTCCCTTCTACCTCCAATCAATCCCCGTTCAAGATGGTTCAACTCCGATGGAGTATGTCAATATCATTCACATTCTCGCGGTCACAGCACAGAAGAATGTTGGGCACTCCGTCATCTCATTCAGAATCTTATTGATAGCGGTGTCCTGCAGCTGGCAGACGATGACACTGTGCAAATCGAGAGTGGAAATACATGTCCTACTAAATGGAAGGGATCAGTAGCAGTTATATCCACTGAGGATGATGAGACTGTCAAAGCATTTCCCATACAAACAATTCAACTCAAAGGAGCTGATAATCCTTTGAAAGTGTCCGCACTAGAGCCAATTTCTTTACCCTTCAGACCACAATATCATGTTGTCAGCTTACACAAAGTTCCATGGAATTATGGAGAAGCTGAAGGATCCACGTCTCATACTACTGCTACAGTGTCGAAGGAAAATCTAATGTATCTTCCTCAAAGGGTGATAAAGCCCGCCTTCAAAGAAAAGGGGAAGATTCCCATAGAGAAGATTGAAAAATTCCTTCGTATTATGGGTCATAATGAAGCCAAGGTGGTTTTAAGCTTAAGAGAAGCTCCACATCAGATATTAATACTGGACTTGGTTTTCTCTTCCGAGGATCATCGGAAGATCTTATTGAAGGTTTTAGAAGAAGCCTACTTACCTAAATCAGTGGATGTGGAAAAATTTTAACATACGGTTGATCATATTTTCAACAACAATGTGATATCCTTCACTGATGATGACATACCGCCCGAAGGGACCGGTCATTGCAAGCCATTGCACATTACAATTTTATCCTCCGGGTATATGCTAGCTGGAGTTTTGATAGATGGAGGTTCATCTCTGAATATCTGTCCTTATGCCACCTTGGTGAAGATGAATGTCAAACTCAAACGGATCCAAAACAGCCATACGGTTATCAAAGCTTTTGATGGATCCCGACGAAATTCCGTCAGAAAGATTGAACTACGAATTGAGATTGGTCCAAATACATTCAATGTATCCTTCCACGTCCTCAAGATAGATTCAGGATACAACCTGCTATTGAGGAGACCATGGATACACATGGCTGGAGTCGTTCCTTCTACACTACATCAACAGCTCAAATACATTGCCAACAACAGTCTAGTCACTATTAACGTTGAGCCGGAATGTCCTGAACAAGGAGATCTGCCAATCATCAGCTTTAATTCAAAAGTTGAGCCGGCCAGTTTTCATACTTTGGAAGTGAGTAACATACAATACCAACCTATTGGAGTATCACTTCCCATACCCAAGATTTTAGCCGAGGTTATGTCGGCCACTCAAGAAATGATGTCATTAGGTCATCAGCCTAGACAAGGGCTTGGTAAAAATCAGTAGGGTATTAAGCACCCTATTCAAGTGTCCAGTCAAATTGGGACAGCCGGACTAGGCTATTCTGCCAGCTCAGGTTATAGGAATCCTCATAAGCACAAGCAGGTTCCTCAAGCTTTCGCCACACGGTAATTTTTTCCATCTGCACCACATGAGATGATACAGTCTCCAGTAAAGGTGCTAACCCATGTTATGGCTTTGCTGTTTCCCAAACCAGTACCAATCAAAGCAAAAGAGGTGCTGATTCCTGATCCCGAAGTGGAAGAAAAGGAGCGGAAACGTAAACACGACATCGCCTTGATGATGTCAGGCATATGCATCATTGTTCATGATGAACATACAAAAAGATATACCCCAGACGATGATTGCCCAGATGTCATGGTTATCATTCGGGAGAAGGAGGACAAGGACAATCCCTCCATCACTGCAGTCCATCAGGACTTTGCCCTCGACAATTGGAGCAACACTCCATGCATTGGTCGACGAGGGTAAAATGGGCAGAAAATCCCTCTGCCCTGTAGATAACTTTAATTGCTTACTTTCCTATACAGTACTAGCAGTTATTTTATCAAGTACATCCTAACACTTTTGTATAATTAAACAGTTTCATATATTAAGTGAAAGCATATTTTGGTTTCAGGACTCTGAATTTAGATGTGCCTGTACTTGCTGATGAGGTGCCTTCTCTCCACAAGGGCTGTAACTTTGATGCAAAGTTGGACTCAGACTTGATGGAAATACAAGAGGACATTGAGATACCTCAGGAGATTAAGGAATGGGTCACAGACAAACCTAAACCCAACCTTGACCAAACCACTTCTTTCAATCTTGGAACCTTAGAAAGCCCTAAGCTAATCCAAATTGGTTCAGACCTCACCCCAAACCAACGAAATGACATGGTTGCACTATTAACCCAATTCTAGGATGTATTTGCATGGTCTCATGAAGACATGGTGGGATTGTCCACTGACATTGTTCTTCATCGCCTTCCCATTAAAGACGGATTCAAGCCAGTTAGGCAAAAGCTCAGGCGATTGAAACCTGAGTAGAGTTTAAAAGTCAAAGAAGAAATTGTTAAACAATTTCAAGTTGGCATTATCATGGTGTCTACATATCTGGAGTGGATATCCAACATTGTTCCCGTGCCTAAACCAGGAGGAAAGGTGCGAGTTTGCATGGATTACCGGGATTTGAACAAAGCTTGCCTTAAAGATAGCTTTCCCGTGCCCTTTATCCACATTCTCATTGACAATACTGCTCAATATGGCATGTACTCCTTTGCAGATTGCTTTACGGGGTATTATCAAATTATGGTCGCTGAGGAAGACCGTGAGAAAATTGCTTTCATCACGCCTTGGGGAACCTTTTGCTACAGACAGTTGTCATTCGGCCTCATCAATGCCGGGGCAACCTACCAGCGAGCTATGATAGCTCTTTTCTACGATTTAATGCATAAAGAGATGGAGATCTATGTGGATGACATCATTGTCAAGTCCCGAAAGGAGGAAGACCACTTAGACCATCTCAGAAAGCTATTCAACAGGTTGCGTAAGTACAACTTGAAGTTGAATCCAGCTAAGTGTGCCTTTGGTGTTAAATCAGGCAAGTTGCTAGGTTTCCTAGTTAGCCTCAAAGGGATTGAACTGGATCCTACCAAAATCTAGGTCATCAAGGAAATGCCCATTCCTTAGACAGAGAAGGAAATATGGGAATTTTTGGGAAGAATCAACTTCATTAGCAGGTTCATTTCTTAACTCACAGCAACCTGTGAGCCCATTTTCAAGTTGTTAAGGAAGAACTCCTCCATGAAATGGAACGATGAGTGTTAGAAAGCCTTCCTTACCATTAAAGAGCAGCTGGTTAATGCTCCTATTTTGGTATCACCCAGGGATGATGTTCCCCTATTCATGTACCTGTTCATTAATGACAATGCCATGGGCTGTATGCTGGGGCAAAAAGACGATAGAGGCCAAGAACGAGCTATCTATCACCTCAGCAAAAGATTCAGCAGCAGTGAACACAAGTACACTCTGATTGAGAAGACTTGTTATGCTTTAGCATGGGCTTCCATGAGGTTACAACATTACCTCCATGGTCACACAACTCATCTCATATCCCGCGTAGATCCTCTCAAGTACGTGTTTAGTAAGCCCATACTGAATTATTGATTGTCCAGATGACAGTTGATCCTACATCAATTTGACATCGTCTACATGACGCAAAAGTCTGTCAAAGGTCAAGAAATTGCAGATCAACTGGCCGCCGCACCTTCAGGGGATTACAAACCTTTAGAAACATACTTTCCCGATGAAGGGGTAATGACAGTTCAGCAACACAATCAATACGATGCATGCCACATATGGAAAATGTATTTTGATGGAGATGTTAACACAGATGGCTCTGGAGCTGGACCAGTTATAATATCCGGTACGGGGGAGCAGTATTCCGTCTCCATCAAATTATAGTTTGTCAGCACCAACGACACAGCTGAGTATGAAGGTTGTATTATGAGGCTAAAACTTGCCCGTTCAATGGGCATCAGGTGGTTAACTGTCTTTGGGAATTCTGAATTGGTAATCAAACAATCCACGGGAATCTATCAAACCAAAGAATTACATTTGCTACCTTACCATAGGCAAGTTTTACAGATAGCTTTGGAGTTCGAAGAAATCTCTTTTCTACACATTCCTCGTAATAGGAATGATTTTACGGATGCGCTAGCAACGCTGGCCTCCTTGGTTCACATACCTGACAAGGAAAATATGCTAAGAATCACATTTGCCCTGCAAAAGGCCCCGACTTATGGGAACTACGTTGGAGAAGTATCGGATGAGCTACCTCCCATCCACAACTCTTGGTATCAACATATCAAGGAGTATCTGCGAGATGGATCTACACCCGCTGAGGCGAGCCTAACTGAGAAGAGGCGGATCCATCGACTTGCTATGAAATTCTACCTGAGTGGAGATGCACTCTACAAGAGAGATGCATGATTAGGTCTCCTTAGATGTCTGGACAAAGACCAAGCTCAGAGGCTCATGGATGAGATCCATGGTGGAGTATGTGGCCCCCACATGAGCGGACCTCTACTTGTCAAGAAAAGTCTTAGAACAGGGCATTATTGGCTTACACTCAAAGCTGACTGTGATGATCATGTCAAGAGGTGTTATCAATGCCAGATTCATGAGAATGCTATCCACGCCCCTCCAAGGAAACTCCACAATATGAGTTCGCCATGGCCCTTCTCAATGTAGGGAATGGACGTGATCGGGCCCATCGAGCCCAAAGCCAGTAATGGACATCGATTCATATTCACCATGATTGACTATTTCACCAAATGGGTAGAAGCAGCCTCCTTCTCCCGGGTTACTAAAGAAGTCATCGTTGCTTTCATCAGAAATAATATCGTCTGTCGATATGGACAACCAGAGGTCATTGTGTCAGACAATGCTAAGAACCTCAATAACAAAACGATGGAGGAGTTATGCAGTAAATTCCACATCAAACACCTTAACTCTGTCATCTACTGTCCAAAGATGAATAGTGCTGTTGAAGCGGCTAATAAAAATATCAAGATGATCATGCAGAAAATGTCCGCCAATCACAAAGGATGGCCTGACCTCTTGCCTCTGACTTTATTAGCCTACAAAACTTCCATGCGTACTTTCACTGGGGCAACCCCCTACTCATTAGCCTATGGGATGGAAGCAGTGCTCCCATAGAGGTGGAAATGGAATCCCTTAGAGTGTTAATGGACGCTCAGTTAGATGAAGACAAATGGGTACAAGACAGGTATCATCAATTGTCTTTAATAGACGAAAGGCGAACCGCGACTATCTTCCATGGTCAGTTATATCATTAAAGGATCGCACGATCCTACAACAAAAAAGTTCGACTACGGCAGTTCAAATAACATGACTTGGTTTTGAAGAAGATCATTGATAACCAAGATCAATGTAAGGGAAAATTCGCTCCTAACTGGGAAGGCCCATTTGTTGTCAAGTAGGTATTGACAGGAGGTGCTCTCAGACTACAGGAAATGGATGGCGATGAATTTCCACAGCTTATCAACTCGGACACCGTGAAACGGTACTATGTCTAAAGTTACCATCAAGCAAACATCCTGGTATTAGTCATCCAATCACCAGTATTTCCGGTTTCTAACCCTTTCTTTTATAAACTCTTCTGCCCCTCAGAGAAACATACACTTCAAACCAACAGCATGGTTTCACCTCATTTCAAACCTTTTATACAATTTTGGTTATCCTGAAGACGGGATTGAACCTTTCACACTTGTAGTTTATCCTGAAGACAGGATTAAACTTTTCTACGTTTGCAGTTTATCCTGAAGACGGGATCAAACTTTTTCCACACCTGTAGTTTGTCCCCATCATGGGATCAAACTTTCTTCTCCCCGCAGTATAGCCTGCACATGGGATTCACACTTCTCTTTGGCTGCGACTATTTTTGATGGTAACATGATTCAACTCCCGATAATCAATACAAAGTCACATACTTTCATCTTTCTTCTTCACGAATAGAACATGAGCACCCCAAGGAGACATACTAGGATGAATGAAACCGATGTCTAACAATTCCTGTAGTTGGGTTTTTAACTCTTGAAGTTCAATAGGAGTCATTCGATATGGGGCTTTGGAAATGAGTTTTGTACTGGATTCAAGGTCGATACAAAATTCAATTTCACCCTCTAGGGGTAGGCCAAGAAGTTCTTTAGGGAATACGTCAGGAAATTTATTAACAATAGAAATATCATTCAAATCTGACGTATTTTTATTTAAATCTGTGACATGGGCTAAGAAAGCTTGACATCCGTTTTTTAATAAACGAATAGCTTTATGGCATGATATGACAGTGATTGACTTTAGTGGTTTGGTTGCTTGAATTCGTATAATAGGTTGGTTAGGAATATGAAAGCTAACAACCTTACGAAAATAATCGATTTTAGCATGATGAGTAGTTAACCAACCAATCCTTAAAATCATATCAAATGCAAGTATTTTCAAAGAGATAAGATCGACAGGTAACGCGTGGTTACCGATTTGAATCAAACAAGACTTATAAACAGTGGATATAATGAAGGTTTCTCCCAACAGAGTTACAACAGATAAGTCAAAGTCTAATTTCTCTGGAGTCAAATTTAAACATTGAGCGCAAGTAGGAGAAATAAAAGAATGGGTAGAACCGGTATCAAATAAGGTATATACTTCCCTAGAGCTTATAATTAGCTTACCCGTGATCACCTCGTTCGGATTTCTCACTTTTTGGGAGGTTACGACAAACGCTCTCCCTTGAACTACCGGTTTTGTGTTGTCTGGGACACCCTTTGATGCCTCCATCCCAGCTGGACTTAACTTTGGTGCACAACAAAATCGGGCTAAGTGACCTTCTTTTCCATAATTGTAACAATTTTTGGACTGCATCGCGCAGTTTGGACTGATGTGTCCTTCCCCTCCACATTTATAACATACGATCGGCGGTCGTTCTCCTTCCTTAACAATAGGTGCTAGTGCTGACGTCTTTCCATCATTATTGAATCTCCTCTTCTTGAAATTTCCACTTCAATTATCTTGGCCATGATTACCACCGAAGTGGTTACCATTTCTGGCATGTTGATTCCCTCCACGTTTGTTGTCACCGCTTCGATGACTGCTACCACTGGTATTATCGACTTGTCAGCTGCTCTCTCTTGGTTGGGTTGACTCATTATCGTGCTCCAATAACCGAGCCCTATTTATAATATCTGAATATAAACACAGTTTGTGAGAGATAAGGTATTGACGTATCTCGGGTTTCAAACCTCTTAGAAACATCCGCGTCATTCTCTCCTCATTATCAACCAAGTGTGATGCAAACCGGGACAACTCAGCAAACTTGGCTTCGTACTGCGACACGGTCATATTGTTTTGCTCCAGCTTGATGAACTCTATCTCTTTCATGTGACGAATACTTTCGGGAAAGTACTTGTCATTGAACAGTTCTTGGAACTTCTCCCAAGTCATCTTCAGTGCGGCAGATTGAATATGCTTTACAGATTCCCACCAGTAATCTGCCTCTGCTCGCAACATGAAGGTGGCAAAGGGAACCTTTTGCTCCTCGGAGCATCCCAAGACATCAAATATCTTGGTGATCTGCTTTATCCACGTCTCCGCCTTAAGTGATTTTGGCTCTCCAAAAAACTCTGGTGATCCCAACTCCTTGAACTGTTTAGCGGTGACCGTCCGAGAGTTGCCAGTGTTTCCACCTGCATTTTGAACAGGAGCCGCTCTCGCCTGATGTTGAATGAATTGCATAAAGCCTCTGAACATTTCATCGTTCACCATTTCATCGGTGTTATTGTTTACCTGAGGATTATTATCTTCCTGTTGCACATTATCCTGGGTATTGATTGTTGGTGACTCAACGGTCTCATGTGCTTCATTGCTTATCTCAATATTTTCGGATGCCATTTTCAAATACTACCACAAAACAAGGGTTAATTGACATGTCACATATTATCCCTATATTATGACCGACCAATTAAATACCAAATAAACTTAGGTAGGTCATACTAGCGAAGGAATTTCCCGTCTCTCCCCTCCTAGTTCTTGTCTCACATCTCAGCTAAGGATCATATCCCTAAGCTTTGATACCAACTGTGACGCCCCCAAAATAGGTATACATCACCCATCTTGAGTCGCCAAATACATGGTACATAAATCAAATACAAACTTAATTATACAACTGTCGTGCAAAATACGACAAAACATAGCTGAGAGTTTAAACAAGAATATTGCCTTCTAGACAATATCCACTCTCAAATAGAGTCCTCATTACATTTATTGTCACACTATTTTATAGAATAGTGAGGACTTCTATAACACCATCTCGGACCATCACTTCGTTCCCCGACTAGTCCCGGCTACATTCTCATTTCCTGAAGAGAACAATGAAAGCAAAAGGGTGAGCTCAACTAGCCCGGTAAGAAATATTATGACTAAGATAATGCAGAATAAAATATCATTAGCCTTCAACAGTGTTAAACTGATAGAATATAATAAACATCAAGTTTAACTACAACGGAACAAGCAATCCATTAGAAGAGTCAAGTAGAGCATGATACTACTATCTTCTATGATTTAAAAAGATTTTCATCAACTTTATCGCTGAGACTCAGCTTAATAAATAAACCACATCATCGAATCATCCCTGCACCACGGCCAAGGATATTCATGTAATCATCAATGGTCATGACTATACCGAATAATCCCTGGTCATAATCATACCAACAACTGTCCATCAATGAACTATAGGCCAATGAGAACTTTTACCATATCATTTGTAACATTACGGGTCATGATTATACCGAATGATCTCTTGCCATAATCATACCAATCAACAGTTCATCTATGCACGTAAGCCAAGGATGACTTTCATCACAATATAAGCATGAGGATGATGACAATGATATAAGAATTCAATAAAACAAGTTCAAGGATAAATTTTAAAGACTTTAATAATTTAATTTATTCAGAATTCAATAATGTTCAAATTGCCAACATGATACTGCTTTGTCGAGTAAAATTCAAGAATGATATTGTATCAAAAATGATTTAGACCGAAACGAAATTAATTTTTATCATGAATAGTACTTTGGGTGAATAGTACTCCATGAATAGTACTTCGGGAATAGTATCTCGTGAATAGTATTTTATGAATAGTATCTCGTGAATAGTACTTTATGAATAGTACTCGTGAATAGTACTTTTATGAATAGTACCGTATAAATGAATAATACTCATGGACAGTACTCCGGCATGAAAAGCTTAAAATTTAACAAGAATGTGCAGAAAATATCCTTGTGAAACGATACTAGATGAAGCGCAAATTTTAAGGATATTATACTAATTTCACGGAGTATAGAAGCAATACTTTAACAAGATGAGAGTATAATCAGGAATACGAGATGAAATAATATTACTCACATACTACAGAGTATGGAAGAAAATAGTATTCCTATGAATACTGAACAAAATAATATCCCTTACCTCAGAAGAAGACTGGATACTGGAATAGTGAGGTAGCAGACTTCTCTTCTTCTTTTTCTCTATAGATTCTCTCTCTATAATTGCTCTTGTGAGACTTAGTGAATTGGAGAGAATGAAAGAAGAATTAGCTTCTATTTATAGAAAAATATAGTTTCGATAATTGCACGTTTTGGGGCTCGAAATATTACAGTATAATACCTTCATCTTTTTCTTCATTTTTATTTTAGTCCTGCAAATATTATCAAACTTGCACCACCTGCCCTAATAGTACATCATGTGAATCAATAGTTCTATACATGTGAAAATACGAATTACATTATAGTACCTCCATCTATACCTCCATTTTTAACTTAGTCATGCAAGTATTATCAATCTTGTACCACCTCCCCTAATAGTGCATGAATGTGAATCAAAGTACACACATGTGAATAAATAGTTATAAGCATGTGAATTAATAGCAATTAATTACTTATTTATCCGATTAATTACCTGATTGGTCAATTTAACCTCTAGACATCCATTATTATCAAAATAGATGACGATTTCCACTAACACTAATAATCCTAACACAATGGAACTATCAATTTTATATTTAATCAACCCGAACTTATTCATCATTAATATTATAACTCACAATATTTAACAACCAGACCGTTTCCAGGAAAAAGGGGACTTTTCGATAAGGATTTCTCCTTATTGGTGCGCAATTAGGTGACCAAACCTCTCCTTGATAGAACTTCTAGATATTGTCAATATTGCAAATAATAATATGAATAACTTTATCGTCTCAATTATTGATTTAATAATATAAAATATTATGCAGATGATATTGTAACAATAATTGAATCAATAATATGAGAGATATGATGCAGCAATTACTGTCGCAATAATTGAGTATAACTGAGTGACTTCTCACGTAAGCATTAATAATCAATATCGTGTGCTACTATACAACCATGCGTATTACTGTACTTTTACTACCGGGTAGTTCAACAGTTTAACGGTAAAACTTTCGCCGATATTTTTATAAAAAGATAATTCTGTCGTTTTCTAACTACGACAATACTTCTGTTGTGGGGTCCACCAATGATTGTGCCAATATTCTCTGTTAAAACGAATATTTCCCTACCAATCTAATATTATATAACCACTTGCTTACTTTGCAAAATTTTGTAAATATTACCCACAACTATAACATTATATCATATCCACACCATAATATTCAAAAATATATTTCGAGAGAAATTAATCTTTATTCATAAAAGTTGGGGTCTTACACTGACGGTGTAGTTGTTTTATGTGGATTGAGCCGTGGGGAAGTATTGTTGGACGTGGGCTGAGATGTGGGTTGAGGAGATGTCAGTGCTGAAACCGGTTGGGAAGGTTGGGCTACAATGAGCTCCGGTGCGTGCTGGTGGACTGGACTAGGTTGACTTTGAAGATGATGGTGCAAAACGGGAGGCAAACCTTCACTCAAAAAATCATAGGTGTGGGAAGAAGGAGTATGCAGCTGGGCAAACGGGGATTGGGACTCATCAAAAATGACATGTCTAGAGATAATTATTTTTCGACTGGGCAAATCATAACACTTATAACCTCTATGATTAGGCGGGTATCCCAAAAAAACGCATGGGGTGGAACGAGCTTGTAGCTTATGTATTGAGGTGGAGGGAAAAAGGGGATAACATAAACACCCGAATACCCACAAATGTGTGTAAGAAGGATCCCGATGGTAAAGAATTTGAGTTGGGGAATAATTGGAGAGTAGCTTGCTAAGGAGAATTTTTAGGAGGTATGTTGCCATTTGGAGGGCGTGATGCCAAAATGATGGTGGCATAGACAAGTGAGCAAGAAGAGTTCGAATCAAGTTATTGATTGCTTGGATTTTACGTTCGGCTTTGCCATTTTATGGAGAAGTGTGAGGGCAAGAAAAACGAAACACTATACCATTTGTAACACCCCCCTTCCCGAAAAGGAAAGTAAGGTCATGTGCAAAGCACAACAAACCTCAAAATTAGTAAACAAAGCACTAATAACTTCAAAATATTAATAGTGGCGATCCATTAATAAAGTACTAAATACAATTCTCCAAACAGAGTCAAAATAATCAAAACTTAAAATTCGAATCAACCTAGATGGTCAAAGGCAACTCTCTCATCACACTAGCCCTGAATCACCCCTGCAACCTATCGGAAGAAAAAAACACAGCATGAGCTAATTGCCCAGTACGGATATAGATATACAAAAGATATACCACTGATATATAAAAACAATATTGAGACAAAATACTGAACAAAGCCTCAAATGTAAATACTGATGAAAATATAATCTCCGAAGATCTGAATGGAATATATCTAAATCAGCAGAATTGACGAAGCCAATAGAAGAATAAAGAAATAACGAACTGAAGTAACAAACTCAATGAATTGAACTAAACAGAAACCAACAAAACTAATACAATAAAATAATAGACTGAAACAAATGGCTGAAGTTATTTCATGCCGATTGAGCTCAGAAATATACCTTGCCACTCAGGCAAGTCAAAATAATGCCACACAGGCAAATCAAATGATGCCACACAGGAAAGTCAAAATAATGCCACACAGGCACTCACACATTGGACCGCGAATCCAAATGTATGCAAATCGGATAGGTGTGTTTGGCACAACATCACCAATCCGCAGAACAGAAAATTAGGGTTAACCCATACGCCTCCCACAACAAAACACCAAATGGCCCATTTCCTCCGTAGCCCAAACGGAGACGTCGTGGACTAATCACACCGCCACGGAGAGTGTCATGCCTCTCGTGCCAAGACGACATGCATGTGGTACCCCCACAGGTGGTTATAGCTCAGGTATACCTTACGGTATATTCTAACAAAAATACCATGTCACAACACATGTGACATAATACCAACAAAAGGGTCCTATATGTACATGTTGAACCAAATCAAATTATAGTCACAAGGTTTCAAAAAGAAGGTAGCAACATGTACCGCTCTACAATTTTCAAAAAAAATAAATAGTACTAAACATGATAACCTAATTCAAAGAGTACAAATACGTGTCATATGTATCAACTCCAAAATGAAACTACTATATTTATTTCACAAGAAGCAATTATGTGAAATAATAACGAAAATCAAAACGAGGAACCAAGCAAATTAATTAAGTCTCACGGAAGTAATGCTGAAAAATTATAGAATATGTACAAATTTCAAAAGAAAGAAAGGAGTTCAAATTACTGAGTAAAGCCAAGATATCAAAGATCAAATTTATATTTAAGAGTGCCAATAGAATTATAAGAAAATGAAACAAGTAACGAGATATAAAAACAAATACAACTTTACAATAATCAAAGTAGTGGAGTACGGAATCCGTACCTGAATTGAGCAACGAAATATCCAAAATTTATATTCGAAATTATTCGTTAAACTCCTTCCGTCCGAACTAAACAATAAATAAATAAATAATCAAATAATTTACAAATTTAAAGAGTTATATAATATTAAATCTAACAATAATTAACTTATAAAATTTTTATTAAATTTCTGAGTCCATATAATGTGTGAACTCAACTTCTGTTGATATATATACCCCCTCCTTTACCATATTATATTCTAATAAACAAAAATAATATATCTACACACACACACACACATACACACACACACACACACACACACACACACACACACACACACACACACACACACACACACACATATATATATATATATATATATATATATATATATATATATATATATATATATATATATATATCTACAACCACATTAACCAATTTCGGTAATCACTTTGCAAAAGTACTATGCATATAAAATATATATTTAAACTTTCTTTTGAATCAGTGAACTTCCAACACAATAGATCTAATAGCTTTGAAAAAAAATAATAATAACTTACTAATTGGATATTGCAAAATTTGAAGGTTGATGAATTTCCTTCTTCGTTTTTTTTATGCCGCCACTGCTCCCCCTTCTTTTCTCTTTTCAGTATAAAGTAGTTAGGTTTTACTTGTTTATTTATACATCTTATTGTGACTCCTAATTTTAATAGAATTTTAATATTACACAAATATAAATTAGACCCAATTAGTTTTAAAGCCCCAAATTAATGGAATCCCTTACTTATTATTGTCCACACAAATTAAATATAATTTGACCCAAATATAAGAAAAACCCCATTAAAATATAATTTTAAATGTAATTTACTTCTTTTTATTTTGTGGATATTACATTACCTCCCCCTTAAAAAGAATTTCGTCCTCGAAATTTAAAAGAATAGAATGTATCTAATTTTCAAAGAGATGCGGATACTCCGCTCGAATAGCTAGACTCCTCAATCTCCCAAGTAGCTCCGAGCTCCAGATAATTTTTTTTCCACAAAATTTTAACAAATGGGGTTGTCTTCCTCCTCATAACCTGCTCTTGACAATCTAAAATTATCTCAAGTTGCTTACTTCTTCAAAATTGTAGAGGACGAAAAACTGAAGGAACCTGATTTGGATTCACTCAATTCCAACATCAGATGAATTAATTATAATTTTTCTAATGGACTGCAGCGCGTATAAGTATTCTACTCGGAAATTTAACTAATCAAATTAGAATAGGATTAAAGTTACAACTTCACTCTTTAAATATAAATATAACTCAATATAGGAGCTACCAAAACTCTAATGGACTCCTCATTCTTAATTTAATCCATTATTTAATTATCTACCAAGACAATTTAACTTTCCAAACAAAACAAGGAAGAAAAGGAAAGAAAAAGTCACTTACCTTTTCCAATTTAAATATAATTGTATAAAATAAAATCAATTAATAGTTAGTTATTAAAAAAATATGGGTTATTACATTTTTCACCCCATAAAAATAATTCCGTCCTCGAAAAATAACTTACAAAGAAAAAATATTTTTATTTAAATTACATAATTATTCATAAATTTTGGTTAAGACGTAGCGCCGCCATTTGTAACGATCAACGCGAATAAGTCATCGGTCCACGTAATTATCAATGTACTTGTAAAAGATTCGTCAGCTACCGTGTCAAGCCTTGATAGTAAGGTTCTTCGTGTTGTATCAAATTAGATCACATGATCCACCGTTGATGCGGACCGTCGCTAATATCTTTGAGTTTAATTATTGTAAACGTACCCTTCGGAACAAAATTTGAAATCACAAAAAATAAAAATTCTTCATCTAAATACGATTCGATTACCCAAAATATTTAAAATTATTTTTAATTCATAAAACGTTTATGTTCCACACATGACAAAGATTTAACAAATTATTTTTATTTATATTTATTTATTTTACATAAATTCATACAAAACTCCAAGGACATCAAATAAACAAGACAACTATGCAAGCTATATTACTAACGTCTCTCCCTAAGTCCTCAAGAGCTTCAAAATATCATAACCTCAAATCAAATTAGTTCTCAAATAATATTACACCAAAAATATACTACTACTAAGATCTCTTCATCACCATACCAAACTCCAAATTATATATCCTACTATCTGAATAAGCAAACTATAGCTTTCAAAATCTCTTAAAATATATTGGATTCATCACTTATTATATATCTAATCATTCAATAAATCAATCATTCTCTTAGTGCAAACCTTAACCCAACAAATTCCAAGATCTCCTCAGACTATCACTCAAAATTTCATATAAGATAACTTCAATATTCTACTAGGAAATAATCGCAAAATTCATTTACTCCAAAAGATTAATCTAATTACCTCTCGAATCTTTACAACTCAAAATTACAAGAGATCATTTGTATTTAATAGCTTTCACTTTATCATATTATCCCACCGATACACATACCTCAAATTATCCACAAGCTTAACATAAATCAAAACCTAACTCAAATCAAATCCTCAATTCCAAAATCATAATAATTCACAAAAAAAACAACTCTAACAAATAATTTTTCCAAAATTAAATTCTCGTCGATACAAATACTCACATCATAATCGCATCTCATATAAGATCATTTCTTATTTGTACAAAGTATAACTTTTTTCACCTCAATGATTAAATCACAATTCTTAACTAATATCATTACTCAATCACCTCAATAAATTATTTCACTTTCCTCAAATTAACTACAAATCAAAAAGAAATTGACAGTTAGTCAATATAGAGACCAACCAAACAAAGGACAAAATCGAATCAAACTCCTACGTCTACCCAATGGTTTACCCATAACTCACAGGTCAAACCTAAATAGGTTTTCTACAAGAAAGAACCTAAGCTCTGATACCATATCTGTAACACCCCCTTCCCGAAAAGGAAAGAAAGGTCACGTGCAAAGCACAACAAATCTCAAAATTAGTAAACAGAGCACTAATAACTTCAAAATATTAATAGTGGCGATCCATTAATAAATTACTAAATACAATTCTCCAAACAGAGTCAAAATAATCAAAACATAAAATTCGAATTAACCTAGATGGTCAAAGGCAATTCTCTCATCACACTAGCCCTGAATCACCCCTGCAACCTGCCGGAAGAAAAAAATACAGCATGAGCCAATTGCCCAGTATGTATATAGATATACAAAAGATATACCACTTATATACGAAAATAACTGAGATAAAACACTGAACAAAGCCTCAAATGTAAATACTGACGAAAATATAATCTCCGAAGATCTGAATGGAATATATCTGAATCAACAGAATTGACGAAGCCAATAGAAGAATAAAGAAATAACGAACTGAAGTAATTAACTCAATGAATTGAACTGAACAGAAACCAACAAAACTAATACAATAAAATAATAGGCTGAAACAAATGGCTGAAGTTATTTCATACCTATTGAGCTCAGAAATATACCTTGCCACTCAGGCAAGTCAAAATAATGTCACACAGGTAAATTAAATGATGCCACACAGGTAAGTTAAAATAATGTCACACAGGCACTCACACATTGGACCGCGAATCCAAATGTATGCAAATCGGATAGGTGTATTTGGCACAACATCACCAATCCGCAGAACAAAAAATTAGGGTTAACTCATACGCCTCCCACAATAAAACACCAAATGGGCCATTTCCTCCGGAGCCCAAACGGAGACGCCGTGGACTAATCACACCGCCACGGAGAGTGTCATGCCTCTCGTGCCAAGACGACATGCCTATGGTACCCCCACAGGTGGTTATAGCTCAGGTATATCTTATGGTATATTCTAACAAAAATACCATGTCACAACACATGCGACATAATACCAACAAAAGGGTCCTATGTGTACATGTTGAACCAAATCAAATTATAGTCACAAGGTTTCAAAAAGAAGGTAACAACATGTACCGCTCTACAATTTTCAAAAAAAATAAATAGTACTAAACATGATAACTTAATTCAAATAGTACAAATACGAGTCATATGTATCAACTCCAAAATGAAACTAATATATTTAATTCACAATAAGTAATTATGTGAAATAATAACGAAAATCAAAACGAGGAACCGAGCGAACTAATTAAGTCTCACGGAAGTAATGCTGAAAAATTATAGAATATGTACAAATATCAAAAGAAAGAAAGGAGTTCAAATTACTGAGTAAAGCCAAGATATTAAAGATTAAATTTATATTTAAGAGTGCCAATAGAATTATAAGAAAATGAAACGAGTAACAAGATATAAAAACAAATACAACGTTACAATAATCAAAGTAGTGGAGTACGGAATCCGTACCTGAATTGAGCAACGAAATACCCAAAATTTATATTCGAAATTATTCGTTAAACTCCTTTCGTCCGAACTAAACAATAAATAAATAAATAATTTACAAATTTAAAGAGTTATATAATATTAAATCAAACAATAATTAACTTATAAAATTTTGTTAAATTTCCAAGTCCATATAATGTGTGAACTCAACTTCTGTTGATATATATACCCCCTCATTTACCATATTATATTCTAATAAATAAAAACAATATATCTATACACACACACACACAAAAACATATATATATATATATATATATATATATATATATATATATATATATATATACCCACTTCCTACAACCACATTAATCAATTTCGGTAATCACTTTGCAAAAGTACTATGCATATAAAATATATATTTAAACTTTCTTATGAATCAGTGAACTTCCAACACAATAGGTCTAATAGCTTTGAAAAAAAAAAATAATAACTTACTAATTGGATATTGCAAAATTTGAAGGTTGATGAATTTCCTTCTTCGTTTTTTTTATTCCGCCACTGCTCCCCCTTCTTTTATCTTTTCAGTATAAAGTAGTTAGGTTTTACTTGTTTATTTATATATCTTATTGTGACTCCTAATTTTAATAAAATTTTAATATTACACAAATATAAATTAGACCCAATTAATTTTAAAGCCCCAAATTAATGGAATCCCTTACTTATTATTGTCCACACAAATTAAATATAATTTGACCCAAATATAAGAAAAGCCTAATTAAAATATAATTTTAAATGTAATTTACTTCTTTTTATTTTGTGGGTATTATATTACCTCCCCCTTAAAAAGAATTTCATCCTAGAAATTCAAAAGAATAGAATGTATCTAATTTTCAAAGAGATACGGATACTCCGCTCGAATAGCTAGACTCCTCAATCTGCCAAGTAGCTCCGCGCTCCAGATGATTTTTTTTTCCCACAAAATTTTAATAAATGGGATTGTCTTCCTCCTCATAACCTGCTCTTGACAATCTAAAATTATCTCAAGTTGCTCACTTCTTCAAAATTGTAGAGGACGAAAAACTGAAGGAACCTGATTTGGATTCACTCAATTCCAACATCAGATGAATTAATTATAATTTTTCTAATGGACTGCAGCGTGTATAAGTATTCTACTCTGAAATTTAACTAATCAAATTAGAATAGGATTAAAGTTACAACTTCACTCTTTAAATATAAATATAACTCAATATAGGAGCTACCAAAACTCTAATGGACTCCTCATTCTTAATTTAATCCATTATTTAATTATCTACCAAGACAATTTAACTTTCCAAACAAAACAAGGAAGAAAAGAAAAAAAAGTCACTTACCTTTTCCAATTTAAATACAATTGTATAAAATAAAATCAATTAATAGTTAATTATTAAAAAAAATATGGGTTATTACACCATTAGTGTGACAAAATTGCTTAAAGGACTCATTATCAAATTCCCTCCCATTAGAACACTGAAAACATTTAATAATTTTCTCAAATTGGGTTTGAATGAGTGCACTAAAAGATAAGAAAATGGAATGAACTCGTGATTTTCGTCCAAGAGGGAATGTCCATAAGAAATTAATGTAACCATCCAAGAAAAGAATATAATAATACTTATGACCTACCGAACTTAAAATTGGTGATGTCCACAAATCACTATGTATTATATCAAAAGGCTTTGTAGTGGAAGAATTCGAAACAGAAAAAGGCAACTTAACATGTTTCCCAAAAATGCAAGATTGACAAACACTAGAACATGAAGTTTGTGTACAGTCAATAAACTTATTATTCCTAAGGGAGCGTAAAACAGGTGCTCCCGGGTGACCCAAACGATTATGCCATAAAACAGAAGAGAGAGCTGCAAAGTTGGATGGAGAGGTGAAGTGATGCCTGGTGGTTGTGTTAGAATGATATACATTGTTAAGTAACCAACTCATCTAAAAGCTTAAGCTATTAGATGGAGAGCCCAACAATGTATATCATGCTAACAAAAAAAAAAAAAAGCTATAGAAAAATTTCCCCATTAGATTTAGGGAGAGAAAGAGGAGGGGATGTTGAGAAGGGATAGATTTGCCCAACTCAAACTTTTTATCTTCTTCCGATTATTGGTGGTGCACAGGATTGGAGGAGAGAGAGAGAAAAGAGGAAAACGAGAGGGAAAGAATATATTTTATTTTTACCACGTGTCAGTCACCACATCGCCTCATTTGTTTAGCTGGCATATCTGATAACGGGAGGGAGGGGCATAGGTGAGTTGAGTTTTATAACGTCAAGGGCACTTTTGGAAAAAAAAAATATTGGGCTAAGTGGGATATCATATAAAACTACAGGAGGTTTTTCGCCCCTTTGCCCTATTATATCATCATACACTTTCTAGTATATTATGCCAAACAAGAGGGAACAAATGTATAGTCTGATTTCTACAGACCTGCACTTTTTCTTATTGACAAGAAGATTAGTAGATTATTAAGTACGACAGATTTCGGAATACACTCAGCATTCTATTCTTATGTTATTTCTCTTTCTTCGACAGAGTTCTGAATACACTAGTCATTCTATTCTTTTGTTATTTCTCTTTCTCGTCATTTGTTAAAACAATACAAAGTATGTTGAATGCTCAGGTGTCTCCCCACTTTGTTTTGTGCCAGGTCTTCCATTGTTTTGGTCATTTCTGCCTACACTTTGAAGCCTTCCAACTTGGCATGGGCCCCTGTATACATGGCGTTTCTCCGTTTCATGGGTGATGAGGCTGATGCTCGGAATTACAGTTACAGCTTAGAGGTAGGAGGGAATGGCAGAAAGCTCATATGGGAGGGTACCCCACGGAGCGTCCGTGATAGCCACCGCAAGGTTAGGGACAGTCATGATGGCCTTATAATTCAGTGAAACATGGCACTCTTCTTTTCTGGCAGAGACAGGTAAGAGCTGAAGCTTAGAGTTACCGGAAGAATATGGAAGAAACAACAGAATCCAGATGCTGGGGTGTGCATACCAAATCTCTGTAGCTGAAAGTAGTTAATTTTGATTGATTTATATGTTTGTGTCCCTTGACTGGTGTTCACTTGTGATCTTGTTCTTTTGATGTACTCTGGAAAGCAGAAAAAAGTTGAAATACACACTGTTGAAGCTTAAGCTGATTCTTTTCACCTTAACTTCATTCTCCAAAAAACTTGTGCCTTGGATCATTTCTTAACACAAATAAAAAGATTTATTTATTTAATCCTCAAGTGACCAGTAGGAAATCAACTATCAGTCTGTCACCACCCAACTTAAATACCAAACCAAGAAAAATATCATAATATAGATAATCAAGATCGGTGATATTCATCACAGATCTGTCAAGTAATGCATGATTTCATAAACTATTTTAAATTAATAAATGTTCTGGTCAAACATATTTTCAACACTCGGACCAGTGAATTTGCATGTATGCTGGTTTTGACTTTTCACAATATATAACAAGTCAATGTTTCAAAAAATAAAAGAGCAACAGAAGTTGAATAAAGTATCCAATTTTTAACTTAACTCTGAACTTAAGTCACCAATTACCAATGGAAAACGACTCTGTACCAAACTTTCAATATGCACTCTTGCTTTAAAAGATCATGTGTGAAACCGTGAATACAAATGGTATTACATATAATCACAATATATGTTCATTAATCAGATAGTATTTGTGACATGTTCAAATTCGGTACTTCATTCTCACAGGATCTAGTATTCACTATCCAAAACAATTACTTCTAACTACCCATAATCAAAGATAACTATGTAAATTAAACAGCTTAAACAATAGTAATTCATCCCTTTATAGGGTTACATCAACGTAAATCAAATCCCAGGTAATCTAACTTTAAATTATTACACAAGTCTGCGGAATACATCACAAAATAAATTAAGTCTCATAATATAAGTTCAGTAAATAAAATTAAATAGGTCTTCATCATTTGGACATCTTGCCATTGCCTTTGATAGAAGACTGCTCATCAATTTTCTCAACTTTAGCTGCAGTGTTAAATGCAAGAGTGAGCAAACAATTGCTCACTAATATAATGATAACAAAAGCAATAACATAAGAGTAAGCAATGAATACTTAATAATTAAGAACTTGTTCTTCGAGTCAATATTAGTAAACAAGTTCGAGGTTTATATCTGAGGGTCTTTAAGACCATAAACTATGTCCCGAGGTTATTAAGTATTTCTACTTCAACCTTTAACAGTCATTAGACTATACAGACATTAACTTTTGTACTTAGGGGGATCAACCCTTCGTACCATGTATTGTGCACAAACATCTAAACGCTAACTCGTATATAATCCCCTATATTAGGGTTGTTCATCTCAGTTTGACTTTAGAATTTTCGCACTAAAGAAAGTTTAGTTTGGAATAGCTTAACAGTGATTCTAGAATTTTTAGAACACTTATCAATTATGGATTAGTCCAATCAATAAAAATTTATTAGCTATTCGAAGGTTCAACATAATAATAAACGATTGAACAATGAAACTTAAGTCAAATATTGAATATCAACAATATACAATTGAATAGACATGGTATATATATAAAGTATTACATCCAAAAGAGTTAGAAAACTCATTTAGGACAATGAACTTGAACAATTTATGCTTTGAGTAGAAAGAAATGAAAGTTAAGAACTTACTCAATAAAAGATTCAAATTTTGGAAACTTGCATAACGGTATCAAGTAGGAATATGAAACTTGCTCAAGGTAAAAGAATTATAATACGAAAGCTTGCATAATGAAAGATTGAGGTTAGAGAACTTGCCTCGTGTATAAGCTACACAATTACTACAAACATTCGCCAAATACCCTATATATACCATTAAAACCACAATACCAATTAATTATATTAACACTAACTTTATTGGTTTACTTTTTGTTTTTAGTCAAGTCTACAATCTTTAACTCAAGACTTGATTATCCTACTCATTCACGTACCATGAATTTGAACTCTTAATTATATTATAGTACACGACATGGTGGTTGTAGAACAACACTAATTCTCATGACATCACATTACAGACTTTAACACTTATTAATTCATAACTTGTAGTTTCAACTTTGTGATTACAGTATGTTATTATGTCTTATAATATGTTTTAGGTTCCTCTACAATCATTAAAATATGTTAAGTTAACATTCCTAAAGATATGTTGTTAATAGTTCATTACTGAGTCTGACTGACCATTGGCGCGGACGCGCCCAAGTTACTCTTGGGTCTGGCGTGCCCGCGGTCGACTCCAGAATCAGTTTTCAGAATACGAACACAGTCTTTGTCCTAAACCAAAAATTCTAATTTCATGGTAACATGGATAAACCCACACTAAAAATCTTACCAAAGTCACATATCACATACACTTAACCAATCAACACCTAAAACTCAAAAACAACCACATTCTATAAAATTATAAAATCGTGTTTTTGCTATTTTCTTCAATTTCAACGCACTTAGCAAATTCAATCACCAAAACTCCAACTCTTAACCAATTTAAGCCATTTTAGTTGCATTGTTTTCGTTTTCCAATATATTAACCATAATAGTCTTCAATTTACAGATTCTGCCATGAACTCCTAACCAATTTTAGTCTCAAACTAAACCAAAATACACAAACTATCTCATATCTCTAATTTCTTTATTTTAAAACATGATTCCTATGAATTTGATCACTAATAATTGCTCATATATGATAATTATCAGATTATATACACATATAATTAACACTTTAAGCACTAATCCAACAAACTCAAATCACAGAGAATTACAAACCAAGAGTTAGAATTAGGAATAGATTATACATTTAATCCTTGATTACTGTAAAGAAGAATGATAGGGAATTTGTTGGCTAGTGTTTTCCCTTGATTCTCAATTCACTCTCAATTTCTCTATAATTCTCCCTAGCTCTTTCCCAAGTTTGTGTGTTTTCTTCCTCTATTGTAAGTCTTGGAACAAAAGCTATAATATAGACCAACAGTATGCGCAAAACTGATAAACGTGGTTTATCAGTTTATCACAGCAAAGGTCTTCAGCTGTTACATTAACCAAAAGCCACAAGGCTTTGTTTGCCTTGCACACTAAAACCCCTATTCAAATTATTTTTATATTTTCTTATCATATAATTTTCTCTGTTCTAAAAATTCCCGCCTAGATCCGCCTAGGCTCCGCCTAGGCGCTAGGCCCCCACTTGGCGCCCCGCCTAGGACCTAGGCCCCCCCCTTGCCGCCTCTAAGCCTCCCAGGCGCCTCACCTAGGCCCAATGCGACAAAAATATCCCTCTAGAAAAATAAGCGGGTTCTAGGCGGAGAGATTTTTTTTTATTTTAATAACTACTCAAACCAAATCTTGATATATTTATTTTTCTAATGATTTACTATATTCATAATACAGGTTGTAGCATATCAAATCACAACAAGAAGTGAACAATATCAAGTCAAAATAGATAATTTTATTATAGTTATAGGTTTTTGAACTTGTACCAACTTCAAATTATATAAATGAGAATACATTTGTAATATTTAGTTTAATTCAATTTTATAATTCTTAAATTTATGTTTAGTTTCTTAAGTTTTAATATTGAATTAAATTCTTGAAATTTTAAATTTTATTATTTAATAGCAATCTTGTTTATAAATAAAATGAATACGTTAAAAATATGTTTAAACTTTGAACAATTGCATGTTTGTGTTTGAACTTTGACATTAACAATATAGATGTGTTTGAACTTTAAGAAAAGACCTTTATTATCTTTATTATAGATTGTTTTGCTTTATATTATTATTTTGTTTGGATAAATGTAAGATAAAATATTAAAATTGCCTTAAAATAAAAAATTTCGCCTAGGTCCCGCCCAGGTCCTGCCTAGGCCCCCTGGCGCTAGGCCCCCTCGGCCGCCCGCCTCCCGCCTAGCGCCTTTTAGAACATTGATAATTTCCTTGTCACACTTTTATTTAATTAATTTATGTTCTTACAATTACAATTATAATTTTCATTATATTTATATTTATGCTCAACAAATTATTACATATCTAATTTAATTATTAAATTAAACTAGAACATCATTTTATTTAATTTAACTATTTCCTTAAATATTAAACAATTCATTTAATTTAATTATTTCATTAAATTAAATCTTCAAATAATAAAATTACCATTCATTAATTAAATTATCATTCATTAATTTAATTAACATACACACTTAACTAAATTATTACACCACAATTTTATTAATTATTTATTTATCTCAATAAATAGATCAATTAAAATATTTATTTAATTCAATAAATATTTTTAAATTACATAAAAATTCTCGAACGTTACATCCTTCTCTCCTTAAAAAGATTTTGTCCCAAAATCACAACTCAACAAATTCATTCGTTACAGTATTGAACCTATTAGGGGTATTAATCACATTGCTTAAGAATGGTTGAAATTAATAGGAGAACTTGGTATACAATCGCATAGAAAGTGACAGGCCAACAAGTGTTTATTCCATCACCAAAGAGCAACCTGCAGCTTAGGCCAAAAGTTTATCCTGAATTGCAAACCTATTCTTGATCAGGGCACAAAGTAGATAATATAGTGGATTTACTTCTATTTTCTAAAGTTATTCCAGATGTAGTTTACACAACAACAATTTAGAGTAATGGACCTAAAGATGATTTGGCTCTCAAATCATATAAGGTGTTCCTCAAGTAGGAGTGGGAAAAATTTACCGAAATAATCCCCATTAACATTGTTTTAAACGCAAAATCACACAAAACCACCACAAAGTTGCCAGATATTTCTTGGTTACACGAATCTCCAAATAGAAAATACAGTAAAATCATTAAAAACATTATAACTTAATCATCATTATTTCCATCTACTTGCACTAAAATGTAAGAGAATTAGGAGATTTATGCTCATAACTTAAAACAACTAATTAATGAAGAAAGCAATAAAAAAGATAATCCGTCTCCCAATCAACATTTCTCCATTAGATTGCAAATTTTATCACTTACCTGCTATAACTAGCACTAGAACTATCAGTTGCAACTTCTGCCTCAACCACATTATCTGCATTCATTGCCTCTGGCGAGTTGGCATCCACAGAACCAGTCTGTTCGAGTTTGTCTCCAACATTTTCTTCTTTCCCTGCTTGCACCTCTTCATTCACAAAGGTAGCCTCAACAGCATTACCAGTAGCAGCTGACGACTCATTCCCAGTTGCCGGATCTGAGAATGACTTCTTCGGTAGCAAAGAAGAAACAGCAGCCCTTGTACTAGCCTTAGCTCTTTCCGCAGCTTCAGCCTCCCTAGCCACAGCTTCAGCCTTCTCTCTTTCTACGTCCTCCATAAGCTTCACCAATTCCTCCTCCCTCCCTTCCTTACCCAATTCTTCCTTGACAAACTCTTGCAATTCTGTTGTAAAATCAGAAGGATCACCTCTCAACATACAGTCCACAATTTTAAGCACCTCATCATGCTTCCTAACCTCAAATAGCGATTTCATCATAAATTTATAGCTTTCATCATCCATCGTAAACTTATCCACCATCATATCAAAATATGATTTTGCCTCATCAACCTTCCCAACTTTAACCAACCCATTAACCAATCTATTATAAACTTCCAAATTAGGTCTCAACTTGGACTTGACCATTGTCTTAAAATACTCAGCTGCATCGTCAGGACGATCCTCTTTAAAGCAAGTATCCATTAATAAAACAAAAGTAAACTCATCAGGCTTAACCCCCTTCTCACTCATACCTCTGTAGAGCTCTTCCCCCTCAGCCAACAAACCATTGTTACACAGATGCTCAATCAAAATATTATAAGATAATGTTTCAGGACCACACCTCTTTTCCCCCATATTCTTGAATACCTCAATAGCATCAATAAACCTCCCTTGCACGCAATACCCGTCAACCATCACATTGAAGCTCCATAAATTCACAGTCAATCTATTAGGAGGATTATGCTCCCTCATCATCCTGTCGAATAACCTCAATGCCTCATCAAACTTTCCGTTTTTACTCAAAGCATCCAAAATGTTATTATATGCAACTGCACTCATCTTAATCTTAGAATTCTCACTCTCACCCACAGCATCTTTATAACACTCCATAGCCTCATTCTCCATTCCCCGCAAGAAATACCCTTTAACCAAGCTTCCATACACAACACCATCTGATACCAATCCACCTAGTTTCTCCTTCAATTCCTCATAAAGATCAAAAACTCCATCAGCATTCAACTTCTTTGCCTGACCTGACATCAAATAGGAATAAACTACTGGGTCAGGGGCGAAACCCTTGGATAACATTTCATTTTTGATTTCCATAGCTCTTTCTAATTTATCGTTGTCGATGAGGCCTTTGATTAGAATCCGGTAAGTGGTGGGGGAAGGGTTAAAGGAGTCATCGCTGATCAGTAGTTTGTAGTGTTTTAAAGCGATGTCGGGTTTGCGACAATCAAGATAGGTGTTGATGACAAGATTATGGGTGAGGACGTTGGCGGCAACATTGGCCTGGGTAATGAAGCGATGAAGCTGTAGAAGGTCGCCGTAGCGGGACTGACGGAGTTGGGCAGCCATGACGGCGTTGCAGGTGAATATGGTGGGTTTGCAGTTGGAGTAGATGGAGTGACGGGTTAAGAGGGCTGCTTCCACGAGGTCATTTTCTCGGATTAGTTTTAGGATTCGATTGTGGAGGTTGAGGCGGTTGCCGGTGAGGACTGAGGCGTGTTCCGGGAGTTTTGGGACGTTAGGGTTTTGAGGGACTTGCGGGTTTGGGCGTTGTTGAGGTTGTTGTTGGCGGAGGGAGTTGAGAGGGGGTTCGATTCGGAGGCGGCGCTCGGCAGCGGCTTCTTCCAGAGTGGCGAAGGAAAGGAGGCGAAGGGAGAGTAGTGATCGTGGAGATTTGGTTAAGGTTTTGAGGAGGATGAGGAAGGTCGGCTTGGAGAATGCCATTGATCGATAATCGATCGGTGATTAGAGAGAAGGAGATGAGGATTTATTAGGATGGATTTTGTAAGGGGTGTTTGTTTAGAGGTAAACTAGGCTGAATTTGAATGACCGTCTCAATTGCTGAATGGTTAAGATGGACGAGTTGAATGATTAACTTAATTTTTTAACTGAATGGCTAAATGAGTAGCTGAATGAATTTAAAAAAAATTTAAAATTTAAAAAATATTAACTATTATATTAAGTAATATTAAATAAATTTATAATAATTTTGAATTTTTCAGAGGGGTAAAATAATAAAGTTTTGTTATTCAAATGTTTAAGACATGTCAATTATCAAATAGCTTTTTTCATTCAGATTCAAATTCAACTCATTCAGATTCAGATTCAGATTCATTCATTTTTTATCGAATATTCTCTTAAATAAAGGCACCGGATAACAACTTAGGAAGATAATCTTTATTGGGCTCAATAATCTATTGGGTTGGGCCCGTACATGAGTCGGTCCGTTAAAAACGAGGGTCAATCGATTCATCAAAAATCTTTGAGTCCTTTACATAAGTATACAACAAATAGAAAATAATTATAAGAATAGTGCATCAATTAAATAATTATAAAAAAAGTGTAAATAAAATCTATATTACAAAAATAGTACAATTCACATTAATAAAAAAACCTAAAATCAAGGAAAATAATTGTCATAATTAATAATTCAAATTCAAATTCAAAGATTTGAGATCTAACAACAAAAATAAATTCAAATTCAAAATAATAACAGACAATTATTTTCCAAAACCCAAAAACTACAACTATTTTGTAACAACAGTGGACATCCATTATCATTTTCTCTCTCTTCCTCCTTTAGTACCTTCTCTGCTCCGACTTCATTTCTCTACTACAACCATGTCCACGTTTATACCAAGGTAACCAATAAAAAATAGAACACTGCATAGGGAAGAGAGAGATAAGAGACTAATGTGAAATGTAATATTGATAACCAAACTTTCGTATCAAGGTAACCAAACATTTATACCAAGGTAACCAAATTTACCTTCACACATGTAGTATAAATTTGTTACCTTGGTCTAAAAGTTTGGCAACCAATTTCATGAAGGTAAATAAAAAATAGAACACTGCATAGGAAAGAGAGAGATAAGAGAGTGATGTGTAATATAATATTGATAACCAACCCTTCGTACTAAGGTAACCAAACATTTATACCAAGGTAACCAAACCTTTATACCAAGGTAACCTTTTTTTTTATGAATATTTGGTTACCCACAAAAACTAAAATGATTACCTTTGTATGAAGGTTGGCTACCAACTGCATCACATTCAAACGAAATTGGTAACTTAATAAAATTGAATTGGTTACCTTGGTCTGAAAATTTGACTACCAACTACACTATGAAAAAACTGCAGGTGTGAATGTGAATTGGTTACCTTGATATAAAAATTTTATTAACTTGGTATGAAGGTTTGCTTACCTTCGTAATTAAACCTTTGCTGATTGTAGTCACTTACCGTTCCAGACTAGCCCATAACTTGGTCTCTCATGAGAGCTTGCGGACAGGATGTCTCAGTTTGCTGAAAATTACCATAACTGCTATTGTTTTGTCCACGCAAGTGTTCAACTGTTGAAAAGTTACCATTTTGACTATATTGGTCATGATCTGCAACTTTTTGTTGCATTATAGTTGCAGTGTAAGATTCCAATAATCGCCATTCTTGGGCAATTGAATCATAGTACCAACCAGAAATTGGGATCGATGATCGGAGGGAGTCTGATCATGAGTCGTCGGAAATTGGGATCGGCGATATTTTCTTTTTTTATTATTATTAAAAGGTTGAATTTGTTAAATAACTTGAGGAGAGAGAGAAGAAGCTATAACTAATCCCTAAATTAAGGAATTCTAATTGAATTATAATTCCCTAAATTAAGGAATCCTAATTACACTAGAATATGTAAATAAATATGAAAGTGTATTAGTTATGTAAATATTATATGAGTGCACTATTGATGTAATTATTTTTAAAAATGTATTAAAATATGTAATTGTCCCAAAATCTTTTTAGCGGTCAAGTGTGTATGGCCTTTTGCCTTTTGCCGGTTAAGTATCAAGTTTGTTTTACTTCAGATTTTATCATTTTTTTCACTTAACTACCTATTATTTAAAAACTTATATTTAAACAAATGTAGTATTGAGGTTAAGTAAAATTGTTAATTTTTTCATCCAATTTAACATTGTGTGTCACTCACCAAAAGTGCGTGAAAATCCACTACAATTGTAAAAATTTTAAAAAGAGACCAAAATATTGTGCTCTCAAACTCATTCTATCTCATCATCTTCTCTGTACCTAGTCACTACCACCTCATCATAAATACTCTGTAGTCACCAACTTCAACTAAAAATAAAGCATACTTGTATTGACAAAACGAAATACTAAGGAGAGTATATTCAATAAAGACTTTTAAATACTTTTTTTAAGTTATAAACTTTTGTAGAGTTTGTAGATTTTAATGGCTTTTAAAATTACTTTTAAAAACTCCATGAAATAAGTAACAAACTTTTATAGACTTTTTACCAATTTTGTATATTTCTAATATATCTTACACCTTATATTAATTGTTAAAAAGTCAACAAAGATCTTATATTTTAGATTAAATGAGTACGATATTAAATAATATTAAAATATTTTGACCATGTCACAACCTAATTTGAAATAAATGACATGGTTGAAGTTGAATTATTAGATCATACCCAGTCTATTACAAGAAAATGTCATATTTCATAATTTTTATATTTCATAAAAAAAAGTAATTTTCTACTAACAATAATATAAAATAACAATTTTGATTTTAAAATTGTTTATTGTCGTTTTCCTATTAAGTCATTATTACTAAACTAACAATTTATAATTTTTAACAAATAACAAAACTAACAAATTTATTACTTTTAAAAATAAACATAAAATAAAATACCTACTTAATACTTACAAATATAATAAATGAGATTTTTTTTATGGGAGAGAAAAAAATATAAATTGATATTAAAATATTTGTTATCTCTATTTATACCATTGGTTCTATTTGGAACCATTAACGCCACTCTCTCTTTTTAACCATTTCTCATTTTTCTCTCTCCTCACCTGCTATAATAACTGTCGACGTCGGGATTTTTATTTGTCCCTTTCTGTTCTTATTTTTTGGTGTTCTCATGTTAGGTGAGATTTGTTTGAAAAAATAAGTTTAAAAAGGTCCGACATGTATATGTCGATGATTTGACTGTAAGAGTCGCCAGTTGCTATTTTTAAATAGTTGCACCAACTCAATTGAGAAATAGTTTGCACATAGACCTAGTGATGTGACACTGTATAACTGGTCTGTAAAATCGAGATTCTTTAGGGTCCGGGGGCTTGATTAAGCGGAGGGAAGGTGTTAGGCACCTCCGACTTCCGTGATGACACGGTTATCGCCACTTTCAATTTAAACTTTTATTTGAATATTTGTGTGTGTGTGTAGGTCTACGTGCAGTTGTCTGAAAGCAGTGATATGCCTCGTTTGCACCTATATACAAAGGGTTTGAATTTTGTATAAAAAGTTCAGTTTTAACGAGATATGGCAGTGATGTTTTGTAAAACAGATTTTTCAAACCCTTGTGCTCAATAGTAATTGAGGCCTTTGATACTTCTATTTTATTATGTGTTTGACTTGTTTGCTTTTATTATTTTCGAGATGCGAAGCATCTTCGAGAAAATAAGATACATAGCAGCGCCGAACTCCTTGTAGGCATGAGAGCCATCTAAGGAAATTCAGACACCGTGAATAATTTACAAGCTGATTGCAGTTGGAAAAGTTCATCACGGGAACCGAATCTAGATTCATGAACTGAATCTGTGATCACATGATTCTTAGGCTCGCATGATAAAGCAATATGTACAAAATCTAAAACAAGAACTAGATTTGAAGAAATCTAAACCATTTCAGCTTCATCGGTTCTAGTTTAGTCACCATAAACCTGTTAAAGTGAAAAATAGTCAGATTTAGGAAAATCTAACTCGCAGGCTGAGAAACAGTTATATATATATATATATATATATATATATATATATATATATATATATATATATAGGGGTTTCATCCACAGCAGCCGATTGCTGTGGAGCAACCCCTTTTTTGGCCTGTTGATTTTTTTTTTGTTCCAGCCGAAATTTCAACAGGCTAAAAAAGGGGTTTCTCCACAGCAACCGGTTGCTGTGGATGGAACCCCATATATATATACAAGCTGTAAAAGGCCACGAAGTGATCTCCAAGCCTGACTGAAATGTAAATATAAGCTGTAAACGCACCGGATATCACACCAAGGCTCAATCGATTCGAATTTCGATAATTATATATATATATATATATATATATATATATATATATATATATATATATATATATATATGTCGCTTTTCTTTATTAGATTTTGAATTAAATTTTTTTACTAAATTATCCCAATCTAAAACAAAATCTTTTTTAATGACTCTTAATTGATTATGAATTGGGGCATTAAAATCAGATTATGTGGGATACACAGACTGTGTGGTATTATATATATATATATATATATATATATATATATATATATATATATATATATATATATATATATATATATACGGTAAGGATCAAGAACATTCTCCTTAAATAGCAGTCCTTCTTAAATATCATTCTTTTATTAAAACTACGTCGTTTTGGAGGGACGCGGTGATATTTTTGTAAATACGCGGTGGCATTGTATTTATAAAAATGTCACCGCGTCTCTCCAAAACGACGTAATTTTAATAAAAGAATGCTATTTAAGGAGGAATACTATTTAAGGAGAAATACTATTTAAGGAGAATGTTCTTGATCCTTACCCGTATATATATATATATATATATATATATATATATATATATATATATATATATATATATATATATATATATATATATATATATATATATAGGGTGCAGATCCAGTCCGGACGTCCGGACGGAGCTGCCGTCCGGACTTTTTTTTTTTTTAAAACAACTAAAAAAAATAAAATAAAAAATTATGGAATTGAAATTTTTTTCATAATAAAGTGTTTTGGACGTGATTTGGGTACGTATAACAAAATATGGTGGTACAGTCTGTGCAGACTGTATCACCACTTTTTGGTATATGTATTCAAAACACACCCAAAACATTATATTATGAAAAAATTTCAGTTCCATAAAATATTAAATATTTTTTTTAGTTGTTTTAAAAAAAAAGCAAAAAAAAAAAAAAAGGTCCGGATTTTAAGAAAATCCGGACTCCCGGACTGGATCGGTTTTGTATATATATATATATATATATATATATATATATATATATATACACGGTAAGGACCAAGAGCATTCTCTTTAAATAACATTCCTCCTTAAATAACATTCTTTTATTAAAACTACGTCGTTTTGGTGGGATGCGGTGACATTTTTATAAATACAATGCCACCGCGTATTTACAAAAATGCCACCGCGTCCCTCCAAAACGACGTAGTTTTAATAAAAGAATGCTATTTAAGGAGGAATGCTATTTAAGAAGAATGCTCTTGATCCTGACCATATATATATATATATATATATATATATATATATATATATATATATATATATATGAAAGCAAAAAACGCTCCGGATGTAAATCTAGACTCAATCAACAGAGTTAACGCTCCGGATGTAAATCTAGACTCAATCAACAGAGTTATATATATATATATATATATATATATATATATATATATATATATATATATATATATATATATATATAGAGTTCGGATCAGGTCTGGACTCCCGGACCGGACCAAAATTCGAACTTTTTTTTTTTGCTTTTTTTTAAAACAACTAAAAAAAATAAATAAAAAATTATGGAATTGAAATTTTTTCATAATACAGTGTTTCGGGTGTGATTTGGGTACGTATAACAAAATATGGTGGTACAGTCTGTGCAAACTGTACCACTATTTTTTGGTATAGGTATTCAAAACACGCCTAAAACATTGTGTTATGGAAAAATTTTAGTTCCATAAAATATTAAATTTTTTTAGTTGTTTTAAAAAAAAAGAAAAAAAATAAAATAAAATGGGGTCCGTTTTTGATCAGGTAACTCCCGGACCTGATCGGTGCTGTATATATATATATATATATATATATATATATATATATATATATATATATATATATATATAAGTAATAAAAGCCACGAATCGATAATCCAGTCATATGCACACAACACGAATCTCAACGTGAATAAGTATGTGTGGATGAAAGTGAGAAAAAGGCTTAAGAAATCTGAGATGTCTTACAGTGGGCTGCCAAGAAGACTTCAGATGGCTTTTTAATGAATGAATACTTAGTTTCCACTGGTTAAATATAGCAAAACACGAGCTCACAAGTGTTTGAAAAGAGAAAGCACTCAGTTTAAAGTGTGTACAGAGTAAAATGGACAGGGCTTCCTCGTCTTTTTTCTCTTCTAAAATGGCCACCCCAAGCCCTCTATTTATAGAGGGGGAGCCGCAGGTCTACCTGTGATAGCCGCATGTCTAACTGCGACTACCCGGGGTGCCCTCGGGCTCCGTTGGCCCCGCCGTCTCGAAGTACGTGCACGCATGCAACGCGTTGTCCGTTTGAACCTTCATAACTTTAAATCTGGGCATCCGATTGAGGCGTGTGATACCTTTTCAGAATGCTGTTGTCGAAAGCTACACAATGACATAGGATAAGAGGTTGTACGAAACCGGGAAGATGGATCCATGACCAGATCTTCAAGTTTTCAAATTCTATCCAGTGTGCTGTCTTGTGTAGTAGTCACTCGGGATTTTGAGCTATGTTTCTTGTAGGGCACTTCTGTGTAGAATGTGGGTTAAATTATTGTTGAGAAGGCGCAAATGTAGTATCGAGGTGGCAAAATGACGATTTTGCCCTTTACCAGGGTTATCTTTGGCTCTGGGCTGATTTAGCAGTCGTTGCTCAGGGTTATCTTTGAGATTGGGCTACTGTGAGTACTGAATGTCCTCAGGGTTATCTCCGGGGTTGAAATTGAGTGCATCAGGGTTATCTCCGAGGTTGAAACTGACTTTTTGGGGGTTAAAACCGACTTTTCCGGGGTTATCTCCAGAACTGAAACTGTATCCCTCGAGGTTTTCTCTAAGGTTGGAACTGAATCTCCCGGGGTAGTCTCTGGGATTAAAACTGAGTATCTCGGGGTTGTCTCCGAGATGAAAAACTGAGTATCCCGGGGTTGTCTCCGGGATTGAGCTGATTTGACTTCCAAGGTTATCTCTAGAAGACGATTTTGCCCTCCTGTAAGGTTAGTAACAGGAATGCAAAATTTTGAGTGTCTATGGATGCCTCTCTTTATCATATTCATGTGATGTAATGGCATGGATAAGATAAAGAATACTGGACACTTGAAATGTGACAAGATAATCATGATGCAATGTAATGCAGCATGATGCAATGTAATGCAGCATGATGCAACTGTATGATGAAATGTAGTTTGTTGGACCGTTTTCCAACAGGATGTGATGATTGTATGCTCCCACGCCTTCTGTTGGGGATTGTAGTTATCACTAATGACCCTGATGAACTGCTTGGATGTCTACTCCAAAGTTCACAGGTGTCAGACCCCAACTTTTATGAATAAAGATGAATTTTTCACAAAATATATTTTTGAATATTATGGTGTGGATTTGATGTAATGTTATAGTTGTGGGTAATATTTATAAATTTTACAAAGTAAGCAAATTGTTATAAAATATTCGATTGGTCAGGGAATATTCGTATGACGGCACAATCATTGGTGGATCCCACAACGGAATTATTGTCGGAGTTGGAAAACGACAGAAATATCTTTTTATAAAAATAACGGCGAAAGTTTCACCGTTAACTGTTGAAATACCCGGTGATAAAAGTACAGTAATATGCATGGTTGCATAGTTGCATACTGTATTGATTATTGATGCTTACGTGAGAAGTCACTCAGTTTATTTCAATTATTGTCACAGTAATTGCTACATAATATCTCACATTATTGATTTAATTATCGTCACAATATTTTATATATTAAATCAATAATTGAGACGACAAAGTTATTTATATTATTTTTTGCATTATTGATAATGTCTAGAAAGTTCTATCGAGGAAAGAGGTTTGGTCACCTAATTGCGCACCAATAAAGAGAAATCTTTATCGAAAACCCCCCTTTTTTTCTGGAAATGATCTGGTTGTTAATTTTGTGAGTTATAATATTAATGATGAATGTTATTAAAAATGTGTTTTGAGAAGTCAAGTGAGTTGAGATAAATAGAGGGGATTTTTATGAAATATTTGTTATAAATTTGGCTTATTACATGGACCCCCACTTACTCATTTTTTAAAATCATTGATAGAAGTTATCTCAATTTTATATATATTTATAAAGGTACAGGGTATATATATATATATATATATATATATTATATGTGTGTGTGGGGGGGGGGGGTGTGGGTGTGTTAATGTGTGAAAATTGTGTGGTGTCGTGTGTGGTGGGAAATTATATAATATATATTATATAAAGTTTTATTTTTTTATGAAAAAATAGAATATATTATATTTTATTATGCATTGTATTGCATAGTACTGCATAGTGTGTGCATAGTGCTGCATAGTACAACATAGTAAAATCAAATTTTTTTGTTGAATTGTCCATGAATTCACCCGTGAAAAAACTTACTGTTGATCTATGATTTCTAAATTCAAATAGCATACTTTCCATTCTCCTATAAATAAGATGCTTAGTTTAGAATTGAAAATCACATCAGAATCAGAAAATTCTTCTTCTATAATCTTGAGCGTATTTCTTTAGAGTTTAAGAAAGCTTTGACCGTAGAAAACAGTATAAGTTTTCTTCAAGAATATCCCCGCCATAACAGTCAGGAGTACTCTCTTTTTAAGGTAAGTGATATTATTTTTGTTCAATATTCGTATGAAATAATATTTTCTTCCATACTCTATAGTATGTAAGTAATATTATTTCATTTCAGATTTTGAATTCTACACTCTGTCGACGTCAGGATTTTTATTTGTCCCTTTTCTGTTCTTGTCTTTTGGTGTTCTCATGTTAGGTGAGATTTGTTTGAAAAAATAAGTTATGAAAAGGTCCGACATGTATATGTCGACGATTGGACTATAAGAGTCACCAGTTGGTATTTTTAAATGGTTGTACCAACTCTACCAAAAAAAAAAGGTTTGCACATTGACCACGTGATGTAACATTGCTAAACTGGTGTGTGAAATCGAGATTCGTTAGGGTCCGGGAACTTGATTATACGGTGGAAAGGTGTTAGGCACCCCCCGACATCCGTGTTACCACGGTGACCGCCACTTTTCAATTAAACTATTATATGAATGTGTGTGTGTGTGTGTTTGGGTCAATGTGCAATTATCTGGAAGTAGTGCTATGCCTCGTTCGCACCTATATACAAAGGGTTTTAATTTATGTAAAAATTCAATTTTGAACAAGATATAGCAGTGATGTTTTGTAAAATAGGTTTTTTCAAATCCTTATGCTCAATAGTAATTGAGGCCTTTGATACTTCCATTTTATTACGTGTTCGTCTTGATTGCTTTTATTTTCGAGATGCAAAGCATCTTCGAGAAAATAATGTATAAAGCAATGTCGAACTCCTTGTGGGCATGACAACCATCTAAGAAAATTCAAACACCGTGAATAATTTACAAGCTGTTTACAGCTGAAAATGTCCATCACGAGAACTGAATCTAGATTCAGGAGACTGAATCTGTGATCACATGATTCCTATGCTCACATGATGCCGCAGTTTATATAAAAGCTGTAAGTAGTTATATATATATATATATATATACATGATCAATCACCACGAAGCACCTCATGGGGGATCAAAAATGTAAATATATAAAAGCGGTAAATATATATATATATATATATATATATATATATATATATGTGTGTGTGTGTGTGTGTGTGTGTGTGTGTGTGTGTGTGTGTGTGTGTGTGTGTGTGTGTGACGCCCCCAAAATAGGTATACATCACCCATCTTGGGTCACCAAATACATGGTACTGAATACAAATACAAACTTAATTATACAACATGAGCTGTGAGTTTTAATACAAATATTATCTTCTAGATAGTATTCAAACTCAAAATAAGTCCTTATTTATTATCACACTATTTCACAAAATAGTGAGGACTACTAATGCAAACATCTGGACCGTCACTCCGTTCCCCGACTAGTCCCGGCTACGTTCTCATTTCCTGAAGAGAACAATGAAAGCAAAAAGGTGAGCTCAACTAGTCCAGTAAGAAATATTATGACTAAGATAATGCATAACAAGTTATCGTTAGCCTTCAACAATGTTAAACTGATAGAATATAATAGACAACAAGTTTAACTGCAGCAGAACAAGCAATCCATTATAAGAGTCAAGTAGAGCATAATATCTACTATCTTCTATGATTTAAAAAGTTTTTTATCAACTTTATCGCTGAGACTCAGCTTAATAAATAAACCACATCATTGAATCATCCCTGCACCACGGCCAAGGATATTCATGTAATCATCAATGGTCATGACTATACCGAATAATCCCTGGTCATAATCATACCAACAACTGTCCATTAATGAACTACAGGCCAATGAGGACTTGTACTACATCATTTGTAATATTACGGGTCATGATTATACCGAATGATCCCTGATCATAATCATACCAATCAATAGTTTATCTATGCACGTAAGCCAAAGATGACTTTCATCACAATATAAGCATGAGGGTGATGACAATGATATAAGAATTCAATTAAAAGAAACAAATGATAAATTTTTAAAGATTTATCCAGAATTCAATAATGTTCAAATTGCCAACATGATACTGCTTTGTGAAGTAAAATTTAAGAATGATATTGCATCAAAAATGATTTGGACTGAAAAGAAATCAATTTTTATCATGAATAGTACTTTAGGTGAATAGTACCCTATAAATAGTACTTCAAGAATAGTATCCTGTGAATAGTACTTTATGAATAGTACTCGTGAATAGTATTTCGTGAATAATACTTTATGAATAGTACTTTGTGAATAGTACTCATGAATAGTACTTTTATAAATAGTACCGTATAAATGAATAGTACTCATGAACAGTACTCCGGCATGAAAAGCTTAAAATTTAACAAGAATGTACAGAAAGTATCCTTGTGAAACGATACTAGATGAAGCGTAAATTTCAAGGATATTATACTAATTTCATGAAGTATAGAAGCAATAGTTCAACAGAATGAGTGTAGAATTAGGAATACAAAATGAAATAATATTACTCACATACTACAGAGTATGGAAGAAAATATTATTTTCGACGACTGCTGAAAAAAATAATATCCCTTACCTCAAAAGAAGATTGGATACTGGAATAGTGAGGTGGCAGACTTCTCTTCTTCTTTCTCTCTATAGCTTCTCTCTCTCTATAATTGCTCTTGTGAGTCTTAGTGAATTGGTGAGAATGAAAGAAGAATGAGCTTTTATTTATAGGAAGTTATATTTTCGATAATTGCACGTTTTGGGGCTTGATATATTACAGTATAATACCTTCACCTTTTTCTTCATTTTTAATTTCGTCCTGCAAGTATTAACAAACTTACACCACCTCTCCTAATATTATATCATGTAAATTAATAGTACATTCATGTGAATCAATAGTTCTATGCATGTGAAAAAAATAATTACAGTATAGTATACCTTCATCTATACATCCATTTTTAATTTAGTCATGCAAGTATTATCAATCTTGCACCACCTCCCCTAATAGTATATAATGTGAATCAATAGTACACACATGTGAACACATAGTTATAAGCATGTGAATTAATAGCAATTAATTACTCATTTATTCGATTAATTACCCGATTGGTCAATATAACTTCCAAACATCAATTATTATTGAAATAAATGTCGATTTCTACTAACACTAATAATCCCAACACAATGGAACTATCAATTTCATTTTTAATCAACACGAACTTATTCATCATTAATATTATAACTCACAATATTTAACAACCAGGTCGTTTCTAGGAAATAGGGGGCTTTCCGATAAGGATTTCTCCTTATTGGCGCGCAATTAGGTGACCAAACCTCTCCTTGATAGAACTTCTAGATATTGTCAATATTGCAAATAATAATATAAATAACTTTGTCGTCTCAATTATTGATTTAATAATATAAAATATTATGCAGATAATATTGTGATAATAATTGAATCAGTAATATGAGAGATATGATGCAACAATTACTGTAGCAATAATTGAGTATAACTGAGTGACTTCTCACGTAAGCATCAATAATCAATACCGTATTCTACTATGTAACCACGCGTATTACTGTACTTTTATTACCGGGAAGTTCAACAGTTTAACGGTAAAACTTTCGCTGTTATTTTTATAAAAAGATAATTATGTCGTTTTCTAACTACGATAATGCTTTCGTTATGGGGTCTACCAATGATTGTGTCGTCGTATAAATATTCCCTGTTAAAATGAATATTCCCCGACCAATCGAATATTTTATAACAACTTGCTTACTTTGCAAAATTTATAAATATTACCCACAACTATAACATTATATCATATCCACGCCATAATATTCAAAAATATATTTCGAGAAAATTTAATCTTTATTCATAAAAGTTGGGTTCTTACAATAGAGACATGATCAACCACCACGAAGCACCTCCATGGGGGATCAGAAATGTAAATAAAGCAGTAAAAACGATCAACCGCCAAGAAGTAAGCTCCAGGCGGGACTACATATAAAGAAAGCAATAAAAGACCACGAAGTAAACTCCAGGCCTGATAGAAATGTATACATACATACATACATATATATATATATATATATATATATATATATAAGTAATAAACGCACCGGATATAAAACCAAGGCTCATCGAACAGAGTTCGATAATAGTTTATATATATAAGTATATATTGTTAGAGTTTATGCCCTAGAGGCCAATTATTTGATATAATTGCTTAACGTTTTGATATTATATTTGATTGAATAAATGAATAATTTTATTATGGTTTTATTTACTGCGTTATATAAATGTTAACATAACAAAAATCCTTAAAATAGTGATCGAGTATCATTGTTGATGGGACAACAATGATGCATTAAGACTGGTATGTGGATTTATTGATGACCAAATCTCATTGGTCATAAATATATGAGATATTAAGTCAATGCATAGGTACATGTTAGAGAATGATGTATTGAACAGATCCACCATGAGAATTCTATATGGAGCATTATGTGAAGTGTCATTAGCAATTCTCATAGTGACAATGATGTAATGGTCCTTCGACCTGAAATCACTATATTACTACACGAGAATTTATGTACTTTGATATCATCAAATGCCACCTTTAATAGGGTGAACTATAATCGTGTGAGGAATATGAGTGATCTAGATGGAATTTAACCATCTTTTATATTAGGGGTGATATCCATAGGCCTCTTGATTGCGTATGACTATGAAATGCATGGCCATGCTCAAATAGTGATTTGTTTCATATAGTCTACTCATTAATCAAGAAAAACTCAGATTAAATTATGAAGAGTATGACACATTCCATGACCCGAGTTTAATCTAGGATATTAAGGTTAAAAGGATTAAATTATATTGACACATTGGTCACGAAAAGGTTGCAACGAATCATCGATCTTATTATTACTTGGGTAGCAGTGATGCATTACTAGATACCGCTCACTGTTTATGATTTTATAATATGATTTTAAAATTATTGCCAACGTAATAATAACCTATAAGGTCACATACATAGAACGTAATTTAAAAAGAAAATTAATTTAAATTGTAAGGATTTAAATATATCAATATGATTGATAGTATTTTAAATCACGAATTTAAATTAAAAAGGATAAATTGTATATATATGTATATTAATTAAGTAAGACTTAATTAAGATATATATAAATTCAGATTTTAATAATATTAGGTTTTGATTAATTCCTCCTAACTGCTATATATATGTTATATATCAGTCACTTTAGGGATTACGTCAAAATACAAAACCCTAGCCGCTCTTAGAGAGAGACTAGAGAAAATAGTTTCGAAAATCCTCATCCTTGGTGGCTAGTACCGCGGTTCCTTCTTCTGCAGATCGTAGGACGATTCGCGGAGCGTTCGTCTGGATACCGTAGAGACGCAGTTCGTTTGAAGTGCATTGGAGATTCGACCGCATCGTTTCTAGCTTTCTTAATCGGTATAATTTCTAACCACTAAATTAATTATTTTCACATGGATCCTGCTTAGGGTTTCAAAATTGGTTTAAATTATTCTATTTCCGCTGTGCGTTTCTGTGTCGAAACCCTTCATATATATATATATATATATATATATATATATATAAAGCAGTAAACGCTCTGGATGTAAAATCCAGGCTCAATCGAGGCATAACTCGATAATGTTAGTGATAAGTAGGTTTTATACCTACTTATCCGGTATCTTTTGCTTGAATTAGTTGCTTATATTCATGTGTCTTAGTTACTTTTCATGCATTTTATGTTCATTTTGTAGGTTATACGTTTGGAAGCGGTTTGAGCGATTATTGGTAAAGAAAATCAAGGAAAACGCAAAGAAAAGCAATGTTTGGGCTTTCATGTTCATTTCAAGTTCTTGGTTTGGAACTTGGACTATATTGTAGAGCTTCTTCTTAGCTTTTTTGAACATCTTGAATCATTCCAATCGGAGTTCGGATGCAAAAGTTATGACATGTGTACCAACGGACCTCGAACGTCACTATTTTGGATGATCATTTGCACAGCAGTCACTTCCATCCCAATTTCGACCTTCATCCGTTCATTATTTCTCAATTCTCAAAGAATGAAAGTTGTAGATCTCGTCGATATCTTCGATTTGATATATGGCAGGCCTCGTAATTCTTCCTGGATCAAAAGTTATGGCCGTTTTCCCAAGGGATGTCAGAGCAGAAAATTTTCAGTCACGAAACCGCCGCCGGGGTGGGCATGCAATGGACCAAAATAGTAGCCTAGCCCGCCGGGGCGGGGGTAGCCCATAAAATGTGCGGAATTCGCGAATTTTGTCCAATTTGAGTCCGGAAAGGATTGTTTCGATCCGATTTGCACTAGGACTTCTAAGAGAACTTCCAAGAGGACTTTAAGACATATAAAGAGACTTATATAAGGAGGATAATCACAAGGATTAAAAAGGAAGGAGAGACTAGAGAGAGGATTCAATTAGATTAGATTAGAGTAAATTAGATCAAATTCATAGTTCTAAATAGTTTTGGAGATTGAAGCAACTTGGAGACCATTGAAGATCAAGAGCAGGAGCTTGAGGAAGATGAAGATCTACTGACAACAGATTTATTCTTTACTCTACTCTTATTTTTATCTTTCAATGTGTATTCAATTGTGGATTCTTAGTTTTAATTCAATAATCATGAACTAATTCTTTGTTTGAGATTATAATGGATCTTATTGTGTAGTTTGTTTTAATATGCTTCGTTATCAATTATTATGTTCTATTGTGAGGATTGTCTATTGTGATTTGGAGTTAATTGTTTAATTGATAGGCCATCAATTACCGTGATAATCTATATGAACTCGAGAGATGAAGTATTGATTTAGATCTTATCATAATAGCATGTGTCATGAATTTTGTCGATAACATATTTGTGATTATTGTTAAGGTAGAGATACGCTTGGCATCATATGTAATCGGATAGAGAACTTATTCTTCAACCTTCTTCAATTGTAATTCACATAGAGATATAGTGGGTTAGTTGATTAAGGTGTTTAACGGATTTCTATCTTAATTGTGGATTGACGTTAATATGGGTATTATGCATCGAGAGGTGGTTTTATCTGCTTTAGTGTTCTTGATTAACAATTCAGTATAGAAAATAATTGATACGAAGTGTGTTAACTTAAATGAAGTGATAAGTGAAGTTGTGATCTTAAATCTCCGTTATCTTAATTTAACTAGTGGTAATTAGAATTAGTTTACTTATAAATTAAAATTAATTCGTTTAAATAAGATTGACTTGGTTACGGGTTAGTACTTGGTGATTTTCTATTAAATAATTCTCTGTGGGAACGATAGTCTACTCATCACTTTATTACTTATTGACCACGTACACTTGCGTGTTTTGTGCGTATTGATTTTACCCAACAAGTTTTTGGCGCCGTTGCCGGGGAATTAATTTAATAATTATTTACCAATATTAGTTTCAATCAAATTAGTCTTAATTTAAACATTTTTATTTTTATTTTTTTTTCTCTTCTTATATTTCTCTCATTTTAGGTACCATGGATGACTTTGAGTATCAACGACCATACACGAACGTGACTCAACCAAGGGGAGTGACGATTGACATACTCGCGACAATTTCTGCATTGTCAGCAAAGTTTGACGTACTTTCGAGGAATTTGGACGTTGTTGCAGCCCAAAGGAGTCAAAGGTTTGCAGTTATTTATGACTATTGTGCTGGCAATCACCCGAGTAATCAATGCACCATCAATCTTGGGCCGGTACAATATGGTGGTAACTACCTCAATCAGTATGCATATGATAATTATGATCAAGTTTGGGGGTATCACCCGGATTCTTCATGGAGCTACAACTATCAAGACCAATACTCTATTCCAGATCCATCATACACACCGGAATTTTCATGTCCACCTCCAGTGTCACATGAGACATATAATTCAAGGTTTGACGAATCGTTTTCCAAGTACGTAGCAGCAACTGAGGAGAAGATAAGTAATCAAGCGAGGTCAATTCAAAATCTTCAAAATATGGTAGATCAATTGACCAAAGTCGTAAGCAACCTTCCTCAAAACAATTGGTGTTATGACGAGGATTCCGAGATTGATGCAGTGCCCGAGCCAAATCTACGACTGGATGAGCCACAAGATATCGAAAGTGTGGAGACAATTGGGTATAATGAAATAGAGATCGGCGAAGATTTAACTTTGAGTACCAACGAAGATGAACCGATTTCATTAGTGTCACATGTACCTTCTCCGCCAAAGTTCAAGAATCCGGTTAGATTTGCAAAATCATGCCCACTTGGTAGTCATGTCGTCGGCGAATCTCTTGATGACATAAGAATGAGTACAATTTTCAATACATGGTGGGACGAGAAAGAGAAGATAGACGAAGAGCCCATTGTGTTTGACACATTTCCATGCCCAAATATGATCACAAACACAATGGAGATAACACCTAGTTATTTGCCCTTCTTCATGGAGATCATACCAAATCAGAGCATGCTAGGTGACTTGGAAGCTATGGCTATCACAAATGGGAACCTACCAAAAGCTATATTATTTCCGATGGATGGAGGGTTCCTCAATTACCGAAGAGGAATTGGATAGCATTGACCAGACAAAGTCAGGCTGAAAGACTATAATTAAAGCGCTAACTGGGAGGCAACCCAGGAATTTTTTATTTATTTATTTATATGTTTTCCTAGTTTATTTAGTAGATAGGAATCCAAGTATTATTCTAATCCTTGTTGTCTCTCTTCATTGCAGGTATTTGAGGTTCAATGGATAGGAAAATGATCGTCGCCGCCAACGCCACCATCACCACAAGCTTAAATGATTACAGGGAAGTCTTCGTCCACTTTATTACTTTATTTTACAATGAGGACATTGTAATTGTTAAGTTTGGGGGAGTTAAATAAATTAGGGTTATTTATGTTTACATTCATGTAGTGTAATTGCATAATAGTTTGCATAGTAGACCAGTTGCATAATAGTTTTTATTGATAACTAAAAAAAAATAATAAAAATTGTTGTTAATAGTTAGTTTGCATATGTCCAATGGTGTCGCATTCTACAGGTTATTCTGGCAAATGATGAGACTGTGAACAAGTTAACCAATATAGTATGGATTATTAGAACTGTGATATAATTACTGTTATGAATCGATTCTTGGACTTGTTTGAAACTGTTATAAAAAGGGTAGCACTAATAACATCTTTGTTGACCGGTTAGTTCAAATTGATACATAAAGGGTTTCTAAAGGATGGTGCTAGCCTGATTTGAAAATGACAAGGATAGGCAGTGAAGGCTTAAATTAGGCAAGAACCTAAGTTTGGAGGAATATATGTGGGATATATAAGCTTTGAAAAAAAAAGAAAAAAGAATGTAATATGTTGAGTCTTGTGGTGGGTTGAGGTGAAGCACTCCCCATAAACACAAGCGTGAGATGGAGCGTAAAATGCACTCACCAACAATCTATGGAAAAAAGAAAAAGATAAGAATAAAACGGGAAAAGTGCAAAAAGCCCCCGTATGAAAAAAAAAGAAAAAGAAAAAGAAAGTATAAGTATCCTGCATGTACCCTTGAATTTGGTTAAGTTTAATTTTAGTTGAATCGTGCCTATCTTTGAGATTTTTAAGTTTGTGCTGTATAATTCCTTCTAAGAAGTTGTTTATGTATTGAATTTGGGTCCGTATCAGTTATCTTTGATGTTGATCACACACGCACGCTATACCAGTGATAATCGTTCAAGAATTGAGAATTAATATGTAAGCGTGGATTGGTTTTGATAATTTGTATTGTAAAGTTGCTTGTTTTTTCTGAGGCCGATAGGATAAATCAGTTTATGCGATGTTGTTGGATTTTATTTTAGGCATTTAGATTGTTATTGTATTTCGTTGCATTGCATTGCATTATTGTTTTGTGTTTTTGCTTGAGGACAAACAAATGTTTAAGTTTGGGGGTATTTGATAAGTAGGTTTTATACCTACTTATCCGGTATCTTTTGCTTGAATTAGTTACTTATATTCATGTGTCTTAGTTACTTTTCATGCATTTTATGTTCATTTTGTAGGTTATACGTTTGGAAGCGGTTTGAGCGATTATTTTGGTAAAGAAAAGCAAGGAAAATGCAAAGAAAAGCAATGTTTGGGCTTTCATGTTCATTTCAAGTTCTTGGTTTGGAACTTGGACTACATTGTAGAGCTTCTTCTTAGCTTTTCGGAACATCTTGAATCATTCCAATCGGAGTTCGGATGCAAGAGTTATGACATGTGTACCAACGGACGTCGAATGTCACTATTTTGGATGATCATTTGCACAGCAGTAACTTCCAGCCCAATTTCGACCTTCATCCGTTCGTTATTTCTCAATTCTTAAAGAATGAAAGTTGTAGATCTCGTCGATATCTTCGATTTGATATATGGCAGGCCTCGTAATTCTTCCTGGATCAAAAGTTATGGCCGTTTTCCCAAGGGATGTCAGAGCAGAAAATTTTCAGTCACGAAACCGCCGCCGGGGTGGGCATGCAATGGACCAAAACAGTAGCCTAGCCCGCCGGGGCGGGCCTAACACAGCTAAAAACCCCCGCCGAGGCGGGGGTAGCCCAGAAAATGTGCGGAATTTGCGAATTTTGTCCAATTTGAGTCCGGAAAGGATTGTTTCGATCCGATTTGCACTAGGACTTCTAAGAGAACTTCCAAGAGGACTTTAAGACATATAAAGAGACTTATATAAGGAGGAGAATCACAAGGATTAAAAAGGAAGGAGAGACTAGAGAGAGGATTCAATTAAATTAGATTAGAGTAAATTAGATCAAATTCATAGTTCTAAATAGTTTTGGAGATTGAAGCAACTTGGAGACCATTGAAGATCAAGAGCAGGAGCTTGAGAAAGATGAAGATCTACTGACAACAGATTTATTCTTTACTCTACTCTTATTTTTATCTTTCAATGTGTATTCAATTGTGAATTCTTAGTTTTAATTCAATAATCATGAACTAATTCTTTGTTTGAGATTATAATGGATCTTATTGTGTAGTTTGTTTTAATATGCTTCGTTATCAATTATTATGTTCTATTGTGAGGATTGTCTATTGTGATTTGGAGTTAATTGTTTAATTGATAGGCCATCAATTACCGTGATAATCTATATGAACTCGAGAGATGAAGTATTGATTTAGATCTTATCATAATAGCATGTGTCATGAATTTTGTCGATAACATATTTGTGATTATTGTTAAGGTAGAGATACGCTTGGCATCATATGTAATCGGATAGAGAACTTATTCTTCAACCTTCTTCAATTGTAATTCACATAGAGATATAGTGGGTTAGTTGATTAAGGTGTTTAACGGATTTCTATCTTAATTGTGGATTGACGTTAATATGGGTATTATGCATCGAGAGGTGGTTTTATCTGCTTTAGTGTTCTTGATTAACAATTCAGTATAGAAAATAATTGATACGAAGTGTGTTAACTTAAATGAAGCGATAAGTGAAGTTGTGATCTTAAATCTCCGTTATCTTAATTTAACTAGTGGTAATTAGAATTAGTTTACTTATAAATTGAAATTAATTCGTTTAAATAAGATTGAGTTGGTTACGGGTTAGTACTTGGTGATTTTCTATTAAATAATTCTCTGTGGGAACGATACTCTACTCATCACTTTATTACTTGTTGACCACGTACACTTGCGTGTTTTGTGCGTATTGATTTTACCCAACAGTTAGTCCATATATATATATAAGTATATATATACAAAAATAAATAAAGAGCCACGGATCGAGGTTTGGGCATACACACGCCACACGACTCTTAACGTGAAAAACTGTGTGTGCACAGTAGTGGAGAAAGGCTTTAAGAAGTTTAAGAAGACTTACATTGGACTGCCAAAGAAGACTTCAATAGCTTTAAATGGATGAACACTCGGCTTTCGTCGATAAAAATATAACAGAATATAAGCTCACAAGTGTTTAAAATGAGAAAGCACCCAGTTTATAGTGTGTACAGAGCAAATTGGATAGGGCTTCTTCGTTGTTTCTCTTGCTAAAATGGCCACCCCAAGCCCTCTATTTATAGAGGGGGGAGCCACAGGTGTATCTGTGGCAATAGTAGGTGTACCTGCGGCAGCAGCAGGTGTACCTGTGGATGCCCGGGGTTCCCCGGGCAATGTGGATCCCGCCGTCTCAAAGTACATGCACTCGGACAATGCGCTGTTCGCTCGAACCTTCATAACTTTTAATCCGTGAGTCTGATGGAAGCGTGCCACACCATTCCAAAAAGTTCTTTCCGAGAGCAATGCAATGACATAGGATTTGCGCTTTTTTGATTTTGGGAAGATGGGTCCATAATTGAAATAGCATTTCTGGATCTCCGTCAGGCAGTTTATTAAGCTGTTTTACGTAGTTTATGCTTGGAAGTTAAGATATGGTTCTTGTGGGACATCTTTTGATGTAATTTGTATTGAAATTAGTTGATTTGATTTAAGTTGAAGTTTAGTTGGCAAAATAACCATTTTCCCCTCCTGGGGTTATTTTCAATTTTTGCACCGTTGTAGCAATCTTTTCTCAGGGTTATATATCTCTGAGGTTGGCCTATTGTTGACTCTAACTATCCTCAGGGTTATCTCTAAGGTGAACTTGACCTCCTGGGGTTATCTCCAGGCTTTGAACTTGATTCCCGGGGGTTATCTCTGGGGTTGGAAACTGATTTTTCGGGGCTATTTTTGGGGTTAGAATTGATATTGTGGTCCTCCAGGGTTATCTCTCGAGTGTGAAAAGACACTTTTTTCCTCCTTCATAATTCTACAGATGCCCTTCTTTATCATGTTCATGCAATGTAATGGAATGGACATGATAAAGATTACTAGACACTTGCAATATGATAAGGTATTTTAATGATTTAAATCACAATGTAATGAATGTCATGATAATTGTTAAAATGTTTTCGCAAATCACAGTTTGCAAATCGCAGATCGCATTTCACACTTCGCACTTTGCTTTTGGCCAATCGCACTTCGCAACTCGCACATCGCATTTCACATATCGCATTTCGCATATTGCAAATCGCAAATCGCACTTTGCACATCACAAATCGTATTTTGCATATCGCAAATCACAAATCATTTTACCTTTATCAGTTATTGCTGTTGCCTATACTGGTGTTGATTCCAACGATTTGGCTTTTTGTCGGTGTCGCCGATGCTTATTTGATGAAGAGAAATTGAGATATTTCCTAAATCTCTACTGGGGATGATGTTCTAAAATCATCGGACCTTCCCGATGTATACGCTTGGTAGTTTACAATGGTGCCTACCCTGATGGTAGTTTGACAACGGATCCTACCCTGCTTGTAGTTGAATACGCTGACATCGCCAAACTATTTCAGTTTCCACTCGAACGGTGGTATAGAAAGCCATCATCACTGAACTGTCTTGATGTTGCACTGAATTGATGCCAATGGTTTTGAATACCGGATCTTTCGATACCTTCGCTAAAGTAATATTTAAAAGTTTGCTTCGCCAGACTTTGCCTGATGTTACGCTGGATTGATGACAACCAACAGATGTCTACGACGAAATTTTTCTCTAATCTAGGCATTTAACTTGCACACATATTTAAATCTACTAGAGATGGATGCTAAACCATGATAGAGATGTACGTTGATGTAGCGCATTTATACATGTGCAGATCATGCATGATGTGATGATCTAGATTTATCCTTAGGAGTCTATTATCCTAGGTTTATGCACATTTTAAATTATCTGGAGTAGAATTTTATCTCACCCCTTTTTGGAGTTTCTTTTTGCTGTTGGGTTATTGTGCCCCATTCCCTTGTATTTTTGATTCGTAACCCGGCTGAACTGATGACCTGAATTCTGCTGACATCCCTGGAGGGTGCAGCCTGTTCTTTCGCTGCCCAGATTTGAACTTCGGTGTAGAGGCCTCGACTTGTGAGGACTCGACGCCGATTGGCACATTTGATGATCATGATTTCATTCGTTAGACCTTTTATTATTGGGCTTCTGCTTTTGAGTTAAAGACTTACTTGATAATTTTCCCTTCCTTTTGTAGGGGCAAGCTAATGTCGCCATAATTTCTTTCAGGAGTTTTCCCCTTTTTTTTGATGAGAGGCTTGATCCCGCCTTAAACTCCTTCCCTTTCCTAGAATCAGAAAAGTGCCCCAGTCCTTTCACATATTGATGTCAGGGATTCATATGAGAAACTCTCTTTCTTGACCAAATCGCTAGTGAATAGTAACCTCACATGTTGTTTATTCATTTTGAGAATAGTATAAATAGAAAAAACTAAATGTTCATACCAAATCGCCAGTGTGATGATGTGAAGGAAGCTCTGATGATGATGTACCATCCTGATGGTGCTGACTGGTGTATTTCCCTCTTTAGGATAGTTGATAAATGCCCCAGTGTTGAGTTGTTGCTGTTTCTGAGATTGCTCCAGTCTTGTTGTAAGGGTCCCAATATTGAGTTGTCGCCAATTTTGAAATTGCTCCAGCCTTGCTCGTTGTTTGGGATAGTTGCTTTGATAGATGGGCTGATAAGATGTTGAGATCGCAAGAGGCTTTTACCTCTGTACCAGATGGTGAACAGGTAGTGGATTTGCATATTGATGACCTCAATCATTGTTCCTGACTTGTTTGCGCAATCGGCCTTGACAATTTTCTTCTGATTTGATAAAGATTTATGATTGATGGTATCGGCTCTTTGAAGGTCCTCGCTACTGGTTGTCTTAGTGTATCGCTGTTTCTTCCTTTTTGGGATTTTTACCAAAATTGATAGAATGACATTGAAGTGTTGTTGGGTCTTCTCGACATGGGTTGCTGACTTGGAGGGTTATTCTTTGGTGTCTTGGGATTAATGTTTGGGCTTAGATGTTTCTTTTGAGGGTCAGACCGTACCACTAATGGCTGCCTACGTACTCCTGTGTATGTGGGAGATCAGGTCCACGTAGTTCCTGCTTGATAAGATAAACGGTTTGAGAAGTGCTTGTTTGGGTTTTTTTTTAGTTTGACCGCATCATAAATGGTTGCCTACGTACTCCCATTGATGAAGGGAGATCAGGTCTTTCGTAGTTCAGGCCTGATGAGCTGAAACCTGACTGATTTAATTTTTGATTTTTCTTTTTTTTTTCTTTTTCTTTTTCTTTTCTTTTTTTTTCTTTTTGTTTTGTTTTTGTTTCAATATTTACATGCATGGAAAATAAAAGGCATACTGCGAAGAAAGTGATACCGTCCCAACATCTCTTGGAAGTCACAACTCTATCCTCTGGATCTACACCTTCTTGGCTAGTTGAGAGTCCAGCTATCAGTGGTTATGTTGCCTTCAAGGCTCGCGATAGAGGTTACATCTTGGTTTTGAATATCTTCACTTATAGCCATAACTTGATCGCTTCCTAATTCAATACATTCCTCAGGGACGCTTGAACTGAACCCATCGCAAAAAGGTATGAACTCCTGATTCTTTGATGGGTTGGTTTCCCCGACAACCTCAACACCTTTTCCTTCACCTTTTTCTTGGGTTTGAGAGGATTTGACCATGAAATCTCCCTCGAACTGTTGTCGTATTTCTTACTAGGAACTTTCCTTTTTGGCTTTTTCTTCCTTGGAAAGGATTAGTATTTCCTCCGCATCATCCAAGGTGATAAATTCAGGAACGTGGTTGTTATCTTTGGACCACAAGAGGTTTGATGTTGGCGGAGGAATCTTCTTTGGGGATTCCCTTGTCTCCTCTGTCATTCCTTGTATTGGGATCAATCCACCTTGTGTTCTGCCAGAATTGGTGTTCATAGCCTTCACCTCCTTTGAACTGCCTGTCTCGAGTGGACATCTTAAGCTTTTTATTTCCCCTTCATTTTTTTGCCATGGGGAATTCTATCTCCAGCTCTCCATTTTCAATGAGATACTGGATTTTATGTCGCAAAGACCAGCATTCCTCAGTTGTGACACTCCCAAATCCGGGTACTTCGATTCCACGGAATTTGGTGTTCACTGTACAATCATCATCTATCTATCTACCCATAAATAATACCAAACCATACAATAGATAGAAATCATAAAAAAAATCTCTTCCCTTAAGGGTTACATCAACTGAATCATAAATAAATCCCAAGTTACTCTAACCTTAAAACATCTGTGTGAAATTCTAAATAAATAAGTCTTAACATCAACATAACTCAAGTCTTAAACAAATACATCAGTTAATAAATAACAGGTCTTCATCATTTGCTAACTTTGCCCTTGCCCTTACTAGTGGAGGGTTCATCGCTTCTTTCATTCTTAACTGCAATGTTATTATTAAGCAAGAGTGAGCACAAATGCCCACAAGTATAATAATGAAACAATAGTATAATAACATGCGAATAATCAAAGACATCTGAATAAAGCTCAACTTTTGAATCAAGAATAATTAACAAGAATCAAAAGAATTCTGAGGGTCATAAGACCTTGAACTATGTCCTAGGTTAACAAGGGTTATACTTGAAACCTTTAACAGTCATAAGACTATGGACCTTCTTCTCGTACTTAGGGGGATCAACCCTTAGTACCATACTATGCACAATATCTTAACGCTAAAGCGTAAATAATCCCCTATACAGGGTTGTTCATCTCAGTTTGACATTCGAGTCCGCACCAAAGGAAGTTTGGTTTGGATAATTCATCAAGGGTTCTGAAATTTAGAACGCTCATCAACTATGGACTAGTTGAATCATTAAGGGTTCACTAGTCTAATAAGGTTCAACAACAATGATATTTAATTTGAATAATAATCTCAAATGTATACAATAGAACAATTATTGTATAATTGAATCATGCTTTGAAAGATAATCAATCTTTAGTATAATACTTGAACTTGAATAATAATATAAGTTTAAATAAATTGCTCAATGTAAAAGTAGAGTTAAGAAACTTGCTCAATTTAAGAGTTTAAGTTTAGGAAACTTGCTCAATAGAATGGAGTTAGGGATAGGATACTTGCCTCGTGCGTAGATTACACTTTAACTAAGCACGTTCTTTGAATTAAATCCTACATACCATTCATATACACAATACCAGTTAATTATAAATTAACTAATCAATATAAACTCATTCTCGTTGTCTACTTTAATTATTGACTAAACTTAGTCAAATTATCACGTTGTCACATAATTTATACTTCATGAATTATCAAACTAATTATGTATTTAATAATTCAATTCACATATAATATTTTATTACATGTTAAACAAATATTTTATCATCTCATAATACCTCTAACATGATTACATGTTCATTACATCAATCCACTAACACTTGTTAGACTTTAACATTTTAAAAATACATTTCTGACATTTTCTGGAGAGTGGCGCTGCGGCGCCACTAATGTGCTAAGGAGTCGCGCTGCGGCGCGGTGGCGCTGTGGCCGGGCCCTTGGCGCTGCGGCGCCGTGGCTCGAGTCTTGGCGCTGCGAGCGCTGTGGCGCTGCGGCGCGAGAAATCAGTTCTAGAGCTGGCGCCGCGGCGCGAGACCCCAGAAACTGAATCTCAGTTCGCGAAGAACACAGAGTTCAGCGAAATCAACACATTTTAACACTAATTTCACCAAATCACATATACCCACATGTTATAATTCATGCATAATCATAATACAACATCTATAAAGTGATTTTAACCTATTAAAACATATAATCACATATTTAAATCATAAAAATTTAGACTGTTCTTGAAGTTCTTGAGGATTTTGAACAAAACTTATAATTTAACACTACGGATTCGTTATAAGGCCAAATCCGTTCGTTTAAAGCTTGATCACGTCGTATTAACATGCTCAATAATATAATGGTGTAAAATTTATGGATAATATATAATCAATACATCAATTATCACATATAAGGTCATATGGCCATATCACGTACTCTGTTTATTTTGAAAAACATACGTACGACATGTTTTCATGGCACTGATCACATGGCTTACATGGTATATATAATTAAACACTATTTGGTATAACATAACACACATATATAAATTTATACTCATCTCATATACTAAACACAGAGATTTTTAGAAAACTGTGAACGCCATTTTATGAAAACTTAAAAGACGTAAAATAAGAATTTGGGAAGAAGAATTACCCAGAGTATAATTAATGGATGGGATGATTAGTGGTGATTCTTTCACAACAACCTGTTGATTACACTCTCAATTTATCTCTCAGATTTCTCAATTCTTTCTCTGTAATTCTCTCTGATAGCTTTCTAGACTTAGGCAAAATAATGAAAAGAAAAGGGAACGTCGTATAATAAAGACTGGTGCGCATCATGGCCAGTTATCCCAATCATGGGTAACTGGTGGTAACTCCCACTAAAGCCTTGTTTGTTTAGCCACTAATTCCAAAACTCTTTATTTTAATAAAACCTTTATCATATAGTTCAATAATGTCACCCTCTTTATAAAATAAATCCCATATTTTATTTAATTTACTTTAAATAGAATATAATAATTACTCATAAATTCACATAATCATATATTCAATTATCTCATTAATAAATAATGTCAATTTAGTAATTCTCTAATTAATAATTAAATTAATTAAAGTAACATCATGCTTAATTAAATAATTCATTTAATTCAATAAGCTCACATAATCACATACTTGAATAATAAAAATTCTCTACATTAATTTAATAAATGCAACACATATAACTAGATTAATCTACCACAATTGCATCACTTAATTATTAAATCTAATAATTAAATCATCGAAAATATTTATTTAACTCAATAAATATTAAAATTAATTTAAAAAATTCTCGTTTGTCACATCTTTCCCCCCTTAAAAGGATTCTGTCCCCAGAATCACGACTCAATAATTTCGACCCGTTACATTCTCCCCCCCTTACAAAGATTCTGTCCCCAGAATCGCATATACATAATTAAGTAAATAAATGAGGGTAATTCTTCATCATATTCTCTTCGAGTTCCCACGAAGCTTCTTCAGCGTTGTGGTTCCTCCAAATTACTTTAACAGAAGGTATAACTTTATTTCTGAGAACTTGTTCTTTTCGGTCGACAATTTGGACAGGAATTTCTTCATAAGATAAGTCTTTCTCAAAATGCAGGGGTTCGTATTCAATTACATGCTTGTAATCAGGTTTGTAAGGTCGTAACACAGAAACATAGAAGACGTTGTGGATATTCTCGAGTGCTGGAGGTAAGGCTACCTCGTATGCAACTTCTCTAATTCTTCGCAGTACCTCAAAGGGTCCAATAAATCTTGGGCTTAATTTTCCTTTCTTTCCGAACCTGATCTTTCCCTTCCAGGGAGAGACCTTCAAGAAAACATAACTACCTGGTTCAAACTCGATATTTTTACGATGTGGATCAGCGTATTTCTTATGTCGATCTTGAGCTCCCACCAGTCGTGCTCGGATCACTTTGACTATTTCTGCCGTCTGCTGTACCAATTCTGGCCCTAGCAATTGTCTTTCACCAACTTCATCCCAATAAAGCGGAGTTCTGCACTTTCTGCCGTATAACGCTTCGTAAGGCGGCATACCAATACTAGCGTGGTAACTGTTGTTGTAGCCGAACTCTACCAACGGTAGGTGATCATCCCAATTTCCTTTGAAGTCCATTACACAGGCTCGTAACATATCTTCCAGTGTTTGAATCGTTCGTTCGCTCTGTCCGTCTGTTTGAGGGTGGTAAGCTGTACTCATTCGCAGTTGTGTACCCATGCATTCCTGAAGACGTTTACAGAAATTTGATGTGAAGCACGGATCCCTATCGAAAACAATAGACACCGGCACTCTGTGCCTCGAAACAATCTCTTTCACATATAATCTTGCCAACTGATCTAAGTTAAATCTGATTTTGATAGGAAGGAAGTGCGCGAATTTCGTTAGTCGGTCAACGATAACCCATACTGCGTCATAGCCTTTCTGAGTCGTCGGAAGGCCAACCACGAAGTCCATCATAATATGTTCCCATTTCCATTCTGGGATCTCCAACGGTTGTAGCAATCCACTCGATCTCTGATGTTCTGCTTTAACTTTCTGGCATGTCAGGCATTTGGCAACACATTCTGCAACATCACGTTTCAAATTCGGCCACCAGAAATGTTGTCGAAGATCTTGGTACATTTTTGTACTATCAGGGTGAATCGAATATTTTGAACTATGAGCCTCACTCAAAATTTCTTCCTTAATTTCTTGTACTGGCGGAACCCAAATTCTACTTTCAAATCTCAATATTCATTCCTTATCCATCTTAAATCTTGGTTCGGTTCCTTCAGATATCTTCGATGTTACCTTTTTACATTCATCATCCTGAAGCTGAGCCTCCTTCACTCTATCTAGTAGAGTTGTACCAGATTGCATCTGAAATAGCTTCTCATTAATCTCCATAGGATACTTCACTTCTAACTCCAGTTTCTCCATATCTGCAATTAGCTCCTGCTGAGCAGTCAACATCATCAATTTCTCACGACCCTTTCTACTTAAGGCGTCGGCGACCACATTAGCCTTACCCGAATGGTATAAAATCTCACAGTCATAATCCTTGATTAATTCCAACCATCTCCTTTGACGCATATTCAAATCTTTCTGTGTAAAAATATATTTTAGACTCTTGTGGTCCGTATATTTTTCACATTTCTCCCCGTATAGATAGTGCCTCCAAATTTTCAAAGCAAAAACAACTGCAGCTAACTCCAAATCATGGGTTGGGTAACCCTTCAACTGCCGTGATGCATACGCAATGACTTTGCCGTTTTGCATCAGCACACAGCCAAGTCCTTTATGCGACGCATCGCTAAAAACAACAAAATTTCCTGTATCATCCGGAAGAGATAACACATGCGCTGTACTCAACCTCTTCTTTAATTCTTGAAAACTCTCCTCACACTTCTCCGTCCAAACAAATTTCACAGCTTTTCGAGTTAAATTCGTTAACGGAGTTGCGATCTTAGAAAAATCTTGTATGAATCTTCTATAATATCCTGCTAATCCAAGAAAACTTCTTACTTCTGACGGCGTTCTCGGCTGATCCCAGTTAATCACAGCTTCTACTTTGGATGGATCTACCAAAATTCCATCTTTATCGATTACGTGACTAAGAAATTGTACTCTCTCGATCCAGAATTCGCATTTCGAAAATTTAGCATACAACTTCTCCCTTCTCAATACTTCCAACGTTAACCTCAAGTGTTCTTCATGTTCCTCTTTGGTTTTGGAATATACCAAAATGTCGTCTATAAATACCACCACGAATTTGTCCAAAAACGGCTTGAATACACCATTCATTAGTCCCATAAATGCTGCAGGAGCATTCGTAAGACCAAACGACATTACTAAAAACTCATAATGACCATATCGCGTTCGGAACGCTGTCTTCGGTACATCCTCTGGCCTCACCTTCAGTTGGTGATAACCACTCCTCAAGTCAATCTTGGAAAAGTATTTTGCTCCCTTCAATTGATCAAACAGATCATCGATCCTCGGTAATGGATATCTGTTCTTAATCGTGACCTTATTTAATTCTCTGTAGTCAATGCAGAGCCTCATCGATCCGTCCTTCTTTTTCACGAACAACACCGGCGCTCCCCACGGCGATACGCTCGGTTGAATGTACTTTTTGTCCAACAATTCTTGTAGTTGTACCATTAATTCCTTCATCTCTACTGGCGCCATTCAGTATGGTGCATTCGATATTGGAGTAGTTCCGGGCGCCAAATCAATCACAAAGTCTACTTCTCTATCTGGTGGAAGTCCTGGCAAATCGTCTGGAAATACATCGACGAAGTCCCTCACAATCGGTATCTCCTCTACCTTCGGGTTCTCTTTTCGACTGTCGACTATGTAAGCTAAATATCCTACACAGCCTTGTCTTAATAACTTCCTGGCCTGCAACATCGTCAGACAACTCGCTTGTCTAGGCGACTTGCTACCATAAAACACAACCTTTGACGGATTCATAAGGTTAATACGATTCTTTTGGAAGTCAATTACAGCCCCATAATTGGATAGCCAATCCATACCCAATATAACGTCGAATTCCCCCAATCGAATAGGGATAAGATCTACGTTCATGATATTACCCTTAATATCCACTCTACAATTCTTATACACATGCTTAACAGGAATTATCTCTCTATTCGCAATTTCTATAATCATGGGGTAATCCAATTCATCCATAAGCAAATCTAAACTATTAGCAAAGTCATCGGATATAAAGGAACAAGTAGCACCCGAATCAAATAAAACGTAAGCATTAATTTCATTGATCGGAATGATACCTGACACCACCTCACAAGACTGGATTGCATCCTGTACCGTCATATTGAAAGTTCTGGCGGTTGGTCGGTTTGTTGCAGGTGGTCCGGTGATGGTTAAGGTATTTCCACTGCTATTTCTCCAGTTTCCTCCTTGTCCTGATCCTCCCGATCCCTTCTTGGGACAGTCTCTTGCTAAATGATCTTTCGAACCACAGTTGAAACAAGCACCCTTCTTTGGGTTTGGACAATTTGGTGCTATGTGGCCTTCCTGACCACAATTGTAGCACACTCTCTTTCCCTTCAAACAAACTCCTAGATGTGCCTTGCCGCAAGTCGGACATTCTTCTATCTTCTTTTTCTTCCCTCCGTGTTGACTTCCACCTGTCGAGTTATCCGTCCACTTCCTCTTCTGATTATTATTATTCCCAGTATTACTTCCACCAGTCTTGTTATTACCTTCATTATCACTCTTTTTCTTTTTCTGTTCTTGGTAGTACTTAGTCACTGCATCACTTCCTCCTTCCGCGAGAATGGCCTTTTCCAAAACTCCCGCAAACGTGTTAAGTTGAAACATTGATACCTTGTTGTATACCCAAGGCTTCAGTCCTTGTTCTAATCGTCTGGCTTTCCTCTCGTCAGTGTGTACTTGATACGAGGCAAACCTTGCCAACTCATCGAATTTAGCCGCGTATTCAGGCACGCTCATGTTTCCCTGTTTCAGTTCCAGAAATTTCACCTCCATCTGATTCTGCGAACTAGCTGGGAAATACATTTCGAAAAACATCTCTTTGAATCTCTCCCACGTAATTACACCTTCACCTCCTCGCATCTTGTTTGCCTGCCACCAGTAGCTAGCCTCAGACTTCAGCATAAATGTCACAAAAACGGTCTTCTGATCTTCTCGAACCCTAGCAACGTCGAAAATCTTCTCCATTTCCATCACCCACGTTTGAGCCTCAATCGGGTTTCTGGAACCTTTGAACTCTGGCGGTCCCACCGCCTTAAAATCTTTAAACGTTGTGCTAGGTGGAGCTTGCGGTTGGTTATTCATGACTCCAGTTAGTAAATTAACTAGCTGTTGAACTAGATTAACGTTGGCATTATTGTTATTATTGGTTGACTCTTCCTGAGCCGGTTGACGTTGTTGTCTTCTCCTTGGCGGCATTTTTCTGTTAAATACACGCTTATTAGAACTTTATTTATTTCTCTAAATAGTTAAGGCATTACTCAACAATTAAACATACTCATTTAACACATCATCTCAAACAATTAATATATTTTATTCAAATCAAAAGTTTTAACATCAAACTATAGCATCACTGCTATTTATATCAACTATCCCGAGATAAAGAATCTACAGGATTTAAAACATCAAAATATTCCTTTGTTTATAAACACATCAGAATTTACATAAAACTATATAAGTCTTTCACATAAATAAAAAGATTCTATTCCTGTCTTCCAAGGTGCTCAATAGCCTTACCACGCTCCTCATTCATGATACGAGACATCGTCCTGCGATCCAACATATACGATGGAAGTCCTTCAAACTGGATGGGGTACCTTAACACTCGCTCTTGAACCTCATCCATCGCATGATTAAGTGTGGCGTACGCCTCTCCAATCTTCGCCTTCTTAGCACGACTATCATCTTCTGCACGATCAGCTCGACGTGATTCTCTTACCCATCCTTCCTCTGCTATTTTCAGTCTTCCAGAGGTTTCTTTCAGTTCTTTCTTCAGCTTCTCTATTTCCCCGGTCTTATCTTTGGTTTGACCCTTCTCATGGACCAAATCCCATTCTATATTTCCTAGTCGTGAGTGAAGAGTCGAAATCTCCCTCTCCTTCTCCTCCAGAGTAGACTGCTGAACAGTCGCTCGCTCGGTCAATTCCTGAACCTCATCTTGTAACTCAACATTACGGTCATATAGTGCATCATACATCTCAGCATCAACAGTGTACCGTGGTAGCTCCTCTTCTTCTTCCTCCTCATCAAACTCCTCCTCAGGACCCTCCTCAGGATCAATCTCAGGTTCATGCTCCTGACCAACAACGGTGATCAATGGAGATGAAACCCTCTGTACCAACTGCTCCCTAACGACATGAATGTCTCGGGGCTCTTCCTCAGTCGGTCCTACAAGTACACGAGATCCCTCCTCAGTAGGTACTATAGGTAAATGGGGTCCCTCCTCAGCTTGACTAGCTTCTCCATCATTCGTCATCCTGACAATAAAATTTTAAGTTTTAGTTACTAAGTCATACTATCTAATGCATACTTAACACATAAACACATAATGTATTTTATTATCTTCAATGAATTACAAAAATTCATTTCTTAGAACTCGATAAGAGTTTTCAATTTCTATCTTCTTCTATAAGGCTACTACCTAAGGTTGTTTCCCCCACCTAAGGTTCATAACCTACAGCTTTGATACCAACCTGTGACACCCCCAAATTCGGGTACTTCGATTCCACGGAATTTGGTGTTCACTGTACAAGCATCATCTATCTATCTACCCATAAATAATACCAAACCATACAATAGATAGAAATCATAAAAAAAATCTCTTCCCTTAAGGGTTACATCAACTGAATCATAAATAAATCCCAGGTTACTCTAACCTTAAAACATCTGTGCGAAATTCTAAACAAATAAGTCTTAACATCAACATAACTCAAGTCTTAAACAAATACATCAGTTAATAAATAACAGGTCTTCATCATTTGCTAACTTTGCCCTTGCCCTTACTAGTGGAGGGTTCATCGCTTCTTTCATTCTTAACTGCAATGTTATTATTAAGCAAGAGTGAGCACAAATGCCCACAAGTATAATAATGAAACAATAGTATAATAACATGCGAATAATCAAAGACATCTGAATAAAGCTCAACTTTTGAATTAAGAATAATTAACAAGAATCAAAAGAATTCTGAGGGTCATAAGACCTTGAACTATGTCCTAGGTTAACAAGGGTTATACTTGAAACCTTTAACAGTCATAAGACTATGGACCTTCTTCTCGTACTTAGGGGGATCAGCCCTTAGTACCATACTGTGCACAATATCTTAACGCTAAAGCGTAAATAATCCCCTATACAGGGTTGTTCATCTCAGTTTGACATTCAAGTCCGCACCAAAGGAAGTTTGGTTTGGATAATTCATCAAGGGTTCTGAAATTTAGAACGCTCATCAACTATGGACTAGTTGAATCATTAAGGGTTCACTAGTCTAATAAGGTTCAACAACAATGATATTCAATTTGAATAATAATCTCAAATGTATACAATAGAACAATTATTATATAATTGAATCATGCTTTGAAAGATAATCAATCTTTAGTATAATACTTGAACTTGAATAATAATATAAGTTTAAATAAATTGCTCAATGTAAAAGTAGAGTTAAGAAACTTGCTCAATTTAAGAGTTTAAGTTTAGGAAACTTGCTCAATAGAATGGAGTTAGGGATAGGATACTTGCCTCGTGCATAGATTACACTTTAACTAAGCACGTTCTTTGAATTAAATCCTACATACCATTCATACACACAATACCAGTTAATTATAAATTAACTAATCAATATAAACTCATTCTCGTTGTCTACTTTAATTATTGACTAAACTTAGTCAAATTATCACGTTGTCACATAATTTATACTTCATGAATTATCAAACTAATTATGTATTTAATAATTCAATTCACATATAATATTTTATTACATGTTAAACAAATATTTTATCATCTCATAATACCTCTAACATGATTACATGTTCATTACATCAATCCACTAACACTTGTTAGACTTTAACATTTTAAAAATACATTTCTGACATTTTCTGGAGAGTGGCGCTGCGGCGCCACTAATGTGCTAAGGAGTCGCGTTGCGGCGCGGTGGCGCTGTGGCCGGGCCCTTGGCGCTGCGGCGCTGCAGCGCCGTGGCTCGAGTCTTGGCGCTGCGGCGCGAGAAATCAGTTCTAGAGCTGGCGCCGCGGCGCGAGACCCCAGAAACTGAATCTCAGTTCGCGAAGAACACATAGTTCAGCGAAATCAACACATTTTTAACACTAATTTCACCAAATCACATATACCCACATGTTATAATTCATGCATAATCATAATACAACATCTATAAAGTGATTTTAACCTATTAAAACATATAATCACATATTTAAATCATAAAAATTTAGACTGTTCTTGAAGTTCTTGAGGATTTTGAACAAAACTTATAATTTAACACTACGGATTCGTTATAAGGCCAAATCCGTTCATTTAAAGCTTGATCACGTCGTATTAACATGCTCAATAATATAAGGGTGTAAAATTTAGGGATAATATATAATCAATACATCAATTATCACATATAAGGTCATATGGCCATATCACGTACTCTGTTTATTTTGAAAAACATACGTACGACATATTTTCATGGCACTGATCACATGGCTTACATGGTATATATAATTAAACACTATTTGGTATAACATAACACACATATATAAATTTATACTCATCTCATATACTAAACACAGAGATTTTTAGAAAACTGTGAAAGCCATTTTATGAAAACTTAAAAGACGTAAAATAAGAATTTGGGAAGAAGAATTACCCAGAGTATAATTAATGGATGGGATGATTAGTGGTGATTCTTTCACAACAACCTGTTGATTACACTCTCAATTTATCTCTCAGAATTCTCAATTCTTTCTCTGTAATTCTCTCTGATAGCTTTCTAGACTTAGGCAAAATAATGAAAAGAAAAGGGAACGTCGTAAAATAAAGACTGGTGCGCATCATGACCAGTTATCCCAGTCATGGGTAACTGGTGGTAACTCCCACTAAAGCCTTGTTTGTTTAGCCACTAATTCCAAAACTCTTTATTTTAATAAAACCTTTATCATATAGTTCAATAATGTCACCCTCTTTATAAAATAAATCCCATATTTTATTTAATTTACTTTAAATAGAATATAATAATTACTCATAAATTCACATAATCATATATTCAATTATCTCATTAATAAATAATGTCAATTTATTAATTCTCTAATTAATAATTAAATTAATTAAAGTAACATCATGCTTAATTAAATAATTCATTTAATTCAATAAGCTCACATAATCACATACTTGAATAATAAAAATTCTCTACATTAATTTAATAAATGCAACACATATAACTAGATTAATCTACCACAATTGCATCACTTAATTATTAAATCTAATAATTAAATCATCGAAAATATTTATTTAACTCAATAAATATTAAAATTAATTTACAAAATTCTCGTTTGTCACATCAGTCGCATGTCCAAGTGAGTTAGAATGATAGAGACACATCTTGGTGGAATCATAACTCTTTATCTTGTGATTTATAGGATACAGCAACTCAGTAATCCTTCCTTCGCTTATTAGAAAGTGTAGCATTTCTTCGTTTGATTTGTTCAGAGGGGTGAATTTTTGGACTCTTGTGGAGGTTGTTTGATCTTTCTTCTTTGAGAATTCGCATTTCTCCGAGCGATTTTTTCGTTAGCAAGATCTTCTAGCAATTTTATCATCCCCTTTTCTTTTCCTTTTAGCCTGCTTTGATCTTTTTCATTTAGCTGGCTCATCCTGGAGAGATATGGGTTTGCATTATGGTTAACCTCTTTTTTCTCTTGGCTTTCTGATAGTTCAGTGAAAAACTGCCTTGTTTCCTGATGTTGGCGCACTATCAGCTTAGCTAGCAGATTTACTTAATTCTGGATCGTCTCTAATTTTTATTTTACTATCATACCCTCCTCCGAGTTTTCCCACTTTAGGACATTTGTTTTGTGCCTTTGGGGGTATTCCTCCATCCTTCGTATGTACTTACGATTTGGATACATTTCAGCACTTCCTGACCCGATCATGTTTACTTCCTCCGTATCATGCTACAACGGAAGGTTGGTGTTGACATTTTGTTGATAGGTTTTTGGACCACAATACTGCCACTTTTGATCAGATTTTGAATCTTATGCTTTAAGGACCAACAATCTTGTGTATTGTGTCCTGGAGACCCTGAGTGGTAAGCACATCTTTGGCTTAGATTATATCTTTTGCTCCCTGGTTCTAGAGGTGGAGCTAGTTCGGTAATTTTCTTGTGATCCATTAATATCGCCAATACATTTTCAAGGGAATCGCCTAGTGGAGTGAACACCTGATTTTCCGTTCTTTTAAATTTTCTCTTCCTGTCTTGGCATTGGTTGAATGCAACCTGTTGTTGAGATGATAAATTGTCTTGCTTTTTCCAAATGGGGGGACTGTAGGTTGGTCTCCTAGCTTGTCCTTGGGATCGCTCGCATATTTTCCAGTCTGTATATGTTTGGCGACTGCTTCCAAGGCAGTGAAGTCTTTAATCTTGCCTGCCTTCAGGCCCATCTCTGCCATTTTGCCGTGTTTGATCATTTCCGAGAATGGCTTTTCTATGCCTGCTAGGATCCTCTCATAGTAAGGAGCTTCTTGGATATCAATAAACGTCATTACCATCTCAGTTTCTATCATTGATGGAATGACTTGTGCTACTAGATGTCTCCACCTTTGGGCATATTGTGACAATCCAAATTTTTAAAAGTTATTAAATTAAGAATTTAATAATTAAAAATTCTTCTTATTATGAGATGTATATATTTTCAATCATATGTCTTGGTGAGAAATAAAAAATTAAATTTTTATGAGATTTAATAGTTGATTAAACTATTAAAGGAAATAAAAGAAATTAGTCGCGACAAGGAATTTGGTGGCAAGGGAAATTAACCCTATAAATATTGAGTAATTTAAATTAAGTTGAAACTATATTGTGGAATAATATTGTTTGAATATTAAAACCTTACTTGGTCGTGGTGTTGTAGTAAAGTGGATAAAAGAGCTAATTCATTAATTAAATAGTGAGTTAATATACGAGTTTTGCTAATTAAATTTGGTATTCTTAATATATATTACATGTCATGGTAATATATGAAAATGTTTAGTATCTTGAATGATGTTTATAAAATATAAATTGATGGTGAGAGAAGAAAAAAAAACCAATATACCTATAAATAATTATTGGTTAGAGGTTAATAAATTGAATTAATAATTAAGTAGTGATTAGATGTGTGGATTAAATAAATTGTATTGAGACAATTTATGTGAGAAAAATGAATGAAATGATTATATATAATAATTATGTAATTCATTTGAGTTAATTAAAATAATTATGGAATAAATATTAATTATTTTAATGGAGGTGTTATTTTATTTATGAATGTAATTTCATAATTTATAGTGTAGTAATTATACATATTATAGTTGTATAATTACTTAATGGGGCTAAGTGATTTAGCAATATAGTTAAAGTGTGACACTTAGAGAAAGGAGAATATATTATCTAGTAGGAAAATAAAATAAAATGGAAATAAGCTATGGAGTATATTTGCCAAACATGTATTAAACTCTTGGTATTTTCTAACTGCTGAGACTTTGGGTCTCTTGGTAACGCTAGTAACTGAAGGCTTAAACCTTCACACGTTATTTTATTTGACATGTTAGGGTTCATAGAGTGAGAGAGAGAAATAGGAGTTCTCTGTTAAAGTAGAAGAGAGCTTTGGAGGATCAAGGAAGAAGAAGGAGATCAATCAAGTAATCTTCACCATATAATCAATCTAGAGAAGATTTAAGAGGTAAGAGAAGAATTCTAAAACTTCTAGTAGCTTTTCTTAAAGTTCTTCACTGTTAGAATTATTTTGGGTAGAATGAAGTGATGAAAATCGTGATTATTTGTTGTTGGATAATATGTTAGTATTGTCTATAAGAGACATTAGAGCCAACAAATTTGAATTTTTTGTAAAATTGGTCTTTTGGACTTTGTTGTATAAGTTGTGGTCTTTTTTAGAGGCTAAATTGATCATGCTCAGATGTTTAAGGCTCTTAATTGATGGGTGAATATTGTTCTACTCTGAGAAATGAAAATAACCCAATTGGAATGAACAAAAACGGATGTAAAACGAATTCGTAGTGAATGAATTCGCTAAATATGTGTAAAACATAAAATAATTAGCATGAACATTGAATTGGAACCCTTAAAATGAATTGTTAATATTCTTGAAGTGTTAGAATTATTCTTTAGATGATTAGTTCAGTGTTTAACGAGTCCAACGAATCGAAAATCGACTAATTCGGACTTAAAATGAAAAAGATATGTCCAAAACTGTCCAGAACTATTTCTGTGCGAAGCGCGGCCGGGCGCTCAGCTGGGCGCTGCCAAGTTGCGCGGGCGTGCGGTATTTGTGAAGAAAAGGGGCACGGCCGCGCCCCATGTGTGCTGAGTGTGACTACTTTGATCTATTTTGATAAAACGGTCATAACCTTTTCATACGAACTCCGATGGAGGTGATTCAAGATGATCCGGAACGAGGACGAATAGACCTACAACTTTTATTCTTTAAGGTTTTCAATTTGAGGTGGGGAACAGGGGTCAAAATGGTCATGTTTAAGACTATTGTGTTTTCGAAGGCAATCGGAGGGCGTCGGGCGTCGGGCATGTACGTATGCAAGTGTAGTGCTCTTGACGATAAAAGATATTGTTCTAAGTTATAGAACATGAATATTATGAAGTATAATGATGCTTAACATTAATAAATAATCTATTAGATAAGTTGTATACGCATACTAAGCACACACAAGAGAGACAAATTGGGTGTGCGACGAATAAACGTCGAAATGCCGTGATAAGTGATAATGAATGTAAAAAGTGTTTTAAATCAAATGAAATGAATATAATAAGATATTGAATAGTGTTAATATAAAACCAATAAGTAGTCCTAGCAAGACTTAAACACTTGAATAAACTTCGAATGTGAAATACAATGAGATATAAGTTGAAAGTTAACACAATAAAATTGAACAGTGTGTATATATATTAGGAAGGGTTATGAGATGTAAAGTAAAGTTTACATTACAACTACTATGTGTTGCTATGTGACTAATAGTTGATGTGCATGATTATATAATTGTGTAGGGCACGTGAAGTACAGATAACTGTAAGCTGTTAAACTGTTATTGGTAAACAACGATCAAGGCAAGTCTTTCAGTTCCTATTTACTATGTGAATTTAATTGTTTTAAATCTTTATTGAAAAGAGCATGATGTGTTATATATATGTTGAATGTATGAAATGTTAAAGTCAATTTATGACTACGTTGATTGACTAAAGCATGCTGATTGAGTAAGGAACTTAATCTTTACACTTGTTATATGAACTGTAACATGTATGTTATGTTAGTCTAATGTTTATTAGATATATGTTGAGCATGTTATTATGTGCTACGTGATGCATGAAAACTGTTAGATTTTGCTGGGCTATCGAGCTCAACCTTGTAAATAACCATTTTTGCAGGTTAAGGATTGTAGGTAACACTGTGTGCTACTTGAATGACGTGGATCAGAAATAATACATGAAGATTAATATTTTAGCTAAAGTTGTTATTTCTTTATACCATGATTAAGATTCATGAAATGTAAGAAATGTTTTATGATGTATAGTTTTATGTTGAGTTGTAAAGCTAAAGTTAGAATTATCTGATATGTAAAGGTTATCAGATTGAAATGTAAAATTCTATATAATAACAGTGATAAAGTGATCATAAAATAAGATTGATTCAAAGACATGTAGATGATAAAGGTTTTGATTCAGGGAATTAAAGTAAAAAGACATAAAAGTTTAAATTATTCCGCATTTTATATAGTTGAACATCGAATAATGATATAAAATCAGAAGGTATTAACGACCGAAGTTGAGAATTATATTGTATAAATTTTGGGGTCGTTACAGTTGGTATCAAAGTTGTAGGTTATAAACCTTAAGTAGTAGTACCGTAGGATATAACCTTAGAGAAAGAAGGTGAAGATAATGAAAGAATAAGCTCAAGTAGAGTTTGAATAATAAGAAGTAATTTAAGAAATTTATAAAGAAGGGATTAAAACATTCGTGAGAGGATTCAAAGAAGAATCTCGCAGAGTTATAAGAAATATGAATGTGGGGTTACCCAACTCCAATAATAAGGATGCAAGGTGATAATATATGGACAATGTCTATAAGAAGAGAATGATAAAGAAGTTAAGAATAGAAAGTTATATTTAAGTATGGTACAATTGTACTCTTTAATAGTTGATGTATGGTATCTGGGCTAAATGATTCCTTCATAGAGCGGAGGTATATACAAACTAGCAACTCGAAACCTAGTTTGTTGGTTGTTTGTGGGAAACCATTCAGCGTACTATATTGAAACTGTTAGAGACTCGATGTGTACCAATTTTAGAAAATGGATACGAATGATGAAAATGTGGAACTCAAATGAAATGTTGAGCAATGTAAATAAAGTTAGAGATTCTTAAAGGATGAAGTGTTATATAAACAAGAAAATTCAACGAAGAATCTTGAAGAGATATAAAGATAAGAAATGGGAGTTGTCTAACTCCAATAGTCAAGATAACGAAGAATGTCGTAATGATGCAAAAGGAAAGAAAGGGGATCGTAAGACAACACAATCACGAGTTAAGAAAATAATTTTAAGGGAGATGATTATAGAATAAGATCACGAAGTGATCTGTTTAAGTTATAAAGGAAAGATGGCCTGTAATGTTTGAATAATTATAGCTTGATGCTATGAAGTTGATGTACTATGAAATAGTATGAGATAACTCACGAGGAGTTATAGATGATGTGGTACGAGGAATTCGTATCGAGCAAAGAGCAAGTTAAGAGTAAGATAGAGTTAGGTAGAATTTTAATTGAGGACTCATGTGATTGCTGAGTTGTACAAATCTTTGTATGGGCGAAGGTTTTGTGCTTGCACTCAATTTATCACATTGATAATCATTGGAATGTTGGTATCGCGCTATCAATGTATATGTGGCGAAAAGGTGATGCTTTTCTCATGTGTATATTTGATAGTTAAAAACTATTAAGATTAGTCAGATATTATTAGGATTAGGTGCGGTTCTTAAAACTAATGCATATGGTAAGTTCATGACTCATAATAATATGGTTTGTTTTGAACCCCTCAGCGAATGGACGCCTATGGTCTTACTAGGACAAGTTCTTAAACTCATATTATTGTGGTAAATTTTTGAACTTCCAATGTGCGGTAAGTTTGATAAACTATATTGGGTAGAAAATAGTTATAGTATAGAGAGCATTGATGAAGTTGAAGATTGATAGAATGGTTAAGTAATGAAGTAATGGAGTAATGATTGAAGTTGATGGGTACCTGGATATTCTAAATCTACTAGCTATGCTTAGACTTTCGAAATTTATTGACTTCGTGCCGATGGTTATACTTTTGATTTTTGGAAAAAAATGTTAGGTCACACTAGTGAACCAAAGAATTTTTAAAAATAGTGCTATTATTCGTATGTCTATGCTAATTGCTTCGGCTAGACAAAAATGATTTGAAATATATCAGAATATTTTTTTTTATATATCATCAATGCATCATGGAACCTGATGCAGAGATGATAAAAATGATGGAGTCATCAATGCAGTATTACTTAGTGTTGGATGTGATCTAAGGATCGTCAACCCACTATGGTATGATGTAGTATGATAAAATTACCAAATAACGGATTCCTCAACGGATTGTAAATATAATGCGGTATCATGACGTCATAAAAATATTTTTGAGATTTCTTTAAGATATATATATATATATATATATATATATATATAGATATATATGTATATGTATATTTCAATTGATGTCCGAATTATTGTAGAAGTTTATGCTATTTGATTCAGCTAGACGAATGTTGAAAGATGTTTATGAAATTCAAGCGTTTCTTGAAAAGTTATGCCAATCTAAATTGTTTTAGTACGGATTCGGATGTTGAAAAGCTGAGATGAACAACCCTTTTATAGGGGATTACGCGGAGGCATTTAGATATTTGTGCACAATGCATTGTACGAAGGGCTGATCACCCTAAGTACGAGGGGTCCCTATAGTCTTATGACTGTTAAAGTTTAAGTTGAAAGATTACTTATAACTATGGACATACGCATAACGTGTAAATATTTGTGCACAATACATCGTACGAAGGGCTTAACATCCTAAGTACGGGAGTCCTTATAGTCTAATGACTGTTAAGGTTTAAGTTGAAAGAGTACTTATAACCGTGGACAGGCTTCAAGGTCTTATGACCCTCAGCATGATTTGGAATCTTTTAAATTCCTGTTGTTCATATCGCTTCCCAATTATTGAGCAATTATGGAAGATTCTTGTTATTCTGAAAGGTGAAAGGTGAAAGTGGAAAGGATGAAAAAATTAAGCAAAACGTAATAATTTCAAGAAGTAATTGAAACTCCAGAAAGAGGAGAAATATGAAACTCTTAGAAGAGGAAGATGTGAGGAATATGATGATCTTAGAAATATCCTTAGAAAAAGAATTTGGTTACAGAACCTAATGAATAAATAGATATCAACATAAAATCTATTTTGATAAATGGAATGAATGAATAAAGTAATAACGTAAAATCTATTTTGGTAAATTGAATGAACGAAGATTAATAACTAAAATTTCAAGGACGAAATTCTCAGAAGAAGGGGTGAATGTAATATCCCGAGTGTTTATAAGTTGAGTATTCATGATAACGATCCTTAAAAAAGGGAATGAATGGGTTTAAGAATATGTAATACTCAAATATAATTGAGTCTAAGTAAAGGATATGAAATAAAATTTACAAGAATTTGTTGTGAAGAATGGTGGTAGTGGTAATAAATAAAACCTATATTAAGGTGATGTGTTGAAAATATTCAACGATAAATTTTGAAAAGAGATTTGATAAAAACCGAGTAAAGGAGGTTTCGTTGATTCCGAGGACGGAATCCTTATAAGGAGGGAAGGATGTGACAACCCAAATTTTTAAAAGTTATTAAATTAAGAATTTAATAATTAAAAATTCTTATTATGAGATGTATATATTTTCAATTATGTGTCTTGGTGTGAAAAAAAAATTAAATTTTTATGAGATTTAATAGTTGATTAAACTATTAAAGGAAATAAAAGAAATTAGTCGCGACAAGGAATTTGGTGGCAAGGGAAATTAACCGTATAAATATTGAGTAATTTAAATTAAGTTGAAACTATATTGTGGAATAATATTGTTTGAATATTAAAACCTTACTTGGTTGTGGTGTTGTAGTAAAGTGGATAAAAGAGCTAATTCATTAATTAAATAGTGAGTTAATATACGAGTTTTGCTAATTAAATTTGGTATTCTTAATATATATTACATGTCATGGTAATATATGAAAATGTTTAGTATCTTGAATGATGTTTATAAAATATAAATTGATGGTGAGAGAAAAAAAAAAACCAATATACCTATAAATAATTATTGGTTAGAGGTTAATAAATTGAATTAATAATTAAGTAGTGATTAGATGTATGGATTAAATAAATTGTATTGAGACAATTTATGTGAGAAAAATGAATGAAATGATTATAAATAATAATTATGTAATTCATTTGAGTTAATTAAAATAATTATGGAATAAATATTAATTATTTTAATGAAAATATTTATTTTAATGGAGGTTTTATTTTATTTATGAATGTAATTTCATAATTTATAATGTAGTAATTATACATATTATAGTTGTATAATTACTTAATGGGGCTAAGTGATTTAGCAATATAGTTAAAGGGTGACACTTAGAGAAATGATAATATATTATATAGTAGGAAAAGAAAATAAAATGGAAATAAGCTATTGAGTATATTTGCCAAACATGTCTTAAACTCTTGGTATTTTCTAACTGTTGAGACTTTGGATCTCTTGGTAACGCTAGTAACTGAAGGCTTAAACCTTCACACGTTATTTTATTTGACATGTTAGGGTTCATAGAGTGAGAGAGAAAATAGGAGTTCTCTGTTAAAGTAGAAGAGAGCTTTGGAGGATCAAGGAAGAAGAAGGAGATTTATCAAGTAATCTTCACCATATAATCAATCTAGAGAAGATTTAAGAGGTAAGAGAAGAATTCTAAAACTTCTAGTAGCTTTTCTTAAAGTTCTTCACTGTTAGAATTATTTTGGGTAGAATGAAGTGATGAAAATCGTGATTATTTGTTGTTGGATAATATGTTAGTATTGTCTATAAGAGACATTAGAGCCAACAAATTTGAATTTTTTGTAAAATTGGTCTTTTGGACTTTGTTGTATAAGTTGTGGTCTTTTTTAGAGGCTAAATTGATCATCCTCAAATGTTTAAGGCTCTTAATTGATGGGTGAATATTGTTCTACTCTGAGAAACGAAAATAACCCAATTGGAATGAACAAAAACGGATGTAAAACGAATTCGTAGTGAATGAATTCGCTAAATATGTGTAAAACATAAAAAAATTAGCATGAACATTGAATTGGAACCCTTAAAATGAATTGTTAATATTCTTGAAGTGTTAGAATTATTCTTTAGACGAGTAGTTCAGTGTTTAACGAGTTCAACGAATCGAAAATCGACTAATTCGGACTTAAAATGAAAAAGATATGTCCAAAACTGTTCTATGCGAAGTGCACGCGAGCGCGTAGCTGGGCACTGCCAAGTCACGCGGGTGAGTGGTATTTGTGAAGAAAAAGGGCGCGGCCGCGGCCCATGTGTGCTGAGTGTGACTACTTTGACCTATTTTGGTAAAATGGTCATAACATTTTCATATGAACTCCGATTGAGGTGATTCAAGATGATCCAGAACGAGAACGAACAGACCTACAACTTTTATTCTTTAAGTTTTTCAATTTGAGGTGGGGAACAGGGGTCAAAATGGTTATTTGTAGGACTATTGTGTTTTCGGAGGCAATCGGAGGGCGTCGGGCATCGGGCATCGGGCATCGGGCATGCACGTATGCAAGTGTAGCGCTCTTGACGATAAAAGATGTTATTCTAAGTTATAAAACATGAATATTATGAAGTATAATGATGCTTAACATTAATAAATAATGTATTAGATAAGTTGTATATGCATACTAAGCACACACAAGAGAGACAAATTGGGCGTGTGACGAATAAATGTTGAAATGCCGTGATAAGTGATAATGAATGTAAAAAGTGTTTTAAATTAAATGAAATGAATATAATAAGATATTGAATAGTGTTAATATAAAACCAATAAGTAGTCCTAGCAAGACTTAAACACTTGAATGAACTTCAAATGTGAAATACATTGAGACATAAGTTGAAACTTAACACAATAAAATTGAACATTGTATATATATAATAGGAAGGGTTATGAGATGTAAAGTAAAGTTTACATTACAACTACTATGCATTGCTATGTGACTAATAGTTGATGTGCATGATTATATAATTGTGTAAGGCACGTGAAGTGCAGATAACTGTAAGCTGTTAAACTATTATTGGTAAACAACGATCAAGGCAAGTCTTTCAGTTCCTATTTGCTATGTGAATTTGATTGTTTAAATCTTTATTGCAAAGAGCATGATATGTTATATATATGTTGAATGCATGAAATATTAAAGTCAATTTTTGACTACGTTGATTGACTAAAGCATGCTGATTGAGTAAGGAACTCAATCTTTATACTTGTTATATGAACTGTAACATGTATGTTATGTTAGTCCAATGTTTATTAGATATATATTGACCATGTTATTATGTGTTACGTGATGCATGAAAACTGTTAGATTTTGCTGGGCTATCGAGCTCAATCTTACAAATAACTATTTTTGCAGGTTAAGGATTGAAGGTAACACTGTGTGCTACTTGAATGACGTGGATTAGAAATAATACATGAAGATTAATATTTTAGCTAAAGTTGTTATTTCTTTATACCATGATTAAGATTCATGAAATGTATGAAATGTTTTATGATGTATAGTTTTATGTTGAGTTGTAAAGCTAAAGTTAGAATTATCTGATATGTAAAGGTTATCGGATTGAAATGTAAAATTCTATATAATAACAGTGATAAAGTGAATCATAAAATAAGATTGATTCAAAGACATATAGATGATAAAGATTTTGATTCAGGAAATTAAAGTAAAAAGACATAAAAGTTTAAATTATTCCGCATTTTATATAGTTTAACATCGAATAATGATGTAAAATCAGCAGGTATTAACGACCGAAGTTGAGAATTATATTATATGAATTTTGGGGTCGTTACACATATTCTCGAAAAGATTTAGTACTTTACTTTTTAACTTTAGTCACTTGGTATCGATCTGGTGCCATTTGTGACTGAAAACTGTATTGATTTAGAAATGCATGGGCCACTTCTTCCCAGTTGTGGATTTTGGCATTGTCAAGTCGGGCATACCAGGCTTTAACCTCTCCAGTGAGACTTTTTTGGAAAAGTTACATTCTGAGGCTTTCATCTTCTCCATAAGACCCCAGCTCGCCAATATATACTTTTAGGTGCGTATAGGGATCGCCTGCCCCATTGTACTTTTCAAACTTTGGGACTTTAAATTTGTCAGGATATCGAGCCCCTGGGAATATGCAGAGATCTGAATAGGTGACACTACCATAGTTTCCAGTCCCTTTGATTGACCGGATGGTGTCCTCCATTTGTTGGACTTTCTTTGTTATATCCCCAGTTTCTCGATCATCCCTGAGTTTTGTGATTTCAGGGGTTTTATTGGTTCCTTTATTGGAATGAGGTTCAGGTATCTAGGTTTCTATCTTTTTGCCAATACCTTGACTGTCCCCTGGTGTGAATGACTCTGGTTGGGTAGGCATTATCTGGCCCCGAGTGTTTTTGCTTTGCTATTTTAGAAAGACAGCCAATTCTGCTATCTGATTCTTTAATCCTTCTAACTCCTCGCGAGAGACATGAGTAGGATCAGGTGGAGCACTTGTAGCCATGTCTGACTATGGGCTTAATGCCTTTCTAGACTTTGAACGAGAAACGGGACCAATTGCTTCCCTATAAAAAGACTTACATAGTTTAGTCTTAAGGAATGTATAAATGTTACATGTTATGTGATGTATCCATTTTAGGAATATTATCCTGCAAAACGGATGTTAGCTGTTTATAGGACAAGATAACGTGTCAGGTTTTAATATGCATGTACACATATTCCTTCATATTTTCCATTATATAGAGATTGACATGGAATGAGATTACAAGTAATTGAATTTACAAGTAATTAAAAATGGAAAGTATGAAGAGACTTCCCTCCGCGTTTGGTTTATCAGAGACTGACCTATCTTAGGCTACTCTCGTGGCTTTTTGGCATGAAGGTTCCCAGATCATCGCAATTTACTTGACAGGAAGTTAATCTGGTCTTTCAACTGGAGCGAATCTGGGTGGTGCCTTTCCTGAGCCTCGTTGGAATTAGTCTCCCTATGAGTCCAGTAATCAAACACTGATAGGATAGCCTCCTGGTGGAGGGACCACACAACATACATTCACATACAACGTGTCTCACCGTATGGGAATGATAATATGTGTGAAGCACTAAGTGCAGTAAGTAAATGCATTCGTACACATTCATTTAAATGTAAATGCAACATCCACACACAATGATATAACAGTTTTTAAAAGTTTGTAATAGCGGCTTAAGCCCTCTTACTGGTTATCCCCAGCAGAGTCACCACCTGTCGACGTCGGGATTTTTATTTGTCCCTTTTCAGTTCTTGTCTTTTGGTGTTCTCATGTTAGGTGAGATTTATTTGAAAAACAAGTTATGAAAAGGTCCGACATGTATATGTCGACGATTGGACTATAAGAGTCGCCAGTTGGTAGTTTTAAATGGTTGTACCAACTCAACCGAAAAAAAAGTTTGCATATTGACCACGTGGTGTAACACTGCTAAACTGGTCTGTGAAACCGAGATTCGTTAGGGTCCGGGGACTTGATTATGCGGAGGGAAGGTGTTAGGCATCCCCCGACATCCGTGTTACCACAGTGACCGCCACTTTTCAATTAAACTATTATATGAATATATATGTGTGGGGGAGGGGGGGTCAATGTGCAATTATCTGGAAGTAGTGTTATGCTTCGTTCGCACCTATATACAAAGGGTTTGAATTTATGTAAAAATTCAATTTTGAACAAGATATAGCAGTGATGTTTTGTAAAAGAGGTTTTTTCAAACCCTTATGCTCAATAGTAATTGAGGCCTTTGATACTTCCATTTTATTACGTGTTCGGCTTGATTACTTTTATTTTCGAGATGTGAAGCATCTTCGAGAAAATAATGTATAAATCAGTGCCGAATTCCTTGTGGGCATGACAGCTATTTAAGGAAATTCAAACACCGTGAATAATTTACAAGCTGCTTACAGCTGAAAATGTTCATCACGGGAACCGAATCTAGATTCAGGAGACTGAATCTGTGATCACATGATTCCTAGGCTCACATGATGCCTCAGTTTATATAAAAGTTGTAAGCAATTATATATATATATATATATATATATATATATATATATATATATATAAAGCTGTAAATATATATATATACAGACATGATCAACCACCACGAAGCACCTCCATGGGGGATCAAAAATGTAAATATATAAAAGCGGTATATATATATATATATATATATATATATATATATATATATATAGAGAGAGAGAGAGAGAGAGAGAGAGAGAGAGAGACATGATCAACCACCACGAAGCACCTCCACGGGGGATCAGAAATGTAAATAAAGTAGTAAAAACGATCAACCGCTACGAAGTAAGCTTCAGGCGGTACTGAATGTAAAGAAAGTAGTAAAAGGCCAAGAAGTAAACTCCAGGCCTGACAGAAATGTATATATATATATATATAAGTATATATATATATATATATATATATATATATATATATATATATATAAAAAAGATAAATAAAGAGCCACGGACCGAGGTTCGGGCATACACACGCCACACGACTCTCAACGTGAAAAACTGTGTGTGCACAGTTGTGGAGAAAGGCTTTAAGAAGTGTAAGAAGGCTTACAGTGGACTGCCAAAGAAGACTTTAATAACTTTAAATAGATGAACACTCGGCTCCCGCCAGTAATAATATAACAGAATATAAGGTCACAAGTGTTTAAAATAAGAAAGCACTGAGTTTATAGTGTGTACAGAGCAAATTGGACGGGGCTTCCTCGTCATTTCTCTTGCTAAAATGGCCACCCAAGCTCTCTATTTATAGGGGGAGCCGCAGGTGTACCTGCAGCAGTAGCAAGTGTACCTATGGCTACAGTAGGTGTACCTGCAGCTACAACAGATGTACCTGCGGCTGCTGTAAGTGTACCTGTGACTGCCCAGGGTGCCCCGGGCAATGTGGGTCCCGTCGTCTCAAAGTACATGCACTCGGACAACGCGTTATTCGCTCTAACCTTCATAACTTTCAATCTGGGAGTCCGATGGAAGCGTGCCATACCATTCTGAAAAGCCCTTTCCAAGAGCTATTCAATGACATAGGATTTGCCCTTTTTTGATTCCGGAAAGATGGGTCCATAACCAAAATAGCATTTCTGGATCTTCGTCAGGTAGTCCATTGAGCTGTTTTGCTTAGTTTATGCTTGAAAGTTAAGATATGCTTCTTGTGGGACATATTTTGATGTAATTTTTATTGAAATGAGTTGATTTAATTTAAGTTAAAGTTGAGTTGGCAAAATGACCATTTTGCCCCCTCCTGGGGTTATTTTCGATTTTCGCACCATTGTAGCAGTCTTTTCTCAAGGTTATCTCTGAGTTTGGCATGCTGTTGACTCTGACTGTCCTCAGGGTTATCTCTAAGGTGAACTTGACCTCCTGGGGTTATCTCCAGGCTTTGAACTTGATTCCCGGGGGTTATCTCCGGGGTTGCAAACTGATTTCCTAGGGCTATTTTCGGGGTTAGAATTGATGTTGTGGTCCTCCAAGGTTATCTCTAGAGTGTGAAAAAGACGCTTTTGTCCTCCTACATAGTTAGTAATAGGAAAATAAAATTTTGAGTGTCTACACACTCGTTTCGTTAAGTATTGCTTATATACTCCTTGAAATTAGTAGAATATCCTTGAAATTTACGCTTCATCTAATATCTTTTCATGGATATATTATTCTGAATATTCTTGATAATTTTTGATCTTTTCATGCCGGTGTACTATTCATGGGGTACTATTCCCGAAGTACTATTCATAGGGTACTATTCACTCGGGTACTATTCACCCGGGGTATTATTCATGATAAAATTAATTTCTTTTCGGTACAAATCATTTTTAATATATTACTGTTCTTAAATTTTACTCTACAAAGTAGTATCATGTTCACAATTTAGACATTATTGAATTCTGAATAAATTGAATTATAAATCTTTAAAATTTATCCTTTGCTTTCATTTAATTGAATTCTTATATCATTTGTATGACCCCAAATTTTATGAAATAAAAGTATTATATTTTCTCATAATTATTATTTTATTTAGTAAATGGTTAAATTGATAAAAGGTTACAGTTAAAGGTGATATTTGAATTTTTTTTAAAGTAAGCAAGTTGTCATAAAATAATCGGTGGTAAAAGTACAGTAATATGCGTGGTTGTATAGTAGCACACGGTATTGATTGTTGATGTTTACGTGAGAAGTCACTCAGTTATACTCAATTATTGCTACAATAATTGCTGCATCATATATCTCAGATTATTGATTTAATTATTGTCACAGTATCATCTGTATAATATTTTATATTATTAAATTAATAATTGAGACGACAAAATTATTCATATTATTATTTGCACTATTGACGATGTCTAGAAGTTCTGTCAAAAAAAGGTTAGGTCATCTAATTGTGTGCCAATAGGGAGAAATTCTTATCGAAAAGCCCCCTCTTTCCTAATAACGATCTGGTTGTTAGTATTGTGAGTTATAATATTAATGATGAATGTTATTAAAAATCGAATTTGAGTTAGGAGTTGAATTTGGAGATGCAGACGTGATATTTGAATCCGGAACGATGAAATTAGTAGAAATAGACTATAAACACAAAATTTATTGGGGTTGACTTTTTGGTCAAAAAGTCAACAGTTGACTTTTTCGAAAAAAATTAAACTTTGAAATTTCAAAAATGAAATCGTTGATAAAAATATTTCCATTGTGTTGGGATTGTTAGTGGAAATCGACAGTTATTTCGATAATAATTGATGTCTGGAGGTTATATTGACCAATCGGGTAATTAATCGGATAAATGAGAAATTAATTGTTATTAATTCACATGCTTATAACTATGTGTTCACCTCTGTGTACTATTGATTCACATGCATGTAATATTAGGGGTGGTGGTGCAAGATTGATAATACTTACATGACTAAATTAAAAATAGAGGTATAGATGAAGGTACTATACTGTAACTATTTTTTTCACATGTATAAAACTATTTGTTCACATGTATGTACTATTGATTCACATGATGTACTATTAGGGGAGGTGGTACAAGTTTGATAATACTTGCAGGACTAAATTAAAAATAAAGAAAAAGATGAAGGTATTATACTGTAATATTTTGAGCCCCAAAACGTGCAATTATCGAAACTATATTTTCCTATAAATAGAAGCTCATTCTTCTTTCATTCTCACCAATTCACTAAGACTTACAAGAGCAATTATAGAAAGAGAAGCTATTGGGAGAGAAGCTATAGAGAGAAAAAAGAAGAGTATTCTGCTACTTCACTATTACAATATCCAGTCTTCTTTTGAGGTAAGTGGTATTATTTTATTTCGTATTCATGAAGAGAGTTATTTTCTTTCAATACTCGTAAGGGTTGTTATTCCATTCTTTATTATTCTATTAGAATAACCTGTCTACGCGGACTACCACATGCACAGTGAAATTCTTCTGTTATTCCATTCTTTATTATTCTGTTGTAATAACCTGTTTACGCGGACTAGCGTATGCATGGTGAAATTCTTCTGTTATTCCATTCTTTATTATTCTATTGGAATAACTTATTTACACGGACTACCGTATGCATGGTAAAATTCTTCTGTTATTCCATTCTTTATTATTCTGTTGGAATAACCTGTTTACGCGGACTACCGTATGCATGGTGAAATTCTTCTGTTATTCTATTCTTTATTATTCTGTTGGAATAACCTGTTTACGCGGACTACCGTATGCATGGTGAAATTCTTCTGTTATTCCATTCTTTATTATTCTGTTGGAAAAACCTGTCTACGCGGACTACTGTATGCATGGTGAAATTCTTTTGTTATTACATTCTTTATTATTCTGTTGGAATAACATATCTACGCGGACTACCGTATGCATGGTGAATGTCCCTTCGTATTCATTCTCTATTAAATTATGGAAATGATCTGTCTACGTGGATTACTGCATGGCGGGTAAAAATCCATTTACAGTTTCGTATATTATACTTGTATGAGATATCATTTCTTTTATACTCATAATGTAATATCGTTTTCTTTTGTATTTTTCTTTTATGAGTACTATTCACGAGTTATTATTTATGGATTACTATTTATGGGTTACTATTCACCCAGTTACTGTTCACTCAAATATTATTCACTCGGGTATTCGAGGCACTTTTCGTGCCGGAGTATTTTTCATGAGTTACTATTTATGGGTTACTATTCACCCGATTACTATTCACTCGAATATTATTCACTCGGGTATTTAGGAAACTTTTCATGTCGAGGTACTATTCTTGAAGTACTATTCACAGGGTACTATTCATCCAAAAAATATATTTCTTTTCTGTCAAAATTATTTTTGATACATGAATATTATTCCTGAATTTTACTCTACAAAGCAGTATCATGTTGACAATTTAGATATTTTTAAACTCTGGATAAATTTAAAGTCTTTAATATTTATCCTTGATTTTGTTGATTAATGCTTATATCATTATCATCATCCTCATGCTTATATTGTGATGAAAGTCATCTTTGGCCCATAGTGCATAGATGGACTGTTGATTATTGATTTTATAGTTGTATATCTTTGGTTTACGTACAAAGATGAACTGTTGATTATTGGTTTTATAGTTGTATATATTTGGCTTACGTACAAAGACGAACTGTTAATTGATAGTTTTGACCCGTAATGCAAAGATGGACATGTGTATGACATGATCATGACCATTGGTGATACTAACGAATATCCTTGACCTGTAGTGCATGGATAATTCGATGATGTGTTTGGCAGGATCATCACCATTAGTTAACAGTTGAATGTCTTTGGTCGTAGTGCACTGACAGACAATTTATTGGTATGATCATATCCATTGGTTTTATAGTTGAATATCTTTGGCCTGTAGTGCAAAGATAGACAACTGATTGGTATGATCATTGCTATTAAATTAAAATACTTTAGCCTTTGGGGTAATGATATTGAGTAAACATTCTATTAAGCCTTTGTGGCAAGGAGAAACTGTTGATTTACATGATTATAAATATGAATTGTGAAATTAACTATAATCTTTAGTGGTTCAGGTGAATACAGGTGATGAGAGTTATCTTTATCTTGGTTGCAACCAAGAACCGTTGATGAGTATTACAAGAGTGAAATATTAACGATTGAACTTTAATTTGGAGAAGATAGTAGACATTATGTTCTACTTAACTCTTCTAATGGATTGTTGATTCCGCTGCTATTATGGTTGAAAACTTTTATTATCTACCATATGTTCTAAATATCTGATTTATTATTGATGAAAGCTATTGATAATGTAATTATCTTTAGTCATAATACTCTTTAATGGGCTATTTGTGCTCACCCTTTTGCTTCACAATTCTTTTCAGATATTAAGAGTGTAGCTAGGTCGAGCGGGGATAACAGGGGAATAGTGTGGTGGTCCGAGACTTTCGAAGTTTCTCAATATATTATAAAATGACATGACATGCAATATATAATTGTATTGATGACCTAAGATGGTTGTGTCGTATTTTATACGTCACTTAATAATTGATGTTGGTGAACAACAATAGGGTGATGAGAACCCGACTTTGAAAGCGTCAAAAGTGCACTTCATTAGAATGAACAAGATAGTAATCTTCTCGTTCTTCTTTGGGGCCATGAAAAAAAAATTACTGCTTTATTTTATATGTCATTGTAATAATTTGAGTTTAGATACAGTCTATGAGATAATATTGTATTAAAACTCACAGGTTATGTGTTGTCGTATTTTGCACGACAGTTCAACAGTTGTATAAATAAAGTTTGTATTTGAATTCTGTAGTGTGATATCTGGCGACTCAAGGTGGGTCGTGTGGACCTATTTTGGGGCGTCACAAATGATATCAGAGCTTAGCTATATGGTCTCTAGCGAAGATCCGGGATTAGAACTAGGAGGGGAGAGACGAGTAATATCCTTCGCTAGTGTGTGTCCTACTTAAGCTTAATTTTCTTACTTAAGTTAACAAATTGTGATATGTCAATTAACCTTTATTTGAAGATATGGAAAAATCATGATATAGAGGAAATAACCGGGAAGGAACAATTCGAAAAGAAAGCAAGGTATTCTCATCTCTTCGAACTACCATGTACGCAAATTTTGAGGGCGAAATTTCATAAGGAGGGGAGATTATAAGACCCCAAAATTTATGAAATGAAAGTATTCAATTTTCTCATAATTATTATTTTATTTAGTAAATGGTTAAATTGATAAAAGGTTAAAGTTAAAAGTGATATTTGAAATTTTTTTAAAATAAGCAAGTTGTCATAAAATAATCGGTGGTAAAAGTACAGTAATACGCGTGGTTACATAGTAGCACACAGTATTGATTATTGATGCTTACGTGAGAAGTCACTCAGTTATACTCAATTATTGCTACAGTAATTACTGCATCATATATCTCAGATTATTGATTCAATTATTGTCACAGTATCATTTGCATAATATTTTATATTATTAAATCAATAATTGAGACGACAAAGTTATTCATATTATTATTTGCAATATTGACGATGCCTAGAAGTTTTGTCAAGGAGAGGTTGGGTCATCTAATTGTGTGCCAATAGGGAAAAATCCTTATCGAAAAGCCCCCTCTTTCCTGGGAACGACCTATTCGTTAATATTGTGAGTTATAATATTAATGATGAATGTTATTAAAAATCGAATTTGAGTTCGGAGTTGAATTTGGAGACGCGGACGTACTATTTGAGTCAGAAACATTGAAATTAGTAAAAATAGACTATAAACGCAAAATTTATTGGGGTTGACTTTTTGGTCAAAAAGTCAACAGTTGACTTTTTTGAAAAAAGTCAAACTTCAAAATTTTAAAAATGAAATCGTTGATAAAAATATTTTCATTGTGTTGGAATTGTTAGTGTTAGTGGAAATCGACAGTTATTTCGATAATAATTGATGTCTGGAGGTTATATTGACCAATTGGGTAATTAATCAGATAAATGAGAAATTAATTGCTATTAATTCACATGCTATAACTATTTATTCACATGTGTATACTATTGATTCATATACATGTAATATTAGGGGAGGTGGTGCAAGATTGATAATACTTGCATGACTAAATTAAAGATGGAGGTATAGATGAAGGTACTATACTGTAACTATTTTTTTCACATGTATAGAACTATTTGTTCACATATATGTACTATTGATTCACATGATGTACTATTAGGAGAGGTAGTGCAAGTTTGATAATATTCGCAGGACTAAATTAAAAATAAAAGAAAAGATGAATGTATTATATTGTAATATTTTTAGCCCCAAAACGTGCAATAATCGAAACTATGTTTTCCTATAAGTAGAAGCTCATTCTTCTTTCATTCTCACCAATTCACTAAGACTCACAAGAGCAATTATAGAGAGAGAAGCTATAGAGAGAAAGAAGAAGAGTATTCTGCTACTTCACTATTCTAGTATCCAGTCTTCTTTTGAGGTAAGTGGTATTATTTTATTTCGTATTCATGAAGAGAGTTATTTTCTTTCAATACTTGTAAAGGTTGCAATTCCATTCTTTATTATTCTGTTGGAATAACCTGTCTACGCGGACTACCGCATGCATGGTGAAATTCTTCTGTTATTCCATTCTTTATTATTTTGTTGGAATAACATGTTTACGCGGACTACCATATGCACGGTGAAATTCTTCTGTTATTCTATTCTTTATTATTCTGTTGGAATAACCTGTCTACCCGGACTACCGTATGCATGGTTAAATTCTTCTGTTATTACATTCTTTATTATTCTGTTGGAATAACCTGTCTACGGAGACTACCGCATGCATGGTGAACGCCCCTTCTTATTCATTCTCTATTAAATTGTGGAAATGATCTGTCTACGTGGATTACCGAATGGCGGGTAAAAATCCATTTGCAGTTTCGTATATTATACTCGTATGAGATATCATTTCTTTTGTACTCGTCATGGAATATCGTTTTCTTTTGTATTTTCCTTTTATGAGTACTATTCACGAGTTATTATTCATGGGTTACTATTTACGAGTTACTATTCACCCGATTACTATTCACTCGAATATTATTCACTCGGGTATTCGAGGCACTTTTCGTGCCAGAGTACTATTCACGAGTTACTATTTACGAGTTACTATTCACCCGATTACTATTCAATCGAATATTATTCACTCGGGTATTTAGGATACTTTTCATACCGGGGTACTATTCACGAGATACTATTCCCAAAGTACTATTCACAGGGTACTATTCACCCAAAAAATATATTTTTTTCTTGTCCAAATTATTTTTGATACATGAATATTATTATTGAATTTTACTCTACAAAGCAGTAACATGTTGACAATAAACTCTGCATAAATTTAAAGTCTTTAATATTTATCTTTTATTTAGTTGATCAATGCTTATATCATTGTCATCATCCTCATGCTTATTTTGTGATGAAAGTCATCTTTAGCCCGTAGTGCATAGATGGACTATTGATTATTGGTTTTACAGTTGTATATCTTTGGCTTACGTGCAAAGATGAACTGTTGATTATTGGTTTTAGAGTTGTATATATTTGGCTTACGTACAAAGACGAATTGTTAATTGATAGTTTTGGCCCGTAATATAAAGATGGACAGGTGTATGACATGATCATTACAATTGGTGATACTAAGGCCCATAGTGCATGGATAATTCGATGATGTGTTTGGCAGGATCATGACCATTAGTTAACAGTTGAATGTCTTTGGTCATAGTGCACTGACAGACAATTTATTGGCATGATCATATCTATTGGTTTTATAGTTGAATATCTTTGTCCTGTAGTGCAAAGATAGACAACTGATTGGTATGATCATTGTTATTACATTTAAATATCTTTAGCCTTTGGGGTAAGGATATTGAGTAAACATTCTATTAAGCCTTTGTGGTAAGGAGAAACTGTTGATTTACATGATTATAAATATGAATTGTGAACTTAACTATAATCTTTAGTGGTTCAGGTGAATACAGGTGATGAGAGTTATCTTTGTCTTGGTTGCAACAAAGAATCGTTGATGAGTATTACAAGAATGAAATATTAACGATGGAACTTTAATTTGGAGAAGATAGTAGACATTATGTTCTACCTAACTCTTCTAATGGATTGTTGATTCTGCTGCAATTATGGTTGAAAACTTTTATTATCTACCATATGTTCTAAATCTCTGATTTATTATTGATGAAAGCTATTGATAATGTAATTATTCTTAGTCATAATATCATTTATTGGGCTATTTGTACTCACCCTTTTGCTTCACAATTCCTTTCAGGTATTAAGAGTGTAGCTGGGTCGAGCGGGGATAACAGGGGAATAGTGTGATGGTCCGAGACTGTCGAAGTTTCTCAATACATTATAAAACAACATGACATGCAATATATAATTGTATTGAGGACCTAAGATGGTTGTGTCGTATTTTATACGTCACTTAATAATTGATGTTGGTGAACAACAATAGGGTGATGAGAACCCGACTTTGAAAGCGTCAAAAGTGTACTTCATTAGAATGAACAGGATAGTAATCTTCTCATTCTTCTTTGGGGTCATGAAAAAAAATTGCAGCTGTATTTTATATGGCATTGTAATAATTTGAGTTTAGATACAGTCTACGAGATAATATTGTATTAAAACTCACAGGTTATGTGTTGTCGTATTTTGCACGACAGTTCAACAGTTGTATAAATGAAGTTTGTACTTGAATTCTGTAGTGTGATATCTGGCAACTCAAGGTGGGTCGTGTGAACCAGTTTTGGGCGTCACAAATGGTATTAGAGCTTAGCTATATGGTCTCTGGCTGAGATCCGGGATTAGAACTAGGAGGGGAAAGATGAGTAATATCCTTCGCTAGTGTGTGTCTTACCTAAGCTTAATTTTCTTACTTAAGTTGACAAATTGTGATATGTTAATTAACCTTTATTTGAAGATGTATTCTAGAATGATATCTGAAATACAGGAGATGAGCAATGGAAAAAACATGATACAGAGGAAATAACCGGGAAGGTACAATCCGAAAAGAAAGCAAGGTATTCTCATCTCTTCGAACAAACAGGTACGTAAATTTCGAGGGCAAAATTTCATACGGAGGAGAGATTGTAAGACCCCAAAATTAATGAAATGAAAGTATTCAATTTTCTCATAATTATTATTTTATTTAGTAAATGGTTAAATTGATAAAAGGTTAAAGTTAAAGGTGATGTTTAAAGATTTTTCAAAGTAAGCAAGTTGTCATAAAATAATCGGTGGTAAAAGTACAGTAATACGCGTGGTTGCATAGTAGCACACGGTATTGATTATTGATGCTTACGTGAGAAGTTACTCGGTTATACTCAATTATTGCTACAGTAATTGTTGCATCATATATCTCAGATTATTGATTCAATTATTGTCACAGTATCATCTGCATAATATTTTATATTATTAAATCAATAATTGAGATGACAAATGTGACGCCCCCAAAATTAGGTATACATCACCCATCTTGGGTCGTCAGATACATGGTACAGAATTCAAATATAATTTACTAATACAACTGTCGTGTACAATACGACAAAATATAACTGTCTGTATTTGAATACAATTATTGTCTACTAGAGATTATACAAACTCAAAAGGAGTCCTCAATACAATTATTGTCACACTATTTAACAGAATAGTGAGGACTACTAATACTATTATCTGGTCCATCACTCCGTTCCCCGACTCGTCCCAGCTATATTCTCATTTCCTGAAGAGAACAGTGAAAGAAAGGGTGAGCTCAAGTAGCCCAGCAAGAAATATTATGACTAAGATAATACAGAATAATTTATCATTAGCCTTCAACAGTGTTAAATTGATAAAATATAACAAACATCAAGTTTAACTACAGCGGAACAAGTAATCCATTAAAAGAGTCAAGTAGAGAATAAAATCTACTATCTTTTATGATTTAAAAGGTTTTTCATCACTGTTATCGCTGAGACTCAGCTTAATAAAATAATCCACATAATCCCTGCACTACGGCCAATGATATTCCTTAGTATCACAACCACAAATAATCCATGCACTACTGGCCAAGGATATTCGTGTATTCATCAATGGTCATGATCAAGCCAACAACTGTCCATCAACGCACTACGGCCAATGAGGACTTTTACCATATCATTTGTGACATTACGGTCATGATTATACCGAATAATCCCTGGTCATAATCATACCAAGTCCATCTATGCACTACAGGCCACATATGACTTTGATATAACAATTCAATTAAACAAGTTCAAGAATTAATTTATCCAAGTATTAACAACGTCCAAATTGTTAACATGATACTGCTTTGTGGAGTAAAATTCAAGAATGCTTAGAAGAATATTTTCATGAAAAGATACTGGATGAAACACAATTATCAATGATATTCCACTAATTTCATGGAGAATAGAAGTCAAAACTTAACCAACTGAGTATAATAAAGAATGGAATAACAAAAGAATTTACCATGCATACGATAGACCGCACAGGCAGGTTATTCTAACAGAATAATAAATAATGGAACCAGGTCTGACGTAAAATGCACAGACAGGATATTTCGACAGAATAATAAATAATGGAACCAGGTCCGGCGTAAACGCACAGACAGGATATTTCGACAGAATAATAAATAACGGAACCTGGTCAGGTGTAAAACACACAGACAGGATGTTCCAACAGAATAATAGAAGAATGTCCCCAAGTATAGGGTAGGCCGCGTATACAGGTTATTCCAACAGAATAATAAGAAATAAAATAACGACAGTTCTCTTCATGAATAAAAAAGAATAACACCCCTTACTTTAGTAGGAGCTTTGAATACTGCAGTAGTGTAGTAAAAAAATGCTCTTCTTCTTTCTCTCTTATTCTCTCTATACTTTCTCTCTCTATAGCTTGAATGAATTCGTGAAAAATAATGAAGCACTAGACCTTTATTTATAGAAAAACTGAGAGTGGCTCTTGGTCTTAACGAAGGGTCAAAATGACTCTTGGTAATATTGAAGAGACAACTACTATTTGCGAAGGGGTAATCAACCTTTGGAACATCGAAGAGACAATTAACTGAAGGTAATTACTATTGACGAAAGTAATTACTATTGCCGAAGGTAATTACTATTGACGAAGGTAATTACTATTGACGAAGGTAATTACTATTGGCGAGGAGACTCTTAGATGATGACATATGGGTACCCCATGAAATAACCAAACTTACCACAACCGTCTCATAAAAGACTTTATATACCTCAAGGATTGAAAAAATATTACCACAAATCATTTTATTTTATTATCAACACATATTTAACCTTTCAACAATTATTAATCATTTATAACTTGTCATCTCAATTATTAATTTAATAATATAACATATTATACAGATGATACTGTGACAATAATTGAATCAATAATTTAAGAGATATAATGCAGCAATTACTGTAGCAATAATTGAGTATAGCTGAGTGACTTCTCACGTAAGCATCAATAATCAATACCGTGTGCTACTATGCAACCACGCGTATGACTGTACTTTTACTACCAGGTAGTTCAACAGTTTTAACGGTAATACCTCCGCCGTTATTTTTATAGAAAAATAATTTTGTCGTTTTCTAACTACGACTGTTGTGGGGTCCACCAATGATTGTGCCGTCGTACGAACATTCCCCGATAAAAAGAATATTCCCCGACAAAAAGAATATTATACAACAACTTGCGTACTGTACAAAATTTATAAATACTACCCACAACTATAACATTATATTAAATCTATACCATAATATTAAAAAAATTTTTTTTCGAGAAAATTAAATATTTATTCATAAAATCTGGGGTCTCACAATCTCCCCTCCTTATGAAATTTCGCCCATAAAATTTACGTACGTACCTGGTATGCCGAAGAGGTGAGGATACTTCGACTTCATTTCAAATTCTAACTCTTAAGGTATAACCTTTGAGTGTTGAATACGATTCTTCTTATCCAAGATGTTAACACGTATCTCCTCATACGTTAAATCTTCTGCTATCTCGTCCGGTTCTAAATTAATAATGTGGTTCGGGTCCTCCACATATTTACGTAACATCGATATGTTAAAAACGTTATGAACACGCGACATACTTGACGGTAAAACGAGTCTATAAGCCACAGTTCCTACTCGATCGAGGATTTCAAATGGACCAATTAAATCGAGGGTTGAGATTTCCTCTCTTCGTCGATTTTTGCTTCTAGAATAACGTCCTCTTGAACCTTCTTCATTCATCTGCTCTGAATTTGTAGCTTGAGCGGCTTTAACTTTATCGATTAAAGTCGATTCTACTCGTATATTTGTTATCTTCACGTGGGTCCCTGGAGTCTTTAACCCTATCTCCATCCTTTGCAAATCATACAAAATGGGTTTTTGTGTTAACAATATCGCACTCGCATACGATCTTCTACTCAACTCATCAGCTACCATGTTCTCTCTTCCACGATGATATTGAATGGTACGATCATAATCTTTAACAGCTCGAGCCAACGTCTTTGGCGCATGATACGTTTGTTTTAAGTAAAGAAATATTTGAGGATTTAAGAAATGGGTTTTATACTGGGGTCAATACAAAATTTGATTTCACGCTCTGGGATAGGCTAAGAAGTCTTCAAGAATACGTCAGGAAATTTATTAACAATAGAAATATCGTTCAAAACTGTGACCATCATTCAAGACTTGGATAGCACGTCACATTGATACCTATCAACTTGCCATCGTCATTCACGACGTCGCTTACTGAAAGTCTGGCTTCGGTACATTCCATACAAGGAAGTCAATAACGAAAGGATCGTGGCTCTTTACTTATGGCTTGTTATGACAATAATTGACTTTAGTGGTTTGGTTACTTTGAATTCGCATAACAGGTTAGTTAGGAGTATGAAAGCTAACAAAAAAAAATATGATGAGTAGTTAACCAATCGATTCCTAAAATCACATCAAAGACAAGTATTTTCAAAGAGATACGATCGACAGGTAACGTGAAAGTGTTGATTTGAATCAAACAAGATTTATAAATAGTGGAGGTAACAAAGGTTTCTTCCAACGAAATTTCAACAGATAAATCAAAGTCTAACTTCTCCGGAGTCAAATTTAATCGATGAGCGCAAGTAGGAGAAATAAAAGAATGGATAGAACCGGTATCAAATAAAGTATAGACTTCGTTAGAGTTTATGATAAGCTTACCCGTGATGACCTCATTCGGGTTCCTTGCTCTCTGGGAGTTCACAACAAATGCTCTCCCTTGCACTACCGGTTTTGACTTTTTTGGGACGACCTTTGGTGCCTCCATCCTAGCTGAATTTGTTTTTGGTAAACGACAAAATTGAGCTAAATGACATTCTCTTCCACAATTATAACATGCTTTAGACGGCATCGCGCAATTTGGACTAATGTGCCCCTCCCCTCCGCATTTGAAGCATATGATAGGTGGTCGTTCTCCTTCCTTAACGACAGGTGCTGGTGCTGACGTCTTTCCATCATTGTTGAATCTCCTCTTCTTGAAATGCCCATTCTTATTGTTTTGGCCCTGATTACCACCGAAGTGGTTACCATTCATGGCATGCTGATTCCCTCCACGCTTGTTATCACCGTTTTGATGACTGCTCTCACTGGTATTACATTTTGCTGGCTACTCTCTTTTGTTTGCGTTGACTCGTTATCGCGCTCCACCAACTGAGCCCTATTTACAACATCTGAATACAAACACAGTTTATGAGAAATAAGATGTTGACGTATCTCCGGCTTCAAACCTCTTAAAAACATCCGCGTCATTCTTTCTTCATTATCCACCAGGTGGGACGCAAACCGGGATAACTCTGCAAATTTTGCCTCGTATTGCGACACGATTATATTATTTTGCTCTAATTTGATAAACTCCACCTCCTTCATGTGACGAATACTTTCGGGAAAGTATTTATCGTTAAACAGCTCTTGGAACTTCTCCCAAGACATTTCCAGTGCGGCAGGTTGAGTACGCTTTACCGATTCCCACCAGTAATCTGCCTCTCCTCGCAACATAAAGGCGGCAAAGGGAACCTTTTGCTCCTCAGAGCATCCCAAGATATCAAATATCTTGGTGATCTGCTTTATCTATGTTTTCGCTATAAGTGGTTTTGGCTCTCCCTTAAACTCCGGTGGTCCCAGCTCCTTGAACTGTTTAGCGGTGACCGTCTGAGAGTTTTCGGTGTTTCCACTTACATTTTGGACAGGAGCTGCTCTCGCCTGCTGTTGCATAAACTGCATAAAGCTTCTGAACATTCCATCATTCATCATCTGGTCAGTGTTGTTATTTGCATGAGGATTGTCGCCTTCCTGATGCACATTATCCTGATTATTGATATATGGTGAATCAACAGTCGCATGTGCTCCATTGCTATTCTCAACATTCTCAGATGCCATTTTTAGATACTGCCACAAAATAAAAGTTAATTGATATGTAACATACTATATTCTGACCGACCACTTAAATACCAAAAACTTAGGTAGGTCATACTGGTAGGTCATACTAGCGAAGGAATTCCCCGTATCTCCCCTCTTAGTTCTATTCTCACATCTTAGCCAGGGATCATATCCCTAAGCTCTGATACCAACTGTGATGCCCCCAAAATTAGGTATACATCACCCATCTTGGGTCGTCAGATACATGGTACAGAATTCAAATATAATTTACTAATACAACTATCGTGTACAATACGACAAAATATAACTGTCTGTATTTGAATACAATTATTGTCTATTAGAGATTATACAAACTCAATAGGAGTCCTCAATATAATTATTGTCACACTATTTAATAGAATAGTGAGGACTACTAATACTATTATCTGGTCCATCACTCCGTTCTCCGACTCATCCCAGCTATATTCTCATTTCCTGAAGAGAACAGTGAAAGAAAGGGTGAGCTCAAGTAGCCCAGTAAGAAATATTGTGACTAAGATAATACAGAATAATTTATCATTAGCCTTCAACAGTGTTAAATTGATAAAATATAACAAACATCAAGTTTAACTGCAGCGGAACAAGCAATCCATTAAAAGAGTCAAGTAGAGAATAAAATCTACTATCTTTTATGATTTAAAAGGTTTTTCATCACTGTTATCGCTGAGACTCAGCTTAATAAAATAATCCACATCATCCCTGCACTACGGCCAAGGATATTCCTTAGTATCACAACCACAAATAATCCATGCACTACTGGCCAAGGATATTCGTGTATTCATCAATGGTCATGATCATGCCAACAACTGTCCATCAACGCACTACGGCCAATGAGGACTTTTACCACATCATTTGTAACATTACGGTCATGATTATACCGAATAATCCCTGGTCATAATCATACCAAGTCCATCTATGCACTACAGGCCACATATGACTTTGATAAAACAATTCAATTAAACAAGTTCAAGAATTAATTTATCCAAGTATTAACAACGTCCAAATTGTCAACATGATACTGCTTTGTGGAGTAAAATTCAAGAATGCTTAGAAGAATATTTTCATGAAAAGATACTGGATGAAACGCAATTATCAATGATATTCCACTAATTTTATGGAGAATAGAAGTCAAAACTTAACCAACTGAGTATAATAAAGAATGGAATAACAAAAGAATTCACCATGCATGCGATAGACCGCACAGGCAGGTTATTCCAACAGAATAATAAATAATGGAACCAGGTCCGGCGTAAAACGCACAGACAGGATATTCCGACAGAATAATAAATAATGGAACCAGGTCCGGCGTAAACACACAGACAGAATATTCCGACAGAATAATAAATAATGGAACCAGGTCTGGTGTAAAACACACAGACAGGATGTTCCAACAGAATAATAATAAAAACGAAACCAGGTTTGGTGTAAAACACACAGATAGGATGTTCCAACAGAATAATAGAAGAATGTCACCAAGTATAGGGTAGACCGCGTATACAGGTTATTCCAACAGAATAATAAGAAATGAAATAACGACAGTTCTCTTCATGAATAAAAAAGAATAACACCCCTTACTTTAGTAGGAGCTTTGAATACTGCAGTAGTGTAGTAACAGAATGCTCTTCTTCTTTCTCTCTTATTCTCTCTATACTTTCTCTCTCTATAGCTTGAATGAATTCGTGAAAAATAATGAAGCACTAGGCCTCTATTTATAGAAAAACTGAGAGTGGCTCTTGGTCTTAACGAAGGGTCAAAATGACTCTTGGTAATATTGAAGAGACAGCTACTATTTGCGAAGGGGTAATCAACCCTTGGAACACCGAAGAGACAATTAACTGAAGGTAATTACTATTGACGAAGGTAATTACTATTAACGAAGATAATTACTATTGACGAAGGTAATTACTATTGGCGAGGAGACTCTTAGATGATGACATATGGGTCCCCCATAAAATAACCAAACTTACCACAACCGTCTCATAAAAGACTTTATATACCTCAAGGATTGAATAAATATTACCACAAATCATTTTATTTTATTATCAACACATATTTAACCTTTCAACAATTATTAATCATTTATAACTTGTCATCTCAATTATTGATTTAATAATATAAGATATTATACAGATGATACTGTGACAATAATTGAATCAATAATTTAAGAGATATGATGCAGCAATTACTGTAGCAATAATTAAGTATAGCTGAGTGACTTCTCACGTAAGCATCAATAATCAATACCGTGTGCTACTATGCAACCACACGTATTACTGTACTTTTACTACCAGGTAGTTCAACAGTTTTAACGGTAACACCTCCGCCGTTATTTTTATAGAAAGATAATTTTGTCGTTTTCTAACTACGACTGTTGTGGGGTCCACCAATGATTGTGCCGTCGTACGAACATTCCCCGACAAAAAGAATATTCCCCAACAAAAAGAATATTATACAACAACTTGCGTACTTTACAAAATTTATTAATATTACCCACAACTATACCCTTATATTAAATCTATACCATAATATTAAAAAAAAATTATTTCGAGAAAATTAAATATTTATTCATAAAATTTGGGGTCTCACAACAAAGTTATTCATATTATTATTTGTAATATTGACGATGTCTAGAAGTTCTGTCAAGGAGAGGTTAGGTCATCTAATTGTGTGCCAATAGGGAGAAATCCTTATCGAAAAGCCCTCTCTTTCTTGGGAACGATATGTTGTTAATATTCTGAGTTATAATATTAATGATGAATATTATTAAAAATCAAATTTGAGTTCGAAGTTGAATTTGGAGACGCAGACGTGATATTTGAGTCCGGAACGATGAAATTATTAGAAATAAAATATAAACACAAAATTTATTGGGGTTGAATTTTTAGGCAAAAAGTCAACATTTTACTTTTTCGAAAAAAGTCAAACTTCAAAATTTCAAAAATGAAATCGTTGATAAAAATATTTTCATTGTGTTGGGATTGTTAGTGTTAGTGAAAATCGATAGTTATTTCGATAATAATTGATGTCTAGAGGTTATACTGATCAATCGGGTAATTAATCGGATAAATGAGAAATTAATTGCTATTAATTCACATGTTTATAACTATTTATTCACATGTGTGTACTATTGATTCACATACATGTAATATTAGGGGTGATGGTGCAAGATTGATAATACTTGCAAGACTAAAATAAAAATTGAGGTATAGATGAAGGTACTATACTGTAACTATTTTTTTTCATATGTATAGAACTATTTGTTCACATGTATGTACTATTGATTCACATGATGTACTATTAGGGGAGGTGGTGCAAGTTTGATAATACTTGTAGGACTAAATTAAAAATGAAGAAAAAGATGAATGTATTATACTGTAATATTTCGAGCCCCAAAACGTGCAATTATCGAAACTATATTTTTCTATAAATAGAAGCTCATTCTTCTTTCATTCTCACCAATTCACTAAGACTCACAAGAGCAATTATAGAGAGAAAAGCTATAGGGAGAGAAGCTATAGAGAGAAAGAAGAAGAGTATTCTGCTACTTCACTATTCTAGTATTCAGTCTTCTTTTGAGGTAAGGGGTATTATTTTTTTCGTATTCATGAAGAGAGTTATTTTCTTTCAATACTCGTAAGGGTTGTTATTCCATTCTTTATTATTCTGTTGGAATAACCTGTCTACGCGGACTACCGCATGCATGGTGAAATTCTTCCGTTATTCCATTCTTTATTATTCTGTTAGAATAACCTATTTACGCGGACTACCATATGCATGGTGAAATTCTTCTGTTATTCTATTCTTTATTATACTGTTGGAATAACCTACTTACGCGGACTACTTTATGCATGGTGAAATTCTTCTGTTATTCTATTTTTTTATTATGTTGGAATAACCTGTTTACGCGGAATACCGTATACATGATGAAATTCTTCTATTATTCCATTCTTTATTATTCTGTTGGAATAACATGTGACACCCCCAAATCTAAGTACTTCATTTCCACAAGGTTTGGTGCTCACTATCCATACATTCATACTATCTACCCAACTAAATATTATTTAAGCTATAATCCTCCCTTTAAATAGGGTTACACCATTAAATTCAAAACACTCCCAAGTTACCTAACCTTTAAACATCATTCAAGTGCGGAATTTAATTATTACATTACATCATTATTAAAAAGTCTATGATCATAACAGAAATCAAAAGTACAAATCAGCATCATTTGTACATTTTTCCCTTTCCTTTGCTAGTTGAAGGTTCATCTACCTTCTCCACTTTAGCTGCAATGAGTTTATAAATATGCAAGAGTGAGCAAAACAATTGGTCACTGGATATAATAATGAATCAACATGAGAATAACAATAATAACTGCCAATGAATAGGCTAATCAAAACTGAATAGTACTCTAACAATGATAATCAGGAACTGGAATCCAAAATATGGAATATACATAACTGAGGGTCATAAGACCATGAACCATGTCCACAGTTGCGAGTAATCTTTCAACTCCAACTTTAACAGTCATAAGACTATAAGGACTCCTCGTACTTAGGGGGATCAGCCCTTCGTACAATGTATTGTGCACAAACATTTTAACGCTAAGCGTAAATTATCCCCTAATAATAATAATAGGGTTGTTCATCTCAGTATTTAGAGTACAAGTCCGCACCAAAAAAAGTTTGGTTTGGATAAGCTTTCAAGGGTAATTTGAAGTTTAACGAACATCAACTAGAGGACTAATTGAGTCAACAGTGTTTGATGATCACAATAGATGTTTTGATAAGAACATGACATAGAACAATTAAGAGTCATAAATGAACTGGTTATAAACGTACATTATCTGATAGCAAGATGAAAACTAAAAACTTGCCTAACATGGTATTAGCTCATGTAAAGAATTAAAACAGTTCAATAATAGGGACGAGAGTTCAAAAATTGCGTTCATTATACAATAATAGAACTTAAGAAACTTGATTAACTATAAACAAGTTAGAATGAATCAATCAAATGAGAATTTCAAATAACATTAGAGTTAAAGTTTGTTCGAATGAATTTTAGGAACAATTGACTTATTCAATAACAGTTAAGATAATAAGCTTGCTCAATCAAAAGAATAAAGTTACGCAACATAGTAATAGAATTAACTAAACGAAAGTGTAGAGTTAAATTTCTCAATGTAAAAGATAGGGTTTAGAAACTTGCCTCAAGTGTAAGCTACAATATTAAACTCACGTTCACCTACACATTAGTTTAGAACCACATTATCTATTGGATATGCTAACATACCATAAATGTACATTTCTAGCTAAACTTACCATTGAAGCACAAGTCTTTCATTACCATTTACATTTCAGAAATTCCAAGTGTTATACTTCGCAACACTTATCTAACGTTCATTGTGTATACTAAGTTATCACATAATGCGTTCAAAATTTACTAATCATTTTTACCACTTTGAATTCACTACCCCCATAACACAACTTTCTTTTAGCCTTTTTGTTACATGTTGAACACATTATCATAACCTTAAGCTAAGCTACAAAGAATGACCAAAGTCTATAGAATCAGCAGACTTCAGTGTCTGAAAATGGGCACTGGCGCGGCCGCGCTAGTTTTATACTGGGATACGACGAGCCCGCGCGGCCGCGCGACACACAGAATTCAGTTTTTGCAGAATAGAACTTCGGCACTTTTCTTAAACCAACTAACACTAATTTCATCCACCAAACAATGATAATAACACATAAAATAAATATACAACTATCATAAGACATGATTGCTAACATATACAACCACTTAGCACAATTTAACAACCACTAAAACTATTTTAATTTCTCCATTTTCATATTTTTCATATAAAACTCAATTTTCTTGACATTCATCCTAAAAATCATCACTGTGAATTCAATACATGACCAACTCATCTCATTCAAATTGCGTTATGTTTATATCTCAATGAACTACCATAAACAAGCGTTAATTTACAGTTTCACATACAAAATGGCCACTAAAATTGATACTTACTCAAGCTATATGTAGAACATAAACACTGACATCATTTTCTTTTACTGTTATCTGAAATTAGCATGAATTTTTCGTTTAAAACATAACTCTAGCATCATAAGCATATATAATCACAATTAACAGTTATTCATACCAACCATTAAACAATTTGAATTCACAGAGTACATGAAATTTCGTTGTAACTCACATATGTAGACATATATACATATATTAAGATTGTATAAGAAGTACCTTCAAATTGCTTGCAATCATTTTTGTTAAACACCACAAATGCTCTGAAATTCTTCTCTCTCAAATTCTCTCAACTCTCACAAAACTCAGTACTCTCAAACTTGGAAAATGGAATGCGTAATAAGAAAAATCAACTGGTATTCAAGCGCAAGAATAAAACTGATAACCCTTAATAACACTACTAATTGCAAAATCAGTTACTAACGTATATAATATAAATATATTATATTTATTATTTTACTTATTTTATTTATATTATTTATTTTCAAAAATTAGAAATTCTAAAAGCCATAAGGCTTGTTTGGCATACTCTTTAAATTTAAAGAATTACAATAATTTTAAGCCTTGTTTGGCAAAAACTAAATTAAACCATTTTTAATTTATTTACATAAACACTTTAGTTTATAATTATAATCACATATTATTTATTTGGATCTCCATATCTAATATTAACCCATTACATTAATCACATACTATATTTTAATTAAATATAGCATTTTAGCAAATAAGCCTTTTAGCAAATATCACCAAAATTATAATTTTCATTATAACTTTATTTAATAATTTAATATATCATTTAAATTATTAAATCAAAACAACAGTATAAAATCTTATGTTATTTTACAGCTCTCTAAATTATAAATTAATTTAATTTAGAAAAATTCTCTAATACATTTAGATTCATCAACCATCACGTCAATAAAATGTTTAACACCTCAAATAATATTTATATAACTCAATAAATATTTAAATTATAATTTAAAATTTCGGATCATTACATTCTTCCCTCACAAGGATTTTGTCCCCAGAATCACAATTTATACAATCAAATCGTCACATTCTCCCCTACTTACAAAGATTCTATCCCCAAAATTGGAGACACAGAATAAACAAATAACTCAGGATAATTCTTCATCATATTAGCCTCGAGTTCCCACGTAGCCTCTTCGACATTGTGGTTCCTCCATCTCACCTTCACAGAAGGTATCACTTTATTCCTGAGCACTTGTTCTTTCCTGTCGACTATCTGGATAGGAATCTCTTCATAAGACAAATTTTTACTGAACTGCAATGGTTCATACTCAATCACATGCTTGTAATCGGGTTTATATGGTCGCAACACTGACACATGAAAAATATTGTGCACATGCTCTAATTCTGGAGGTAAAGCTACTTCGTAAGCTACCTCTCCCACTCTTCGCAATATTTCGACAGGTCCAATAAACCTCGGGCTGAGCTTACCTTTCTTGCCTAAACGAATCTTCCCCTTCCAAGGAAAAACTTTCAGGAATAAAAAATTTCCTGCTTCAAACTCATGACTGTGCCTGTGTTGATCAACATACTTTTTTTGTCGATCTTGAACAGTTACCAGTCTTGCTCTGATGAGTTTAACAACTTCAGCGGTCTGCTGAACCAGTTCTGGGCCTAATAGTTACCGTTCTCTAACTTTATCCCAGCATAGTGGAGTTCTGCACTTCCTGCCGTATAACGCCTCGTATGGCGGCATACCAATACTTGTGTGGTAACTGTTGTTGTATGCAAATTCTACCAACGGTAGATGATCATCCCAGTTTCCTTTAAAATCCATGATGCACGCTCTGAGCATATCTTCAAGCGTCTGAATCGTTCTTTCGCTTTGCCCATCGGTTTGCGGATGATATGCTGTGCTCATCTTCAATTGCGTTCCCATGAATTCTTGTAGTCTCTTCTAGAAATTTGATGTGAACCTCAGATCTCTATCTGATACAATTGACACTGGAACTCCATGTCTTGAGACGATTTCTTTAACGTATAGTTTTGCCAGCTGATCAAGATTAAATCTAATCTTTATTGGCAAAAAGTGTGCAGATTTTGTTAATCTGTCCACTATCACCCATATCACATCGTATCCTTTTTGAGTCGTTTAAAGACCTACCATAAAATCTATTGTGATATGCTCCCATTTCCATTCCGGTATCTCCAACGGTTGAAGTAATCCGCCTGGTCTTTAATGCTCGGCCTTCACTTTCTGACATGTCAAGCACTTTGCAATGCATTCTGTAACATCTCTTTTCATGTTCGGCCACCAAAAATGACGCCGTAAATCTTGATACATTTTCATATTTCCCAGATGAATTGAGTATCTTGAGCTATGTGCTTCTGTCAAGATTTCTTCTTTAATATCCTGAACTGCTGGAACCCAAATTTGTCCCTCAGATCTTAGCATTCCCGCAGTATCGACCTGGTATTTCGCTTCTTTACCCTCGACTATACTTTGCTTTATTTTCTTGCATTCTTCATCCTGTAGCTGAGTGTTTTTCACTTTGTCAACCAAAGTTGGACTAGCTTCCATCTGGAATAATTTTTCATCGAATTCTTCTGGAAATTTAATTTTTAGCTCTAACCTTGCCATTGCTGTAATAAGCTCCTCCTTATCTATTAACAACATCAATTTTTCTCTGCCTTTCCTACTCAAGGCATCTGCAACCACGTTTGCTTTGCCTGGATGATAAAAGATCTCGCAATTGTAATCCTTTATCAATTCCATCCATCTCCTTTGCCGCATGTTCAGGTCTTTCTGTGTGAAAATATACTTCAGACTTTTATGGTCTGTGTAGATCTCACATTTATCTCCATAGAGATAGTGTATAAAACCCCAACTTTTTGAATAAGATGAATTTTCTATAAATATTATTTTTGAATATTATGGAGTAAAATTGATATAATGTTATAGTTGGGGGTAATATTTATAAATTTTGCAAAGTAAGCAAGTTGTTATAAAATATTCGTTTGGTCGGAGAATATTCTTTTTGTCAGGAAATATTCGTACGACGGTACAATCATTGGTGGACCCCATAACGAAATTATTGTCGGATTGAGAAAACGACAAAAATATTTTATTAAAAATAACTGCAGAAGTTTTACCGTTGATACTGTTGAACTACTCGGTAGTAAAAGTACAGTAATACGTGTGGTTGCATAGTAGCACACGATATTGATTATTAATGCTTATGTGAGAAGTCACTCAGTTTGATTCAATTATTGTCAATTAATAATATGAATTATTTAGCGATAATGAAGTTTTGTTTCATTCGTATTATTAACGTAATAAACCAGAAACATCTTTTTATATAAAACAGAATACTTTATTAAAGTTATTCTATAAATAGATTATATTATATTTTATTATGCATAGTGTTGCATAGTGTTGTATAGTGTTTTGCATAGTGTTTGCATAGTAAAAATCTTTTTATACAAATAGAATATATTATATTTTATTTAAAAGATTTTTCTTTAAATATGGACCGTCAGATTAAAGTAAATCAATCTGGACCGTTCATGGATTAGTTACTATGCATTCCATTTTCCTATAAATAGAAGCTCATTCCTTCATTATTTTCTTACAAATTCACTGAACTCTAGATAGAGAAACTATAGAGAGAAAGAAGAAAAGTATTCTGCTACTTAACTACTTCTTTATTTCAGTTCTTCTTTAAAACGGTAAGGGGTGTTATTCTTTCTTATTCATGAAGAGAACTGTTGTTATTTCATTGCTTATTATTCTGTTGGAATAACCTGTATACGCGGTCTACCCTATACTTGGTGACATTCTTCTATTATTCTGTTGGAACATCCTATCTGTGTGTTTTACACCGAACCTAGTTCCGTCTTTATTATTATTCTGTTGGAACATCCTGTCTGTGTGTTTTACACCGGACCTAGTTTCGTCTTTATTATTATTCTGTTGGAACATCCTGTCTATGTGTTTTACACCGGACCTGGTTTCGTCTTTATTATTATTCTGTTGGAATATTCTGTCTGTGCGTTTTACGCCGAACCTGGTTCCATTATTTATTATTCTGTTAGAATAACCTGTCTGTGTGGTCTATCGCATGCATGTTGATTTCTTTTGTTATTCCATTCTTTATTATACTCAGTTGGTTAAAACTTTGACTTCTATACTCCATAAAATTAGTGGAATATCTTTTATATTTGCGCTTCATCTAGTATCTTTTCATAGAAATATTCTTCTAAGAATTCTTGAATTTTACTCCACAAAGCAGTATCATGTTGACAATTTGGACGTTATTAGTTATTGGATAAATTAATTTTTGAACTTGTTTTATTGAATTCTTATATCATTGTCATCATCCTCATGTTTATATTTCGTTGAAAGTCATCTGTGGCCTGTAATGCATAGATGGACTTAGTATGATTATGAACAGGGATTATTCGGTATAATCATGACCGTAATGTTACAAATGATGTGGTAAAAGTCTTCATTGGCCCGTAGTGCATTGATGGACAGTTGTTGGCATGATCATGACCATTGATGAATACACGAATATCCTTGGCCCGTAGTGCATGGATAATTTGTGGTTGTGATACTAATGAATATCCTTGGCCGTAGTGCAGGGATGATGTGGATTATTTATTAAGCTGAGTCCCAGCGATAAAAGTGATGAAAAACCTTTTAAATCATAAAAGATAGTAGATTTTATTCTCTACTTGACTCTTTTAATGGATTGTTTGTTCCACTGCAGTTAAACTTGATGTTTGTTATATTGTATCAGTTTAACACTGTTGAAGGCTAATGATAATTTATTCTGCATTATCTTAGTCATAATATTTCTTACTGGGCTAGTTGAGCTCACCCTTTTGCTTTCATTGTTCTCTTCAGGAAATGAGAACGTAGCGGGGACTAGTCGGGAAACGGAGTGACGGTCCAGATGATAGTATTAGTAGTCCTCACTATTCTGTTAAATAGTGTGAAAATAAATGTATTGAGGACTTATTTTGAGTTTGAATACTCTCTAGTAGACAATATTTGTATTCAAACTCACATTTTATGTTTTGTCATTTTGTACACGACAGTTGTATTATCAAGTTGTATTTGAATTCTGTATCATGTATTTGGCGACTCAGAATAGGTGATGTATACCAATTTTGGGGGCGTCACATAGTGTCTCCATATCTTCAATGCGAACACAATCGCCGCCAACTCTAAACCATGAGTCGGATACCCTTTTTTCGTAGTGTTTCAGTTGTCTTGATTCATACACAATAACCTTACCGTTCTGTATAAGGACACAACCCAATCTTTTGTGTGAAGCATCACTATACACCACAAAGTTTCCTGTATTATATGGTAACGACAACATAGGTGTCACACTTAACTTCTTCTTCAGTTCTTGAAAACTTTCATCACACTTTTCCGTCCAAACAAATTTTATAGATTTTCTTGTTAAATTTGTCAATGGAGTGGCAATCTTGGAAAAATCCTGGATAGACCGTCTATAATAGCCTGCCAAACCCAAGAAACTTCTTACTTCTGATGGAGTTCTTGATTATTCCTAATTTATCATAGCTTCAACTTTTGATGGATCCACTGAAATCTCATCCTTATCAATTACATGCCCAAGAAATTATACACATTCCAGCCAAAATTCACATTTAGAGAATTTCGCGTACAACTTTTCATTTCTTAACGTCTCCAACGTCAGACGTATGTAAGACCCCAACTTTTATAAATAAAGATTAATTTTCTATAAATATCATTTTTGAATAATATGGAGTTAATTTGATATAATGTTATAATTGTGGGTAATATTTATAAATTTTGCAAAGTACGCAAGTTTTTATATAATATTCGATTGGTCGGGGAATATTCGTTTTAACAGGAAATATTCGTACAACGACACAATCATTGGTAGACCCCACAACGGAATTATTGTCGGATTGAGAAAACGACAAAAATATTTTATTAAAAATAACGGCGGAAATTTTACCATTGTTACTGTTGAACTACTTGGTAGTAAAAGTACAGTAATACGTGTGGTTGCATAGTAGCACACGGTATTGATTATTAATGCTTATGTGAGAAGTCACTCAGTTTGATTCAATTATTGTCAGTTAATAATATGAATTATTTAGCGATAATGACGTTTTGTTTTATTCGTATTATTAACGTAATAAAACAGAAACATCTTTTTATATAAAACAGAATACTTTATTAAAGTTATTCTATAAATAGAATATATTATATTTTATTTAAAAGATTTTTCTTTAAATATGGACCGTTAGATTAAAGTAATCAATCTGGACCGTTCATGGATTAGTTACTATGCATTCTATTTTTCTATAAATAGCAGCTCATTCCTTCATTATTTCTTACGAATTCACTGAACTCTAGAGAGAGAAACTATAGAGAGAAAAAAGAAGAGTATTCTGCTACTTAACTACTTCCTTATTTCAGCTCGTCTTTAAAACGGTAAGGGATATTATTCTTTCGTATTCAAGAAGAGAATTTCTGTTATTCCATTTCTTATTATTCTGTTGGAATAACCTGTATACGCGGATCTACCCTATACTTTGTGACATTATTCTATTATTCTGTTGGAACATCCTGTCTGTGTGTTTTACACCGGACCTGGTTCCGTTTTTATTATTATTCTGTTGGAACATCCTGTCTGTGTGTTTTACACCGGACCTGGTTCCATTATTTATTATACTGTTCTTTATTATTCTGTCGGAATATCCTGTCTGTGCGTTTACGCCGGAGCTGGTTCCATTATTTATTATTCTGTCGGAATATCCTGTCTGTGCGTTTACGCCGGACCTGGTTCCATTATTTATTATTCTGTTGGAATAACCTGTCTGTGCGGTCTATCGCATGCATGGTGATTTCTTTTGTTATTCCATTCTTTATTGTACTCAGTTGGTTAAGTTTTGACTTCTATACTCCATGAAATTAGTGGAATATCCTTGATATTTGCGCTTCATCTAGTATCTATTCATGAAAATATTCTCCTGATCATTCTTGAATTTTACTCAACAAAGCTGTATCATGTTGACAATTTGGACGTTGTTAATTCCTGGATAAATTAATTCTTGAACTTGTTTTATTGAATTCTTATATCATTGTCATCATCCTCATGTTTATAAAATGTTGAAAGTCATCTGTGGCCTGTAGTGCATAGATGGACTTGGTATGATTATGACCAGGGATCATTCGGTATAATCATGACCGTAATGTTACAAATGATGTGGTAAAAGTCCTCATTGGCCCGTAGTGCATTGATGGACAGTTGTTGGCATAATCATGACCATTAATGAATACACGAATATCCTTGGCTGTAGCGCAGGGGTGATTCGATGATGTGGATTATTTTATTAAGCTGAGTCTCAGCGATCACAGTGTTCAAAAATCTTTTAAATCATAAAAGATAGTAGAGTTTATTTTCTACTTGACTCTTTTAATGGATTGCTTGTTCCGCTGCAGTTAAACTTGATGTCTATTATATTTTATCAGTTTAACATTGTTGAAGGCTAATGATAATTTGTTTTGCATTATCTTTGTCATAATATTTCTTACTGGGCTAGTTGAGCTCACCCTTTCTTTCACTGTTCTCTTCAGAAAATGAGAACGTAGCCGGGGCAAGTCGGGGAACGGAGTGATGGTTTGAATGATAGTATTAGTTAGTAGTCCTCACTATTCTATGTAATAGTGTGTTAATAAATGTAATGAGGACTCCTTTTGAGTATGAATACTCTCTAGAAGATAATATTTGTATTCAAACTCGCAGTTTATGTTTTGTTGTATTGTATACGACAGTTGTATTAGTAAGTTATATTTGTATTCTGTACTTTGTATCTGACGACTCAAGATGGGTGATGTATACCTAATTTTGGGGGCGTCACAGTTGGTATCAGAGCTTAGGGATATGATCCCTGGCTAAGATGTGAGAATAGAACTAGGAGGGGAGAGACGGGGAATTCCTTCGCTAGTATGACCTACCTAAGTTTATTTGCATGGTATTTAATTGGTCGGTCATAATATAAGGATAATATATGACATATCAATTAACTTTTATTTTGTGGCAGTATCTGAAAATGGCATCTGAGAATGTTGAGAATAGCAATGGAGCACAGGCGATTATTGATTCACCACATATCAATAATCAGGATAATGTTCATCAGGAAGGTGACAATCCTCATGCAAACAACAACACTGACAAGATGATGAATGATGGAATGTTCAGAGGTTTTATGCAATTCATGCAACAACAGGTGAAAGCGGTTCCTGTCCACAACGTAGGTGGAAATACTGAAAACTCTCAGGCGGTCACCGCTAAGCAGTTTAAGGAGCTGGGACCACCGGAGTTTAAGGGGGAACCCAAACCACTTGTAGCTGAAACATGGATAAAGCAGATCACCAAGATATTTGATGTCTTGGGTTGCTCCGAGGAGCAAAAGGTTCCCTTTGCCGCCTTTATGTTGCGAGGAGAGGCATATTACTGGTGGGAATCGATAAAGCGTACTCAACCTACCGCACTGAAGATGTCTTGGGAGAAGTTCCAAGAGCTGTTTAACGACAAATACTTTCCCGAGAGTATTCGTCACATGAAGGAGGTGGAGTTCATCAAATTGGAGCAGAATAATATGACCGTGTCGCAGTACGAGGCAAAATTTGCGGAGTTATCCCGGTTTGCGTCCCACCTGGTGGATAACGAAGAAAGAATGACGCGGATGTTTTTAAGAGGTTTGAAGCCGGAGATACGTCAACACCTTGTTTCTCATAAATTGTGTTTGTATTCAGATGTTGTAAATAGGGCTCAGTTGGTGGAGCGCGATAACGAGACAACGCAACCAAAGGAGAGCAGCCGGCAAAATGATAATACCAGTGAAAGCAGTCATCGAAGCGGTGACAACAAGCGTGGAGGGAATCAACAGGCCAGAAATGGTAACCACTTCGGTGGTAATCAGGGCCAAAACAATAAGAATAGGCATTTTAAGAAGAGGAGATTCAACAATGATGGAAAGACGTCAGCACCAGCACCTGTCGTTAAGGAAGGAGAACGACCACCTATCATATGTTTCAAATGCGGAGGGGAGGGGCACATCAGTCCAAACTGCGCGATGCCGTCCAAAGCATGTTATAATTGTGGAAGAGAAGGTCATTTAGCCCGATTTTATCGTTTACCGAAGACAAATTCAGCTAGGATGGAGGCACCAAAGGCCGTCCCAGAAAAGTCAAAACCGGTTGTGCAAGGGAGGGCGTTTGTTGTGAACTCCCAGAGAGCAAGGAACCCGAATGAGGTCATCACGGGTAAGCTTATCATAAACTCTAACGAAGTCTATACTTTATTTGATACCGGTTCTACCCATTCTTTTATTTCTCCTACTTGCGCTCATCGATTAAATTTGATTCCGGAGAAATTAGACTTTGACTTAGCAGTTGAAACCCCATTGGGAGAAACCTTAATTACATCCACGGTTTATAAGTCTTGTTTGGTTCAAGTTGGTACCCACACATTACCTGTCGATCTTATTTCATTAAAAATACTTGCATTTGACGTGATTCTAGGGATTGATTGGTTAACTACTCATCATGCAAAAATTGATTGTTTTCGTAAGGTTGTTAGCTTTCATATTCCTAATCGACCTATTATGCGAATTCAAGCAACCAAACCATTAAAATCAATCGCTGTCATCTCAAGCCATAAAGCTATTCGTTTATTGAAAAACGGATGTCAAGCTTTCTTAGCTCATGTCACAGATCTAAACAAAAATACGTCAGCTTTGAATGATATTTTTGTTGTTAATAAATTTCCTGACGTATTTCCCGAAGAACTTCCTGGCCTACCCCCAGAGCGTGAAATTGAATTTTGTATCGACTTTGAACCCGGTACAAAACCCATTTCCAAAGCCCCATATCGAATGGCTCCTATTGAACTTCAGGAGTTAAAGACCCAACTGCAGGAATTGTTAGACATTGGTTTTATTCGTCCTAGTACTTCTCCTTGGGGTGCTCCTGTTCTGTTCGTGAAGAAGAAAGATGGGAGTATGCGAATTTGTATTGATTATTGGGAGTTGAATCATGTCACCATCAAAAATAGGTACCCATTGCCACGTATTGATGACCTGTTTGACCAGTTGCAAGGAGCACAATTCTTTTCAAAGATCGATCTTCGTTCTGGATATCATCAGCTGAAGGTTAGAACTGAGGATATTCCAAAGACTGCCTTCAGAACTCGGTATGGGCATTATGAATTCTTAGTTATGTCTTTTGGATTGACTAATGCTCCTGCTGCCTTCATGGATATGATGAACAGGGTATTCAAGGAATATTTGGATCACTTTGTGGTCGTCTTTATCGATGACATCCTTGTTTATTCCAAAAGCCGTGAAGATCATGAGCAACACTTGAGGTTGGTACTCCAAAAGCTTCGTGAATACAAACTTTATGCCAAGTTGAAGAAATGCGAGTTCTGGCTGGAAGAGGTAGCATTCCTTGGGCACGTAGTATCAAGTCGTGGAATATCGGTTGACCCGGCAAAGATTGAAGCTATTCAAAGCTGGGAGCAACCTAAATCAGTGACCGAGATACGTAGCTTTCTTGGTTTAGCTGGTTATTATCGGAGATTCGTGGAAGGATTTTCTCGAATCGCTACTCCATTAACTCAGCTGACTCGGAAAGATACAAAGTTCGGTTGGAGCGAAGAATGTGAGCAGAGTTTTCAAGAACTCAAGAGGAGACTCATTTCAGCACCTGTTCTAACAATACCATCTGGCTCGGAGGGATTTGTCATCTACAGTGATGCTTCGAGCAAAGGGTTGGGATGCGTTCTCATGCAACATGGAAAAGTCATAGCCTATGCATCAAGACAACTCAAGGAATATGAGAGGAATTATCCTACTCATGATCTAGAGTTGGCAGCTGTTGTCTTTGCACTTAAAATTTGGAGGCATTACTTGTATGGGGAGAAGGTGGAGATCTTTACGGATCATAAAAGCCTCAAATATTTCTTCACTCAAAAGGAACTCAACATGCGACAACGACGTTGGCTTGAACTGTTGAAAGATTATGATCATACCATTCAATACCATCCTGGAAAAGCGAACGTGGTAGCTGACGCATTGAGTAGAAGATCATATGCAAGTACGAGTGCGATATTGTCAACACAAAGGCCCATTTTGTGTGATTTGCAAAGGATGGAGATAGAGTTAAAGACTCCAGGGACCCATGTGATGATGGCGAATATACGAGTAGAACCGACTTTAATCGATAAAGTTAAAGCTGCTCAAGCTACAGACCTGGAGCTGATGCGTATGAGGAAGAAAGTGCAAGAAGGTTCTATGCCGGAAGCAAGAATCGATGAAGAAGGAATACTTCGAGTCAACTCCAGACTTTGTGTTCCTAACAACCCTGATTTAAAGTATGAAATCATGATGGAGGCGCACAACACACCATTTGCAATCCATCCTGGAAGTACCAAAATGTATCATGATCTTCGTCATACATTTTGGTGGAGCAATATGAAGAGAGAGATAGCGTTGTTTATCTCAAGGTGTCTAACTTGTCAACGAGTCAAAGCGGAGCATCAAGTACCAAAAGGTCCATTGCAACCACTTGAAATTCCAGAATGAAAGTGGGAGCACATTACCATGGATTTCGTTACCGGTCTTCCTAGGGTTTCTCAAGGTATTGATGCGATTTGGGTCATTGTTGATAGATTGACCAAGTCTGCTCATTTCTTACCGATACGAGAAACTTATACACTTGAACGTCTTGCTCGTATGTACATAAACGAGATTGTAAGACTGCATGGTATGCCAGTATCCATAGTTTCTGACCGAGACCCAAGATTCACTTCACGATTTTGGGTTAGTTTACAAAAAGCTATGGGCACGGAGTTACGATTTAGTTCAGCATATCATCCTCAGACGGACGGACAATCAGAGAGGACTATTCAAACTCTTGAAGATCTATTAAGACTCTGTGTCTTTGACTTCAAGGGAAGTTGGGACAAGTTCTTACCATTGGTGGAGTTTTCCTACAACAACAGTTATCAAGCAAGTATTGGCATGGCTCCATTCGAAGCATTGTATGGAAGAAAATGTCGTTCTCCAGTATGCTGGGATGAGGTGGGTGAAGCAACATTGTTGGGACCGGAGTTGGTACGTATGACTACAGAAAAGATTCAAACGATCCGACAACGTATAAAAACCTCACAAGATCGACAAAAGAGTTATGCTGATCTTCATCGAAAGGACGTGGAATTTGATGTAGGAGATCATGTGTTCTTACGTGTTGCTCCATGGAAAGGAGTTACGAGATTTGGAAAGAGAGGAAAGCTCAATCCTCGATTCATCGGTCCATTTTTAATCCTCGATCGAGTAGGAACTGTGGCTTATAGACTCGCTTTACCGCCAAGTATGTCTCGTGTTCATAACGTTTTTCACATATCCATGTTACGCAAATATGTGGAAGACCCGAACCACATTATTGAGTTAGAACCGGACGAAATAGCGGAAGATTTGACGTATGAAGAAGTTCCTGTTCAAATCTTGGATAAGAAAGAACATATTCTACGCTCCAAGGTTATACCTCAAGTCAAAGTTTTGTGGAGAAACCACGATGTTGAGGAAATGACTTGGGAGTTAGAATCTGAAATGAAATCAAGGTATCCTTACCTCTTCGACATACCAGGTACGTACCCTAATTTCGAGGGCGAAATTTCATAAGAAGGGGAGGTTGTAAGACCCCAACTTTTATAAATAAAGATGAATTTTCTATAAATGTCATTTTTGAATATTATGGAGTTAATTTGATATAATGTTATAGTTGTGGGTAATATTTATAAATTTTGCAAAGTACGCAAGTTGTTATATAATATTCGATTGGTCGGGGAATATTCGTTTTAACAGGGAATATTCGTACAACGACACAATCATTGGTGGACCCCACAACGGAATTATTGTCGGATTGAGAAAACGACAAAAATATTTTATTAAAAATAACGGCGGAAATTTTACCATTGTTACTGTTGAACTACTCGGTAGTAAAAGTACAGTAATACGTGTGGTTGCATAGTAGCACACGGTATTGATTATTAATGCTTATGTGAGAAGTCACTCAGTTTGATTCAATTATTGTCAGTTAATAATATGAATTATTTAGCGATAATGACGTTTTGTTTTATTCGTATTATTAACGTAATAAAACAGAAACATCTTTTTATATAAAACAGAATACTTTATTAAAGTTATTCTATAAATAGAATATATTATATTTTATTTAAAAGATTTTTCTTTAAATATGGACCGTCAGATTAAAGTAATCAATCTGGACCGTTCATGGATTAGTTACTATGCATTCTATTTTTCTATAAATAGCAGCTCATTCCTTCATTATTTCTTACGAATTCACTGAACTCTAGAGAGAGAAACTATAGAGAGAAAAAAGAAGAGTATTCTGCTACTTAACTACTTCCTTATTTCAGCTCGTCTTTAAAACGGTAAGGGGTGTTATTCTTTCTTATTCATGAAGAGAACTTCTGTTATTCCATTTCTTATTATTCTGTTGGAATAACCTGTATACGCGGTCTACCCTATACTTGGTGACATTCTTCTATTATTCTGTTGGAACATCCTGTCTGTGTGTTTTACACCGGACCTGGTTCCGTTTTTATTATTATTCTGTTGGAACATCCTGTCTGTGTGTTTTACACCGGACCTGGTTCCATTATTTATTATACTGTTCTTTATTATTCTGTCGGAATATCCTGTCTGTGCGTTTACGCCGGACCTGGTTCCATTATTTATTATTCTGTCGGAATATCCTGTCTGTGCGTTTACGCCGGACCTGGTTCCATTATTTATTATTCTGTTGGAATAACCTGTCTGTGCGGTCTATCGCATGCATGGTGATTTCTTTTGTTATTCCATTCTTTATTGTACTCAGTTGGTTAAGTTTTGACTTCTATACTCCATGAAATTTGTGGAATATCCTTGATATTTGCGCTTCATCTAGTATCTTTTCATGAAAATATTCTCCTGATCATTCTTGAATTTTACTCCACAAAGCAGTATCATGTTGACAATTTGGACGTTGTTAATTCCTGGATAAATTAATTCTTGAACTTGTTTTATTGAATTCTTATATCATTGTCATCATCCTCATGTTTATAAAATGTTGAAAGTCATCTGTGGCCTGTAGTGCATAGATGGACTTGGTATGATTATGACCAGGGATTATTCGGTATAATCATGACCGTAATGTTACAAATGATGTGGTAAAAGTCCTCATTGGCCCGTAGTGCATTGATGGACAGTTGTTGGCATGATCATGACCATTAATGAATACACGAATATCCTTGGCCGTAGTGCAGGGGTGATTCGATGATGTGGATTATTTTATTAAGCTGAGTCTCAGCGATCACAGTGTTGAAAAATCTTTTAAATCATAAAAGATAGTAGAGTTTATTTTCTACTTGACTCTTTTAATGGATTGCTTGTTCCGCTGCAGTTAAACTTGATGTCTATTATATTTTATCAGTTTAACATTGTTGAAGGCTAATGATAATTTATTCTGCATTATCTTAGTCATAATATTTCTTACTGGGCTAGTTGAGCTCACCCTTTCTTTCACTGTTCTCTTCAGGAAATGAGAACGTAGCTGGGGCAAGTCGGGGAACGGAGTGATGGTCCGAATGATAGTATTAGTTAGTAGTCCTCACTATTCTATGTAATAGTGTGTTAATAAATGTAATGAGGACTCCTTTTGAGTATGAATACTCTCTAGAAGATAATATTTGTATTCAAACTCACAGTTTATGTTTTGTCGTATTGTACACGACAGTTGTATTAGTAAGTTGTATTTGTATTCTGTACTATGTATCTGACGACCCAAGATGGGTGATGTATACCTAATTTTGGGGGCGTCACAGTTGGTATCAGAGCTTAGGGATATGATCCCTGGCTAAGATGTGAGAATAGAACTAGGAGGGGAGAGACGGGGAATTCCTTCGCTAGTATGACCTACCTAAGTTTATTTGCATGGTATTTAATTGGTCGGTCATAATATAAAGATAATATATGACATATCAATTAACTTTTATTTTGTGGCAGTATCTGAAAATGGCATCTGAGAATGTTGAGAATAGCAATGGAGCACAGGCGATTATTGATTCACCACATATCAATAATCAGGATAATGTTCATCAGGAAGGTGACAATCCTCATGCAAACAACAACACTGACCAGATGATGAATGATGGAATGTTCAGAGGTTTTATGCAATTCATGCAACAACAGGTGAAAGCGGTTCCTGTCCACAACGTAGGTGGAAATACTGGAAACTCTCAGGCGGTCACCGCTAAACAGTTTAAGGAGCTGGGACCACCGGAGTTTAAGGGAGAACCCAAACCACTTGTAGCTGAAACATGGATAAAGCAGATCACCAAGATATTTGATGTCTTGGGTTGCTCCGAGGAGCAAAAGGTTCCCTTTGCCGCCTTTATGTTGCGAGGAGAGGCAGATTACTGGTGGGAATCGATAAAGCGTACTCAACCTGCCGCACTGAAGATGTCTTGGGAGAAGTTCCAAGAGCTGTTTAACGACAAATACTTTCCCGAGAGTATTCGTCACATGAAGGAGGTGGAGTTCATCAAATTGGAGCAGAATAATATGACCGTGTCGCAGTACGAGGCAAAATTTGCGGAGTTATCCCGGTTTGCGTCCCACCTGGTGGATAATGAAGAAAGAATGACGCGGATGTTTTTAAGAGGTTTGAAGCCGGAGATACGTCAACACCTTGTTTCTCATAAATTGTGTTTGTATTCAGATGTTGTAAATAGGGCTCAGTTGGTGGAGCGCGATAACGAGACAACGCAACCAAAGGAGAGCAGCCGGCAAAATGATAATACCAGTGAAAGCAGTCATCGAAGCGGTGACAACAAGCGTGGAGGGAATCAACAGGCCAGAAATGGTAACCACTTCGGTGGTAATCAGGGCCAAAACAATAAGAATGGGCATTTTAAGAAGAGGAGATTCAACAATGATGGAAAGACGTCAGCACCAGCACCTGTCGTTAAGGAAGGAGAACGACCACCTATCATATGTTTCAAATGTGGAGGGGAGGGGCACATCAGTCCAAACTGCGCGATGCCGTCCAAAGCATGTTATAATTGTGGAAGAGAAGGTCATTTAGCCCGATTTTATCGTTTACCGAAGATAAATTCAGCTAGGATGGAGGCACCAAAGGCCGTCCCAGAAAAGTCAAAACCGGTTGTGCAAGGGAGGGCGTTTGTTGTGAACTCCCAGAGAGCAAGGAACCCGAATGAGGTCATCACGGGTAAGCTTATCATAAACTCTAACGAAGTCTATACTTTATTTGATACCGGTTCTACCCATTCTTTTATTTCTCCTACTTGCGCTCATCGATTAAATTTGATTCCGGAGAAATTAGACTTTGACTTAGCAGTTGAAACCCCATTGGGAGAAATCTTAATTACATCCATGGTTTATAAGTCTTGTTTGGTCCATTGTTAACTACTCATCATGCAAAAATTGATTGTTTTCGTAAGGTTGTTAGCTTTCATATTCCTAATCGACCTATTATGTGAATTCAAGCAACCAAACCATTAAAATCAATTGCTGTCATTTCAAGCCATAAAGCTATTCGTTTATTAAAAAACGGATGTCAAGCTTTCTTAGCTCATGTCACAGATCTAAACAAAAATACGTCAGCTTTGAATGATATTTCTGTTGTTAATAAATTTCCTGACGTATTTCCCGAAGAACTTCCTGGCCTACCCCCAGAGCGTGAAATTGAATTTTGTATCGACCTTGAACCCGGTACAAAACCCATTTCCAAAGCCCCATATCGAATGGCTCCTATTGAACTTCAGGAGTTAAAGACCCAACTGCAGGAATTGTTAGACATTAGTTTTATTCATCCTAGTACTTCTCCTTGGGGTGCTCCTGTTCTGTTCGTGAAGAAGAAATATGGGAGTATGCGACTTTGTATTGATTATTGGGAGTTGAATCATGTCACCATCAAAAATAGGTACCCATTGCCACGTATTGATGACCTGTTTGACCAGTTGCAAGGAGCACAATTCTTTTCAAAGATCGATCTTCGTTCTGGATATCATCAGCTGAAGGTTGGAACTGAGGATATTCCAAAGACTGCCTTCAGAACTCGGTATGGGCATTATGAATTCTTAGTTATGTCTTTTGGATTGACTAATGCTCCTGCTGCCTTCATGGATATGATGAACAGGGTATTCAAGGAATATTTGGATCACTTTGTGGTCGTCTTTATCGATGACATCCTTGTTTATTCCAAAAGCCGTGAAGATCATGAGCAACACTTGAGGTTGGTACTCCAAAAACTTCGTGAATACAAACTTTATGCCAAGTTGAGGAAATGCGAGTTCTGGCTAGAAGAGGTAGCATTCCTCTGGCACGTAGTATCAAGCCGTGGAATATCGGTTGACCCGGCAAAGATTGAAGCTATTCAAAGCTGGGAGCAACCTAAATCAGTGACCGAGATACGTAGCTTTCTTAGTTTAGCTGGTTATTATCGGAGATTCGTGGAAGGATTTTCTCGAATCGCTACTCCATTAACTCAGCTGACTCGGAAAGATACAAAGTTCGGTTGGAGCGAAGAATGTGAGCAGAGTTTTCAAGAACTTAAGAGGAGACTCATTTCAACACCTGTTCTAACAATACCATCTGGCTCGGAGGGATTTGTCATCTACAGTGATGCTTCGAGCAAAGGGTTGGGATGTGTTCTCATGTAACATGGAAAAGTCATAGCCTATGCATCAAGACAACTCAAGGAATATGAGAGGAATTATCCTACTCATGATCTAGAGTTGGCAGCTGTTGTCTTTGCACTTAAAATTTGGAGGCATTACTTGTATGGGGAGAAGGTGGAGATCTTTACGGATCATAAAAGCCTCAAATATTTCTTCACTCAAAAGGAACTTAACATGCGACAACGACGTTGGCTTGAACTATTGAAAGATTATGATCATACCATTCAATACCATCCTGGAAAAGCGAACGTGGTAGCTGACGCATTGAGTAGAAGATCATATGCAAGTACGAGTGCGATATTGTCAACACAAAGGCCCATTTTGGGTGATTTGCAAAGGATGGAGATAGAGTTAAAGACTCCAAGGACCCATGTGATGATGGCGAATATACGAGTAGAACCGACTTTAATCGATAAAGTTAAAGCTGCTCAAGCTACAGACCTGGAGCTGATGCGTATGAGGAAGAAAGTGCAAGAAGGTTCTATGCCGGAAGCAAGAATCGATGAAGAAGGAATACTTCGAGTCAACTCCAGACTTTGTGTTCCTAACAACCCTGATTTAAAGTATGAAATCATGATGGAGGCACACAACACACCGTTTACAATCCATCTTGGAAGTACCAAAATGTATCATGATCTTCGTCATACATTTTGGTGGAGTAATATGAAGAGAGAGATAGCGTTGTTTATCTCAAGGTGTCTAACTTGTCAACGAGTCAAAGCGGAGCATCAAGTACCAAAAGGTCCATTGCAACCACTTGAAATTCTAGAATGGAAGTGGGAGCACATTACCATGGATTTCGTTACCGGTCTTCCTAGGGTTTCTCAAGGTATTGATGCGATTTGGGTCATTGTTGATAGATTGACCAAGTCTGATCATTTCTTACCGATACGAGAAACTTATACACTTGAACGTCTTGCTCGTATGTACATAAACGAGATTGTAAGACTGCATGGTATGCCAGTATCCATAGTTTCTGACCGAGACCCAAGATTCACTTCACGATTTTGGGTTAGTTTACAAAAAGCTATGGGCACGGAGTTACGATTTAGTTCAGCATATCATCCTCAGACGGACAGACAATCAGAGAGGACTATTCAAACTCTTGAAGATCTATTAAGACTCTGTGTCTTTGACTTCAAGGGAAGTTGGGACAAGTTCTTACCATTGGTGGAGTTTTCCTACAACAACAGTTATCAAACAAGTATTGGCATGGCTCCATTCGAAGCATTGTATGGAAGAAAATGTCGTTCTCCAGTATGCTGGGATGAGGTGGGTGAAGCAACATTGTTGGGACCGGAGTTGGTACGTATGACTACAGAAAAGATTCAAACGATCCGACAACGTATAAAAACCTCACAAGATCGACAAAAGAGTTATGCTGATCTTCATCGAAAGGACGTGGAATTTGATGTAGGAGATCATGTGTTCTTACGTGTTGCTCCATGGAAAGGAGTTACGAGATTTGGAAAGAGAGGAAAGCTCAATCCTCGATTCATCGGTCCATTTTTAATCCTCGATCGAGTAGGAACTGTGGCTTATAGACTCGCTTTACCGCCAAGTATGTCTCGTGTTCATAACGTTTTTCACATATCCATGTTACGCAAATATGTGGAAGACCCGAACCACATTATTGAGTTAGAACCGGACAAAATAGCGGAAGATTTGACGTATGAAGAAGTTCCTGTTCAAATCTTGGATAAGAAAGAACATATTCTACGCTCCAAGGTTATACCTCAAGTCAAAGTTTTGTGGAGAAACCACGATGTTGAGGAAATGACTTGGGAGTTAGAATCTGAAATGAAATCAAGGTATCCTTACCTCTTCGACATACCAGGTACGTACCCTAATTTCGAGGGCGAAATTTCATAAGAAGGGGAGGTTGTAAGACCCCAACTTTTATAAATAAAGATGAATTTTCTATAAATATCATTTTTAAATAGTATGGAATTAATTTGATATAATGTTATAGTTGTGGGTAATATTTATAAATTTTGCAAAGTACGCAAGTTGTTATATAATATTCGATTGGTCGGGGAATATTCGTTTTAACAGGGAATATTCGTACAACGACACAATCATTGGTAGACCCCACAACGGAATTATTGTCGGATTGAGAAAACGACAAAAATATTTTATTAAAAATAACGGCGGAAATTTTACCATTGTTACTGTTGAACTACTCGGTAGTAAAAGTACAGTAATACGTGTGGTTGCATAGTAGCACACGGTATTGATTATTAATGCTTATGTGAGAAGTCACTCAGTTTGATTCAATTATTGTCAGTTAATAATATGAATTATTTAGCGATAATGACGTTTTGTTTTATTCGTATTATTAACGTAATAAAACAGAAACATCTTTTTATATAAAACAGAATACTTTATTAAAGTTATTCTATAAATAGAATATATTATATTTTATTTAAAAGATTTTTCTTTAAATATGGACCGTTAGATTAAAGTAATCAATCTGGACCGTTCATGGATTAGTTACTATGCATTCTATTTTTCTATAAATAGCAGCTCATTCCTTCATTATTTCTTACGAATTCACTGAACTCTAGAGAGAGAAACTATAGAGAGAAACTATAGAGAGAAAGAAGAAGAGTATTCTGCTACTTAACTACTTCCTTATTTCAGCTCGTCTTTAAAACGGTAAGGGATATTATTCTTTCGTATTCAAGAAGAGAATTTCTGTTATTCCATTTCTTATTATTCTGTTGGAATAACCTGTATACGCGGATCTACCCTATACTTGGTGACATTATTCTATTATTCTGTTGGAACATCCTGTCTGTGTGTTTTACACCGTACCTGGTTCCGTTTTTATTATTATTCTGTTGGAACATCCTGTCTGTGTGTTTTACACCGGACCTGGTTCCATTATTTATTATACTGTTCTTTATTATTCTGTCGGAATATCCTGTCTGTGCGTTTACGCCGGAGCTGGTTCCATTATTTATTATTCTGTCGGAATATCCTGTCTGTGCGTTTACGCCGGACCTGGTTCCATTATTTATTATTCTGTTGGAATAACCTGTCTGTGCGGTCTATCGCATGCATGGTGATTTCTTTTGTTATTCCATTCTTTATTGTACTCAGTTGGTTAAGTTTTGACTTCTATACTCTATGAAATTAGTGGAATATCCTTGATATTTGCGCTTCATCTAGTATCTATTCATGAAAATATTCTCCTGATTATTCTTGAATTTTACTCAACAAAGCTGTATCATGTTGACAATTTGGACGTTGTTAATTCCTGGATAAATTAATTCTTGAACTTGTTTTATTGAATTCTTATATCATTGTCATCATCCTCATGTTTATAAAATGTTGAAAGTCATCTGTGGCCTGTAGTGCATAGATGGACTTGGTATGATTATGACCAGGGATCATTCGGTATAATCATGACCGTAATGTTACAAATGATATGGTAAAAGTCCTCATTGGCCCGTAGTGCATTGATGGACAGTTGTTGGCATAATCATGACCATTAATGAATACACGAATATCCTTGGCTATAGTGCAGGGGTGATTCGATGATGTGGATTATTTTATTAAGCTGAGTCTCAGCGATCACAGTGTTGAAAAACCTTTTAAATCATAAAAGATAGTAGAGTTTATTTTCTACTTGACTCTTTTAATGGATTGCTTGTTCCGCTGCAGTTAAACTTGATGTCTATTATATTTTATCAGTTTAACATTGTTGAAGGCTAATGATAATTTATTCTGCATTATCTTAGTCATAATATTTCTTACTGGGCTAGTTGAGCTCACCCTTTCTTTCACTGTTCTCTTCAGGAAATGAGAACGTAGCCGGGGCAAGTCGGGGAACGGAGTGATGGTTCGAATGATAGTATTAGTTACTAGTCCTCACTATTCTATGTAATAGTGTGTTAATAAATGTAATGAGGACTCCTTTTGAGTATGAATACTCTCTAGAAGATAATATTTGTATTCAAACTCGCAGTTTATGTTTTGTTGTATTGTATACGACAGTTGTATTAGTAAGTTGTATTTGTATTCTGTACTTTGTATCTGACGACTCAAGATGGGTGATGTATACCTAATTTTGGGGGCGTCACAACGTAAGTGTTCCACGTGTTCCTCTTGAGTTTTAGAGTACACCAAAATATCATCGATGAACACCACCATAAATTTGTCCAAAAATGGTTTAAACACCATGTTCATCCAATCCATGAACGATGCAGGGGCGTTTGTCAAACCAAAAGACATTACTAAAAATTCATAATGTCCATACCTAGTTCGAAATGCCGTCTTCAGTACATCCTCCTTCCTTACTTTCAATTGATGATACCCACTTCTCAAATCTATTTTCGAGAAATATCTAGCACCCTTCAATTGATCAAACAAGTCATCTATTCTTGGCAACGGGTATTTGTTTTTAATAGTGACTTTGTTCAATTCCCTATAATCAATGCAAAGATGCATTTACCCATCCTTCTACTTCACGAATAACATCGGTGCTCTCCACGATGACACACTCGGTTGAATATACTTTATATCTAACAGTTCTTGCAGTTGCACCATTAGTTCCTTTATTTCCACCGGAGCCATTTTGTATGGGGCCTTCGATATCGGAGCGGTTCCTGGCGCTAAGTCGATTACGAACTCGATTTCTCGGTCAGGCGGAAGTCCTGGCAAATCCTCCAGAAACACGTCCATGAACTCCTTAACTACTGGTATTTCCTCCAACTTTACACCCTTCCCCTTTTGAGTATCGATTATGTAAGCTAAATACCCTACACAGTCCTGACTTAATAACTTTTTGGCCTACATCATCGTTAGACATTTCATTTGTATAGGCGATTTGCTACCATGAAAAACTACCTTTGACGGAGTCATAAGGTTTACACACTTTTTTTGGCAGTCAATTATCGCTCCATAATTAAACAGCCAATCCATCCCCAAAATAATATCGAACTCTTTGAGTTTTATCGGGATTAAATCTACTTTCATAACATTCCCCTTAATGTTCACCCTACAGTTCTTGTATACGAACCTAACAGGAATCACTTCTCTATTCACAATTTCTATGTTTAAAGGGAATTTCAACTCTTCACCAGGTATTTCTAACCTCTTAGCAAATTCATCAGATATAAACAAGCAAGTAGCACCCGAATCAAATAATACATATGCATCTATATCATTGATTGGGATAATATCTGACACGACATCTTTTGATTGCACCGCGTCCTGAACCGTCATGTTAAAGGTTCTAGCTGTGGGCTTATTTGTTGATGTTGGTCCAGCAATAGTCAGCGCACCTGCACTAGCATTTCCCTTACTTCCATTTGCCTCACCAGATCTCTTCTTAGGGCATTCACGAGCAAAGTGATCCTTAGATCCGCACGTGAAGCAAACGTTATTCTTAGGTTGAGTACAATTTGGGGCGATGTGACCCTCTTGGCCACAATTAAAGCATACTCGTTTCCCCATCAAGCACACACCCTTATGAAATTTCCCGCATCTAACACATGCTTCAAACTTCTTCTTTTGTTGGTTTCCCTACTGATTTCTAGCTCCCCCATTCGCATTCCACTTCCTCTTCAGGTTGTTGTTGCCATTTCCACCGTTACCACCACCACCATTCTTAGTTTCACCTTTACTTTTCTTCTTCCTCTGCTCTTGGTTATGTTTTGTTACTGCCTCGCCTCCACTTTCAGCGAGAATTGCTTTCTCCATCACTGCTACAAATGTCTTCAATTGGAACAGGGAGACCCTACTGTACAACCAGGGTTTCAGTCCCTGCTCGAACCTCTTCGCCTTACGTTCGTCCGTGCTGACTTGATATGGCGTAAACCTCGCCAACTCGTTGAATCTTGCCGTATACTCAGACACCGACATTGTTCCCTGCTTCAATTCCAAAAACTGTACTTCCAGCTGACTCTTCAAACTTTCTGGAGAATAGGTCTCAAAGAATATTTCCTTGAACCTTTCCCAAGACATAATTCCTTGACCTCCTCGAGTTTTATTGGCCTGCCACCAATAACTCGCCTCCGCTTTCAACATAAATGTTACAAAAGCAGTCTTCTGATTATCCTCTACCCGAGCTGCATCAAAAACCTTCTCAATTTCCATGATCCAGGTCTGTGCTTCAACTGGATTCATAGACCCACGAAATTTTGGTGGTCCAACCTCCTTGAAGTCCTTAAACGTAGTACCTTGGTTCTGAGGTTAATTCTGCAAAGCACCCGTCAGTAACGTCACTAGCTGCTGAACTGGGTTTCCTTCCACATTGTTGTTGTTATTTTCCTCAACGGTTCTCTATCGTGGTGGTTGACGTCTTGGAGGAATTTTCTGCTAAAACACATCCATTAGCTTCTATTCAACCCTTTAAGTATTATATACTTAAGTTGTACATCATAAAATTTTATCACATAACACTTAACACTTTGAATAAAACAATAAATTTTATTCATTGATCATAAAAAAAAACATCCAAACAATAGCATCATTGCTATTTCCACTATTTTCCTGAACTATAGCAGTTGCAGGACAACATCATCATCATCTATCCCATTGGTTATTCATTCCCGGGATTTACATTTCGTTTATTTTCAAATCTCCCATCAATTACATTTTCTACAATGTCCTACTAAGATACTGCTTAGCCTTACGACACTCTTCTTCCATAATTCGAAACATTGTTCGGCGATCCAATATAAATGATGGTAGCGTCTCGAACTGAATCGGATAACCCATTACTCGATCTTGAGCTCGATTGATCACGATGTTGAATACGCTATTCATCTCTTCCATCTTCCTCCTCTTTGCTTGTGCGTCCCTTTCTGCTATTCTGGCTCGTTGATAAGCTTCACTGTACGCGTCTTCGGCTCTTGCCCTTTTTATAGATTCTTCTTTCAACTTGTTCTTCAACTCTGCAATCTCTGCTATCATTCGCTCATTTTCTCCTTCAGTGTGGACCAACTTCTCTTTAACGTTGTTCAATCATTCTTCTCGATCCTGGATCTCATCATCTTTCTATGCCATCGAGGTCTGTTGTTCAGCTACTATCTCTTATAACTCCTCGACGATATCTTGAAGTTCCACATTGCGGTCATACACCTCATCGTACATATGAGCAGCTATCGAGTTAAGTGGAAGCTCTTCCTCCTCGTCCTCCTCATCCTCCGACTGTGGCAGCTCAATAGGATCCTCCTCATCCATCTCTATCTCATCATCCTCATCAGGTACTCTCTCCTGCTCAACTACTGTGACCAACGGAACTGTTTCCCGTGGCAGTAATTGTTCCCAAATCACCTGAATATCTCGAGGCTCCTCCTCTCTAGCCTGACTGGATCCTCCTATATTAGTCATCTTGTCAACCAAAGTTTAAGTTTTAATTACTAATCATTACTACTCGACACTCACTAGCACATAAGTTGTTATCACATAAGCACATAAGTGTTTTATTACTTTCTCTTTCCTAAAACTCGATAAGAGTTTATCATCACTATCTTTTCAAAGGTTACTTCCTAAGGCTTTTTCCCACCTAAGGTTCATAACCTAAAGCTTTGATACCAACCTGTGACACCCCCAAATCTGGGTACTTCATTCCAACAAGATTTGGTGCTCACTATCCATACATTCATACTATCTACCCAAATAAATATTATTTAAGCCATAATCATCCCTTTAAATAGGGTTACACCATTAAATTCAAAACACTCCCAGGTTTCCTAACCTTTAAACATCATTCAAGTGTGGAATTAAATTATTACATTACATCATTATTAAAAAGTCTATGATCATAACAGAAATTAAAAGTACAAATCAGCATCACTTGTACATTTTTCCATTTCCTTTGCTAGTTGAAGGTTCATCTACCTTCTCCACTTTAGCTGCAATGAGTTTATAAATATGCAAGAGTGAGCAAAACAATTGCTCACTGGATATAATAATGAATCAACATGAGAATAACAATAATAGCTGCCAACGAATAGGCTAATCAAAACTGAATAGTACTCTAATAATGATAATCAGGAACTGGAATCCAAAATATGGAATATACATAACTGAGGGTCATAAGACCATGAACCATGTCCACAGTTGCGAGTAATCTTTCAACTCCAACTTTAAAAGTCATAAGACTATAAGGACTCCTCATACTTAGGGGGATCAGCCCTTCGTACAATATATTGTGCACAAACATTTTAACGCTAAGCGTAAATTATCCCCTAATAATAATAATAGGGTTGTTCATCTCAGTATTTAGAATACAAGTCCGCACCAAAGAAAGTTTGGTTTGGATAAGCTTTCAAGGGTAATTTGAAGTTTAACGAACATCAACTAGAGGACTAGTTGAGTCAACAGTATTTGATAATCACAACAGATGTTTTAATAACAACATGACATAGAACAATTGAGAGTCATAAATGAACTGGTTATACATATCAAACTCATGCTTGAAATAACTATAGAGCATAAGTATTCAATAAAATGAATAAAATGGTTAACCTTTGCTTGAACAAAAAATAAGCTAAGGTTAGAATCTTATAACATTAGAAATGAAATCATAGAACGTACATTATCTGATAGCAAGCTGAAAACTAAAAACTTGCATAACATGGTATTAGCTCATGCAAAGAATTAAAACAGTTCAATAATAGGGACGAGAGTTCAAAAACTGCGTTCATTATACAATAATAGAACTTAAGAAACTTGCTTAACTATAAACAATTTAGATTGAATCAATTAAATGAGAATTTCAAATAACATTAGAGTTAAAGTTTGCTCGAATGAATTTTAGGAACAATTGACTTTTTCATTAATAGTTAAGATAATAAGCTTGCTCAATCAAAAGAATAAAGTTACACAACATAGTAATAGAATTAACTCAACGAAAGTGTAGAGTTAGAAAACTTTCTCAATGTAAAAAAGATAGGGTTTAGAAACTTGCCTCAAGCGTAAGTTACAATATTAAACTCACGTTCATCTACATATTGGTTTAGAACCACATTATCTATTAGATATGCTAACATACCATACATGTACTTTCTAGCTAAACTTACCATTGAAGCACAAGTCTTTCATTACCATTTACATTTCAGAAATTCCAAGTGTTATACTTCGCAACACTTATCTAACGTTCATTGTGTATACTAAGTTATCACATAATGCGTTCAAAATTTACTAATCATTTTTACCACTTTGAATTCACTACCCCCATAACACAACTTTGTTTTAGCCTTGTTGTTACATGTTGAACACATTATTATAACCTTAAGCTAAGCTACAAAGAACGACCAAAGTCTGCAGAATCAGCAGACTTCAATGTCTGAAAATGGGCACTGGCGCGGCCGCGCCAGTTTTATACTGGGATGCGGGGCGCCCGCGCGGCAGCTGTGCGCCCGCGCGGTCGCGCGACGCACATAATTCAGTATTTACAGAACAGAACTTCGACACTTTTCTTAAGCCAACTAACACTAATTTCACCCACCAAACAGTGATAATAACATATAAAATAAATATACAACTATCATAGACATGATTGCTAACATATAGAATCACTTAGCACAATTTAACAACCACTAAAAACTATTTTAATTTCTCTATTTTCATGTTTTTCATATAAAACTCAATTTTCTTGACATTCATCCTAAAAATCTATACTGTGAATTCAATACATGATCAAATCATCTCATTCAAATTATGTTATGTTCGTATCTCAATGAACTACCATAAACAAGCATTAATTTACAATTTCACATACAAATTAGCTACTAAAATTGATACTTACTCAAGCTATATGAAGAACATAAACACTGACATCATTTTCTTTTACTGTTATCCGAAATTAGCATGAATTTTTCGTTTAAAACATAACTCTAGCATCATAAGCATATATAATCACAATTAACAGTTATTCATACCAACCATTCAACAATTTGAATTCACAGAGTACATGAAATTTTGCTGTAACTCACATATGTAGATATATATACATATATTAAGATTGTATAAGAAGTACCTTCAAATTGCTTACAATCCTTTTTGTTAAACACCACAAACGCTCTGAAATTCTTCCCTCTCAAATTTTCTCAACTCTCACAAAACTCAATACTCTCAAACTTGGCAAATAGATGCGTAATAAGAAAAATCAACTGGTATTCAAGCGCAAGAATAAAACTGATAACCCTTAATAACACTACTAATTGCAAAATCAGTTACTAACGTATATAATATAAATATATTATATTTATTATTTTACTTATTTTATTTATATTATTTATTTTCAAAAATTAGAAATTCTAAAAGCCATAAGGCTTGTTTGGTATACTCTTTAAATTTAAAGAATTAAAATACTTTTAAGCCTTGTTTGGCAAAAACTAAATTAAACCCTTTTTAATTTATTTACATAAACACTTTAGTTTATAATTATAATCACATATTATTTATTTGGATCTCCATATCCAATATTAACCCATTACATTAATCACATACTATATTTTAATTAAATATATCATTTTAGCAAATAAGCCTTTTAGCAAATATCACCAAAATTATAATTTTTATTATAACTTTATTTAATAATTTAATATATCATTTAAATTATTAAATCAAAATAACAGTATAATATCTCATGTTATTTTACAACTCTCTAAATTATAAATTAATTTAATGTAGAAAAATTCTCTAATACATTTAGATTCATCAACCATCACATCAATAAAATGTTTAACACCTCAAATAATATTTATATAACTCAATAAATATTTAAATTACAATTTAAAATTTCAAATCGTTACATAACCTATTTACGCGGACTACCGTATGCATGGTGAAATTCTTCTGTTATTCCATTCTTTATTATTTTGTTGGAATAACTTGCTTACGTGGACTACCGTATACATGGTGAAATTCTTCTGTTATTCTATTCTTTATTATTCTGTTAGAAAAATCTGTCTACGCGGACTACCGTTTGCATGGTAAAATTCTTCTGTTATTACATTCTTTATTATTCTGTTAGAATAACCTGTCTATGCGGACTACCGCATGCATTGTGAATGTCCCTTCATATTCATTCTCTAATAAATTGTGAAAATGATCTGTCTACGTGGATTACCGCATGACGGGTAAAAATCTATTTACAGTTTCGTATTTTATACTCGTATGAGATATCATTTCTTTTATACTCGTCATGGAATATCGTTTTCTTTTGTATTTTCCTTTTATGAGTACTATTCACGAGTCATTATTCATGGGTTACTATTTACGGGTTACTATTTACCCAGTTACTATTCACTCAAATATTCGGGGCACTTTTCGTGCCGGAGTACTATTTACGAGTTACTATTTACGAGTTACTATTCACCCGATTACTATTCACTCGAATGTTATTCACTCGGGTATTTAGGGAACTTTTCATGCTGGGGTACTATTTATGAGGTACTATTCCCGAAGTACTATTCATAGGGTACTATTCATGGGGTACTATTCACCCGAAAAATATATTTCTTTTCTGTCCAAATTATTTTTGATACATGAATATTATTTTTGAATTTTACTCTACAAAACAGTATCATGTTGACAATTTGGATATTTTTAAACTCTTGATAAATTTAAAGTCTTTAATATTTATCCTTGATTTCGTTGATTAATGGTTATATCATTGTCGTCATCCTCATGTTTATATTGTGATGAAAGTCATCTTTGGCCCGTAGTCTGTAGATGGACTGTTGATTATTGGTTTTACAGTTGTATATCTTTGGCTTACGTGCAAAGATGAACTGTTGATTATTGATTTAAGAGTTATATATATTTGGCTTACGTACAAAGACGAACTGTTAATTGATAGTTTTGACCCGTAATGCAAAGATGGACAGTTGTACGATATGATCATGACCATTGGTGATACTAACAAATATCCTTGGCCCGTAGTGCATAGATAATTCGATGATGTGTTTGGCAGGATCATGACCATTAGTTAACAGTTGAATGTTTTTGGCTGTGGTGCACTGGCAGACAATTGATTGGTATGATCATGTCCATTGGTTTTATAGTTAAATATCTTTGGCCAGTAGTGCAAAGATAGACAACTGATTGGTATGATCATTATTATTACATTTGAATATCTTTAGCCTTTGGGGTAAGGATATTGAGCAAACATTCTATTAAGCCTTTGTGGAAAGGAAAAACTATTGATTTACATGATTATAACTATGAATTGTGAACTTAGCTATAATCTTTAGTGGTTCAAGTGAATACAAGTGATGAGAGTTATCTTTATCTTGGTTACAACCAAGAACTGTTTATGAGTATTACAGAAATTAAATATTAACGATGGAACTTTAATTTGGAGAAGATAGTAGACATTATGTTCTACTTGACTCTTTTAATGGATTGTTGATTCCGCTGCAATTATGGTTAAAAACTTTTATTATCTACCATATGTTCTAAATATCTGATTTATTATTGATGAAAGCTATTGATAATATAATTATCTTTAGTCATAATATTCTTTACTGGGCTATTTGTGCTCACCCTTTTGTTTCACAATTCCTTTCAGGTATTAAGAGTGTAGCTGGGTCGAGCGGAGATAACAGGGGAATAGTGTGATGGTCCGAGACTGTCGAAGTTTCTCAATACATTATAAAACGACATGACATGCAATATATAATTGTATTGAGGACCTAAGATGGTTGTGTCGTATTTTATACGTCACTTAATAATTGATGTTGGTGAACAACAATAGGGTGATGAGAACCTGACTTTGAAAGCGTAAAAAATGCACCTCATTAGAATGAACACGATAGTAATCTTCTCGTTCTTCTTTGGGGTCATGAAAAAAAATTGTTGCTGTATTTTATATAGCATTGTAATAATTTGAGTTTAGATACTGTCTACGAGATAATATTGTATTAAAACTCACAGGTTATGTGTTGTCGTATTTTGCACGACAGTTCAACAGTTGTATAAATGAAGTTTGTATTTGAATTCTGTAGTGTGATATCTGGCGACTCAAGGTGGGTCACGTGGACCTGTTTTGGGGGCGTCACATCATTATTATCATCCTCATGCTTATATTGTGATGAAAGTCATCTGTGGTTCGTAGTGCATAGATGGACTGTTGATTGGTATGATTATGACCAAGGATTATTCGGTATAATCATGACCTGTAATGTTACAAATGATGTGGTAAAAGTCCTCATTGGCCATAGTGCATTGATGGACAGTTGTTGTCATGATCATGACCATTGGTGATAACACGAATATCCTTGGCCCGTAGTGCATCAATAATTCGTGGATGTGATACTAATGAATATCTTTGGCCCGTAGTGCATGGATAATTCAGTGATGTGGATTATTTATTAAGCTGAGTCTCAACGATAAAATTGGTGATAAACTTTTAAATCATAGAAGATAGTAGATATCATTCTCTACTTGACTTTTCTAATAGATTTCTTGTTCTGCTATAGTTAAACTTGTTGTCTATTGTATTCTATCAGTTTAACATTGTTGAAGGCTAACAATAATTTATTATGCATTATCTTTCATAATATTTCTTACTGGGCTAGTTGAGCTTACCCTTTTGCTTTCATTGTTCTCTTCAGGAAATGAGAACGTAGCTGGGACTAGTCGGGGAATAGAGTGACGGTCTGAGATGGTGGCTGTAGTAGTCCTCAATATTTTATAAAATAGTGCGATAATAATTATAATGAGGACTCCATTTGAGTTTAGATATTTTCTAGAAGACAATATTCGTGTTAAAACTCTCAGTTATGTTTTGTCGTATTTTACACGACAGTTGTATAATTAAGTTTGTAGTTGTATTTTGTACCATGTATTTGGTGACTCAGAATGAGTGATGTATACCTATTTTTGGGGCATCATAGTTGGTATCAAAGCTTAGGGATATTATCCCTAGCTGAGATGTGAGACTAGAACTAGGAGGGGAGTAACGGGTAAATCCTTCGCTAGTATGACCTACCTAAGCTTATTTGTTATTTAATTGGTTGGTCAGAATATAGGGATAATATGTGGCATGTTAATTAACCCTTTTTTTATGGAAGTGTTTGAAAATGACATATGAAAATGTTGAGATAAGCAATGGAGCACAAGAGACTGTTGAGTCACCATAGATCAATAACCATGATAATGTGCATCAAGAAGGTAATAATCCTCATGTAAACAACAACACCGACCAAATGATGAACGATGGGATATTCAGAGGCTTTCTGTAATTAATGCAACATCAGGCGAGAGAGACTCCTGTGCAAAATGCAGGTGGAAACATTGGTAACTCACGGATGGTTACCGCTAAGCAGTGCAAGGAGCTGAGACCACCAGAGTTTTTGGGAAATCTAGAACCACTTAAGGCAGAGACGTGGATAAAACAGATCACCAAGATATTTGATGTCTTGGGATTCTCTGAGGAGCAAAAATTTCCCTTTGACACCTTCATGTTGAGAGGAGAGACAGATTATTGGTGGGAATCTATAAACGTACTCAATCTGCCGCACTAAAGATGTCTTGGGAGAAGTTTTAAGAACTATTCAATGACAAGTACTTTTTCGAAAGTATTCGTCACATAAAGAATGTAAAACCCAACTTTTATAAATAAAATGGAATTTACTCTATTTATTATTTTGAAATAGTAAGGGTTGATTTGATTAATGTGGTTAGTTATAGGTAAAATGCGTAAATATTTTAAATAAGCAAGTGGTTATAAAATATTCATTGTTGTCGGGGAATATTCGTTTGGTCGTGGAATATTCTTATTGTCGAGGAATATTCGTACGACGGCGCAGCCTTTTGTGGGCCCCATAACGGAAAGCGATTGGATAAAGAAAACGACAAGCATTAGTTTTTATAAATAACGGCGTAGTTGTTACTGTTAACACTATTGGAATACCCGGTGGTTAAAACACAGTAATACGCGGTATTGCACAGTAGCACACGGTATTGCACCAATTATTGATTCTTACTTAAGAAGTCACTACTCAATAATTGTTACAGTAATTACTGTTCAATATTTTATTTTATTGATTCAATAATTGCTACGTTGATATTTATATTATTGTTGTTTCAATAATTGTCACTACACAGTATTTCCCATTATCAGATCAATAATTCATATTATTTTAATAATATTACTAGATAGCATTATTGACAATATCTAGAAAGTTCTGTCTAAGAAAGATTATTTAATTGCGCGATAGTAAGGAGAAATCCTTATTGAAAGGCTCTCTCTTTCCTGAGAACTACCTGGTTGTCAGTATTGTAATTCTGTAATATTATTTGTGAATATTTAATTATTAATTTATATGATAAGGAAAATATTTATTTTATGTGGATATAAATGGAGGAATTTTTAGAAAAGTGATAATTGTTGAAAATTGATATTTTATCTTTTCTAATAAGATAATTCATTTAAATATATTATTATATTACAATAATATAATAATGGTGATATTTTTCCAATGAATGTGTGATATATGAATAAATGAGGAGGACGAGTATTTTGATTACAATAAATACTAAAAACTTGTTAAACATGTTGGTGGACCCCATTTTTGACTGAAATTTGATTATAGCCTGCAAAATCATTCGTATGTGAATTTTGGTCAATTTCTTCTTGGAATTTGAAAAAATTTAAACTTACAAAGTTGTAGAGAATTGAATTTCCTATGAAATAAACATAAGATTCGAATTTTTATGATAAAAGGGCTATTTATTATGAATTATTGAAGTTCTGGAATAATTGATTTTTAAAGTTTAAAATATTTATTTTAAGAAAAACATTTTTTGCAATTGGGTGGGCCCCACATGTGTTGTAAACATGCTGAATTTAGATTTCAAGAGAAGGGCATGAATTTTTTTTAATAAATATTATTATTTTATTAAATTTTTTACTTTGGTGTTCTAAGCATTTTTGCGACTCCCCCAAAAATAGGTATACATCACCCATCTTGAGTCGCCAAATACATGGTACAAAATACAAATACAACTTAATTATACAAACGTCGTGTAAACAATACGATAAAACATAGCTGAGAGTTTTAATAAGAATATTGTCATATAGACAATATCCACACTTAAAAAAGTCTTCATTACATTTATTATCACACTATTTAACAGAATAGTGAAGACTACTAATGCTAACATCTGAACCGACACTCCGTTCTCCGACTTGTCCCAGCTATATTCTCATTTCTTGAAGAGAACAGTGAAAGAAAGGGTGAGCTCAACTAGCCCAGTAAGAAATATTATGACTAAGATAATACAGAATAAATTATCATTAGTCTTCAACAATGTTAAACTGATAAAATATAATAGATATCAAGTTTAACTGCAGTGGAACAAACAATCTATTAGAAGAGTCAAGTAGAGAATAAAATCTACTATCTTCTATGATGTAAAAGGTTTTTCATCACTTTTATCGCTGAGACTCAGCTTAATAAATAATCCACATCATCAAATCATCCTTGCACTACAGGCCAAGGATATTTTTTAGTATCACGACCACGAATTATTCATGCACTACGACCAAAGATAATCGTGTTTTCATCAACGGTCCTGATCATGCCATAAAATAATTCATCTTTTCACCCTTGATCGAAGAGAATCCATAGCCATAATCATACCAAAAACCGTCCATCAATGCACTACGGGCCAATGAGGACTTTTTTCACATCATTTGTAACATTATGGTCATAATTATACCAAATAATCCCTGGTCATAATCATACCAAGTCTATCTATGCACTACATACCACAGATGACTTTCAACATAATATAAATATGAGGATGATGACAATGATATAATAATTGAATAAAAACAAGTTCAAGAATTAATTTTAAAGATTTATAAATTAATTTATCCAGGAACCAATAACGTCCAAATTGTCAACATAATACTGCTTTGTAGAGTAAAATTCAAGAATGCTCAGAAGAATATTTTCATAAAAAGATACTGGATGAAGCGCAAATATCAAGGATATTCCACTAATTTCATGGAGTATAGAAACCAAATTTTAACTAAATGAGTATCATTGATATATGAAACTGCAATGGATTTTCACCCGCCATGCGGTAATCCACGTAGACAGATCATTTCCACAATTTAATAAGAAATGAATACGAATGGCCATTCACCATGCATGTGGTAATCCACATAGACAGGTTATTCCAACATAAAATAATAAAGAATAGAATAACAGAAGAATTCACCATGCATGCGATAGACCGCACAGACAGGTTATTCCCACAGAATAATAAATAATAGAACCAGGTCATGTATAAACGCACATACATGATATTCCAACAGAATAATAAATAACGGAACCAGGTCAGGCGAAATTCGCACCGACAGGATGTTCCAACAGAATAATAAATAACGGAACCAGGTCATGCGTAAACGCACAGACAGGGTGTTCCAACAGAATAATAAATAACAGAACCAGGTCAGGCGAAATTCGCACTGACAGGATATTCCAACAGAATAATAAAGAATAGAATAACAGAAGAATTTTACCATGTATGCGGTACTTCGCATAGACAAGTTATTCCAACATAATGACAAAGAATAGAATAACAGAAGAATTTCACCATGTATGCGGTACTTCGCATAGACATGTTATTCCAACATAATGATAAAGAAAGAAATAACAGAAGAATTTCACCAAGTATAGGGTAGCCCGCGTATACAGGTTATTCCAACAGAATAATAAAAAATAGAATAACAGAAGTTCTCTTCATGAATACAAAAGAAATAATACCCCTTACCTTAGAACAAACTGGATATAGGAGTAATGAAGTAGCAGAATACTTTTCTTTTTTCTCTCTATAGTTTCTCGCTCTAGAGTTTCAGTGAATTCGTAAGAAATAATGAAAGAATGAGCTTCTATTTATAGGAGAATGGACTGAATAGTAACTAATTCCTGAACGGTCCAGATTGATTTACTTTTAAACGAACGGTCCAGATTGGTTTACTATAAAATATTCTAATAAAATAAAATCTTTTAAATAAAATATAATTTATTCTATTTATAATATAATAAAATGAATAACTTTATAAAAGTATTCTGTTTTATATAAAAATATTTTTACTATGCAGGCACTATGCATAATAAAATATAATATATTCTAATTATTGTCTAATAAAATAAATAACTTTATAAAAGTATTCTGTTTTATATAAAAAGATTTTACTATACAAAATACTATGTATAATAGAATATAATATATTCTATTTATAGTTTAATAAAACGAATAACTTTATAAAAGTATTCTGTTTTATATAAAAAGCTTTTCTGTTTTATTACATTAATAATACTAATAAAACAAAACTTCATCATCATTATTATAACTCACATTATTAATCGACCAGGTCGTTCCCAGGAAAGAGGGGGCTTTCCAATAAGGATTTCTCCCTATTGACGCGTAATTAGGTGACCAAAGCTCTCCTTGGCAGAACTTCTAGACATCGTTAATATTATAAATAATAATATTAATAACTCTGTCATCTCAATTATTGATTTAATAATATATAAAATATCGACAATAATTGAATCAATTAATGTGAGATACTATGCAATAATTACTGAAGCAATAATTGAACAAAACTGAGTGACTTCTCACGTAAATATCAATAATCAATACCGTGTGCTACTATGCAACCACGCGTATTATTGTACTTTTACTACCGAGTAGTTCAACAGTATTAACGGTAAAACTTCCGCCGTTATTTTTATAAAAATATTTTTGTCATTTTCTCAATTTGACAATAATTCTGTTGTGGGGTCCACCAATAATTGTGCCGTCGTACGAATATTCCCTGTTAAAACGAATATTTCTCGACTAATCAAATATTATATAACAACTTGCATACTTTGCAAAATTTATAATTACTACCCACAACTATAACATTATTTCAAATTCACACCATAATATTCAAAAAAATATTTCGAGAAAATTAAATCTTTATTCGTAAAATTTGGGATTTTATAATCTCCTCTCCTTATGAAATTTCACCCTCGAAATTTACGTACGTACCTTGTACGTCGAACAGATGAGGACACTTCGTCATATTCTAACTCTTGAGGTATAACCTTTAAGCGTAGAATATATATTCCAGGATTTTAACAGGTACATCATCATACGTTAAATTATCCGCTATCTCGTCCGTTTCTAAATCAATAATGTGGTTCGAGTCGTCCACATATTTACGTAACATCAATACGTGAAAAACGTTATGACACGCGACATACTTGGCGGTAAAACGAGTCTATAGGCCACAGTTCCTACTCGATCAAGGATTTCAAATGGGCCAATAAAATCGAGGGTTGAGATTTCCTCTCTTCATCGATTATTACTTCTAGAATAACGCCCTCTTGAACCTTCTTCTTCACATTTATCAGTTCTGAGTATTTAGCTTGAGCGACTTTAACTTTATCGATTAAAGTCGATTCTACTCGTATATTCGTTATCTTCACGTGGGTTCGTATATTCGCACTCGTAAACTCATACGATCTTCTACTCAACGCGTCAGCTACCACGTTCGCTTTTCTATGATGGTATTGAATGGTACGATCATAATCTTCAATAGCTCGAGCAAACGTCTTTGGCGCATGTTACGTTCGTTTTAGTTGAAGAAATATTTAAGGGTTTTAGAAATGAGGTTTTTTACTGAGGTCAGTTCAAAATTCGATTTCACGCTCTAGGGGTAGACTAAGAAGTCTTTAGAATACGCCAGGAAATTTATTAATGATAGAAATATCATTCAAAATTGTGACCCTCATCCAAGACTTGGATAGTACATCACATTGATACCTATCAACTTGCCACCGTTATTCACGACGTCCCCTACGGATAGTCTGGCTTTGGTGCATTCCACACAAGGAAGTCAACAACGAAAGGATCGAGCTCTTTACTTATGGCTTGATATAACAGTGATTGACTTTAGTAGTTTGGTTGCTTTAATTCGCATAATAGGTTGGTTAGGAATATAAAAGCTAACAACCTTACGAAAAGCATGATGAGTAGTTAACCAATCGATTCCTAAAATCACATCAAAGACAAGTATTTTTAAAGAGATCAGATCGACAGGTAACGTGAAAGTGTCGACTTAAATCAAACAAGATTTATAAATAATGGATGTAACGAAGGTTTCTCCTAACAGAGTTTTAACAGATAAGTCAAAGTCTAATTCCTCAATAGCCAAGTTCAAATATTGAACACAACTAGGTGAAATACAAGAGTAGGTAGAACCGGTATCGAATAAGGTATAAACTTCGTAAGCATTTATGATTAACTTACCCGTGACAACTTCGTTCGGGTTCCTCGACAAACACTCTCACTTAAACTATCGGCTTTGACTTGTCTGGGACATCCTTTGGCGTCACCATCCTAGCTGGACTTGACTTCACTACATGATAAAATCGAGCTAGGTGACCTTCTCTTCAGTAATTGAAACACGCTTTGGATTGCTGCGTACAGTTTGGACGGATGTGTCCCTCATGTCCGCATTTGAAGCATACGACCGGTGGTCATTCTTCTTCCTTTGAAATGGGTGATGATGCTGCTGTCTTTCCATCATTATTGAACCTTTTCTTCTTGAAATTTCTACTTCTATTATCTTGGCCATGATTACCACCGAAGTGGTTACCATTCTTGGCATGATAATTTTCTGCACGATGGTTATCATTGTTCTGATGGCCGTTGCCACCGGTACAATTATTATCGTGTTGTTGGTTGTTGCCTTTTGGTTGTACTGACTCATTATCGTGCTCTAATAACTGAGCCCCATTCACAACATCTGAATATAAACAAAGTTTATGAGAAATAAGGTATTGACGTATATCGGGTTTCAAACCTCGCAGAAATATTCGCGTCATTCGCTCCTCATTATCGACCAAATGGGATGCAAACCGGGATAATTTCGCAAACTTAGCCTCGTACTGCGACATGGTCATATTGTTTTGCTCCAGCTTGATAAATTCCACCTCTTTCATGTGACGGATACTTTCAGGAAAGTACTTGTCGTTGAACAATTGTTGAAATTTCTCCCAAGACATCTTGAGTGCGTCAGGCTGGGTACGTTTTACAGATTCTCACCAATGATCTGCTTCTTTACGCAACATAAAGGTGGCAAATGGAACTTTTTGCTCCTCTGAGCATTTCAAGACATCAAATATCTTGGTGATCTGCTTAATCCACGTCTCTGCCTTAAGTGGATCTGGCTTTCTCAAAAACTCCGGTGGTCCCAGCTCCTTGAACAACTTAGCGGTGACCAACCGTGGGTTGCCATTATTTTCATCTGCATTATGAATAGGAGTCTCGCTCATTTGGTGTTGCATGAATTCTAAAAAGATCCTAAACGTACCGTCGTTCTTCATTTGATCAGTGTTGTTATTTATAGGAGGATTATCAGCTTCTTGTTGCACATTATTCTGGCTATTGATCAGCGGTGACTCAACGGTCTCATGTGCTCCATTGCTTACCTCAATATTTTCAGATGCCATTTTCAAATACTGCCACATAACAAGGGTTAATTAACAAATCACATATTATCCCTATACTCTGACCAACCAATTAAATACCAGATAAACTTAGGTAGGTCATATTAGCAAAGGAATTCCCCATCTTTCCCCTCCTAGTTCTTGTCTCACATCTCAGTCAGGGATCATATCCCTAAGCTTTGATACCAACTGTGACGCCCCCTAAAATAGGTATATATCACCCATCTTGAGTCGCCAAATACATGGTACAAAATACAAATACAACTTAATTATACAAACGTCGTGTAAATAATACGACAAAATATAGCTGACAGTTTTAATAAGAATATTGTCATCTAGACAATATCCACACTCAAAGGAGTCCTCATTATATTTATTATCACACTATTTAATAGAACAGTGAGGACTACTAATGCTATCATATGGACCGTCACTCCGTTTTCCGACTCATCCCAGCTATATTCTCATTTCTTGAAGAGAACAGTGAAAGAAAGGGTGAGCTCAACTAGCCCAGTAAGAAATATTATGACTAAGATAATGCAGAATAAATTATCATTAGTCTTCAACAATGTTAAACTGATAAAATATAATAGACATCAAGTTTAACTGCAGCGGAACAAAAAATTCATTAGAAGAGTCAAGTAGAGAATAAAATCTACTATCTTCTATGATGTAAAAGGTTTTTCATCACTTTTATCGCTGAGACTCAGCTTAACAAATAATTCACATCATCAAATCATCCCTGCACTACAGGCCAAAGATATTTTTTAGTATCACAACCATAAATTATTCATGCACTACGGCCAAAGATAATCATGTTTTCATCAACGGTCCTGATCATGGCATAAAATAATTCATCTTTGCACCCTTGGCCGAAGAGAATCCATAGCCATAATCATACCAAAACTGTCCATCAATGCACTACGGGCCAATGAGAACTTTTTTCACATCATTTGTAACATTACGGTCATGATTATACCGAATAATCCCTGGTCATAATCATACCAAGTCCATCTATGCACTACAGGCCACAGATAACTTTCAACATAATATAAACATGAGGATGATGATAATGTCATAATAATTCAATAAAACAAGTTCAAGAATTAATTTAAAAGATTTATAAATTAATTTATCCAGGAACCAATAACGTCCAAATTGTCAACATGATACTGCTTTGTAGAGTAAAATTCAAGAATGCTCAGAAGAATATTTCCATGAAAAGATACTAGATGAAGTGCAAATATCAAGGATATTCCACTAATTTCATGAAGTATAGAAGCCAAATTTTAACTAAATGAGTATCATAGAATATGTGAAACTGCAATGAATTTTCACCTAGCATGCGGTAATCCACGTAGACAGATCATTTCTACAATTTAATAAGAAATGAATACGAAGGGTCATTCACCATGCATGTGATAATCCACATAGACAGGTTATTCCAATATAAAATAATAAAGAATAGAATAACAGAAGAATTCACCATGCATGCGATAGATCGCACAGACATGTTATTCCCACAGAATAATAAATAATGGAACCAGGTCATGCATAAATGCACAGACATAATATTCTAACAGAATAATAAATAACGGAACCAGGTCAGGCGAAATTCGCACCGACAGGATGTTCCAACATAATAATAAATAACGGAACCAGGTCATGCGTAAACGCACATACAGGGTGTTCCAACAGAATAATAAATAACGGAACCAGGTCAGGCAAAATTCGCGCTGACAGGATATTCCAACAGAATAATAAAGAATGGAATAACAAAAAAATTTCACCATGTATGCGGTACTTCGCATAGACAGGTTATTCCAACATAATGATAAAGAATAGAATAACAGAAGAATTTCACCATGTATGCGGTACTTCGCATAGACAGGTTATTCCAACATAATGATAATGAATGGAATAACAGAAGAATTTCACCATGTATGCGGTACTTCGCATAGACAGGTTATTCCAATATAATGATAAAGAATAGAATAACAGAAGAATTTCACCATGTATGCGGTACTTCGCATAGACATGTTATTCCAACATAATGATATAAAAAGAAATAACAGAAGAATTTCACCAAGTATAGGGTAGCCCGCGTATACAGGTTATTCCAACAGAATAATAAAGAATGGAATAACAGAAGTTCTCTTTATGAATACAAAAGAAATAATACCCCTTACCTTAAAACAAATTGGATATAGGAGTAGTGAAGTAGCAGAATACTTTTCTTCTTTCTCTCTATAGTTTCTCTCTCTAGAGTTTCAGTGAATTCGTAAGAAATAATGAAGGATTGAGCTTCTAATTATAGGAGAATGGATTGAATAGTAACTAATTCCTGAACGGTCCAGATTGATTACTTTTAAACGGACGGTCCAGATTGGTTTACTATAAAATATTCTAATAAAATAAAATCTTTTAAATAAAATAAAATATATTCTATTTATAATCTAATAAAACGAATAACTTTATAAAAGTATTCTGTTTTATATAAAAAGATTTTTACTATGCATACACTATGCAAACACTATGCATAATAAAATATAATATATTCTAATTATTGTCTAATAAAATAAATAACTTTATAAAAGTATTCTGTTTTATATAAAAAGATTTTACTATGCAAAATACAATGCATAATAGAATATAATATATTCTATTTATAGTCTAATAAAACGAATAACTTTATAAAAGTATTCTGTTTTATATAAAAAGCTTTTCTGTTTTATTACATTAATAATACTAATAAAATAAAACTTCATCATCATTATTATAACTCACATTATTAATCGACCATGTCGTTCCCAGGAAAGAGGGGGCTTTCCAATAAGGATTTCTCCCTATTGGCGCGTAATTAGGTGACCAAACCTCTCCTTGGCAGAACTTCTAGACATCGTTAATATTATAAATAATAATATTAATAACTCTGTCATCTTAATTATTGATTTAATAATATATAAAATATCGATAATAATTGAATCAATTAATGTGAGATACTATACAATAATTACTGAAGCAATAATTGAACAAAACTGAGTGACTTCTCACGTAAATATCAATAATCAATACCGTGTGGTACTATGCAACCACGCGTATTACTGTACTTTTACTACCGAGTAGTACAACAGTATTAACGGTAAAATTTCTGCCGTTATTTTTATAAAAAATATTTTTATCATTTTCTCAATCTGACAATAATTCTATTGTGGGGTCCACCAATAATTGTGCCGTCGTACGAATATTCCCTGTTAAAACGAATATTTTTCGACTAATCAAATATTATATAACAACTTGCATACTTTGCAAAATTTATAATTACTACCCACAACTATAACATTATTTCAAATTCACACCATAATATTCAAAAAAATATTTCGAGAAAATTAAATCTTTATTCGTAAAATTTGGGATTTTACAATTTTTCTATAAATAAGGTGCTTAGGTTAGAATTAAAAATCACTCCAAAAACTGAAGTTTTCTCTCTATATATCATCGAGCATATTTTTTTGAGTATTTTGATACTTTAAGTGTTGTTATTCGGTGCAAGTTCTTTTCAGTATTATATCTGATATTCTAGTATTATATCTGATATTCCAGCCAGAAGTACTATTCTTTGAGGTAAGAGATGTTTTTTTATTTTATAAATGATATTATTTCTTTCAATATCATTATGCCGGAATATTGGTAAGATTTTTCTTGTGAAATTCTTATCTTTTTGTGTCGGGGTTACTATTCACGTATACGACACTATTCACAAAAAAATTAAAATTTTCTTTTCTTGTCCAAGTTATTTATTATGGTTACTAGCCTTGATTGTATCTATGTTTTGATCTTCATTCTTAAATTTTTCTCCACAATGGTTTATTATGGAGTATTTTTGAACATTGATGAACTAAAGTACGAATCCTTCAACCTTGTCCTTTTATCTCACTGGATTCATTTTTTTAAAAATATTTTCATCATTCTCAGTCCTAAATGGTGATATAACTGAATATTTTTGGCTTGCAGTGCAAAGATGAACGATTACATGATGAATATCTTTGTCCTGTAGTGCAAAGATGGACATGTGTCGAGATGAACATGACCAACTGGGAATACGATTGATTACTTTGGTCGTATTGCAAATATGAGTATTTAATTCAAGATATATATTTATTGATGTCACATGGATAAAATATTGATGATGAACTTTAAAATCATAGAAGATAGTAGATTTTTTTCTCTACTTAACTCTTCTAATGAATTGTTATTTTCGCTGCGAATATTGATCTAAAACTTGTTGTCTATTATATTCTATCAGATTTTTCCCTATTGAGGACTAATGATAAGTTGTTCTATATTATCTTAGTCATAATATTCTTTACTGGGCTAGTTGAGCTCACCCTTTTCCTTTTTTTTTCCATTTTTCTTCTCAGGAGGCGAGAATGTAGTGAGTACTAGTCGGGATATAGAATGATGAGTCTAGAAAGTTGTTTAGCTGTCCTCACTATTTTTTTTGTAAATTAATGTATTAATAATTGTAATGAGGACTAATTTGAGTGTGGATATTGTCTAGAAGATAATATTTGTATTTAAACTCACAGTATATGTGTTGTCGTATTTTGCACGACAATTGTAATAATGAAGTTATAGTTATTTTATGTACCATGTATTTGGCGACTCAGAATGGGTGATGTATGCCTATTTTGGGGGCGTCACAGTTGGTATCAGAGCTTAGGGATATGGTCTCTGGCGGAGATTGGGGAATAGAACTAGGAGGGGATAGACGAGTAAATCCTTCGCTAGTATGTCCTACCTAAGTTTATTTGTTGGTTGGTCAGAATATATGGTTACTATGTGACATGTCAATTTCTTTAATTAACCCTTGTTTTGAGGCAGTATTTAAGAATGGCTGCTGAAAATATTAACGATGGAGTGAATGAGACCGTGGAGATACCTTTAATCACCAACGAGGAGAACGTGCAATAGGTCGGACAACACCACTGAGTAGACGATGAACGATGAGATGTTTAGAAGCTTTTTGCGGTTCATGCAAAACCAGACGAGAGAGACTCCTGTTCAAAATGCAGGTAGAAACAATGACAACTCACATATGGTCACTGTTAAGAAATTCAAGGAGTTGGGACTGCCAGAGTTTTTGGAAAAGCCAGATCCGATCATGGCATAAACATGCATGGGTTAAGCAAATTACCAAGATATTTGATGTCTTGGGATGAACGGAGGAACAGAAGGTTCCATTCGCCACTTTTATGTTTCGTGGTGAGACAGATTACTGGTGGGAATTTGTGAAGCGTACCCAGCCTGCCGCACTCAATATGTCTTGGGAAGCATTTCAAAAATTGTTCAATGACAAGTACTTTCCTGAAAGTATCCGTCATATGAAGGAGGTGGAGTTTATCAGACTGGAACAGAAAAACATGGCTGTGTTCTAGTACGAGGCTAAGTTCGCAGAGTTATCCAGGTTTGCACCACATTTGGTAGAGAATGAGGATCGTACGACGCGAATGTTTCTGAGAGGTTTAAAACCCAACATTCGTCAATACCTCATTTCTCATAAATTTTTTCTATATTCAGATGTTGTGAACAGGGCTCAATTGTTAGAGTGAGATAATGAGTCTGTTCAACTGGGGGACCACAACCAGGGTCGTACCGGTGGCAGCAATCAATAGAGCAACGACAACCAACGGGGAGGAAAGTATCTAGACAAAAGCGGTATCCACTCTAGTAGTAATTGTGGCCATGATAGTAGAAGAAGCGAGTCGGGGGGGGGTGATTTCAAAAAGAGAAGGTACAACAATGACAACGTGAAGACGTCATCACCAACTGTTTCTAAGGGAGGAGAATGACCACCGATCGTATGTTATAAATGCAGAAAAGAGGGACACATCAGCCCAAACTGCCCACAACAATTCAAGGTGTGTTATAACTGTGGAAAGGAAGGTCGTATAGCTCAGGATTGTTTTGTAGCGAAATAATGTCCAGCGGGGATGGTGACTCCAAAGGCTGTCCAGGAAAAGTCAAAGTCAGCGGTTCCTGGAATAGCGTTTGTCGTGATTGTCCAAAACGCGAGGAACCCAAACGAGGTGATCATAGGTAAGCTAATTATAAACTCTTGCGAAGTTTATACCTTATTAGATACCGGTTCTACCCATTCTTTTATCTCTCCTGCTTGTGCTCAACGTTTATACTTGACACCTGAGAAATTGGACTTTGATTAGGGGAAACTTTCATTACATCCACTGTTTATATATCTTGTTTGATTCAAGTTGGGACCATCACATTACCTATTGATCTCATTTCTTTTAAAATACTTGCATTTAATGTGATTTTAGGGATTGATTGGTTAACCACTCATCATGCTAAAATTTATTATTTTCGTAAGGTTATTAGTTTTCATATTCCTAACCAACCTGTTATACGAATTCAAACAACCAAACCACTAAAGTCATTCAATGTCATATCAAGCCATAAAGCCATTAGTTTATTAAAAAATGGATGTCAAGTTTTCTTAGCCCATGTCATGGAGTTAAACAAAAATACGTCAGATTTGAATGATATTTCTATTATTAATGAATTTCCTGACGTATTTCCTGAAGAACTTCCCAGTCTACCCCCAGAACGTGAAGTTAAATTCTTTATTGACCTTGAACCTGGTACAAAAACCATTTCTAAAACCCCATATTGAATGGCCCCTATTGAACTTCAGGAGTTAAAGGTCCAACTACAGGAGTTGTTGGACATCGGTTTTATTCGTCCTAGTACATCTCCTTGGGGTGCTCCTGTTTTATTCGTAAAGAAGAAAGACGGGAGAATGCGACTTTATATTGACTACTGAGAATTGAACCATATCACCATCAAGAATAGGTATCTGCTACCTCACATTGATGACCTATTTGACTAGTTGCAAGGAGCACAATTCTTTTCAAAGATTGATCTTCGTTCTGGATATCATCAGCTGAAGATTAAAACTGAGGATATTTCGAAGTCTACCTTCAAAACTTGGTACGGACATTATGAATTCTTAGTCATGTCTTTTGGATTGACTAATGCTCCTGCGACTTTCATGGATTTGATGAATCGTGTGTTCAAGGAATATTTGGATCAGTTCATTATTGTCTTTATTGATGATATCCTCATCTATTTCAAAAGCCGTGAAGATCATGAGTACCATTTGAAGCTGGTACTTTAAAGGCTTCATGAAAGCAAGCTATATGCTAAGCTGAGGAAATGTGAGTTTTGGCTTGAGGAAGTACCAAAGTCAGTGACCGAAGTACGTAGCTTTCTGGGCTTAGCTGATTATTATTGGAGATTCGTGGAAGAATTTTGTTGAATCGCTATTCTGTTAACTCAGCTGACTCAGAATGATACAAAATTTGTATGGAACGAGGAATGCAAGAAGAGTTTCTAAGAGCTCAAGAGGAGACTCATTTCGGCACCTGTTCTGATAATACCATCTGGTTCAGATGGATTTGTTATCTACAGCGATGCTTCAGGTAAAGGGTTAGGATGTGTTCTCATGCAACATGGAAAAGTTATAGCCTATGCCTCGCGATAACTCAAAGAATATGAGAGAAATTATCCTACTCATGATCTGGAGTTGGCAGTAGTCATTTTCACATTGAAAATTTGGAGACACTATCTATATGGGGAGAAAGTGAAGATATATTCAGATCATAAAAGCCTCAAATATTTCTTCACCCAAAATGTTCTTAACATATGACAATGACATTGGCTCGAGCTATTAAAAGATTACGACCATACCATTCAATATCATCTTAGAAAAGAGAACGTGGTAGCCAATGCATTGAGTAGAAGATCATATGTGGGAACGAGTGCGATGCTGTCAACATAAAGGCCCATTTTGTGTGATTTACAAAAGATGAAGATAGAGTTCAAGACTCCGGGGACCCATATGATGATGTCAAGTAAACGCATAGAACCAATTTTAATCGATAAAGTTAAAGTTGCTCAAGCCACAGACCCGGAGCTGATACGTATAAAGAAGAAAGTACAAGAAGGTGTTATCCCAGAAGCAAGAATCGTTGAAGAATGAATACTTCGAGTCAACTCCAGACTTTGTGTTCCTAACGACTCTGATTTGAAGTACAAGATCATGATGTAGGCACACAATACACCGTTTGTAATTCATCTTGGAAGTACGAAAATGTATCGTGATCTTTGACATACATTTTGGTGGAACAATATGAAGAGAGAGATCGTGAAGTTTATCTCGAGGTATTTAACTTGTCAACGTGTAAAGGCGGAGCATCAAGTGCTAAAAGGTCCATTGCAACCACTTGAGATTTTGAAATAGAAGTGGGAACACGTTACCATGGATTTCGTTACGGGTCTTCCTAAGGTTTCTCAAGGCATAGATGCGATTTGGGTTATTGTTGATAGATTAACCAAGTCTTCTCATTTCTTGCCAATATGGGAGACTTATTCCCTTGAACGTCTTGCTCGTATGTATGTGAATGAGATTATGAGGTTGCATGGCATGCCAGTGTCCATAGTTTCGGATCGTAACCCAAGATTCACTTCACGATTTTGTGTTAGCTTGCAGAAAGCTATGGGCACGGATTTATGATTCAGTTCGGCATACCATCCTTAGACGGACGGACAATTAGAGAGGACTATTCAAACTCTTAAAGATCTATTAAGACTCTGTGTCCTAGACTTCAAAGGGAGTTGGGATAAGTAGTTACCATTAGTAGAATTCTCCTACAACAACAGTTATCAGGCAAGTATAGGTGTGGCTCCATTCGAAGCATTGTATGGACGAAAGTGTCGCTCTCCAGTATATTGTGATGAGGTGGGTGAAGCAACATTGCTGGGACCAGAGTTGGTACGTATGACTACAAAAAAGATCCAAATGATCCGACAACGTATACAAACGGCACAGGATCGACGAAAGAGTTATGCAGATCTTCATCAAAAGGATGTGGAATTTAATATTCGGGATCATGTATTGTTACGTGTTGCTCCATGGAAGGGGGTTACAAGATTCAAGAAGAGAGGAAAGCTCAATCCACGATTTATTGGTCCATTTGAGATTCTTGACCGAGTAGGAAATGTGGCTTATAGACTCGTATTACCTCCAACTATGTCTCGTGTTCATAATGTTTTCCACATATCTGTGCTTCATAAATATGTGAAAAATCCAAACCACATTATTTAGTTAGAACCAGACGAGATAGCCGAAGATTTAACATACGAGGAGGTACTTGACAAGATCTTGGATAGGAAAGAGCATGTCCTACGCACAAATGTTATACCACAAGTCAAAGTTTTGTGGAGGAACCATGCTATTGAGAAAATGACCTGGGAGTTGGAAACAGAAATGAAAGTGAGGTATCCTCACGTTTTCGAAACACCAGGTACGTACGTCAATTTTGAGGACAAAATTTCATAAGGAGGGGAGGTTGTAAGACCCCAACTTTTATGAATAAAATAGAATTTTCTCTATTTATTATTTTAAAATAGTAAAGGTTGATTTGATTAATGTGGTTAGTTATGGGTAAAATACGTAAATATTTTAAATAAGCAAGTGGTTATAAAATATTTATTATTGTTGGGGAATATTCGTTTGGTCGTGGAATATTCTTGTTGTAGGGGAATATTCGTACAACGGCGCACCATAACGAAAAGCGATTGGATGAAAAAAATGACAAGTATAAGTTTTTATAAATAACGACGTAGTTGTTACTGTTAACACTGTTGGAATACCCGGTGGTTAAAACACAGTAATACGCGGTGTTGCACAGTAGCACATGGTATTGCACCAATTATTGATTCTTACTTAAGAAGTTACTACTCAATAATTGTTACAGTAATTACTGTTCAATACTTTATTTTATTGATTCAATAATTACTACGTTGATATTTATATTATTGTTGTTTCAATAATTGTCACTACACAGTATTGTCGACGTCGGGATTTTTAGATGTCCCTTTCCGTTACTTGTTCTTTGGTGTTCTTATTTTATGTGAGATTTGTTTGAAAAAACAAGTGAAAAAGGTCCGACATGTATAATGTCGACGATGGACTGTTAAGAGTCGCCAGTTGGTTTTTTAAATGGTTGTACCAACACAACCGAGAAAAGGTTTGCACATTGACCCAGTGATGTGACACTGCTATACGGGTCGGTGAAACCGAGATTCATTTAGGGTACGGGGACTTGGTTATGCGGGGGGAAGGTGTTAGGCACCCCCCGACATCCGTGTTACCACGGTGACCGCCTCTTTTCAAGAAACCATTATCTGAATGTGTGTGTGTGGGTCAATGTGCTGTTATTTGAAAGTGGTACGAGGCCTCATTCGCACCTATATACACAGGGTTTGAATTTATGTAAAAATTTAATTTTAAGCAGAATATGGCAGTGATGTTTTATAAAGAAGGTTTTTCAAACCCTGATGCTCAATAGTAATTGAGGCCTTTTGCACTCCCATTTTATTCCGTATTCGGCTTGATTGATTTTATTTGACGGCTGCGAGGCATCCGTACAAAAATAATGTACAAAATAATGCAGACTTTCTCGTGGGTATGGAAACCATCTGAGGAAAATCAGACACTGCAGAATAATTTACAAGCTGCTTACAGCTGAAAATGTCCATCACGGGAACCGAATCTAGATCCAATGGGATGAATCTGTGATCACATGATTCCTAGGCTCACATGATTCCTAGGCTCACATGATACCGCAGTTTGTATGAAAGCAGTAAGCAGGTATATATATAAAAGCTGTAAATATATATATATATATATATATATATATATATATATATATATATATATATATATATATATATATATATATATATATATAGACATGATCACCAACCACGAATCAGCTTCATGGGGGATCAGAAATGTAAATAAAGCTGCTAAAAGCTATCAGCCGCCACGGAGGAAACTCCAGGCGGGACGAAACATAGATAAAGCTGTACAAAGCGATCAACTTCCACGAAGGAAACTCCAGGCAGGTCGAAAATATATATATATATATATATATATATATATATATATATATATATACTTATATATAGATAAAAGCATTAAATGCACCGGATGTGAAATACAGGCTCATCGAACGGAGTTCGACTACAGTTCATATATATAAGTATATATATATATATATATATATATATATATATATATATATATATATATATATATAAAAGCGAGTAAACGCACCGGATGTAAAATCCAGGCTCACCGAACAAAGTTCGATAGTAGTTCATATATATATATATATATATATATATATATATATATATATATATATATATATATATATAAGAAAGCGAATAAACGCTCCAGACCGAAGTCTAGGCTCAATCGAGGCATAACTCGATAATGTTAGTCAATATATATATAAATATAAATATATATATATATATATATATATATATATATATATACAGACTGGAATGAAACCACGGACTGAAGTCCGGGCAAAAGCAAGCAACACGACTCTCAACTCTTTCTCTATATATGTGTGTTTGAGTATTGCATGGTCATCATGCATGCCTGTACTATTTTTTTTTCTTTCTGATAATTATTCTATGCATGTGATCACAAATAATTCAATTATTCTGAAAAAATCAACAAACATGCAAACAAACATGGTTAATTTCATATGCGACAAATACCGTAAGCTTATCCCTTTGAATACAAGTTAGATTACTTTTTCGTTCAAAAGAGCTAATATGCTTAAACCCTTGTGAAAGTTGTTATTCATGTTAAACTTAGTATTGACCTTGAATATTGTGAAAGAGTCGATGCCATTTGTTTTGGCTAGACTATATGCATGTTTATAAAAGCTGTCCAAACCAATTGATTGGTGCGGAAAATCTTGAAAACTGAGTTGGACAACCCTTTTGGTAAGGGGAATGTATGTTGTTGGAAACCCCAACACATAAATAAATATTATTGTGGTGTTATGCATAACGTGAAGTATTGTAGATTGATCATCTATAGTACTTGATATTTCTGGTTATCAATTTATTATTGGTAACTCTAGTGGAAGTTCAATGGTCCTTAGGGACTGCTCAGTATAAATTGCTTATCCAGTTGGATACTTTGTTAGTCGTTGAATTCATATATATCTGTTGATTTATATTGAATTATCTTATCCCTTATTCATGATGTTATTCTGATACTTTAAACTATCCTAGAAATAACCCTTCGATATTTCAAACCTTGTGATAATATATCCTACACCCTTGTTGTATATTACTTGCTGGGCAATTTGTGCTCATCCTTGCTTATTTAAAACCTTTCAATTAAGGAGGAACATGGAGATGTCTCTGGAACAGACAAGGGCAAGGTTACCGACTAGCTTGTCCTTTTTATGTTTAAAGTCTATTATGATGTATTAAGACTATTTCAGACTATGTTTAAGCTTAAGTATGATCATGTAATAAGTCTTTATTAGATATTATTATGTAATCTATTATGCACTGTAGGTTGCGAGACTTGGGGGAATAATTATAATAAATCATTGTATATTATTCTAAAGTAGATTTTCCGTTGTGTATGCGTTATTTTAGTTATTATGATTTTGCCATGAGAACGTGATGAACCGAATTCGAGTGACCAAGTAAAGGTCCGAATTTGGGGGCGTCACAAGGATTATGTTTGGGTACATGATTAGCACCTCATGGTATTACCAACTTTCTTGAGAAAAAGATATTATAGAGTTAGACTTGGGTTTTTCTTGCATAGTCTATTTCCCTCCACGAAAATTTATCGAACGTTACCCGTGCGAGACAAGATTCTTCGGGCTCTTTATTTAGTTCCATACATTTGATTGAATCGGTCAAATCATTACCTGATACTGGGAAAAAGGTACAAGAATTGAAGGAAAGGTATGAAGGGAAAATTTTGATGTTGGGTATTGATGATATGGATATGTTCAAGGGTATTAGTTTGAAGTTTTTAGCTATGGACAAACTTTTGGAAGAGCACTCTGAATTAAGGGTATTCTGGTTATGAGCATATTGTTTTTGTCAATGGTTCTGATTCAACTCAAGACAAGGTTGCTTACTATGCCATTTTTGAGTGTGTTGTGGTGAATGTTGTGAGGGATGGGATGAATTTGGTCCCCTACAAGTACACCGTGTCGAGGCAGGGTAGCCCAGAATTAGATAAGGCCTTGGGACTTGATGGACTTGAATTTTCGAGGAAGAGTGTGATTATTATCTCAGAATTCATTGGCTGATCTCCATCCCTCAGTGGTGCAATTCGAGTTAATCCCTGAAATATCGATAGTGTCTCTAAGGCAATGACTTTGGCTGTTACAATGCCAGAGTCTGAGAAACAACTGCTCCATGAGAAGCATTACAAGTATGTTAGTTCTCATGATGTTGCTAACTGGGCTAGGAGTTTCGATCAAGATCTTGAGAGAGCTTGTAGAGAGCATTACATCAAGAGGTGTTGGGGGATTGAGTTTGGTTTGGGTTTCAGAGTTGTTGTTTTGGGTCCTAATTTCATGAAACTGTCCGTGGGACACATTGTTTCAGCTTATAATAAGACTAATAACCGTCTTATTCATTTGGATTATGATGGTACAGTGATGCCACAGGGTTCAATGGACAAAACTCCAAGCAGTGATATTATCTCGATACTAAATGGTTTATGTAGTGATTCACAAAATGTGGTGTTTATTGTGAGTGGCAGAGGAAAGGAATCTTTAAGCAAGTGGTTTTCTCCCTGTGGGAAGCTTGATCTATCTGCAGAACATGGTTACATTTGTAAAGCCCCCAAATCAAGGTACTTGAAACCCGAACTCGGTGATTTACGATACCATTTTTATGAGCGGAATAATACTAATAATAATAACAATAATATAGATACCTACTTAATTTACATATTTATCAAAGTCTAAATCCCAAGTACGCAACCTTTAATACATTCCTCACAATATGCGATAGGTAATATATCTCATACTTGTCTTAATAAAGATAACTATTACATAAAATGGCATTGAATTCATTCTGCAACCTTTCCTTTCCCTTTATTATTAGCCGAGCCTTCTATTTGTTCACACTTAGCTGAAAATATTTAAATTAAGCAAGCATGAGCATTTGAGTGCCCAGCAAGTAATAGCAATTATATATATATATATATATATATATATATATATATATATATATATATAAGTTGAAAGAATTTAAATATTTTCTTTACACTATCTTTCTACAACAAATCAATAGTTGTGAAGTAATCTGAACCAATAATATTAACATAACAACCCTCTTTCAAATTTTAAAACTACGTACTGACTATATATAGGGTTAAGGGGACATACTATGAACATTATTATCATTTTCGAATATGTTTAGCAGAACTTCATCCGCAAACCGTTATAACTTACGAGCACGGAGGGTGATCAGCCCGTTGTACCCTGTACTGATCAACACTATATTACAAGAACGATATTATCGTTCACTCTGGCTGCCTTGGGCACATAAAATTTTTCCCATGAATGGGATGTTCATATTTGTCAAGGTTCCAAACCAAAGCAATTTAGTTGGATAATAGGTAGGTTTTATCTTATTCAACAATAATCTATAATTTAACATATATATATATATATATATATATATATATATATATATATATATATATATATATACGGGTAATTAACAAAGGTGTATCAACATGTGATTAAATGCAATGATTATCCAAGTAGGAACACTTGTATAAAGATTTATAGAATTTAACGAACATAATATATATTTGAATTACCATATACTAACATGTTGATAATTAATGAGCGTATATAATATAGGGTTAATAATCTGTATAGTAATAATATAATTCTGAAATATTCTTACTCATGTCCATTACATAAAGAAAATGCAAAGGTAGGATACTTGCCTGATGCGCTGCTTACAAAATGCAACTTAGTTCTATCTCTTACAACACGACCTATCATTAATCAGATCATTCGTTCGATTAGAACAACATACTATAACATATAGTACTACATTTCGCAGTCAGCACATAACCTAATTACATTATCACACATGTTCAACAGTCATTGCATCACAAATAAACATTAATACAGTCAAAATATCTAAGTCCAGATCAATTTCTGAAACATGTCGGTGTACCGATAGCTTTATCGTGTAATTATCGAGTCTAAGACTCTATTCCAACGTTCAATATCCGTAAGTATCAGTCATATTATTTTAAATGACTTGATAAACATTTATTAATTTATCATGAATTTTCAAGCACCGAAATCATTATTAAATGATTCAATATCAAATAATTCTATTAACATTTAATTATTATAAAACTATTAATGAAACCATTGCCAAAATATTAAAGTTATTTATAATAACTAAGAATATTTTTAAAATATTTATATTACCCTTAAATGATTTTTAAAATATTTAAAAATCATTTTTAAATAATTACCATTAATATTAATGTACTATTTCTTAAAATGTTAAAAGTCATTAAGTATAACTTAAAATATTTAATTCACATAATATTATTAATCTTGATAATATTTAATTCCCCTCTTAGTATTACTAGTTTACTAATAACACTTTTATTTGCTTACTAATATTATTAACATCTTAATAATATTTTAATACTTTAATAATATTATTAATCCTCTTAATAATTTTTAATCATGCATTAATATTATTACTTTAATAATATCTTACTTATGCTTTAGTATCATTCATCAATTAATAATACTTTTAGTCATTTACCAATCGTATTAATATTTTATTTATTTACTAATATTATTAATCATTTAATAATATTTTATTCCTTTACTAATGTTATTACATTAATAACATTTTATTTAATTTCGAATATTATTATTTACTTAATAATATTTTAATCATTTAATAATACTTTAATTTAATATTATTAATCTTTTAATAATATTTTAATCTAAGATTAATATTTTAATATAATATTAATAATCATTTAATAATACTTTAACCATTTATTAATATTTTAAATCAAATATGATTAACTATTTAATAATATTTTAATGAAATTTTAATCTTAATATTTTTATTTACTTAACAATATCATATTCTAATATTATTAATATCATAATAACATTTTAATGATCAATAAACAATTTACTCTAATTGCTCACCCTTTATTAAACCTCTTATTTAATATCCATAAAAGGTCATAAATAATATTTCTCATTATAAATTACCAAAATGTTCTAAAATAGTCATAACATTATATATTAGGAGTATTCAAGCATTAAAATCACATTTTTCTTATTTAAAACATCATTTAACTATTTATTTCCTTTTATTCATAACTTAATCATTTTTAGGAAAAATAGCAAACTGATTCCAAAAATTCTCATTTTCTGGATTTGGACAGTATATGAACCAACCATGATTCCCAAATTTTTCTGGAATTTTAGAAAATGATTTACTATTTTTAAAGTGCCCAAAACACTCAGATCTTGCTTCATTTTTCATAAATTGAGTTTTGCTCAGAAAAATCTGAAATTGTCAGGGTATACTCTCATAAATATATGAACCTACTGTAAAAATTTAGGAATTTTCCAGTGTATACACAGTGAGATATTCGAATGTAAATATTTCGGAGTCCTTTACGAAAATAGCCATTACGCACAACCTATAAATCGAAACGCGTTCGTTCTTTTTCCTACACGTAGATAACTTCTTAAGGTACCTCTGTGATTTTTCCCAGATTTTTAAAAGACTTACAACTGACCGAACTAGCCTCAAGAAAAATGGGAACAGTAGTTATTTTAGGGTTTCAAAACCTCAATACACTATGTGGACTGTTTTGGGGAAAACAGTCCCCATGGCTTCAATACTTGCTAGATTTGTGTTCTACCACTTGGGTTTACTAGATAACTCATGTATCTAGCACCCTCTTCGACGGATCACAAATCCAAGTTGTAAAACTTGAGTTACACAAGATTTAGTGGAAGAAAAACAAGGGTTTCACCCCTTGGAGAACATATGCTCATTTTCTTCCTCTAAACCTTTGATCTAACACTCAAGATACTTAGTTCCATACATGATAATATGTAGAATTAGGGTATCTTGAGTATTAGTTCATAACCCAACAAAACTTTCTATAACACAAAATAGAAGAAGAATAAGAAAAGAATGGATGAGAACCTCACCTAGTTTTATTTGCTATCCTTCTTGATCTTCCAAAGTAGTATATAATCTTAGGGTGCATAAACAAACTAGCACACCTCTCTCTCTCTCTCTCTCACAAAATCGAAACTCTCTCTCTCTCTCTTTTCTCTTTGCAACTTGCTAGCTTGGGAGAAAAAGATAGAAGAAGAAGAATGAGAGAAAATGAAAGTCTAGCAAATGAATGTGTGATATAACTATTATCTCCCATATTTTTATTATCCCATGGATAAAAGACTACACCTTATCTCTTCAATTAGCCTAATCATGTGATTAATGGTGCTTAATAGATTTGCAACCAATGGGAGCTTGACAAACATGTACTTGTGTGTAAGACTTACTATTTATAGAACTTGATTAGCATAATTTGTTGCCTTAAAAGGCCCAATTGTGGCCGGTCCCCCCTTGCCCATTATATCCTCCATTTAGCTTTTATTTTAATGCACAAATTTGATTAATCAAAAGTCTAAAATACCCTTAATCAAGTGGGCTAAGTTTTGGCTTGCATTTTATTTCCTTTGGGCTCCCTCCTTAATTGTTTTGGGCTATGTAATAAACATAGTCTAGCAATTTTAATATATGATACCCAAATTGTTTATTTAGGGTTTCCATTTTCAATCTTATGAAATTTAATTACTTACACATGTGACTTTAGCTCATAACCTAATTAGGTTTACTAGAAATAGGTTTAAAATTATTAGTCACTTGAAATAACAAGATTATCCACTTAAGTTAGTATACATATTAAATACTAACATTTCCTTATTACCATAACCCTTGGGTTATTTAATTGTCTCACCTAATATATAATTAGGTTACGAAGCTTTCATTTAGGGTTTAAAATAAAATAAAATTAATTTCTAAAATTTGTAATTAGGGTTTCCTAATTAAGTTAGGTTACCTAACCACCTAGGTCTTGCACAATAGGATTCAACATTTACTAATTATTAATAAGCGTTCAAATTTAGCAATTAAGGTGCCGAATTTATCAATTAGGGTTTATAATTAATTAGGGTTTCACACAGTAATACAAGGGTTTGTCACATAACACCATAATTGACCAACCCTTATCGGTCCACATATAAAGTACATATTTATAGCACTGAAAAATCAACATATAATTAATATTATATTATTATTCTCATATCTTGATCAAAATCAAAAAAATTAGGGTTTGGATTCCATATCTGATTTATATGCCATATTTAACATTATTAATTAAGTTAAAAATAATTAACTTAATAATATGAACAAAATTCATATAATGAAATAATTATTATAATAATTCTAAAAATTATTTCATATATTATATAAATAACATATAATTATACTTTCATGGAAAATAATCAATAAAAACATTTCTACTATAAAATTAATTATTATAATAATATAGTTTATAACAATCAAAAATTCTAAAATAAAATTATTTAAAATCATTCATGTAATAAATATATCACATAAATACGTACATACATTATCTTGACACATATTCCCCATATTTATTTTAATAAATACAAAAAAAAATTATACGCAAAATTTCTAATTTATTTGTATAAAAAATATCGGGTTGTTACATTCACCCTCCCTTATAAAGATTTCGTTCCCAGAATCACTGTTTTAACCTACACATACTAGTGTACGTAGCATATACAATCATTGTAAGTAGATCCTGATCATAAATGATCGTACTGATCTTTAACCTATTCACGTAAAGCTTGTCTATCTGATTAAACGGAAATTTGATTTCTAAAAGAACTCAAATTCCTTCTTCAAAATTTCTTTACAAAATAATTTCTTATATATATGAAAATCACGCATAAGAAAATAAAAGTTATACGAATAATACCTGGAATTGTACCACTAGCTGCTATGGTATCCTGGACCATCATGTTGAAAACCCTCGCAGTTGATTTTGTTGGCTTACTCGATGACGTAGGTCCCGTGATTACTAGAGTTCCGCTGCTCTTTCCAGCATTCACACTTCCTGCCTCCATCCTCCTCTTCGGACAATCCTTCACCTTGTGCTCAGTCGATCCACACAGAAAACACCCACTGTTCATCCTAGGATTGGGGCAGTTGGGAGAGATATGACCCTCCTGCCCGCACTTGTAGCACACGAACTTACCTTTCAAACATTCTCCAGAGTGTTTCTTTCCACAGTTTCCACACTGCACAGCTTGCTTCTTAACTCCTTCCTGTTTTACCTGTACACTTCCAAAATTGGTTCCTTTCCTTTTGCTACTACCACCGCTACTCCCACTATTAACTTCCACCTTCCCAGTTCCTTCGACCTTACTCTTGTTCTTTCTCTCCATATTGTAGAGGCTCATGGCCTCACTCCCCTCCTCAGCAATAATAGCCTTCTCCATGAGTGCTGCAAATGTAGGGATCTACAACACCGCCACCTTGTTGTAGAGCCAGGATTTTAATCCTAGCTCAAACCTTCTAGCTTTCCTAGCCTCCGTATCAACTTGATGTAGAGCAAACCTAGCCAACTCATTAAATTTTGTGGCGTATTTTGACACCGTCATATTCTCCTACTTCAACTCTAAAAATTTTACCTCCATCCTAGCCTGCATACTGGACGAAAAATAGTTCTCGAAGAACAGTGTCTTAAACCTATCCCAAGTAACAACACCCTCTCCTGCCCTCTCCTGATTCGCTTGCTACCAAAAATTTGCCTCACCCTTCATCATATAGGTGGCAAAAGCTGTCTTTTACCCCTCCGTTATCCTAGCTATCACAAATGTTTCTACGGGGTCAGTTGATCTTCTAAATCCTGGCGATCCGATTGTCTTGAAGTCTTTGACGTTTGCTGATTAATTATTTGGCTGATTTCCCACGGTTGGTGTTCCATTCTGCATAGCTTGATCGTCCATATTCGCAAAATTCTGTATCGGTCTGGTTGTCCTCCAGCTTTGTTGACAGGTTCTTCTGCCCTTTGGTTTCGTTTTCGTCTTGGCGGTATTATCATAACTTATTCCTTATTAACTTACATTCTAAGCCTTATCGTATACGTTTAACATATCACACAAAATTTTCTATTCAAACAGTCATGTACTCAAAATATTAGATTTTGAAAACTTTGGTTTACCGTACTAACCAATATTCAGATAAATAATTACTATCTTCATACCACCTTATTTCGTTAATCCAATATAGATCCATATTCATAGCACTTTACATACCATAGCACATAATGCTTTAAGCATTCGCTATCCCTTTGTGACTTAAAAGTCGGGATTCATTACCATAACTTATACAAAATATTACATTACACCTACATACTCATCATATACACAACATAGAATCAGACATTTTCAAGTAATTCTAATACTACTTATTTCTTACGCCTTCATTAAGGATTAATTGCTTAGTAATCTATATATCCTCATTATTCTCGATAATCCATTCACACCTAACTATACCTAGTTCGTCAAACTTACAACACATTATGAGTTTAAGAACTCACCATAAACATATGAGTTTAAGAACTCGACATTGACCACATATTCTTTAACTATACTCTACATATTTGTTATACTATCATTTCTTGGTCTGACACTATACTTTTCAAAATAACCACCTCATTGAGGTAGCTTTCAATGTGAGCCTTTATTTCAGCTATTGGCTTTGATATTGGCTCGATCATGGAGATCTGCTCTTTCCTTACGACCTGAGGGTATCCTAATCCTTATCCCACATAACATCTACACACAAACTATCTTGGTCAACAAAGAATATACACACACATCAAATAATAGTTTTATATAAGTTAGTTTTTATTTTGTTTGACGATGAATTTAGTCAATTCATTTCTTTATAAACTCTATATGAGTTATTTATATTTTCATATACCACGGTTTTAATACAGTCTGACTAAACATCTAGCATACTTCCATAAACGCTTAAGGCATAAGCTTCCCACCACCAACTATCCTCTAATGGACAAAAAGTGAGGATTCACTACCATCTACCCCTCTATCAAAATAAAAGTTGGGGTCTAACTGCCATCCTATGCATAAAGCAAGGCATAAGGATTTACAACAGCTAAACAGTCCCTATTTGAAACAAAAAGTGGGACTATATCGGACATGAATACAAATCAACGCCTGCTCTCACTGCTGGAGGGCAGCTCCATCCACTCAGCGTCGAACTGCATAAAGGCGATGTCTAAAGCTTGCTCCAAAGTATATATCCTCGCATCTTTAGCTTCTATCTCAACTCTCAACTGTCCTAGCTGTAGCTCTTTCTGCTCCAACCTCCCTCGTAACTTGGCTAACTCAGCCTGTGCCTGGTAAACAACGTCCTTGTACTGCTGCTCTGAAATCTGGAGGGTGTAGTTCTGCGCCTCCACTCGCTCAGCCCTAACCTTTAGCTCATCGTTCCTGGCCAATAAATCTCCTATCATCGCATGCTCCATGGACTCCTCACTAGAGTCCCTCGACTCTTGGTTCATTGAATAACTATCTTGACTCTCGTCAGCCATCTTATGACCACAATAAACAATCAAAACAACATCAGTACCACAATAAAATATATTCATTGATAAAATGAAATGCTATTTTATTCAGTACAACTAAAACTTGATGGATCTCCTCAACTCATCACCTAGCTAACATACTCTATAAATTTTTTTTACTAAGGTTTATACCTAGGTTTCGCATTCCTAATGTTTATAACCTACAGCTTTGATACCAACTTGTAAAGCCCCCAAATCAAGGTACTTGAAATCCGAACTCGGTGCTTTACGATACCATTTCTATGAGCGGAATAATACTAATAATAATAACAATAATATAGATACCAACTTAATTTACATATTTATCAAAGTCTAAATCCCAAGTACGCAACCTTTAATACATTCCTCACAATACGCGATAGGTAATATATCTCATTCTTATCTTAATAAAGATAACTATTACATAAAATGGCATTGAATTCATTCTGCAACCTTTCCTTTCCCTTTATTCTTAGCCGAGCCTTCTATTTGTTCACACTTAGCTGAAAACATTTAAATTAAGCAAGGATGAGCATTTGAGTGCCCAGCAAGTAATAGCAATTATATATATATATATATATATATATATATATATATATATATATATATATATATATATATATAAGCTATAAGCTGAAAGAATTTAAATGTTTTCTTTATACTATCCTTCTACAATAAATCAATAGTTGTGAAGTAATCTGATCCAATAATATTAACATAACAACCCTCTTTCAAATTTTAAAACTACGTACTGACTATATATAGGGTTAAGGGTACTATGAACATTATTCTCATTTTCGAATAGGTTTAGCAGAACTTCATCCGCAAACCGTCATAACTTACGGGCACGGAGGGTGATAAGCCCGTTGTACCCTATATTGATCAACACTACATTACAAGAACGATATTATCGTTCACTCTGGCTGCCTTGGGCACATAAAATTTTTCCCATGAATGGGATGTTCATACTTGTTAAGGTTCCAATCCAAAGAAATTTAGTTGGATAATAGGTAGGTTTTATCTTATTCAACTATATTCTATAATTCAACATATATATATATATATATATATATATATATATATATATATATTGTGACGCCCCCAAAATTAGGTATACATCACCCATCTTGGGTCGTCAGATACATAGTACAAAATACAAATACAACTTACTAATACAACTGTCGTGTACAATACGACAAAACATAAACTATGAGTTTGAATACAAATATTATTTTCTAGAGAGTATTCATACTCAAAAGGAGTCCTCATTACATTTATTAACACACCATTACATAGAATAGTGAGGACTACTAACTAATACTATCATTCGGACCATTACTCCGTTCCCCGACTTGCCCCAGCTACGTTCTCATTTCCTGAAGAGAACAGTGAAAGAAAGGGTGAGCTCAACTAGCCCAGTAAGAAATATTATGACTAAGATAATGCAGAATAAATTATCATTAGCCTTCAACAATGTTAAACTGATAAAATATAATAGACATCAAGTTTAACTGCAGCGGAACAAGCAATCAATTAAAAGAGTCAAGTAGAAAATAAACTCTACTATCTTTTATGATTTAAAAGGTTTTTCAACACTGTGATCGCTGAGACTCAGCTTAATAAAATAATTCACATCATCGAATTACCCCTGCACTACGGCCAAGGATATTCGTATATTTATTAATGGTCATGATCATGCCAACAACTGTCCATCAACGCACTACGGGCCAATGAGGACTTTTACCACATCATTTGTAACATTACGGTCATGATTATACCGAATAATCCCTGGTCATAATCATACCAAGTCCATCTATGCACTACAGGCCACAGATGACTTTCAACATTTTATAAACATGAGGATGATGACAATGATATAAGAATTCAATAAAACAAGTTCAAGAATTAATTTATCCAAGAATTAACAACGTCCAAATTGTCAACATGATACTGCTTTGTGGAGTAAAATTTAAGAATGCTTAGAAGAATATTTTCATGAAAAGATACTGGATGAAACACAATTATCAAGGATATTCTACAAATTTCATGGAGTGTAGAAGTCAAAACTTAACCAACTGAGTATAATAAAGAATGGAATAACAAAAGAAATCACCCGGCATGCGATAGACCGCACAGACAGGTTATTCCAACAGAATAATAAATAATGGAACCAGGTCCGGCGTAAACGCACAGACAGGATATTCCGACGGAATAATAAATAATTGAACCAGGTCCGGTGTAAAATACACAGACAGGATGTTCCAACAGAATAATAACAAAAACGGAACCAGGTTCGGTGTAAAACACACAGACAGGATGTTCCAACAGAATAATAATAAAAACGGAACCAGGTCCGGTATAAAACACACAGACAGGATGTTCCAACAGAATAATAGAAGAATATCACCAAGTATAGGGTAGACCGCGTATACTGATTATTCCAACAGAATAATAAAGAATGGAATAACAGAAGTTCTCTTCATGAATATAAAAGAAATAATATTTCCTACCTTAAAAGAACTGGTTATTGGAAAAGTGAAGTAGCAGAATACTTTTATTCTCTCTCTCTTATTCTCTCTATACTTTCTCTCTCTATAGCTTGAATGAATTCGTGAAAAATAATGAAGCCCTAGGCCTCTATTTATAGAAAAACTGAGGGTGGCTCTTGGTCTTAACGAAGGGTCAAATGACTCTTGGTAATATTGAAGGGACAACTACTATTGACGAAAGTAATTACTATTGACCAAGGTAAATACTATTGACGAAGGTAATTACTATTGACGAAGAGACTCTTAGATGATGACATATAGGCCCCCCATAAAAAATAACCAAACTTACCACAACGTCTCAATTATTGATTTAATAATATAACATATTATACAGATGATACTATGACAATAATTTAAGAGATATGATGCAGCAATTACTGTAGCAATAATTGAGTATAGCTGAGTGACTTCTTACGTAAGCATCAATAATCAATACCGTGTGCTACTATGCAACCACGCGTATTACTGTACTTTTACTACCGGGTAGTTCAACAATTTTAACGGTTTTAGCGGTAACACCTCAGCCGTTATTTTATAGAAAGATAATTTTTATCGTTTTCTAACTACGACAATACTTCTGTTGTGGGGTCCACCAATGATTGTGCCGTCGTACAAATATTCCCCGACAAACAGAATATTCTCCGACCAAACGAATATTTTATAACAACTTGCTTACTTTGCAAAATTTATAAATATTACCCACAACTATAAAATTATATCAAATTAACCCCATAATATTCAAAAATGATATTTATAGAAAATTCATCTTTATTTATAAAAGTTGGGGTCTTACATATATATATATATATATATATATATATATATATATATATATATATATATATATATATATATATATATATATATACGGGTAATTAACAAAGGTGTATCAACATATGATTAAATGCAATGATTATCCAAGTAGGGACACTTGTATACCCATTTATAGAATTTAACGAACATAATATATATTTGAATTACCATATACTAACATGTTGATAATCAATGAGCGTATAATATAGGGTTAATAATCTGTACAGTAATAATATACTTCTGAAACATTCTTAGTCATGTCCATTGCATAAAAAAAATGCAAAGGTAGGATACTTGCCTGATGCGTTGCTTACAAAATGCAACTTAGTTCTATCTCTTATATCATAACCTATCATTAATCAGATCATTCGTTCGATTAGAACAACATACTATAACATATAGTACTGCATTTCACAGTCAGCACATAACCTAATCACATTATCACACATGTTCAACAGTCATTGCATCATAAACAAACATTAATACAGTCAAAATATCTAAGTCCAGATCAATTTCTGTAATATGTTGGTGTACCGATAGCTTTATCGGGTAATTATCGAGTCTAAGACTCTATTCCAACGTTCAATATCCGTAAGTATCAGTCATATTATTTTAAATGACTTGATAAACATTTATTAATTTATCATGAATTTTCAAGCACCGAAATCATTATTAAATGATTCAATAGCAAATAATTTTATTAACATTTAATTATTATTAAACTATTAATGAAACCATTGCCAAAATATTAAAGTTATTTATAATAACTCATAATATTTTTAAAATATTTATATTACCCTTAAATGATTTTTAAAACATTTAAAAATCATTTTTAAATAATTACCATTAATATTAATGTACTATTTCTTAAAATGTTAAAAGTCATTAAGTATAACTTAAAATATTTAATTCACTTAATATTATTAATCTTGATAATATTTAATTTCCCTCTTAGTATTACTAGTTTACTAATAACACTTTTATTCGCTTACTAATATTATTAACATCTTAATAATAGTTTAATACTTTAATAATATTATTAATCCTCTTAATAATTTTTAATCATGCATAAATATTATTACTTTAATAATATCTTACTTATGCTTTAGTATCATTCATCAATTAATAATACTTTTAGTCATTTACCAATCGTATTAATATTTTATTTATTTACTAATATTATTAATCATTTAATAATATTTTATTCCTTTACTAATGTTATTACATTAATAACATTTTATTTAATCTTGAATATTATTATTTACTTAATAATATTTTAATCATTTAATAATACTTTAATTTAATATTATTAATTTTTTAATAATATTTTAATCTAATATTATTTATTATTTAATAATACTTTAATCATTTATTAATATTTTAAATCAAATATGATTAACTATTTAATAATATTTTAATAAAATTTTAATCTTAATATTTTTATTTACTTAACAATATCATATTCTAATATTATTAATATCATAATAACATTTTAATGATCAATAAACAATTTATTCTAATTGTTCACCCTTTATTAAACTAATTATTTAATATCCATAAAAGGTCATAAATAATATTTCTCATTTTAAATTACCAAAATGTTCTAAAATAGTCATAACATTATATATTAGAAGTATTCAAGCATTAAAATCACATTTTTCTTATTTAAAACATCATTTAACTATTTATTTCCTTTTATTCATAACTTAATCATTTTTAGGAAAAATAGCAAACTGATTCCAAAAATTCTCATTTTCTGGATTTGGACAGTATATGAACCAACCATGATTCTCAAATTTTTTTGGAATTTTAAAAAATTATTTACTATTTTTAAAGTGCCCAAAACACTCAGATCTTGCTTTATTTTTCATAAATTGAGTTTTGCTCAGAAAAATCTGAAATTGTCAGGGTATACTCTCATAACATATATGAACCTACTGTAAAAATTTCGGAATTTTCCAGTGTATACACAGTGAGATATTCGAATGTTAATATTTCGGAGTCCTTTACGGAAATAGCCATTACGCACAACCTATAAATCGGAACGCGTCCGTTCCCAGATTTTTAAAAGACTTACAACTAACCGAACTAGCCTCAAGAAAAATGGGAACAGTAGATATTTTAGGGTTTCAAAACCTCAATACACTATGTGGACTGTTTTGGGGAAAAAATCCCCATAGCTTCAATACTTGCTAGATTTGTGTTCTATCACTTGGGTTTACTAGATAACTCATGTATCTAGCACCCCCCTTCGACGGATCACAAATCCAAATTGTAAAACTTGAGTTACACAAGATTTAGTGGAAGAAAAACAAGGGTTTCACCCCTTGGAGAACATATGCTCATTTTCTTCCTCTAAACCTTTGATCTAACACTCAAGATACTTAGTTCCATACATGATGATATGTAGAACTAGGGTATCTGAGTATTAGTTTGTAACCCAACAAAACTTGCTATAACACAAAATAGAAGAAGAATAAGAAAAGAATGGATGAGAACCTCACCTAGTTTTATTTGTTATCCTTCTTGATCTTCCAAAGTAGTATATAATCTTAGGCTGCATAAATAAACTAGAACACCTCTCTCTCTCTCACAAAATCGAAACTCTCTCTCTCTCTTTTCTCTTTGCAACTTGCTAGCTTGGGAGAAAAAGATAGAAGAAGAAGAATGAGAGAAAATGAAAGTCTAGCAAATGAATGTGTGATATAACTATTATCTCCCATATTTTTATTATCCCATGGATAAAAGACTACACCTTATCTCTTCAATTAACCTAATCATGTGATTAAGAGTGCTTAATAGATTTGCAACCAATGGGAGCTTGACAAACATGTACTTGTGTGTAAGACTTACTATTTAAGGAACTTGATTAGCATAATTTGTTGTCTTAAAAGGCCTAATTGTGGCCGGTCCCCCCTTGCCCATTATATCCTCCATTTAGCTTTTATTTTAATGCATAAATTTGATTAATCAAAAGTCTAAAATACCCTTAATCAAGTGGGCTAAGTTTGGGCTTGCATTTTATTTCCTTTGGGCGCCCTCCTTAATTGTTTTGGGCTATGTAATAAACATAGTCTAGCAATTTTAATATATTATACCCAAATTGTTTATTTAGGGTTTCCATTTTCAATCTTATGAAATTTAATTACTTACGCATGTGACTTTAGCTCATAACCTAATTAGGTTTACTAGAAATAGGTTTAAAATTATTAGTCACTTGAAATAATAAGATTATCCACTTAAGTTAGTATACATATTAAATACTAATATTTCCTTATTACCATAACCCTTGGGTTATTTAATTGTCTCACCTAATATATAATTAGGTTACGAAGCTTTCATTTAGGGTTTAAAATAAAATAAAATTAATTTCTAAAATTTGTAATTAGGGTTTCCTAATTAAGTTAGGTTACCTAACCACCTAGGTCTTGCACAATAGGATTCAACATTTACTAATTATTAATAAGCGTTCAAATTTAGCAATTAAGGTGCCGAATTTATCAATTAGGGTTTATAATTAATTAGGGTTTCACACAGTAATATAAGGGTTTGTCACATAACACCATAATTGACCAACCCTTATCGGTCCACATATAAAGTACATATTTATAGCACTGAAAAATCAACATATAATTAATATTATATTATTATTCTTATGCCTTGATCAAAATCAAAAAATTAGGATTTGGATTCCATATTTGATTTATCTGCCATACTTAACATTATTAATTAAGTTAAAAATAATTAACTTAATAATATGAACAAAATTCATATCATAAAATAATTATTATAATAATTCTAAAAATCATTTCATATATTATATAAATAACATATAATTATACTTTCATGGAAAATAATCAATAAAAACATTTCTACTATAAAATAATTATTATAATAATATAGTTTATAACAATCAATAATTCTAAAATAAAATTATTTAAAATCATTCATGTAATAAATATATCACATAAATACATACATACATTATCTTGACACATATTCCCCATATTTATTTTAATAAATACAAAAAAAAAATTTATACGCAAAATTTATAATTTATTTGTATAGAAAATATCGGGTTGTTACATTCACCCTCCCTTATAAAGATTCCGTTCCCGGAATCACTGTTTTAACCTACACATACCAGTGTACGTAGCATATATAATCATTGCAAGTAGATCCTGATCATAAATGATCGTACTGATCTTTAACCTATTCACGTAAAGCTTGTCTATCTGATTAAACAGAAATTTGATTTCTAAAAGAACTCAAATTCCTTCTTCAAAATTTCTTTATAAAATAATTTATTATATATATGAAAATCACGCATAAGAAAATAAAAGTTATACGAATAATACCTGGAATTGCACCACTAGCTGCTATGGTATCCTGGACTATCATGTTGAAAACCCTCGCAGTTGATTTTGTTGGCTTGCTCGATGACGTAGGTCCCGTGATTACTAGAGTTCCGTTGCTCTTTCTAGCATTCACACTTCCTGCCTTCATCCTCCTCTTCGGACAATCCTTCACCTTATGCTCAGTCGATCCACACAGAAAATACCCACTGTTCATCCTAGGATTGGGGCAGTTGGGAGAGATATGACCCTCCTGCCCGCACTTGTAGCACACGAACTTCCCTTTCAAACATTCTCCAGAGTAGTTTTTTCCACAGTTTTCACACTGCACAACTTGCTTCTTAACTCCTTCCTGTTTTACCTGTACACTTCCAAAATTGCTTCCCTTCCTTTTGCTACTACCACCGCTACTCCCACTATTAACTTCCACCTTCCCAGTTCCTTCGACCTTACTCTTGTTCTTTCTCTCCTTGTTGTAGAGGCTCATGGCCTCACTCCCCTCCTCAGCAATAATAGCCTTCTCAATGAGTGCTGTAAATGTAGGGATCTACAACACCGCCACCTTGTTGTAGAGCCAGGGTTTTAATCCCAGCTCAAACCTTCTAGCTTTCCTAGCCTCCGTATCAACTTGATGTGGAGCAAACCTAGCCAACTCATTAAATTTTGTGGCGTATTCTTACACCGTCATATTCTCCTGCTTCAACTCTAAAAATTTTACCTCCATCCTAGCCTGCATACTGGACGAAAAATAGTTCTCGAAGAACAGTGTATTAAACCTATCCCAAGTAACAACACCCTCTCCTACCCTCGCCTGATTCGTTTGCCACTAAAAATTTGCCTCACCCTTCATCATATAGGTGGCAAAAGCTGTCTTTTGCCCCTCCGTTATCCTAGCTATCAAAAATTCTTCTACGGGGTCAGTTGATCTTCTAAATCCTGGCGATCCGATTGTCTTGAAGTTTTTTACGTTTACCGATCAATTATTTGGCTGATTTCCCACGGTTGGTGTTCCATTCAGCATAGCTTGATCGTCCATATTCGTAAAATTCTGTATCGGTCTGGTTGTCCTCCAGTTTTGTTGATAGGTTCTTCTGCCCTTTGGTTTCATTTTCGTCTTGGCGGTATTATCATAACTTATTCCTTATTAACTTACATTCTAACCCTTATCGTATACGTTTAACATATCACGCAAAATTTTCTATTCAAACAGTCATGTACTCACAATATTAGATTTTGAAAACTTTGGTTTACTGTACTAACCAATATTCAGATAAATAATTACTATCTTCATACCAACTTATTTCGTTAATCCAACATAGATCCATATTCATAGCACCTTACATACCATAGCACATAATGCTTTAAACATTCACTATCCCTTTGTGACTTAAAAGTCGGGATTCATTACCATAACTTATACAAAATATTACATTACACCTACATAATCATCATATACACAACATAGAATCAGACATTTTCAAGTAATTCTAATACTACTTATTTCTTACGCCTTCATTAAGGATTAATTGCTTAGTAATCTATATATTCTCATTATTCTCGATAATCCATTCACACCTAACTATACCTAGTTCGTCAAACTTACAACACATTATGAGTTTAAGAACTCACCATAAACATATGAGTTTAAGAACTCGACATTGACCACATATTCTTTAACTATACTCTACATATTTGTTATACTATCATTTCTTGGTCTGACACTATACTTTTCAAAATAACCACCTCATTGAGGTAGCTTTCAATGTGAGCCTCTATTTCAGCTATTGGCTTTGATATTGGCTCGATCATGGAGATCTGCTCTTTCCTTACGACCTGAGGGTATCCTAATCCTTATCCCACATAACATCTACACACAAACTATCTTGGTCAACAAAGAATATACACACACATCAAATAATAGTTTTATATAAGTTAGTTTTTATTTTGTTTGACGATGAATTTAGTCAATTCATTTCTTTATAAACTCTATATGAGTTATTTATATCTTCATATACCACGATTTTAATACAGACTGACTAAACATCTAGCATACTTCTATAAACGCTTAAGGCATAAATTGCCCACCACCAACTATCCTCTAATGGACAAAAAGTGAGGATTCACTACCATCTACCCCTCTATCAAAATAAAAGTTGAGGTCTAACTGCCATCCTATGCATAAAGCAAGGCATAAGGATTTACAACAACTAAACAGTTCCTATTTGAAACAAAAAGTGGGACTATATCGGACATGAATACAAATCAACGCCTGCTCTCACTGCTGGAGGGCAGCTCCATCCACTCAGCGTCGAACTGCATAAAGGCGATGTCTAAAGCTTGCTCCAAAGGCGTCCTTGTAATGCTGCTCTATAATCTGGAGGGTGTGGTTCTGCGCCTCCACTCGCTCAGCCCTAACCTTTAGCTCGTCGTTCCTGGCCAACAAATCTCCTATCATCGCATGCTCCATGGACTCCTCACTAGAGTCCCTCGACTCTTGGTTCACTGAATAACTATCTTGACTCTCGTCAGCCATCCTATGACCACAATAAACAATCAAAACAACATCAGTACCACAATAAAATATATTCATTGATAAAATGAAAGGATATTTTATTCAGTACAACTAAAACTTTATGGATCTCGTCAACCCATCACCTAGCTAACATACTCTATAAAAATTTTCTACTACGGTTATAACCTAGGTTTCGCATTCCTAATGTTTATAACCTACAGCTTTGATACCAACTTGTAAAGCCCCCAAATCAAGGTACTTGAAACCCGAACTCGGTGCTTTACGATACCATTTCTATGAGAGAAATAATCTTAATAATAATAACAATAATATAGATACCAACTTAATTTACATATTTATCAAAGTCTAAATCCCAAGTATGCAACCTTTAATACATTCCTCACAATACGCGATAGGTAATATATCTCATACTTATCTTAATAAAGATAACCATTACATAAAATGGCATCGAATTCATTCTGCAACCTTTCTTTTCCCTTTATTCTTAGCCGAGCCTTCTATTTGTTCACACTTAGCTGAAAATATTTAAATTAAGCAAGCATGAGCATTTGAGTGCCCAGCAAGTAATAGCAATTATATATATATATATATATATATATATATATATATATATATATATATATATATATATATATATATATAAGCTGAAAGAATTTAAATGTTTTCTTTATACTATCCTTCTACAACAAATCAATAGTTGTGAAGTAATCTGAATCAATAATATTAACATAACAACCCTCTTTCAAATTTTAAAACTACGTACTGACTATATATAGGGTTAAGGGGACATACTATGAACATTATTCTCATTTTCGAATAGGTTTAGCAGAACTTCATCCGCGAACCGTCATAACTTACGGACACGGAGGGTGATAAGCCCGTTGTACCCTGTATTGATCAACACTACATTACAAGAACGATATTATCGTTCACTCTGGCTGCCTTGGGCACATAAAATTTTTCTCATGAATGGGATGTTCATACTTGTCAGGGTTCCAAACCAAAGCAATTCGGTTAGATAATAGGTAGGTTTTATCTTATTCAACAATAATATATAATTCAACATATATATATATATATATATATATATATATATATATATATATATATATATATACGGGTAATTAACAAAGGTGTATCAACATGTGATTAAATGCAATAATTATCCAAGTGGGGACACTTGTATAACCATTTATAGAATTTAACGAACATAATATATATTTGAATTACCATATACTAACATGTTGATAATCAATGAGCGTATATAATATAGGGTTAATAATCAGTACAGTAATAATATAAATCTGAAATAATCTTACTCATGTCCATTGCATAAAAAAAATGCAAAGGTATGATACTTGCCTGATGCGCTGCTTACAAAATGCAACTTAGTTCTATCTCTTACAACACGACCTATCATTAATCAGATCATTCGTTCGATTAGAACAACATACTATAACATATAGTACTACATTTCGCAGTCAGCACATAACCTAATTACATTATCACACATGTTCAACAGTCATTGCATCACAAACAAACATTAATACAGTCAAAATATCTAAGTCCAGATCAATTTCTAAAATATGTCGGTGTACCGATAGCTTTATCGGGTAATTATCGAGTCTAAGACTCTATTCCAACGTTCAATATCCGTAAGTATCAGTCATATTATTTTAAATGACTTGATAAACATTTATTAATTTATCATGAATTTTCAAGCACCAAAATCATTATTAAATAATTCAATATCAAATAATTCTATTAACATTTAATTATTATTAAACTATTAATGAAACCATTGCCAAAATATTAAAGTTATTTATAATAACTCAGAATATTTTTAAAATATTTATATTACCCTTAAATGATTTTTAAAACATTTAAAAATTATTTTTAAATAATTATCATTAATATTAATGTACTATTTCTTAAAATATTAGAAGTCATTAAGTATAACTTAAAATATTTAATTCACTTAATATTATTAATCTTGATAATATTTAATTTCCCTCTTAGTATTACTAGTTTACTAATAACACTTTTATTCGCTTACTAATATTATTAATATCTTAATAATATTTTAAAACTTTACTAATATTATTAATCCTCTTAATATTTTTAATCATGCATTAATATTATTACTTTAATAATATCTTACTTATGCTTTAATATCAATAATCAATTAATAATACTTTTAGTCATTTATCAATCGTATTAATATTTTATTTATTTACTAATATTATTAATCATTTAATAATATTTTATTTCTTTACTAATGTTATTACATTAATAACATTTTATTTAATCTCGAATATTATTATTTACTTAATAATATTTTAATCATTTAATAATACTTTAATTTAATATTATTAATCTTTTAATAATATTTTAATCTAAGATTAATATTTTAATCTAATATTATTAATCATTTAATAATACTTTAATCATTTATTAATATTTTAAATCAAATATGATTAACCATTTAATAATATTTTAATGAAGTTTTAATCTTAATATTTTTATTTACTTAACAATATCATATTCTAATATTATTAATACCATAATAACATTTTAATGATCAATAAATAATTTATTCTAATTGTTCACCCTTTATTAAACCTCTTATTTAATATCCATAAAAGGTCATAAATAATATTTCTAATTATAAATTACCAAAATATCCTAAAATAGTCATAACATTATATATTAGGATTATTCAAGCATTAAAATCATATTTTTCTTATTTAAAACATCATTTAACTATTTGTTTCCTTTTATTCATAACTTAATCATTTTTAGGATATATAGCAAACTGATTCCAAAAATTCTTCTGGATTTGGAAAGTATATTAACCAACCATGATTCCCAAATTTTTCTGGAATTTTAGAAAATGATTTACTATTTTTAAAGTCCTCAAAACACTCGGATCTTGCTTCATTTTTCATAAATTGAGTTTTGCTCAGAAAAATCTGAAATTGTCAGTGTATACTCTCATAACATATATGAACCTACTATAAAAATTTCGGAATTTTCCAGTGTATACACAGTGAGATATTCGAATGTAAATATTTCGGAGTCCTTTACGGAAATAGCCATTACGCACAACCTATAAATCAAAACGTGTCCGTTCTTTTTCCTACACGTAGATAACTTCTTAAGGTACCTCTGTAATTTTTCCCAAATTTTTAAAAGACTTACAACTGGCCGAAATAGCCTCAAGAAAAATGGGATCAGTGGCTATTTTAACCTCAATACACTATGTGGACTGTTTTGGGGAAAACACTCCCCATGGCTTCAATACTTGCTAGATTTGTGTTCTACCACTTGGGTTTACTAGATAACTCATGTATCTAGCACCCCCCTTCGACGGATCACAAATCCAAGTTGTGAAACTTGAGTTACACAAGATTTAGTGGAAGAAAAATAAGGGTTTCACCCCTTGGAGAACATATGCTCATTTTCTTCCTCTAAACCTTTGATCTAACACTCAAGATACTTAGTTCCATATATGATGATATGTAGAACTAGGGTATCTTGAGTATTAGTTCATAACCCAACAAAACTTGTTATAACACAAAATAGAAGAAGAATAAAAAAAGAATGGATGAGAACCTCACCTAGTTTTATTTGTTATCCTTCTTGATCTTCCAAAGTAGTATATAATCTTAGGGTGCATAAACAAACTAGCACACCTCTCTCTCTCTCTCACAAAATCGAAACTCTCTCTCTCTCTCTTTTCTCTTTGCAACTTGCTAGCTTGGGAGAAAAAGATAGAAGAAGAAGAATGAGAGAAAATGAAAGTCTAGCAAATGAATGTGTGATATAACTATTATCCCCCATATTTTTATTATCTAATGGATAAAAGACTACACCTTATCTCTTCAATTAGCCTAATAATGTGATTAAGAGTGCTTAATAGATTTGCAACCAATGGGAGCTTGACAAACATGTACTTGTGTGTAAGACTTACTATTTAAGGAACTTGATTAGCATAATTTGTTGCCTTAAAAGGCCTAATTGTGGCCGGTCCCCCCTTGCCCATTATATCCTCCATTTAGCTTTTATTTTAATGCACAAATTTGATTAATCAAAAGTCTAAAATACCCTTAATCAAGTGGGCTAAGTTTGGGCTTGCATTTTATTTCCTTTGGGCTCCCTCCTTAATTGTTTTGGGCTATGTAATAAACATAGTCTAGCAATTTATTTAGGATTTCTATTTCCAATCTTATGAAATTTAATTACTTACACATGTGACTTTAGCTCATAACCTAATTAGGTTTACTAGAAATAAGTTTAAAATTATTAGTCACTTGAAATAACAAGATTATCCACTTAAGTTAGTATACATATTAAATACTAACCTTTCCTTATTACCATAACCCTTGGGTTATTTAATTGTCGCACCTAATGTATAATTAAGTTACGAAGCTTTTATTTAGGGTTTAAAATAAAATAAAATTAATTTCTAAAATTTATAATTAGGGTTTCCTAATTAAGTTAGGTTACCTAACCACCTAGGTCCTGCACAATAGGATTCAACAATTACTAATTATTATTAAGCGTTCAAATTTAGCAATTAAGGTGCCGAATTTATCAATTAGGGTTTATAATTAATAATTAGGGTTTCACACAGTAATACAAGGGTTTGTCACATAACACCATAATTGACCAACCCTTATCGATCCACATATACAATACATATTTATAGCATTGAAAAATCAACATATAATTAATACTCCCTCCGTCCCAGGATAAAAGTCCTGGTGGACTTTTCATGCATATTAAGAAGATTAATAAAATGACAAAATTACCCATAATAATGTCATTAAATATAGAGAGAGAATTAGAATAAGAAAAGTATGAGATATTTAATGCTACGGGCATAATAAGAAAAAATGTGTAAAAGTTTGGTTATTAAAAGAAAGAGGACATTTAACATGGGACAACCCAAAATAGTAATAAGAACTTTTATCTTGGGACGGAGGGAGTATTATATTATTATTCTCATGCCTTGATCAAAATCAAAAAATTAAGGCTTGGATGCTATATCTGATTTATCTACCATACTTAACATTATTAATTAATTTAAAAATAATTAACTTAATAATCTGAACAAAATTCATATAATAAAATAATTATTATAATAATTCTAAAAATCATTTCATATATTATATAAATAATATATAATTATACTTTCATGGAAAATAATCAATAAAAATATTTCTACTATAAAATTATTTATTATAATAATATAGTTTATAACAATCAATAATTCTAAAATTAAATTATTTAAAATCATTCATGTAATAAATATATCTCATAAATACATACATACATTATCTTGGCACATATTCCCCATATTTATTTTAATAAATAAAAACAAAATTTATACGCAAAATTTCTAATTTTTTTGTATAAAAATATCGGGTTATTACAACTTTACTAGGTAACATTGTCTGTTCTTGATATTGGAAACGCAGAAAATCATTGCCTGGTTCTATTGTGGTGTTTTATGTTCTCTCTATATTGGTCATTCTTCTATCTAATTGTTTATGTTGTTATTAGGTGGACTGGGGATTCCCCATGGGAGTTCAGTGTGTCTGGGGTGGATTTTGAGTGGAAAAAGATGGTACTACCTGTAATGGAGCACTATACAGAGGCCACTGATGGCTCTTTCATAGAGCAGAAGGAAAGTGCTCTGGTATGGCACCATCAAGAAGCTGACCCTGATTTCGGTTCAAGGCAGGCAATTGTGGGAAAAAACGATTTGCAGATGGAGGGAAAGGCGACCCCTTGAGCGAGAGAGAATGGGAGAGGGGTTACCAAAATAATGGTGAGTGGAATAGAATCAAAGAGAGAGAGAGAGACGATGAAGAAAGAGACACATAAAAAGTGCATATAATGTAAACTACCAAAATTACCCCTCTATAATAAGCATTACTGACTTAGCCGATCACTTTTAACCTGCTAATTGAAGAAAGTATGCATTTTGTTATATATAATTGAAGTTTGGGGTGTACTTAGATACCTTTTTTAATTTGGAGTGAAAAGTCAACAGTTGTGTAAAGTTTAGGGTGCAAATTATCTTTTAGTCCTCCTTAAATAACACTATTTTATTAAATCTATGCTCGTTTTGTATATTCTTTTAAACAATAAGTAGGGTCGTAAATGACATTTTTATAAATAAAAAAAAGCATATGGAACAACTCTATTTTAAGAATTCCAAAACGACAAAATTTTAATAAAAAATTACTATTTAAGGAGGAGTGCTAGATAAAAAGAGTGTTCTTAATTCTTCCTATATATATATATATATATATATATATATATATATATATATATATATATATATATATATATATATATAGTCCGGATCTTAAGCTCACCCATTATCCAACTCACCCGAGTTCACCCCCCTTTAGCAACAGATAACATATAGCGTCGCTAAAAGTATAGACGACAGTTGTATGACCGAACCATCGTCGGGTCCGTCGCTAAAGGGGGGTGAGCTCGGGTGAGTTGAATAAGGGGTGAGCTTAAGATCCGGACCGTATATATATATATATTAATAACTTACATTCATTAATTATAAATATATATATATATATATATATATATATATATATATATATATAAATATGCACAATATGGTCATACACATATGTTTTATTTGTATATAATCTGTCAAAATTACATTGTTTTGGAAAATTTGTTTTTAAAAAACACGCATCACGCTTCTCTCCTCCAAATCAGAAATGAAAAATAAATCTACACAAAACAGCGTAATTTTGGTAAACTGCACAAATGAAATATACACAGTTATGTATGGCGATGGTCATTATTCCCAAGTTATTAACATATATATATATATATATATATATATATATATATATATATATATATATATAATGTTCTAAAAGGTAGGGGTGGGCAAATAAACTGGTTTTTTCGGTTTTTGGATGAATTGGCCGATTCGGTATAAATGTAAATCGGTCCGGTTTGGTACAAAAAACCCGTATATATCGATTTTTCAGTACCGATTTCCGTCCGACGCTTTTATGGTTCGGTTTATACCAAACCGGACCGGTATATACCGGTTTTTTATTTTTTTTATTAATAATAATAATAATAAAATATTGATTATAATAATAATAATAATAATAATAATTATTATTATTATTATTATTATTATAATAATTATAATAATTTTTGGTAAAAATCGATACCGAACTGGTACCGAACCCATACCGCCGGTTAGGTATACTAGTCTAACCGGTACCTGTACAAAAATTTGAGTAATTTCGGTACCGGTTCGGTTCAGTACCGGTCTGGTTCGGGCCGATTTTTATCGGTTACCCACCTCTACTAAAAGGTGCTAGGCGGGAGGGCAGGGGGGCCTAGGCGGGGGATTAGACGAATTTTTTTATTTTAAGTCAATTTTAATATTTTATCTTACATTTATCCAAACAAAACAATAATATAAAACAAATGAATGTTATTTTTAAATTTGAGATATAATAATTTGAGATATTTTTAAATTTAAAATTAACATAATTTGTTTAATTTTTAAAAATAATAAATGTATTTTTAAGTAAATTATAATATACATAATCATATTGATATATAACAAATAAATTTGTGACACCCCCAAAATAGGTCTACACAACTCATCTTGGGTCGCCAGAAATAACACTACTGACATGAACTTTTTCTAATACAATTATTAACTGTCGTGCAAAATACGACGACACATATACTATGAGTTTCAATACAAATATTTTAACGTATATAATACGACAATATTCATACTCAAATTATTACAATGCCATATAAAATACAACAACAAATATTTCAAGTCTCCAAAGGAACACGAGAAGATTTATGTCCTCCTCATTCTAATGTGGTGTATTTTTGACGCTTTCAAAGTCTGGTCCTCATCACCCTATTGTTGTTCACCAAAATTAATTATTAAATGACGAATAAAATATGACACCAACATTTTAAGTTCTCAATACAATTATTATGTCACACCGTTTCATAATTTGATTAGGATTGCAACTAATTCGAAACACCACTTTATACCCATGTGCTTTTTGTTAGTCACAACTACACTTTTATTACCTGAAAAGAGTGGTGAAGCAAAATGGTGAGCACAAATAGCCTAGTAAAGAATATCATAACTTAAGATAATTAAATTATCAATAGTCTAAAGTAATAAATCAGATATTTAGAACATATGGTAGATGATAAAAGTTTTCAACCATAATAGCAGCGGAATAAGCAATCCATTAGAAGAGTCAAGTAGAACATATTGTCTACTATCTTCTCCAAATTAAAAGTTCATCATTAATATTTCATTCCTGTAATATACTCATCAACAGTTCCTTGTTGTACCCAATACAAAGAAAACTTTCACCACCTGTTTCTACCTAAAACACAAAGCTCATGGTTATACCAATTCACAGTTTATGTGTGACGCCCCCAAAATAGGTATGCATCACTCATTCTTAGTCACCAAATACATGGTAAAGAATACAAATACAAACTTAATTATACAATTGTCGTATAACATAAACTGAGAGTTTTAACACGAATATTGTCTTCTAGACAATATTCAAACTCAAATGGAGTCCTCATTATAATTATTATCATACTATTTTATAAAATAGTGAGGACTACTACATCCACCATCTCAGACCATCACTCTATTTTCCGACTAGTCCCGACTACGTTCTCATTTCCTGAAGAGAACAATGAAAGCAAAAGAGTGAGCTCAACTAGCCCAGTAAGAAATATTATGACTAAGATAATGCAGAATAAATTATCGTTAGCCTTCAACAGTGTTAAACTGATAGAATACAATAAATAACAAGTTTAACTGCAGCGAAACAAGCAATCCATTAAAAGAGTCAAGTAGAGCATAATATCTACTATCTTCTATGATTTAAAAAGTTTGTCATCAATCTTATCGCTGAGACTCAGCTCAATAAATAATCCACATCTCTGAATTATCCATGCACTACGGGTCAAGGATATTCATTAGTATCACGTGGCCAAGGATATTCGTGTTATCACCAATGGTCATGATCATGCCAACAATTATCCATCAATGCACTACGGGGCAATGAGTGCTTTTATCAGATCATTTGTAACATTACGAGTCATGATTATATCGAATAATTCCTGGTCATAATCATATCAATCCACAGTCCATCTATGCACTACGGGCCAAAGAAGACTTTTATCACAATATAAGCATGAGGATGATGACAATGATATAAGAATTCAATTAAAAGAAAGTAAAGGATAAATTTTTAAAGATTTATAATTTAATTTATCCAGAATTCAATAATGTCCAAATTGTCAACATGATACTGCTTTGTGGAGTAAAATTTAAGAATGATATTGTATCAAAAATGATTTGGACAGCAAAGAAATTAACTTTATCATGAATAGTACCTCAGGTGAGTAGTACCAGTGAATAGTATCCCATGAATAGTACTTCGTGAATAGTATCCCGTGAATAGTATTCTATGAATAGTATTCTGTGAATACTACTTTGTGAATAGTATCCCGTGAATAGTACTCCGGCATGAAAAACTTAAAATTTAACAAGAATGTTCAGAAAAATATCATTGTGAAACGATACTAGATGAAGCGTAAATTTTAAGGATATTCTACTAATTACACAGAGTATAGAAGCAATACTTTAACAAAATGAGTGTAGAATTAGGAATACAAAACGAAATAATATTACTTACATACTACAGAGTATGGAAGAAAATATTATTTCATATGAATATTGAACAAAAATTGTAAGACTCCAAATTTTATGAATAAAGATTTAATTTTCTCAAAATATTTTTTTGAATATTATGGTGTGGATTTGATATAATGTTATAGTTGTGGGTAATATTTATAAATTTTACAAAGTAAACAAGTGGTTATAAAATATTCGATTGGTCGGGGAATATTCGTTTTAATAAGGAATATTCGTACAACGGCGCAATCATTGGTGGACCCCACAATAGAATTACTGTCGGAGTGAGAAAACGACAGAAGTAACTTTTTATGAAAATAACGACGGAAGTTTTACCGTTAAGTATTGTGGAAATACCCGGTGGTAAAAGTATAATAATACGCGTGGTTGCATAGTAGCACACGGTATTGATTATTGATGCTTACGTGAGAAGTCACTCAGTTGTACTTAATTATTGCTACAGTAATTGTTGTATAGTATCTCACGTTATGATTCAATTATTGTCAATATTTTATATATTATTAAATCAATAATTGAGATGATAAAGTTATTCATATTATTATTTGTAATATTGACGATGTCTAAAAGTTCTGTAAATGAGAGGTTAGGTCATTTAATTGCGCACCAATATGGAGAAATCCTTATCGGAAAACCCCCTCTTTCTTGAGAACGACTTGGTTGTTAAATATTGCGAATTATAATAATGATGATAAATGTTGTTAAAAATATTGAGGGGTTTTTATGAAGTATTTGATGTAAATTTTGCTTATTTTATGGACCCCTATTTATCTATTTTTCAAAATAATCGGTAGAAAATTATTTATATAATAAAAGTGGGGCCATATGTGGGGCCCACGGAAGAAAATTGAAAATGGGGGGGGGGGAATTACGTGATCAGGAGGGAGTATATTATATATATATATATATATATATATATATATATATATATATATATTATAATAAGTTTTATTTTATATGAAAAATAGAATATATTATATTTTATTATTCATAGTGCATGCATAATGTTTGCATAGTAAAATCATTTTTTTTAATAATCAGACGAATCGTCTGTGATTTTTTTTTAAACAACTGTGCAGTCTGTGATTTTCTAAATTCAAATAGTATCCTTCCATTCTCCTATAAATAGGATGCTTAGTTAGAATTGAAAATCACACCAGAATCAGAGAATTCTTCTTCTATAATATTGAGCGTATTTCTTTCAAGTTTTAGAAAGCTTTGAGGGTAGAAAATAGTGAAAATTTTCTTCAATAATATATCCGCTATACCAGTTGGAATACTCTTCTTTTTGAGGTAAGAGTTATTATGTTTTTAATATTCTAAAGAGATATTATTTTTCGTATTCGTATGGATATTATTTTCGTTCAATATTCGTAAGGAAAATCATTTTCGTTCAATATTCATTGTCTTCGTTTAATATTCATAAGGAGTATTATTTTCGTTCAATATTCGTAAGGGGTATTATTTTTCGTTCAATATTCGTAAGGGGTATTATTTATTTCATATTCGTTTACGATATTATTTTTCGTATTTGTAAGAAATTTTATTTCGTTCAATGTTCGTAATGAATATTATTTTCGTTTAATATTCGTAAGGAATATTATTTTCGTTTAATATTCGTAACGGGTGTTATTTTTGTTCAATATTCGTATAAAATAATATTTTCTTCCATACTCTGTAGTATGTAAGTAATATTATTTTGTTTCAGATTCTGAATTCTATACTCATTTTGTTAAAGGTTTGGCTTCTATACTCCATAAAATTAGTAGAATATCTTTGATATTTGCGCTTCATCCAGTATATTTTCATGAAAATATTATTATGAGTATTCTTGATAAGTTTTAACCTTTTCATGACGGAGTATTATTCACGGGGTACTATTCTCAAATTACTATTCATGGGGTACTATTCACTCGGGACACTATTCATGACACAAATTGATTTTTTCGGTCCAAATTATTTTTAATATAATATTATTCTTGAATTTTACTCCATAAAGCAGTATCATGTTGACAATTTGATCGTTATTGAATACTTGATAAATTAAATTATAAATCTTTAAAATTTATCCTTGATCTTGTTTGATTGAATTATTATATCATTGTCATCATCCTCATGCTTATATTGGCCCGTAGTGCATAGATGGACTTGGTATGATTATGACTAGGGATTATTCGGTATAATTATAATAACCCGATATTTTCTATATATATAAATCAAAAATTTTGCGCATAAATTTTTTTTATTTATTAAAATAAATATGGGGAATATGTGCCAAGATAATGTGTATATGTATTTATGTGATAAATAAAGATATATTTATTACATGAATTATTGCAAATAATTTTTATGTTAGAATTATTGATTTTTATAAATTATATTCTTATAATAACTAAGTTTATAGTAGAAATATTTTTATTAATTATTTTCCATGAAATTATAATTATATATTATTTAAATAATATATGAAATGATTTTTAGAATTATTATAATAATTATTTATTTTATTATAAGAATTTATGTTAGATTAATTAAGTTAATTATTTTTAACTTAATTAATAATGTTATATATGAAGAATAAACCAGATATGGAATCCAAACCCTAATTTTGGATTTTAATCAAGGAATGAGAATAATAATATAATAATAATTATATTTTGATTTTTCAGTGCTATAAATATGTACTGTATGTACGTATTGATAATGGTTGATCAATTATGGTGTATTGTGACCAAACACTAGCAATATTTTTATAAATCCTTGTATTACTATTAAACCCTAATTTTGAAGTCAAATGAGACTTTAAAAATCTGTTAAGACACTGTGTTATGTGGTGTATGATGAATATTATAAAGATTTGATGCTAATTAGAAAAATCCTAATTATAGAAACCCTAATGTGAAACATAAATCGGAGTAAAGATCGGTCAAAAATTGTGTTACTGTGATTATAATAAGTGTTAGAATTTTAATCCAAGTTAGTAAACCCTAATTTTTAAATTAGGAACCCTAACTTCAAAATTATAAATCCTAATTATTGTTAGAAACCCTAAACATGAAATTAGAAGCCCTAATTTCTATATTTAGTAACCCTAATTAGTAATTATAAAACCTAATTACTAATTATAAATCCTAATTGCTAAGTTAGCAAGGTTAATTATAATTAGTGGACTTTAAAACCAAAATATTCAAGTAATGTAATTAGAAAACTAATTATAATTTGTAATCTCTAAATTACATTTCTAGGAAACTAATACTTATTTTTATTTAAACCCTAAATGAAATCCTAGAAATTCAAATTTTTTGTAGAATCTTAGGGTTAAACCCTAAGGGTCAAACCCTAAGGGTTTGTCAAGTTTATATTTTGGCCATTAAAATCATAAGGTAAATGACATTTTTACCCTTTTGTGCATTATTGAAGCTAACATGTAGGCTTTAACCTTAGGTGAGTTGTTCACCAAATCTAACCACTCCATGTGACTGAAATCAATGTATATCAGCCTCTAAATCAGCCATACAATCCATCTAACACTTGTATATATAGATTGGGAGAGAGAGAATATCATTTGTTAGTCATTTTTACACAAAACACTCAACCATTCTCTCTCAACCCAAATCCACAAATTTCATAAGTATTTCAGTCCCCAATTCAAGCCCCACGGACACCTTTAACAGATCTAGAAGCCTAGAATCAAAACTTGATCATAGAAGGTATAAACCTTAACTTGAAAATCTGACCTTTGACCAGTTGTTAAATGTTATGTTTTAGTGTTAAAATATGTTATTTGTAGTGTATAATAATGATCTGGGTTGATAGATATTAGATCCATAACATCTATAGGCTCAGATCTAGCATTTTATAAAATCTGAAAATTTTGTTTTGTGTTTTGACAACCAATTATCAGGCTTTGTAGATCTCTGTCTGTGTTGGGTTTTTGTGTTTTTAATGTTTGAAACATGTAGTATGTCATGAGATCTGTGTTCTAAAACTCATAGCAGAACCAGATCATGCATAGATTGATAGATATTGTTGGTCAAAGGTCGTTGACCGACCATGACCGGGCCATTTCTGGGCAACCCAGAAAGTATAAGATCGTGTCTCACAAGTTTTTATGGCTCTAGATATGACAGTGTTTTGATGTTTTGTTATGGATCTTGAATCTAAGTTGTAGTGTAAGACCCCAATTTTTATAAATAAAGATGAATTTTCTATAAATATCATTTTTGAATATTATGGAATGAATTTGATATAATGTTATAGTTGTGGGTAATATTTATAAATTTTATAAAGTACGCAAGTTGTTATATAATATTCGATTGGTCAGGGAATATTCGTTTTAATAGAAAATATTCGTACAACGGCACAATCATTGGTGGACTCCATAACGGAATTATTGTCGGATTGAGAAAATGACAAAAATACTTTATAAAAATAACGGCGGAAGTTTTACTGTTAACTGTTAAAACACCCGGTGTTAAAAGTACAGTAATACGCGTGGTTGCATTGTAGCATACGGTATTGATTATTGATGCTTACGTGAGAAGTCACTCAGTTTTGTTCAATTATTGTTACAGTAATTGCTGCATAGTGTCTCACGTTATTTAATTCAATTATTGTCAATATTTTATAATCAATAATTGAGATAACGAAGTTATTAATATTATTATTTGCAATATTAACGATGTCTAGAAGTTCTGTCAAGGAGAGGTTTGGTCACCTAATTGCGCGCCAATAGGGAGAAATCCTTATTGGAAAGCCCCATCTTTCCTGGGAATGACCTGGTCGATTAATATTGTGAATTATAATAATGATGATAAATTTTGTTTTATTAGTATTATTAATGTAATAAAACAGAAAAACTTTTTATATAAAATAGAATACTTTTATAAAGTTATCTGTTTTATTAGACTATAAATAGAATATATTATATTCTATTATGCATAGTATTTTGCATAGTAAAAACTTTTTATATAAAACAGAATACTTTTTTATAAAGTTTTGTTTTATTTGATTATAAATAGAATATATTATATTTTATTGCATAGTGCAGCATAATATCCTTTCCATTCTTCTATAAATAGGATGCTTAGTTAGAATTGAAAATCACACTAGAAGTTCAGAGAATTCTCCTTCTATAATCTTGAGCGTATTTCTTTAGAGTTTAAGAAAACTTTGAGCATAGAAATTAGTGCAAGTTTTCTTCAAGAATATCATCGCCCTACCAGTCGGAATACTCTTCTTTTACGGTAAGGGATATTATTTGTTGTACTTGTAAGGGGTATTATTTCTTTTGTCTTCATGAAGAGAACTTCTGTTATTCTATTCTTTATCATTATGTTGGAATAACCTATCTATGCGAAGTACCGCATACATGGTGAAATTCTTCTGTTATTCCATTCTTTATTATTCTGTTGGAACATCCTATCTGTTCGTTTACGTATGACCTGATTTCGTCCTTTATTATTCTGTTAGAACATCCTATCTGTGCGGTTTACGCATGACCTGGTTCCGTTCTTTATTATTCTGTTGGAACATCCTGTCTGTGCGGATTACGCATGACCTGGTTGCATTCCTTATTATTCTGTTGGAATAACTTATCTGTGCGGTCTATCGCATGCATGGTGATTTCTTCTGTTATTTCATTCTTTATTATTCTGTTGGAATAACCTGTCTATGTGGATTATCACATACATGGTGAATGATCCTTTGTATTCATTTCTTATTAAATTGTGGAAATGATATGTCTAAGTGGATTACCGCATGGCGGACGAAAATCCATTTGCAGTTTCATATATTCTCTTATACTTAGTTGGTTAAAGCTTTGACTTCTATACTCCATGGAATTAGTGGAATATCCTTGATATTTACGCTTCATCCAGTATCTTTTCATGGACATATTCTTCTGAGCATTCTTAAATTTTACTCCACAAAGCAGTATCATGTTGACAATTTGGACGTTATTGAGTTCAGGATAAATTAACTTATAAATCTTTAAAATTTATTCTTGAACTTGTTTTATTGAATTGTTATCATCCTCACGTTTATAATATGTTGAAAGTCATCTGTGGCCTGTAGTGTATAGATGGACTTGGTATGATTATGACCAGGAATTATTCGGTATAATCATGACCGTAATGTTATAAATGATGTGGTAAAAATCCTCATTGGCCGTAGTGCATTGATGGACAGTTGTTGGCATGATCATGACCATTGATGAATACACGAATATCCTTGGCCCGTAGTGTATGGATAATTTGTGGTCGTGATACTAATGAATATCATTGGCTGTAGTGCAGGGATGATGTGGATTATTTATTAAGCTGAGTCTTAGCGACAAAAGTAATGAAAAAACTTTTAAATCATTGAAGATAGTAGATTTTATTTTCTACTTGACTCTTCTAATGGATTGCTTGTTCCGCTGCAGTTAAACTTGATGTTTATTATATTTTATCAGTTTAACACTATTGAAGGCTAACGACAAATTATTCTGCATTATCTTAGTCATAATATTTCTTACTGGGCTAGTTGAGCTTATCCTTTCTTTCACTGTTCTCTTCAGGAAATGAGAACGTAGCTGAGACTAGTCGGGGAACGGAGTGACGATCCAGATGATAGTATTAGTAGTCCTCATTATTCTGTTAAATTGTGTGACAATAAATGTAATGAGGACTCCATTGAGTATGGATATTGTCTAGATGACAATATTCTTATTAAAACTCTCAGTTATGTCTTGTCGTATTCTACACGACAGTTGTATTATTAAGTTGTATTTGAATTTTGTACCATGTATTTGGCGACTCAAGATGAGTGATGTATACCTATTTTGGGGGCGTCACATGTAGTATGTTATGTTAACTTTAGATTCATGCTTTTATAACCTCTATATATCAAATATATTGGATTCGGTGACCAGTCAAAGTAGCTCAGTTGATCACAGTTCATATTTTCTGGATAACCCAGAAAACGTTTGAACGTGTCCTCTGACATGGTTTGACCGGACTATATCTGCTTTATGTGTTGTTGTTAGATGTGTTTTATGTGTTAGATCTCTTCATTTACATGCTGACTACAACCTGGAAGCATTAGATCACAAAAGCATTGCATGAACAACAAGTTATGGAAGCCCAAAGTGGGCTGATCGAACTGTTCTTAATTTTTGGGTACCCAGAAAATGAAGAACATCTCTGACAGTAACTTTGAAGGCTTAGATCTACTTATTGTGATGTTGTTTGATTATGTTTGTTGTTGGGTCTTGTAGTGTTGCATCTGTACCACACGATCTGACCAAAAACAAGTTCAGAAACTATATGATCAGTGTTTAATCATTGGTCAAAGTAGCCAACTCGATTACTGCTCATGAGTTTCTGGGTTTCATGAAGAACATGAAGAACACTTATAGCGACGATTCTGTCGCTATAGGCGGTCTTTAGCGACACTTAATTTCTAAAAATTACATTTTTATTAAATAATTATAGAAAATTAGTTTTTAATTATTAAAAATACCAAATAAATTATTAAAAATTATTTTATAGTCTGAAAATTAGTTTTTAATAATTTTTAATATATTTTATAAATAATTAATATTTTTTGAAATATTAAAGGTATTTAATTTATTTAATTATTATATTAAATAAATTATTTAAAAATAATTTTAATACTTGAAAAATTATTTAAAATTATATAATGATATAAGAAAATATTTTAAGTTATTTTTAATGACTTTTAATATTTTATGATGAAATTCATTAATAAATTAATATTAATGATAATTTAGTTATTTAATAAATGAATTAATTAATTAATAAAAAAATTATTTTATTATATTAAAAATCACTTTAAATAATAATAAGATATTTAAAAATATTTTAAGTTATAAAATATAACTTTCAGTTTTTAAAGGTAAATTTCGTTAAATAATTATTATTAATGATATAAAAGTTACTTAATAATTATATTACATAATTTAGTTTAAAAATGATTTTATTATTATAAAAATTATTTTAAATGAAAATAAAGTGTTTAAAGATATTTTAAGTTATAAAATATAACTTTTATTATTTAAAGGATAATTTCATTAAAAATTTAATGATTATTAATTTATTATTAATGATAATTAACTTATTTAATAATTATATTAAATAAGTAGTTTAAAAATAGTTTTATTAATTTAAAAATCAGTTAAAAAGGATATAAATGAATTAAAAATATTTTTAGTTATACTTAATGACTTTTAATATTTTCGTAACTAATATATTAATATTTTAATATTAATGGTAATTATTTAAAAATGATTTTAAATGTTTTAAAAAATCATTTAAGGGTAATATTAGTACTTTAAAAATATTTTGAGTTATTATAAATAACTTTAATATTTTGGCAATAGTTTCATTAATAGTTTAATATTAATTAAATATTAATGATAATAGAATTATTTAATATTTAAATCATTTTATAATGATTTCGGTGTTTAAAAATTCATGATAAATTATAATAAATGTTTAAAAATTATTATACGTCATTTAAAAATAATATGATAGATACTTGCAGATATTGAACTTTAGAATAGTCTTAGACTCGATAATTACCCGATAAAGCTATCGGTATACCGACATGTTTCAGAAATTGATATTGACTTAGATAGACTGTATTAATGTTTGTTTGTGATTCAATGACTGTTGAATTGTGTGACAATGTGATTAGGTTATGTGCTGACTGCAATAAACAGTATTATGTGTTACAATATGATTCTAATCAGTAAAATGATCTTATTACTGATAGGTTGCTATATAAAAGATAAAACTAAGTTGCATAACTGTTGAATTCCTAAAGTTTAATCTTGCTTTGTTTTTCCCTCTTCAATCAGGGCATTGGGCTGATAATAACAGTTCTTCAAATTATACGAGTACCTAATCTCAAGGTGATGATCTAAAACTCTTTTTCTTTGACCGACTACTTGATACACTTGTCGTCATATATAGCAACACTCTTCAGTATAATTTCTCTTTCTTGATGTTATTAGGTTGGAACAGTTCTTCTCAGTTGTGCATTCTTGTATGACATTTTCTGGGTGTTCATTTCCAAATGGTTGTTCGCTGAAAGTGTTATGATAGTGGTGAGTAATTGAGTTTTTTCAGTCTACTGGCACACTGAATAAAGGGCTGTTAATTGTTCCTCATGACAACAATCTTTCATTTTTTCAAAACAGGTAGCTCGGGGTGATAATAGTGGAGAAGACGGCATCCCAATTCTTCTAAAAATCTCGCGAATGTTTGACCCCTGGGGTGGCTACATCATCATTGGGTTTGGTGATATTATCTTACCAGGGCTGCTGGTAGCATTTTCTCTAAGGTTTGAGCATGTAATCCTTGTCAATTTCAGTTCATTATTGTGGTCAACTTCCTAGCCTTTTGATGTTTTGCTTTGAGGCCATTATTTTCTGGTATCCTGGCCTCAGTACCCCTCTCCTTTTCTTTTCCTGGAGATGTCTTTCTTTGCCAAGATTTGCAGACTTGCTCCACATTCTACCTATTTGAATGTGGTGCTGGGATCCAATTTCTATTTAGTCATCCCAAATCTCTGGTAGCAACTAATTCCCAGTCTTTTGTTGATAGTGGTGGTCCTGCTGGATATAAATGAACTATCACTGTTGTTACAGCGAATTGCTGGTATATCTATGTAACTACCTTTTCAGAAAAGAAAAGACGTAAGAAAAAAAGGGCAAAATTTCCATTTAAACCAAATTGTTTTCTGCATTTGCAGGTATGATTGGCTGTCCAATAAGAATCTTCGAGGTGGATACTTTTTTTGGGCGATGATGGCTTACGGTTTAGGTATGACAAACACGTTGTACGATGATCATATGAACCAATATCCTCTTTTCAACATGATTCACATCTTGTATTTTACTATTTTCACCAAACTGCTTTATATATGTAGTTATATTACATAATTTGGGGAAAAGCATCTATACCCCACTGTGGTTGTAGTGTTTTAAGCAATTAGCCACTGTGCTTTTAAAATATTCAATTAGCCCACTGTACTTTTTAAAAATGTTCAATTAAGCAATTCTGTCCAATTTTGCTCACGGACGTTAAAAAATTGGGGGGTAAAAGCACATTTTCCCCACTGCGCTTTTAAAATATTCATTTAGTCCACTGTAATTTTTAAAAATGTTCAATCAAGCAATTTCGACAACTCCTCTTCCCGCGTTTCTTTCCTCTCCAAAATTCCTCTCTCTCTCTCTCTCCTCTACTAACCTTTATTGATTCTTCACCCTAACCATTCCATTTTATATTCCACCACTAATTTTCTTTTCCATTCAGTTAGCCAACCACCTGAAAATAAAACAAAAGGGAATTAAATTATCAAGATGAACGATCTATTTACCTCTGACTCATTCTCTCGATACAACAACGATGAACAAAATCCTTCCCACGTCATTGAGATGTCTAGTAATGGAGGAGCTGGAGATGGTGTAAATCTGGACAAATTCTTCCAAGATGTTGAAGCCATTAAAGACGAGCTCAAACACCTTGAAACCCTCTACAACCAGCTCCAATCCTCCGACGACCAATCCAAAACTCTCTACAAAGCCAAATTCGTCAAAGACCTCCGCTCCAAAATGGACGCCCACGTCTCCTCCTCCCTCAAAAAGGCCAAGCTCATCAACAAATCCCTAGACCGCTCCAACGCCGCCAACTGCACCCTCCCCGGCTGCGGCCCTGGCAGCTCCTCCAACCGAACGTACCTCCGTCGTCAACGGTCTCCGCAAGAAGCTCCACGACTTCATGACCTCCTTCCACGACCTCCGCCAGCGCATGGTCGCCGAGTATCGGGACACCGTCCAGCGCCGATACTTCACCGTGACCGGAGAGAAGGCCGACGATTCGACCCTAAACTCTCTAATCTCCACCGGACAGAGCGAGACTTTCCTACAGAAAGCGATTCAGGAGCAGGAGAGGGGGCAAGTGATGGAGACGATCCTGGAGATTCAAGAGAGGCACGATGCGGTGAAGGGGTAATAGGATGTAATGGCACGATCTGTGAGCAAAATTGGATGGAATTGCTTGATTGAACATTTTTAAAAAGTAATTGAATATTTTAAAAGTGCAGTGGGGTAAATGTGCTTTTTTCTCTCAAGTTTTTAACGTCCGTGAGCAAAATTGGACGAAATTGTTTGATTGAACATTTTTAAAAAGTACAGTGGGCTAATTGAATATTTTAAAAGCACAGTGACTAATTACTTAAAACACTACAACCACAGTGGGGTAAATGTACTTTTTCCCTACATAATTTCTACATTCTTATCTGCATAAGAGAGGCGGAAAAAGAGACTGATCTAGTTAAAGAAATACAACTTAAGTTGGTGATACATAGTGGATAAAACATACAACGATCAAAATTATTAGTATTATATACGTTGGCTTCTTTGGTTCTGTAGATTGATTGGTATTGTAAACTGCATGACTCCTCATCGCATATGTGGCAATGAATTTGATGGATGGGCATGGTCAGCCAGCTTTACTTTATATTGTGCCTTTCACACTAGGTATATTATCGGGAAACCCATTTGCGCTTTTCCCTATATGTTGGAGTAGTTGTCTGAGCATCATTTTGCTGACCTTCAGAAGTTGACATTTTCTTTATATAAGTTGGGAGTAATTCATGCAAGTTAATTCCAAATTTCGATTTTACCAGCACGCCCAGAGTTGAAGCTACTTTCATTATCCAGTTTTATTCTGCTTCTAATGGGTATGTATACATCATGCAGGCACACTCCTGACCTTGGGAAAGAAAAGAGGTGATCTCAAAAACTTATGGTCCAGAGGAGACCCCGAGAGACCTTGCCCACATATCCGTCTTGAGCCCCCCCACCAGTAAACCAAACTTGTAATTGCAGTTTAAGTCTTTTTAACTTTTAGAAATACTAAAAAGAGTTAGGGGGACATTTTTTGGGGACATTTCTAGCAACTTTTTTTTTTGGCATAACTATTAAAATTCAACGAAAGACCATAATATATAAGATTTATTACAAATGATTTCCTCCTCTGTTCTCCCGTGACTCCCCTTTCTTCTTCTTTTTCCCGTGACTCTCCCCCTTCTCCACTTCTCCTCCCGTGAACCTCCTCTTCTGCTTGCCTATATAAGGAATTCATACGGAAGGAAATAAGTATAACTTCTCTAAAGGTTTCTCTCTCTTTTTTCTTATTTATTCTCTCTAAATTTATGCAGCAATTATAAGAGTATCTTTCTATACTTTGCTAAAATTTTATAACACGTTATCAGCACGAAACTCTAACCAACTGAGACGGTAAAATTAAATTCTTGCAATTTATTATTATATTACCGGTTTGGCTATGCTACCAATAATATAATTTTATTCCTATAATTGCCTTTAAATTCTTGCAATTTATTATTATACTACCGGTTTGGCTATGCCACCAATAGTATAATGTTATTCTTACAATTGGCTTGGCTTTGCTGCCTATTATATTTTTTAACTGTCAAGTTATATTTATGTTTTATTGTCCATCTTTAAATTCTTTTATTTACAATGGTACCATCTATCCTTGTTGATCTTACAAGACTTGGTGGGAATCTTTTTACCATTAAGTTCTGTTATTTACAATGGTACCATCTATCCTTGTTGATCTTACAAGACTTGGTGAGAACTTTTTTACCATTAAGTTATGTTATTTACAATGGTACCATCTATCCTTGTTGATCTTACAAGACTTGGTGAGAATCTTTTTACCATTAAGTTCTGTTATTTACAATGGTACCATCTATCCTTGTTGATCTTACAAGACTTGGTGGGAACCTTTTTACCATTTATTAAATTGTGGGAATAACTTGTATATGCAGAATATCGCATACCTGGTAAAATTCTTCTGTTATTCTATTCTTTATTATTCTGTTGGAATACCTGTCAACGCGGACTACCGCATACATGGTGAAATTCTTCTGTTATTTCATTCTTTATTATTCTGTTGAAATAACATGTCTATGCGAACTACCGCATGTCGGGTGAAGATCCATTTGTATTTTTGTATATATATATATATTTTTGTTGAACTATAATACTTGTATATATACATTAACGATTGCATATTCTTTTTACTAAAATAATATGCTAATAGCATAATTATAAGAATATTTATATTTGCATTTTATCACCACTTGAGGTCGTGACTTAGTTTATTTTTCTATATCATACATGCAATTATTTATTGTTTTAATAAATAATAAAATTGTGTTTTTAACCCAGAATAGATGGCAAACTTGGCAAAAATAGATTTTTTTATTTTGAAAATATATGGAGACAACTATTTGGCTTGGGCATTTGATGCAGAATTGCACCTTAGTGCAAATGAGTTAGAAAAGACCATTGAATCAGGAAATACAATAACTTCGGCACAAAATGCAAAAGCCATAATTTTTCTTCGTCGCCATATTGATGAAGGATTAAAGACTGAGTATTTAACAATCAAAGATCCTTTGTCTTTATGGACACAACTGAAGGAAAAATTTGACCACCAAAAATTGATTGTTCTCCCTAATGCCAAATTTGAGTGGCTTAATTTGAGACTACAAGATTACAAATCAATTACAGAATATAATTCTAATGTTTATAGAATAGCCTCTACTTTGGCTTTGTGCGGAGATCCAGTTTCTGAAACCCAAATGTTAGAGAAAACGCTCTCAACTTTTTATCCCACCAACATGATTCTGTCACAACAATATAGACATAGTAAGTTCACAGAATTCAGTGACTTGTTGTCTATCCTCCTTGTTGTAGAAAAGAATAATGAATTGTTGTTGAAAAATCATCAAGTACGACCAACAGGTGCTACCCCATTGCCAGATATTAACAGCACGTCATTCCAGCAGAATAAACGTGACAAGAGATGGTCATATAATAAGAAGTCTTGGGGAAGAAAGAATAAACGAGGCCATCATAACAACAAATTCCAGAATCACGATAATTCAGGCCACCAGAAGTGGCAAGTGTCTGGGTCGGGTAAAAATATAGAAAATGCAACACAGATAAAGAACAAACCAGATGTTTGTTTTAGGTGTGGGATGAATGGGCATTGGTCACGTACCTGTCGTATGCCGAGGCATCTGGTTAATTTATCCCAGGAGTCTCAAAAGAACAAAATAATGGAGGCAGAAACAAACTTTGTTAATCAACAATTGAATATTGTTGATGATCCACCAATGACCAACAATGAGGAAAAGGTTGTTAATATTACTGAACCTTCTAAAAGTATCTTTTGGGATATCGTTTAATTTTGTTTTAATTAAACACCCTGCATGTATAATATTATTAGTTTTCATTCTATATGTGGTATGCGTTTCTCATGAATAAAATTATAAATGAAATTTAACTTTTCTTATTTTTATATGTGTTAGACCATTTTAAATGGATATGGAGGATATATGTTTAGCAGACAGTGCAACAACTCATACAATCCTTCGAAGTGAGAAATATTTTTCACAACTGATCAAAGCTAAAGGAAATGTAGGAACTATCTCTGGCACATCAAATTTAATCGAGGGATTTGGAAAAGCTAGTTTCATGCTACCAAATGAGATGCAAGTTTTTATCAAAGATGCTCTATATTCTAGTAAATCAAGAAGAAATTTGCTTAGTTTTAAAGATATTCGACTGAATGGTTTTCACATTGAAACAACTAATGAAAATGATAATGAATATCTTCTCATCACTTCTACTTTTTTTGAAAAAAAGAATATCCTATAAAAACTTCATTCAAATTCTTCTGGATTATATACTATGAAAATTAGAGCAATTTAGTCTCATAATGTTATGATTCCAAAAATCATAGATCCTAAATCTTTTATGCTTTGGCATGAAAGACTCGGTCATCCAGGTACTTCTATGATGCGTCATATTATTGAAAATTTTACTGGTCATCCTCTCAAAAATAATAAGATTTTTCCTAGTAGTGAATTTCCTTGTGCTGCGTGTTCTCGAGAAAAATTAATTGTTCGACCATCACCAGTAAAAATTTATAAAGAAGCCCCAAAATTCCTAGAGAGAATTCAAGGAGACATTTGTGGACCTATTCAACCATTGTCTGGCCTATTTCGATATTTCATGGTTTTAATAGATGCTTCAACTAGATGGTCTCGTGTTTGTCTTCTCTCTTCTCGAAATTTTGCCTTCTCAAAACTTCTTGCTCAAATAATCAAGTTACGGGCTCAGTTCTCAGATCATCCAATCAAGTCAATTCGACTTGATAACGCAGCTGAATTTTTATCAATGACTTTTAATGATTTTTGTATGACTATTGGAATCTCCATTGGGCATTCTGTTCCTCATATTCATACACAAAATGGTTTAGCTGAATCTTTAATAAAAAGACTTCAACTAATTGCACGACCATTAATGTTAAGGGCTAACTTACCTACCTCAGTTTGGAATCATGCAATTCTTTATGCTGTAGCCATTATTCAAGTAAGACCAATGACTCTTCATAAATTTTCTCCTCTACAGTTAGTTCTTGGACAGATACCCAACATATCACACTTTCGAGTTTTTGGAAGTGCAGTATATGTTCCAATTGCACCTCCACAAAGAACTAAAATGGGAGCCCAACGAAGAATAGGTATTTATGTTAGTTTTGATTCTCCTTCTATTATCAGATATCATGAGCCTTTAACTGGAGATGTTTTTACTGCACGTTATGTAGATTGTCATTTTTATGAATCTGTATTTCCACCATTAGGAGGAGGGAAAGTTTTAAATAAAAAACCCTCTGAAATATCATGGAATGTATCAGATTTAAATTCACTTGATCCTCGTACAGGACAATGTGAAATTGAAGTTCAAAGAATTATTCATTTACAAAATATTGCAAATCAAATGCTAGATGCATTTAATGATGCTAAAAAAGTGATAAAGTCATATACACCTGCAGTGAATACTCCAGCAAGGATAGAAATACCTATTAAAAAATTAATTCCTAGAGAATTGACGAATAAGGTAATAGAAGGATCTAAACCACGCCAGAAGCGTGAAAGATCGATTGGTGCAAAAGACACTGTACCATGAAAATCAAAAGCAAATAAGGGAATCCCAGAAGAGGTACAAACCGCTCCAGAAGTAGCACTTATTCTAAGAGTAGGAATAGCCCCAGAAGAGGTTCAAAATCTCAGTGAAGGGATAAGAGATGAACACCAAGAGATCTCAATAAATTATGTACATGATGTGAAAATATGGGATTGAAGCAAAGTCATGACTGACGATATATTTGTTTTCTCTATAGCATCAGATATTATTTTGATTCCTGACACGTATCCTGAACCACAAAACGTGGAAGAATGTCGGAAAAGAAAAGATTGGCCAAAATGAAAAGATGCTATTCAAACTGAGCTACAATCTCTATTGAAAAGAGAAGTATTTAGACCAGTAGTCCAAACACCGCTGGGTGTAATCCCGGTGGGAAATAAATGGGTATTTGTACGAAAGTGAAATGAGAAAAATGAAATTATGAGATATAAAGCCTGACTTGTAGCTCAAGGGTTTTCACAAAAACCTGGTATTGATTATCAGGATACATGCATACTCTCTAGTAATGGATGGAGTCACTTTTCGCTTTCTGATAGGTATGGCAACCATGGAAGGTTTGGAAACACGTCTGATGGATGTTGTAATAGCATACCTATATGGCTCACTTGACAATGAGATTTACATAAAAATCTCTGAAGGATTGAAAATGGCTGAATCACAAAGGTCGCGTCACATATATTCAATCAAGTTACAACGCTCATTGTATGGGTTGAAACAGTCTGGTCGTATGTGGTATAATCGACTTAGTGATTATTTAATAAAAGATGGATATATAAATGATCAAGTATGTCCATGTGTTTTTATTAAGAAATCACAAAGTGGATTTTCCATCATTGCTGTATATGTGGATGATTTGAATCTTGTAGGTACTCCTGAAAAACTCACAAGAACTGCTACTTATTTAAAAGATGAATTTGAAAGGAAAGATCTTGGAAAGACAAAATTCTGTTTAGGAATACAAGTGGAGCATTTAGCATCTAGAATTTTTGTTCATCAATCCACATATGCTGAAAAGATTCTCAGTCGTTTTCATATGGATAAAGCTCATCCTTTGACTACCCCGATGGTTGTTCGATCTTTAGAGGTTGATAAAGATCCATTTCGGCCTCTAGAAAGTGGGGAAGAAGTTCTTGGACCTGAAGTTCCATACCTAAGTGTAATAGGTGCTCTTATGTATCTTGCAAACTGTACACGACCTGATATTACTTTTGCTGTCAACTTGTTAGCAAGATATAGTTCTTCTCCTACTAAGAGACATTGGAATGAGATCAAACACATTTTTAGATACCTTCGTGGAAGTATAGATCTTAGGTTATTTTATCCAAGAGATTCAATGTCGCGATTGGTTGGATATGCCGGTGCAGGATATTTATCAGATCCACACAATAGAAGATCACAAACAGGTTATGTATTTACATATTGTGACACGGCTATATCCTAGAAATCCACAAAGCAAACCATGACAGCTACATCTACAAATCACTCAGAGATTCTCGCTATACATGAAGCGAGCAGAGAGTGTGTTTGGTTGAGATCAATTATTCAGCATATTCAAAAGTCATGTAGATTAGCATCAATCAAAGACATTCCTACAATTCTGTATGAGGATAACGCTGCATGCATTGCTCAACTTAGAGGAGGGTACATCAAGGGAGATAGAATAAAGTACATTTCACCTAAATTCTTCTTCACACATGAGCTACAAAAGAAGGGTGATATAGATGTGTATCAAATTCGATCATGTGATAATCTAGCCGACTTATTCACAAAGTCGCTACCATATGCAACGTTTGCAAAACTTTGGAAAAGGATCGGAATGTGTTGACTGAAAGACTTATGACAACATTTCATCAAGGATTAATGAATTTCTTTTGAGGGGAAGACTGTACTCTTTTTCATTAGTCACGGTTTTTATCCCAATGAGTTTTTTCTGACAAGGTTTTAACGAGGCAGTCAATTAAGATATTTATGTAAAAGATATGTACTCTTTTTCCCTTCGTTAAGTTTTTCCCATTGGGTTTTCTTAACAAGATTTTTAATGAGACATAATCTTCTATCGTAGGAAATCAGGAAAAGTATTACAAATGATTCCCTCCTCTGTTCTCACGTGACTCCCATTTCTTCTTCTTTTCCCCGTGACTCTCCCCCTTCTCCACTTCTCCTCCCGTGAACCTCCTCTTCTGCTTGCCTATATAAGGAATTCATACTGAAGGAAATAAGTAGAACTTCTCTGAAGGTTTCTCTCTTTTTTCTCTTACTTATTCTCTCTAAATTTATACAGCTATTATAAGAGTATCTTTCTATACTTTGCTAAAATTTTATAACAAGATTGAACCAAACTAAACAAAATTGACAAACTTGGCCCGTAAAAACACATTTCATTATATTCTTGCTAGAAAACAGGAGATTGCCCCATCCTATATCAAAATTGCATTACGTGGAATGCATGAAGAAAAGACAGAAAATCTCTAACAAGTTTACAGTTGAAACTTGAACCCATGCCAACATTTTTACCATGGTCAAAAGTATTTTCACCAGAAGCCACTTCGAACAGATCTTTATATGTATGGATCACCTTCGATCATGGTCTACTCTTGTTCAAGGCACAAAATTTGAACAAGTATAGCAATCATTAGTATGCTTAGTTTGAAACAACAAGCATAAACAATCATTCAGCGCAGTTAACAATCTTTCAGTCTAATTTTTTAAAGAACCGAATAATCTTTCAGTGAGCATGTTTTTGTACTTCTAACAAGTACTGATATAATAGTCAAAGGTACATAGATAAATAGAATGATCTCTCTTATAGTGGGACATAGGGACTGAGGGAGTACTTTTATACCAAAGGTCAGTACCTATGACTACACAAGTTTTTTTAAAAGAATTAATCTAATAATAGGAAGAATGGGTTAAGTCTCTTAGGTGTTTAATGTGATAAAAATTGATGGTAAATCTTTCTGGAAGGCTGTGATGACAATTGACAGGTATGCTGGGTCAGGAACGTGGCATATATTAAAAATAGGGTCCTTAACACTAATATACAACAATTAGAAAGTAATTACAAAAATAAAACATCCACAAAATAATTATAAAAATAACGCAATACAATATTACCTTGCTAAAATTACGCGTTATTAACTCCCTACACGTCAGTTACCGACTTTTAAATTTCCAACTAACCCGTCCTAAAATCACGCTAATGAAGAAAAAAGGCAACTTTGAGATCAGAAAAAATAGAGCAACGAAAGATCGGAGAAGACGATATGCAACTCTGAGATAGGATAATAGAGGAGAAGATCAACAACTTCAAGATCAACAACAACTTCAAGATCAACAACAACTCCAAGATCAACAGCAACTTCAAGATCCGCAGAAGAACAGAATAATGCAAGCAATGATCAGAATTGAAGTATACAACTTCTTGGATTATATATATATATATATATATATATATATATATATATATATATATATATATATATATATATATATATATATATATATATATATATATATAACGTAAATGATTACAGAAGATGACTCGATACCCAACTTTTTTTTTCTATAAATTCTCTTCAGAAAGCTGCCCAAACTTCTTTTTCTACAAATTATTTTCAGTATACTGACTATTTTGATTTCAAAATACATGTAAAAATATATTTTATATTCTGGTTACTAAGTACATATAAATTGGTTACTGTTTATTATTGATTTGGTTACTGTATAATATTTATTTGGTTGCTGTATAATTTAAATGTTTATTTGGTTACCCCGTGATTACTATATACTCGTATATTGGTTACCTTTCTTGAGTTTCTCACTCTTTAATTGGTCACAAAGCCAGTATGTTGACTGTTTTGATTGCAAAATGTATGTAAAAATATGTTTTATATTCTGGTAACTAAGTACATATAAATTGGTTACTATTTATTATTGATTTGGTTACTGTATAATATTTATTTGGTTGCTGTATACTTTAAATTAATGTTTATTTGGTTACCCCGTGGTTACTATATACTCGTATATTGGTTACCTTTTTTAAGTTTTCGCTCTTTAATTGGTCACACAGTTAGTATACTGACTGTTTTGATTGCAAAATGAATGCAAAAATATGTTTTATATTCTGGTTACTGAGAACATATAAATTGGTTACTGTTTATTATTGATTTGGTTACTGTATAATATTTATTTGGTTGCTGTATACTTCAAATGTATATTCTACTGATATTTTTTATATTGATGGTTACTTATTAAATACATTGGTTACCTTTCTGCAACTGTTGGATCTTTAAGTACATATTGATGTTTTTTATATTGTTTGTTTTTGCTGTAAAATGCATGTTAAATATATTTTATGTTATGGATACTAAGTAAATATATGTTGGTTACTGTCTAATCTGGATTTGGTTAGTATATAATTCTGACTTGTTTAATATTACCATGGTTACTACATAATATTACTGTGTTTTTTACTGATTTTTTTATATTGATGGTTACTGATTAACTATATTGGTTACCTTCATACACCTGTTAGTCTTTAATTTGTAACAAAGTCATTACTGATTATTTTGGTTGTAAAATGAATGTAAAAATATTTTTTATAATATTGGCTACTAATTACATATATATTGGTTACTGTATAATATGTATTTAGATACTGTAAGGTGTTTATTTGGTTACTCTATAATGTTATTGAATTTTATAATTGTTTCTTTTATATTGGTGGTTACTTATTGACTACATTGGTTACCTTCATACAACTGTTAATCTGATTATATATATTGGTTGTTGTATACTATTTAATTGGTTATAGAATAATGTTAATTTGGTTGCAGTGACAATTTGACAATCTCTGTCAAGCTTGGAGTGTCAGATTTGGGCATTTTCGGAGCCTAATTTCATTGAAAATGGGTTAACGATCCAAAGTCACTAGCTTTGCTGGTGAACTGCAGGATTTTTTGGTCAAATTCCATTATTTAGGCCTTCAAAATTGTATGTAAAAATGTGGTTTATATTCTGGTTACTAAGATTATGTAAACCGGTTACTGTCTAATATTGATTTGGTTACTTTATAATGTTTATTCAGTTGTTATATAATGGAGACTGACAGCAAACAATACAACAAATTTAATTGTTTACAGGAATATATAATTGTTTACTGTTAGTAACTATTAACCACATAGTTGGTAACATTTTTGATGGTGTACAGTAACTAAAATTGATGTTGATTAATATTTTAATTTTTTATTCCATCATGACTTATCAATATAAAGTAAACATAAATATTGAACAATTGGTAATTGTTCTGAAATATTTTTATGTAAAGTTGGTTACTCATCTAAAATAAAGTGGTTACCTCTATATTCATATTTAGTTACCAACTAGCATGTACCATTTCCAAATAACTTTTATAACTACGTAATTTAAAAGTATCCATCAGCTAGATAAATGGGAACCCTCACATGTACATTAAGCACTTGATAATTGTTCTGATATAAGTTTTTAATTATTTGGTTACTAACAAAAACTAAAATGGTTACCCTTATATGCAAGTTTGGTTACCAACTGCACCTCTTAAACTATTTTTATTTTAATATGAGATCTATAAGTGACCATCATATATATAAATGAGAACTCTTAATTGGAGTTTCTTATTCTATCATGATGACAGGGTATGAATAAAACATATACATTTAACACTTTATAACAGTCTTGATACAAGCTTATAATTATCTGGTTATTAATAAGCTTGTAACTATATCTATGATAATTATCTGGTTACTAATAAGCTTGTAGATAAATAGGACACTCACACATGTACATTTAACAATTGATATTTGTCCTGATACAAGCTTGTAACTATCTGGTTGCTAATAACAGTAACCATAATGTAACATAATAAAACAGTAACCACATAATTATATGATAGTAACCCGAACAGATTTTAATGGTAACCAAAACAGAAACATCATGTAATGAAACTCAATTTAGATAATCCATGTATACTAAACAATTACATATTAACCAGAATAAAAAATAAAAGTATCTGAAATCCCACAGTGAGGACACAATAATAATAGCCAAACCATAAGTAACAGTAACCAAATAGTTATATGAAAGTAACTAGAACATGTTTTAATGGTAACTAAAACAGAAACAACATGTATGTCCAACCAAGTTTAGGCAACCCATGTATACTCTCACATGTACATTTAACCATAACTTTTCCAATAAATTTTCTAGAAGAGTGTGACAACCCCAAAATAGGTCCATTCCATCCAACCTATTCTGAGTCGCCAAATACATGGTACAGAAAATAACTACAACTTTATTACAACAATTGTCGTGCAAAATACAACAACACATATGCTGTGAGTTTGGATACAAATATATACCAAATGTGACTCATGTCCCAATCGTGGACAGCACCTCACAATGATACCTTACATAAAAGTATAGTCAAAAACTGTTTTAGAAATTAGAATCTTTGGAAAGTGCTCAAGGAAACCTTCGTACATGGGAGGCCATGCATCTAGGTTATGATAGATATCATATGGCCACAGAATTATCCTTGGTTGACCCAATAGACCCCAAAGAAAAAAAAATTATTATCATATTCTTCCCAATTGTGAGTCTTCTCTTGACTTATCATTATCTCCACTGTCTCTAATTGAGAATTATACTTCAAACAAACACCAAGATTATATAGGTAGTGCTCATAAAGATACTCAGTAAGTGGATGAGCACAACCCTGTCTTATGATGACACGAGGATGTATGTCATTAGACATATTGTATGATAGTGACAAAACACCCTTCCAACGTTGGGTTCGCCTCACCCTATTTTCTTCACCAAATATAACTACTAAATGATGACCACCGTTCTATTCCCTTGTTACCCCCGCTCGACCCAGCTACACTCTTATTACCTGAAAAGGAATTGTGAAACAAAAGGGTGAGCATAACTAGCCCAGTAAAGAATATCATGTCTAAAGATAATTAAATTATCAATAGCCTTCATCAGTAATAAATCAGAGATTTAGAACATATGGTAGATGATAAAACTTCTCAACCATAGTTGCAGCGGAACGAGCAATCCATTAGAAGAGTCAAATAGGCTATAAAGTCTATTATCTTCTCCACGTTAAAAGTCCACCAACAATGTTTTATCCCTGTAACATCAATCAAAAATTCATGTCCACAATCACGTGTATAACTCATAATCGTAATTGTAGTTCTAAATTCCTTTTCTCATCCAGGACAAAGATAATTTTCATCACCTGCAATATCAAATATCATGGTTATACCAAATCACAGTTCATGTTCATAATCATACTAATAAACTCATCTCTGCACTACGGCCCAAAGATATTCATCAACAAGTCATCTTTGCACTACATGCCAAAGATATTCAACAACAGGTCATCTTTGCATTACGAGCCAAAGATATTCATCAATAATTCATATTTGCACTACAGGCCAAAGATATTCCTCAACAGTTCATATTTGCACTACAGGCCAAATATATTCATATCTCAAAGAAATATATAATCATTTATATAAATAATAATTATAACCATGTTGATCATTTCACATTTGGACTTAAGCTGAAGATATTCAATTATAAATTCAATGGTCATGATCATACTAGTCAATAATTCATCTTTGCACTACTGGCCAAAGGGAACCCATAGTCATGATCATACCAAAAATCTACCCATCTTTACACTCAAGTCAAAGAGAAATATCATCATTAGGATTATAAAAATATTATATATAATAGTAAAATCAATATAATCAAAACATCTGGATTTAATCTCAAGAGTAATATTCATAAATCAACTATAATTTGGTTAGAAAAAGGAAACCAATTTTATCGTGAATAGTAACTTGTGAATAGTAACTCGTGGATAGTAACTCATGAATAGTAACTCGTAAATAGTAACTCATGAATAGTAACCCCGACACAAAAAGGAAAAAATTCTACAATAAAATACATACCAATATTTCGGTATAATGATATTGAAAGAATAATATTTCTTAAGATTATAAACAATTTATTTTAATTGTTTACACTTTACTAAATAATGCATTTAGTCATTCTAAAATGCCAAACTCATAAGATTTTATCACCAATAATCAAAACCCTCATCAAAAATCTGCATATACCTCATATAGGATTTTCAAGTCATAAAATCATATTTTCCAATTTTCTTACTTCACAAAACATATTTAATTCATTTACTCATAACTAGACTATTTTCATGAAAAATACCAAATCAATTCCAAAAATATTTCTTTTCTTGGATTTAGCATAATATAGTCCCATAGTGAACATATATTTTTCTCAGAATTTGTAAAAGTCATTTACTATTTTTCATATGGCCAAAATAACCGAATATTTAGACATTTATCAAAAATTGTACTTTTGTCCAAAAATTCTGAAATTTACAGAGTATACTTCTATCATATACATGTACTCCCAATAAAAATTTCATCAATTTTGGAGTTAACCACAAGGAATTATAAGCGGTTACTTTTAAAATAGTCTTTTCTCATAAAATTCATAACTCTCAATCTATACATCCAAAAATCACCATTTTTGGACACAATCAAGAAAACTCATCAAAATATCATTTTAAATTTTTTCAAAATTTTTGAAGGTCAGAAAAATTACGAAACTGGAAAATATAACAACCCTTAAAATCCCTTATTATCCCTTACAATCCCTTACCTCAAAAGAGCAGCACTTCTGACCGGATATCGGATATAACGCTGAAGAAAACTTGCACTGATGAATAGTAACTCACCAAGTATCTAAATACTCACAAAATACACTCAATAATCTAGAGAGAGAAAGAGAGAAAACTTATGAATTCTGGTGTGATTTTCAATTCTAACTTAACCCTTTATTTATAGGAAAATGTTAGCACGCCGAAGCAGACTTAACCTGCAACCTGATGGCTTTACCTGCTACTATTCTCACCCATCACATTTGAATAAAAATCTCAACATATTTCTTCACCAACTAAGAGTAGGGCCCACCAATTCTAGAATTTTCCACCAAAATGGTTAACTCCGAAAATTCAACAATTTTTGAACCAGTCATCTCGTAAAATTCATAACAAATCATACGTTCATTTTTAACGGTTCAAAATTTGTGGACATATACTTAACTTATATATGTATAACATATCCAAATATTACCACGATCCAACGGTCGGATTAAAAATTATAACTCCCGCAAAATATCTCAAAAATCTTAATTTGATTTTCAATACCTCCGTTCTGACAAAAATACAGATAAAACACCTCAACATTAACTCCTTCATTTTTAACCACAAAAATATATCCCTCATCATATCCACATAAAATAAATATTTCCTTATCATATGAATCAATAATTAATTATTCACAAATAATATTACAGAATCACATTAATGACAACCAGGCTGTTCCCAGGAAAGAGGGGGCTTTCCAAGAAGAATTTCTCCTTACTGGCGCGCAATTAGATAACCAAACCTCTCCTTAGACAGAACTTTCTAGACATTGCCAATAATGCTATCTAATAATATTATTCAAATAATATGAATTATTGATCTGATAATGGGAAATAATGTGCAGTGACAATTATTAAAACAACAATAATATAAAATATCAACACAGAAATTATTGAATCAATAAAATAAAATATTGAACAGTAATTACTGTAACAATTATTGAGTAGTGCATTCTTACGTAAGAATCAATAATTTTAAAAATATTGTGCAATGCCGTGTGCTACTGTGCAATAACGCGTATTACTGTATTTTAACCACCGGGTATTCCAACAGTGTTAACGGTAACAATTACGCCGTTATTTATAAAAACTCAAATTTGACGTTTTCTTTATCCGACCGTTATTCTGTTATGGGGCCCACAAATGTCTGCGCCATCGTACGAATATTCCCCGACAGAAAGAATATTCCACGACCAAACGAATATTCCCCGACAACAATGAATATTTTATAACCACTTGTGTATTTTGAAAAAAAAATCATATATCACCCTTAACTTTAATATTTATCAATTTAACCATTTACTGAATAGTAATTATAAGAAAAATTGAATAATTTTATTTCATAAAATTTGGGGTCTTACAAAAAGCATAACCCTTGTAGAATATATTTGAAGGAATTTATAAAAATAATACATCAATGTATACTAAGCAAATACATGGTTTATTATGACTTGGGTTTATTATTTACAAAAATAAAACATCCACAAACTAATGATGCCTTAAACTTCTCCAACTTATTTGGGTTCAATTTCTTGGTAATAATGCTGGAGACTTCCATGTCACACCAATATATAACTTTTCCAGTGAATTTTCTGTTGTATTCCTCATAGTAAAGATCCAATAACTGTAAATAAACAAAATCAAATTTACACAGTCATTAGTAACCAGATATAAGCAATATTTATAACATAAATAGTTACGTAGTGACCAACAAATAAAATCATACTAACTAAAATATAATATAACAATTACACAGTAACCAAAACAGACTATAACAAATAACCAACATCCCACATTGACTGCATAATAATAGTTATCATATCATAATATAACATTAACCATACCATAATAAAGCATTAACCAAAAAATTATATTATATAATCTAATGGTGACCAAAATATAAACAACATGTAGTACAGACCATTTTATGCAGTAAACAAATAGTTATATATAATATTAACCAAAACATAATTTAAAGGTCACCAAAATAAAAATATGTATACCAAAAAATATACTAAAGAAGTAACAAAACAGTTATATGATAGTAACCAAATCATGTTTTAATGGTAACCAACACATAAACAACATGTATACCAAACCCAATTTAGTCAACCAATGTATACTAAGCAAATACATTGGAACTAAAACAACATATAAAAGTAACCAAAAATCGCAATTGAAGGAAAAAAATGGTATCCAAATCATAAGCCAACAACAACAAAAAATATACTAATGAAGTAACCAAACAGTTATATGTTAGTAACCAAAACATATATTAATGGTAACCAATACAAAAACAAAATATAGACTAAACACAGTTTAGTCAACCCATATATACTAAGCAAATACATGGTAACCAGAATAACAAAAAATAGTAACCAAAATCCCAACTCAAGGAAACAAAAATAGAATCCAAATCAGAAATTAATAATAACCAAAAACATACTAAAGAAGTAACCAAATATTTATATGATAGTAACCAAAATATGTTTTAATGGTAACCAATACATAAACAACATGTACACCAAAACTAGTTTGGTCAACCACGTATACTAAGCAAATACATGGTAACCATAACAACATAAAAAAGTAACCAAAATATCAAATCAAGGTAACAAAAATGGTATCCAAATCACAAGCTAACAGTAACCAAAACATAATACAGAAGTAACCAAACAGTTATATGATAGTAACAATAACAAAATTTAACTTGAGCTTCTGTCTTAACTACAGGAACATCAAAATCAGAATCCAACTGCACAAACCCAAACAAATTTCTTCAAGTCCTTAATAGAATCACCCTCTGTGATTCTTTTCCTCTTTCCATCCTTCTTCCTTGTATCAACCATTCTATATAAAACATAAAAATAACACAAATCCAAACAATCAATACCCTATTCTGTTAGAAACATAGCGTATATATATGATCATATTGACAATTAATTAGTAGAATGAGAATTAACAGAAATTAGAAGCATACCTTAGAGAGAAACCGGAATCCTTTCAATTGTGAGAGAGTTAAAGAGAGAAAATCACGTATTAGCCTGAAAACATAGCCTGAAAGTCACGTATTCAATTTTCTGTCAGAGTCGAGAGACTATGGTGTTGCGGCAGCGGCGACGGAAGAGGACGACGACGAGTGGCTTCGAGAGGAGAGCTTTGAGAGGAGAGAGAGAAGTAGTAAGGGAAAAGAGAAAGATAGTAAGGGCGTAGAGAGAGAGAGAGAGACCGAATGAAGATGAAAACTAATTTATTATGTCAGCTCATTAATATTAATCCCTTAATTTAAGGACTCTTAATTGTATTAGTATTGTAAATATATATGATGAAGTGTCATATTTTTGTAATTATTTTATGAATGTATGATTTTTGTAATTACTTTTAAAAATGTACTATAATATGTAATTGTTCCTTAAAAATATTCTATGTTTTTATCAATCTCCCTCATTTACACCTAGGCCTGACAAAATATGATTATGGGTTAGTTTTGGTTTTGAAAATATGGTTATGGTTTCATTTAAGAACTAAAACCATATTAACTATTTTTAATATGGATAATGTGGGTTGTAACCATATGGTTATGGTTAAAAACCATATTAACCATTTTAATATTGTTATGGGTTCCATGAAGGTCTGATTTGACACATATTATGTGATTATGTATATACCCCTTACCTCTCACCCCTCACCCCTCACCCCACCCTACCCCACTCCATCCCCACTAAAAAAAATAATATTATGTGATTATGTATACACCCCTTACCCCCCACCCCCCCCTAAAAAAATAATATTATGTGATTATGTATATATCCCTTACCCCCCACCCCACCCCAACCAAAAATAATAATATTATGTGATTATGTATACACCCCTTACCCCCCACCCAAAAAAAATAATGTGTACACCACCCACCCCACCCCACCCTTTACCCCCACTCCACCCCTACGCCCACCCCCACCCCCACCCCAACCCCAACCCCACTCACTCCCCACCACTCTCTCCCAAAAAAATTAATATTAAGCGATTATGTATACCCCACCCACCTTCTACCCCCACCCACCTACTTACCCACCCACCCAACACTCCCTTCAAAAAAAATAATATTAAACGATTATGAATACCCCATCCACCCCACCCACCCTACTCACCTACCCCACCTTAGCCCATCCCCACCCCCACCCCCATCCCCACCCAACACTCTCTCCCAAAAAAATAATACGGGGTGGTGTACACATTATTTTTTTTGGGTGTGGGTGGGGGTGGGGTAGGGTAGGGGGTAGGTGGGTGGGTAGGGGTGAGGTGGGGGTGGGGTGGGTGCGTGGGTGGTTGAACTTCTTGAATATGTAAATATGTGTGGAAAGAACTTTTGATTTAGATTTGGAATAAAATATGGGTCGAAAAATGGTTGACCGGGTTGGAACTATATCTCTTTTTAAAAATATGGTTTCAAACTTTACCCAACCCAAATAAATAAAAATAGTTAACCAACCCATTTGGTTTCAGTTAATATGAGTTGACCCGACAGTTAACCAACTATATTGCCAGATCTATTTACACCCCAGAACCTATTACTTGATGAAAGCTTCTTGACAATAACGACCCAAAGAAAAACAAGATACATGGAAATTTTATCACAATACGTAAGATGCATCAAACTTGGCTGAATATCCTACTATCAAAAGAATGAAATGACGACATAAAAACAAATTAAAATGTAGATATAGTTGAGATATTAACCATACATACTTAAGGAGATTTCCATAATAGCTACCTGAGTAAAAACAAACCGAATACATTACTCCGATCCCAAGATGCATAGTTATCTTTCTTTCCAAATTCACATAATAGTATTGGATGGCAAGTGTAAAATTGTTGGACCCGATTGGGAGAAAAATTAGAGTAAATAAAAAACAGAAGGAAATTGAGAAACTAAGAGACTTCTGAAACAAATATAGGCCCTAGATTAGATGTACTTAAAATTGGGTTGACAGGAATTGCTTCCAATATGCTGTTTGGGAACATTGTTAAATGTCAAGAATAGAATGTTACTCAAGAAACCAATTGTGTAAAATTCAGTTCTAGTTCAAATGACGGAATAACCAACTTTTAAGTCAGCAATCCTATATTGTGGTTCAGATTAGCTGAAATTCATAACTTTATGTTATTCAAACCAAATTATGAGATAATCACATTACAATTACAAACTCCAAATATGCTACTATATCTCAATCAGAACCTCAAGGAAAATAGGGGATAAAGGATTTGAAAGCATCAATGTGAACCTTCTACTATTACCAAAAAGGGAAAGCAAATTTTAGAGATGAAAATGTGTCAGAAGGATTCCCAGCTTAACAGAATGCCTTTAGACTGCATAAAGATAAAGCCAACAGAAAAAAAGGCATACATACAAGTATATATCCTGAAGTATCCATTGCTATTGAAGATACTGGAATTGGTCTCTTTTCCTGGCCTAAAGATAATATCTCCTGCATTCTCTCAAACCAGTCTGAATTTAATCTCCGAGCAAAATCCTCTACTTCCTTAAGGCAGATAAAGAGAGAACAAATAAGGAAAGATAAGGGAAAAGTTAAGAAGGATAAAGAAAATATCATGCAAACAAAGGGACATTTCTCCACTTTCCTGCATCTAGGCAAATGACAACCGTCACAACCCCATATAAAATAGCAGAATTGGTAGAAAATTTGAAGCTTATAATACACGTATAGATTTTGAAGTCACTCGAGAATGTTAAAAAGAAAATCAAAGAATTTGCGGTACCGTTGAGTATGGTCTCAGTCTCAGATTTACAGTAAAATATAATATATATTCTATATATACACCTAACAATCAATATCGTAACGTACTTTGTTTTTGGTATGAAATAATTATAGTACTTGCTACCAGAATTTAGATGTCCTAAATAGTTAGTTTGTATAACAGTATCTTAACCATGAAAAAAATACTATACGTACAAGGAAACTTGACATGAAAATCTGTTACGAATCAATAATATCCAAGTGAATTTAAAAAATTATAAATGACCAAGAATACTTATAAGACTTGTAAAAGCAAGGGGTATGCAATTAAAATATACGTTCACTTTATAGCCGCAGCATTGCACCTCCAGTGCAAATTCATTGACCAATCATGGATCAGAAATAATACAACATCATTAAAACAATAAAACTCATGGAAAGTAGAAAACAACAAAGCCAGTACTAATGCACATCTGACAAGGATGCGTAACCTCAACTCAAACGAAATAATATAAAGTCAATCACTAAATGAATATTACAGAAAAATCATCACTTCAACAATAAATTGCGAGTGAATACATCAATATTACTTGTTTTCGGTGTTCTATTTGTATTTTGGGACAGTACACATGATACCAGCTTGTACTAGATGGTAGAATCGGTGGTCCGGTATTTTAGCAAAGATGGAGCACATTTATATAAATGTACTATTTTGTCACTAAATCAGTACATATTGGACCCGTATAAGCCAGTAGGGTACCGCAAAAATAGCTATTTATCCATATAGTCTAGCATAGGCAGCGGCTGCACAGCCACACGGGATGCACTAGAGCGATCCCAACATATAGACCGAAAGAAAAGGGTAGATTTTTTGTAAACCAATTTTTCTCACGTAGTCTAGAACTGGCTCTCCAAGATATAACAATGGTGGTCAGGTTTTAACATTACTTAGTGATACAAAAATCCTATCCAAATGATAAATTATTGATTATTTTTGTACATTTTTTCTCCAATTTTATCAAAAATAGATATCAAGACAGATCCATCGAACTAGAATTTTGTAGATATTCTACATGTAAAATAAATACTACTCCTATCCACTATAAGTCCGCCTCTTTCTACCTATATCTCTTATTCTTTCATTGCTAAAGTCGCACTTCAAGAGAGAATATATGGAGTGTGAATTCAGCAATGTAAGAAAGAGATGTAGACAATGCATTAATGTTCAATTTGACCAGATCACCTTATACTTGATTATAATTTATATGTACTTACACTTGAATATTAATGACTTTTGTATTTGGTCCAAATATATGTTATTGATTTTCTTATGTAGTCCTCAATAGGAAAAAGATTGTAGTAAAACTTTTCCCGTCCGCACCCCCAAAAAGGTAAAAAGAACGCTCTTAAGAATCCAAATTGTTAGCATTATCTATATTAGGCAGTTACAAATCAACTACTGTAAATAGCATTAGGCAGTTACAAATCAACTACTGTAAATAGCATTAGTTGTTAGCTATTATTTAGCCTTCACTCTAGCCTAATCAGTTATGAATGAAATGTATATAATTGTAACCTTTGTATTTGTGGAAAGCAAGGAAAACCATTATCTTACATGGTATCAAACGCCTAAAGTCGAGAACATATTCTCGCCGCCGCCTAGCCCCCTTTTTCTTCTCCTCTGTTTTTCGATCCTTCTTTCTTGTCATCAATGGCTGACCACCAAAAATTTTACCCTGCTTTAGCAGTTAGTAATGTCAGAAACTTCATCCCAATCACTCTTGAAATGGAAAAGGGCCTATACACTTCTTGGGGGGAGCTCTTTAAGATTCATTGCCGCGCATACCAAGTTCTTGATCACATCATCCCCCCAAATTCAATTCGACGGACAAAGAAACGGAGAAAACCGACGCCGAAAAGGAATTATGGTCTCGCTTGGATTCCATTGTCCTCCAATGGATCTATGGCACAATCTCTAATGAGTTGTTGCAAACAATTTTGGCAAAGGACTCGACTGCTTCGCAAGCATGGAAAAAATTGGAAAACATTTTTCAAGATAATAAGGACACACGGGCTGTGAGACCCCAGATTTTTTTAAATAAAGATTTAAATTTCTCAAAATATTTTTTTGAATATTAAGGTGTGGATTTGAGATAATGTTATAGTTGGGGGTAGTATTTAAAAATTTTGCAAAGTATGTAAGTTGTTATATAATATTCGATTGGTCGGGGAATATTCTTTTTGTCGGGAAATATTCGTACGACGACACAATCATTGGTGGACCCATAACAGAAGAACTGTTGTAGTTAGAAAACGACAGAAATACTTTATAAAAATAACGGCGGAAGTTTTACCGTTGATACTATTGAAACACCCGGTGTTAAAAGTACAATAATACGCGTGGTTGCATAGTAGCACACGGTATTGATTATTGATGCTTATGTGAGAAGTCACTCAGTATTGTTCAATCGGATATTCGGGACACTTTTTGTGTCGGAGTACTATTCACGAGTTACTATTCATGAGTTACTATTCACGGGTTACTATTCATGTGTTACTATTCACCCAAATTACTATTCACTCTAGTATTACTCACTCGGGTATTCGGAGTACTTTTCGTGTCAGAGTACTATTCACGAGTTACTATTCATGAGTTACTATTCACGATTTACTATTGATTCACATGATTTACTATTAGGGGAGTTGGTGCAAGATTGATAATACTTGCAGGACTAAATAAAAAATGAAGAAAAAGAGAAATGTATTATACTGTAATTTTTGAGCCCCAAAACGTGTAATTATCGAAACTATGTTTTCCTATAAATAGAAGCTCATCCTTCCTTCATTTCTCACCAACTCACTAAAGCTTTAGAGCCATTATTATAGAGAGAAATTATAGAGAGAAGCTATAGAGAGAAAATCTATAGAAGAAGAGAAGTCTGCTCCCTCACTACTCCTATATCCAGTTTCTTTCAAAGGTAGGAAATATTATTTCTTTCTTTCATCTTTATGAAGAGAACTTCTGTTATTCCATTCTTTGTTATTATGTTGGAATAACCTGTTTATGCGAAGTACCGCATACATGGTGAAATTCTTTTATTATTTCATTCTTTATTACTCTGCTGGAACATCCTGTCTGTGCGTTCTACGCCGGACCTGGTTCCATTATTTATTATTTTGCTGGAACATCATGTCTGTGCGTTCTATGCCGGACCTGGTTCCGTCTTTATTATTCTGTTTGAACATCCTGTCTATGCGTTCTACGCCGGACCTGGTTTCGTCTTTATTATTCTGTTGGAATATCCTGTCTGTGCGTTTTACGCCGGACCTGGTTCCGTTAATTATTATTCTATTGGAATAACCTGCTTGTGCGGTCTATCGCATGCCTGGTGATTTCTTTTGTTATTCCATTCTTTATTATACACAGTTGGTTAAAGTTTTGACTTCTATACTCTATGAAATTAGTGGAATATCCTTGATATTTGCGCTTCATCCAGTATCTTTTCATGAAAATATTCTTCTGAGCATTCTTGACTTTTACTTTACAAAGAAGTATCATGTTGACAATTTGGATATTATTAGTTCCTAGATAAATTAATTCTTGAACTTGTTTAATTGAATTCCTATAACATTGTCATCATCCTCATGTTTATATTATGTTGAAAGTCATCTTTGGCTTACGTGCATAGATGGACTTAGTATGATTATGACCAGAGATCATTCGGTATAATCATGAACTGTGATGTGGTAAAAGTCCTCAGTGGCCCGTAATGCATTGATGGACAGTTTTTGGTATAATTATGACTAGGGATTATTCGGTATAGTCATGACCGTGGATGATTTAATGAATATCTTTGGTTCGTAGTACAGGGATGATTAGAAGATGTGGTTTATTTATTAAGCTGAGTCTCAGCGATAAAAATTGATGAAAACATTTTTAAATCATAGAAGATAGTAGATTTTACTCTCTACTTCACTCTTCTAAGGATTGCTTATTCCGCTGCAGTTAAACTTGATATCTATTGCATTTTATCAGTTTAACATTGTTGAAGACTATTGATAATTTATTTTGCATTATCTTAGTCATAATATTTCTTACTGGGCTAGTTGAGCTCACCCTTTCTTTCAATGTTCTCTTCAGGAAATGAGAATATAGGTGGGACGAGTCGGAGAAAGGAGTGATGGTCCAGAAGATAGTATTAGTAGTCCTCACTATTCTGTTAAATAGTGTGATAATAAATGTAATGAGGACTCCTTGAGTATGGATATTGTCTAGATGACAATATTCCTATTAGAACGCTCAGTTTGTGTATTGTAGTATGTTACACGACAGTTGTATAATTAAGTTTGTATTTGTATTCTGTACCATGTATCTGGTGACCCAAGATGGGTGATGTATACCTAATTTTGGGGGCGTCACAGTTGGTATCAAAGCTTAGGGATATGATCCCTGGCTAGGATGTGAGAATAGAACTAGGAGGGGAGAGACGGGAAATTTCTTCGCTAATATGACCTACTTAAGTTTATTTGGTATTTAATTGGTCGGTCAGAGTATAGGGATAATATGTGATATGTCAATTAACCATTATTTTGTGACAGTGTTTAGGAATGGCATCTGAAAATGCTGAGATAAGCAATGAAGCACATGAGAGCGTTGATTCAGCTCAAGCAAAAGGTAACGACCAACAACGCGATAATAATCATACCGGTGGCAACGGCTATCGGAACAATGATAACCATCGTGGGGGAAATTATCATGCCAAGAATGGTAACCACTTCGGTGGTAATCATGGCCAAGATAATAGAAGTAGAAATTTCAAGAAGAGAATGTCATTTAGCTCAATTTTGTCGTATAGTGAAGTCAAGTCCAGCTGGGACGGTGGCACTAAAGGCGGATACAGACAAAACAAATTCGATAGTTTAAGGGAGAGCGTTTTTCGTGACGAGGAATCGAACGAAGTTATCATGGATTAGTTAATTATAAATTTTTACGGAGTCTATACCTTATTAGATACCGGTTCTACCCATTCTTTTATCTCTCTTGCTTGCGCTCAATGTTTAAATTTGACTCCAGAGAGATTAGACTTTGACTTATCGATTGAAACTCCGTTAGGAGAAACCTTTATTTCATGTGCTATCCAAGTCTTGGATGAGAGTCACAGTTTGGAGTGATATTTTTATTGTTAATAAATTTTCTGGCGTATTCTTGAAGACTTCTTAAACTACCCCTAGAGCATGAAATCGAATTTTGTATTGACCCCAGTACAAAACCCATTTATAAAACCCTCAAATATTTCATCAACTAAAAGGATCTGGTTACATTGATTATAATGAGAGTTATAATAAAAGCGTTAGAGTAATGAAAATCATGGGTATATGTGGTATTAGTAAGTGTTATGATGAGTTATGTTGGTTATTATGTGAAAACATGAAAGTTTCTTAGAAATCACAAAGGGTTGAAAAATCAGATTTTAGTAAAAACGTAACATGAAATTCAATTGACCATATCTCCTATTATATTTTGAATTTTTGAGTGTGGTCAAGTCCTAGAGTTAGATCTATGAGTTACCTAATTAATTCAAGTGGAATCACTGAATAATGTGTTGTATATTTTCGTGCGGACTGATTTTAGCAAAGGAGTCAAAACTTCAAAATGTCCAAAAAGCTGCTGCCACATTTTTGTAAGGGTTGTTTCGGCCACTTAATTAGTGATAAAAATTTAGGCCTTTTGGGACATAAAAGTATATGGTATAAAGAACATCGTGTTCAAAAATGAGCTCATTACGACTTAAAATGAGCAAGTTATGACCATTTCAATATTTAGGTTTTTTGGACGAAAAAAGCTATAACCGGAGTTCTACAACTCCGATGACCATGAAATTTAAACTGGAGGCTTACATTAACATGTGTAAGGTCCTTCCAAGATTTGGGAATTTTTGGAGCTAAACTTGAGGTAGCAAATTTCTTAAGGAATTAATTGGAAATTATTTTTTTAAAAATAGTAAATGAATTTTAAAATTTTCGAGAAAAATGTATGTTCATTATGAGACTATATTATGCTAAATTCCAGAAAAGAAATATTTTTGGGACTGATTTGGTATTTTCATGAAAAATGTTTTGTTACGAATATATGAGTTAAATATGTTATGTGAAGTAACAAAGTTGGAAAATAGAATTTTATGGCTTGGAAATCCTATATAGAGCATATGCATATTTTTTTGATGAGGGATTTGATCATTGGTGATGATATCTTATGAGTATGGCATTTTTGAATGATTAAATGCATTATATGGTAAAGCGTAAATAATTGAAATAAATTGTTTATAAGTTTAAGAAGTGATTAAAATATTGTTATAAGATTAATGATATTAGATTATAAGATTATTAAGTGATTGATAGCATTGGGATATTCTTGAACCCTGGATAAATTATATTATAAATGTTTAATATTTATCCTTTATCTCATTTGATTGATTCTTTATATCATTATCCTCATGCTTATATTGTGTTGAAAGTCATCTGTGGCTTACGTGCATAGATGGACTTGGTATGATTATGACCAGGGATTGTTCGGTATAATCATGACCGTAATTGAAAATACGATTATCTTTTGCACGTAGTGCATGGATAATTCGTGGTCGTGATACTAAAGAATATCTTTGGCCTGTAGTGCAGGGATGATTCGACGATGTGGATTAATTATTGAGCTGAGTCTCAGCAATGAAATATTAATTCATGGATGTGGTAAAAGTCATCTTTGGCCGTAGTGCATAGATGGACTTGGTATGATTATGACCATGGATTGTTCGGTATAATCATGACCGTAATTGAAAACACGATTATCTTTGGCACGTAGTGCATGAATAATTCGTGGTCGTGATACTAAAGAATATCCTTGGCCTGTAGTGCAGGGATGATTCGACGATGTAGATTAATTATTGAGCTGAGCCTCAGCAATGAAATATTAATTCATGGATGTGGTAATAGTCATCTTTGGCCGTAGAGCTTAGATGGACTTGGTATGATTATGACCAGGGATTATTCGGTATAATCATGACCGTAATTGAAAACACGAATATCCTTGGCCCGTAGTGCATGGATAATTCGTGGTCGTGATACTATTAAGCTGAGTCTCAGCATTATTGGTTTTACAGTTGTATATCTTTGGCCTGTAGTGCAAAGATGAATTGTTAATGAATATCTTTGACCGAATTGCAAAGATGAATTTAATGCTTTCAACGATAAAGGTATTCAAGGTATCCTCACCTCTTTATCATACCAGGTACGTACGTAAATTTCGAGGGCGAAATTCTATAAGAAGGGGAGATTGTGAGACCCCAGATTTTTTTAAATAAAGATTTAAATTTCTCAAAATATTTTTTTGAATATTAAGGTTTGGATTTGAGATAATGTTATAGTTGGGGGTAGTATTTGAAAATTTTGCAAAGTATACAAGTTGTTATATAATATTCGATTGGTCGGAGAATATTCTTTTTGTCAGGAAATATTCATACGACGACACAATCATTGGTGGACCTACAACAGAAGAACTGTCGTAGTTAGAAAACGACAGAAATACTTTATGAAAATAACGGCGAAAGTTTTACCGTTGATACTGTTGAAACACCCGGTGTTAAAAGTACAGTAATACGCGTGGTTGCATAGTAGCACACGGTATTGATTATTGATGCTTATGTGAGAAGTCACTCAGTATTGTTCAATCGGGTATTCGGGACACTTTTTGTGTCGGAGTACTATTCACGAGTTACTATTCATGAGTTACTATTCACGGGTTACTATTCACAGGTTACTATTCACCCAAATTACTATTCACTCTAGTATTGCTCACTCGGGTATTCGGAGCACTTTTCGTGTCAGAGTACTATTCACGAGTTACTATTCATGAGTTACTATTCACGAGTTACTATTTATGAGTTACTATTCACGAGTTACTATTCACGAGTTACTATTCACGGGTACTATTGATTCACATGATTTAATATTAGGGGAGTTGGTGCAAGATTGATAATACTTGCAGGACTAAATAAAAAATGAAGAAAAAGAGGAAGGTATTATACTGTAATTTTTGAGCCCCAAAACGTACAATTATCGAAACTATGTTTTCCTATAAATAGAAGCTCATCCTTCCTTCATTTCTCACCAATTCACTAAAGCTTTAGAGCCATTATTATAGAGAGAAATTATAGAGAGAAGCTATAGAGAGAAAATCTATAGAAGAAGAGAAGTCTGCTCCCTCACTACTCCTATATCCAGTTTCTTTCAAAGGTAGGAAATATTATTTCTTTCTTTCATCTTCATGAAGAGAACTTCTGTTATTCCATTCTTTGTTATTATGTTGGAATAACCTGTTTATGCGAAGTACCGCATACATGGTGAAATTCTTTTATTATTTCATTCTTTATTACTCTGCTGGAACATCCTGTCTGTGCGTTCTACGCCGGACCTGGTTCCATTATTTATTATTCTGCTGGAACTTCCTGTCTGTACGTTCTACGCCGGACCTGGTTCCGTCTTTATTATTCTGTTGGAACATCCTGTCTGTGCGTTCTATGCCGGACCTGGTTCCGTCTTTATTATTCTGTTGGAATATTCTGTCTGTGCGTTTTACGCCGGACCTGGTTCCGTTAATTATTATTCTATTGGAATAACCTGCTTGTGCAGTCTATCGCATGCCTGGTGATTTCTTTTGTTATTCCATTCTTTATTATACACAGTTGGTTAAAGTTTTGACTTCTATACTCCATGAAATTAGTGGAATATTCTTGATATTTGCGCTTCATCCAGTATCTTTTCATGAAAATATTCTTCTGAGCATTCTTGACTTTTACTTTACAAAGAAGTATCATGTTGACAATTTGGATATTATTAGTTCCTGGATAAATTAATTCTTGAACTTGTTTAATTGAATTCCTATAACATTGTCATCATTCTCATGTTTATATTATGTTGAAAGTAATCTTTGGCTTACGTGCATAGATGGACTTAGTATGATTATGACCAGGGATCATTCGGTATAATCATGAACTGTGATGTTATAAATGATGTGGTAAAAGTCCTCAGTGGCCCGTAATGCATTGATGGACAGTTTTTGGTATGATTATGACAAGGGATTATTCGGTATAGTCATGACCGTGGATGATTTAATGAATATCTTTGGTTCGTAGTACAGGGATGATTAGAAGATGTGATTTATTTATTAAGCTGAGTCTCAGCGATAAAAATTGATGAAAACATTTTTAAATCATAGAAGATAGTAGATTTTATTCTTTACTTGACTCTTCTAAGGATTGCTTATTCCGCTGTAGTTAAACTTGATATCTATTGCATTTTATCAGTTTAACATTGTTTAAGACTATTGATAATTTATTTTGCATTATCTTAGTCATAATATTTCTTACTGGGCTAGTTGAGCTCACCCTTTCTTTCAATGTTCTCTTCAGGAAATGAGAATATAGGTGGGACGAGTCGGAGAAAGGAGTGATGGTCCAGAAGATAGTATTAGTAGTCCTCACTATTCTGTTAAATAGTGTGACAATAAATGTAATGAGGACTCCTTGAGTATGGATATTGTCTAGATGACAATATTCCTATTAGAACGCTCAGTTTATGTATTGTAGTATGTTACACGACAGTTGTATAATTAAGTTTGTATTTGTATTCTGTACCTTGTATCTGGCGACCCAAGATGGGTGATGTATACCTAATTTTGGGGGCGTCACACGGGCTGTCTACCTCGAGAAACAGTTCACCTCTGTTCAGTTGGACGATTTCCCATCCATGACCGCCTACTGTCAAGAAGTGAAAATGTTAGCCGACTAACTCGCGAATGTCGACGCTCCGATTTCCAATCACCGGTTAATTTTACAATTGATTTCGTGTTTAAATGAGAATTATGATACCGTTGCATCCATGATCCAACAGAGTGATTCATTATCGGATTTTTTCGAGGCCCGCTCGCGCCTCATTCTCGACGAAACTCGCAAATTGAAGCAGTCCCAGGCCAAATTCAACGCCGCTGATACAGCCCTTGTCACCTTCAACCATTCCGACCAACCACCTCACCCTCCTCGTGGTTCTCATTCTGGATCGGGCTAGGTTCCAATCAGGACGCTAGTGGTGGCCAATATCGCTCCGACGGACAGAACTGCAACTCCTCCGGCCGTGGAAAGGGAAAGGATCGTGGGAATAACAATGGTGGTGGACAACATGGAAACAACAACAATGGTGGAGGTCGCTCTAGCAGGGGAAAACTGCAAACGCCACCACTGTGGGTTCAATACAATCCGTGGGGTCCGTGGATGCACCAACCTTGGGCTGCTCCACCATGTCCCTACCCGACATCCTTTTGGGTACGACCGTCTTCGTCACAACAGCCCGAAATTCTTGGTAATCGCCTACAACAGGCCTACACCATGTCCGCACCAACGCAGTGTAATTATGCTCCGACTGATATAGAAGCTGCTATGCACACAATGACTCTCAATACCCCGGTTAAAAATTGGTATATAGATAATGGTGCAACGTCACATATGACTGCTTCTCACGGTACTCTCTCGTCTTATTCTAATATAAGTAACACTAGAAACATTATTGTTGGCAATGGACACACGATTCTAATTCACGGTTATGGACACACCTCTCTATCCCCACCATACCCCCCTTTATAATTAACTAATGTGCTCCACGTCCCTAAACTTATAAAAAATCTCGTTTTCGTACGTCGTTTCACAATGGATAATAATGTTTCTGTTGCTTTTGACCCATTTGGTTTTTCTGTGCATGATTTTCAGATGGGGAGACTTCTCATGCGATGTAATAGCACCGGGGATCTTTATCCTCTCACAAAAACCGACCATACACCTACTATTTCATCTACTTTTGCAGCTATTTCACCCACTTTATGTCATAATAGACTTGGTCACCCGGGCGCACCTGTTTTACGCTCTCTTTCACATAATAAATTTATTTCTTGTAATAACAGTTTGCGCACCTCTGTTTGTGCGTCTTGCATTTTTGGGAAACACTCTAAATTGCCATTTCATGCTTCGACTAATTGCACTACTTTACCTTTTGATATCGTCCATAGTGATTTGTGGACCTCACCTATTTTGAGTTCAGCAGGGCTTAAATATTACGTTATTTTATTGGATGATCACACTAACTTCTTGTGGACTTTTCCTATTGGTAAAAAATCGCATGTTTATTATGTTTTCTCTTCTTTCGCCTCCCTTATTCATACCCATTTTGCTATGAAAATAAAAACCCTTCAATGTGATAACGGAAAAGAATTCGACAATGAATCTTTCATCAAAATTTGCCACAAAAACGGTCTCCAGTTTCGTTTTTCATGTCCCAACACCTCACCCCAAAATGGTAAAGCTGAACGCAAAATACGAGCCATAAATAATCTAATTCACACACTCCTCTATGCCTCCATCCTTTTGGCATCATGCTTTAGAAATGGCAACTTACCTCTTAAACATCTTACCCATAAAAACTCTCAAAAATGCCTCCCCCACCCAAATCCTCTATAACCGGGACCCTTCCTATACACACCTCCGAGTATTTGGTTGTTTATGTTACCCTCTTCATCCTTCCTCCTCCATCCATAAACTCCAACCTCATTCCGTACCGTGTGTTTTCCTAGGCTATCCCCAAAATTATAGAGGTTACAAGTGCTATGATATCTCAAATCGCAAGATAATCATTTCTCGTCATGTTGTTTTCGATGAGTCAACATTCCCGTTTGCTCATCTATACACCTCGACTACCATGTCCTATAAGTTCTTGGAAGATGGCCTTAATCCAATTCTAAAAAACCATATACATCAACCCCCTGCTCTTCCTCAAGACAATCAGCCGCACCCCCCTTTGAGCCCAACACGAACCAGTCCCACATCCAGTCAATTATCTCTACTGGCCCACACCTCGCCAGTCACCACTGCGACCCAGCGCTCACCCAGCCACTGGCCGCCTAACCTAATCCAGCCAGCTCACCCATGGACCATTTCCACTCGAAGCATGCACGGTATTTTCTGCCCGAAACGTCAATATAACTTGACCTCATCTACCACTCCGTCCCCCCTACCAAAAAACCCCAAGATAGCCCTGTCCGACCCAAATTGGTACGCTGCCATGCAAGATGAATTTAGTGCACTTATTAAAAATAAGACGTGGGAGTTGGTGCCCCGTCTGCCTAATATTAATGTTATTCGCTCTATGTGGATTTTTCGACATAAAAAGAAATCTGATGGTTCTTTTGAGCGTTACAAAGCTCGTCTTGTTGGTGATGGCAGGTCCCAACAAGTAGGCGTGGATTGTGATGAAACCTTTAGTCCGGTCGTTAAACCGGCTACTAGTCGGACGGTTCTAAGCATTGCTCTTTCAAAGTCTTGGTCCATTCACCAGTTGGATGTTAAGAATGCTTTCTTACATGGACAACTTCATAAAATGGCATACATGTATCAACCACTGGGTTTTAGAGATTCAACTCATCCAGATCACGTATGCTTGTTAAAGAAATCTCTCTATGGTTTAAAACAAGCCCCTCGTGCTTGGTATCAAAGGTTTGCCGATTTTGTCTCAATACTTGGTTTCTCACATAGCAAATCTAATCATTCTCTCTTTATCTACCAACGAGGACACGATATGGCGTATATACTACTATATGTGGACGATATCATTCTCACAGCTTCGTCACTCACACTTCGTCAATCTATCATGTCAAGTCTCGCATCAGAATTCGCTATGAAGGACTTGGGTTCTTTGAGTTACTTCTTGGGAATCACCGTCACTCGCAACGCAACAAGTCTCTTCCTAAATCAACAAAAATATGCGGAAGAAATTATTGCTCGCACAGGAATGACTACTTGCAAATCGATGGCAACTCCAGTTGACACCAAAATCAAACTAAGCGCCAACTCTGGCCTTCCAAACGAAGATCCCACACTTTATTGAAGCTTAGCAGCGGCTTTTCAATATCTCACCTTCACTAGGCCCGATATATCTTATGCGGTCCAACAAGTTTGCTTACACATGCACGATCCTCGAGTCGAACACATGACAGCCTTGAAACGCATACTACGTTACATACAAGGCACACTCACATACGACATTAAACTCTTGAAATCGCCAATCTCTGACCTCCTATCTTACACGAATGCAGATTGGGGCGGATGTTCGGACACGAGACGTTCAACTTCTGATTACTGTGTGTTTCTCGGCAATAATTTAATCTCTTGGTCCTCTAAACGGCAACTGACTCTATCTCGATCAAGCGCTGAGGCCGAATACCGCGGTGTTGCTAATGTTGTTGCTGAATCTTGTTGGATCTGAAACTTACTTTGGGAATTGCACGTCCCGGTCTCCAAAGCAACACTCGTATATTGTGGCAATGTAAGTGCAATTTACCTTTCTGGAAACCCCGTTCAACATCAACGCACCACACATGTTGAAATGGATATACACTTTGTTCGTGAAAAAGTTGCTCGTGGACAAGTTTGAGTTCATCACGTTTTGTCTCGTTATCAAATAGCCGATATATTCACTAAAGGACTTCTGCGCGTACTTTTTAATGACTTTCAAGATAGTCTCAACGTCCAAAAACCTTCCGTTTTGACTGCGGGGGAGTGTTAGCATTATCTATATTAGGCAGTTACAAATCAACTACTATTAATAGCATTAGGCAGTTACAAATCAATTAATGTAAATAGCATTAGTTGTTAGCTATTATTTAGCCTTCACTCTAGCCTAATCAGATACGAATGAAGTGTATATAATTGTAACATTTGTAATTGTGGAAAGCAAGGAAAACCATTATCTTACACAAATGTTAAAATTTTCTGAGGGTTTTAGTTCTGGTGGAAGTTACAGAGTTTTCGTATTTAGACCAAATACAAAATATAGCCGATGTTCAAATTTTTTTATGAACTCTAAACACCATGAACTCATAATATATAATAAACTTATACTTAACCCCAATGTTTTCAAAACTTGGGCAGTAGCAACATATTATTCTAGAAGGCTCGAATGGTACTACATCCACAAAAGTATAAATTAGTGTATACTACTGTTTGGTCGTGTTGCGATATTGGATTAATAGTCAAAGATTCTATATTGTAACTTAATTATAGGAATAACTTAATTATAAGAATAGCTAAATAACTTAATTATAGGAATAGCTTGATTGTAGGATGAATAGCTTGATTGTAGGATCTCTACTATCTCTATAAATATGTACATGTAAGGATACATAAAAATATATGAATGAAATATTCTTCTCTGATTTTCAAGTTGGTATCAAAGCCACGAAACTCTAAATCATTCTTCTTTGAATCCTTAAACCATGAGCAAGTCAGATTCTACCCCCATCATTATTTAACACGAAGGTTCATCATTCAATGCAAGAATTGTATTGAATGAGACCAACTATGATCTGTGGTCTCAAATGTTAGAGATGCAAATTGCTGAGAAGGAGAAACTCTCCTTCATTTATGGCACATCGTCGTCACCTAAGGAGAAAGATGAAGGCTATGAAAAGTGGTATTCAGACAATAAGAAGGTCAAAAGATGGTTGTTGATGTCTATGTCCCCGGAGATTATGAAGCGATACATTCGCTTACCTACCGCATGAGATATTTGGAAAGCTCTGTTGGAAGAATGCATATTTTGATTTGATGTTTAAAATAAATGTTCATGATTATATGTAAAGTCCTTCAAGGAATATATGCACAAGGACTTAGTGATAGATCAAAATGGTTAGGTTGATCTAAGCTTTCAATGTTCATCATTCTGTAAATGAATGTATAGATAAAGAGATTAAGCTTGTTAGATTGATCTTATGATATAATAGATAGGTTTGTCTGATCGTCGAGCACTGCACCAGAAATCGTAGTCTGCCAGGAGAGTCAAAGGAAACTCGAGAGCTATCAAGGCAGAATCATAGTATGCAAGATGGTAGATCTCAGAGTTCGTCGACTGCCAGGAGAGACGAGGAAGGATCGTAGTGTGTCGAGTAGCACCTCCTCGTAGTCGTAGTCTGCTGAGGAAGTCATGTTCAAAATCGTAGAGACAGCCTGCCTACGAACCGACCAAGCATCTACAAAAGCCAAAGCAAAATCGTTGAGCATCAAGGATCGTAGTATGACTACCATGAAGGGCCTCTACAGACATCGTAGAGTGGTCCAGACGTTTGCCGAAGCCAACTCAGAGATCGTAGTGTGCTCTTGAAAACTTAGAGTCTACAAGACAAGCAAGTGAATATCGTAGTGTGCCAGCCCTTAAGAGAAATCATAGTGTTCTCATTTGGTTGCATCTAGCACCAAGGTGGCAAGATACCATGATAAGAATCGTAGAGTATCATCTGTCTATGTCAGAAGTTATGGGCCTTGATCATTTGTTCAAAGATAAGATCTTAACAAATGTGGAATGGATTACAAACGTTGAAATGATCACCAGTCCCAATGGCATAAAAATATCCTTAGTATGCAACAAAGAGACGTATTAAAGAAGCTAAGGAAAGGACCATAGGACAAAGGAAAACACCTTTTCAGGTGTTAGGTAAGAAAGTTGTAAGAACCCGAATTTTTAAAAATTATTAAAATAAGAATTTAGTGAATAAAATTCTTAAGTGTAGAATGAGTTCGAATAAAAACAGTTATGTGATACGAGGTATGTAGGAATGTGTTACATAGGGTAATATGAACTATGTAATATGTGATTTTTGTGATTAATAAATATATTATTTTTATATATTGTTATTGATTGCAGAGATAAATCAGTTGAGATAAAAGAAGTGGATAAAATTTCATATCGATATTAAATAGTTTATATGATTATTTTATCATAGTAAGTGGAGAACAATAATGTATAATTGGCATTTTCTTGTGTATGTGTACTAATAACTGGTATGATTATAATATAGGTTATTGATAGTACGTAAGTTATCTGCGAATGGGTTTGGATAGTGAAATATGAGTTAGTTGAGAGAATTAACTAATAAGAATAAATATTGGTTAATTGATAGTTGAGAGTTATATTATGGAATAAGATAATGTGTATGTTAAACCTTAAATAACTATGATAATATAGTACAAGGTTTAATTTACTTAAGTAAAGGAGTGAATTAATATGTGTGTTGAATATGTGATACTTTATATATGTTACTCAGAATGGTAATATGTGAGAAAGTCTAATGTACGAATAATGTTAAATATATATAAGTTATTAAAGGGAGACATAAATCATTATATCTTTAAATGGATATTTAATATTTGAAGAAATTATTTTGGGAACAATTTATAGAGGGAGAGAGAAATAATAATTATATATTTTTAATAGAAGATATTAAAATAATTTCTAATATTGAGTTTTTTTTAATAAAAGGAGGAAATGTTATTTTTGAATAACAATATTACCTTATATATTTTTGTATGAGGTATGATTAATAATATAGTAAATATATTAAAACGTATTTGCTATATGTAAATAAATTGATAGAAATAATTTATTATAATAGAAAATAAACTTATTATCTATTTTCTATATATAATATAGGTACATGTGTCGTACATATAGTTAATTGATATTATATTAAGAATACTATCTTGAGACAATAAGCAAATTAATTTCTAATTGTAAATGTCTTTATTCGGAGAAAACATAATATTTATGTTATGACAAAATACATAATTTCTAATGTATTTTCAAGGAAGTTAATTAATGAAAGAAAACTAAGTTATTTTAATATATTAAATAACTTAAGTTATTATTTTATCGTGGATACTATCATTTAAATAACTAATGGAGTATATATTAATTATTATAAGCGTAAAGGTTATACTTATAATTAATGAAGGTAGTTTAGCATTTAAATGCTTGAGTCACACAAATATTATATTGAAAAAATAATAAGTGTGGAGAATGAAAGAAGCTTAAGATCGAGCTTGTGAAATATGCCTTGTGTGGCACAGTAATGAGATATATTGTCTTATAATATTAATTATTGTTATGGACAATATACTAGTATCTAGTAATTATTTGATGGATTGAGAATACCCAACTAATTTATATTTAGCCCAATTAAAATATTATGTGGACTAATGTACATGGAGTATATGATATGAGTACATAAATAATCCATAATTTTACTTGGTGTAATACCATTAACACATTAAAATTTTATTTTGGGAATTAAAAGGAACTAGACTAAGCTTCAGTTGCTGAGTTATAAGCCTTGTCCCAATTTCACAGTCATTTCTCCTTACTCACGTGACTAAGCCATTGTTCTAGTCTATTTCTCCATGCTCAAAACTCAGTGAAATCAAAAGCTAGAAGGTGGGGATGATGGCTACGGGAATGGTGGGGAGGGAGTGGTTAGCCACTTTCCACCAACTCCTTGTCTAATGGATTCTTCTTTCTCCCACTAGTTTGATTTCTAGGGCAAAGATCAAAGTTGGACAATGGTTGGGCTATATATAGAGAGCTTCCCTTCCCAATTTCAATTGGCTAGATTTCTGTTAGTTTAATATATGGAGTGAAATTGCTGGATAGGGAGAGAACTAGTGAGTTAAGAAGAATTCTAAGAAAGCTCTTGCATTTTGGTGATTACCGTAAAAGGGAGTAATACTCTGTAATTGAGGGAAATCATCAAAGGTACTCAATTATAACTCCTTTATATTTCTTTACACTTAAATCAGTGATGGAATGGTGACAACATGATTGTGTGATTATAATTTATATACACATATGTTCTTCATTTCAAGTTTTGAGTTTCTTAGAAAAATGTCATGAAAAACTAGCTTTTGAGTCACAAAATTTATGCCTAAGGATAGTTATAATCCATGAATTATTGGTAGATGTTGTTAATATAGTTCAATACAAAATTAACGGAAGTTAAACGAACCAAGTTGGTTGAGAAACGAATTCGTAGTGAACAAATTCGCTAAATTATCAAAACATGAACAATTAGTATGAACATGAGTTGTGAATTCATATTTGGGTTAGTTAAGGTTTATGTTAGTTGATGGGTATTATAGTATGTTGTAGTTCTTATGAATTACGAACTCATAGAATCAAAAACGGACTAATTTGGATATGTATAACTCAAATTATGAAGGTTAGATAGATGTTTGGCTTGATAAGCTCGAAGCAGGGAGTGAAACTTCGAGTTTCCAGCAGCTAGGCCCGCCCCGGCGGGCCATTTTTAAGGCAAGACCCCCGCCCCAGTGGGGGGTGGTCTGTTACATATGCTGAGAAAAATCTGACAGAACATATTTTGGTAAAACGCCCATAACTTTTTCATACGAACTTCAATTGAGGAGATTCAAGATGATCCGGAACGAGAACGAATAGACCTACAACTTTTGGGCTTTAAGTTTTTCAATTTGAAGTCATTAGGAAGGGTCAAAATAGTCATCTTTGTGACTGTTACGTAATCAAAGGCCATCGGAGGGCGTCGAGCGAGTACATACGCAAGTATAGTGCTCCCGGCGATGGAATATGTTATTCTAAGTGATGTAACAGGAAAATGCATGATATTAGACATGACATATAAGATTACCTTATTTATAGTGGAATGCTTTATCATGACTTCGTATGTGTTTTCAAAAGAAACTTAAAGATTTTTGAAAACAAACTTTGACGAACTTGTGTACCTCTAATTCCGACCTTGATAACATATATATATATGAGGTCTAAGTACGCATGATGTAAGATTCAAAGTTGTATCATAGGTGTGTTAGATTACTTTGATTTGGTTAAAATGATTTCAAAGGCAAGCTCATATATCATTTGCAAACAAAGTTTTATAAACATGGAGTGGTTATATTTTGCCCTTGGAAACGTACATAGAAACATGTACAAACAAGTATGATGTGTGAGTTGAAGTTGCCTTGCATGATTAGTTTAGTATGACATTGACTTTGAGAATAAAATTTTGAAGTTTTGAAACTAAAAGGGACGAACTTAAAGTAACTTGTGGACTTAAAGTTCTAAATGTAATAACATGCATACATGGATTAGTTAGCTATGAAATGAGATTAAAAGTTACACCTAGTTGCTTTACCTTGGCCTAGAATAACTTTTAAAAGTGAACTTGTACGCCTTATACCCCTAGACATGACTATTATGTTCATCTTTTAACTAAGCATGAATTGGACGTTTCAAGTGTGGTTTAAATTATGTTTCAAATAATGAACTATGCTATGGCTATGAAAATAAGATATATACATGTGAAGCATGCTAGTAGAGGCTTATTAGTTTAAAAGCTTATATCATCAAATCTTGTTAAAGAAAGTTGTTAAGCTTTATTGATTGAAATAAATCATTATGAAACTAAATAGTTTGAATATGAATGTAGATCACGTATCTATAAACTTTAAATATGTGTCGAACACATAGCGAGTCAAGTGTGTGATAAATGTATATGAATGTTGATGACAAGTACGGATGGTTAGGTATACCTATACCTACCTAGCTATTCTAAGAGTATGATGAGAAAGTGAAATGTAGGTGTTACGAACCTAGTTAGAGAACAATGTAACATTATTATTACATTAAGAATGTATGAAATATATGACTAATGGATATGAATCCATGATTATATAATTGTGTAGGAATACACGAAGTGCAGTTAAGCGTTAAGCAGTTAAGTCATAGTTCATAAACTACGAATCAGGCAAGTCTTTCAGTTCCTATTTGATATATGAATTCTATAACTGTTAGTTGAGCTATATTATGCTATGAGAATGTTGATGTATATATATATATATATATATATATATATATATATATATATATATGCATATGAGCTATGTATGAAATTTGAAAGTTGATCTTTGATGATATGCTTGTGAAGTAAATTTTTATGCATGTTATGTGTGAAGGAACATGCATAGTTAATATTAATTGATTATGAATGCATGAACTTAATATGCTATTATATGTTATGTGCTGCATGAAAACTGTTAGAATTGTTGGGCTGTCGAGCTCACCCTTGCAAATAACCACTTTTGCATGTTAAGAACTCACGGTAAAGATTTCGTGCTTCTTGGTTGACAATGTAGATAGTTTCACAACGAAGGATACTATTTAGATTATTACTTGAACCATGTTTAGGTTCTAGGAGTGTACTTGATATATACTTACGATGTTTAATACTTGTTGTATTGTAAGGATGTATTAGTTAATACATAGAGGATATCGAATCAAGATGTAAAATCTTATACAGTAATTCCAATAGACTGAACCATATTATATAGTTGATTCAAGAATTGTAATTGGTTCAAAGTTATGAAATCAATAAAAGATTTTATTCAAGAGATTGAAAAAGTTTAAATTATTCCGCATTTTTATAATATCGAATGTGATGTAATACAGGAATAGTAAATGACCAGGATTAGAAACTTATAAAAGTTTGGGGTTATTGTGTAGATCTTGGAAATGGAATGAATTTATATTCTAAATTGTAATAAGTAAAGTTTTATTCATTAAGTTATGAATGAAAAATATGAATAGTTTGATGATAGTAGTATCGTGGTAGACCGGATCCGAGGTTCGAAGGGACCCGGATTTGGGGGCGTCACAAAACTTGTCTGTTACGTCAGTGGGCCAGAATGCAATTCAGATGATGTGCAGAAAAGTCTCCATCAAAGTTCAGAAACGTCAAACGCATTAAATGCTTCAACGGATGGATGCAACGGATAGATTTCTAGGATCACATATATGCACAACATCAGCAGATGATCAAAGACAAGTAAGCAAGCATTGAACAACAAAAATGAAAAGAACACTCAACGCTCAACTCTACGATCTAAGAAGAAAAGAAATCTTGCTCAGCTACTCAGTTCTTTCGAACAAGAGCTTAACGGCAACTGAGTAGCATCACAAAAACTCATCAACTACCAATCAAGTGAAGTAAGAAGTTTCAAGTCAGAAGGACTTGTAGAGTTCTAAAGTGAACTGAGAAGAGCCAAGTCTGCTGGACTTGAAGAGTTCAAGAGTGAACTAAGAAGTTCCTAGACTGCTGGTCTAGAAGGAATCTGTGAGATTCAGAAAGTGTAAAAGACATCCTTAGTGGATTTCCTACTTGAGAAGTAGAAGAGTGGACTAGGAGCTTTAAGTGCTCTGAACCACTTAAAACTGTCGTGTCTATTGTATTCTTGCTATAACTGCTATAACTGTTAAATCTGCTTCATTCTCATTAACTTGCTATATTTAAAAAGGGAGATCAAACAAATCTTAATTCCGCTGTGTTTGAATTACTATCATAAACTAACAAGCAAGAAATTTTTTAAATATCTATTCAACCTCCCCTTTTAGATAACTATTGTGCCTCCGGGAACTAACAATTAGTATCAGAGCAGGTTCTATTCTATAGCCTACAAAGCTTAAGTAGATCCAATGGCACGCTTACCAAGCAAATCAAAGACTGGAGGAGGCAGCAAGCCACCTATGTGCAACAATGATAAATTTTCCAACTGGAAAGTCCGGATACAAGCATACATGGATTCAATAGATGAAGATCTATTTAAAACTATTTAGAATGGGCCCTACGTTCCTACAAAGCTTGCACTAACTCCAGACGACCCAAACAGAATACAGATCAAAGTCAAAGAAGAATGGACAGACAACGAAAAGAGAGCTGTTCAACTCGGCAAAAAGGCCAAGAATATTTTGTTCAAATCCTTAGAAGATGATCTGTTCAAGAATGTGGTCAACAGCAGAACAGCAAAGGAGGTTTGGGAAGCATTGCTCATCATGCATAAAGGAACAGAAGAGGTAAGAGAAAACAAATAATCTCTCTTGACTCAACAATATGAGATGTTCGCACATGTTCAAGGAGAAAACGTCACTGCCACCTACGAGAGATTTAATGTTCTACTCAACTCTCTACGGGCCTATGGAAAGACCTATCCAAACAAAGATCTAATCATAAAGTTCATGAGAGCCTTACCAAGCAAGTGGGATGCCAAAACCACTGCCATTAGAGAGTCAAAGAATCTGCATGAAATGACTGTTCAACAGTTATATGGCAACCTTCTTACGTACGAACTAGAGCTGACTCAACGAGCAAAAACTCTATCTGAAGGAAGAAAGAAGGATAAAGACGTTTCTCTCAAAGCAACTGAAAACACCTCCAAAGTCAACACTGAAGTTGACTCTGACTATGATGAAGATGACGATGAGGACTTTGCAATGCTGGTAAAAAGACTCAGAAGATTCATGCGTCAAGGCAAATTAAGCAAGCCAAAGAAAGTCAACAACTACAGCAGCCAGGAGCAGATAAATGATCTATGCTACAACTGCAAGAAGCCTGGTCATTTCATTACTAACTGCAACAAACCTCTCAGAGAAGAACTAAAGAAGAAATCACATCCAAAGAAGGAATTCAAAGGCAACAAAAGACCTCAGAAGAGAGACAAAGGCCTTGTTGCTGGAGGATCGTGGAGTGACTCAGACAATGACTCAACTCCGAAATCTGGAGATGATGAAGATCTACAAATGGCAAATCTTTGCCTGATGGCCAAGAATGCAAAGGACAAACAGAACTCCAACATACATGAAGTAAGTATAGATGAGGTATTTGACTTCAACTCTTCTGATGTAGACATTGATGATTTAAGAACTGCACCGCATGGCATAACATCTGATCTGCAACAATACATGAAGTGGTTTAGAGTTCTGACTAAGGATTATTCACTTCTTCAAAAGGAGAAAGAGAAAGTTCAAGAAGAACTGGAAACAGCCCTTCTAAGCACTAATTCTCTCTCCAAGTTTGAAGCTAAGAATAAGCTCTTGAAACAAGCCAATGAGCTCAATGCAAAAAGAGAGTCAAGTCTAACCTCTAAAATTGAGGAACTAGAGAAGACAATATCTACATAGAACAAATCCTCTTCATCCATGGACTCCCTAATCTCTAACCAGAGAAGTGTCTCTGACAAAACAGGTTTAGGCTTTGAGGAATCTGCCTCAGAGACATGTGTGGAAAAGGTAAAGAAAACTAGCACTAGTAATACCTCAAATTTTAGTAGAGGCATTATATTTGTGAAATCCTCACAAAAGGATGAGCCAGTCAAACCATGCTCTACTGATTCAATCCATATTCCAAGGAGTAAGGGATCTCATGTTGGTCTGGGTTTCAGAAAAGATAAGAGTTACCCAGTCACTACTCACCAACCTCGAAGGATTGTAGAGTCAAGTGAGATCAACTCTACGAACCAACTGGGAAGGTACAGTAGAGGTAAGGTACGCTCCTCACAAATCATGAAACACAAGGACACATGGAAGAAGGAAAATCAGCTTAACAGTAGGATGACTAAAGATCCATAAAAGTCCAAATGGAGGAAGAATTTTCATATACACACAAACATGCAGCATATTAGATGTTTTGTGCGCTATAAAGCTGGTCACAAGGCTACAAAGTGCCATTACAATTCGATGCATATGAGACCCAAAATCAAGCAGATTTGGGTCCCCAAGGGTACTAACAAAGTAGGACCCATGCAAATATGGGTACCAAAATGAAGGTTTAATGTTACCAACAGGAAAAGAGCTCCACAATCACAACCTAGTATCTGGACAGTGGATGCTCAAGGAACATAACTGGGAATAAAGCCCTTTTTTCTAACTTCATAGAGAAGGGGTCCCTCAGTCATCTTTGGAGATAACGACTGTGGCAAGACAAGAGGATATGGCTTAGCTGGAAATGATGCAGTATCCTTTAGTAAAGTGGCCTATGTGGAAGGATTACAACACAATCTTCTAAGCATCAGCCAACTCTGCGACAAGGGTCATCAAGTAACATTCTTCAACAATCAATGTCAAGTCCGACACCTGAAGACATCTGCTGTAAAGTTAACCGGAACAAGAGAAGGAAATGTCTACATAGTAAATCTTGGACAACTAAGCCCAGATGAGACAATATGCTTTCTGGCTAAAGCATCTGATGAAATGAGCTGGCTATGGCATAGGAGACTGTCTCATCTCAACTTCAAGAGCATGTCCAAACTGGCCTCAAAAGATCTAGTTGTAGGCTTACCAAAGTTCAACTTCGTTAAAGAAAGGTCGTGCAATGCCTGTCAGCTTGGAAAGCAGACCAGAAGCTCATTCAAAAACAAAACTGCCAACTCAATTGACAAGCCCCTGCAGTTGCTCCACCTGGATCAATTTAGGCCAATTCCAACAACGAGCCTCGGAGGGAAGAGATACTCACTAGTCATAGTCGACGACTACACCAGATTCACATGGGTATTCTTTCTAACCTCAAAGGATGAAACAAGCTCCCAACTGATCAAGATGTTCAGACTAGTGATGAACGAGAAAGGGGAGAAAATCAAGGCTATAAGGAGTTATCATGGCAGAGAATTCGACTTCTAAGAAATGGACCAATTCTGCACAGACAATGACATCAGTCATAACTTCTCAGCTCCACGAACTCCTCAACAAAATGGTGTAGCTGAAAGAAAGAACATGACGTTAATAGAGGCTGGAAGAACTCTACTAGCAGCAGTCCATCTACCCGAATACTTCTGGGCAGAAGCTGTCAACACTGCATGCTACACTCAGAACAGATCACTCATACACTCTACGATTAAGAAGACCCCCTACAAACTGTGGAAAGGAAGAAAGCCAAGTGTTAGCTACTTTCATGTATTCGGTTGTGCATGCTACATTCTTAACAATGGAAAGCAGTATTTGACAAAGTTTCAGCCCAAGTCAGACGAAGGAATCTTTCTTGGATATTCCACAGACAGTAAAGCCTACAGAGTGTTCAACAAAAAGTCACTAAGTGTTGAAGTCTCGATTCACATCATCTTTGATAAGACAGACTTAGACAAAACAGTACTACAAGACACTACGACCGACAGTTCAGACATTTCGAACGAGGTCGTCGAGCTCAACACTACAGTCGTAGTTCCAGCTAGTGAAATCGTTGAGCAAGGAAATCAGATCGTAGAGAGGCCTATGCAAGACGAAGAACCTCCACACCAAGAAGTAGATATAGATCTTGAAGGCCTCAGACAAGAAGGTATCAGGACAGATGTCCCAACAGAAAGTAGATAGGCAAGAGATCACACTTAAGACTTAATCATTGGGGATCCAAGTGCAAGAGTCAAAACAAGAGCTGCCACCCAAAATGAATGTTTCTATCTAAGGTTCGTATCACAAATGAAACCTAAAAAGATAGAGGATGCTTTAGAAGACTCCACCTGGATAGAAGCCATGCAGGAAGAACTTAATCAGTTCGAAAGGAGCAAAGTATGGAGATTGGTACCAAGACCAAAAGATCATCCTGTCATTGGAACCAGTGGGTCTTCAGAAACAAGATGGATAAAGATGGAGTAATAACCAGGAATAAGGCAAGACTAGTGGCCAAGGGCTACTCTCAGGAAGAAGGCATTGACTACGGTGAGACATTTGCACCTGTTGCAAGACTAGAAGCCATCAGAATATTCCTTGCCTTTGTTGCTCACATGAAGTTCAAAGTTTTTCAGATGGATGTCAAAAGTGCATTCTTGAATGGTGAACTTCAAGAAGAAGTCTATGTAGAACAACCTCCAGGTTTCATCAATCCATCTCTTTCTAATTATGTCTACAGATTAGACAAAGTCTTATATGGTCTTAAACAAGCACCTATAGCATGGTATGGAACACTAACTAACTTTCTTATTGAAAATAGATTCACTAGAGGTAGAGTAGATACCACACTATTTCTTAGAAAGCAGAAGACAAAGTCTTATTAGTTCAAATATACGTTGATGACATTATTTTTGGATCCACTGATGAAAAGTTATGCAAGAGATTCTCCAAGCTTATGCAGAGCAAGTTTAAAATGAGCATGATGGGTGAGCTAAATTTCTTCCTTGGGCTACAAGTAAAGCAAACTGATGAAGGAATCTTCATAAACCAAGCCAAGTACATTGAAGACTTACTTAAGAAGTATGGCAGGGAATCAGCCTCTCCCATGAAAACCCCAATTGCTCCTGCAACCAAGCTTGACAAGGATGAAAAAGGTAAAAGTATTGAAATAGCTCAATACCAAGGTATGATAGGCTCTCTTTTATATCTAACTGCAAGTAGACCAGACATAATATTTGCAACATGCATATGTGCTAGATTTCAAGATAATCCTAAAGAATCACATTTAACTGCTGTAAAGAGGATTTTCAGGTATCTCAAAGGTAAACCTCACTTAGGGCTTTGGTATCCCAAGGAGTCCTCATTTGAACTAACAGGCTATACATATGCTGATTTTGCAAGCTGCAAAATAGATAAAAAGAGTACCAGTGGCACCTGTCAGTTACTAGGAAACAGACTTGTGTCCTGGTTCAGCAAAAAGCAAAACTCGGTATCTAGTTCAACTACAGAAGCTGAATACATTGCTGCTGGCAGCTGTTGTGCTCAGATCCTATGGATGGAAAATCAGCTAGCAGACTATGGGTTTGAATTCAAATCCATACATGTTCACTGTTATAACACTAGTGCCATAGCAATAACACACAACCCTGCCATGCATTCTAGGACTAAACATATAGAAATAAGGTATCATTTCATTAGGGATCATGTGCAAAATGGAACCATAGCCTTACAATATATCCCTACTGAAAATCAACTTGCTGATGTCTTTACGAAGCCTTTAGATGAATCCAGGTTCAATAACTTAATAAGTGAGCTAGGCATGCTTAATTTATAACCATAAAATCTATGCTCTAGTTTGTGCTAACCATGCAGATATAAAAGGCTATGTTCGAAATCGTAGACATGATAAAAGGAAGTCCACGATCGTAGAGCTGCAGTGACATGAAAGACAACGATCGCAGTGTAGACTCAATGATCGCATCACAGACTCAACAGTGGCATAACAAAGGAGCTTCTTGTGATGACAAAAGTCCAACAAAACAAAGCAATCTCTCTGATAAGAGCCTCAGGGACAAACCTAACCCTTGATTCATTCTATGAGGTTAGCCCTTCCTGAGCTACCTTAAACCGAGAAGAATGCCAAGTCAAAAGTACATCGCAAGGACCCAGACAGACTCGACAATAGAAATTCAGACTCGATGATTGCTGAACAGACTCAACGATTGCTGAGCAGACTCGACGAACGCAGAACAGACTCGACGATTACAATGACTACCTCAACGATCGTAGTCCTCCCAAAGGACACGTCAGATGTTAAGGGCAAATCAGTATAATCCTCCTCAGTTAAATTCGTAGAAGCCAAGCAGAATTTGACACCTGCCCCACTAAGCAAAATGGAGAGAAGGAAGTTACAAGTACAATTTGAAAATGCCTTTACTTGAAATCAGAAGCTCAAAAGCTTATTTCTCTCTTTCTCTCTACAAGCAGAAACCCTAACTCTCAAGAAAGCTCAATTAACCATACTCCTTGCAAAGAAATCAATGGCAGCCTCCAACGTCATCTCGGGCTATAGACTCTGTTTCGATGAGTTCAAAATAGCTGAACCCAAATTTCACAAAACTCTGTCATTAATAAAGAAGGTTGGTCTCGAAGAGGCTCTGGGTACGGCCACATTGATCTACCCTAAGCTAGTAAAAGAATTCTACAGAAATGGTGTGTTCGAAAACGACGTCATCACTACGAAAGTCAGGGACGTGGAAATTAAGCTGAAGGCTGAGGACATCAACCTAACCCTAGGTTTCAAATCTGAAGGGTTTTCATTCATAGATGGCATAGATTTCCGTGAGGGACTTAAAAGGATGCATCACAAGAAATTCCCCACTGTCAAAGGATACAAGAAAAAGGAATTTCCTTAGAGGTACGAATTTCTGACTGACGTTGTTGGAAAATGCATATGCTGCAAGAGCTCAGGCAACGATTCTATAAACGAAGTACAACTCAAGCTTATGGCAACCATCAGTTGTAGGATACAGCTTAACTATGGAGCCCTGCTGCTTGAATGGATTGGAAAATGGATTCTCAGCTCGAAGAAATCAAAAAGCTCTAGGAAGATGCTCTACGGGCAATTCATCAGTATCATCCTACAGTCCGCTATGGGCAATAAAATTGAGGATGATGAAGGTGAATAAATAAATCCAAACAGAAGAATGACCCAGCAACTGTTCGAGAACTGGAAAAGGAATCCAGCTAAAAACGTACGAATGATGTCTGAGTCCAGTGGTAGGACTGCTGATGCAAAGGAGTCAGGGATTCCAGGGAATATGTCTGTTATTAGAGAGATTGAAGAAGATGAAGAAGAAATTAATAAGGAAGAACCCTCTGCCATGGTCAGAAAAAGCAAGGGCAAGAGGAAGCTAAAGGCTCGAATGGCAGAAGAACCCCAAGGATCTACCACTGATAAACCTGTCGAGTCCTCTGACATTGAGACTCTGAGAATCCTAAGAAGAAAAGAACAGCAGACTGAGGCAGATGAAGACAAAGCCACCATCTCACAGCTACTGAAAAAGAACAAAAACAGTCACAAATCCAAGAGACCATATGTCTTCTCGATCGTAGAGTTCCTACCGATCGTAGAAACCAAATTGGACGCCTCTCCCATAAAAATTGCTACACCAGACACTCTGGCTGATCAACAGTTCAGAGTTGAAGCTGAAGAAAGTCCTAAGGCTGTGACTCAGTCTAGGAAAACAAAAAGAAAGTTGGTCAAAAAGTACAACCTTATCAATAAAGGAGTACTTAAAGAAGAAGACAAAAAGATAGCCACTGAGAAGGAGCTATCCGAAGCTGGACAAGAAAACACTGCTCAAGCTGAGGGGGAGCTACCTAAAGCTCTCACTCTAGAAAGTGCTCGAGCTAAGGGAAAGCCACTGGCAATACAAATGGATGATCACGTTGAGGGGGGCCTCATGAAATCCCCATGACAGAAGCAGCTGCTCCTACAATAAATAAGAGAAAACCAGAGCAAGAACAAAGAGAAGTCATTGATGTAGTAGAATCCTTGAATGAAGACAGAGAAGAGGATGAAGATGATGAGGTCGAGATCATCGTTGTGGGCTATGATGGGTACAGGAAAGCTATCTATGATTAGTTGTTCTCTTATCTACCCATGATGCCTTTTCATCAAGCTCAAATTCTAAAATCCTGGAATCACATGTTTTGGAGTTTCAAAGAATATCCAGCCATCTCTGTGCTGGCTCATGGATTCCGAGGCAACTTCAACTTTGCCAAATAGCTAATCACAAATGATCCCTCTTCTAGAGTTGTGCACGAGGTATTATCTCTCCCAGTCTTTTTCATAGTTAATCACTATCCACCCTCCTTTTTCAACCAATTTATGAATTCCCAAGCTGGTTGGAAGTAGTTCTTAATCCACTAAATCAATTCCCAGTTGCAGAATCCCAAAATTCTGTAACTGATGAACCAAATATGTCCACCTTCATATTGATCCCAACTTCTCCTATCTCTACGATTACTGACTCTATCCCTATAGTCAAGTCCCTCGCTCAAATCGTAGAGCCGCCACACTACTATAAAACAGCAAATAGACAACGCGAAAAAAACGTTGTGGTTTCATTCAGGAAAACGTCGTAGTTAAGAGTGTCATCTATTTGACACCCTTACACAACGTTTTTAAAACGTTGTAGTTAAGCACATTAGACAACGGTTTTTAAGAAAAAAACGTTGTAGATTTATTTTTCATAAATTAGCAGATGCTTGAAAACGTTGTAGAAGGTTTGATTCCACAACGTTTTCTGGATAAAAACGTTATAGAAGGTATAATTACATAACGTTTTTAAAATGTTGTAGATTAAAAAAAAAAGAAAAAAAAGTTGGTTCACCTACATTACCAATGCACCTGCAATATGCTAATAACATGATATATAACTAAAAGGTCTAAATTCTCATTTAAATTTAAAGCCAAAATGTATCAACCATTCATAATACATTCCAATAATACAATTCGTGTAATTCAAATTACTATATTCACAAAATATATACCAAAATATAACTCAAAAAAAATGTTGAAGTGAAGTGATTTAGAAACAGATGCCAAAACAAAGACAACATCTGTTTTGTTGGTGAAATAACTAATCCCAATTAAGCCCTTCAGTTGTTGGAGACCAATGACAATGGTTGCACCGCTCATGAATCCGACAATAGCAGCGTGTGACAGAAAATCCACAAGAAACCCCAACCTGCACAATATCATATCCTCAGATTTTTAAAGAAAATAAGCTACAAAACAACCACAAACATAAACTTAAGAAATTTAGTTACAAACCCATAGTAATCAAAAACGCTGATCGACTGAGTACGCACAATGAAATCGGGTACAAGGGATCTAGTTCTCTTATTAAGATTCGGAAAGCATGACTATAAGAGTTCTCTGGTAACTGTAACAAGACAAACATCTAACACAAAAACTGGATGAGGACTACCTGAATATTCCGAACAGAGCTTAGAAGCTGCCAGCAAAAAATGTCACACTGAAAACTAGCCTTCTATAAGCAACAGGATCAGCCATTGGATCTACTATTTTTTGAATCATGGCAGATAGCAGCAATGAAACCACAGCTACCGGACCAATTGCAATTCACTTCATTTGTTACCGAAAGTGCTAAATTCAAGTAAAAATTGATCAATAAAGCTTCAGAAACTTACAAAAGCCATATTGAGGATCAAGTTTTGCTAAACTAGCATATCCAATACTCTGCAATAATACCAAAACCATGTAGCTCAAGAGAAATTATAAATGAAACAAAATTAAAGTCATCACTTATTATGCATTACCTGAGGGATGCAGAGACTTGCTAGAGTTAGCCCGGCCATTAAATCATTCTTAAACATCGATGCTTGATAATTTCTGCCCCAACTAAGGCTCTTAAATACGAACAAGTAGTACAACATTCACAACATTCTCTATTATTTCAAGATGCGTAAGAATAACAGAAGAAAAAACACAAAAGCTAATAAAGAAAAGCTGCAGTTTATCCGCAGTCTAGCTTATCATTGATCATAAAATCATTTAGGGTGAAATGATCAGCTTGATCAAAATTTATAATCCAACACTAGGAAAACCACAACAAATTACCTGTGTTCCTACAGGTTTCTAGAATCTCCTCTCAATCTCCAGCAAAAGGCAGAAGCCAGAAAAAAAAGGATGTCATGAATTGCACCTGGTTGATCATGAGAGGGAGATCACGATAACTATGAATCCACTGAGTAAACATGTGATTTACAATGGTTTCACTAGTAGGTCGAACCTGGCAGAACCTCAGGAAGAACATCAATCAAAGCCAAAACTCAGGTCATACGCTCATCCTTAGGAACTTGTCAAGTGCTTTTTGCTCTTCAGGTGTTCCGTTAGCAAGGATAAAAAAAAATTGATGTCCCAACTTCTGCAGCATATTCCAGAGCAGACACAATTAGATCAGGGTGGAGCTCATCAAAACCATAACAATTGCAGAACAAGATCTTTAACAGCAAAAGCTCCAAAATTACCTTTTATACACTTTGCATGCTACTTACAATGCCATGATGGATAGTCAGTTGTCCCGAAGTCTGGCATACACCGTACAAGGAAGATTTCTCACAGGAGAAAACAAATGTGAAAAACAAGATTCTGCAACTGATAATTCCTTCAGGCTAAAACTAAAGTATGGACATTCATATTCAGAATAGAATGACTAGAAAAATCATGCATTTGCATGTAAATCACCTGTATCCAATCAAATAAATAGGACATGTAGTAGAAATGTTGACCCAATTTTTTATTATTTTTTTAAAAATCTATCTAGTAGAAATGAACATGAGTAGAACTAGACTGCTTAAAGTTCCGAGATGCACTTTCCATTGATGTAATGAATGACTTGGGTAACTGCTTGACCAAGAGCAGCAGTCACTGCGGACGCATTTTGTAAGTATTCTTCATGAATTGGTTTGTCACCATCCACGATATCGGTCACAGCTTTCATAAATATTGCTGGCACTTTAAAAAGATCTGCTACGTAAGCAACAGCTGCTCCCTGAAATAAACTGCACTTTTATGCAAAATTAAGAAATATAAAATTCTTCTTTCACACACAATCACCAGTTCCTTTATGCAGAAGCTATCTTATTGAAGCAAAACAATGGATATGTCAACGTTGGTTAGATAATCTGAGAATGTCAACGTTGTGGCACAAAAGACCTTTAGAAACAGCTCTTACTAGAACCAGCACCTGTTGTGGCACAAAAGACCTTTAGAGGTCACAATGAACAAAATCAATAACCAAACAGCATGCAATTCACCTTATCAAAGGCCACTTTCGGTATTACTTTTGAACCAGCAGATAAAGGGCATCTGTGTTCAATAGAGACGTCCAACAGAGAATCTTATCAAGTGATATATTTTGTATTTTCCCATGAGAATTAAATTAGTGTACTATACCTCAAACCATGTTGCTAGTTTAGGCCTGCCTGAAAAGATATTGTACTTAAACACCTCTTCTAAGAAGATCTGAAACATTTCAAAGTGCGGAGCATAGGCAATGTCCACCTGAACATGACAGATTCATTCAAGATGAGGAATTAGTCAATTACAGGGACAAAGACGCACATAATATCTCTGCATACACAAAAGTGTACCAAGTAACATGCAAGTCGTATTAACGATGAGTATAATAAAAGCAATCAAAATCCCTTACATGACTGAGTTGGCCGAGGAAGAAAGGCCCATCATCAAATTTATTAAGAGCTGTTTCTAAGTAATCAAAAGCACCACCTGATGCAGGAATCAGATTTTGTATTAAAATTTAAATTTGTACATAGGACTACTATCTACTTTGCTACTCCCTTCATCCCAAAGAATACTTAGACTCCCAATATGGGTTTGTATCAGTTGTCAAACAGTCAAATTTGTATCACTCTTACTAGTCAACTAGAATTGGCAGTGTACCATACTGGAACTCTCTACCAATCCCAAATGTTTAGAACAGTACACATTCAGTATTAGGTGTAAAACATAATGGAAGAAAATGCAAACAAAAAAACTGAAACTATGCTAAGAAGGTGTGTATGTATTAGAACAATGTATGTACACAGACTTCAATATTTCAATTACAACAACTAGACTATGAAATGAGAATGATAACTATAAAATTATGAAAAATGTATGAACACCAGTTCTGTACTCAAACATTCAATGTTTGCAAAATCGAGTGTGTGGGAAAATTGGAGGGACAGATCCCTACAAACGCGAGTGTGTTCTGTACTCAAACATAAAGAGGGACAGATCCCTACAAATATTCGTAGAATTGGTAAAAGATGCACTCACAATTGTACGAACCAAATGCTTCAATTGTACAATTGTACGAACCAAATGCTATATACTCTATTTTAAGAATTTTAATTCAAATTGAAATTCATTTAAGAATTAAAGGCTAGGGATTACTGATAGCACAGACGTCTCAATTTTCTCGCCCTTTCTCGTTTTCAGCTTCTTTCGAGTTTCGTTTCTCCATTTGTGATCAGAGTTCGATTCTTCGAGATCTGAGATGCGACAAGAGTAACAGAGTTTGGGATGATTCTTGTCACTTGACATCTGAGATGAGATCTGGGTTTGGGATGATTCTTGTCACTTGAGAGTTGAGAGATTCAGATTGAGAGAATGAGAGTTTGAGACTTGAGATAGACGAGAGTAACAGAGTTGTTCGACTTCAGAGTCGGTCAGTCGGCTAGGGCTAAGTTTTCACACCTTGTTTTTGACCTACACAATGTTTTTTCAAAAAAATGTTATCTATTTAAAACCAAAAAAATACCATTTTAAATAGATAACGTTTTTTCACATGTATCTACAATGTTTTATTAAAAAACGTTGTAAAAAAAATACCATAACATTTTTATAAAAATCGTTGTCTTTTAAGCGTTGTCTGTTTACTGTTTTGTGGTAGTGCCAACTCTAGACACCCAAACACAGGCCCCTCCATCCGATATTCCCACCTCATCCACAAATGAATACTTCAACCTTGATCTTGTCCTCTACTCATTACAAGATCAATACAAGAGAACTCCACCTCCTCCATACATTCCCCAACTCAGTCAACTTCTTTCAGAACTGCCCACCAAAATCGATCTGCTGAAGCGTCCAAGAAAGTGACCAAGGACATAGAAGACAGTCTTGAAGATTACACTGAACTTGTTCAAATGCGACTGACAAATATGATCAATGCTGCCAATGCTCTTCCAGGCACTCTAAGTTCTGAGCTCACAAAGAAACTTAGAGAAATCATCAAAGAAATGCTTCCGAGCATAAATGATCGCGATCAGATCCATTTCCAAGCTACTAAACGACATAGGGATGCTGTTCTTATTCTACAGAAGACTCGGGAATCTCAGAACGAACTTATGATAAAAAACATTACAAGTCTACAAACTGCATTAAAAGAATTTCAGGACTTCTCCATGGGTCAAATGAAATAGACTGACACTGTTCTGGACATCCTCCAACGACGGGAAGCTTGATCTGATGCTCTAATCAAAGAGAATCGAGAGGACATTTCTCAAACCCAAAGTCAACTCAACGAGCTTGTCCAAGGAATGACTCGCCTCTCAGAAGACATTCGAACCCTTGATGCTGACATAAAGGGGGAGAATAAAGGGAAAGGAGGTCAAGGCAAGGGCATATGTAGAGGCACATTCTCAGCTCAATCTTCCAGGAGTCCTCCTCCAAAGCAATATCATCAACAGACTCCACGATCTGGCCACCATACTCAACGATCTGATCATGAGCCAATCATCATGGCTCAACCATTAAGGAGTTTAGGGCCAACTCTCAGCTCACAAGAAGTGACCACCACAGGCCTAAGAATGCCAATTGGAGATCCTGCATTCATGAATAGGCATGATCACAATCCAAGACTAAGTCCAAGTGAGCTGGAAGATTTAGCCAGGAGAGACGAAGCAAGCAGGAAAAGATGAGTTGAGGAGTATGCAAATCCTCCACGAGGTAAAAGGCCGAAGAAATAGAGATAAGTTGAATTTCAACTCTTATTGATGTAACTGAACTTAAATGTAATATCTATCTTAAACATCAATAAATTCATGCTTATTCTCTAGAAATTTTAGCTGTTCACTGAAATATTAAGTTATATCTACTTTACTGCAACTGTATATAGAATTTGATAATCATGACAATAAATCTCCTTGGTTATGTCAACATCAAATATGGGGAGATTGTTGGAAGAATGCATATTTTGATTTGATGTTTAAAGTAAATGTTCATGATTATATGTAAAGTCCTTCAAAGAATATATGTACAAGGACTTAGTGATAGATCAAAATGGTTAGGTTGATCTAAGCTTTCAATGTTCATCATTTTGTAAATGAATGTATAGATAAAGAGATCAAGCTTGTTAGGTTGATCTTATGATGTAATAGACTGGTTTGTCTGATCGTCGAGCACTACACCAGAAATTGTACTCTGCCAGGAGAGTCAAAGGAAACTCGAGAGCTATCAAGACAGAATTGTAGTATGCAAGATAGTAGATCTCGGAGTTCGACGACTTCCAGGAGAGACGAGGAAGGATCGTAGTGTGTCGAGTAGCACCTCCTCGTAGCCAAAGTCTGCTGAGGAAGTCATGTTCAGAATCGTAGAGACAGCCTGCCTACGAACCGACCAAGCATCTGCTGAAGCCAAGGCAAAATCACAGAGCATCAAGGATCGTAGTATGACTACCATGAAGGGCCTCTGCAGACATCGTAGAGTGGACCAGACGTTTGTCGAAGCCAACTCAGAGATCGTAGTGTGCTCTCAAAAACGTAGAGTCTGCAAGGCAAGCAAGTGAAGATCGTAGTGTGCCAGCCCTTAAGAGAAATCATAGTGTTCTCATTTGGTTGCATCTAGCACCAAGGTGGCAAGATACCACGATAAGAATTGTAGAGTATCATTTGTCTGTGTCAGAAGTTGTGGGCCTTGATCATTTGTTCAAAGATAAGATCTTAACAAATGTGGAATGGATCACAAACGTTGAAATGATCACCAGTCCCAATGGCATAAAAATATCCTTACTATGCAACAAAGAGACGTATTAAAGAAGCTATGAAAGGACCATAGGAGAGAGTAAAACACCTTTTCAGGTGTTAGGTAAGAAAGTTGTCTACTGTGTCAGTGTGCCAGAATGCAATTCAGATGATGTACAGAAAAGTCTCCATCAAAGTTCAGAAACGTCAAACGCATTAAATGCTTCAACGGATAGATTTCTAGGATCACATATATGCACAACATCAGCAGATGATCAAAGACAAGTAAGCAAGCATTGAACAACAAAAACGAAAAGAACACTCAACGCTCAACTCTATGATCTAAGAAGAAAAGAAAGCTTGCTCAGCTACTCAGTTCTTTTGAACAAGAGTTTAACGACAACTGAGTAGCATCACAAGAACTCATCAACTACCAATCAAGTGAAGTAAGAAGTTCCAAGTCAGAAGGACTTGTAGAGTTCTAAAGTGAATTGAGAAGAGCCAAGCCTGCTGGACTTGAAGAGTTCAAGAGTGAACTAAGAAGTTCCTAGACTGCTGGTCTAGAAGGAATCTGTGAAATTCAGAAAGTGTAAAAGACATCCTTAGTGGATTTCCTACTTGAGAAGTAGAAGAGTGGACTAGGAGCTTTAAGTGTTCTGAACCACTTAAAACTGTCGTGTCTATTATATTCTTGCTATAACTGCTATATCTGCTTCATTCTCATTAACTTGCTATATTTAAAAAGGGGGATCAACCAAATCTTAATTCCGCTGTGTTTGAATTACTATCATAAACTAACAAGCAAGAATTTTTTTAAATATCTATTCAACCCCCCCTTCTAGATAACTATTGTGCCTCCGGGAACTAATAAGCTCTGTCTAAAGCCTTTTGTGATGGAGCAGATGAATTACAAGTTTTTACCTTGACCCAGGGGGCTTTCTCTGCCAAACAAAATGGCAGACCGCTCTCTATATATTATGGAGAACTGACTGAAATCTCCAGTGAGTTGGATCATCGTGATAAGGTGGTCATGGTGGATGAGACAGATATTGCATCCTATCAGAAATTGCTTCAGCGACAAAGGGTGCATATCTTTCTCGCTGGATTAGAGGGTGATTTCGAGCAAGTGCGCAGCGAAATCTTGAGGAAGGATCCTATCCCTGAATTAGAAGAGTGTTATGCCCTAGTTTGTCGCGAAGATGTTCGACGCGGGGTGATGAATGGACAACTGGAAAATTCTGAAGCTCCAGCCATGGTGACTCAAAATCGGTCTAATCAAAACTGGTCTCCTCAACACATGGGGTTTGTAGTCAATACAATGCACAAGTTCAGGATCTCCGCAGTGACAATGGAGGTGAATATTTGAGTTTTGAATTGAAGCGGTACTTGGAAGCCCATGGAACCATTCATCAAACTACTTGTTCTGATACACCCCAACAGAATGGGGTGGCGGAGCGAAAAAATCGTCACTTGTTGGAGGTTGTCCGTGCTTCATTAATAGAAGCACATATGCCTTTATCCTATTAGGGACACACACTTACCGCTGCAACATATTTAATCAACTGAGTACCTTCAAGCACTATTAATTTTCGGACACCATCTCAGGCTCTTAGTGAAGCAATTGTGGCTCCAGTCGTTCCAAACTTACCTCCTCATGTTTTTGGTTGTGTAGCATTTGTACATCTTCATCAACGTCAGCGTGACAAGTTGACACCTCGAGCATTGCGATATGTTTTTTAAGGTATGCTGCTTATCAAAAGGGGTACCGTTGCTATCATCCTCCAAGCAAATGAATGTTTGTTACAATGGATGTAGTTTTTCATGAAGACTCGATGTATTTTTCCTCTGAGCCTGAACTTCAAGGGGAGTACCTAGAAGAAGTTCAAGCTCCAGACTATGAATTTCTGATCTCTATAGAAACGGAACGCCCTGAACTTGGTAACAATCTGAATGGGAATGAAACGGAACGCCCTGAACTTGGCAAAGAGAATGCTGATGAATTGGAACTTGGTAATGAGAATGCTGGTGAATTGGATTTGAGTGGTATAAATTTGGACCACGGTGGTGATGAACGTGATGAAGACCCAGAAAATGAAGTTGTGGAGCAACCTCCATCTGAATCTCTCGCACCACAGGAAACTGATACACCAAACCAATCGCCTGCTGAGGATGGTCCTGTTGTAGTGTCTGAACCACCAAGAAAACAACTACCACCGCGTCAAACCAGAGGTATCCCTACACCCACATATGAACCCGAACTTTCTAATAAAGTTAAATATCCCATGAGTCATTTTGTGTCTAACCATCGCTTGTCTGAATCAAATAAGTCATTTATAAATCAATTATCTACTGTATCTATTCCTAACAGTGTGCAGGAAGCCTTAACTGACCCAAGGTGGAAAGTTGCTATGAATGAGGAGATGAAATCCTTGCAGAAGAATGAAACTTGGGAACTTGTTGATCGTCCTTCAGGGAAGAAAACCAGTTGGATGTCGGTGGGTTTATACTGTGAAACACAAAGCAGATGGAACAATTGAACGTTTTAAAGCAAGACTGGTGGCAAAAGGGTACGCCCAAACCTATGGAATTGATTATATAGATACATTTTCACCTGTAGCTAAAATCAACATAGTTCGAGTCTTATTGTCTCTAGCTGCGAACCTGGATTGGCCATTGCAACAATTTGATGTGAAAAACGCCTTTCTGCATGGCGAGTTGTCTGAAGAAGTGTACATGGATTTGCCACCAGGGTGCATGATACCAGAAGTGCATTGTTGGAAGGTGTGCAAATTAAAGAAATCGTTGTATGGGCTAAAACAATCTCCGAGAGCATGGTTTGGAAGATTCACAAAGTCCATGAGGTCCTTTGACTACCATCAGAGTAATTCAAACCACACTTTATTCTTGAAAAGACAACATAGTAAGATCACTGCCCTTATTGTGAATGTTGATGACATGGTGGTTACAGGAAATGACCCTGATGAAAGGAAGGCTCTACAAAGTTACTTGTCAAGCGAATTCGAAATGAAAGACCTCGGTCACTTGAAATATTTTCTTGGGATCGAAGTGTCTCGATCTAATAAAGGGATTTTCTTGTCTCAAAGAAAATATGCTTTAGATTTGTTACAGGAAACTAGTATGTCAGCATGTCAACCAGCTGATACACCAGCAGAAGAAGGATTGAAGGTATGTATTGAGACTAATCAGGTCCCTATTGATAAAGGGAGATATCAGAGGCTCGTTGGAAGATTAATGTACTTAGACCACACTAGGCCAGATCTTGCCTATGCATTGAGTATTGTTAGCCAGTTTATGCATAATCCTGGAGAACAACATATGAATGCAGTTATGCGCATTTTAAGGTATCTGAAGTCTGCTCCTGGAAAGGGCATTTTATTCACTAAAAATGTATATTGTTAAAGTGTGGATGCATATAGTGATGCTGACTGGGCTGGAGCAATAGATGTCAGACGATCTACTTCGGGATATTTCACCTTTGTAGGTGGTAATCTCGTTACATGGAGAAGCAAGAAGCAGAATGTTGTTGCACGTTCAAGCGCAGAGGCTGAATTCAGGGGTACGACACTTGGAATATGTGAAGTATTGTGGCTGAGACTTCTCTTGAGGGATTTGGGATATCTGCCTAGGCAACCGATTCGGCTTTATTGTGACAATAAAACAGCATGTGATATTGCTCATAATTCGGTACAATATGATCGTACAAAACATGTGGAAGTAGACAGATTCTTCATTAAGGAAAAATTGGATGAGAAAATTGTCAAGTTGCCTAAGATTCGATCCGAAGATCAATTGGCTGATATTCTCACCAAAGCTGTTTCAAGTCGAGTGTTCTCAAAGTTTTTGGGCAAGTTGGGCATGTGTGACATCTATGCACCAACTTGAGGGGGAGTGTTGCGATATTGGATTAATAGTCAAAGATTCTCTATTGTAACTTAATTATAGGAATAGCTAAATAACTTAATTATAGGAATAGCTTGATTGTAGGATGAATAGCTTGATTGTAGGATCTCTACTATCTCTATAAATATGTACATGTAAGGATACATAAAAATATATGAATGAAATATTCTTCTCTGATTTTTAAGTGGTCGAACGTAATTTCTTGGAACAAATTGAAAAATAGGTAAAGAATAACACCCGACTCAACAAACATCTAGACAATGTTCAAAGAGCGGTCAATCCAGATTTCATCATTTTCCTTTTCTTGGCACTACGCTTCTCATTACCCATCAGAATGTGTTAACTTCCTCCTTCAACACTGAGAGTCCATACCAAAAGAGCACGAATAACCATTATACAAAGGAAGAGAAATCATTAGCAGTAAGCTTCAAGACAACAGAGCTTGTGACGGAAACCAGAAACAATTCCAACATAAGACAATTCCTTTAAGAAAATAACCAAGCATTTTCATCATGTAAGATTAACTACATTTCTGAAGCCCAAGGCATGTAGCTAAACAATCTTACCACTGTTTCACTTGACAAAGCATCAAAAGATGCATCTAATAAGAACAACAATCCTTGAGAGGCAACCGAACTTTATCTTGCTGTTTGAACTATCCTAATTTCAAGTCTAAACTTCTTTTTTGCAAGTGAATCCTATTCTCATGCCTTACATATCAAACAAGGGATATAAATGTATCTCATGTAGTTCCTCGTAGGTGGACAGATATTCATGAAATACTCTACCGTACAAAGGTAGCAACCCTATCAACACTAGTAAAATGTTGATAGTTGTAATTCACATTCCAACATAATTTTGTTAGAAAATGTGAGATCCCCAATAAATGACCACACTACTGGTAATCACAAATATCTGAGATTCTCATTGTAGCAACGTAACAATTTTTCTGAAAGAAATACACAACACTGTAACCAGAGACAACTCAGGTAAAATGGTGTTACATGCATTTGGGGTATTACTGACTGCATGTTTAAAGAACCAAAAAGATTATCAGGCTGGCTGACCTATCAATCTTTTCTTTCAATGCAGGATCGATCTCATCATCTATATCACAATCATCAAACTCATCCTTGAGAGTTAATCCATCATATCCAATGTCCGGTAGCTTTATTGTCTCAAAAAGAGCAGACAGAAAATCACCATGACCCTATGCGGCATCAAACCCATTTGAAACCTGGAACATGTCAAGATAACTCTCTTTATGTACTTCTATTTTTGCCCAAAAGTACACGACCAACTGCACAATATTCTATTGGGGAAAAAATGTAACAATTAAGAACAAGATTACAGAAATATCATTATGGTGGTGGCTGACCTTATTATGGATCTTAATGGCATTGTTCGAAGAAGAGATTTCATTTGAAGAAGATGCGCAGCTGGAAGGAATATTCTTTTGTAGGTCCTTTCTTCTACGGTTTTTCCTTTTATTTTTAGAAGTTCGAATCCCCTTGGAATCTGCAAAATAATTACTCAACTTTGCTGTCTTCATAACGGCAAAGAGAAGGAAAAAGACCAGACTCTGTAACAATGTTCTTTTCAGAAATCTGAGATACCCAAACACAAGGAGAAAAGTGAAGGCACACACTAATCCATGAAAAACCATTTGAGACTATATTATATGGATTGACAGAGACTATTCAGACCCTTATAAAATGCAAAAAATCTCAACACAGAGATACTTCAAGATGAACAAACAAAAAGTCCACCGCAAACTTATTAGATTTCAGATACATGCTTCATTGATCCAATACGCCTCTAAGATTTTCCAGGCAGTTCTCAATTGGTCAACCAGGAACTTTAACAGTAAGCCTTCCCAAAAGTAAAAACACCCAAACACACTGCCACAACGACTCCCACCAGCCCCCACCTCACATACCACCAAACCCAATTTATGTGTATAATCAAATTTAGGTTCTGCAACTTCAAACAATCACCAAAAGGCACCTACAGTTTTGATGTGTAAATATAAAAGTTTAAATTAAATAAAAACTTATATAAATTGCCCGGAAAGATCCGGATGTTAGTTGTTATCTTCCTCTTTTCCACCTATTTATGGTTGGAGAGAGTTGTATGAACCAGGAAGCAGCAAGGGAGGATTCTTACTCATTTGTACTTTGCTTTCCCATTGCCTTACAACTATGTTTCACCCGAAAAAACAAGGAAAACCTCTTTCCCTTCCACTTTTAATTCCACTTGTTGACCCCTTCTACTTTGCCTAACTAATAAAAGCAAGAATCTATATTTCCTCTCTTTCTATTCTATTCTCTTCTACGATAACTGGTGCTACAGCAGAACACTATAATTTTTTTTAATAAAGAAAGGCTGCTTATGCATCAATGAACGAAGCTTACTTGCTTGCTAGCTAATAACTACGTATGTCAACGACCAATACAGAAAAAACTTAATGAAGACGCACATGAGAATCAGAAATCATGGAGTGCATTTTGGAATTCAGGCCAATCCATGACGTTCAAGACCCTTTAAGCATATAAAATTTACGTTAGCATTTGTGTCCAACCTAATACAACCAAAAAGTAGAGGACAGGTAAAAGGTATGCATACTAGCAAAAAGAGGAAAATGTGAAGATACCTCCATCTCCTCCATTAATAAATGACAAGAGGTCATCAACTGAACGAGCATCTTCATGCTCTACTTCCACCTCAGCATTCTAACCATAGCGTGAAGACAATAAAAATCAACAGTTTAGATAACATACAACAATATACAAACTTGAGTACAACCACAGTTTGAAATACCAAGGACGGTAATCATAGCCAAATTCACCTTCAATTTCTCTCTCTTTGAGTTCTTTCCTCTTTCTTGCGTACAGTCTATTCAAAAGTCGGAACCGTGGATCATCACTTGTGTTTTTCAATGGCTCCAACTTTTCCTCCTGCGTCAATTTACTAGTCATTACACCAAAGCAGCTATATGTAATATTCTTTACCACTTGGCAATACACACTAAGCATACTGGTTGCAAGCAAAAAAAAAACACCTCTGTAAGATCATCGGGTAAATGAAAAGTCTCACGGATCTCCTCGGGAGATTTCCCTTCAATCATTTGTGCAAGTGCACGACCGGTAAGATTAACCAACGGTTTTAACTGTAGGCTGTTAGCAGCAGATGTCAACTAACAAAGCCTTTTGGTGTCCATTCGGATGAACTTCTCATCAAAAGACTTCCGCTCCTATCCAAACAACAAACAGAAATCAAGTTCAGCACTTAAGCTTTGTAGTATCCTCTTGTCAAATACTACAAAGAAGAGGTAATTCTGCCACAAATCAAAACATAATAAAGACTATAATTCAGAGATTTACTTAAATCCCTAGTTCTTGCGGGCTTTTGTGTAGAAAGTTCCTGGATACTAAACAAACTTTTTTCAATCTGAGCTTCCGATAGACCCCGTAAACTATTTGCTTTTATATAGTGTAAGAGGACATGCATTACTCTGACACATTTTACAAACTACTCAAACTTACTAATATGAAAAACAAATGGCTTCAAACTAAAATTGGTGAAAAAAGAACATTATAAACTTGAAAGAAAAAAAACCCAAAGAAAAAAAAGCATATCTAACCTTAATAGAGCGGCCAGGTACTTGGTGAAATCGGCAATAATCAAAAATTAAAGTCAACATGGTAGGATTAACTCTTGGAGGTAGAGATATGGGGTAGTTCTTTGAAGATCCCATGACTGCATTTCATGCCATAATAAGGGGCAAAACTTGGCTATTTCTTATTCAATTTCTTGTATCAAACTGTCCGCAGTTTGAAGCCATATATAGGATTTCATCATCTGAAAATGTAAACATATACAAAACCCCTTATATTACAATCAAAAAACAGAAAATTAAATGAGGACAAATAACAAAGAAGAAGCACTAAAACGAAATGAATATACGGCTTAAAAAAAAACTAATTAATGCTGCCTGAGGATATTACCTCTCAATATAAGAACTGTAGCACGTCTTAGACATCCTACCCAATGGACAAATATCAAAAGTTTTTTTATATATTTTTGCCTCTCTAATATGAATGGACCATATATGGGTCATGCTTAAAATACCTGTGCAACTTCCGACACCTAATAAAATGTCTTAGGAAATCAACTTGTTAGCTACTACTAACTGCTTTGCTTGCATTTCTTTTCACACTTAAGATGGTTACAGTTGATGTTAAGGGTTCTTTCACTTGGCCTGCAGTTCCTAAAATTGCAGGTGAAGAAAAAGATCATGTGTCTGGTCTTTCAGAACTTGCTTGGATCACCAGGAACTCTCCTTATCATACAACTTGACTTGGTGTCTTGCGAATGTTGTCGAGTGAAGGCTGTGAAGGGATTAAGAAACTCCTCGATTTACTAGCTAACTAAGTTGGGTATCGACCATCAAGTCAAGTGCGATTGTCGTTCTGATTGTTTGCTTTACAAGCTAAAGAGTTGACCATTATCCAGATGGTTGGGTTTAATTAATATTCTAGTCAAGTGGTTTTATCAAATTGATCTTGATCCAAGAAACAAAAAAAAAACTAATATAAGTACAAAGAACCCCGACGAACAAGTGTTCCATAAAGACAATCAATTAATTAGTACTTCTTGTCCATACCCACAATAACCAAAACCATTAAAAATACATACTTTATACTCTCTCCATTCCACAAAAAGAGCCTCGTTTGTCAAAAAAGAAAGAAGGAAAAGTGTTCCACAAAATAAGTCCACTTTTTAGTCATAGTAGTATAAAATGATACAATGTCGTCAAAATTACCTTATCATACCATACTACTCATCCATCAACTTATTACTTTTAGGCCATACATTGAAAAAAAAAATTCTTAACAATCTTGAATTTCGCAAAGGGTAATGAAAAACATGACACTTTTTTTTGGAACAGAGGGAGTATCTAATAGAATCCAATTTCTCTCAAATCTCTACTATAACTCCGTAAATAATCAAACACTAAAAGAGAGTAAATGTACATAAAACCCTAGCCCTATTTCAAGAACTCCATTTCCATCAAAAAAGTAAATATATACATGACTGTAATTATAAACATTGCACAAGGTCAAACTGTAACAAACTGATAGGGATCAACTATTACAAGGCTTCCTATACTGCAGTTTACAGCAAAGTAAGCACAGAAAAAGGAAGAAATAGTAAGAGGAAGGAGTAGAAATGGGGGAAGATCGGGATAGATTCAGAGATACTTTGAGAGAGAAAATGATAATCAATTTTATTTCATACCCTTTTCACACCATGAGCTCACTACATATACTCCAAATTACATTATCCTAGATTTGCTCCAGCTCAGCCATGTGACTGTTAACGGGTTAAATACACTTTTCCCCGCTCTACTTGACCCCGGTTTAGAAATACATCACTGAAGTCAAATTTTTTACGGTCAACTCATTGAACTATACATTATTTACAAAAAGTGATTTTTCCGTCTATGTCTGTTAACAATTTAACAGATAAAGGACATGGCAATACGTGGCAATGCTGGCAACTGATTAAATATATTACGTTGATGTTAACGTTATTCTAACTAAATCCCTAAATCTCTAAATCCCCAAAATCAGATCCAAATAATCTGTTAGAGGAATCAAAACACTCTATCTCCAAAATCAGACCCAAATCGATTCCAACTCCTGCCTTCATCCACATAGATCGACGAAGAAAAAGAAGACAATTAAGAGTGGAACTAACATGAGCTCTAGCGAAAATAGTTTCACAAATAGCGTCGAAGATTGGGAGATGCCCAGAACTCCAGTGACATGCCGATGTGGATTGTCGCACCGATGTGGGTAGCTTGGAAAGAGGGAATTGCTGATCCGGGAAGAAGGTTCATCGGTTGTGCTCGTGTTAAGGTATGTGACCTAATTTATTCTAGTTGGGCTTCAGGGACCTAATTTTTGTTGTAATATTTAACAACACCAAAAGTTGATCTGGTGTTGTTGTTGTTAAATATATGAGTATTAGATGTTTGAGGAAGAGTTAGTTGAAGATTTGAAAAGCTGATGATTTCAAAGAGAGGATTGCTTTCTTACTGTTACACACTTTGATCACCAACATATGACTAGAAGTTGCAATTTTTGAAAATTGTAAACATTTAAAGCTATTCACTTACTTTACTGTATATACTATAGGAGTCTAAGATTTAACAACTTCAACTTATTCTATAAAAAGTTACTGATATATAGAGTGAAATAGAAGATTGTTATGTTTTTACTGACCTAAATACCCAATTTCATGCTTGGTAAGAGCATGAAATTTGTTGTATGTTGTAAAAGCATATCTATTATGGGATTGATGGATGGATTTGTGTGCTGGTTACAAGATAAAAAGTTGTGTTGTAGATTCTTTAAATGGTGTGATCCTCCATTTATAGAGAGATCAAGGGAAGTAATATTGCAGCTAAAGGGAAAGATAGAAAGAAGCAATGAAAAAATTGATAGTTTAATGGAAGTAATAAAGAAGATGGAAACTGAGAACACATTATTGAGCAAAGGTGAGATAAACAATGAAGAAAATGAGGTTTTGGTGCTGCAAAGACAAGGGCAGCAGTTGAGAAAGAAAATTGACAAGCAAAGTTCGATGGAGAAAAAAATTATGGATTGGTTTAGTAGTTTCTTGGATTTTGTTTTTCATTGTATTACAACCAAATGTATAGATCTGTATATTTGAATGTAGTAAAGGATGATTAAAGTATGTATTGAATATTATTTTGGCATGTATGTATTGAATGCTTAATGTTGATTTTGATGGTTGGCAAGTATGTATTGAATGTTGATTTGGCTGAGTAGTGTGCAATTGAATGCTTATTTGTTGAAGCAGAGCATTTGTTGAAGTAGAGCATTGAATTGAAGTAGAGCATTGAATTGATGTTTGGTTCATTATGACTCCATATTGAAGCAGAGCATTGAATTGAATTGATGTTTGGTGCAAATTGAAGTGGTAGCAGTAATAACAAACAAAAAGTACATTGTTAACAAACAAGAAGCAATTGGCAATTCCATCCACACAATATTCATTCGGCTGTATATAATAAAGTAACACTACACAACACAATTTTCAGGTATAATGCTTAGACAATAACAAAAGCTTTTGTATTATAAAAGATAAAGCATTTAGACCATTACAGAACCATATTACATATTCCAAGCATTCACCAAAATCTACATAACCAAAATGCATTATCTAGCATTATAGAACCATATTAACAATCATCCAGCTCAGTAGCATAATTGCATACAAAATACTATAATCAGTCTCAAAAGATAAGAAACCTAATAACTTAATATCCCAAATATCAGTCCCAAAAGATAAAAATCCTAATTTTGATCTAGCTTTGCTCCATCCTTCTTCCTTGGAATTTTGTATCTCCCTCTTTTAGATTCTTGGTTGTCAACATTTATCTTCCTTTTTCCCCCTCTTCTGGTTTGAAATTTGGAAGAAACTGAGCTTAAACTTGGTGTTTGGAAGCCCATTCCACTAGGGTATGCTTCATTTGGTGGGGTACTGACTGGAGGGGTATTATTGATAGGAAAATCAGTAGTACTCATCACACGTGGAGTTGGCATCTACAAAATATAAAAGCCCTCAAATAAATTAAGCAATTGAATGATAACATGGAAAGTAGACCAATATAGGTATGCTTTTACTTACAAACACAAATGCTTGTGGGGGTCTATCTTTCCCTTTTTCATTAGAGCTTCCCACCTTTTCTTTACCTTTACTTGTGGGCTGTAACATATATCTCATTGTTAGTCTTTATCATTCTCAGTAAATATAATGAACATGCTAAATGGAAACTTACATTAGGTGTTGGTTCCTTTGCCTTGTTGACTTGGTCTCCCTCTCTAATCACTATACCAGGTAGTGCAGTAGGTTGTGCAGTGGGTTGTTGATTAAATATATCAGTTGGCTCTTCAACTTGCTCTCTTGTGGGCTCTGCATTGGTCTCTTTAACTGGGCATTTGTTCCTTCGATGATCAAACTTTCTACAAATGGTACAATACATTTTCCTTCCTACTCTACTCACCCTCTTCACTTGACCATTATTTCCTTTGTCATCCCAACCTTCTCTCCTTCTCAACCTTTGTAGTCTTGCCTCTCAGTTTCCTTGGTAATGGTGGAGGCCCCATAATGCCACAGTCTGTGAATTCCCAGAAATCTTCACCATTTAAAACCTCAAGAGTATGACTATAAGTCTTGAGGTAAGTATCTCTACTATACCAGTGAGCTACATAGTCTATTGGATTTTGATAAATTGACTAAACTGCTGAGACATCATGACAACATGGGATGCCAGTAAGGTCCCACACTCTACAAGCATAAGTTTTATCATTAAGATTCACAGTAAATGCTCTACCTCTTTCCTTGACTTGGAATGAGATTTTTCTATCCCAAAGTGGATCACAATGGGCAGATGCAATGATGGCTGCATCAAGTTTCTTCTTAATTCTTGGACAAATTAAATCCTCTGACTTAAGCACAACATCTCTTTTCTGATGCAATCTAAACATGATTTGATCATGAATTTCCTGAAGCATTGTTAGAACTGGCATGTACCTAGACAATATTAATAAAAGAGTAAGTATAACTGACACTTGACTTGTGTAACTTGATTAACGGGCAAGAACATTACAATAATGATTAGTCATAATGTACCTAGTTTTGATGTTGACAATATTTATTTTGTTACTTCTCATAATCTCTGCCCCAAAATCCCAAACCCTTGAATAATGTTCCTTCATAACTGAATGTATACTTGCCAAAGCTAAATTCCTGACCCTCATACACTTGACAAGTGTTACATCCAATTTCAACTTAATTTTAATCTCTTCTTGCATGTCCTTCAACCTCCAGTTTGGATTTTTCCTTATCCTCTTTCCATAAAACTCTGGCAAAAATTTGGTGTTTGCCAACTTATTTTTAAAACTGTACACACAATTATGTGTGTCCAGTATTGACTTTATTTGCACATTTTCAGTCCCTTGAATATAACTGGCCCACAGTTTCCAAGGACAACCCTTATCACACCTAACCTGCACTCTTTCCTTGTCGTTTACCTTGTACCACAACTTCCTGCCATTAGCAATTGAATAGTCTCTAATGGCAGTCTTGAATTCCTTGAAATTGGTAAAAATATAATAGTGTGCAAACTTTATATGCTTTCTCTTTGTTTTTAGGTTAAAAACATCACAGTGTACATGCTTTTTCTTTTTTACAAGGGGACCCACAAAACCAAGGTTTTCATCTTCACTACTTTCTGAGGGGGACCTTAATACATCATTGTCCTCATACTCACTGTGCCAATCACTATCATCATCAGAGTCACTAACATTATCTCCCTCACTATTTCTATTAACCTCTTCCATAACCTCATTCACTAACCTATCACCCTCAGCCTCAACACCTTCTGCACCTTTATCACCCCCATCCTCACCAACTTCTGCCCCTTCATCATCTCCCTCATTCTCAGTTTCTTCAACCTCCTTACCTTGAGCTGCCCCCTCAACATCACCCTCAGCTACATCACCCTCAACACCCTTAGTATTACCATCACCTACATCCCTATCAACAAAGTTTGTTTTATCACCTTCACCTTCCTCTGTTTCAACTCTAGCCTCTAATAATTCTTCATCACTACTGTATATTTCACCATCACTTTGTGCATCACTACTATCCGAGTCCCCAATCACAATTGGTGTATCATCACTTTTTTTATTTGATTTCCGATTCATTTTAATTTTATTACTCTTCCTCCTCTGTTTATTTATAGTCTCCTTCAAACCTGCCCTTTGCTTAGTCCTCTTTAACATCTGCATATTAGCATTTGCACTAGTACTCCCCTTGTTATTATCTTCTGTATTTGGGGGTTGAGTAATAGACGTTGCAACTTGTTCATTAACATCAGGTAGTTCAATCACAACTCCTCCTTCATTCACAAATACAAGATCAACATAAAATTCAATCACACCAAAAGGGAGACACAATTTTACCATGTCTTTAATACTGTCATCATCATGCACCAATCTATAACCACTTTCATTAGTTTGACCATTATTCTTAAAATAAACCTTAGCATTGCTATCATAATCTAAAGCTTCAGCAAATGACTTAATTGCAATCATGCAGATGAAATCAACATCAACACAGGGATAAATTTCAACCTTACCTCCCTTGTACTCAGTTTTAGGCTGATTCATAAATTTGCCCCCATAATGAACATGTAACTGACAAATTCCACTCATTCTGTGAAAATAAAAAAAAAGATAAAAAAAAATAAAAAATATTATTTGCAGTACATGGGGGGGACCGAAGAAGACAACAATGGCACAATTTCTATCCTATGGACCACATGTTGGATATATAAAGTCCAGAAAGATGGAGAAAACATCAAGACAAACAAGATGGCTACCACAGATTAAAAACCCCTAATTTAATCGTACCCATTCCCAACCAACACATGTGCACAAACCCTAAATTAAAGAAATCTAGCATACCACACAGAAGATTCGCCCTATTAGATTCGTATCCAAGACCAATATTCGCATCAAAGACCAAGATTCGCCAGCAAGAAGAGCAATTCGCGCCTGAATCTTCTCTCTCGTTCTCTCCTTCACTCCTTCGCGCGCTTTCCTTTTCTGTCTTTGTCTGGCCTTTATTTGACAAAATTGGTTTTAACCATTGAGTTTCCACCGTGGCCATGACTAGGACAAACCTACGTGAAGTAAATGATGTGTCATTAGAAGTGGGGTAGGTCATATCTGATGTCACATGTTTTTATTAAAAGTCAACTCATTTAACGGAATTTGTAACAATTTGATAAAATTTTGTAGTTTAATGTGTCGATTGTAAAAAATTTGACTTCAGTGATGTATTTATAAACTGAGGTCGAGTAGAGTGGGGAAAAGTATATTTAACCCGATTGCTAACAGAGTAACATGCTGAAGAAATGAAGAAGAATGGAAAATACTACCTTACCCTTAATTAATAAAAACAAAAGACATTATTGACCCTTCTAACCAACTTAGCCACCTTAGAGTGTACCCCCCCCCCCCATAAAAACAACCTTTTCCTCAAGGTTGGAAGTGGGGAAATTTCTTATGGAACTCATTCTAGTCTTCCTAAGTTGCTTTATCAGGCAAGGTGTTGGACCACTGTACCAGTACTTTAACTGAGGCTGCATTGTTCTTTTTAATCATCTTTCTGTCCAAAATGGCCACAGACTCCACCAGAAATTGACCATGATCATCCAACTGAGGAAGAACTGCAGAAGTAGTGTACTTAGAACTGATCTTTTTCTTTAAAAAGGACACATAAAAGACATGATGAACCTTAGCTGGAGCTGGCAATCTGAGCCTATAGGCTACCTTTCCCACCTTTTCTGTAATCTGATAGGGACCAAAATATTTTGGAAGAAGCTTTCCAAACTTAGTTTGAGTCATAGTAGTTTGCTTGTAAGGCTTGATCCTTAAGTACACCCAATCTCCTATAAGAAAGGTCCTTTCACTTCTTGCTTTGTCTGCATAAGTCTTCATTCTGGACTTAGATAATGTCAGATTTTGCTTAAGTAGTTGCAATTGTTGAGTTCTTTCCCTGCAGAATGACTTGGTAGTAGGATCCTTAATTTGGCCATATTGATGGAAGTTGAGATGAGGAGGCTTGTAACCATATAATGCTTCGAAAGGGGTCACCTTAAGCCCACTGTGGTAGTGAGAATTGTACCAAAACTCAGCTAGTGGTAACCAAGTAGACCAATTATTAGGCCTGTTAGCAGTCATGCACCTTAGATAACATTCTAGCACCTGATTAAGCGTCTCAGTCTGGCCATCAGTTTGGGGGTGGTATGAGGTGCTTAAATGAAGTTTAGTTCCTACTAGTTTAAACAGAGATTGCCAAAATAGATTGATGGAAATTTTATCTCTATCAGACACAATAGTTGAAAGGAATCCATGTAATTTGTAAATCTGATCAATTTATATTTGGGCCAAATCTGCAACAGAAAAAGGATGATGGAGAGGAATGAAGTGTCCATATTTGGTTAATCTGTCAACCACTACCCATATGACTGATTGACCTTTAGATTTTGGCAGAACTTCAATAAAATCCATGGATATGTCATCCCATGGTTTGTCTGGAATAGGCAAGTGCTGCAGTAATCCTGGGGAAGCTACATTTTTATGCTTGTTTTGTTGGCAGACATCACAACCTTTTACATATTGGATAACATCACTCCTCATTGTAGACCAGAAAAAATACTTATTAATCCTCTCATATGTTTCAGTGATACCAGAATGACCCCCAACAGGAGACTCATGAAATTCAGATAAAAGCTTGGCCCTTAATGCATCATTTGGACCAACTACCAACTTCCCTTGAAACTTTAATCTTCCATTCTGAAAGCAGTAACCTAGTAAGGATTGAGGGTTTAACTGGAGCGGTAGTATAAGATCCTTAAGCCCTTGATCAGAATCCCAAGAGTGCACGTTTTCCATTATCCACTGAGGAGTACAAGTAGATAGTGTTGAACAGCTTAGTTCAGGACCATGACCAGGTATCTGTCTTGATAAGCAGTCTGCTGCTAAATTTTCTTTCCTCTTTTTATACACAATTTCATAATCTAAACCCATCAATTTGGTAATCCACTTTTGTTGGTTAGTGGTGGTGATCCTTTGATCAAGCAAATACTTGAGACTATGATGATCAGTTTTAATCAACACTTTATTTCCCAATAAGTAGTGTCTCCATTTATTGACAGCATAAACCACATCCATTAATTCCTTCTCATATGTGGACCATCCCAAATGTTTAGGTGATATAGCCTTGCTTAAGTAAGCTATAGGCCTACCTTGTTGCATCAAAACTGCTCCCAGCCCATAATAAGAAGCATCAGTTTCTAAAGTAAATGGTAAATTGAAATTGGGCATAGCTAGGACAGGTGCTTCCACCACAGCATCCTTCAAAGCTGAAAAAGCAGCAGTAGCATCCTCATTCCAATGATTTTTTTTAGTAAATCAGTCAGAGGTTTGCTAATAGGGCCATAGTTCTTAATGAACCTTCTGTAGTAGCCAGTTAGGCCTAAGAAGCCCCTCAAACTCTTAATGTTCTGAGGCATTGGCCATTCTTTCATACAACTGATCTTCTCAAGGTCAGTGGAGACTCCCTTCTGGGTGATAATGTGTCCAAGGTACTGGACCAGTTTTATACCAAATAGGCACTTGCTCCTTTTGGCACATAAAGAGTTATCCTTGAGCAGCTGTAGAGTCATTTGTAGATGTTTAAGGTGTTCCTCATAGCTGGAACTATACACTAGGATGTCATCAAAGAAGACTAGGATGAACTTCCTCAAATAGGGCTTAAAAATTTGGTTCATTAAGGATTGAAAAGTGGCTGGGGCATTAATGAGCCCAAAAGGCATCACTAGGAATTCAAAATGCCCAGTGTGTGTTCTAATGGCAATTTTAGGAATATATGGGGGATGTACCTTAATTTGGTGATAACCTGACTTGAGGTCCAACTTGGAGTACCATTTAGAGCCATGCAATTCATCTAAGAGCTCATCAATGGCAGGAATGGGGAACTTATCTTTGACTGTCATCTCATTCAAAGATCTGTAATCTACACACATTCTCTATGTTTTATCCCGCTTCTTTACTAAAAGAACTGGAAAGGCATAATGACTTGTACTTAGCTGAATTATTCCAAAAACCAACATTTCATTTACAATCTTCTCAATCTCTTCCTTCTGCACATGAGGATATCTATATGGTCGAAGGTTAATTGGTTGGCTACCTTCTTTTAGATTGATATGGTGATTGTGAGTTCTATCTGGTGGCAACCCTTGTAACTCCTTAAATACCTCAGAGAAATTCTGCAACAAGGAGTCCAGTTGGGAGCTATCCCTATTTTCCCCATCACTTGTGGCTGCCCCTTGTTTGCTAGTAGGTTGGTCTTCATTATCTGGATTATTGGAGCTCATCCCAAAGAGGTACCCAAAATAAGCATGTGTGGCTGTATTCAAAGCTTGTTGGAACTCTCCAGAAGACATTAGCTGAATGGTGGGAGTAGTTGAATCTAATTCACCTATAAGCACAACTTTCTTATTATCCTTGAATGACAATTGGAGATGATCAAAGTCAAAAGTAACTGGATTGAAGTGCTTGAGCCATTGCACCCCCAGGGCAACATATATGGGAGAAGGTTAAAAAATGCCCCTGACTTTTATCGCGATGTCTATCGAGCACCCTATACTTTTTTTTTGGTCCAAAAGTACCCTTAACGTTATATTTTTTGGGTCGCCCGTGTCACTGTCGTTAACAGAAGACAAACGGGGTTAAAATTGGCTGACGTGGCAGACACATGGAGGCTTAAAGGAAAAAGGTTCAAAAATGCCCCTGACACATGTAAATATGTCATTTAATCAAAATAAAAAAATACTAAAATTCAAAATAAAAAAAACATAACATATTTACATCATTTAATCAAAAATACTAAAATTTAAATTATTTTGTTAACTAATCAAAACAACTAATTAAATAAAACAAGTTGTATAACATATTTACATCATTTTATCAAAATACTAAAATTCAAAACATAACATATTTATATAAAAAAGTTAACGTTTTTTTAAAAAAATTTAAAGCATTTTAATATTTTTATATCAAAAAATATTAACGTTTTAATATTAACCTCATATCAAAAAAATTTAATATTTTTAAAATATTAACATTTTTTAATATAAAAAAATATTAATAAAATATTAAAATTTTTTAATATAAAAAAATATTAACGTTTTTTAATATTTTTAATATCAAAATATTAACATTTTTAAAAAAATAATTAAAATATTTTAATATTTTTATATAAAAAAATATTAACCTCATATAATTTTTTTTTAATATTTTTAAAATATTAACGTTTTTTAATATCAAAAAATATTAACGTTTTTAAAAAAAATTTAAAATATTTTAATATTTTAGTATTTTGATTATATGATGTAAATATGTTATACAACTTATTTTATTTAATTTGTTATTTTGATTAGTTAACAAAATAATTTGAATTTTAGTATTTTGATTAAATGATGTAAATATGTCAAGTTTTTTTTATTTTGAATTTTAATATTATTTTTTTATTAAATGACATATTTACATATGTCGGGGGCATTTTTGAACCTTCTCCCTTTAAGCCTCCATGTGTCTGCTATGTCAGCCAATTTTAACCTCGTTTATCTTCTGTTAACGGCAGGGGCACAGGCGACCCAAAAAATATAACGTTAAGGGTACTTTTGGACAAAAAAAAAGTATAGAGTGCTCGGTAGACATCGCGGTAAAAGTCAGGGGTATTTTTGAACATTCTCCCATATATATATATATATATTGTGTATGTATCTATACCTACCGTGCACAAAAACCTGTGAGCGCGCCGAGTCTACACGTACGGATGGGATGGAGTTTGAGGAAGGACTTATCCATTTTAAATTAATACATAATTAATTAATCAATATACGTACTTGTCATATTATTAATATATTTGTACGAAATTGATATTTTTACACAATTTTTTGATTTTTTCATATAAAAACCGTAGGTTTAGATCCTATAGCGATGTTAAAAAAACTATCGCTATAGGATCCATAGCTATGATTTTTATGTGAAAATATTAAAAAATTATGTGAATATATTAATTTCCTATTTTTATTATTATATAAATTTGAGAGCGCCGGAGGTAAGAGTGTCAAATGTATTTTATAATAATAATAGCTTGAAAATTATAAAATATTTTTTTATACATAATATTGAATATACAGTATTCAATTATATAAACGATGTGATTTTTGTACGATGTCTCCCACCTCTTTTTTGGATTATGTTACCGTAAAGTTAACTTCATGGTAAGTTGGTCAATTGACTAATATAATGTATCATGCTGATATGATGATATCGTAGATAGATCACCTTTCGGCCTGCATGTCGACATTGTAATGGTTAATTGACTAAAATTAACTTCATGCTAACCACTCTTTTTTCGTTTATAAAGTTTTTAATTTTTAATTTTTAATTTTTAGTTTCTTATAACTTTGTTCATAAAATTGACCAAAGTTAACATATTGAGATTTAAATGTTCTAGTAAAATCTTCTACAATAAGAAGACAAGTATTTTAATACACCATTGCTTTACCGTGTAATTTTTAATAAATGTAAAAATCATAAATTAATGAAGGTAGTACTGATATTTTCAATTTTTTTAAAAATATAATATATCACAAATAAGGAAAAATATTACTTAATTTTGAATGATAGTTAGAGGAATAAATTTACAGTTAAGCCCTTTTAATAATTAAAGGCCACTTTAATCCATTTTGCCCTTAATTCCTCCGCATTGTTTTCGATTCTTTCAACAAATGTTTACCGACAAAGGTCCAAAAATACCCTTATTTATCTCGAAATCCCACTTTCACCCTAAATTTTATTTTTTTAAAAATACCCTCAACGTTACAAATTTAAACTCAGCTGAGCTCCTCCCGTTAACGATAATATCAACTAGACAAATGGGGTAAAACCTATCTGATGTGGCTGACACATGACACCTTTGTAAGACCCCAACTTTTATGAATAAAAATTATTTTTTTCTCGAAATATATTTTTGAATATTATGGTGTAGATTTGATATAATGTTATAGTTGTGGGTATTATTTACAAATTTTGCGAAGTAAGCAAGTGGTTATATAATATTCGATTTGTCGGGAAATATTCGTTTTAATAGAGAATATTCGTACGACGACACAATCATTGGTGGACCCCACAACGGAAGTATTATCGTAGTTAGAAAATGACAGAATTATCTTTTTATAAAAATAACGGCGAAAATTTTACCGTTAAACTGGTGAACTACCCGGTAATAAAAGTACAGTAATACGCATTGTTGCATAGTAGCACACGGTATTGATTATTGATGCTTACGTGAAAAGTCACTCAGTTATACTCAATTATTGCTACAGTAATTGCTGCATCATATCTCTCATATTATTGATTCAATTATTGTCACAGTATCATCAGTATAATATTTATTATTATTAATGTGACGCCCCCAAAATATAGGTATACATCACCCATCTTGGGTCGTCAGATACATAGTACAAAATTCAAATACAACTTAATTATACAACGGACGTGTACAATACGCCAAAACATAGCCTGTGAGTTTGTATACAAATATTGTCTTCTAGAAATTATACAAACTCAATGGAGTCCTCATTACAATTATTATTACACTATTTCACAGAATAGTGAGGACTACTAATGCATCATCTAGGACCATCACTCCGTTCCCCGACTAGTCCCAGCTACGTTCTCATTTCCTGAAGAGAATAGTGAAAGAAAGGGTGAGCTCAACTAGCCCAGTAAGAAATATTATGACTAAGATAATGTAGAATAAATTATCGTTAGCCTCCAATAGTGTTAAACTGATATAATATAACAAACATCAAGTTTAACTGCAGCGGAACAAGCAATCTATTAGAACGTTTACTCAATATCATTACCCCAAAGGCTGAAGATATTCAAGTGTAATAACAATGATCATAACAATCAGTTGTCTACCTTTACACTACGTGCCAAAGATATTCAACTATAAAATCAATCGCTGAGACTCAGCTAAATAAATAATCCACATCATCGAATCATCCCCGCACTACGTGCCAAGAATATTCGTTAGTATCACTAGTGGTCATGATCATGTTATACACCTGTCCATCTTCGCACTACGGGTCAAAGCTATCAAATAACAGATCATCTTTGCACTACAGGCCAAAGATATACAACTGTAAAATCAATAACCAACTTAGTACAATAAAGATTGGAATAATAAAAGAATTTCACCATGTATGCAGTACTTCGCATAGACAGCTTATTCCAACATAATAATAAAGAATGGAATACCAATAGTTCTCTTCATGAATACGAAAGAAATAATACTCCTTACTATAATAATAATATCCCTTCTGAATATTGAACGAAAATAATATTCCTTACGAATATTAAACGAAAATAATATTCCTTACGAACATTAAAGAATATAATGAATATTGAACGATAATAATATGAAAAATAATTTCTCTTCAGAATGAAAAAAAATAATAATCCTTACCTTTGAAAGAAGAGTACTCCGACTGGTAGGGCGAGGATATACTCGAAGGAAACTTATACTACGCTCAAAGCTTTCTTATACTCTAAAGAAATACGCTCAAGATTATAGAAGAAGAATTCTCTCTATAGTTTCTCTCTCTAGAGTTTCAGTGAATTCGTAAGAAATAATGAATGAATGAGCTTCTATTTATAGGAAAATGGAATGCATAGTAACTAATCCATGAACGGTCCAGATTGATTTACTTTAATCTGACGGTCCATATTTAAAGAAAAATCTTTTAAATAAAATATAATATATTCTATTTATAGAATAACTTTAATAAAGTATTCTGTTTTATATAAAAAGATGTTTCTGTTTTATTAAGTTAATAATACGAATAAAACAAAATGTCATTATCACTTTCTATTTTATATAAAAAGATGTTTCTTAATAATACGAATAAAACAAAACGTCATTATCACTATAATAATTCATATTATTAATCAACAATAATTGAATCAAACCGAGTGACTTCTTACATAAATATAAATAATCAATACCGTGTGCTACTATGCAACAACACGTATTACTGTATTTTACTACCAAGTAGTTCAACAGTTTTAACGGTAAAACCTCCATCGTTATTTTCATAAAATATTTTGTTCGGGTGAATAGTAACTCGTGAATAGTAACTCGTGAATAGTACTCCGACACGAAAAGTGTCCCAAATACCCGAGTGAACAATACTAGAGTGAATAGTAATTTGGGTGAATAGTAACTGGGTATTTTATAATAACTTGTATACTTAAAAAAAATTCACATATCACCCTTAACTTTAAACTTTTATCAATTTAACTATTCACCAAAATAGAAAAATTGAACATTTTTATTTCATAAAATTTGGGGTCTCACAATCTCCCCTCCTTATGAAATTTCGCCCTTGAAATTTACGTACGTACCTGATATTCGAAGAGATGAGAATACCTTGCTTTCTTTTCAGATTGTACCTTCCCGGTAATTTTCCCGCTATCACGATTTTCTCATTTCTCATCTCCTGTATTTCAAATATCATTCTAGAACATAGTTTCAAAATAAGGGTTAATTAACATATCACACATTATCCTTATACTCTGACCGACCAATTAAATACCAAATAAACTTAGGTAGGTCATACTAGCGAAAGAATTACCCGTCTCTCCCCTCCTAGTTCTTGTCTCACACCTTAGCCAGGGATCATATCCCTAAGCTTTGATACCAACTGTGACGCCCCCAAAATATAGGTATACATCACCCATCTTGGGTCGTCAGATACATAGTACAAAATTCAAATACAACTTAATTATACAACGGACGTGTACAATACGCCAAAACATAGCCTGTGAGTTTGTATACAAATATTGTCTTCTAGAAATTATACAAACTCAATGGAGTCCTCATTACAATTATTATTACACTATTTCACAGAATAGTGAGGACTACTAATGCATCATCTAGGACCATCACTCCGTTCCCCGACTAGTCCCAGCTACGTTCTCATTTCCTGAAGAGAATAGTGAAAGAAAGGGTGAGCTCAACTAGCCCAGTAAGAAATATTATGACTAAGATAATGTAGAATAAATTATCGTTAGCCTCCAATAGTGTTAAACTGATATAATATAACAAATATCAAGTTTAACTGCAGCGGAACAAGCAATCTATTAGAACGTTTACTCAATATCATTACCCCAAAGGCTGAAGATATTCAAGTGTAATAACAATGATCATAACATTCAGTTGTCTACCTTTGCACTACGTGCCAAAGATATTCAACTATAAAATCAATCGCTGAGACTCAGCTAAATAAATAATCCACATCATCGAATCATCCCCGCACTACGTGCCAAGAATATTCGTTAGTATCACTAGTGGTCATGATCATGTCATACACCTGTCCATCTTCGCACTACGGGTCAAAGCTATCAAATAACAGATCATCTTTGCACTACAGGCCAAAGATATACAACTGTAAAATCAATAACCAACTTAGTACAATAAAGATTGGAATAATAAAAGAATTTCACCATGTATGCAGTACTTCGCATAGACAACTTATTCCAACATAATAATAAAGAATGGAATACCAATAGTTCTCTTCATGAATACGAAAGAAATAATACTCCTTACTATAATAATAATATCCCTTCTGAATATTGAACGAAAATAATATTCCTTACGAATATTAAACGAAAATAATATTCCTTACGAACATTAAAAAATATAATGAATATTGAACGATAATAATATGAAAAATAATTTCTCTTCAGAATGAAAAAAAAAAATAATCCTTACCTTTGAAAGAAGAGTACTCCGACTGGTAGGGCGAGGATATACTCGAAGGAAACTTATACTACGCTCAAAGCTTTCTTAAACTCTAAAGAAATACGCTCAAGATTATAGAAGAAGAATTCTCTCTATAGTTTCTCTCTCTAGAGTTTCAGTGAATTCGTAAGAAATAATGAATGAATGAGCTTCTATTTATAGGAAAATGAAATGCATAGTAACTAATCCATGAACGGTCCAGATTGATTTACTTTAATCTGACGGTCTATATTTAAAGAAAAATCTTTTAAATAAAATATAATATATTCTATTTATAGAATAACTTTAATAAAGTATTCTGTTTTATATAAAAAGATGTTTCTGTTTTATTACGTTAATAATACGAATAAAACAAAACATCATTATCACTTTCTATTTTATATAAAAAGATGTTTCTTAATAATACGAATAAAACAAAACGTCATTATCACTATAATAATTCATATTATTAATCAACAATAATTGAATCAAACCAAGTGACTTCTTACATAAATATAAATAATCAATACCGTGTGCTACTATGCAACAACACGTATTACTGTACTTTACTACCAAGTAGTTCAACAGTTTTAACGGTAAAACCTCCATCGTTATTTTCATAAAATATTTTGTTCGGGTGAATAGTAACTCGTGAATAGTAACTCGTGAATAGTACTCCGACACGAAAAGTGTCCCAAATACCCGAGTGAACAATACTAGAGTGAATAGTAATTTGGGTGAATAGTAACCCGTGAATAGTAACTCGTGAATAGTAACCCGTGAATAGTACTCCGACACGAAAAGTGTCCCAAATACCCGAGTGAACAATACTAGAGTGAATAGTAATTTGGGTGAATAGTAACTGGGTATTTTATAATAACTTGTATACTTAAAAAAAATTCACATATCACCCTTAACTTTAAACTTTTATCAATTTAACTATTCACCAAAATAGAAAAATTGAACATTTTTATTTCATAAAATTCGGGGTCTCACAATTAAATCAATAATTGAGACGACAAAGTTATTCATATTATTATTTACAATATTGATAATGTCTAGAATTTTTGTCAAGGAGAGATTTGGTCACCTAATTGCACGCCAATAAGGAGAAATCCTTATCAAAAAGTCCCCTATTTCCTGGGAACGACCTGGTTGTTAAATATTGTGAGTTATAATATTAATAATGAATAAGTTCGTGTTGATTAAAGATGAAATTGATAGTTCCATTGTGTTGGGATTATTAGTGTTAGTGCAAATCGACATTTTTTTCGATAATAATTGTTGTCTGGAAGTTATACTGACCAATCGAGTAATTAATCGGATAAATGAGCAATTAATTGCCATTAATTCATATGCTTATAACTATTTGTTCACATGTGTGTACTATTGATTCACATTCATGTACTATTAGGGGAGGTGGTACAAGATTGATAATACTTGTATGACTAAGTTAAAAATGAAGGTATAGATGGAGGTACTATACTGTAATTCGTATTTTTACATGTATAGAACTATTGATTCACATGATATACTATTAGGAGAGGTGGTGCAAGTTTGACAATGTAACGCCCCAAAAAATTGAACTTTTTATAAATACTTTTAATAATGAATAAAATAATATTATTTATTATTATTACGTGTTGATAAGATGAATGTTGTTCTATAACCTAGAAACGTCGAAAAGTCGTAGTATTTTAACTACGTGAGAGAATTAAAGTGTTTGAATTTCTAAGACGAAAATAAAAGCTTTCCGAGAAATTTTTTAAAAAACAATATTCATCAATTTTCGCTCGAGAATTATTTTTGAACTTCCGAGAAATACGTGAGATTGATTATGTAATAATAATCTAAGTATGGAAAACGCAATATTTCACATGCGGACTTAATTTGAGTACGTTAGGAATATTAAGCGTTAAGAAGAGAAAGTATTAATCGTATGATGCCTAGACATTAGGCGAGGTATTGAATGCAAGTATAATACGACGTATTATACGATTAAGTATGGAGAATGGAATAACGTATATTATGAATTAATATACAAGCTAGCATACGAGAATTATACGTATAGTATATATGTCAAGGTTTTTAAGTAAATGGAATGGACTTGTAGGAGTATTAGTATATTGGTAGAAGTCCAATAGGAAGTGATATGCAAGCCCAAGTGTTTGTTAATTAAGAGTCCAACTAATGTAATGCAAGCCTAATAAGAATTAGCTAGATTAATTAAGCAAGCCCAATGGGTTAGCCATGATCCATGGGGCAAACAAAGAGTGAATGTGGGTTAGACTTGATGGGCAAGAACTTTATGTGATGATCAAGTGTTGTGTTGAGTAAGAAAAAGGAGTGGCTAGCAAGTTTACTTAGTTGTAAAGTAAGGAATAGTAAGGAGGTTAGTAAGGAGGTTAGTTGAGGAGGTGGAGTGATTAATGACTAGTATGCCCTCACCTTGGCTCTCCTATAAATAGGAGAGGTTGCTAGTCATTTTTCATTGTTCAACTTTCATCCAATACAAATCAACTTAAGTGTTAGAGAGAATTAACACTTTATAAGCCAAAACATCCGTTGCTAGATTTTCAAAGAGAAGAGAAGTACTAGTCTTCAAGGGTAAGACTCTAGTATAATACATATTTTATCTCTATCATCGTAGGGTTATAAGAGAAGTGTAATTGTATGCTAAGAACATATAAGAAGTGATTAATGAATGAACTTAAGCCGAATAAGTGGTGAATAAGCAACTAGAACCTAAATAAGTTGATAAACTTATGATGAACTTATCATATAATTGTCATATGATGTTAGTATGTTCAATATGGTATGAGAACATTGAGTAAAGGACTTAAGTCCATATTAAGTCATAAGAAATGGAATTCGTAGTTTATAAGTTGATTAAGTCATTAACTCATGAGAATAAGTCAAAACTTACTTTGATAATAAGTTGGTGTAATAAGTAACTTAAAATGTTCATATGATGATTAAAATCCATTTAGAATGATAATCAAATCATTAGTAATGAGGTTTCACCGGAATTCACACGATTGGACGATAATCGTCGAATTCGTGAAATTCTCGAAATGGAAGTCGTATCTTGTGTTTGAACTTGAAAACATTAGTTTTCGATGGAGATAAGTCATATTTGGCATTATAGAGTTGTGGACTCAAAAATGACCGAATTCTGACTTAGAACGAAGAAACAAGCGTTGAACGTTCACGAATGTTTATCGTTTTCGTTAAAAATGAACTAATAGGTGAAATTTTAGCAAACGAAGTCGAATAGATAAAATTCTTGCATGAACGCGTAGAGTATATAATTTGTGAACTGTAGACTTTTGAACGAGCCAATTCGGACTTATAACGAAGACGTTATGCGTCTGGGAGTTTCGAAAAATTTAAAATCTGCAAAATTTGTATGAGGCACAGAGTCCGCGCCATAGTGTGACTCACAGCTTTAAGGCCCGTGTCGCAGCGCGAGGCCGAGACAGGGCACACTGCTAACTGGCGTCGCAGCGCGGCCAAAGTAAGGGAGACTCGCGCCGCAACGCCGAGTCCGAGACTTGCATACTGTTAAGTCGCGCCGCAGCGCGACATAGAGAAGGAAGGGTGGCGTCGCAGTGCCAACCCTAGGGTTTGGACAGTGATGAAGGTTTACAAGTATAGAATGAACAGTAACTCAGTAGTAATAAATTGAGGAACTTAATAAGGCATTGTAAGGTATTGTTAAACCTTATTTATGTTGTCTAAAGGTTGAAGATTAGTAATTAAACATGAACGTAATGAAGCAATGTAACGAAAAGCCAGAACCAATAAGAACAAATCTAAGCCATGATTAGATTGAGATGAAGGATAAGATATAGTAGTAAATATACTTGATTATATATGACCTAATGTGGTACGTTATGTAATCATGTATTATAGAGACTTAGAGACTTAAAGTGTACGTGTGATAAACAATAAGCAGACGCTAAAGGCAAGTATTCTAACCCTTGTTCCAGTTCAGTCTGGACAAGCTTTGAAATGCATGTATTCTTTCACATGAAGTCTTGTATGATGAAGTCAAAGCCAATTCTTTCGGCTAGACTTATATTATGATTCTATCAAGAATGATTATTGTTTACCGAGTTATATTGGTGTGGTTTTCAAACGAAGACTAAGTATGCTAAAAATGTTTTGTCGTTTAACGACAGTCACGTGAGGTTGCCACAACTTAAACGTATACACGTTTAATGAATGTAGTGTTGATTAACATAGAGTACTTTAGGCTGATCACCTAGACGTGCTCGTAAGTAATGTTAAACTTATGGACTTAGTGCCGGGATGTCCTTTTTCAAAAGAACTTATGAAATGCTCAAGGTCTTTGATCGGAATTGATGTTTTACTGAATATTGTTGTTGTAAAATGTTTTGAAGGAAAAGAAGTGCTATTTTGAATTATCGATAGTACTTTGTAACTATTGTTCAGTTATTGAAGATATACGAGTTCTATGTTTCAAGCATGTTATTTATTAGAATTGTTGTACTTGCTGAGCTAGTCATGCTCACTCTTTGCTTGAACCATATGAACACATCTAAGATCGAACAGACCGAAGGCTCTGGCAAGGATAAAGGCAAGGCGAAGACGAACCCGTATCATACTTATGTAATAGTATAGGGTGAATGATTATAATATATTTGATATTATGACAAGAACAATGTAATGGTTATAAAGAACCTGGGAAAATGTTAATATTATTTTGAATATATAGAGGACATATTCGTTCCTTTGAGACTTTTCAATTGAATGTATGTGTGAAGGGTAGTACCGTGTAGCACCATCTGCCGGGTTGGAAGATATCCGAATTTGGGGGCGTCACAGGTTGGTATCAAAGCATTAGGTTATAAAACTTAAGGGGGGATTTAAAAACCTTAAGTCATAACCTTAAGAGAAGTCAAAGAAGTAAAAGAAGAAAATAACCTTATAAAAATGCATTATGATTAAGTTATGTGTTTTTATTATTCTACTGACGTGTACTAATCAACTTAATTATTTTGTGTCGATGTCAGGAGTAAATGGAATGCAGTTAGATGGATGGACTGTTAGTGAAGAATCAGTGAACCAAATAGAGGTCATACCGAACCCCATAGTGGCAGAGCCTGAGTTAGTTGTTATTGAGTCTAGAGACTCAAAGGATCCCGATCTCATGTCAGTATTCGATGGTATGATAGAGGAGGAGGTGGAGGTAGTGTCCTTCAACCCAGTAGCAATAGCAGCAGAGATGGCTTCGGGGGAGTCAATGATGTCATTATTTATGTCAGTAGTGGATAGAAATATCCATTACTGTTAGGAGGTTAAGGAGCTAAAGGCAGAGCTCCAAGCTGTCATAGAGGACAAGACAGACGTGGAGTCCATGTGGGAACATGAGCATGATGAAAGGGTTTTGGCTAAGGACAAGGTCCATGAGCTGAAACATGAGGTCTTTGAGCTTAAGGAGGAGCTAAAGACCAAATTGTAGAAGATAGGGAGAATGTCCTATATTCATAGGAGTTCTCACACAGATTTCCAGCAGTAAGTAGCTGGTTATCCTGTAGAGGTGGGGCAGACACGGCATACTATCAGCCGTGATATTATTGTCGGTCTTGCCAAAGCAGATTTTGAGAATGCCTTGAGGTAGATGTGATCTAGTAGTAGCTAGAGTAGTTTAGGTGTGTAAATATTTTGTGTTTAGTAAGTGACGTAAAGCCCTCTTTTGTATAGCAAAGGGTAGTCTTTTGTAAATCTCAATTTTTAAAAAGCAATAGCAGGAAAGTAATGTAATCAGCTTAGGCTGTGTAGTGAAACCGATGTAGTATTATACTACAAAGAATGAATGAATATGAGCCTTTGTATGGAACACAATGAGTAATGGATGATTGAAGTTATTATTTAATATCGAATGATAACTAATAAAGAAAGGAATAATAACGAAATGTATTGTTTATTGTATCAGCAAAATACCGCCGAGAAGAGTACAACGTAATCAGGGAGCTAATGTAAATCAACCGGACAGAGGTCCGGTTAACCCTATGCAAGAGTTTGTTAACCTTTTAACAGCTGCATTTAATAGAATAGGGGCTAATATCCCCGTAAATCCAGGAATAGCATGACCTATGACCTTTAAGAATTTTAAGAGCGTGGGTCCGCCGGAGTTCAAAGGAACTACGGACCCTATCCAAGCCCAAATGTGGGTGAAGGAAATAGAGAAGGCATTTATGATAGCAAATGTCGATGAGGCCCAAAAGGTTGCCTTTCCAACCTATATGATGAAGGGAGAGGCCAACTTTTGGTGGGAAGCCAATCAGGCTAGGGCGGGTATAGAGAATCTGACGTGGGTGAGGTTCAAGGAGATATTCTTCGAGAACTACTTTCCCACGAGCATGCAGGGAAGGATAGAGATGTGGTTTCTCGAGTTGAAATAAGGGGACATGTCAGTTCCCCAATACCCCGCCAAGTTTAATGAATTGGCAAGGTTCGCTCCACACCAAGTGGATACCGAGGTGAGGAAGGCGCGACGGTTCGAGCAGGGCTTGAAACCCTGGCTCTATAACCGTATTTTGGTGTTCCAAAGTACTTTATTTGGAACCATTTTAGAGAAGGTGATAATCGCCGAAGGTGGTAGTGAGGCTCTGAGTCAATATCACAAGGACAAGAAGAGCAAGGGGAAAGTGGATGGGGGAGTAAAGGTCGAAGGAGCTAGCGGTAGTGGCGAGGGATAAAAGAGGAAGGCGTTTAGCTCTGGGAATATCGGAGTGAAGCAAGGAGACCCGAAGAGGAGGATGGAGGCTTACAATACCTGTGGGAAGACTCATTTGGGAGTCTGTCTCAAGGGTAAGGTTGTATGTTACAATTGTGGACAAGAAGGGCATATCTCGCCTAACTGTCCAAGTCCGAAGAAGAATCACGGATTCTTTGTGTGTGGTTTAACTAACCACATGGCAAAGAACTGCCCGAAGAAGGGGACGAACGGGAACCATGTCACTAGTAGCAGTAAGTTAGCTATTGGTGGTCCAGTATAGCCGGGTAGGCCGATGGGTCATACCTTTAACATGACAGTCCAAGATGCGGTTGCATCAGGGGACGTCGTCGCAGGTATTATTCCGATCAACGACATAAATGCTTACGTACTGTTTTATTCGGGTGCTACTTGTTCATTTATAGCATGCAATTTTGCTAGACGATTAGGATTACTTCCTAAAAAGTTGCCTATACCTTTAAATATTAAGGTAGCAAATGAAGAAATAATTCCTGTTAAAGATGTTCATAGGAGTTGTTGCGTAGATATACTGGGTTGTAAATTATTGGTAGATTTAATACCGATAAAGTTAGGAGAATTCGACGTAATTCTCGGAATGGATTGGTTAGTTAACCTTGGGGCAATTATAGATTGTCAGAAGAAATGTGTGAACCTTAGAACGTTAAAACAACCTCAAGTAGTATTTTACGGGAATAGATCGCCGGGACGTTCGTGTTGTCTAACCATGACACAAACTAGGAAATTATTGAGGAAGGGATGTGTAGGTTATCTATGTCATGTTGTTGATACCCAGAGAGTGGTAGCAACCATGGAACAAATATCTATAGTTAGAGAATTCGCCGATGTATTTTCAAGTGAATTGCCAGGTATTCTGCCAGCTAGGGAGACAGAGTTTGTAATAGACATCGTGCCAGGAGTGGCACCAGTTTCCAGGGCACCGTATCGTATGGCGCCAGTGGAGATAAAGGAGTTGATGGTACAGTTACAAGAACTGTTGGACAGGAAGTACATTCAATCTAGTGTTTCGCCGTGGAGAGCACCAGTACTGTTTGTTAAGAAGAAGGACAGATCGTTAAGACTTTGTATCGACTATCGAGAGTTGAACAAGTTAACGATAAAGAATAAATACCCATTGCCCAGGATCGATAATCTTTTTGATCAGTTGAAAGGGGCTAAGTATTTTTCTAAAATAGATTTAAGAACGGGGTATCATCAGTTGAAGGTTAGGAAGGAGGATGTACCAAAGACAACATTCAGGACTCGTTATGGTCATTACGAGTTTCTGGTGATGTCATTTGGATTGACTAATGCACCAGCTACATTTATGGATATGATGAATAGAGTGTTCAAGCAATATCTAGACAAGTTCATCGATGATATTCTAGTCTATTCTAAGACGCCAGAAGATCATGTTGAACACCTAAGATTAGTGTTAGAGACACTAAGAAAGGAAAAGTTGTGCGCGAAGTTCACTAAGTGTGAATTTTGGTTGGAGAATGTATAATTTTTAGGTCATGTCATTGATCAAGAAGGGATTTCAGTAGATCCAGCGAAGGTGGAAGCAGTGATGAATTGAGAGGAATCGAAAACGCCTATTGAGGTGCGGAGTTTCCTAGGGTTAGCGGGTTACTATCGGAGATTCATCCAGGATTTTTCAAAAATAGCTACTCCGTTGACTAACTTAACAAGGAAGACAGTGAAATACGCGTGGTCTGATAAATGCGAGAACAATTTTTAAGAACTGAAGAAGAGATTGAGTGAAGCGCCTGTTTTGTAATTACCCGACGACACAGGAAATTTCATAGTTTATAGCGATGCTTTGCATATAGGACTTGGTTACGTGCTCATGCAGCATGGCAAGGTCATTGCATATGCATCAAAGCAGTTGAAGGATTATGAGAAAGTTTACCCTACTCATGATCTGGAACTGGCCGCAGTAGTTTTTGCTCTAAAGATATGGAGACATTATCTTTATGGAGAAAAATGTGAGATATACACGGACCACAAGAGTCTAAAATATATCTTCACACAGAAAAAGTTGAATATGAGGCAGAGGAGATGGCTGGAGTTAATAAAAGATTACGACTGTGAAATCCTGTATCACCCTGGAAAAGCCAATGTAGTCGCTGACGCCTTAAGTAGGAAGGGTCGGGAAAAGTTGTCTTTGATAACGGCTCAAACTGAGTTAATAACAGAGATGACTAGGATGGAATTAGAAGTAAAGTTTCCAAGCGAAGCAGGACCAATGTTGTTTGCGACAGAGATGCAATCTACCATCTTAGAGAGAGTTAAGGAGGTGCAACTCAAAACTGATGAGTGCGACCGGATAAAGGAGCTGTTAACCAATGAAAAAGATAATAAGTACAGTCTTGATAATGAGGGATTATTAAGATTTGAAGGAAGAATTTGGGTTCCGAATGAGACGAAATTAAAGGAGCAGGTGTTACAAGAGGCTCACAGTTTGAGGTTTTTGATTCATCCTGGTAGTACTAAGATGTATCAAGACCTTCGACAGAGTTTTTGGTGGCCAAACATGAAGAGAGAGATAGCTGAGTATGTAAGTAGGTGCTTGACTTATCACAAAGTTAAGGCCGAATATTAATGACCAAGTGGCTTGTTACAGTCATTGGAGATTCCAGAATGGAAGTGGGAGAATATCACGATGGATTTTGTGGTGGCACTTCCAACTACAACGAAAGGGTATGATGCGATTTGGGTAATAGTGGTGCGGTTGATGAAGTCGGCTCACTTTTTACCAATTAAGGTTAAGTATAACTTAGATCAGTTAGCTAGACTCTATGTTAAGGAAATAATTTCCAAACATAGAGTACCAGTATCGATTGTGTCAGATCGTGATCCACGATTCACATCGAACTTTTGGAGGAGTCTACAAGAGCAGTTGGGAATACAGGTGAAGCTAAGTACGGTGTATCATCCACAAACCGATGGACAAAGTGAGAGAACAATTCAGACGTTAGAAGATATGTTAAGATCTTGCGTCATGGATTTCAAGGGTAGTTGGGATGATCATCTACCATTAGTAGAGTTTGCGTATAACAATAATTATCATGCAAGCATAGGTATGCCGCCTTACAATGCTCTGTATGGGAGGAAATGCAGAACACCACTGTATTGGGATGAAGTGGGAGAATGTCGGATGTTGGGACCAGAATTGGTGTAGCAAACAGCGGACATTGTCAAGATGATACAAATGCGTCTATTAGCAGCTCAAGACAAACAGAAGAAATTTACAGATTCGTATCGAGAAAATCAAGAATTTGAAGTAGGCTCTTATGTATTTCTTAAGGTATCTCCCTGGAAAGGAAAGATACGCTTTGAAAAGAAGGGGAAGTTAAGTCCGAGGTTCATAGGACCTTTTGAGGTATTAAAATGGGTAGGTGAGGTAGCTTATATGATAGCATTACCTCCAGAACTAAAATGAATACATAATGTGTTTCACGTATCTGTGTTACGTCCTTATAAGCCAGATTATAAGCACGTGATAGAATATGAGCCTATTCATATCGAAAACGACTTAACGTACGAAGAAACCCCGATTCAAATTGTCGATAGGAAAGAACAAGTTATGCGGAATAAAGTCATACCTTCCGTGAAGGTGTTATGGAAGAACCACGATGCAGAAGAAACAACGTGGGAATTAGAAGAAAAGATGAAAAAGAATTACCCTTATTTGTTTGTGTAATTTTTTTTATATAGCGAGATTCTGGGGACATAATCCTTATAAGGGGCGAGAGTGTAACGCCCCAGAAAATTAAACTTTTTGTAAATACTTTTAATAATGAATAAAATAATATTATTTATTTTTATTACGTGTTGATAAGATGAATGTTGTTCTATAACCTAGAAACGTCGGAAAGTCATAGTATTTTAACTACGTGAGAGAATTAAAGTGTTTGAATTTCTAAGACGAAAATAAAAGCTTTCCGAGAAATTTTCCGAAAAATACTATTCATCAATTTCCGCTCGAAAATTATTTTTGAACTTCTGAGAAATACGTAACGTTATAATATCAAGGTGAGATTGATTATGTAATAATAATCTAAGTATGGAAAACGTAATATTTCGCATGCGGACTTAATTTGAGTACGTTAGGAGTATTAAGCGTTAAGAAGAGAAAGTATTAATCGTATAATGCCTAGACATTATGCGAGGTATTGAATGCAAGTATAATACGACGTATTATACGATTAAGTATGGAGAATGGAATAACGTATATTATGAATTAATATACAAGCTAACATACGAGAATTATACGTATAATATATATGTCAAGGTTTTTAAGTAAATGGAATGGACTTGTAGGAGTATTAGTATATTGGTAGAAGTCCAATAGGAAGTGATATGCAAGCCCAAGTGTTTGTTAATTAAGAGTCTAACTAATGTAATGCAAGCCCAATAAGAATTAGCTAGATTAATTAAGCAAGCCCAATGGGTTAGCCATGATCCATGGGGCAAACAAAGAGGGAATGTGGGTTAGACTTGATGGGCAAGAACTTTATGTGATGATCAAGTGTTGTGTTGAGCAAGAAAAAGGAGTGGCTAGCAAGTTTACTTAGTTGTAAAGTAAGGAATAGTAAGGAGGTTAGTTGAGGAGGTAGAGTGATTAATGACTAGTATGCCCTCACCTTGGCTCTCCTATAAATAGGAGAGGTTGCTAGTCATTTTTCATTGTTCAACTTTCATCCAATACAAATTAACTTAAGTGTTAGAGAGAATAAGCACTTTATAAGACAAAACATCCTTTGCTAGATTTTCAAAGTGAAGAGAAGTACTAATCCTCAAGGGTAAGACTCTAGTCTAATACATCTTTTATCTCTATCATTGTAGGGTGATAAGAGAAGTGTAATTGTATGCTAAGAACATATAAGAAGTGATTAATGAATGAACTTAACCCGAATAAGTGGTGAATATGCAACTAGAACCTAAATAAGTTGATAAACTTATGATGAACTTATCATATGATTGTTATATGATGTTAGTATGTTCAAAATGGTATGAGAACATTGAGTAAAGGACTTAAGTCCATATTAAGTCATAAGAAATGGAATTCGTAGTTTATAAGTTGATTAAGTCATTAACTCATGAGAATAAGTCAAAACTTACTTTGATAATAAGTTGGTGTAATAAGTAACTTAAAATGTTCATATGATGATTAAAATCCATTTAGAATGATAATCAAATCATTAGTAATGAGGTTTCGCCAGAATTTACACGATTGGATGATAATTGTCGATTTCGTGAAATTCTCGAAATGGAAGTCGTATTATGTGTTTGAACTCGGAAACGTTAGTTTTCGTTGGAGACAAGTCATATTTGGCATTATAGAGTTGCGGACTCGAAAATGACCGAATTCCGACTTAGAACGAAGAAACGAGCGTTGAACGTTCACGAACGTTTATCGTTTTCGTTAAAAATGAACTAATAGGTGAAATTTTAGCAAACAAAGTCGAATAGATAAAATTCTTGCATGAACGCGTAGAGTATGTAATTTGTTAACCGTAGGCTTTTGAACGAGCCAATTCGGACTTATAACGAAGAAGTTATGCGTCCGGGAGTTTTGAAAAATTTAAAATCTGCAAAATTTGTCTGAGGCACAGAGTTCGCGCCGCAGCGCGACTCATAGCTTTAAGGCCCACGCCGCAGTGCGAGGCTGAGATAGGGGACACTGCTAACTAGCGCCGCAGCGTGGCTAAAGCAAGGGAGACTCGCGCAGCAGCGCCGTGTCCGGGACTTGCATACTGTTAAGTCGCGCCGCAGCGCGACACAGAGAAGGAAGGGTGGCGCCGTAGCACCAACCCTAGGGTTTGGACAGTTGTGATGCCCCCAAATCCAGGTTACCTGTCCCCCGAGTTTGGTGTTCACGATCCACAATATAATAACATCTAACTTCTCATTCATATAGAAATAGTAATACATAAGTGATTAACAGAGATTGTTAATACAATAATCCCAGGTCCGCTAACCTTAACATTATAATCATACCCCTTAGATATACAAAAAGGGTTTACAATACAACATAATATATATGCTAATCATAACTAATTTATAACTATGCCTTTGCCTTTATTCTTCTTCACAGCACCTTCTGCAACTTCGTCCCTAGCTGAAAAAGTTTTATTTAGCAAGGGTAAGCAACAAGTTTACTCCACAAGTTAAGGCATACAATAAATGTATAAGAATCAATACGAACAAACTATCTAATTTGATAGAATGATACCAAAGTTTGGAGAACTTTGAAATAGCTGAACAAGTCGTTAATCAATAACAAATTTTCTCTCAATCTATGCAACACTATAATTTGATAATGAAAGATTACAATGCTTTCAAAGTTTCTACGATATTCTATTGAATAATCAAGAATCAATTCTACGCATTAACGAAGTAGAATATTTTCCAGATTTATGCTGAGTGATCACAAAGGATCTAGAACTTCTCTTCTCGGGTATCTATCAAAGATTTACTTTGATATATACTCAAGTGTATCAGATAACCATAAAGATTAAATTATACTCCTCTGCAAGTACTTAGAGCCGGCCAACTCCTTGTACCCTATATTATGTATAATACTTAAGTCGCGCGCAATGATCGAATTTACGACCAATAAAATATTCCCTTTATATAAAAGGTTGTTCTTCTCAGTCTCAGAATCAAGATTTGATTTAACAACGAATATCAATAATTTTAAAATCTAATCACTTCTCTTCTCTTCTCAAACCTATCAAGTTTTCTTTTTCGATCTAGCCGATACAACTGGCATTGATCTATCAATAATAATTAAATTCTCTTTTCTTCTCTTCTCGAACCTATCATGTTCTAACAAATGTTCCTCTAGCCAGAATAATTAGCTAAGACATTTCTCAACATAATTTGACAATAAACATGAATTATCTGTACTATCAATATTAGTTTCTACAGATATGAATATCCAATAACAGTAATTCTACGAATATATATTTTCCGAATCAATAATTTAATTTGAATTATTAAACATGCACTAACTACGAATAACCAACAATAAATTCTTGGACGTGGTATAATTAACAATAATTAACCACTATAATAATTGAACAATATTAACTCAAGGTTGAGTTAGAAAACTTGTCTCTTCCACTGATTACAGCTATACAATAAATTTATCTGCGTTCGTAAGACCTATAACCAATAATATCGGTCTCACAATTAGTACAAAATTTATAACACATAACACTGTAATTCACAGTCAATCTTCTCCTAGACACATTATCACATAGTCACATCAGTGTTTATAACCTATATAAACACTTAACAAGTCTAACTATTTTGGTATGGTTGGATTTCGATCCATTCTCGGTGTTCTGGTCACCCTATCTGACAATTAACACAGTTATTGTCAATTAAACTCGGTCTCTAAGCTTTAATATTATTTTAGATAAGTCAAATATCATTTATAATATTTTTCGGAAGCTTTTAGTAACCTATAAACAATTATTATAATTTATAATAATTTTTTAAACATTTAAATCATTTTTAAGTGATTTAATTATCAAATAATCTTATCATCATTAATATTTAATAATACAAAAACATTAATAACATACTTGTCAAAATATTAAAGTTATTATTAATAACTTAAAATATTTTTAAATCATTAATATTCTACTTAAATGATTTTTTTTAAATAATTAAAATCAGTTTTAAATCATCACCATTAATATCTAAGTATTAATGAAATTATTATCTAAATATTAAAAGTCATTAATTATAACTTAAATTATTTTTAAATTAGTTTTCTCATTTTCAAATAACTTTTAAACCAATAAAATTATTTTTAATTCATTTATTTAATATAATAATTAAATAAATCTAATATCATTAATATTAATTTATTAAGTAGAATTCTCCAAAAATATTAAAAATTATATTTTATAATTCAAAATATTTTCTAACACTTTATTCTCATTTAAAATAATTTTTAAATCAATAAAATCATTTTTATCTTATTTATATAATTTAATAATTAAATAAATCTAATATTATTAATATTAATTTTTTAATAAAAATTCTTCAAAAATATTAAAAGTTATATTTTATAACACAAAATATTTTTAAATACATTTTTCTTATTTAAAATGATTTTTCATAATATTAAATCATTTTCCTCTAATTTATTTAATACACTAATTAAATGAATTAAATACCTTTAATATTTAAATAATTATAAATATTAAAGAAAAATATTTCAATTGGTCAAAAATTATTTTTCATAATTTAAAATAATTTTTAAAACCATTTTTAATAATTTTTATAATTTATTTCTATTTTTTTATTAATTTTCGGAAATTCAAAAATTAAGATAGTTAAAAACCGTCGCTGAAGCCTTTAGTAACACATATCTGTCGTCTTAGGTGTTCTTGATCCTCAAGAACACTGTCAGACAGTTAACAAGCTTGCTCGTTTGACTCAATTTAATTCCTAGCTCAGGCATGATCTGGGCTAACTTGAACATTGATGTTGTAGTAGGAATGTAGTACTACAACTATCAATCACTAACTTGGTCATACAACATCACAACAAGGAGATCAAAGCCTCCAAAGTTGTTGTCAGGCAGTTTCTGGATTTTCCAGAAACCCAGGCAGTTTGACTTGGTACTTTCCAGCCCAAATTAATCTAGGTTCTGATCTTGGTTCATGTTGTTTAGTGGTTCAAGGTTATAGTGCTTGTGTCATAGAACATTTGCAAAACAAGAACTCAGTTTAACAACAACATAATCACAATGTATGACCCGGTCAAACTCTGACAAAAACTAAGTTCATGCGTTTTCTGAAAATTCCAGAAAACAGACATTCATTCCGAGTAGGCTACTTTGACCACTTTCTAAATTCGATCTGTTGATCAAATACATGATATAAAGCCATGAATCTCTAGTCAAGATAATAGGCTACACATGTATTACAACAACAACAACAAAACTTGTAAACACTAACAGATCTGGTCATTTGAAAAGCTTGTCAGACTCTGGTAAACCGTTTATGGGTTGCCCAGATTGAACTCGGTCATGGTCGGTCAACCGACTTTGACCGATTATAACTTGAAATCCAAACATTCAACGACCCTGATTTCACTTGCAGAACAAAGTACTCATACCAGACTACCGATTCAAAACTTCAAACAACAAAAAATATAAATACACAAAGATCTACAGTTAATGACATTAGCTTGTCAGACGACTTTGACTGTTCTTGGGCAATTTTGAAAATCAACACTTTTAAAGCCATTTGATGCTATAGATCCATGATGGATCATCATAGATCAACTAAAAACATTATATAACACTTTTAAAAACATAAAAACAAAAATTTTTCCCAAGCATACAAGATCAAAAGTAAACTAGGGTTTATACCTCTTTTGCTAAATATTGATCTATGATCTCCTTATCTGTTAATGGTGTTTTAGAGAGGTAATATGTGACCGAAATACTTGAGAAAATCGGAGGTTTGGTGAGAGAAAGAGTTAGTGGTGAGCTAGAGAGAAAATGAGCAAGTTTGGTATACTTTCTCTCTCTTTGAATCCTTATATCATATAAATACAATGTATATAGCTAAGTTTTCTATCAATACAAGGGCCAAGCTGCTGATAAATGAGTTACCAAGTCAAAATAGTTGGTGAACAACTAAAGCTTTGGCAATTTTTACAAGTTACCTTAAAAAAATCCATAAATGGTACTTTTTTCATTTGTAATTTAAATTTAACGGCATTATGGTCAATTATCCAAACTCTTAGGGTTTAACCCTAAGGTTCTAACCCTTAGGTTTTACAAACTCTAATTCTATAATTTTCTAATTAGAGTTTCTAAAAAGAAAAAATTAGATTTCTAAAATAAAATTTGAGTTTTAAATAGAAATTAATATTTCTAAAGTATAATTAGGGTTTCCTAATTATATTAACATTTACTATACACATTAGGCTCGCTAATTAGGATTAGGGTTTCCTAACTAGGGTTTAGGATTCTCGGATTTTAAAATTAAGGTTTCCCGGCATACAATTAGGGTTTCTAACTACGCGTTAGGGTTTCTAATCTTGAGATTAGGATTTGTAAAATCTTATTAGGTTTTACTAATATTAAACCTTATCCGATCTATCATTGATGAAAAATTCTATACCGTACATACACGTACTCATCAATATAATTATTTAAATTATATTTTCTATCGAATCCCTATCTGGACTTAGGGTTAGGGTTTTTATTCTCCGTTAAGCACAACTCTACTCTTAATTTTATTAGTCAATACAGAAATTGACCTTCTCGAGACTCGTCACCGAAACTTGTCACAAAATTGATAATCAATATTAATATTAATTAAAAAAAATTTATTCGTAAAATTTTGATTATTCGAAATCTCAGGTTATCACATTCACCCCTCCTTAAAAGGATTCCGTCCTCGGAATCACCGTTTTCTTATTCTCTATAATCTTTTAAAGTTATATCATCAATTCATTTTTATCAACATAAAAATTAATTTTTTGTTTCAAATTCTAACCTGTGACTTGAATCTATAAAAGAAAACTGTTCACAGAATATCTAACTCATATTACTCGCGTAATTTAAATTCTTAAGAGAAATTGTTACCTGCTGCCACCTCCTGAGTAGCCACTGCATCCCGCGCCGTCTTATTGAATGTACGGGCGGTTGGTCTTCCCGGCGTTGCAGGTCCTCGAATTGCCAAGGTTCCACCACCTGGTCCCTTGTTGATACTTTCCTTCTTAGCATTCCTCTTCGGACAATTTCGAACCATATGATCAGTTGATCCATAGGTAAAGCAACCTTGTATCTTCTTCGGATTAGGATAATTGGGCGACATGTGCCCCTCTTGTCCGCAGTTGTAACAAACTCCCTTCTTATTTAGGCAAACTCCAAAATGATTCTTCCCGCAGGTCGCACATGGCTCCCTCCCTTGCTTATTTCCTTTAGTCTTGCTACCCGATTGGGTATTCTCACTCCACTTCCTCTTATTCGGATTACTACCACCACTGCTTCCTCTATTGTATGTCTTTTCTTCTTTTCCTGATGAAATCGAGATGCAGCTTCGCTCCCTCCTTCAGCAATTGTGACGAACGAGAATTTTGTAAATTATTTTTAATATTTATTGAGTTAAATAAATATTTTCGATGATTTAATTATTAATTGATGCAATTGTGGTAGATTAATTTAATTATATGCGTTGCAATTATTAAATTAATGTGGAGAATAATTATTATTCAAGTATATAATTATGTGAACTTGTTGAATTAAATGAATTATTTAATTAAGCATGATGTTATTTAATTAATTTAATTATTAATTAGAGACTTAATAAATTGACATTATTTATTAATGAGAAAATTAATTATATGATTATGTGAATTTATGAGTAATTATTATATTTTATTTAAAATAAATTAAATAAAATATGAAATTTATTTTATAAAGAGGGTGACATTATTGAACTATATGATAAATGTTTTATTAAAATAAAGAGCTTTGAGTTATTTTCTTGCTAAGCCAAACATGGCACTAAGGGAGGTTATGGGCAGTTAACCCATGACTGGGCAACTGACCACATCGCGTCAGTTCTATTTCAATCGACGTCTTCTCATTCCTTTCATTTTTTTTTCTAAGTCTAAAAATTGTTCAGTGAGAATTACAGAGAGGATTGAGAAGTCTGGGAGATAAAGTGAGTGTGTAATCAACAGGTTTTTGTAAAAGGGACAGTTGGAATCACTCTTCTAGTTTGTATTCTGGGTAATTTCTCCCAAACCCAATTTCTACATTTACGTCTTTTAGTTTTTATAAATTGGCTTTCAAAACTTCTGTTAATCTCTGTGATTTGGGAATTGTACTATTATATGGATTTATGTGATAGTAAGAATAGCATAACATGTTTTATATATATATATATATATATATTACATGATTTCATATCATCAAGTTCATGAAAACATGTAGTAATCTGATGACTTGTTATTTCAAAATAAACAGAGTACGTGATATGGCCATATGGCCTTATATGTGATAATTGATGTATTGATTATATATTATCCCTAAATTTTACACCCTTATATTATTGAGCATGTTAATACGAAGTGATCAAGCTTTAAACGAACGGATTTGGCCTTATAACGAATCCGTAGTGTTAAATTATAAGTTTTGTTCAAAATCCTCAAGAACTTCAAGAACAGTCTAAATTTTTATGATTTAAATATGTGATTATATGCTTTAATAGGTTAAAATCACTTTATAGATGTTGTATTATGATTATGCATGAATTATAACATGTGGGTATATGTGATTTGGTGAAATTAGTGTTAAAAATGTGTTGATTTCGCTGAACTCTGTGTTCTTCGCGAACTGAGATTCAGTTTCTGGGGTCTCGCGCCGCGGCGCCAGCTCTAGAACTGATTTCTCGCGCCGCAGCGCCACAGCGCTCGCAGCGCCAAGACTCAAGCCACGGCGCCACAGCGCCGCAGCGCCAAGGGCCCGGCCACAGCGCCACCGCGCCGCAGCGCGACTCCTTAGCACATTAGTGGCGCCGCATCGCCACTCTCCAGAAAATGTCAGAAATGTATTTTTAAAATGTTAAAGTCTAACAAGTGTTAGTGGATTGATGTAATGAACATGTAATCATGTTAGAGGTATTATGAGATGATAAAATAGTTGTTTAACATGTAATAAAATATTATATGTGAATTGAATTATTAAATACATAATTAGTTTGATAATTCATGAAGTATAAATTATGTGACAACGTGATAATTTGACTAAGTTTAGTCAATAATTAAAGTAGACAACGAGAATGAGTTTATATTGATTAGTTAATTTATAATTAACTGGTATTGTGTATATGAATGGTATGTAGGATTTAATTCAAAGAACGTGCTTAGTTAAAGTGTAATCTACGCACGAGGCAAGTTTCTTAACTCTATCTTTTACATTGAGCAAATTTCCTAAACTTAAACTATTATTCAAGTTCGAGTATTATATTAAAGATTGATTATCTTTCAAAGCATGATTCAGTTATACAATAATTGTTCTATTGTATACTTCTTGAGATTATTAATCATATTGAATATCATTATTGTCGAACTTTTTTAGACTAGTGAACCTTACTGATTCAGCTAGTCCTTAGTTGATGAATGTTCTAAATTTCAGAACCCTTATTGAATTATCCAAACCAAACTTCCTTTGGTGCGGACTCGAATGTCAAACTGAGATGAACAACCCTGTAAAGGGATTTACTTATGCGTAAGCGTTAAGATATTGTGCACAGTATGGTACTAAGGGCTGATCCCCCTAAGTACGAGAAGAATGTCCATAGTCTTATGACTGTTAAAGGTTTCAAGTATAATCCTTGATAACCTAGGACATAGTTCAAGGTCTTATGACCCTCAGAATTCTTTTGATTCTTGTTATTCATTTTTGATTCAAAAGTTGAGCTCTTATTCAGACGTCTTTGATTTATTCACATGTTATTATACTGTTATTTCATTATTATACTTGTGGGCATTTGTGCTCACTCTTGCTTAATAATAACATTGCAGTTAAGAATGAAAGAAGCGATGAACCCTCCACTAGTAAGGGCAAGGGCAAAGTTAGCAAATGATGAAGACCTGTTATTTATTAACTGATGTATTTGTTTAAGACTTGAGTTATGTTGATGTTAAGACTTATTTGTTTAGAATTCCGCACAGATGTTTTAAGGTTAGAGTAACCTGGGATTTTTTTATGATTTAGTTGATGTAACCCTTAAGGGAAGAGATTTTATTATGATTTCTATCTATTGTATGGTTTGATAATATTTATGGGTAGATAGACAGATGATGCTTGTACAGTGAACACCAAATCCCGTGGAATTGAAGTACCCGGATTTGGGGGTGTCACAGGTTGGTATCAGAGTTGTAGGTTATGAACCTTAGGTGGGGGAAACAACCTTAGGTAGTAGCCTTATAGAAGAAGATAGAAATTGAAAACTCTTATCGAGTTCTAAGAAATGAATTTTTGTAATTCATTGAAGATAATAAAATACATTATGTGTTTATGTGTTAAGTATGCGTTAGATAGTATGACTTAGTAACTAAAACTTAAAATTTTGTTGTCAGGTTGACGAATGATGGAGAAACTAGTCAAGCTGAGGAGGGATCTCGTGTACTTGTAGGACCGACTGAGGAGGAGCCCCGAGACATTCATGTCGTTAGGGAGCAGCTGGTGTAGAGGGTTTCATCTCAATTGATCACCGTTGTTGGTCAGGAGCATGAACCTGAGATTGATCCTGAGGAGGGTCCTGAGGAGGAGTTTGATGAGGAAGAGGAAGAAGAGGAGTTACCACGGTACACTGTTGATGCTGAGATGTATGACACACTATATGATCGTAACGTGGAGTTATAAGATGAGGTTTAGGAATTGACTGAGCGAGCGACTGTTCAGCAGTCTACTTTAGAGGAGAAGGATAGAGAGATTGTGACCCTTCATACACGTTTAGGAAACGTGGAGTGGGATTTGGTTCATGAGAAGGGTCAAACCGAAGATAAGACCGAGGAGATAGAGAAGCTGAAGAAGGAACTGAAGGAAACCTCCAGAAGACTGAAAATAGCAGAGGAAGGATGGGTAAGAGAATCACATCGAGCTGATCGTGCAGAAAATGATAGTCGTACAAAGAAGGCAAAGCTTGAAGACACGTACGCCACACTTAATCATGCGATGGATGAGGTTCAAGAGCGAGTGTTAAGGTACCCCATTCAGTTTGAAGGACTTCCATCGTATATGTTGGATCGCAGGACGATGTCTCGTATCATGAATGAGGAGCGTGGCAAGGCTATTGAGCACCTTGGAAGACAGGAATAGAATCTGTTTATTTATGTGAAAGACTTATATAGTTTTATGTAAATTCCGATGTGTTTATGAACTAAGAAATATGTTAATATTTGAATGTTTTAAATCCTGTGGATTCTTTATTCCAGGATAGATGATGTAAATAGCAGTATGCTATAGTTTAATGTTAAAACTTTTTATTTGAATGAAAAGATATCAAGTTGTTTGAGATGATGTGTTAAGTGATATGTTAAATTGTTGAGTAATGTCTTAACTATGTAGAGAAATAAATAAAGTTCTAATAAACGTTTATTTAACAGAAAAATGCCGCCAAGGAGAAAACAACAACGTCAACCGGCTCAGGAAGGGTCAACCAATAATAACAATAATGCCAACGTTAATCCAGTTCAACAACTAGTTAATTTACTAACTGGAGTCATGAATAACCAACCGCAAGCTCCACCTAGCACAACGTTTAAAGATTTTAAGGCGGTGGGACCGCCAGAGTTCAAAGGTTCCAGAAACCCGATCGAGGCTCAAACGTGGGTGATGGAAATGGAGAAGGTTTTCGACGTTGCTAGGGTTCGAGAAGATCAGAAGACCATTTTTGCGACATTTATGCTGAAGTCTGAGGGTAGCTACTGGTGGCAGGAAAACAAGATGCGAGGAGGTGAAGGTGTAATTACGTGGGAGAGATTCAAAGAGATGTTTTTCGAAATGTATTTCCCAGCTAGTTCGCAGAATCAGATGGAGGTGCAATTTATGGAACTGAAACAGGGAAACATGAGCGTGCCTGAATATGCGGCTAAATTCGATGAGTTAGCAAGGTTTGCCCCGTATCAAGTACACACTGATGAGAGGAAAGCCAGACGATTCGAACAAGGACTGAAGCCTTGGGTATAAAGCAAGGTATCAATATTTCAACTTAACACGTTTGCGGGAGTTTTGGAAAAGGCCATTCTCGCGGAAGGAGGAAGTGATGCAGTGACTAAGTACAACCAAGAACAGAAAAAGAAAAAGAGTGAGAATGAAGGTAATAACAAGACTGGTGGAAGTAATACTGGGAATAATAATAATCAGAAGAGGAAGTGGACGGATAACTCGACAGCTGAAAGTCAACACGAAGGGCAAAAAAAGAAGATAGAAGCATATTCGACTTGCGGCAAGGCACATCTAGGAGTTTGTTTGAAGGGAAAGAGAGTGTGCTACAATTGTGGTCAGGAAGGCCACATAGCACCAAATTGTCCAAACCCAAAGAAGGGTGCTTGTTTCAACTGTGGTTCGAAAGATCATTTAGCAAGAGACTGCCCCAAGAAGGGATCGGGAGGATCAGGACAAGGAGGAAACCGGGGAAATAGCAGTGGAAATACCTTAACCATCACCGGACCACCTGCAACAAACCGACCAACCGCCAGAACTTTCAATATGACGGTGCAGGATGCAATCCAGTCTCGTGATGTGGTGTCAGGTATCATTCCGATCAATGAAATTAATGCTTACGTTTTATTTGATTCGGGTGCTACTTGTTCCTTTATATCCGATGACTTTACTAATAATTTAGATTTGCTTAAGGATGAATTGGAATATCCCATGATTATAGAAATTGCGAATAGAGAGATAATTCCTGTTAAGCATGTGTATAAGAATTGTAGAGTGGATATTAAGGGTAATATCATGAACGTAGATCTTATCCCTATTCGATTGGGGGAATTCGACGTTATATTGGGTATGGATTGGCTATCCAATTATGGGGCTGTAATTGACTGCCAAAAGAAGTGTATTAATCTTATGACTCCGTCAAAGGTTGTATTTTATGGTAGCAAGTCGCCTAGACAAGCGAGTTGTCTGACGATGTTGCAGGCCAGGAAGTTATTAAGACAAGGCTGTGTAGGATATTTAGCTTACATAGTCGACAGTCGAAAAGAGAACCCGAAGGTAGAGGAGATACCTATTGTGAGGGACTTCGTCGATGTATTTCCAGACGATTTACCAGGACTTCCTCCAGATAGAGAAGTAGACTTTGTGATTGATTTGGCACCCGGAACTGCTCCAATATCGAAGGCACCATACCGAATGGCGCCAGTAGAGATGAAGGAATTAATGGTACAACTACAAGAATTGTTGGACAAAAAGTACATTCAACCGAGCGTATCGCCGTGGGGAGCGCCGGTGTTGTTCGTGAAAAAGAAGGACGGATCGATGAGGCTCTGCATTGACTACAGAGAATTAAATAAGGTCACGATTAAGAATAGATATCCATTACCGAGGATCGATGATCTGTTTGATCAATTGAAGGGAGCAAAATACTTTTCCAAGATTGACTTGAGGAGTGGTTATCACCAGCTGAAGGTGAGGCCAGAGGATGTACCGAAGACAGCGTTCCGAACGCGATATGGTCATTATGAGTTTTTGGTAATGTCGTTTGGTCTTACGAATGCTCCTGCAGCATTTATGGTACTAATGAATGGTGTATTCAAGCCGTTTTTGGACAAAATTGTGGTGGTATTTATAGACGACATTTTGGTATATTCCAAAACCAAAGAGGAACATGAAGAACACTTGAGGTTAACGTTGGAAGTATTGAGAAGGGAGAAGTTGTATGCTAAATTTTCGAAATGCGAATTCTGGATCGAGAGAGTACAATTTCTTGGTCACGTAATCGATAAAGATGGAATTTCGGTAGATCCATCCAAAGTAGAAGCTGTGATTAACTGGGATCAGCCGAGAACGCCATCAGAAGTAAGAAGTTTTCTTGGATTAGCAGGATATTATAGAAGATTCATACAAGATTTTTCTAAAATCGCAACTCCGTTAACGAATTTAACTCGAAAAACTGTGAAATTTGTTTGGACGGAGAAGTGTGAGGAGAGTTCTCAAGAATTAAAGAAGAGGTTGAGTACAACGCCTGTGTTATCTCTTCCGGATGATACAGGAAATTTTGTTGTTTTTAGCGATGCGTCGCATAAAGGACTTGGCTGTGTGCTGATGCAAAACGGCAAAGTCATTGCGTATGCATCACGGCAGTTGAAGGATTACGAGAAGGGTTACCTAACCTATGATTTGGAGTTAGCTGCAGTTGTTTTTGCTTTGAAAATTTGGAGGCACTATCTATACGGGGAGAAGTGTGAAATATATACGGACCACAAGAGTCTGAAATATATTTTTACATAGAAAGATTTGAATATGCGTCAAAGAAGATGGTTGGAATTAATCAAGGATTATGACTGTGAGATTTTATACCATCCGGGTAAGGCGAATATGGTTGCCGATGCCTTAAGTAGAAAGGGTCGTGAGAAATTGATGATGTTGACTGCTCAGGAGGAACTAATCACAAAAATGGAGAAATTGGAGTTGGAAGTGAAGTATCCAATGGAGATTGATGAGAAGCTATTTCATATGCAATCTGGTACAACCCTAGTAGATAAAGTGAAGGAGGCTCAACTTCAGAATGATGAATGCAAAAAGGTGACAAAGAAGATATCTGAAGGAACCGAACCGAGATTTAAGATGGATAAGGAAGGAATACTGAGATTTGAAAGTAAAATCTGGGTTCCTCTAGTACAAGACATTAAGGAAGAAATTCTGAGCGAGGCTCATAATTCAAGATATTCTATTCACCCTGGTAGTACAAAAATGTACCAAAATCTTCGACAACATTTCTGGTGGCCGAATTTGAAACGGGATGTTGCAGAATGTGTTGCCAAATGCCTGACATGTCAAAAAATTAAAGCAGAACATCAGAGACCGAGTGGATTGCTACAACAGTTGGAGATCCCAAAATGGAAATGGGAACATATTACGATGGACTTCGTGGTTGGCCTTCTGACGACTCAGAAAGGCTACGACGCAGTATGAGTTATCGTTGACCGACTGACGAAATCCGCGCACTTCCTTCCTATCAAAATCAGATTTAACTTAGATCAGTTGGCAATATTATATGTGAAAGAGATTGTTTCGAGGCACGGAGTGCCGGTGTCTATTGTTTCCGATAGGGATCCGCGCTTCACATCAAATTTTTGGAAATGTCTTCAGGAATGCATGGGTACACAACTGCGAATGAGTACAGCTTACCACCCTCAAACAGACGGACAGAGCGAACGAACGATTCAAACACTGGAAGATATGTTACGAGCCTGTGTAATGGACTTCAAAGGAAATTGGGATGATCACCTACCGTTGGTAGAGTTTGGCTACAACAATAGTTACCACGCTAGTATTGGTATGCCGCCTTACGAAGCGTTATACGGCAGAAAGTGCAGAACTCCGCTTTATTGGGATGAAGTTGGTGAAAGACAATTGCTAGGGCCAGAATTGGTACAGCAGACGGCAGAAATAGTCAAAGTGATCCGAGCACGACTGGTAGCAGCTCAAGATCGACAGAAGAAATACGCTGATCCACATCGTAAAAATATCGAGTTTGAACCAGGTAGTTATGTTTTCTTGAAGGTCTCTCCCTGGAAGGGAAAGATCAGATTCGGAAAGAAAGGAAAATTGAGCCCAAGATTTATTGGACCCTTTGAGGTACTGCGAAGAATTGGAGAAGTTGCGTACGAGGTAGCCTTACCTCTAGCACTCGAGAATATCCACAACGTCTTCCATGTTTCTGTGTTACGACCTTACAAACCTGATTACAAGCATGTAATTGAATACGAACCCCTGCATTTTGAGAAAGACTTATCTTACGAAGAAACTCCTGTCCAAATTGTCGACCGAAAAAAACAAGTTCTCAGAAATAAAGTTATACCTTCTGTTAAGGTAATTTGGAGGAACCACAATGCTGAAGAAGCTACGTGGAAACTCGAAGAGAATATGATGAAGAATTACCCTTATTTATTTACTTAATTATGTATATGCGATTCTGGGGACAGAATCTTTGTAGGGGGGGAGAATGTAACGGGTCAAAATTATTGAGCCGTGATTCTGGGGACAGAATCCTTTTAAGGGGGGAAAGATGTGACGAACGAGAATTTTGTAATTTAATTTTAATATTTATTGAGTTAAATAAATATTTTTCGATGATTTAATTATTAGATTTAATAATTAATTGATGCAATTGTGGTAGATTAATTTAATTATATGCGTTACATTTATTAAATTAATGTAGAGAATTTTTATTATCAAAGTTTGTAATTATGTGAGCTTAATGAATTAAATGAATTATTTAATTAAGCATGATGTTACTTTAATTAATTTAATTATTAATTAGAGATTTAATAAATTGATATTATTAATTAATGAGAAAATTAATTATATGATTATGTGAATTTATGATAGATTGTCATATGTCATTTAATTAATTTAAATAAGATAATTGAATTGAGTGTGACATTAATTAAACTATATTATAACGCTCTATTAAATTAAATAGTTTTGAATTAATTTGCTAAGCCAAACATGTCACTAAGGGAGGTTATGGGCAGTTAACCCATGACTGGGTTAACTGACCATAATACGCCAGTTCTTATATCGATGTCTTCTTCTTTTCTAATTTTTTTCTCTAAGTCTGAAATCACAGAGAGAGTTTGAGAACTTTGAGAGAAATTGTGAATACTGTGATTAAAGGAGAAGAAGTGTGAGAAGTTGGGAATTGTTGTCACCCTGTGTAATCTAAGCCGAGTATTCAAGGGTAATCCCTTCTTCCCAAATTTTTTAAGTTACGTCTTTTAGTCTTATAATAATGGCCTTCAAAACTTCTGTTAATCTCTGTGAAGTGAGAAATTGTGTTATGTTATATCAAATTGTGTTTAATTATGTATATGTTGTAAACCATAACATCAAATTCATGAAAGCATGTCGTACGTATGTTTTTCAAAATAAACAGAGTACGTGATATGGCCATATAGCCTTATACGTGATAATTGATGTATTGATCATATATTACCCATAAATTTTACACTCCTATATTATTATGCATGCTGATACGAAGAGACCAAGCTTTAAATGAACGGATTTGGCTTTATAACGAATCCGTGGCGTTGAATTTTAGGAATTTATGTTAAAAACTTCAAGAACATCAAGAATAGAGGAAAATTTTATGTTTTAATTCTGTTATTAAGTGTTTAAATGGGTTAAAATCACTCCATAGATGTTAAGTAGTGATTATGTATAAATTATAACATATGGGTATGTGTAAATTGGTGAAATTAGTGTTAAAAATATGTGGATTTCGCTGAACTCTATGTTCTTCGCGAACTGGGAAACAGTTTCTGGGGTCTCGCGCCGCGGCGCCAGCTCTAGAACTGATGTCCCGCGCCGCAGCGCCACTGCACTGCAGCGCCAAGACTCGAGCCACGGCGCCACAGTGCCACAGCGCCACAGCGCCAAGGGCCCGGCTGCAGCGCCACCGCGCCGCAGCGCGAAGATCAAGTATATCAGTGGCGCCGCAACGCCACTCTCCAAAAATTTTTTCAGAAAATGCAATCTTAAAAATGTTTAAGTCTAACAATGTGTTAGTGGATTATTGTAATGAACATGTAAACATGTTAGAAGAATAATGTGATGATAAAATAGTTGTATAACATGTAAATAGCATAATTACATGTGGATTAAATTATTGATTACATAATTAGATTATTATTCATGAAGTGGTATTATGTGGCAGTAAATGTGATAAAGTGATTAAGTATAGTCAATAAATCAAAGTAGACAAAGAGAATGAGTTTTTGATGAACAGTTAAGTTATAATTAACTGGTATTGTGTATGTGAATGGTATGTAGGATTTAATTCAAAGAACGTGCTTAGTTAAAGTGTAATCTACGCACGAGGCAAGTATCCTATCCCTAACTCCATTCTATTGAGCAAGTTTATTTAAACTTAAACGTTACTTTTATGTTGAGCAAGTTTCCCTAACCCTACTTGTCATTATTGTTCAAGTTTATTATTTACCTTGAATAAATTATCCTTGTTATTATTCAAGTTCAAGCATGATATTAAAGATTAATTATCTTTCCAGAGCATGATTCAATTATACAATAATTGTCCTATTATATACTTTTGAGGTTATTATTCAAATCGAATATCAATTATTGTTGAACCTTATTAGACTAGTGAACCTTATTGATTCAACTAGTCCATAGTTGATGAGCGTTCTAAATTTCAGAACCCTTGATGAATTATCCAAACCAAACTTCCTTTGGTGCGGACTCGAATGTCAAACTGAGATGAACCTTCCACTAGTAAAGGCAAGGGCAAAGTTAGCAAGTGATGAAGACTTGTTATTTTAATTAATGATGTATTTATGTTTAAGACTTATGTTGTTGTTTAAGACTTATTTGTTTAGAATTCCGCACAGATGTTTTAAGGTTAGTTAACCTGGGATTGTATTATTATTATTCAGATGTTGTAACCCTTAAAGGGAAGATTTTATTTTCTATCTATTGCATGGTTTGTTTTATTGGGTAGATAGATAGATGATATTTGTATCGTGAACACCAAATCCTATAGAAGTGGAAGTACCGAATTTGGGGGTCTCTCAGCAACTAATCTACATGCCTACGAATCAAGCAGTAATGACAGAAACAAGTCTATTCAACCGGCCTTAGGAAAAATCAAGTAAACACGATAATACATCATATCAAAACCAATCAATAACTTCTCGATCAATCATCAAATCTTAGACTGTTATCACTAATATAGTGCGTGTGTGCTCCATAACAAAGTTAACTGATATAAAACTAAATTTAACACATAATAAGTATCTTCGAAGGCATCATACAATGTAAACTCAAGAAATCCAAAAATAAGCTAGATCCAACTAAAATTAAACAATTACCAATATCGAGGGTTAACATGGGATACTTATGCTTCATTTTTCATCTATGGGGGCTTTTTGCTCTTATTTCCCATTTTATTCATATTTTTTTTCGTTGATGGATAGTGAGTGCGTTTTACGCTCCATCTCACGCCTGTGTTTATGGGGAGTGCATTTCACGCTTTTTCTTGACCCACCACAGGACTCAATTTATTCAACTCAATATCTTTTTTTTAGCTTATATACCCCAAATATTCCCCCAAACTTAGGTTCTTGTTTAACCTTAGCCATCACAACTTATTCTTGTCATTCTTTCATTCAAACTAGCATTATCCTTTAGAGTCTCATTATGTATCAATTTAAACTCAATCAATCAACAAGTTGTTCTAACAGTGCTATCCTTATTATACCAGTTTCAAACAGCAAAAGACTCAATTCATAACAAGAAATCACATCAAAGCTCTAATAGTCAATACTATACATGTCTACCCAATTCCATCAAATCATTGGCCAAAATAAACTGTAACTATCTAACAGCTGGAATCATGCAAGATGAACATAGTAACTAACTATTAATTTTTCAATTTTTTTTCAAGAATGCAAAAATTAAATGTAACTATACGAACTACAATGTAAATAACTAACTATATGCAATATGACACTAAAACTTTTCTCGCCTCTGTGTCCACCTGATGAGGTGCAAATCTCGCTAATTCGTTGAATATAGTCGCATATTCTAATACCGACATGTTCTCCTGCTTCAATTCTAGAAATTTAACTTCCATCCTGGATTGCATACTCGGCAAAAAGTAGTTCTCAAAGAACAACTCTTTAAATCTGGTCCAAGTCACCACAGTTGTACCAGCTCTCGCTTGATTAGTCTCCCACCAGTAATTGGCTTCTCCCTTCATCAGATAAGTTGCAAAAGCTGTCTTCTGCTCTTCTGCCACACGCGCAATGATGAATGCTTTCTCCATCTCCTTTACCCAAGTTTGGGCTTCAATCGGATCTGTAGTCCCTTTAAATTCAGGTGGTCCTACCGCTTTAAAGTCTTTGAAGTTTGCCAAACTGTTGGCTGGCTGATTCCTCGCCCTTCCTCTTGTAGCTGGAGCTCTAGTTTCCATAGCTTGGGCTAGCATGTCTACGAAATTTTACATTGGGTCCACTTGACCTCCTTCGTTATTCACTAACTGTTCTTCTCGTTGGTTTCGATTCTGTCGTCTAGGTGGCTTGATCTGATTTAAGTAAAAATCCTATATTAATTCTCTTTCTCCATACAGATTCTTAACACAATAAGAATTCAACACATAGTTCTCATGTAATCGCATATTTATTCAAATAACACATAATACTTTTAGTACTTACCCCATTTACTATCCCTTTCTAAATCATATTAGGATTAACAACACAACTTTACACAAAAAGTTGCAATTCTCCATTCACACATAGTTATTACCAGTTCATCAAACTTACCACACTTATGAGTTCAGGAACTTGCCACAATTATATGAGTGTATGAACTTATCCTAGTCAGACCTTTGGCATCCATTCTCTGAGGGGTTCAGAACATTTCATATAATGATGAGTCATTAACTTACCATAAGTATGAGTTTTAAGAACACACAAATTAATCTTAATCTTATATTCATATACAAAACAAAGATTTCATTCATAAAACATATATATTTACATATGCTTAAACATCATTCTCGATATTACAACACTTAATATCATAGTCTTCCACCAAAAGATACTAATGCTTAAACTTAAGCTATCTACGGTCCACTCCCTTCATCGGTCTTCTTCTTATTAGGACACTTGTTGAATTCGTGACACGTTCTCCCACATGAGAAACACTTTCTCATATTCGGCTTAGGACAATGCAAAGAAATATGTCCTTCCTGCTTATAGTTGAAACATACATTCTTCCATATCATGCATTTTTCCGCGTGAGTCTTTCCACACTTGCTACAAGCTTGTTTCTTCTTCGGGTTTGACTTTTCAGAATTAGGGCTATCATTATCCCTCTTTCTGTTTTTCTTGCCTTTCTGTTGCTTGATTATTCCTTCAGACGATCCACCACCTTCTGTCTTGATCCTTTCCACCTGCGCCTTGAGCTCGTTCCGTTCTTCAGTCATTTCGCGTAACGCTCGCTCTGTCTTCCACAACTCCTCTAAGAGAAATACTTTGCTCCGGAGTTCTTGTACTTCTGCAGATTCTTGATCTTTCTCTCCAACTTTGGTCTTATTCCCTTTCTCCATTTTAGCCTGCTCGGACTCTACTTCCTCATCTCCACTCAGATACATCTCAGGATAATCGTCATGATCGCTCTCTAGATTGACCATAGGTTCATCTTCTCCCACTTCTTCCACTGACTCGCTCTGTGCTGGCACCTCAGCTACTGGCACTGGTGCGACAGCCGCTGGCATCTTCGCACTCATTTTATCTTCTCCGGACATCTTACAATCAGTTTAAATAACTGGATTAGTACTTCATTAGTACAAACTTCTTACACTCTATGTCCACTTATCTCACTATCGATACGCTTTGGCAATCCCTCACATAGTACTCTAAATGAGTATTCTATATATCGCTTATGGTTATAATCCTAGGGTTTCCCCCACCCCACTTAAGGTTTATAACCTACAGCTTTGATACCAACCTGTGATGCCCCCAAATTTGGGTTACCTGACCCCCGAGTTTGGTGTTCATGATCCACAATATAATAACATTTAACTACTCATTCATATAGAAATAGTAATACATAAGTGATTAACTGAGATTGTTAATACAATAATCCCAGGTCTGCTAACCTTAACAATACAATCATACCCCTTAGATATACAAAAAGGGTTTACAATATAACATAATATATATGCTAATCATAACTAATTTATAACTATGCCTTTGCCTTTATTCTTCTTCACAACACCTTCTGCAACTTCGTCTCTAGCTGGAAAAGTTTTATTTAGCAAGGGTGAGCAACAAGTTTGCCCCGCAAGTTAAGACATACAATAAATGTATAAGAATCAATACGAACAGACTATCTAATTTGATAGAATGATACCAAAGTTCAGAGAACTTTGAAATAGCTGAACAAGTCGTTAATCAATAACAAATTTTCTCTCAATCTATGCAACACTATAATTTGATAATGAAAGAGTACAATGCTTTCAAAGTTTCTACGATATTCTATTGAATAATCAAGAATCAATTCTACGCATTAACGAAGTGGAATGTTTTCCAGATTTATGCTGAGTGATCACAAAGGATCTAGAACTTCTTTTCTCGGGTATCTATCAAAGATTTACTTTGATATATACTCAGGTGTATCAGATAACCATAAAGATTAAATCATACTCCTCTGCAAGTACTTAGAGCCGGCTAACTCCTTGTACCCTATATTATGCATAATACTTAAGTCGCGCGCAATGATCAAATTTACGACCAATAAAATATTCCCTTTATATAAAAGGTTGTTCTTCTCAGTCTCAGTATCAAGATTTGATTTAACAACGAAATTCAATGATTTCAAAATCTAATCACTTCTCTTCTCTTCTCTTCTCAAACCTATCAAGTTTTCTTTTTCGATCTAGTCGATACAATTGGCATTGATCTATCAATAATAATTAAATTTTCTTCTCTTCTCTTCTCGAACCTATCATGTTCTAACAAATGTTCGTCTAGCCAGAATAATTAGCTAAGACATTTCTCAATATAATTTGACAATGAACATGAATTATCTGTACTATCAATATTAGCTTCTACAGATATGAATATCCAACAACAGTAATTCTACGAATATATATTTCCGAATCAGTAATTCAATTTGAATTATTAAACATGCACTAACTACGAATAACCAACAATAAATTCTTGGACGTGGTATAATTAACAATAATTAACCACTATAATAATTGAACAATATTAACTCAAGATTGAGTTAGGAAACTTGCCTCTTCTGCTGATTACAGCTACACAATAAACTTATTTCCGTTCGTAAGACCTATAACCAATAATATCGGTCTCACAATTAGTACAAAATTTATAACACATAACACTGTAATTCACAGTCAATCTTCTCCTAGACACATTACCACATAGTCACATCAGTGTTTATAACCTATATAAACACTTAACAAGTCTAACTATTTTGGTCTGGTTGGACTTCGATCCATTCTCGGTGTTCTGGTCACCCTATCCGACAATTAACACAGTTATTGTCAATTAAACTCGATCTCTAAGCTTCAATATTATTTTAGATAAGTCATATATTGTTTATAATATTTTTCGGAAGCTTTTAGTAACTTATAAACAATTATTATAATTTATAATAATTTTTTAAACACTTAAATTATTTTTAAATAATTTAATTATCAAATAATCTTATCATCATTAATATTTAATAATATAAAAATATTAATAACATACTTGTCAAAATATTAAAGTTATTATTAATAACTTAAAATATTTTTAAATCATTAATATTCTACTTAAATGATATTTTTTAAAATAATTAAAATCAGTTTTAAATCATCACCATTAATATCTAAATATTAATAAAATTATTATCCAAATATTAAAAGTCATTAATTATAACTTAAAATATTTTTAAATTATTTTTCTCATTTTTAAATAATTTTTAAACCAATAAAATTATTTTTAATTTATTTATTTAATATAATAATTAAATAAATCTAACATCATTAATATTAATTTATTAATGAGAATTCTTCAAAAATATTAAAAATTATATTTTATGATTCAAAATATTTTCTAACACTTTATTCTCATTTAAAATGATTTTTATCTTATTTATTTAATTTAATAATTAAATAAATCTAATATCATTAATATTAATTTATTAATAAAAATTCTTCAAAAATATTAAAAGTTATATTTTATAACTCAAAATATTTTTAAATACATTTTTCTTATTTAAAATGATTTTTCATAATATTAAATCATTTTCCTCTAATTTATTTAATACACTAATTAAAAAAATTAAATACCTTTAATATTTAAATAATTATAAATATTAAATAAAAATATTCTAATTGGTCAAAAATTATTTTTTAAAATAATTTTTAAAAATATTTTTAATAATTTTTATAATTTATTTCTATTTTTTTATTAATTTCCAGAAATTGTGAAATTAAGATAATTAGAAACCGTCGCTGAAGCCTTTAGTGACACATATCTGTTGTCTTAGGTGTTCTTGATCCTCAAGAACACTGTCAAACAGTTTTCAAGCTTGGTCGTTTGACTCAATTTAATTCCTAGCTCAGGCATGATCTAGGATAACTTGAACATTGATGTTGTAGTAGGAATGTAGTACTACAACTATCAATCACTAACTTGGTCATACGACATCACAATAAGGAGGTCAAAGCCTCCAAAGTTGTTGTTAGGCGGTTTCTGGGTTTTCCAGAAACCCAGGCAGTTCGACTTGGTACTTTCCAGCCCAAATTAATCTAGGTTCTTATCTTGTTTAATGCTGTTTAATGGTTCAAGGTTATAGTGCTTGTGTCATAGAACATTTACAAAACAAGAACTCAGTTTAACAACAACATAATCACAATGTATGACCCGGTCAAACTTTGACAAAAACTGAGTTCATGCGTTTTCTCGATATTCTAGAAAACAAACATTCATTCCGAGTAGGCTACTTTGACCGCTTTCTAAATTCGATCTATTGATCAAATACATGATATAAAGCCATGAATCTATAGTTAAGATAACAGGCTACACATGTATTACAACAACAACAAAACTTGTAAACACTGACAGATCTGGTCATTTGAAAAGCTTGTCAGACTCTGGTAAACCGTTTATGGGTTGCCCAGATTGAACTCGGTCATGGTCGGTCAACCGACTTTGACCGATTATAACTTGAAATCTAAACATTCAACGACCCTGATTTCACTTGCAGAACAAAGTACTCATACCAGCCTACCGATTCAAAACATCAAACAATAAAAAACATAAATACACAAAGATCTACAGTCACTGACATTAGCTTGTCAGACGACTTTAACTGTTCTTGGGCAGTTTTGAAAATCAACACTTTTAAAGCCATTTGATGCTATGGATCCATGATGGATCATCATAGATCAACTAAAAACATTATATAACACTTATAAAAACACAAAAACAAAAATTTTTCCCAAGCATACAAGATCAAAAGTGAACTAGGGTTTGTACCTCTTTTGCTAAATCTTGATCTATGATCTCTTTATCTGTTAATGGTGTTTTAGAGAGGTAATATGTGACTGAAATACTTGAGGAAATCGGAGGTTTGGTGAGAGAAAGAGTTGGTGGTGAGCTAGAGAGAAAATGAGCAAGTTTGGTATACTTTCTCTCTCTCTTTGAATCCTTATATCATATAAATACAATGTATATAGCTAAGTTTGCTGTCAATACAAGGGCTGAGCTGCTGATAAATGAGTTACCAAGTCAAAATAGTTGGTGAACAACTAAAGCTTTGGCAATTTTTACAAGTTACCCTAAAAAATCCATAAAGGGTACTTTTATCATTTGTAGTTTAAATTTAATGGCTTTATGGTCAATTATCCAAACCCTTAGGGTTTAACTCTAAGGTTCTAACCCTTAGGTTTTACAAACTCCAATTCTATAATTTTCTAATTAGAGTTTCTAAAAAGAAAAAAAATCAGATTTCTAAAATAAAATTAGGGTTTTAAATAGAAATTAATATTTCTAAAGTATAATTAGGGTTTCCTAATTATATTAACATTTACTATACAAATTAGGCTAACTAATTAGGATTAGGGTTTCCTAATTAGGGTTTAGGATTCTTGAATTTTGAAATTAGGGTTTCCCGACATACGATTAGGGTTTCTAACTGCGCATTAGGGTTTCTAATCTTGATATTAGGGTTTCTAATCTCTTATTAGGTTTTACTAATATTAAACCTTATCCGATCTATCATTAATGAAAAATTCTATACCATACATACACGTACTCATCAATATAATTATTTAAATTATATTTTCTATCGAGTCCCTATCCGGACTTAGGGTTAGGGTTTCTATTCTCCGTTAAGCACAACTCTACTCTTAATTTTATTAGTCAATACACAAATTGACCTTCTCGAGACTCGTATCACCGAAACTTGTCACAAAATTGATAATCAATATTAATATTAATTAAAAAAAAATTATTTGTAAAATTTTGATTATTCGAAATCTCGGGTTATCACAACAATGATGAAGGTTTACAAGTATAGCATGAACAGTAACTCAGTAGTAATAAACTGAGGAACTTAAGAAGGCATTGTAAGGTATTGTTAAACCTTATTTATGTTGTCTAAAGGTTGAAGATTTGTAATCAAAAATGAACATAATGAAGCAATGTAACGAAAAGTCGGAACCAATAAGAACAAATCTAAGTCATTATTAGTTTAAGATGAAGGGTAAGATATAGTAGTATACATACTTGATTATATTTGACCTAATGTGGTACGTTATGTGATCATGTATTATAGAGACTTAGAGACTTAAAGTGTACGTGTGATAAACAATAAGCAGACGCTAAAGGCAAGTATTCTAACCCTTGTTCCAGTTCAGTCTGGACAAGCTTTGAAATTCATGTATTCTTTCGCATGAAGTCTTGTATGATGAAGTCAAAGCCAATTCTTTTGGCTAGACTTATATTATGATTCTATCAAGAATGATTATTGTTTACTGAGTTATATTGGTGTGGTTTTCAAACGAAGACTGAGTATGCTAAAAATGTTTTGTCGTTTAACGACAGGCACGTGAGGTTGCCACAACTTAAACGCATACATGTTTAATGAATGTAGTGTTGATCAATATAGAGTACTATAAGCTGATCACCTAGACGTGCTCGTAAGTAATGTCAGACTTACGGACTTAGTGCCGGGATGTCCTTTTTCAAAGGAACTTATGAAATGCTCAAGGTCTTGGACCGGAATTGATATTTTACTGAATATTGTTGTTGTAAAATGTTTTGAAGAAAAAGAAGTGCTATTTTGAATTATCGATAGTACTTCGTAACAATTGTTCAGTTATTGAAGATATACGAGTTCTATGTTTCAAGAATGTTGTTTATTAGAATTGTTGTACTTGCTGAGCTAGTCATGTTTACTCTTTGTTTGAACCATATGAACACAGCTAAGATCGAACGGACCGAAGGCTGCGACAAGGATAAAGGCAAGGCGAAGATGAACCCGTAGTATACTTATGTAATAGTATAGGGTGAATGATTGTAATATATTTGATATTATGACAAGAACAATGTAATGGTTATAAAGAACCTGGGAAATGCTAATATTATTTTGAATATATAGAGGACATATTCGTTCCTTTGAGACTTTTCAATTGAATGTATGTGTGAAGGGTAGTACCGTGTAGCACCATCTATCGGGTTGAAAGATAATTGGATTTGGGGGCGTCACAGATAATACTTGCAGGACTAAATTAAAAATGAAGGAAAAGATGAAGGTATTATACTGTAATATTTTGAGCCCCAAAATGTGCAATTATCGAAACTATATTTTCCTATAAATAGAAGCTCATTCTTCCTTCATTCTCACCAATTTACTAAGTCTCACAAGAGCAATTATAGAGAGAGAAGCTATGAGAGAAAGAAGAAGAGAAGTCTGCTACCTCACTATTCCAGTATCCAGTCTTCTTCTGAGGTAAGGGGTATTATTTATTTCATATTATGAAGAGATATTATTTTTAGTATTCGTATGAATATTATTTTCGTTCAATATTCATAAAGAATATTATCTTCGTTCAATATTTGTAGGAATATTATCTTCGTTAAATATTCGTTGGAATATTATTTTTGTTCAAGGGATGTTATCTTTGTTCAATATTCGCTTGAAATAATATTTTCTTCCATACTATGTAGTATGTAAGTAATATTATTTCATTTCAGATTTTGAATTCTATATTCATTTTGTTGAAGTTTTGGCTTCTATACTCCATGAAATTAGTAGAATATCCTTGATATTTGCGCTTCATCCAGTATCTTTTCATGAAAATATTATTCTGAGATTTCTTGATAATTATTGATCTTTTCATGACGGAATACTATTCATGAGTTACTATTTACGAGTTACTATTCACCCGGTTACTATTCACTCAAATATTATTCACTTGGGTATTCGGGACACTTTTCATGCCAGAGTACTATTCACGAGTTACTATTTACCCAATTACTATTCACCCGAATATTATTCACTCGGGTATTTGGGGTACTTTTCATGTCGGGATACTATTCACGAGATACTATTCTAGAAGTATTATTCATAGGGTACTATTCACGGGGTACTATTTACCTGAAATATATATTATTTTTCTGTCCAAATTATTTTTGGTACATGAATATTATTCTTGAATTTTACTCTACGAAGCAGTATCATGTTGACAATTTGGATATTTTTAAACTCTGGATAAATTTAAAGTCTTTAATATTTATCCGTGATTTCGTTTGATTAATGCTTATATCATTGTCATCATCCTCATGCTGATGAAAGTCATCTTTGGCTTACGTGCATAGATGACTGTTGATTGGTACGATTATGACCATGGATCATTCGGTATAATCGTGACCCGTAATGTTACAAATGATGTGGTAAAAGTCCTAATTGGCCCATAGTGCATTGATGGACAGTTGTTGGTATGATTGTGACCAGGAATTATTTGGTATAATCATGACCATTGATGATTACATGAATATCCTTGGCCCATAGTGCAGGGATGATTCGATGATGTGGTTTATTTATTAAGCTGAGTCTCAGCGATAAAGTTGACGAAAAACTTTTTAAATCATAGAAGATAGTAGATATCATGCTCTACTTGACTCTTCTAATGGATTGTTTGTTCCGCTGCAGTTGTTGATCTAAAACTTGTTGTCTATTATATTCTATCAGTTGTTATACTGTTGAAGGCCAAGGATAATTTATTTTGCATTATCTTAGTCATGATATTTCTTACTGGGCTAGTTGAGCTCACCCTTTTCTTTCATTGCTCTCTTCAGGAAATGAGAATATAGCTGGGACGAGTCGGGGAATGGAGTGATGGTCCATGATAAGTGGTTGTAGTAGTCCTCACTATTCTGTGAAATAATGTGATAATAATTGTAATGAGGACTTCATTGAGTGTAGATATTGTCTAGAAGATAATATTCGTTTTAAAAACTCAGCTATGTTTTGTCATATTTTTTACACGACAGTTGTATTAAAGAAGTTTGTATTTGATTTCTGTACCATGTATTTGGCAACTCAAGATGGGTGATGTATACCTATTTTGGGGGCGTCACATTTGGTATTAAAGCTTAGGGATATGATCCCTGGCTGAGATGTGAGACACGAACTAGGAGGGGAGAGACGGGGAATTCCTTTGCTAGTATGACCTACCTAAGTTTATTTTGTATTTAATTGGTCGGTCAGAGTATAGGGATAATATGTGACATATCAATTAATGCTTATTTTGTGACAGTGTTTGAAAATGGCATCTGAAAATGTTGAGATCAGCAATGAAGCACATGAGACCGTTGAGTCACCAACGATCAATACCCAGGATAATGTGCAACAGGAAGACAATAATCCTCAGGTAAACATCAGCACCGATCAGATGATGAACGTTGGGATGTTCAGAGGCTTTATGCAATTCATGCAACATCAGGCGAGAGAGACTCCTGTTCAAAATGCAGGTGGAAACACTGGCAACTCTCGGATGGTCACTGCTAAGCAGTTCAAGGAGCTGGGACCGCCAAAGTTTTTGGGAAAGCCAGAACCTCTTAAGGCGGAGATGTGGATAAAGCAGATCACCAAGATATTTAATGTCTTGGAATACTCAGAGGAGTAAAAGGTTCCCTTCGCCACCTTTATGTTGCGTGAAGAGGCAGATTATTGGTGGGAATCTGTAAAGTGTACCCAGCCTGATGCACTCAAGATGTCTTGGGAGCTGAAATTCATCAAGTTGTAGCAAAACAATATGACCGTGTCGCAATACGAGGCTAAATTTGCGGAGTTATCCCGATTTGCATCCCATTTGGTCGATAATGAGGAGCGAATGACGCGAATATTTTTAAGAGGTTTGAAACCCGATATACGTCAATACCTCATTTCTCAAAAACTTTGTTTATATTCAGATGTTGTGAATAGGGCTCAGTTATTGGAGTGCGATAATGAGTCAGCACAACCAAAAGGCAACGACCAACAACACGATAATAATCGTACCGGTGGAAACGACCATCGGAACAATGATACCCATCGTGGGGGAAATTATCATGCCAAGAATGGTAACCACTTCGGTGGTAATCATGGCCAAGATAATAGAGGTGGAAAATTCAAGAAGAGAAGATTTAACGATAATGGGAAGACGTCGGCAGCAGCACCAACACCAACAATAAATTCTAGGAGAGGAGAACGACCGCCAGTTAGATGCAACAGATGCGGAAAGGAAGGACACATAAGTCCAAACTGTCCACAGCCTTCCAAGGTGTGTTTTAGTTGTGAAAAAGACGGTCACATAGCTCGATTTTGTTCTGTAGCGAAATCAAGTCCAGCTGGGACTGTGGCACCAAAGGCGGATACGGACAAAACAAAGTCAGTGGTTTCAGGAAGAGCGTTTTTCGTGACTTCTCAAAAAGATAGTAACCCGAACGAAGTTAGCACGGGTTAGTTAATTATAAATTCTTGCGAAGTCTATACCTTATTAGATACCAGTTCTACCCAATCTTTTATCTCTCTTGCTTGCACTCAACATTTAAACTTGACCCCTAAGAAATTAAACTTTGACTTATCGGTTGAAACTTTGTTAGTAGAAACCTTCGTTACCTTCACTGCTTATAAGTCTTGTTGATTTAAATCGACACTTTCACGTTACCTGTCGATCTTATCTCTTTGAAAATACTTGCCCTTGATGTGATTTTAGGAATCGATTAGTTAACTACTCATCTTGCCAAAATTGATTATTTTCGTAAGGTTGTTAGCTTTCATATTCCTAACTAACCTGTTATGCGAATTCAAGCTACCAAACCCCTAAAGTTAATCACTATCATATCAAGCCATAAGTAAAGAGCCCCGATCCTTTCGTTCCTGACTTCATTGTGTGGAATGCACCGAAGCCAAACTATCCGTAGGGGACGCCATGGATAACGGTGGCAAGTTGATAGGTATCAATGTGATGAGCTATCCAAGTCTTGGATGAGAGTCACAGTTTTGAATGATATTTCTATTGTTAATAAATTTCTTGACGTATTCTTGAAGACTTCCTAGCCTACCCCAGAGCGTGAAATCGAATTTTGTATTAACCCCAGTACAAAATCAATTTCTAAAACTCTTAAATATTTCTTCAACCAAAATGAACGTATAATGCGCCAAAGACATTGGCTCGAGCTGTTGAAGATTACGACCATACCATTCAATATTATCGTGGAGAAAGCAAACGTGGTAGCTGACGCGTTGAGTAGAAGATCGTATGTGTTTGTAAGTGCGATGTTGTTAACACAAAAACCCATTTCGTATAACTTAAAAATGATGAAGATAGAGTTAAAGACTATAAGGACCCACGTGGTGATATCAAATATACGAGTAGAATCGACTTTAATCGATAAAGTTAAAAGCCGTTCAAGCTACAGATCCAAAGTTGATGAATACAAAGAAGAAGGTTCAAGAAGATGTTATTCTAGAAGCAAGACTCGATGAAGAGAGGAAATCTCAACCCTTAATTTTATTGGTCTATTTGAAATCCTCGATCGAGTAGGAACTGTGGCCTATAGACTCGTTTTATCGCCAAGTATGTTGCGTGTTCATAACATTTTTTTACGTATCGATGTTACGTAAATATGTGGATGACCCGAACCACATTATTGAATTAGAACTAGACGAGATAGCAGAAAATTTAACGTATGAGGAGATACGTGTTAAAATCTTGGATAAGAAGGATCATATTCGACGCTCAAAGGTTATACCTCAAGAGTTAGAATCTGATGAGGTATCCTCATCTCTTCGGCATACCAGGTACGCACCCTAATTTCGAGGACGAAATTTCATAAGAAGGGGAGGTTGTAAGACCCCAACTTTTATGAATAAAGATTATTTTTTCCTCGAAATATATTTTTGAATATTATGGTGTGGATGTGATATAATATTATAGTTATGGGTATTATTTACAAATTTTACAAAGTAAACAAGTGGTTATATAATATTCGATTGGTCGGGGAATATTCGTTTTAACAGGAAATATTTGTACGACGACACAATCATTAGTGGACCCCACAACAGAAGTATTGTCGTAGTTAGAAAACGACAGAATTATCTTTTTATAAAAATAACGGTAAAAGTTTTACTGTTAAACTGTTGAACAACCCGGTAGTAAAAGTACAGTAATACGTGTGGTTGCATAGTAGCACACGGTATTGATTATTGATGCTTACGTGAGAAGTCACTCAGTTATACTCAATTATTGCTACAGTAATTGCTGCATCATATCTCTCATTATTTATTTAATTATTGTCACAGTATCATCGGCATAATATTTATTATTATTAAATCAATAATTTAGACAAGAAAGTTATTTATATTATTATTTATAATATTGACAATGTCTAGAAGTTCTGTCAAGGAGAGGTTTGGTCACCTAATTGCGCGCCAATAAGGAGAAATCCTTATAGGAAAGCCCCCTCTTTCCTGGGAACGACCTGGTTGTTAAATATTATGAGTTATAATATTAATAATGAATAAGTTCGTGTTGATTAAAGATAAAATTGATAGTTTTAATGTGTTAGAATTATTAGTGTTAGTGGAAATTGACATTTATTTCGATAATAATTATTGTCTGGAAGTTATACTGATCAATCGGGTAATTAATCGGATAAATTTGTAATTAATTGCTATTAATTCACATGCTTATAACTATTTGTTCACATGTGTGTACTATTGATTCACATTTATGTACTATTAGGGGAGGTGATGCAAGATTGATAATACTTGGATGACTAAGTTAAAAATAGAGGTATAGATGGAGGTACTATACAGTAATTTGTATTTTCACATGTATAGAACTATTTATTCACATGATTGAACTATTGATTTACATGATATACTATTAGGGGAGGTGGTGCAAGTTGGATAATACTTGCAGGACTAAATTAAAAATGAAGGAAAAGATGAAGGTATTATACTGTAATATTTTGAGCTCCAAAACGTGCAATTATCGAAACTATATTTTCCTATAAATAGAAGCTCATTCTTTCTTTATTCTCACCAATTCACTAAGTCTCACAAGAACAATTATAGAGAGAGAAGCTATAGAGAGAGAATCTATAGAGAGAAAGAAGAAGAGAAGTTTGCTACCTCACTATTCCAGTATCTAGTCTTCTTCTAAAGTAAGGGGTATTATTTATTTCATATTCTGAAGAGATATTATTTTTCGTATTCGTATGAATATTATTTTCGTTCAATATTCATAAAGAATATTATCTTCGTTCAATATTCGTAAGAATATTATCTTCGTTAAATATTCGTTGGAATATTATTTTCGTTCAAGGGATGTTATTTTTGTTCAATATTCGCTTAAAATAATATTTTTTTTCATACTCTGTAGTATGTAATTAATATTATTTCGTTTCAGATTTTAAATTCTATACTCATTTTGTTGAAGTTTTGGCTTCTATACTCCATGAAATTAGTAGAATATCTTTGATATTTGCGCTTCATCTAGTATCTTTTTATGGAAATATTATTATGAGATTTCTTGATAATTATTGATCTTTTCATGACGGAATACTATTCACGAGTTACTATTTACGAGTTATAATTCACCCGGTTACTATTCACTCAAATATTATTCACTCGGATATTTGGAGCACTTTTCATACTGGAGTACTATTCACGGGTTACTATTCACCCAAATATTATTCACTCGGATATTTGGGGTACTTTTCATGTTGGGATACTATTCACGAGGTACTATTTCCGAAGTACTATTCATAGGGTACTATTCACGGAGTACTATTTACCCGAAAAATATATTTCTTTTCTGTCCAAATTATTTTTGGTACATGAATATTATTCTTGAATTTTACTCTACAAAGCAATATCATGTTGACAATTGTTAGGTTTGTAATATTCATGAATGCAATCAAATTGCACAAAATAAGCAGAAACGTGGAAAATCAGAGTTTAAAATTTTTACAAACCATATACATGGATCATCCTTTATGCACAATTATTAAATAAACGAAAAGAAGAAGAATAAGAATTATACCCTTGAAGATTCGAGCTTCCTCAGGTACAAGTTCACCTCCAAATCTTTTCGCGTTCAACTTGAATTCGCTGGGTTTGGTTACTTCCTTTGATCAACGTTAGCCACCCAAGTGTTTGGCCTCTAGAGGTGATCCATCAAGGAAGAAGAAAGATTCAAGAAATGAGTATTTGGCAAAACCCTAGTTTTTCTATCTCTCATAGAAAAAGAGCGTACTCTCCAACAATTGGAATCAAGTATGTTGTGAAAAAATCAACAACCACTCTGCACCTATAATAAGACTCCTCTTATTTATAGATGTAGGCAACCCTCCTTAATAATTAAAGAATTGAGTTTTATTTTAATTAATTAAACTCCTTTAATTAATTAGGCTCCTAATCTTATTAGGAATAATTAATTAAACTCTTTTAATTAATTGGCCTCCTAATCTTATTGTAATATATGAGAGTACTTTTATTAATTAATTCTCAAACTCCTTTAAGAATTAAATAATAATAATAATAATAAGACTCCTCTTATTAATTTATATTTAATATTTCTAAAATATTAAATAATAAATATTAAGCTATTTAATTTATTCTATCACCATTGATTAAATTAAATATACTTAACTTATTATTACGATTATGCCATTAACTTCTTAAATAATTATTCTTTCTTTTATGGTGTGACCCTTTAGGTTTTTCATATTAAACCGGGTGTGAATAAATCAATTAGAACAATTATTAATTTAAATAAATTAATTAAAATTATTAATTTATTTAAATAAATAATATTTATTCTACAATAGGGATAAACCTCCCTAGCGATCAACGACTTTTCAAATAATATAGATTTCAACATTAATCATAAAAGAACCTTTGAGTAAATAGTTACCGTACAATTCAATCCTTCCACCATACAATGTCCCAATTAAATATAAGACATAAAATTACTGTCAAGTCTTATTTTATTTAATTATATGTATTTCGACTCTTAAATGCACAACACCAAATAATGCAAATTAGAAACTCCTTTTTAATTTCATTCTGTCTTGACCAAGGACTACTGGGTTATCATTTATTGAATCACATATGACATTTCTCTTCTTTTACTAGAACTGGTAGATTCTTTATTGATCATACATTATCTCCATGTACAACTTATTATAGCCAAGCATACCCTTTGATTTATCTTAAGGGTCTAAAGGAATAAGTCAAAGTATAACTCATCATACACAAGATACTATGATGATCTCAAGTCCAAGAATCACTTGTACTACTATCACTTCAGGAATTTCTATTGACAGGCAAGTAAAACTCCATTAGGTATTTCTTAGCGAGCCACGTTCAGTGAACTTATTCTCTAATAAGCACCTACATACTTTGCTTTAGTGTCTCCATACAAATGATCATGAGATCAATCATCCTCATCCAATGAGCAAGCAACGTATGTACCAATCTATCCGGATTCACTAATCCCCAATTTAGTAATCCAACGATTGGGAACTATTTTAGTTTTAAGCTTTCTAAGAATTTAGATCTCATTAGAATAATCATCATCATTATTCTAAAAGCATTGCTTAAAATTATGGGTTTATCACATATTATAAAGCAGCATCATGTAGATAATTAAAAGCCTTTAATAAATTAATACCTTTTATTAATAACTGAATAAGATTATTTACAAAGTATATGCTTTATTATCAAACATGATTGGCTTGTGTGTATACTACTTTCAACAATTTGGATATTTTTAAACTCTGGATAAATTTAAAGTCTTTAATATTTATCCGTCATTTCGTTTTATTAATGCTTATATCATTGTCATCATCCTTATGCTTATATTGTGATGAAAGTCATCTTTGGCTTACGTGCATAAATGACTGTTGATTGGCACGATTATGACCATGGATCATTCGGTATAATCGTGACCCGTAATGTTACAAATGATGTGGTAAAAGTCTTCATTGGCCCGTAGTGCATTGATGGACAGTTGTTGGTATAATTATGACCAGAGATTATTCGGTATAATCATAACCATTGATGATTACATGAATATCCTTGGCCCATAGTGCAGGGATGATTCGATGATGTGGTTTATTTATTAAGCTGAGTCTCAGCGATAAATTTGATGAAAAACTTTTTAAATCATAAAAGATAGTAGATATCATGCTCTACTTGACTCTTCTAATGAATTGCTTGTTCCGCTGCAGTTGTTGATCTAAAACTTGTTGTCTATTATATTCTATCAGTTGTTATATTGTTGAAGGCTAAGGATAATTTATTCTGCATTATCTTAGTCATAATATTTCTTACTGGGTTAGTTGAGCTCACCCTTTTCTTTCATTGTTCTCTTCAGGAAATGAGAATATAGCTGGAACGAGTCGGGGAATGGAGTGATGGTCCAGGATAAGTGGTTGTAGTAGTCCTCACTATTCTGTGAAATAGTGTGATAATAATTATAATGAGGACTTCATTGAGTGTGGATATAGTCTAGAAGACAATATTAATTTTAAAAACTCAGCTATATTTTGTCGTATTTTTTACACGACAGTTGTATTAAAGAAGTTTGTATTTGATTTCTGTACCATGTATTTGGTGACTCAAGATAGGTGATGTATACCTATTTTGGGGGCGTCACAACCTTCCTCTTTTGTCTACTTTTCTCTCTCCTCCAAAAATAGAGCAAGAAAATGGATGAAGAGTTGGGTTTCAGAGGCTGCTCCGCCGCTGCCACTTCCACCAAACCCACCACCACCACCTCCACCTTTTCCTCCTCCACCATTACAACCAAATAGTCGCGTATAATATATTCCAAGCTACGTCAATTTTGTTAAGTGTCACCGCAGACGGTGGGGGTGAATGGCAGCCCCATCAATCAACATATCAAAGAGATTTTAATTTTTCCCTCGGACCCAAAACAAAATCCATGAAAATATGGAAAGATTTCACATTTTTCATTATAAAATATTGTAGATTTTAGATTGTATAGTCTTTAGAAGAGATGGATCTTTTCAAATAATTCTTGAAATGGGGTTTAAGCGTATGTGTACAAATATCCATGATAGAGCAAATTACCTGCAAAGCGAGTTGAGTTTTTGAATTACCTACAAAGAAAGAGAAACCATAAAATTCAAGAGATATAGGTTTTTGAATCCAACCATTTGAGAGAAACACCCAAAACAGATCGATTTGAACATGTATTTGCCCAAAAAATTAAACAAACATAGATCTTACAAATTCTATAAAGACAAACATACCCACTATAACCGACAAGGAATTAAAATTAAAGCTTAACATTTGAAGACAATCACAACAGTCTACTAATCAGTCAAGACTCATAGATACAGTAAATTGTAAATATAGATTAGGGGGAGATGAAGAGAAAAAAAATGGGATCAACGAACTAAGCCTTCACTTCCACATGCTCCATGACTATACAGACAAAGGCCCCAAATTAGAACCAAACCCATCGAGTTAGGGTCGTATGACCTGTAACGATCGAGAAATTTGTAATTTAATTTAAATATTTATTGAATTAAATAAATATTTTAAATAATTTATTTATTGAGAAAAATAATAATTGATGAATTGTGGTGAATTAATTTAGTAACTAAATTGATTATTGATAATTAAATTGAGTGTTGATGATTTTATCTGAAGGATTTAATTTAAGGTAAATAATTAAATTAAATCAATTGCTTAATATTTAAGAAAATAATTAAACTAAATAAATTGTTTAATTTAAAGGAAATAAATAAATTAAATAAAGTGATGTGTCTAACTAAATTAGATATTTAATTATTTATTATTTGTAACTGTAATTATAATAGAAATTATTTTAATTACCATTACAAGTAATTTAAATTAACTAAACTAAGGTTATTTAAATTAACTAAATTAAGGTGTGACACAAAGTAACTATATAATATAAATAATATAAAAATAATCTAGTTGGGGGTTTTGGGGTATGGCCAAATAAGGCCTTATGGCCTTTGGTCTAACTTAATGGATGATGGCGCATTGTTTTTTTAACTGATAGACAACGTGGGTGAGTTATGCCATATCCGTTTATTTTCTTTTGCGTCTTATTTCTTTTTCTCCTAATGCTGTAAGACAGAGTTGAGAGAGAAGAGGGAGAGCGTAGGAATTGAGAGAGAAGAAGGTTTACAGAGGACTTGAGAGATTAAATGAAAACCTAAGCAATTTTAGTGGTTAACAAGGGATTATTAAGCATATTGAAGGTATTCTATCTTACCCTTGTATTATATATATATATATATATATATATATATATGAATTTACGGCAAGTTTGTTATATTCTGTGAATTGTAATTCTTTCAAAATTGTTGCTGTGTACCTAAATTATGGTGGATATATGTGATATAATGCTAGAGTTTATGTTTAAACAAGGAAATTGTATGCTAATTCCGTTCTAACAGTAGAAATAATGTCAGTATGTGTATTTTTGCATATGGCTTGGGTAATTATCAATTTTAGTGGCCAATTTGGATGTTAAACTGTAAATTGACGCTTGTATATGGTAGTTCATTGAGATGCGAACATAAATTTATTTGAATGGAATGATTTGGTCAAGTAATGAGTTCACAGTGATGATTTTTAGGATGAATGTCAAAAAAATTGAGTTTTTCATGAAAACATTAAAATTGAGAAATTAAAATAGTTTTAGTTGTTGTTAAATTGTGCTAAGTGGTTGAATATGTTAGCAATCATGTTTATGATAGTTGTATATTTATTTTACATGTTGTTATCGTCGTTTGATGGGTGAAATTGGTGTTTGTTGGGCTAAAGTCGGCTACTGTTCATTTGCCTTCTCTGCGTCTGTTTGAACACCGGCGCAGTTGCGCTGGTGCCAAGGCAAAAAAAAATGGCGCAGCTGCGCCGATCCCAGGCCTTTGTATGGCGCAGCTGCGCCATACCATGGTCTGAGATAGTGAAGTCTGCTTATTTACAGATCATGTGTAATGGACTTATATTAGTGTAGTATGCATGTTAATGATGTTGAAGCATAATATAAACCACAATAACAGATTATCATGCATTGTTATATAAAGTGTAAAATAATTTAAGTGATTATTTAAATAAGTTATAAAATGAAACCAAATGTGATGTTTTCAAATGTTAAAGATGAACGGTTAAGTTATGTTGGCTCATAATGAGATTTCAGATTTGTTAAGTATATTAACCTACATGGTTATGTGGTAGGTTAGGGTTATGACCTAAATGATGGTTTAAACCCTAAAGCTAATATTCATACAACTAATTGTTGTTGCGATTTCAATGATATGTGTAGGGTAATTGGAGATTATTTTACATTTGTGTAGCTTACAATCAAGGAAAGTTTTCTAACTCTACCTTGTTATTATTGAGCAAGTTTCTAAACCTTATCTCCTTACAATTGAGCAAGCTTTCTAACTTCATTCTTTTCATATTGAATGCAAGTTTTCATTCCTATAATATTATTGTGCAAGTTCTTAAAATTGAGCAAGCCTAATCTATCTTGAATTTGTTTGTATAAGCTCTTGTGACCTGTTTCGTTACATCGAATGAGTTTCACATTTCTATTTCTTATTATTGCTATTCAGAATCTGTAATGCTTTAATTCATCGCTTCAAATGAGATTGTTCTAACTCATTTGAATGTAGCACTTTGCATGAATTCCATGTTTACCCAAATATATACTGTTGTTATTAATCTTTGATCTAAATAGCCTTGTTCAGTTATAAATTCTTGTATCAAACCTTTACTGATGTAAATCGAATAGTGTTCTAAAATTCTAGAAACACTGATAAGCTAGTTCCAAACTAAACTTTCTTTAGTGCATAAATTCTAAATTCAAACTGAGACGAATAACCCTAACATAGGGGATTTTATGCGTATAACGTTTAGATGTTTGTGCACAATACATGGTACAAAGGGTTGATCCCCCTAAGTACGTTAAGAAGGGTCTGTATAGTCTAAATGACTGTTAAGGTTGGGTAATAATACCTAAGTACCGGGGACATAGTTCGTGGTCTTAAGACCCTCAGATAATTAAAATTCGAACTTATTTTCCATTTTGACTTGTAGAACGAGTTCCTTATTGTTCAGCTTTCGTTGCTCACTCTCATGTTACTATCATTTCTATTTTCTATATCCGTGAGCATTCATTTTCTCACTCTTGCATTTAACACTACATCTAAAGTGGAGAAAGTTGATGAACCATGTACTAGCAAAGGAAAGGGCAAATTGTCCAAGTGCTGAAGACTTATGATAAATTTATTTAAATGTTTATTCTATGAGACTTATTTTAATTTTATGATGTATTCCACAATTGATATAATAAATTTAAGGTTAGATTGCCTGGGATTATTTGAGATAATGATGTAACCCTTTAATGGGAGAGATTATTGTTTAAGTTATTTAAATTATGTCTTTATCCTTTGATCATGGGTAGTTAGATGTAATGTTTTGGTTAGTGAACACCAAATCCTGTGGGAATGAAGTACCTGGATTTGGGAGTGTCACATGACCCAAACCCATTTGGAAACTCATAGCCGCAATTATTTTCCCCAAAAAATTTGCAACCTCCATTACTGCCCCGAGTGTTATTATTATTGCTCTTTTTATTGAAAACAAAAAGTTTGTGAATAAGTTGTCTTTAGAAAGAAACTGGGGGGAAGTCAAAACTATTTGCCATCCAAATCCTCTGCCATCTGAGAAAAATAGATCGAAGTCGTCGAAATTCGATCGAAAAATCCATAGTTTTCGATCGAAAGCTTCAAAGCCACCGTTACAGATCAGATCTGTGACGCCCCCAAAATTAGGTATACATCACCCATCTTGAGTCGTCAGATACAAAGTACAGAATACAAATACAACTTACTAATACAACTGTCGTATACAATACAACAAAACATAAACTGCGAGTTTGAATACAAATATTATCTTCTAGAGAGTATTCATACTCAAAAGGAGTCCTCATTACATTTATTAACACACTATTACATAGAATAGTGAGGACTACTAACTAATACTATCATTCGAACCATCACTCCGTTCCCCAACTTGCCCCGGCTACGTTCTCATTTCCTGAAGAGAACAGTGAAAGAAAGGGTGAGCTCAACTAGCCCAGTAAGAAATATTATGACTAAGATAATGCAGAATAAATTATCATTAGCCTTCAACAATGTTAAACTGATAAAATATAATAGACATCAAGTTTAACTGCAGCGGAACAAGCAATCCATTAAAAGAGTCAAGTAGAAAATAAACTCTACTATCTTTTATGATTTAAAAGGTTTTTCAACACTGTGATCGCTGAGACTCAGCTTAATAAAATAATCCACATCATCGAATCACCCCTGCACTACAGCCAAGGATATTCGTGTATTCATTAATGGTCATGATCATGCCAACAACTGTCCATCAACGCACTATGGGCCAATGAGGACTTTTATCACATCATTTGTAACATTACGGTCATGATTATACCGAATAATCTCTGGTCATAATCATACCAAGTCCATCTATGCACTACAGGCCACAGATGACTTTCAACATTTTATAAACATGAGGATGATGACAATGATATAAGAATTCAATAAAACAAGTTCAAGAATTAATTTATCCAGGAATTAACAACGTCCAAATTGTCAACATGATACAGCTTTGTTGAGTAAAATTCAAGAATGATCAGGAGAATATTTTCATGAATAGATACTAGATGAAGCGCAAATATCAAGGATATTCTACTAATTTCATGGAGTATAGAAGTCAAAACTTAACCAACTGAGTACAATAAAGAATGGAATAACAAAAGAAATCACCATGCATGCGATAGACCGCACAGACAGGTTATTCCAACAGAATAATAAATAATGGAACCAGGTCCGGCGTAAAAGCACAGACAGGATATTCCGACAGAATAATAAATAATGGAACCAGGTCCGGCGTAAACGCACAGACAGGATATTCCGACAGAATAATAAAGAACAGTATAATAAATAATGGAACCATGTCCGGTGTAAAACACACAGACAGGATGTTCCAACAGAATAATAATAAAAACGAAACCAGGTCCGGTGTAAAACACACAGACAGGATGTTCCAACAGAATAATAGAAGAATGTCACCAAGTATAGGGTAGATCCGCGTATACAGGTTATTCCAACAGAATAATAAGAAATGGAATAACAGAAATTCTCTTCTTGAATACGAAAGAATAATATCCCTTACCATTTTAAAGACGAGCTGAAATAAGGAAGTAGTTAAGTAGCAGAATACTCTTCTTCTCTCTCTCTATAGTTTCTCTCTATAGTTTCTCTGTCTAGAGTTCAGTGAATTCGTAAGAAATAATGAAGGAATGAGCTGCTATTTATAGAAAAATAGAATGCATAGTAACTAATCCATGAACGGTCCAGATTGATTACTTTAATCTGACGGTCCATATTTAAAGAAAAATCTTTTAAATAAAATATAATATATTCTATTTATAGAATAACTTTAATAAAGTATTATGTTTTATATAAAAAGATGTTTTTGTTTTATTACGTTAATAATACGAATAAAACAAAACGTCATTATCGCTAAATAATTCATATTATTAACTGACAATAATTGAATCAAACTGAGTGACTTCTCACATAAGCATTAATAATCAATACCGTGTGCTACTATGCAACCACACGTATTACTGTACTTTTACTACCGAGTAGTTCAACAGTAACAATGGTAAAATTTCCGCCGTTATTTTTAATAAAATATTTTTGTCATTTTCTCAATCCGACAATAATTCCGTTGTGGGGTCTACCAATGATTGTGTCGTTGTACGAATATTCCCTGTTAAAACGAATATTCCCCGACCAATCGAATATTATATAACAACTTGCGTACTTTGCAAAATTTATAAATATTACCCACAACTATAACATTATATCAAATTAACTCCATACTATTCAAAAATGATATTTATAGAAAATTCATCTTTATTTATAAAAGTTGGGGTCTTACAACCTCCCCTTCTTATGAAATTTTTTCCCTCGAAATTAGGGTACGTACCTTGTATGTCGAAGAGGTAAGGATACCTTGATTTCATTTCAGATTCTAACTCCCAAGTCATTTCCTCAACATCGTGGTTTCTCCACAAAACTTTGACTTGAGGTATAACCTTGGAGCGTAGAATATGTTCCTTCTTATCCAAGATTTGAACAGGAACTTCTTCATACGTCAAATCTTCCGCTATTTCGTCCGGTTCTAACTCAATAATGTGGTTCGGGTCTTCCACATATTTGCGTAACATGGATATGTGAAAAACGTTATGAACACGAGACATACTTGGCGGTAAAGCGAGTCTATAAGCCACAGTTCCTACTCGATCGAGGATTAAAAATGGACCGATGAATCAAGGATTGAGCTTTCCTCTCTTTCCAAATCTCGTAACTCTTTTCCATGGAGCAACACGTAAGAACACATGATCTCCTACATCAAATTCCACGTCCTTTTGATGAAGATCAGCATAACTCTTTTGTCGATCTTGTGAGGTTTTTATACGTTGTCGGATCGTTTGAATCTTTTCTGTAGTCATACGTACCAACTCCAGTCCCAATAATGTTGCTTCACCCACCTCATCCCAGCATACTGGAGAACGACATTTTCTTCCATACAATGATTCGAATGGAGCCATGCCAATACTTGCTTGATAACTGTTGTTGTAGGAAAACTCCACCAATGGTAAAAACTTGTCCCAACTTCCCTTGAAGTCAAAGACACAGAGTCTTAATAGATCTTCAAGAGTTTGAATAGTCCTCTCTGATTGTCCGTCCGTCTGAGGATGATATGCTGAACTAAATCGTAACTCTGTGCCCATAGCTTTTTGTAAACTAACCCAAAATCGTGAAGTGAATCTTGGGTCTCGGTCAGAAACTATGGATACTGGCATACCATGCAGTCTTACAATCTCGTTTATGTACATACGAGCAAGACGTTCAAGTGTATAAGTTTCTCGTATCGGTAAGAAATGAGCAGACTTGGTCAATCTATCAACAATGACCCAAATCGCATCAATACCTTGAGAAACCCTAGGAAGACCGGTAACGAAATCCATGGTAATGTGCTCCCACTTCCATTCTGGAATTTCAAGTGGTTGCAATTGACCTTTTGGTACTTGATGCTCCGCTTTGACTCGTTGACAAGTTAGACACCTTGAGATAAACAACGCTATCTCTCTCTTCATATTGCTCCACCAAAATGTATGACGAAGATCATGATACATTTTGGTACTTCCAGGATGGATTGCAAACGGTGTGTTGTGCGCCTCCATCATGATTTCATACTTTAAATCAGGGTTGTTAGGAACACAAAGTCTGGAGTTGACTCGAAGTATTCCTTCTTCATCGATTCTTGCTTCCGGCATAGAACCTTCTTGCACTTTCTTCCTCATACGCATCAGCTCCAGGTCTGTAGCTTGAGCAGCTTTAACTTTATCGATTAAAGTCGATTCTACTCGTATATTCACCATCATCACATGGGTCCTTGGAGTCTTTAACTCTATCTCCATCCTTTGCAAATCACCCAAAATGGGCCTTTGTGTTGACAATATCGCACTCGTACTTGCATATGATCTTCTACTCAATGCGTCAGCTACCACGTTCGCTTTTCCAGGATGGTATTGAATGGTATGATCATAATCTTTCAACAGTTCAAGCCAACGTCATTGTCGCATGTTGAGTTCCTTTTGAGTGAAAAAATATTTGAGGCTTTTATGATCCGTAAAGATCTCCACTTTCTCCCCATACAAGTAATGCCTCCAAATTTTAAGTGCAAAGACAACAGCTGCCAACTCTAGATCATGAGTAGGATAATTCCTCTCATATTCCTTGAGTTGTCTTGATGCATAGGCTATGACTTTTCCATGTTGCATGAGAACACATCCCAACCCTTTGCTCGAAGCATCACTGTAGATGACAAATCCCTCCGAGCCAGATGGTATTGTTAGAACAGGTGCTGAAATGAGTCTCCTCTTAAGTTCTTGAAAACTCTGCTCACATTCTTCGCTCCAACCGAACTTTGTATCTTTCCGAGTCAGCTGAGTTAATGGAGTAGCGATTCGAAAAAATCCTTCCACGAATCTCCGATAATAACCAGCTAAACCAAGAAAGCTACGTACCTCGGTCACTGATTTAGGTTGCTCCCAGCTTTGAATAGCTTCAATCTTTGCCGGGTCAATCGATATTCCACGGCTTGATACTACGTGCCCGAGGAATGCTACCTCTTCCAGCCAGAACTCGCATTTCCTCAACTTGGCATAAAGTTTGTATTCACGAAGCTTTTGGAGTACCAACCTCAAGTGTTGCTCATGATCTTCACGGCTTTTGGAATAAACAAGGATGTCATCGATAAAGACGACCACAAAGTGATCCAAATATTCCTTGAATACCCTGTTCATCATATCCATGAAGGCAACAGGAGCATTAGTCAATCCAAAAGACATAACTAAGAATTCATAATGCCCATACCGAGTTCTGAAGGCAGTCTTTGGAATATCCTCAGTTCTAACCTTCAGCTGATGATATCCAGAACAAAGATCGATCTTTGAAAAGAATTGTGCTCCTTGCAACTGGTCAAACAGGTCATCAATACGTGGCAATGGGTACCTATTTTTGATGGTGACATGATTCAACTCCCGATAATCAATACAAAGTCGCATACTCCCATCTTTCTTCTTCACGAACAGAACAGGAGCACCCCAAGGAGAAGTACTAGGACGAATAAAACCAATGTCTAACAATTCCTGCAGTTGGGTCTTTAACTCCTGAAGTTCAATAGGAGCCATTCGATATGGGGCTTTGGAAATGGGTTTTGTACCGGGTTCAAGGTCGATACAAAATTCAATTTCACGCTCTGGGGGTAGGCCAGGAAGTTCTTCAGGAAATACGTCAGGAAATTTATTAACAACAGAAATATCATTCAAAGCTGACGTATTTTTGTTTAGATCTGTGACATGAGCTAAGAAAGCTTGACATCCGTTTTTCAATAAACGAATAGCTTTATGGCTTGAAATGACAGCAATTGATTTTAATGGTTTGGTTGCTTGAATTCGCATAATAGGTCGATTAGGAATATGAAAGCTAACAACCTTACGAAAACAATCAATTTTTGCATGATGAGTAGTTAACCAATCAATCCCTAGAATCACGTCAAATGCAAGTATTTTTAATGAAATAAGATCGACAGGTAATGTGTGGGTACCAACTTGGACCAAACAAGACTTATAAACCGTGGATGTAATGAAGGTTTCTCCCAATGGGGTTTCAACTGCTAAGTCAAAGTCTAATTTCTCCGGAATCAAATTTAATCGATGAGCGCAAGTAAGAGAAATAAAAGAATGGGTAGAACCGGTATCAAATAAAGTATAGACTTCGTTAGAGTTTATGATAAGCTTACCCGTGATGACCTCATTCGGGTTCCTTGCTCTCGGGGAGTTCACAACAAACGCCCTCCCTTGCACAACCGGTTTTGACTTTTCTGGGACGGCCTTTGGTGCCTCCATCCTAGCTGAATTTGTCTTCGGTAAACGACAAAATCGGGCTAAATGACCTTCTCTTCCACAATTATAGCATGCTTTGGACGGCATCGCGCAGTTTGGACTGATGTGCCCCTCCCCTCCGCATTTGAAACATATGATAGGTGGTCGTTCTCCTTCCTTAACGACAGGTGCTGGTGCTGACGTCTTTCCATCATTGTTGAATCTCCTCTTCTTGAAATGCCCATTCTTATTGTTTTGGCCCTGATTACCACCGAAGTGGTTACCATTTCTGGCCTGTTGATTCCCTCCACGCTTGTTGTCACCGCTTCGATGACTGCTTTCACTGGTATTATCATTTTGCCGGCTGCTCTCCTTTGGTTGCGTTGTCTCGTTATCGCGCTCCACCAACTGAGCCCTATTTACAATATCTGAATACAAACACAATTTATGAGAAACAAGGTGTTGACGTATCTCCGGCTTCAAACCTCTTAAAAACATCCGCGTCATTCTTTCTTTGTTATCCACCAGGTGGGACGCAAACCGGGATAACTCCGCAAATTTTGCCTCGTACTGCGACACGGTCATATTATTCTGCTCCAATTTGATGAACTCCACCTCCTTCATGTGACGAATACTCTCGGGAAAGTATTTGTCGTTAAACAGCTCTTGGAACTTCTCCCAAGACATCTTCAGTGCGGCAGGTTGAGTACGCTTTATCGATTTCCACCAGTAATCTGCCTCTCCTCGCAACATAAAGGCGGCAAAGGAAACCTTTTGCTCCTCGGAGCAACCCAAGACATCAAATATCTTGGTGATCTGCTTTATCCATGTTTCAGCTACAAGTGGTTTGGGTTCTCCCTTAAACTCCGGTGGTCCCAGCTCCTTAAACTGCTTAGCGGTGACCGCCTGAGAGTTTCCAGTATTTCCACCTACGTTGTGGACAGGAACCGCTTTCACCTGTTGTTGCATGAATTGCATAAAACCTCTGAACATTCCATCATTCATCATCTGGTCAGTGTTGTTGTTTGCATGAGGATTGTCACCTTCCTGATGAACATTATCCTGATTATTGATATGTGGTGAATCAATAATCGCCTGTGCTCCATTGCTATTCTCAACATTCTCAGATGCCATTTTCAGATACTGCCACAAAATAAAAGTTAATTGATATGTCATATATTATCCTTATATTATGACCGACCAATTAAATACCATGCAAATAAACTTAGGTAGGTCATACTAGCAAAGAAATTCCCCGTCTCTCCCCTCCTAGTTCTATTCTCACATCTTAGCCAGGGATCATATCCCTAAGCTCTGATACCAACTGTGACGCCCCCAAAATTAGGTATACATCACCCATCTTGAGTCGTCAGATACAAAGTACAGAATACAAATACAACTTACTAATACAACTGTCGTATACAATACAACAAAACATAAACTGCGAGTTTGAATACAAATATTATCTTCTAGAGAGTATTCATACTCAAAAGGAGTCCTCATTACATTTATTAACACACTATTACATAGAATAGTGAGGACTACTAACTAATACTATCATTCGAACCATCACTCCGTTCCCCGACTTGCCCCGGCTACGTTCTCATTTCCTGAAGAGAACAGTGAAAGAAAGGGTGAGCTCAACTAGCCCAGTAAGAAATATTATGACTAAGATAATGCAGAATAAATTATCATTAGCCTTCAACAATGTTAAACTGATAAAATATAATAGACATCAAGTTTAACTGCAGCGGAACAAGCAATCCATTAAAAGAGTCAAGTAGAAAATAAACTCTACTATCTTTTATGATTTAAAAGGTTTTTCAACACTGTGATCGCTGAGACTCAGCTTAATAAAATAATCCACATCATCGAATCACCCCTGCACTACAGCCAAGGATATTCGTGTATTCATTAATGATCATGATCATGCCAACAACTGTCCATCAACGCACTACGGGCCAATGAGGACTTTTATCACATCATTTGTAACATTACGGTCATGATTATACCGAATAAACCCTGGTCATAATCATACCAAGTCCATCTATGCACTACAGGCCACAGATGACTTTCAACATTTTATAAACATGAGGATGATGACAATGATATAAGAATTCAATAAAACAAGTTCAAGAATTAATTTATCCAGGAATTAACAACGTCCAAATTGTCAACATGATACAGCTTTGTTGAGTAAAATTCAAGAATGATCAGGAGAATATTTTCATGAATAGATACTAGATGAAGCGCAAATATCAAGGATATTCTACTAATTTCATGGAGTATAGAAGTCAAAACTTAACCAACTGAGTACAATAAAGAATGGAATAACAAAAGAAATCACCATGCATGCGATAGACCGCACAGACAGGTTATTCCAACAGAATAATAAATAATGGAACCAGGTTCGGCGTAAACGCACAGACAGGATATTCCGACAGAATAATAAATAATGGAACCAGGTCCGGCGTAAACGCACAGACAGGATATTCCGACAGAATAATAAAGAACAGTATAATAAATAATGGAACCAGGTCCGGTGTAAAACACACAGACAGGATGTTCCAACAGAATAATAATAAAAACGGAACCAGGTCCGGTGTAAAACACACAGACAGGATGTTCCAACAGAATAATAGAAGAATGTCACCAAGTATAAGGTAGATCCGCGTATACAGGTTATTCCAACAGAATAATAAGAAATGGAATAACAGAAATTCTCTTCTTGAATACGAAAGAATAATATCCCTTACCGTTTTAAAGACGAGCTGAAATAAGGAAGTAGTTAAGTAGCTGAATACTCTTCTTCTCTCTCTCTATAGTTTCTCTCTATAGTTTCTCTCTCTAGAGTTCAGTGAATTCGTAAGAAATAATGAAGGAATGAGCTGCTATTTATAGAAAAATAGAATGCATAGTAACTAATCCATGAACGGTCCAGATTGATTACTTTAATCTGACGGTCCATATTTAAAGAAAAATCTTTTAAATAAAATATAATATATTCTATTTATAGAATAACTTTAATAAAGTATTCTATTTTATATAAAAAGATGTTTCTGTTTTATTACGTTAATAATACGAATAAAACAAAACGTCATTATCGCTAAATAATTCATATTATTAACTGACAATAATTGAATCAAACTGAGTGACTTCTCACATAAGCATTAATAATCAATACCGTGTGCTACTATGCAACCACACATATTACTGTACTTTTACTACCGAGTAGTTCAACAGTAACAATGGTAAAATTTCCGCCGTTATTTTTAATAAAATATTTTTGTCGTTTTCTCAATCCGACAATAATTCCGTTGTGGGGTCTACCAATGATTGTGTCGTTGTACGAATATTCCCTGTTAAAACGAATATTTTCCGACCAATCGAATATTATATAACAACTTGCGTACTTTGCAAAATTTATAAATATTACCCACAACTATAACATTATATCAAATTAACTCCATACTATTCAAAAATGATATTTATAGAAAATTCATCTTTATTTATAAAAGTTGGGGTCTTACAAGATCTCAACGCCATCACCATCGTCCCACACCTTCATCCCACACCGATTCACAACACAATATAATATGTAGTCGAATGAAAATCTAGATATGAAGAAATCATGCACTCCTTTGTAACTTTTTCAGATCTTTAGGAATGAAAATTTGGTAAAGAAAAAGGAGGAGATAGAATTAGAGGAAGAAGATGGGACTCATGAGAGAGAGAACAAATATTCTATCTAAATATTTTTTTCCTTTGCCATGTCACACTTTTGTCCATGTATTATTTGTTCAAAAATAAACTAACATCCGTTTGTTTAGTTGGCAGTATTGTTAACGAAAGGGGCATATCTGAGTTTAAATTTGTAATATTAAGGGTACTTTTAGAAGAAAAAAGTTCAAGGTGAAATTGAAATTTTAGGATAAATATCAGGGGCATTTTTGCACCTTTGCGTAATATTCACCTCAATATTTCAAAGCACGTAGGGGTATTTCTGTAACTTCATCCTTTCTCATCAAGCACTGTCACCATGATGAATCGCCACGTGTACCTTTATGAGCCCCTTTTAGTTGGTTATATTTTAACCGCTTTTCAGATAAATAATAAAAAAATAAATATGCAAAAATTCGTTTGAAGAGAAAGTGTTTTCCTGGTTATATGTTAGTTATGTTTGTTTGTATCCCAATATGCATATTGGGATACAATTTTTAATCTTAAATATCTTATTTATTTTTAAATTTAGAAACTTAATAATCTTATAATTATAATTATAATTATAATTATAATTCAGAATTATAAACTACAATTATAATGCTTTTAAGAATTAAAATCTTTTTCTTCCGCTTATTCATCAATTGATTGAGCTGACAGCTGAGGAACCGTTTACTTGAAGTTACCAGAAAAAATGGGAATCAGCGCCATCATTTCTAACCGAAATTTCAGTTCTTTCACCGGTGGGTTGAATTTAGGTCGAGCTACTAATAAAAACTCACGAGCTTTGTTGCATTCAGGAACGTGGTATATTTTTTTTCTTATAGTCCCAGATAATTTGCGTTGCTTTGTATGAATTTCTTATATCACTAAGCATGTGCTATACAATCCATTTTTGTTGCCTTTGCACGTTGACATTTAATCAAACATCGTCTTTTCCATATTATGGATTTGTCTTTAGTTTTGTGACATATTCTGTTGCCTATGCTTGCTATGAATAATATACTTTCAAAGTGACATATTCGGAACGTTTAATGCTTTCATATATATATATATATATATATATATATATATATATATATATATATATATATAAACAGTAAGGATCTTAAGCTCACTCCTTATCTAGCTCACCTTGCTCACCCTCCTTTAGCGACGGACCGGGCGACGATTCGGTTCGTTGCTATATGTTCGGTCCGTCGTTATATATTGTCTGTCGCTATATGTTGTCCGTAGCTAAAAGCTAAGACGACGGTTCTATATATAGCGACGGACCGAATCGTCGCCCGGTCCGTCGTTAAAAGAGGATGAGCAAGGTGAGCTAGATAAGAGGTGAGCTTAAGATCCGGACCATATATATAAATACTTATATATATATTTCCTGTTATCAAACTCTGTTTGATTGAGCCTGGATTTACATCCGGAACGTTTACTACTTTTATATATATAAATACTTATATATATATATATATATATATATATATATATATATATATATATATATATATATATATATATATATATATATATATATATATTATCGAAGTTCGAATCGATTGAGCCTGGGTGTGATATCTGGTGCGTTTACTGCTTTTATATATATAGATACTTATATATATAATATTATCGAAATTCGAATCGATTGAGCCTAGGTGTGACGCCCCCAAAATAGATATACAACACCCATTCTGAGTCGCCAAATACATGATACAGAAAGAAAATTACAACTTCATTATTACAATTGTCGTGCAAAATACGACAACACATATTGTGAGTTTAAATACAAATATTGTCTTCTAGACAATATCCACACTCAAATAAGTTCTTATTATATTTATTGATACACTATTTTACAAAAATAGCGAGGACTGCTAAAACAACTTTCTAGAACCATCATTCCATACCCCAGCTAGTTCTTGCTAAATTCTCACCTCCTGAGAAGAAAAATGGAACAACAAGAAAAAGGGTGAGCTCAACTAGCCCAGTAAAGAATATTATGACTAAGATAATATACAACAAATTATCATTAGTCTTCAACAGGAAAAAATCTTGATAAAATATAATAGACAACAAGTTTTAGATCAACAACTGCAGTAGAAACAACAATCCATTAGAAGAGTCAAGTAGAGAATGAATTCTACTATCTTCTAAGATTTAAAAGTCCATCATCATTATTTTTGTCCCTGTAACATCAATCAATATACATCTTGAATCAAGTATTCATCTTTGCACTACAGGCCAAAGATATTCATTTGTATCACTAGTTGGTCATGTTCATCTCAACACCTGCTTATTTTTTCACTACGGGCCAAAGATATTCATCAGTTAATCATTCATCTTTGCACTACAGGCCAAAGATATTCAGTAATATCATCATTTAGGACTGAGGATGATGAAAAATATTTTAAAGGAAATGAATCTAGTGAGACAAAAGGACAAATTTTAGGAATCCGTACTTTAGATAATCTAGGTTCAAAAACACTTCATAGTGACATAAAATTTAAGAATGAAGATAAAAACATGGATAAAATCAAAGATAGTAACCATAATTGACATCTTGAACAAAGAAGAGAAAATTTTATTTTTCGATGAATAGTATCGTATTCGTGAATAGTGTCGTATACGTGAATAGTGCCGTATATGTAAATAGTAACCCATACAGAAAAAGGTAGAAATTCCATAATAAAATTCATACTAATATTTTGGTATAATGACATTGAAAGAATAACATCATTACGAAAAAAATAACATCCCTTACCTAAAATAACAGTACTTCTGACTGAAATATCGGATGTAATGTCGAAGTAAACTTGTACTGAATAGCAACTCTCAAAGTATCTAAATACTCACAAAAATACGCTCAATAATATAGAGAGAGAAAACTTATGTTTCTGGTGTAATTTTCAATTCGAACCTAAGCACCTATTTATAGGAAAATACTAGAACGCCAAAAGAGACTAAATTAATAAAATATTATTTTTTTAAAAAATTTCTACGCACACCTCTTAGACCAAAATTTAGCCACCACCAGTGGGGCCCACTAAAAATTAGATTGTCCACACCAACCAAAAGTGGGGCCCACCCATATTTTTAATAAAAATATTTATTTTCCGAAACTTTAATAATTCATAATAAATAGCCCTTTTATCAGAAAAATACGAATTTTATGTCCATTCCATAGGAAATCAAATTCTCTACAACTTTGTAGCTTTAAGTTTTTCTAAATTCTAAACAAAAATATCCAAAATCTACATACGGATAATTTTTAATACATCCATTCTGACAAAATACTAATAAAATACCTCAACATTAATTCCTTCATTTATATTCACATAAAAATAAATATTTGCTTCATTTATATCCACATAAAATAAATATTTTCTTATCATATAAATAAATAATTAATTATTTACAAATAATATAACAAAATTACAATAATGACAACCAGACCATTCTCAGGAAAGAGGGGGCTTTCCGATAAGGATTTCTCCTTACTGGCGCACAATTAGATTGACCTAACCCCTTTCCTCGACAGAACTTTCTAGACATTGCCAATAATACTATCTAATAATATTATTCAAATAATATGAATTATTGATCTGATAATGGAAAATATTGTGCAATGATAATTATTGAAACAACAATAAAATAAAATATCAACGTAACAATTATTAAATCAATAAAATAAAATATTAAACAGTAATTACTGTAATAATTATTGAGTAGTGCATTCTTACGTAAGAATCAATAATTCAAAAATATTGTGTAATATCGTGTGCTACTGTGCAACCACGCGTATTACTGTATTTTAACCACCAGGTATTCTAACAGTATTAACAGTAACAATTATGCTATTATTTATAAAAAATCATACTTGTCATTTTCCTTCATCCGACCGTTTTTCGCTATGGGGCCCACAAATGACTGCGCCGTCATACGAATATTCCCCGACAGCAAGAATATTCCACGACCAAACGAAAATTCCCCGACAATAATTAATATTTTATAACCACTTGCTTATTTTGTAAAATTTGCACATTTCACCCATAACTAAAGTATTATACCAAATTAACACCTTATTAATTTAAAATAGTGAATAGAGGAAATTCAATTTTATTTATAAAAAGTTGGGGTCTTACAACCTCCCCTCCTTATAAAATTTCGTCCTCGAAATTGACGTACGTACCTGTTGATTCGAAAAGGTGAGGATATCTCGTTTTAATTTCTGATTCTAACTCCCAGGTCATTTCCTCAATAGCATGGTTCCTCCACAAAATCTTGACTTGTGGTATAACCTTTGTGCGTAGGACATGCTCTTTCCTATCCAAGATCTTAACAGGTACCTCCTCATACGTTAAATCTTCAGCTATCTCGTCTGGTTCTAACTCAATAATATGGTTTGGGTCTTTTACATATTTACGAAGCATAGATATGTGAAAAATATTATGAACACGAGACATGCTTGGAGGTAACGCGAGTCTATAGGCCACATTTCCTATTCGGTCAAGGATCTCAAATGGACCAACAAATCGTGGATTGAGCTTTTCTCTCTTTCCAAATCTTGTAACTCCCTTCCATGGAGCAATACGTAACAATACATGATCCCTAATATTAAATTCCACGTCCTTTCGATGAAGATCCGCAAAACTCTTTTGTCGATCTTATGAGGTTTGTATACGTTGCCGAATCATTTGGATTTTTTCTGTAGTCATGCGTACCAATTCTGGTCCCAACAACGTTGCTTCTCCCACCTCATCCCAGCATACTGGAGAACGATATTTTCGTACATACAATGTCTCAAATGGAGTCATGCCTGTACTTGCTTGATAACTATTGTTGTATGAGAATTCCACTAATGGCAAATACTTATCCCAACTTCCTTTGAAATTGAGGACACAGAGTCTTAATAGATCTTCAAAAGTTTGAATAATCCTTTCTGATTGCCCGTCCGTTTGACGATGGTATGCCGAGCTGAATCGTAAATTCGTGCCTATAGCTTTCTGCAAGCTAACCCAAAATCGTGAAGTGAATCTTGGGTCACGATCCAAAACTATGGATACTGGCATGCCATGCAATCTCACAATCTTATTCACGTATATACGAGCAAGATGTTCAAGGGAATAAGTCTCTCGTATCTGAAAGAAATGAGCAGACTTGGTTAATCTATCAACAATAACGCAAATTGCATCTATGCCTTGAGAAACCTTGGGAAGACCCGTAACAAAATCTATGGTAATGTGTTCCCACTTCCATTCCAAAATCTCAAGTGGTTGCAATGGACCCTTTGGCACTTGATGCTCCGTCTTTACTCGTTGCAAGTTAAACATCTCGAGATAAACTTCGCAATCTCTCTATTCATATTGTTCCATCAAAATGTATGTCGAAGATCATGATATATTTTGGTACTCCCAAGATGAATTATAAACGGTGTGTTGTGTGCCTCCATCATGATTCTATGCTTCAAGTCAGAATCGTTAGGAACGCAAAGTCTGGAGTTGACTCAAAGTATTCCTTCTTCATCGATTCTTGCTTCTGGAATAACACCTTCTTGCACTTTCTTTTTCATACGCATCAGCCCCAGGTCCGTAGCTTGGGCAACTTTAACTTTATCGATTAAAGTTGGTTCTACTCGTATATTCACCATCATCACGTGGGTCCCTAGAGACTTTAACTCTATCTCCATCTTTTTCAAGTTATACAAAATGGGCCTTTGCATTGACAATATCGCACACATACCCGCATATGATCTTCTACTCAATGCATCAGCTACTGCGTTCGCTTTTCCAGGATGGTATTGAATGGTATGATCGTAATCTTTCAACAGCTCAAGCCATCGTCGTTTCCGCATGTTGAGTTCCTTTTGGGTGAAGAAATATTTGAGGCTTTTATGATCCGTATAGACCTCCACTTTCTCCTCATACAGGTAGTGTCTCCAGATTTTCAACGTGAAAACGACTACTGCCAACTCTAGATTATGAGTAGGATAATTCTTCTTATATTCTTTGAGTTGTCATGAGGCATAGACTATTACTTTTTCATGTTGTATGAGAACATATCCTAACCCTTTGCCTGAAGCATCACTGTAGATAACAAATCCATCCAAACCAGATGGTATTGCCAGAACGGGTGCCGAAATGAGTCTCCTCTTGAGCTCTTGGAAACTCTTCTCACATTCCTCGCTTCATACGAATTTTGTATCTTTCCAAGTCAGCTGAGTTAACGGAGTAGCGATTCGAGAAAATCCTTCCATAAATCTCCGATAATAACCAGTTAAGCCCAGAAAGCTACGTACTTCGGTCATCGACTTCGGTTGCTCCCAACTTTATATTGCTTCAATCTTCGTCGGGTCAACGGATACTCCATGTTTCGACACCACGTGCCTAAGGAATGCTACTTCCTCAAGCCAGAACTCGCATTTCTTCAGCTTGGTATATAGCTTATTTTCACGAAGCCTTTCAAGTATCAGCTTCGAATTGTGTTCATGATCTTCACGGCTTTTAGAATAGATGAGGATGTCATCAATAAAGATAACAACGAACTGATCCAAAAATTCCTTGAATACTCGGTTCATCATATCCATGAAAGCAACAGGAGCATTAGTTAATCCAAAAGACATGACTAAGAATTCATAATACCCGTACCATGTTCTGAAGGCACTCTTTGAAATGTCCTCAATTTTAATCTTCAGCTGATGATATCCAGAATGAAGATCGATCTTTGAGAAGAATTGTGTTCCTTACAACAGGTCAAATAGGTCATCAATGCAAGGTAGCGGATACCTATTCTTGATGGTGATACGATTCAATTCTCGATAGTCAATACAAAGTCGCATACTCCCGTCTTTCTTCTTTACGAATAACACAGGAGCACCCCAAGGAGATGTACTAGGACGAATGAAACCGATGTCTAACAACTCCTGTAGTTGGACTTGTAACTCCTGAAGTTCAATAAGAGCTATTCGATATGGGGTTTTAGAAATAGGTTTTGTACCCGGTTCAAGGTCAATAAAGAATTCAACTTCACGTTCTGGGGGTAGACCGGGAAGTTCTTTAGGAAATATGTCAAGAAATTCATTAACAACAGAAATATTATTCAAATCTGACGTGACTTTATTCAAATCCATAACATGGGCTAAGAAAGCTTGACATCCGTTTTTAATAAACAAATGGCTTTATGGCTTGATATAACAGTGATTGATTTTAGTAGTTTAGTTGCTTGAATTCGCATAACAGGTTCGTTAGGAATATGAAAACTAACAATCTTATAAAAATAATCAATTTTGGCATGATGAGTGGTTAACCAATCAATCCCTAAAATTACATCAAATGCAAGTATCTTTAAAGAGATAAGATTAACAGGTAATGTGATAGTGCCAACTTGGATCAAACAAGATTTATAAACAGTGGATGTAATGAAAATTTCTTTTAATGGAGTCTCAACAGATAAGTTAAAGTCCAATTTCTCCGGAGTCAAGTTCAAACGTTGAGCACAAACAGGAGAGATAAAAGAATGGGTAGAACCGGTATCTAGTAAGGTATAAACTTCGTAAGAGTTTATGATTAGCTAACCCATGATCACCTCATTTGGGTTTCTCATGTTTTGGCCAGCCACGAAAAATGCTCTTCCAGGAACCACTGACTTTGACTTGTCTGGGACAGCCTTTGGAGTCACCATCCCCGCTGGACTTGGTTTCGCTACAGAATTATCTCGAGCTATATGACCTTCTTTTTCACAGTTATAATATACCTTGAATTGTTATGGGCAGTTTTGGCTGATATGTCCCTCTTTCCCGCATTTGTAACATACGACCGGTGGTCGTTCTCCTCCCCTAGAAATAGTTGATGTTGGTGCTAACGTCTTCATGTTATCATTGTTGTACCTTCTCTTCTTGAAATCTCCTCCTGACTCGCTTCTTCTATTATCATGGCCATGATTACCAACTGAATGGTTACTGCTTTTGTCCGTATTCTTTCCTCCCTGCTGGTTGTTATTGCTCCGATGACTGCTGCCACCGGTATGACCCTGGTTATGGTCCCTCAGTTGAACATACTCATTATCTCACTCTAATAATTGAGCCCTGTTGACAACATCTGAATATAGAGAAAATTTGTGAGAAATAAGATATTGCCGAATCTCGGGTTTCAGACCTCTCAAAAACATCCGTGTCATACGTTCCTCATTATCTACCAAATAAGGTGCAAACCTAGATAAGTCCACGAACTTCACCTCGTACTGGGACACCGTCATGTTATTTTATTCCAGTATAATAAACTCTACCTCTTTCATATGACGAATACTTTCAGGAAAGTACTTGTCATTGAACAGTTTTTGAAACGTTTCCCAAGATAGTTTTTGTTAATATTGAGTGAGCTTTTTGTAGTTCATGCAAAAACAGATGAGGGAGACTCGTGTACAAAATACGGGTGGAAATGATAGCAACGCGCGGCTTGTCACAGCCAATCAGTTCAAAGAGTTGAGACCACCTGAGTTCTTGGGAAAACCGGATCCGATTAAGGTGAAAATATGGATCAAACAAATTACCAAGATATTTGATATCTTGGGATGCACGGAATATTGTCATCCTATTGCACGTTCTCCTAGTTTGTGGTTAAAGGTGTTTTCATGGTCTCATACACTCTATTATTAACGTTCTCAGCTGCCATTCTTAAATACTGCCATAAAACAAGGGTTAATTAAACAAATTAACATATCACATAATATCCCTATATTATGGCCGACCAATAAATAAGCTTAGGTAGGACACACTAGCGAAAGATTTACTCATCTCTCCCCTCCTAGTTCTATTCTCCGATCTCCGCCAGAGACCATATCCCTAAGCTTTGATACCAACTGTGACGCCCCAAAATAGGTATACAACACCCATTCTGAGGCGCCAAATATATGGTACAGAAAGAAAACTACAACTTCATTATTACAATTGTCGTGCAAAATACGACAACACATACTGTGAGTTTAAATACAAATATTGTCTTCTAGATAATATCCACACTCAAATAAGTCCTCATTATATTTATTTATACACTATTTTATAAAAAAGCGAGGACTGCTAAAACAACTTTCTAGAATCATCATTCTATACCCCGGCTAGTTCCTGCTAAATTCTCACCTCCTGAAAAGAAAAATAGAACAACAAGAAAAAGGGTGAGCTCAACTAGCCCAGTAAAGAATATTATGACTAAGATAATATACAACAAATTATCTTTAGTCTTCAACATAGAAAAATCTTGATAGAATATAATAGACAACAAGTTTTAGATCAACAACTGCAGCAAAAACAACAATCCATTAGAAGAGCCAAGTAGAGAATGAATTCTACTATCTTTTAAGATTTAAAAGTACATCATCAATATTTTTGTCCCTGTAACATCAATCAATATACATCTTGAATTAAATATTCATCTTTGCACTACGGGCCAAAGATATTTATTTGTATCACTAGTTGGTTATGTTCATCTCAACACCTGTTCATCTTTGCACTAATGGCCAAAGATATTCATCAGTTAATCATTTATCTTTGCACTACAGGCCAAAGATATTCAGTAATATCATCATTTAGGACTGAGAATGATAAAAAATATTTTAAAAGAAACAAATTCAGTGAGACAAAATGACAAATATTAGGGATTCGTGTAAGACCCCAACTTTTATGAATAAAGATAAATTTTTTATAAATATTATTTTTGAATATTATGGAGTGAATTTGATATAATGTTATAGTTGTGGGTAATATTTATAAATTTTGCAAAGTGCGCAAGTTATTATATTATATTCGATTGGTCAGGAAATATTCGTTTTAACCGAGAATATTCGTACGACGGCACAATCATTTATAGGCCCCATAACAGAATAACTGTCGAATGAAGAAAACGACAAGTTTGAGTTTTATAAATAACTGCGTAGTTGTTACCATTAGCACTGTTAGAATACCTGGTGGTTAAAATACAGTAATACGCGTTGTTGCATAGTAGCACACGGTATTACATAGTATTTTTGAATTATTAATTCTTACGTAAGAAGGCACTACTCAATAATTGTTACAGTAATTATTGTTCAATATTTTATTTTATTGATTCAATAATTGTTGCGTTGATATTTTATATTATTATTATTTCAATAATTGTTACTGCACAATATTTTTTATTATCAGATCAATAATTCATATTATTTGAATAATATTATTAGATATCATTATTGGAAATGTCTAGAAAGTTCTACCAATTAGAGGTTTGGTCACCTAATTGTGCGCCAGTAAGGAGAAATCCTTATTGGAAAGCCCCCTCTTTCCTGAGAACGGCCTGGTTGTCATTATTGTGATTCTGTAATATTATTTGTGAATAATTAATTACTGATTTATATGATAAGAAAATATTTATTTTATGTGGACATAAATGATGGATAGGAAAATATTTATTTTATGTGGTTATAAATGAAAGAATTAATATTAAGGTGATTTATCAGTATTTTGTCAGGTTGGAGGTATTAAAAAATTAAATCGGTGTTCTTAAAGCTCTATTACGTGAGTTATAATTTTAATCCGACCGTTGGATCGTTATGATTTTTGGATATGTTATGCATATATAAGTGGAGTATATGTCCACAAATTTTGAACCATTAAAAATTAACGTATGATTTGTTATGAATTTTAAGAGGTGTTAAAAATTATCCGTTTGTGAAATTCAGATATTTTCTGTTTGGAATTTAGAAAAACTTTCTTCTGCAAAATTGTAGAGAATTCAATTTCGTGTGGAATGGATATAAAATTCGTATTTTTATGATAAAAGGGCTATTTATTATGAATGATTGAAGTTACAGAAATTAAAATGTTTTTATTAAAAATATAGGTGGGCCCCACTTTTGGTTGTTGGGAAAGGTGACTGATTTTAGTGGGCCCCAGTTGTGGTGGCTGAATTTTTTTTCAAATACATGTGCGTAGATTTTTTATTTTATTTTATTATTTTAGTCTCCTATGGCGTTCTAGCATTTTTCTATAAATAGGCGCTTAAGTTAGAATTGAAAATCACACCACAATCAGAGAATTCTTCTTCTATAATCTTGAGCGTATTTCTTTAGAGTTTTAGAAAGCTTTGAGCGTAGAAAACAGTGAAAGTTTTCTTCAAGAATATCCCCGCTATACCAGTTGGAATACTCTTCTTTTCAAGGTAAGAGATGTTATTTTTGTTCAATATTCGCTTGAAATAATATTTTCTTCCATACTCTGTAGTATGTAAGTAATATTATTTCATTTTAGATTTTGAATTCTATACTCGTTTTGTTAAAATTTTGGCTTCTATACTCCATGAAATTAATAGAATATCCTTGATATTTGCGCTTCATCCAGTATCTTTTCATTGAAATATTATTCTGAGCATTCTTGATAAGTTTTAATTTTTTCATGCCGAAGTACTATTCACGGGGTTACTAATCCTGAAGTACTATTCACGAAATACTATTCACTCGAGTACTATTTACCCGGGGTACTATTTATGATAAAAATTGATTCGTTTTCAGTCTAAATTATTTTTGGTACAATATTATTCTTGAATTTTACTCCACAAAGCAGTATCATGTTGACAATTTGGACGTTATTGATTTCTGGATAAATTAAATTATAAATCTTTAAAAATTTATTCTTAAACTTGTTTTATTGAATTCTTATATCATTGTCATCATCCTCATGTTTATATTATGTTGAAAGTCATCTGTGGCCTGTAGTGCATAGATGGACTTGGTATGATTATGACCAGGAATTATTCGGTATAATCATGACCGTAATATTATAAATGATGTGGTAAAAGACCTCATTGGCCCGTAGTGCATTGATGGACAGTTGTTGGCATGATCATGACCATTGATGAATACACTAATATCCTTGGCCCGTAGTGCATGGATAATTTATGTTCGTGATACTAATGAATATCCTTGGTCGTAGTGCAGGGATAAAAGTGATGAAAAACATTTTAAATCATAGAAGATAGTAGATTTTATTCTCTACTTGACTCTTCTAATGGATTGCTTGTTCCGCTGCAGTTAAACTTGATGTTTATTATATTTTATCAGTTTAACATTGTTGAAAGCTAACGATAAATTATTCTGCATTATCTTAGTCATAATATTTCTTACTGGGCTAGTTAATTGGATAAGAAACAAAGTCGTGGCGATCGAATTCGCTAAATGTGTTTAAAACATGAAAATATAGCATGAACATTGAATTGGAACTCTTAAATTGATTTGTTAAAGTTTTGAAATGTTAAAATTATTCTGTAGATGAGTAGTTCAGTGTTTCACGAGTTCATAGAATCGAAAACCAACTAATTTCGACTTAAAACGAAGAAGTTATGAAGGTTTGAAGTAAAAACATTACAAAATCTGTAATTTGGGCGTAACCATGAGTGGTCGCGCAGACCAGGAGCATGGGCGCGCAGCTGGGCACTGCCAAGTAGCGCGAGCGTACGGTATTTGTGAAGGAATTGGGCGCGGCCGCGCCCCTAGTGTGCAAGGTGTGACTGTTTTGACCTAATTTGGTAAAACGACCATAACTTTTTAATACAAACTCTGATTGAGGTGATTCAAGATGATCCGGAACGAAAACGAATAGACTTACAACTTTTATTCTTTAAGTTTTTTAATTTGAGGTTGAAAACAGGTGTCAAAATGGTCATTTTTAGGACTGTTGTGTTTTTAGAGTCAATTGGAGGGCGTCGGGCATGCACGTATGCAAGTGTAGTGCTCTTGACGATAAAAGATATTATTTTAAGTTATAGAACATGAATATTATGAAATATAATGATGCTTAACATTAATAAATAATATTTTAGATAAGTTGTATATGCATACTAAGCACACACACAAGAGAGTCAAGTTGGGCGTGTGACGAATAAACGTCGAAACGCCGTGACAAGTGTTAATGAACATAAAAAGTATTTTAAGTCAAATAAAATGAACATTATAAGGTATAAAATGGGTTTAATATAAAACCAATAATGATTCCTAGCAAGACTTAAACACTTGAATGAATTTTAAATATGAAATACAGTGAGATACAAGTTAAAAGTTAACACAACCAAATTGAACATTATGTATTTATGATAGGAAGGGTTATGAGACATAGAGTAAAGTTTACATTACAACTACTATGCGTTGCTATGTGACTAATAGTTAATGTGAATGATTATATAATTATGTAGGGTACGTGAAGTGCAGATATCTGTAAGCTGTTAAACTATTATTGGTAAACAACAATCAAGGCAAGTCAACTTATGACTACGTTGATTGAGTAAAGCATGCTGATTGAGAAAGGAACTCAATCTTTATACTTGATTATATAAACTGTAACACGTATGTTATGTTAGTATAATGTTTATGAGATATATGTTAAGCATGTTATTATGTGTTACGTAATGCATGAAAACTGTTAGATTTTGCTGGCCTGTCGAGCTCAACCTTGCAAATAACCATTTTTGTAGGTTAAGGATTGAAGGTAACACTATATGCTACTTGAATGATGTGGATCAGAAATAATACACGAAGATTAATATTTTAGCTAAAGTTGTTATTTCTTTATACCATGATTAAAATTCATGAGATGTATTAAATGTTTTATGATGTATAGTTTTATGTTGAATTGTAAAGCTAAAGTTAGAGTTATCTGATATGTAAAGGTTATCGGATTGAAATGTGAAATTTTATAATAACAGTGATAAAGTGAATCATAAAATAAGATTGATTCAAAGATATGTAGATGATAAATATTTTGATTCAGGGAATTAAAGTAAGAAAACATAAAAGTTTAAATTATTCCACATTTTATATAGTTTAACATTGAATAATGATGTAAAATCAGAAGGTAGACGTGTTAATAGCGACCGAAGTTGAGAATTAAATTGTATGAATTTTGGGGTCATTACAGAGAAACCACGATGTTGAGAAAATGACCTGGGAGTTAAAATCTGAAATGAGATCAAGGTATCCTCACCTCTTCGTCATACCAGGTATGTACCCTAATTTCGAGGGCGAAATTTCATAAGAAGGGGAGGTTGTAAGACCTCAACTTTTATGAACAAAGATGATTTTTTTATAAATATCATTTTGAATAATTATTGTGTTGATTTGTTATAATATTAAAGTTGTGGGTAATATTTATAAATTTTATAAATTAAGCAAGTTGTTATATAATATTCGATTGGTCAGGAAATATTTGTTTTAACAGAAAATATTCGTACGACGGCACAATCATTGGTGGACCCCACAACAGAATTATTGTCAGATTGAGAAAACGACAAAAATATCTTTTTAGAAAAATAATGGCGAAAGTTTTACCGTTAACTGTTGAAACACCTGGTGTTAAAAGTATAGTAATACGCGTGATTGCATAGTAGCACACGGTATTGATTATTGATGCTTACGTGAGAAGTCACTCAGTTTTGTTCAATTATTGTTACAGTAATTGCTGCATAGTATCTCACGTTATTTGATTCAGTTATTGTCGATATTTCATATATTATTAAATCAATAATTGAGATGACAAAGTTATTAATATTATTATTTGCAATATTGATGATGTCTAGAAGTTCTGTCAATGAGAGGTTTGGTCACTTAATTGTTCGCCAATAGAGAGAAATTCTTATTAGAAAGCTCTCTCTTTGCTGGGAACGACCTGGTCGTTAAATATTGTGAATTATAATAATAATGAAAACTGTTGTTAAAAATATTGAAGAGATTTTTATGAAGTATTTATGGACCCCCCCCCATTTATCTATTTTTTAAAATAATCAGTAGAAAATTATTTAATATACTAAGGTGGGGGTCACATGTGGGGCCCACGTTTAAAAAATAAAATGAAGGTGGGGGGGGGGAGGTTTTTGGCTGAGATAGAATGGAGTACTATATATATATATATATATATATATATATATATATATATATATATATAATGTTTGAAAATTGGCAGGAAGGGAGTATGATTATTATTATTATTATATATATATACATGTGATAATTTAAAATTTGACAGGAATTCACGGGAATTGGTAGGTGGTATCACGGGGGGTAATGACCCGTGAGTTTATATATATATATATATATATATATATATATATATATATATATTATATTATTTAAAAGTTTTTGTTTTATTAGAATATTTTATTACATAATATCCTTTCCATTCTCCTATAAATAGGATGCTTAGTTAGAATTGAAAATCACACCAGAATCAGAGAATTCTTCTTCTATATTATTGAGCGTATTTCTTTAGAGTTTTAGAAAGCATTGAGCGTAGAAAACAGTGAATATTTTTTCAAGAATATCCTCGATATACCAGTTGGAATACTCTTCTTTTCAAGGTAAGGGATGTTATTTTTGTTCAATATTCACTTGAAATAATATTTTCTTCCATACTCCGTAGTATTTAAGTAATATTATTTCGTTTCAGATTTCAAATTCTATACTCGTTTTGTTAAAATTTTGGCTTCTAAACTCTATGAAAGTAGTAGAATATCCTTGATATTTGCGCTTCATCCAGTATCTTTACATGGAAATATTATTCTGAGTATTCTTGATAAGTTTTAACTTTTTCATGCCGGAGTACTATTCACGAGGTTACTATTCCTGAAGTACTATTCACAGGATACTATTCACTCAAGTACTTCTCACCGGGGGTACTATTCATGATAAAAATTGATTCATTTTCGGTCCAAATTATTTTTAGTACAATATTATTCTTGAATTTTACTGCACAAAGCAGTATCATGTTGACAATTTAGACGTTATTAATTTCTGGATAAATTAAATTATAAATCTTTAAAAATTTATCCTTGAACTTGTTTTATTGAATTCTTGTATCATTGTCATCATCTTCATGTTTATATTATGTTGAAAGTTATCTGTGGCCTGTAGTGCATGGATGGACTTGGTATGATTATAACCAGGGATTATTCGGTATAATCATGACCGTAGTGTTACAAATAATGTGGTAAAAGTCCTCATTGGCCCATAGTACATTGATGGACAGTTGTTGGCATGATCATGACCATTGATGAAAACACAAATATCCTGGGCCTGTAGTGCATGGATAATTTATGGTCGTGATACTAATGAATATCCTTGGCCATAGTGCGGGGATGATGTTGATTATTTATTAAGCTGAGTCTCAGCGATAAAGTTGATGAAAAACCTTTTAAATCATAGAAGATAGTTTATTTTATTCTCTACTTGACTTTTCTAATGGATTGCTTGTTCCACTGCAGTTAAACTTGATGTTTGTTATATTTTATCAGTTTAATACTGTTGAAGGCTAATGATAAATTATTCTGCATTATCTTAGTCATAATATTTCTTACTGGGCTAGTTGAGCTCACCCTTTTGCTTTCATTGTTCTCTTTAGGAAATGAGAATGTAACCGAGACTAGTCGGGGAACGGAGTGACGGTCCAGATGATAGCCTTAGTAGTCCTCACTATTCTATGAAATAGTGTGATAATAAATATAATGAGGACTCTATTTGAGAGTGGATATTGTCTAGAAGGCAATATTTTTGATTTAACTCTCAGCTATGTTTTGTCATATTTTACACGACAGTTGTATTATTAAGTTGAATTTGAATTTTGTACTATGTATTTGGCGACTCAAGATGGGTGATGTATACCAATTTAGGGGGCGTCACAAAAATCAAAACTTTATACTAGAATTTCAACCCAATTTCAAAATTTAACAAAACCAATCATCCAAATCATCAAAATCAAAGAAAAAGAGGAACAAAATCGAAATTTAAATAAAAAGGAAAAGACACAGAAAGGAAGCAAACCTGATAGACTCCACGACACGCTTACGTGAGGTGGTCGTCGTCTGGATCATTTCAAGCACAGTTGTTAGGTGAATTGCTTGCAACACCTTAACCCCTCATCTATGTAGACAGTAATCTTGGTACAATTGTTCGCGTTTGGAAATATACGTTGAATGGACACCAACGACACCTTGACCCCTCGCTTATATTGAAGCGGTAATCTTGGTACAATCGACGATTGATGCGGTAGAAGACGCCACACACAACTATGTATTGTTGTATGATAAGTCAAATTGAATCTCAAAGAAATAACTAAGAATTACTTAAGAATTCTTCAAAGAACAAAAAGTAGAGAATAACCTCACAAATATATTGAATAATGAATAATGTATTTGATTACATCAACTTGGACCTCTATTTATACTATTCACAATAATCCAAATCCTAATAACAAGAGGAACACTTCAAATCCAAATTCTAATAGAAATTTATAAACCATAACCCTAATTTCTATAAGAAAATAGAAGTCAATTTAGAAAAGAAATTCTAATAAAAAATCCTAATTAAAAATCTAATAATCCTTGCCACGTGAACTTGCCGTGTGCAAGAAATCAACTGCCGCGTGAAGGCTACTAAAACCGTGTGAATTGATTTGCATGAAAGCCTTGCATGATTTAATGTAATTATTGAATATATTAATCTATGTGACTCCTTTGCATGCTAGAATCTCTTGATGTAATATATCTGTTGAATTTGTCCACGTGTGAATATATGATGCCCATATTAATTTCCATGCTAGCAGTATATTTAGAAGGCAAGTGGGTCCACATGATATAATAAATTTAATCCTTGTCGAATATGTAATTCGTGGGCTTAGTAAGATCAGAATTGGGCTTGTATTAAATTGACCCAAATTTGTGTCTCATCCTTCTCTTTGGGTTTTCTTGTGTTAGCTTCAGCCCAAACATCTTGGAGCAATCCATTGAGACCTTGTTTGAATCTCATAGTTCTAACCTTGCTTGATCCCCACGTCCCTTTGGTCTTGTTTGAGTCCACGCATGCCATGTCCTCATCATTCATCTTCTCTTAAAAAGGATTTGTCCTCAAATCGTCACCTACATCAAACGGACTTAGATCAGTAACGTTAAATGTGGCACTAACATTATACTCACATGACAAATCCAATTTATAGGCATTGTCATTGATACGCTCGAGAACTTGAAATGGACCATCTCCCCTCAGAACCAATTTCGAATGTCTTTGAATTGGGAATCTTTCTTTCTGCATATGTAACCACACCCAATCTCTGGGCTCAAAGATCACTTGATGTCGTCCCTTGTTCGCATGCTTAATGTACTGTTCCGTCCTCCGTTCAATGTTTAGTCTGACTTTTTCATGAATTTGTTTAACAAGATCATCCTTTTTCTTTCCATCCACGTTAGTATATTCAGAAACAGGTAATGGTGATAAATCCAATGGTGTCAAAGGATTAAAACCACATACAATTTTAAACGGAGAAAAATTAATAGCAGAATGAACAGAACGGTTATATGCGAACTCAACATGTGGTAAACATTCTTCCCATTGCTTGATATTCTTTTTAATGATAGCTCGTAACAATGCTGACAAAGTCCTATTTACTACTTCAGTTTGACCGTCAGTTTGTGGATGACATGTAGTAGAAAATAACAGTTTAGTATCCAATTTACACCATAAAGTCTTCCAAAAGTAACTTAAGAACTTTGTATTTCTATCAGAAACAATAATTTTAGGCATACCATGTAAACACACAATCTCCCTAAAGAACAAATGTGACAACTCAAATTTTTATAAGTTATTAAAATAGGAATTTAATAATTAAAATTCTTATAATGAGATGTTTTGAGTTTGAGTATGTATATATACGTGCTATATATTTTGAAATATGTGATCCAGTGTGAAGAGAAATATATATTCATATATTGAGAAAGTGGGGTTTAATAGTTGAGTTAACTATTGAAGGAATTAAATAAATTTTGTAATTAATCTTAAATATTTATTGAATTGAATAAATATTTTAAATAATTTATTTATTCAGAAAAATAAATAATTTATGAAATTGTGGTATAATAATTTAGTTACGTGTGTATGATAATTAAGTTAAAGCAAAGGTAAATTTTATTCTTTGAAGATTTAATTTAATTAATTAATTAAATTAAATGAGTTGTTTAATATGAAAGAAAATAAGTATATTAAATAAAGTAATGTTTAAGTCTAATTTATTAATTAAATTAGATATATGTAATTATTTATTAATTATAAGTATAAATATAATAAGATTATAATTAGTATTAATTATTATTATTATAAGTTATTTAAATTAACTAAAGGTGTGACACATGAAACTATATAATATAATATTATTAAAATAATTCAGTTTGGGGGAATTGGTGTGTGGCCAAACAAGGCCTTGTGGCCTTTGGTTTATTTAACTGACGTCTTTTTATTTTTAACTGAAAGAGTACGTGAGAATTAAGCCATATCAGTTTATTTTTTTTCTTTCGCGTCTTATTTCTCTCCTAAGGCCTAAGAGCAAGGAGTTGAGAGAGAAGAAGAAACTCAGTGAGTTTGGAGAGAGAGAGCAAGAGAGGAATCACTGTGATTGAAGGGGAATTTCTAAACCTAATCATCATCTTTTTGCTAGCAAACAATCAAAGGAACAAGGTATAACCTACTCTAATGTTAACCCTTATTTTTGAAATTTTTATTGATAATTGTGTTGAATTGATACATATATATGTATGCAGGGTTTATACTCTGTTAATAATCACATGTGAGTGTTGTTTGATTATAAAAATATATGTAGATTAGTTTGTAGGAAGAAAAGTATATAACCGTGTTTATACATGAAAATGGCTTAAGAAAGTACTAAATTTTATGTCTAATATGTGTTGTAATCTGTAAATTGATGTTAGATTATGTTAGTATGTGAAGAAACGAAAACAACGAAAGTTAAACGGACCAATTTGGTTGAGAAACGAAATCGTAGTGAATGAATTCGCTAAATGTGTTTAACACATGAAAATATAGCATGAACATTGAATTGGAACCCTTAAAATGATTTGTTAATATGTTTGAAGTGTTGAAATTATTCTCTAGATGAGTAGTTAAGAGTTTAATGAGTCCAAGAATCGAAAACCAACTAATTCATATTTAAAATGAGAAAGGTATGACCAAAACTGTGTTCTGTGCGAAGCCTCGCGTGGGCACGCTGCCCGTGCACACGAGCACATAGCTGGGGTTGGGTAATGATGTGGGTGTGCAGTAATGGTGAGGAACAGGAGCGCGGCCGCGCCCCATGTGTGCTGACTATGACTGTTTTGACCCGTTTTGGTAAAACGGTCATAACCTTTTCATACGAACTCCGATTGAGGTGATTCAAGATGATCCGGAACGAGGACGAATAAAACGACATCTTTTGATCTTTCAGTTTTTCAATTTGAGGTCGTTAGGAAGGATCAAAACAGTCATCTTTGTGAATTTTACGTAATAGAAGGCGATCGGAGGGCGTCGAACGAGCACATACGCAAGTATAGTGCTCCGGACGATGGATTATGTTATTCTAAGTAATAAAATATGAATATGCATGATAATAGACATGTCATATGGCTAAGATTACTTTACTCATAATGGGATGCTTAAGCATGACTTGGTATGTGTTTTAAAAAGAAACTTGAAGATTTCAAAAACAAACCTTGACGAACTTTAAGTCACTTGAGTTCTGACTTTGTAGTGAGCATATGGTGGAGTCATGCGAGCATAAAATGTGATCTTAAGCTACCTCGTATAAGATAAATTGTATAGCTTGGATAATATGTGTTTTCAAAGAGAAATTTAAAAGTTTTAGAAACTAACTTTGATGAGCATTGTTACTTGCATTATGACCTTATAAGCAAGCATGATAGAGTTATTTATGCCTTTGAACATGAATGATATGTGCACTCAACTAGTTAAGCATGACATAAGTTATTTAAGGATGTTTTAAAAGTATGAACTATGCCATGTCTATGTAAATGAGATAGATATATGTGAACATGCGTATTAAAGGTTGTTAGTACCAATATAAGGTTTAAAAGCTTATAAACCTTGAACCTTTGTTAAAAAAGTTGTTAAGCCTTGTTGATGTAAATAATTCAACATAGAACTATGTAATTCAAAACTAAATGATTTAAAATGTGAACTTAAAGAAATATCAGAACCTACTTGATGTATGTTTATAGTATGTAATAGAATGCATAGTAGGCTAGGACTAACTGAGCAATAAAAAGCTCAAGTCTGGTTTTGGCTGGGAGTAGCGCGGCCGCACCACTCCCAAGCTTAAGTGCAGCGCGGTCGCGCCGTTCTGCAAAGTGACCAAGAGCAGTTTGTTAACTGCATGGTCTAAAGTTATGGTTATATATTGTCTTTAAGGACTACAAGATATGAAACAAGATTGTTTAGATAAATATGATAATAGAATGAATTAGTCTCATGGTTATCCTAAGTTCAAGTAAAATGAAACCAAGTTAGGAAATAATATTTGTTTTTATATTAAGAGCGTATGAAATATATGACTAATGGATGTGAATCCATGATTATATAACTGTGTAGGAATACACGAAGTGCGTTAAGAAGTTAAGTCGTAGTTCATAAACTATGAATCAGGCAAGTCTTTCAGTTCCTATTTACTATGTGAACTTGATGATTAACTGTTTTAAATCTTTATTACAAAGAGCATGATGTGTTATATATATGTTGAAAGTATGAAATGTTAATGTCAATTTATGACTATGTTGATTGATTAAAGCATGCTGATTGAGTAAGGACTCAATCTTTATACCTGTTATATGAACTGTAGCATGTATGTTATATGTTGAGCATGTTATTATGTGCTATGTGATGCATGAAAGCTGTTAGATTTTGCTGGACTGTCGAGCTCAACCTTGCAAATAACCACTTTTGTAGGTTCAAGATTCAAGGTAAAGTTATGTGTTACTTGAAAGACATGAATCAGATGTGATTCTTGAAGATTTATACACTTTGGTTGTGTTATTATTATTTGAACCATGTTTAAGGTTCCAAATAATGTATTAATGTTGAATTGTAATATCATTTTGTGATGTAAACTATTGTAGTATTAAAATGATTATGAGAAATTTAGATGTAAAGGTTGAAGGTTTTGGGAACGAGGATAGTTTGTAATAGAAAATTTTAATTATTCTGCAAATTTCAATGGTTGTATTATCGTTTAATGATGTAAAAATTGGAGGTTGAATGAATTATTAACGACCGAAGTCGAGAATTAAATTGTATGAATTTTTGGGTCGTTACAGTTGGTATCGAAGCTGTAGGTTATAAACCTTAGGTATGAGTACCCTAGGTTATAACCTTAGAGAATAAAGGAGAAGATGATAAAGAAGTTAAGAATAAAAAGTTATATTTAAGTATGGTACAATTGTACTCTTTAATGGTTGATGTATGGTATCTGGACCAAACGATTCCTTCATAGAGCGGAGGTATATACGAACTAGTAACTCAGAACCTAGTTTGTTGGTTGTTTGTCAGAAACCACTCAGCGTACCATATTGAAACTATAAGAGACTTGATGTGTACCAAGTATAAAAAATCGATACGTGTGATGAAAATGTAAAACTCGAATGAAATGTTAAGCAATGTAAATGAAGTTAGAAATTCTTAAAGTAAGAATTGTTGTATAAACAAGAGAATTCAAAGAAGAATCTTGAAGAGATATAAAGATAAGAAATGGGAGTTACCTAACTCCAATAGGCAAGGTAATGAATAATGATGAATAGACAAAGTTTGTTAGATTAAAAGCATAAATGAAATCGTAAATGATGAAAAAGAAAAGAAAGGGGATCGTAAAACAAAACGATAACGAGTTAAGAAAGGACTTTTAAGGGAGATGATTATAGAATAAGATCACGACGTGATCTGTTTAAGTTATAAAAGAAAGATGGTCTGTAATGTTTGAATAATTATAGCTTGATGCTATGAAAATGATGTACTATGAAATAGTACGAGATAAACTCACGAGGAGTTATAGATAATGTGATACGAGGAATTCGTATTGAGCAAGTTAAGGGTAAGTTGTTAAGAGTAAGATAGAGTTAGGTGAGATTTGAATTGAGGACTCATGTGATGGCTGAGTTGTACAAACCTTTGTATAGGCGAGGGTTTTATGCTTGCACTCAATTTTTTACATTGATAATTATTGAAATGTCGGTGTCGCTCTATCAATGTATGTGTGGTGAAAAGGTAATTCTTTTCTCATGTGTATATTTGATAGTTAGAAACTATTAAGATTAGTCAGATATTATTAGGATTAGGTGTGGTTCTTAAAACTAATGCATATGGTAAGTTCGTGACTCATAATAATATGGTATGTTTTGAACCCCTCAGCGAATGGACGCCTATGGTCTGACTAGGATAAGTTCTTAAACTCATATTATTGTGGCAAGTTCCTGAACTTCCAATGTGCGGTAAGTTTGATGAACTATTTTGGGTAGAAAATGGTTATATTATAAAGAGCATTGATGAAGTTGAAGGTTGATAGAATGGTTAAGTAATGAAGTAAAGATTGAAGTTGATGGATACTTGGATATTCTAAATCTACTAGCTACGGTAGACTTTCGAAATTTATTGACTTCGTACTAATGTTTGTACTTCTATTTTCTTGAAAAATATTGGATCAAATGATGAAACCAATGAGTTTTAAAAATAATACCGTTATTCGTATGTCTATGCTAATTGCTTCGGCTAGACAAAAATGATTTGAAATATATCAAAATATATTTTTATATCATCAATGTGTCATGTAACCTGGTGCAGAGATGAAAAAAATGATGGAGTCATAAATGCATTATTACTTAGTGTTGGATGTGATCTAAGGATCGTCAGCCCACTATGGTATGATTTAGTATGATAAAATTACCAAATGACGGAATCCTCAAACGGACTGTAAATACAGTGCGGTATCATGACGTCATAAAAAGGATTTTTGAGATTTCTTTAAGATATGAGAATATATATATATATATATATATATATGTATATGTATATTTCGATTGATGTCCAAATTGTTGTAGAAGTCTATGCTATTTGATTCAGCTAGACGATTATTGAAAGATGTTCATGAAATTCAAGCGTTTCTTGAAAAGTTATGCCATATCAAATTGTTTTGGTGCGAATTTAGATGTTGAAAAGCTGAGATGAACAACCCTTTTATAGGGGATTACGCGGAGGCGTTTAAATGTTTGTGCACAATACATTGTACGAAGGGTTGATCCCCCTAAGTACGAGGAGTCCCTATAGTCTTATGACTGTTAAAGTTTAAGTTGAAAGATTACTTATAACTATCGACATACGCATAGCATTTAAATTTTTGTGCATAATACATCATACGAAAGGCTTAACACCCTAAGTACGGGAGTCCCTATAGTCTAATGACTGTTAAGGTTTAAGTTGAAAGAGTACTTATAACCGTGGTCGTAGTTCAAGGTCTTATGACCCCTAGCATGATTTGGAATCTTTTAAATTCCTGTTGTTCATATTGCTTCCCAATTATTAAGCAATTGTGGAAGATTCTTATTATTCTGAAAGGTGAAAGTGGAAAGGATGAGAAAATTAAGCAAAACATAATAATTTCAAGAAATAATTGAAACTCCAGAATGAAGAGAAATGTGAAACTCTTAGAAGAGGAAGAGGTGAGAAATATGAGGATCTTAAAAAGATCCTTAGAGAAAGAATTTGGTTGTAGAACCCAATGAATGAATACAGTATTAACGTAAAAATCTATTTTGATAGATTGAATGAATAAAGGTTAATAAATAAAATTTTGAGGACGAAATTCTTAGAAGAAAGGGTGAATGTAGTCTCCCGAGTGTTTATGATAACAATCCTTAGAAAAGGAAATGAATGGGTTAAAGAATATATAATATTTGATATATGACTGTGTTTAATTGAAGGTTTTGTAATAAAACCTAAAAGTTGTTGAAGAAATGAATGAAAGTATATATATATATATATATATATATATATATATATATATATATATATATATATATATATATATGTAAAACTTTTTGCTAAGTTAACGTGTTGAAGTTAATCAACGATAATTGTGAAAGAGATTTTGTGAAAACCTTAGTAAGGTAGGGTTTCGGTGATTCCGAGGACGGAATCCTTATAAGGAGTGAAGGATGTGACAACCCGAATTTTTATAAGTTATTAAAATAGGAATTTAATAATTAAAATTCTTATTATGAGATGTTTTGAGTTTGAGTATGTTTATATACGTGCTATATATTTTGAAATATGTGATCCGTTGTGAAGAGAAATATATATTCATATATTGGGAAAGTGAGGTTTAATAGTTGAGTTAACTATTGAAGGAATTAAATGAATTTTATAATTAATCTTAAATTTTTATTGAATTGAATAAATATTTTAAACAATTTATTTATTGAGAAAAATAAATAATTTATTAAATTATGGTATAATAATTTAGTTACGTATGTATGACAATTAAATTAAAGCAAATGTAAATTTTATTTTTTGAAGATTTAATTTAATGAATTAATTAAATTAAATGTGTTGTTTAATATGAAAGAAAATAAGTATATTAAATAAAGTAATGTTTAAGTCTAATTTATTAATTAAATTAGATATATGTAATTATTTATTAATTATAAGTATAATTATAATAAGATTATAATTATTATTAATTATTATTATTATAAGTTATATAAATTAACTAAAGGCGTGACACATAAAACTATATCATATAATATTATTAAAATAATTCAGTTTGGGGGAATTGGTGTGTGGCCAAATAAGGCCTTGTGGCCTATGGTTTATTTAACTGACGTTTTTTTTATTTTTAATTGAAAGAGTACGTGAGAATTAAGCCATATCAGTTTATTTTTTTTTTCTTTCGCGCCTTATTTCTCTCCTAAGGCCTAAGAGAAGAGAGTTGAGAGAGAAGAAGAAACTTAGAGAGTTTGGAGAGAGAGAGCAAGAGAGGAATCACTGTGATTGAAGGGGAAATTCTAAACCTAATCATCATCTTTTTGCTAGCAAACAATCAAAGGAACAAGGTATAACCTACTCTAATGTTAACCCTTGTTTTTGAAATTTCTATTGATAATTGTGTTGAATTGATACATATATATGTATGAAGGGTTTATACTCTGTTAATAATCACACGTGAGTTGTCGACGTTGGGATTTTTATTTGTCCCTTTTTCGTTACCTGTTCTTTTGTGTTCTCATTTTAGGTGAGGTTTGTTTGAAAAAACAAGTGAAAAAGGTCTGACATGTATAATGTCGACGATTGGACTGTAAGAGTCGCCAGTTGGTTTTTAACTGGTTGTACCAACACAACTGAGAAAAAGGTTTGCACATTGACCTAGTGATGTGACACTGCTAAATGGGTCTGTGAAACCGAGATTCATTTTAGGGTCTGGGGACTTGCTTATGCGAAGGGAAGGTGTTAGGCACCCCCCGACATCCGTGTTGCCACGGTGACCGCCACTTTTTAAAAAATTATTATATGAATGTGTGTGTGTGTGGGTCAATGTGCTGTTATTTGGAAGTAGTGCTATGCCTCGTTTGCACCTATATACATAAGGTTTAAAGTTATATAAAAATTCAGTTTTAACAAGATATAGCAATGATGTTTTAAAAGAGGTTTCTCAAACCATGTGCTCAATAGTAATTGAGGCCTTTGATACTTCCATTTTATTCCGTATTCGGTTTGATTGATTTTATTTTACAGATGCGAGGCATCTGTATGAAAATAATGTACAAACAGGTGCTGAATACCTCGTGGGTATGAAAACCATCTGAGGAAATCCAAACATCACAGATAAATTTACAAGCTGCTTACAGCTGAAAAGGTCCATCACGAGAACCGAATCTAGATTCAGTGGATTGAACTTATGATCACATGATTCCTAGGCTCACATGATGTTGCAATTGATATAAACGCAGTAAGCAGGTATATATATAAAAGCTGTAAATATATATATATCCAGACATGATCACCAGCCACGAAGCACCTCCATGGGGGATCAGAAATGTAAATAAAGCTGTAAAAGCGATCAACCGCCACGTAGGAAACTCCAGGCGGGACGAAATGTATAGAAAGCTGTAAAAACGATCAACCACCATGAAGTAAACTCCAGGTGGGACGAAATGTATATATATATATATATATATATATATATATATATATATATATATATAAAGCATGTAAACGCACCGAATGTAAAATTCAGGCTCATCGAACAAAGTGTGACACATAGTTCATATATATAAGTATATATATACAAAAGCCATTAAACGTACCAGACATAAGTCAAGGCTCATCGAACAGAGTTCGACACACAGTATATATAAGAAAGTCATTAAACGCTCCAGACCGAAGTCTAGGCTCAATCGAGGCATAACTTGATAATGTTAGTCCGTATATATATATATATATATATATATATATATATATATATATATATATATATATATATATACAAACTGAAAGTAAATCACGGATCGAAGTTCGGACATACACACACAACACGACTCTCAATATGAAGAACAGTGTGTGCAAAGATGAAGAGAAATGCTTTAAAGTGTGTGAGAAGGCTTACAGTGGGCTGCCAAAGAAGACTTTTATATCTTTAAAGTAGATAAACACTGGCTTCCGCCGATACAGAAGTAGCTATATGTGAGCTCACAAGTGTTTAAAATAAGAAAGCACTCAGTTTGGGGTGTGTACAGAGCAAATTGGGCAGGGCTTCCTCGCCGTTTTCTCTTACAAAATGGCCACCAAGCCCTCTATTTATAAAGGGTGGAGCCACAGGTGTACCTGCGGCTGCCTGTGGCTGGGCTGCAGGTGGACCAGAGGCTGCCTGGGGTGCCCCGGGCTTCGCGGGTCCTGCCGTCTTGAAGTACGTGCACGCATGCAACGTGATATCCGTTTAAACTTTTAGAATTACAATTCGGGCATCCGATTGAGGTATATAGGATCTATTTCAGTCTGCCATTGTCAAGAGTTACGCAATGACATGGGATTAGAAGTTGTACGAAGTCATAAAGATGGGACGATGCCCTCCGGTCTTCAGATTCAAATTCTATCCGTTATCTTGCGTAATAGTCACTCGGGATTGGTTATCCTTGGCTCTTGTGGGACATGGATGTGTAGAAATGTATGTCTAAAATGTTGAGATGGCGTGATGTGGCGTCAAGGTGGAAAGATGATGACTTTTCCCCTCACCGGGGTTATCTCAGGTTTGGGCTGGTAAAGCAGACGTTGCTCAGGGTTATTGCTGAGATTGGACTGCTGCAATGGCTGAAGGTCCTCAGTGTCATATCTGAGGTGTGCCTGTCCTCTTGGTGTTGTTGCTAGGTCTTGTACTAAGTATCTCGTTGTGAGCGCCGAGATTGAAGCTGTTTGAATTTGAAACAAGCATTTCTGGGGTTATCTCCAGAACTACAACGGCCTTCCTTGGGGTTATCTCCAAGGTTATAATCTGCTATTTCCAGTGTTGGGACTGAGACATAACATCTCGGGGTTATCTCCGGGATGAAGCGGTCTTCTCTGGTGTGTGTTCCGGTATTGGAACTGCAGGCCTCGGGGTTACCGCCGAGGTTGGAACTGTTGCTCCCGGTGTGTGTTCCAGGGTTGAGACTGTTACTCCCGGTGTGCTCCGGGGTTGAGACTGAGCTTCCGGTAGTATCCGAACTGGATGTGAGTTGTCTTCCAGGGTTATCTCTGAAAGACGAATTTGCCCTCCTGCAATGTCAGTAACAGGTGTGTAGAAAATTTCGAGTGTCTACAGATGCCCCTCTTTATCATATTCATGCAATGCAGTGGCATGGATAGGATAAAGAATCCTAGACACTTGAAATGCAACAAGGTAAATATGATGCAATGTGGAGCAATATGATGCAAGTGTATGATGCATATGAATTGCTTTCCAACATGCTAGGGATGACTACCGGCTCCCTATGATGGTAATGACGATGAGTTTGGATGTGTGATTCAAACCTATCAGGATGTTGACGTTGGGGCTATCACCAAAGTCCTTAATCCTCGATACAGACTTTACTCCGAAGATGTGCCTCTCATGTACAAGAGATCTGTGGGGATAAAACTGTCTGTTTGAGGATGTGTATAACATATTCCATCATCGATCCTCCGTGATGATGTTGATCTTCCCTGGTTTGTATCGCCAGGATATATCAATGTTCTGCTGGATTTACTACCAATAGCAAATGTTGTCAGGGCTGTCTGACCTTCGTTGACGTGTGAACCAACGGTTGACCACCCTGCTGGGGATAAATGCCAAGGCTGCTTAGACTTTTTGGATGTGTGTACCAATTGATGCAACCATCAGATGGCTTCTGAAGCGACATTGGGCTTACTTGTTAATGGCTGAATGGACGTCAAGGTTGCTTGACCCTCACTGACATGTGTATCAATGAAAAACATCTGTTGGATCATCACTGAGGTGTGTATTAGCGGAACATACGTTGTAACCCCCGCCAGGGATCTCTTTATTGAGATTACGTTGTAACCCCCGCCGGGGATTTGCTGGGGAATATGAGTATCCGAGTATGAAATCCTTGAACATCTCTCGATGCTTTGATGGGTTTAATTACCATCGGCTGAAATAACGTTAAAGCTGCTTGACCTTCGTTGATATGTGTGTCAACGGATGATGTGCGTTGTAATCCCCGCCGGGGTTATGTACTTCGACATATGTACCGCGTTGTTACCCCCGTCGGGGAATATGTACTTCGACATATGTACCGCATTGTGACCCCCGCCGGGGATCTATTTTGTGAAAAGATTGGGGTGACAACCTTACGTTGACAGCATCGGACCTCTGTATGGTATTGTCGAATGTGGTATGCAACGACTTGGATCATCGGTATAGTAAACCCTATGTTTGGGCGAATACCAATGGATGAAAAGAAAGCCATAGTTGGGTCCAGAAAAACCAGGATTTCAGGTTATTCTACTCAATCGCGTAGCATTTTTATCCCTGATTTGGCCTTTTCAGCTTGTAAGAACTCCTTTGCAACTCAAATTGGACTTAGCCGGAGGGGTGGGACCCATATAAGGGTGCCACATGTACACCTGCTGCAGCCGCAGATGGACCTGCGACCAACCATAGGTAGTAAAGACCAGCAGGTTGCTTTCATAAGTCATTTTCAACTTGCACCGTGAAGAAAATCTGAGAGCTCTTCTTCAGATCTACGGAGTTCAGACGTCTTTCTGCAAATTCTGTTACCGTACAAGTGTTCTACATTGTCCTAGTAACGTATGCATGTATTTTTTTTTCCAGTTTTTATCCGTTGGAAAATGACTTATCATATGAAATGCATCTAAACAGATAGTAGTGATTATGTATGCACAGATGACTTGATAAAAAATATTTAACATAGTAAATGTTAGTATTAAACCATGCTGAACATAATGATGTGAAAAAATTTGACTTTTGAGATAGTCAAATTGACACCTTTTTCTGCTATTTTTATCTTATTTGAGGACACTTGAGCATAAGGTAAAAAGGCAAAGTACTCTTACCATTGAGGTTAACCTTATGTGTTGATGATTTTGATTTTTTGGATGCAAATAGGATTTATATGACTGTAGGCAGATGTGCTACTGAATGGCCACCTAGTCATGCCTATGTGCATGTGGATAGTCCTATTTATAGAGGAGACTATGGCAAAATTTTCTTAAAATATAGGAATTGTGTTAGTCATGCATTTTTAACTGTACTGTAGATGTATATTAAAATAATACATGCATGCATGTAGTCATTAAATGCATTTTGAAAAGCTCCAGGTTAGAAAATACCACACCCTGTCTGAGGTGATTTGGAGACTTGTTGTCTAGATATTATGGATCCAGATCAGCCGAGTAGTTCCCACAGGACCACTTCTGGTGTACAGAGGAGGGCTTCTGAAGTGCCTTGACCCCGTTCTATTAGACAGCCTCGTCGGTTGGTGGAGGCAGTGATACATCCAGTTCGGGTTGATGTACAAGACGTTGAGGACGAGGAGGAGGATGTTTCGGTTGCGGAGCTCGTTCCTGCTGTGCATATTCCCTGTAGGGACCTCCCGAGTATTCAGGTGGCAAACCCAGAGCTTCTGGGTGATTTGAGCAGACATCCCTCGATGTATTTGCATGCCAATGAGGTGTAGCCTTAGATCTTAATCTTCCTTATGTCCTATTGATGAGGAGTAAAGGATTTTGATGTTAATCTATATCTTTCAGGTTCCCAACTTTACACAGCCTCAACGGAACTGGTTCAACATTCACTCCATGTACCAGGCGCTTCATCCTGACTATAGAGCGATTGTTCATAACTGGGGATTTGGAGCATTCTTTTCCATCCTTCCCCGTCGTTGTCCCTGGGGTTACCTCAAGGCATTATCTGAGCGGTGGTTCCACCAGACTCAGTCACTCCATTTGCTGGACTGTGAGGTGATGATGACGCTGATGGATTAGCGATTTATCACAGGTATGAAGTTTGGAGGGGAGCCAGTGCCTTGCACGGCTGATATTACCCCTACTGCCGTCAGATCATTGTTACGAGTTCCGGCGGAGGCACTCAAAGGCAGGACTATACGTGCCGATCCTTTGAGTGTAGATGCTATGAGTGGGCTATTGAGCGAGCCCATACCAGCTGATGTCAGAGTCAGGGATCACATTCTTCGACGATTGTTCCTGATGATCATTAGGGGTTGCTTCATAGTAGATAACTCTTCTACAGTGTCGTTCGCTTTAATTTGCGCCACACGTTATGTGGACCGTATTGGAGAGTATGATTGTGGCTCCTACACCTTTGCCTATTTCCTCCGGGGCATGCGTATGCGCTCACAGGGTTTGACCGAGGCTTGGTTAGGATTTTACCCATTTCTACTGGTAAGTATTTCTCTTTTCATTTACCATGTACTGGTTATGTGAGACCCCAGATTTTATGAATAAATATTTAATTTTTCTCGAAATAATTTTTTTTATATTATGGTGTGGATTTGATATAATAGTTATGGGTAGTATTTATAAATTTTGCAAAGTATGCAAGTTGTCATATTATATTCGATTGGTCGGGGAATATTCTTTTTGTCGGGGAATATCCGTACGACGGTACAATCATTGGTGGACCCCACAACGGAATTATTGTCGGATTGAAAAAACGACAAAAATACTTTATGAAAATAACGGCGGAAGTTTTACCGTTGATACTGTTGAACTACTCGATAGTAAAAGTACAGTAATACACGTTGTTGCATAGTAGCACACGGTATTGATTATTGATATTTATGTGAGAAGTCACTCAGTTTGATTCAATTATGGTCAGTTAATAATATGAATTATTTAGCGATAATGATGTTTTGTTTTATTCGTATTATTAACGTAATAAAACAGAAACATCTTTTTATATAAAACAGAATACTTTATTAAAGTTATTCTATAAATAGAATATATTATATTTTATTTAAAAGATTTTTCTTTAAATATGGACCGTCAGATTAAAGTAAATCAATCTGGACCGTTCATGGATTAGTTACTATGCATTCCATTTTCCTATAAATAGAAACTCATTCCTTCATTATTTTCTTACGAATTCACTGAACTCTAGAGAGAGAAACAATAGAGAGAGACTATATAGAGATAGAAGAAAAGTTTTCTGCTACTTCACTACTCTTATATCCACTTCTTTTACGGTAAGGGGTGTTATTCTTTCTTATTCATGAAGAGAACTGTTGTTATTCCATTTCTCATTATTCTGTTGGAATAACCTGTATACGCGGTCTACCCTATACTTGGTGACATTCTTCTATTATTCTGTTGGAACATCCTGTCTGTGTGTTTTACACCAGACCTGGTTCCGTTTTTATTATTATTCTGTTGGAACATCCTGTCTATGTGTTTTACACCGGACCTGGTTCCGTTTTTATTATTATTCTGTTGGAACATCCTGTCTGTGTGTTTTACACCGGACCTGGTTCCATTATTTATTATTCTATCGGAATATCCTGTCTGTGCGTTTACGCCGGACCTGGTTCCATTATTTATTATTCTGTTGGAATAACCTGTCCGTGCGGTCTATCGCATGCATGGTGATTTCTTTTGTTATTCCATTCTTTATTGTACTCAGTTGGTTAAGTTTTGACTTCTATACTCCATGAAATTAGTGGAATATCCTTGATATTTGCGCTTCATCTAGTATCTATTCATGAAAATATTCTCCTGATCATTCTTGAATTTTACTCAACAAAGCTGTATCATGTTGACAATTTGGACGTTGTTAATTCCTGGATAAATTAATTCTTGAACTTGTTTTATTGAATTCGTATATCATTGTCATCATCCTCATGTTTATAAAATGTTGAAAGTCATCTGTGGCCTGTAGTGCATAGATGGACTTGGTATGATTATGACCAGGGATTATTCGGTATAATCATGACCGTAATGTTACAAATGATGTGGTAAAAGTCCTCATTGGCCCGTAGTGCATTGATGGACAGTTGTTGGCATGATCATGACCATTAATGAGTATACGAATATCCTTGGCCGTAGTGCAGGGGTGATTCGATGATGTGAATTATTTTATTAAGCTGAGTCTCAGCGATCACAGTGTTGAAAAACCTTTTAAATCATAAAAGACAGTAGAGTTTATTTTCTACTCGACTCTTTTAATGGATTGCTTGTTCCGCTGCAGTTAAACTTGATGTCTATTATATTTTATCAGTTTAACATTGTTGAAGGCTAATGATAATTTATTCTGCATTATCTTAGTCATAATATTTCTTACTGGGCTAGTTGAGCTCACCCTTTCTTTCACTGTTCTCTTCAGGAAATGAGAACGTAGCTGGGGCAAGTCGGGGAACGGAGTGATGGTCCGAATGATAGTTTTAGTTAGTAGTCCTCACTATTCTATGTAATGGTGTGTTAATAAATGTAATGAGGACTCCTTTTGAGTATGAATACTCTCTAGAAGATAATATTTGTATTCAAACTCACTGTTTATGTTTTGTCGTATTGTACACGACAGTTGTATTAGTAAGTTATATTTATATTTTGTACTATGTATCTGACGACCCAAGATGGGTGATGTATACCTAATTTTGGGGGCGTCACAGTTGGTATCAGAGCTTAGAGATATTATCCCTGGCTAAGATGTGAGAATAGAACTAGAAGGGGAGAGACGGGGAATTCCTTCGCTAGTATGACCTACCTAAGTTTATTTGGTATTTAATTGGTTGGTCAGAGTATATTGATAATATGTGACATGTTAATTAACCTTTGTTTTGTGGCAGTATTTGAAAATGGCAGCTGAAAATGTCAACAATGGAGTGAATGAGACCGTGGTACCTCTAATCACCAACCAGGATAATATAATATCAGGCGTAGGGGAAATTAGAGATATCTACGTGGTAAGTGAAGAACTAATAGTTGCACCCGAGTTAGTGACAGAGGCAGCAGCTGAGAATGAGGAAGAAGAGGAAGAAGAGGAAGAAGAAGAACCTGAGGAGAATTTATTAGAGGTATTATATGATCAAAATGTAGAATTACAAAATCGTGTTCATGAGTTAGAAGAGGAGGCGGAAGAACGACAGGCGGTCGTGGAGCAAAGAGATGTAACGATTCAAAATTGTGTTACCCGATATGTGATGCTCGAACAAAATCACGCTTTGGCACAGTGTAAGATATTAAAGTTGGAATCTGAGAATTCAAATATCAAGGATCAGGTGAAAGAAGAAACAACTGAACGAGTGAGAATGAAGGATACGTGGGTAAAAGCCGCACGACGTGTTGATATTGTGGAAAGAGATGTCCGATCTATAAAGAGAAGATTTAATGATGACGGGAAGACGTCGGCAGCAGCACCAGCAACAAATTCTAGGGGAGGAGAACGACCACCAGTTAGATGCTACAGATGCGGAGAGGAGGGACATATAAGGCCAAACTGTTCAAAGCCTTCTAAGGTATGTTTTAGTTGTGGAAAAGACGATCACATAGCTCGATTTTGTCCTGTAGCGAAATCAAGTCCAGCTGGGACGGTGGCACCAAAGGTGGATACGGACAAAACAAAGTCGGTGGTTTTAGGAAGAGCGTTTTTTTGACTTCTCATGGAGAGAGTAACCCGAACGAAGTTAGCACGGGTTAGTTAATTATAAATTCTTGCGAAGTCTATACCTTATTCGATACCGGTTCTACCTATTCTCTTATCTCTCTTGCTTGCGTTCAAAGTTTAAATTTAACCCAGAGAAGTTAGACTTTGACTTATTGGTTGAAACTTCGTTAGTAGAAGCCTTCGTTACCTCCACTATTTATAAATCTTGTTCAAATCAACACTTTCACATTACCTGTTGATCTTATCTCTTTGAAAATACTTGCATTGATGTGATTTTTGGAAACGATTGGTTAACTGCTCATCATGCTTTTCGTAAGGTTGTTATCTTTCATATTCCTAACCAACCTATTATGCGAATTCAAGTAACCAAATCACTAAAGTCAATCATTGTCATATCAAGCCATAAGTAAAAATCCCCGTTCCTTTCGTTGTTGACTTCCTGGTGTGGAATGCACCGAAGCTAGACTTTCTGTAGGAGACGTAAATGACGATGGCAAGTTGATAGGTATCAATGTGACGTGTTATCCAAGTCTTGGATGAGGGTCACAGTTTTGAACGATATTTCTATTGTTAATAAATTTCTTGACGTATTCTTGAAGACTTCTTAGCCTACCCCAGAGCGTAAAATTGAATTTTGTATTGACCCCAGTACAAAACCCATTTCTTAAACCCTCAAATATTTCTTCAACTAAAACGAACGTATTATGCGCCAAAGACGTTGGCTCGAGCTGTTGAAGATTACGATCGTACCATTCAATAACATCGTGGAAAAGCGAACGTGGTAGCTGACGCGTTGTGTAGAAGATCGTATACGGTTACAAGTGCGAATATACGAACCCACGTGAAGATAACGAATATAAGATTAAAATTGACTTTAATCGATAAAGTTAAAGCCGCTCAAGCTACATACTCAGAGCTGATAAATGTGAAGAAGAAGGTTCAAGAGGGCGTTATTCTAGAAGCAAGAATCGACGAAGAGAAGATATCTCAACTCTCGATTTAATTGGCCCATTTGAAATCCTCGATGAAGTAGGAACTGTGGCCTATAGACTCGTTTTACCGCCAAGTATGTTGCGTGTTCAGAACATTTTTTTTTACGTATTGATGTTACGTAAATATGTGGACGACCCGAACCACATTATTAATTTAGAACCGGACGAGATAGCGAAAGATTTAACGTATGAAGAGATACGTGTTAACATCTTGGATAAGAAGGATCATATTCGATGCTTAAAGGTTATACCTCAAGAGTTAGAATTTGAAGTGAAGTCAAGGTATCCTCACATGTTCGGCATACCAAGTACGTACATAAATTTCGAGGGCGAAATTCCATAAGGAGGGGAGATTGTGAGACCCCAGATTTTATGAATAAATATTTAATTTTTCTCGAAATAATTTTTTTTTATATTATGGTGTGGATTTGATATAATAGTTATGGGTAGTATTTATAAATTTTGCAAAGTATGCAAGTTGTCATATTATATTCGATTGGTCGGGGAATATTCTTTTTGTCGGGGAATATCCGTACGACGGTACAATCATTGGTGGACCCCACAACGGAATTATTGTCGGATTGAAAAATGACAAAAATACTTTATGAAAATAACGGCGGAAGTTTTACCGTTGATACTGTTGAACTACTCGGTAGTAAATGTACAGTAATACACGTTGTTGCATAGTAGCACACGGTATTGATTATTGATATTTATGTGAGAAGTCACTCAGTTTGATTCAATTATGGTCAGTTAATAATATGAATTATTTAGCGATAATGACGTTTTGTTTTATTCGTATTATTAACGTAATAAAACAGAAACATCTTTTTATATAAAATAGAATACTTTATTAAAGTTATTCTATAAATAGAATATATTATATTTTATTTAAAAGATTTTTCTTTAAATATGGACCGTCAGATTAAAGTAAATCAATCTGGACCGTTCATGGATTAGTTACTATGCATTCCATTTTCCTATAAATAGAAGCTCATTCCTTCATTATTTTCTTACGAATTCACTGAACTCTAGAGAGAGAAACAATAGAGAGAGACTATATAGAGATAGAAGAAAAGTTTTCTGCTACTTCACTACTCTTATATCCAGTTCTTTTACGGTAAGGGGTGTTATTCTTTCTTATTCATGAAGAGAACTGTTGTTATTCCATTTCTTATTATTCTGTTGGAATAACCTGTATACGCGGTCAACCCTATACTTGGTGACATTCTTCTATTATTCTGTTGGAACATCCTGTCTGTGTGTTTTACACCGGACCTGGTTCCGTTTTTATTATTATTCTGTTGGAACATCCTGTCTGTGTGTTTTACACCGGACCTGGTTCCGTTTTTATTATTATTCTGTTGGAACATCCTGTCTGTGTGTTTTACACCGGACCTGGTTCCATTATTTATTATTCTGTCGGAATATCCTGTCTGTGCGTTTACGCCGGACCTGGTTCCATTATTTATTATTCTGTTGGAATAACCTGTCCGTGCGGTCTATCGCATGCATGGTGATTTCTTTTGTTATTCCATTCTTTATTGTACTCAGTTGGTTAAGTTTTGACTTCTATACTCCATGAAATTAGTGGAATATCCTTGATATTTGCGCTTCATCTAGTATCTATTCATGAAAATATTCTCCTGATCGTTCTTGAATTTTACTCAACAAAGCTGTATCATGTTGACAATTTGGACGTTGTTAATTCCTGGATAAATTAATTCTTGAACTTGTTTTATTGAATTCGTATATCATTGTCATCATCCTCATGTTTATAAAATGTTGAAAGTCATCTGTGGCCTGTAGTGCATAGATGGACTTGGTATGATTATGACCAGGGATTATTCGGTATAATCATGACCGTAATGTTACAAATGATGTGGTAAAAGTCCTCATTGGCCCGTAGTGCATTGATGGACAGTTGTTGGCATGATCATGACCATTAATGAGTATACGAATATCCTTGGCCGTAGTGCAGGGGAGATTCGATGATGTGAATTATTTTATTAAGCTGAGTCTCAGCGATCACAGTGTTGAAAAACCTTTTAAATCATAAAAGACAGTAGAGTTTATTTTCTACTCGACTCTTTTAATGGATTGCTTGTTCCGCTGCAGTTAAACTTGATGTCTATTATATTTTATCAGTTTAACATTGTTGAAGGCTAATGATAATTTATTCTGCATTATCTTAGTCATAATATTTCTTACTGGGCTAGTTGAGCTCACCCTTTCTTTCACTGTTCTCTTCAGGAAATGAGAACGTAGCTGGGGCAAGTCGGGGAACGGAGTGATGGTCCGAATGATAGTTTTAGTTAGTAGTCCTCACTATTCTATGTAATGGTGTGTTAATAAATGTAATGAGGACTCCTTTTGAGTATGAATACTCTCTAGAAGATAATATTTGTATTCAAACTCACTGTTTATGTTTTGTCGTATTGTACACGACAGTTGTATTAGTAAGTTGTATTTGTATTTTGTACTATGTATCTGACGACCCAAGATGGGTGATGTATACCTAATTTTGGGGGCGTCACAGGTTAAGAGTGTTAACTGACAGCAGATGTTTGCCTTTGTGCTGACAATTTTGGGCCTATGAGAGGCTCCCATGTTTACGTCCGGTGAGTGTGCTAGGATTGGATACCGACCCACGAGGACGATGATGACATCATTCTATATTGGCGGAGGTCCCTGTAGCTGAGGGTTTCACTCACTGCCGCTTGCAGCTGGAGTTGTTAACAGCTGACATTATCACCTGGATTCCCTATTTTGGGGATCACTTGGCCATCGAATTTGAGGATGGATACCCGACTGGTGTCGAGTATGTAAGACCCCGAATTTTATGAAATAAAAGTATTCAGTTTTTCTTATAATTACTATTCAGTAAATGGTTAAATTGATAAATGTTAAAGTTAAGGGTGATATATGATTTTTTTTTCAAAATACACAAGTGGTTATAAAATATTCATTGTTGTCGGGGAATATCGTTTGGTCGTGGAATATTCTTTCTATCGGGGAATATTCGTACGACGGCGTAGCCATTTGTGGGCCCTATAACAGAATAACTGTCGGATGAAGATAACGACAAAAATTAAGTTTTTATAATTAACGGCGTAGTTGTTACCTTAACACTGTTGGAATACCCGGTGGTTAAAATACAGTAATACGCGTTGTTGCACAGTAGCACACAGTTTTGCACAGTATTTTTGAATTATTGATTCTTACGTGAGAAGGCACTACTCAATAATTGTTACAGTAATTACTGTTCAATATTTTATTTTACTGATTCAATAATTGCTGCATTGATATTTTATATTATTGTTGTTTCAATAATTGTCACTGCACAGTATTTTCCATTATCAGATCAATAATTCATATTATTTGAATAATATTATTAGATAACATTATTGGCAATGTCTAGAAAGTTCTGTCTAAGGAGAGGTTTGGTCACCTAATTGCGCGCCAGTAAAGAGAAATCCTTATTGGAAAGCCCCCTCTTTCCTGGGAACGACCTGGTTGTCATAAATGTGATTCTGTAATATTATTTGTGAATAATTAATTATTGATTCATATGATAAGGAAATATTTATTTTATGTGGATATAAATGAGGGATATATTTTTGTGGTTAAAAATGAAGGAGTTAATGTTGAGGTTTTTATCAGTATTTTTGTCGGAATGGAGGTATTAAAAATCAGGATTTTTGAGATATTTTGCGGGGGTTTTAATTTTTAATCCGACCGTTGGATCGTGGTAATTTTTGGATATGTTATACATATATAAGTTGAGTATATGTCCACAAATTTTGAACCGTTAAAAATGAACGTATGATTTGTTATAAATTTTACGAGATGACTGGTTCAGAAATTTTTGAATTTTTGGAGTTATCATTTTGGTAGAAAATTCTAGAATTGGTGGGCCCCACTCTTGGTTGGTGAAGAAATGTGCTGATATTTTTATTCAAATATGGTGGGTGGGAATAGTAGCAGGTAAAGCCATCAGGTTGCAGGTTAAGTCTGCTTCGGCGTGCTAACATTTTCCTATAAATAGAGGGCTAAGTTAGAATTGAAAATCACACCAGAAACATAAGCTTTCTCTCTTTCTCTCTCTATATTATGAAGCATATTTTGTGAGTATTTAGATACTTTGAGAGTTGCTATTCAGTGCAAGTTTCCTTCGGCTTTGCATTCCAGTTAGAAATACTGCACTTTTGAGGTAAGGGATAGTAAGGGATTTTAAGGGTTATTATATTTTTCAGTTCGTACTTCTTTCGACCTTCAAAAAATTCTGGAAAAATTTGAAATGATATTTTGATGAGTTTTATTGATTGTGTCCAAAAATGGTGATTTTTGGATGTATAGATTAAGAGTTATGAATTTTATGAGAAAAGATTATTTTAAAAGTAACCGCTTATAACTCTTTGTGGTTAACTCCAAAATTGATAAAATTTTTATTGGGAGTACATATATATAATATCAGTGTACTATGTGAATTTCGGAATTTTTGAATAAAAGTAGAATTTATGATAAATGTCTAAATATTCGGCGGTTTTGGCCATATGAAAAATAGTAAATGAGTTTTAAAAATTCTGAAAAAAATATATGTTCAATATGGGACTATATTCTGCTAAATCCCAGAAAAGAAATATTTTTGAAACTGATTTGGTATTTTTTATGAAAATGGACTAGTTATGAGTAAATGAATTAAATATGTTATGTGAAGTAAAAAAAATGGGAAAATAGGATTTTATAGCTTGAGAATCCTATATGAGGTATATGCAGATTATTTTTATGAGGGTTTTTGGTTATCGGTGATGAAATCTTATGAGTTTGACATTTTAGGATGATTAAATGTATTATTTAGTAAAGTGTAAACAATTAAAATAAATTGTTTATAACTTTAAGAAAGGTTATTCTTTCAATATCATTATACTGAAATATTGGTATGAATTTTATTGTAGAATTTCTACCTTTTTCATGTCGGGATTACTATTCACGAGTTACTATTCATGACAAAAATTAGTTTCTTTTTCTGACCAAATTATAGTTGATTTATGAATATTACTCTTGAGATTAAATCTATATGTTGATTATATTGATTTTATTATCATATATAATATTTTTATAAGCCTAATGATGATATTTCTCTTTGACTTGAGTGTAAAGATGGATAGATTTTTGGTATGATCATGACTATGGGTTCTCTTTGGCCAGTAGTGCAAAGTTGAACTGTTAACTGGTATGACCATGACCATTGAATTTATAATTGAATATCTTTAGCTTAAGTGTAAAGGTGAAATGATCAACATGGTTATAATTATTGGTTATATAAATTCTGAAATGATTATATATATTTTTTAGATAATAATATATTTGGCATGTAGTGCAAATATGAACTTTTGATGAATATATTTGGCCTGTAGTGTAAATATGAACTGTTGATGAATATATTTGGCCTATAGTGCAAATATGAACTGTTGAGAAATATCTTTGGCCTGTAGTGCAAAGATAAATTGTTGATGAATAACTTTGGCTCATAGTGCAAACATGACATGTTGTTGAATATCTTTGACCAGTAGTACAAAGATGAACAGGTGTTGAGATGAACATGACCAACTGGTGATACAAATGAATATCTTTGGCCGTAGTGCAAAGATAAAATTATTAGTATGATTATGAACATGAAATGTGATTTGGTGTAACCATGATCTTTGATGTTTCAGGTAAAGATAGGTGATGAAAATTATCTTCGTCCTGGATGAGAAGAGGAATTTAGAACTACCATTATGATTATGAGTTATTCATATGATTGTGGATCAGAATTGTTGATTGATGTTACAGGGATAAAACATTGTTGGTGGATTTTTAACATGGAGAAGATAATAGACTTTATAGTCTATTTGACTCTTCTAATGGATTGCTCGTTCCGCTGCAACTATGGTTGAAATTTTTATCATCTACCATATGTTCTAAATCTCTGATTTATTATTGATGAAGGCTATTGATAATTTAATTATCTTTAGTCATGATATTCTTTACTGGGCTAGTTGTGCTCACCCTTCTGTTTCACAATTCCTTTCAGGTAATAAGAGTGTAGCTGGGTCGAGCGGGGGTAACAGGGGAATAAAACGGTGGTTATCATTTAGTAGTTATATTTGGTGAATCAACTAGGGTGAGGCGAACCCAACGTTGGAAGGGTGTTTTGTCACTATCATACAAGATGTCTAATGACATACAACCTCGTGTCATCATAAGACAGGGTTGTGCACATCCACTTGCTGAGTATATCTACGAGCACTACTTATATAATCTTGATGTTTGTTTGAAGTATAATTCTCAATTAGAGACAGTGGAGATAATGATAAGTCAAGAGAAGACTCACCATTGGGAAGAATATGATAGTAATCTTCTCGTTTTTCTTTGGGGTCTATTGGGTCAACCAAGGATAATTCTGTGGCCAAATGATATCTATCATAACCTAGACGCATGACCTCCCATGTACGAAGGTTTCCTTGAGCACTTCCCAAAGATTCTAATTTCTAAAATAGTTTTTGACTATACCTTTATGTAAGGTGTCATTGTGAGGTGCTGTCCACGGTTGGAACATGAGTCATATTTGGTATATATTTGTATCCAAACTCATAGCATATGTGTTGTCGTATTTTGTACGACAATTGTTGTAATAAAGTTGTAGTTATTTTCTGTACCATGTATTTGGCGACTCAGAATGGGTTGGATGGAATAGACCTGTTTTGGGGTCGTTACAGAGTACGTGATTTTCACCCGTAGGGTTCCTCTCTTTACAGATGGAGGATGGGAGCTCTATTTAGGAGAGCGTGCTATTAGGAGCACCACAGTAGGGATTCATATTCCGATCTTGCCTCATGTTAGGCGTTTATTGGCATGTGTCGCAGTCAATCGTCATTGATATCCTATTGTTGGGGGTTGACGGTTTTGCATTGTCAGAGGGTCCTTGCACTCAGGATGTATTACAGCGTTGGTGGATCCCTCGTACTATTGTAGCCCAGACCCGCGCCACTCAGTTCATAGGGGATATGGTTCCAGGATCCATGATGATGATGGATTGGCTAGCCTATGTCTGAGATCCGACTCATGTGACACAGATTGACAGCCTGACCAGGCAGTTGGACCAGACACACATCTTTATCCGGCATTTGGGCAGAGATCCGGCAGAGGCAGATTCGTTTGATCCTTCCAGCTCAGGCGCTGGCCCCTCAGATGACCCATTTGGTTTTGTCGGCGCAGATCCTCCTTTATATAGGCCTGATATCCCTGTTGATAGAGATCCAGTGACTCAGTCGGAGTTACATCTGGTGGACAGGATTGATGATGCAGATATTGACACCATTATCTTCTTCTGATGTGTATTCTCGTTATCTTTTTTGATAGGCCTCTATTAGCTATTGGGTGGCTGTGCCCCATTCTCGCTATATCTTTTGATAGGCCTCTGTTAGTAGTAGGGCGTCTGTGCCCCATTTTCCTGTATTTTTAGTTGTACAGAGATGATGTATTAGATGATGATATACTTAGAAATGTATGTACAGTTTTTCCATTCCCTATATCATATTGCCATCTATTATCTGTTATGCATGTATCATGTTATGCATATGTATGTATGTCCAGAGATATTCAGCATTGACCCCTGGATGGTATTATGATACGACCCACACAGATGTCTTCTTCGACAGTTAGCCGCATAGATCATACCCCACCATCATTGGTGGCATCTGGTATGCGATCGTGGTATGATAGCATGTCATCATCAGACAGGATGACCATAGATCATTTGTTGTAGCATACTATGACCCTGTTGATGTTTCAGGTTCCCACAGGATTCGTGGATGGCATGCTGGAGCACTGGGTCTCGGAGAGGCAGGTTTTTAGATTTGGAACCCAGGAGTTGACTCCCACTCTGGAGGAGTATACACGTTTGACGATGCTGCTACTAGACAGACCTTATGTGCATATAGCTTTGGGGGACATGAGTCGGCGATTCATGACCCTCACTGGATTGAGGTGTAGAGTGGTGTAGGATGAGCTGACATCTAGCCATGTTATATCCCAGCATTTTTTGTTTGACAGATCTGACTCCGAGGATAGTTATAGATGACATTTCGAGGATTTCACCACACCGGAGGCTCATTGGCGTCTGGCCAGAGTTGATGTACTGCTATCGTGCATATTGTCATATGTCTACATGCCACTGTATATGGACGAGTTGGACATAGGAGTTATCATGGCAGTGAGAGCTCTCAGGGATGGTCGTACCATCATACCTATGATTATAGCTGAGACATTAAGGTCAGCCACATACTGCTGCACTTATCCAACATGAGTATTTACGGGCAGTTCGGTCATGCTATACGTGTGATTTATGTCACATCTGAGACCGATTGGTACTTTCAGACGGTATGGGTATTGTTTCACCCATGATATAGCCATGTCATATTCATTTTAGCCTGTGGAGTGTACAGATGCTACATCTTGGTCCGCTTTCTTGGCTGATATTGTAGACCCGTTTAGTATATTATCGTGCTCAAGGCTCAGCTCACCTTACAGCTTTATTACTCATGCTCCGGGCATGGATTACATCCCTCTGGCTGGTTTGAGGGGCATGACTACTTATCCTCCACTGGCGGTGATGTTGCAGTTTGACCAGTTTCAGGACTTTCATCCTTTCGAGGGGGCGCTGGGCCAGCGTTTAGCTTCTCGTTATCTTTCAGCAGAGGATCGATACCGTGTGTATGTATGTTGGGATCAGCGTGAGATAGCAACTTTCTCCATTAGTCATCCAGGTTGTTCTGCAGAGTATTCCGCATAGATGGAGATAGAGACTGCATCGGCTGCGGTAGTATCCACATTGGTGAGTATTGACTCAGATGGTGGAGATCCCATGGAGGACATTGATTCTCACATCGAGGAGGAGCATTCAACTGGGTTGTCATCATCTCCTTTATATTCTCCCAGTACAAGCACTGTCGTGATTCAGCATTCAGCACAGTACTTTGAGCAGAGTCTTCATCTGATGACCTTTGAGAGGGATCAGGCTAGAACCTTGATGTTGACAGCTCTTGATGGGAGAGACGCGGCTTTGTTAGAGAAGGACGAGGCATTATCCCATAGAGATGCCGCTGTTGTTGAGCGGGATGAGGCCAGATCAGCCCGAGATGTGGCCGTCACATATAGTACTGCAGTGATGTCCCTTACCACTGGCATGATCATAGAGATGAACACATATATTGATGAGCATATGGTCACCATGCAGATGGCTGCCGATCTATTGGGTCGTCTGGATATCCTTGCACAGGAGACCACATCCTTGCCTCCTTCTTTGGAGAGGGATGCCATGTTGGGCTTGTTAGCTCGCATATCCATCGATTTGTAGATGGGCTAGTATTTTCCTGTACATAGTAGCTTAGCCATTTTGTCATGTACAGTTTACATTGTGTATATCAAACAACATTATATATAGCAGGGAAAGATATATTTTTGATCACTTCCCTTTTAGATATGCTCTGATACTTGCTTGATATTTGCCTGCTTCTTCAGGACTTATGATCTTGATGCACTCTGAATTCCTCCTTACTGGATGAACATTGGGATGTCTCTGGATAGCTTAGAATAGGTCATGAATCTGTGTGTATCCTTACCGTTTTTCGGTGTATTGGGACTGGATTCTGTATGGAAATGTGGAGAGGAGTGTGGCTTTCCTCTCTGAGATTGACCGCACCACAGATGGTCGCCAGTACCCCTATTTAGGAGGAGCCTAGTTAATTCCATCTCTTATGGATTGGTGTTGCTCTTTAAGGTACAACCGCAGCTTAGATGGTCGCCGAATCTCCTATTTACGAGGAGAGGTTGGGTAATTCCATCCCTTTGGTTTGAAGCCAATGCAATGTGGTGGATTGATGTTTGATCCCAGTACCGTTGACAAGTATTTGTGTTTTGGTAGGGGGTTAGACCGAACCATGAATGGTTTCCTACGTACTCCTATTGAAGAGGAGATCAGGTCTACGTAGTTCGAACCTGGTGCAAGAGGTTCAACGCTGTTTATGGCAGAAAGGGTGTAGAAGCTTTATTGATAAAGAAGGTTGTAGAAGTGTTTTTGTGGTTTTTATTTTTTATAGGAAAGGGTAGAAATGTTTTTGTTGTTTTTGTTTATTGCGACCGGGCCATATAGAATATGGTTGCCTACGTACTCCCGTGTATCAAGGAGATCAGGTCGATGTAGTTCACCCCTCAGGGTGAGTTGAAAAGTGCGATCCCATATGCAGGGTAAACTGCGGGGAAAAAAGATTAATCCCATATACATGTCAAAACTGTGGGGAAGAAAGTTTAATCCCATGTACAGGTCAAAACTGTGGGGAAGAAAGTTTAATCCCATGTGCAAGATAGACTGCTGGGAAGAGAAAGTTTGATCTTGGGTTGAGGATAAACTGTAGGTATGAGAAGTTTGATCCCATGTTTGGGTAGCCAAACTATAGACGTGAGAGGTTTAATCCGTAGTGGGATGACCAAAGTTGTATGAGCACAGATAAGCCAGGCTGCTGGTTTGAAGAGTGCGTTTCCCTGAGGGGCAAAGTGTAGAAAAGAGTTGTATGTGGTAAAGGGTTGAAGAACCTGAATGACTGGTGATATGATGATCCAACACCAGGATGTTTGCTTGATGGTAACTTCATACATGGTATAGTTTTACGGTATCCGAGTTGATAAGCTATGGAAATTCATCGCCGTCCATTTCATGCAATCTGAGAGCGCCTCCTGTCAATACTTCCTTGACAACAAATGGGCCTTCCCAGTTAGGAGCGAATTTTCCCTTAGATTGATCTTGGTTGTCGATGATCTTCTTCAAAACTAAGTCATGTTATTTAAACTACTGTAGCCGAACTTTTTTGTTGTAGGATCTGGCGATCCTTTGTTGATATAACGGACCATGGAAGATAGCCGCGATTCACCTTTCATCTATTAGAGACAATTGGTGATACCTTTCTTGTACCCATTGGTCTTCATCCAGCTGAGCGTCCATCAACACTCTAAGGGATTCTATCTCAACTTCTATGGGGAGTATTGCCTCCATCCCATAGGTTAATGCATAGAGGTTGCCCCAGTTGAAGTACGCATTGATGTTCTGTAGGCTAACAGAGTAAGAGGCAATAAGTCAGGCCATCCTTTGTGGTTGGCAGACATCTTTTGCATAATCTTCTTGATGTTCTTGTTAGCGGCTTCAACATCACTATTCATCTTTGGACGGTAGATGACGGAGTTAAGGTGTTTGATGTGGAATTTACTGCATAGTTCCTCCATCATTTTGTTGTTGAGGTTCTTAGCATTGTCTAATACAATTATCTCTGGTTGGCCATATCGACAAATGACATTATTTCTGATGAAAGCAATGATGACTTCTTTGGTAACCTTGGGGAAGGAGGCTGCTTTTACCCACTTGGTAAAGTAGTCGATCATGGTGAAGATGAAGCGATGTCCATTACTGGCTTTAGGCTCGATGGGCCCGATCACGTCCATTCCCCACATTGAGAAGGGCCAAGGTGAACTCATATTGTGGAGCTCCCGTGGAGGGGTGTGAATAACATTCCCATGAATTTGGCATTGATAACATCTCTTGACATGGTCATGGCAGTCAGCTTTAAGAGATTACCAATAATGTCCTGTCCTGAGGACCTTTTTAATAAGGAAGGGGCCACTCATGTGTGGGCCACAGACTCCACCATGGATCTCATCCATGAGTCTCTGAGCTTGCTCCTTATCCAGACATCTGAGGAGATCTAGACCTGCATCTCTCTTGTAGAGTGCATCTTCGCTCAGGTAAAATTTTATAGCAAGTCGATGAATCCGCCTTTGTTCAGTCAGGCTCACCTCAGTGGGTGTAGATCCATCTCGTAGGTACTCCATGATATGCTGATACCAAGGTTGTTAGATGGGAGGTAGCTCATCCGATACTTCTCTAACATAGTTCCCATAGGCTGGTGCCTTTTGTAGGGAAAATGTAACGCTTGGCATGTGTCCCTTGTCAGGTATGTTAATCAAGGAGGCCAAAGTTGCTAACACGTCTGCGAAGTCATTCCTATTACGAGAAATGTGTAGAAAGGAGATTTCTTCAAACTCCGAAGCCATCTGTAAAACTTGCCGATGGTAAGGCAGCAACCGTAGCTCTTTGGTTTGATATATTCCGGTGGATTGTTTGATTACCAACTCTGAATCCCCAAAGATAGTTAACCGTCTAATACCCATTGAATGGGCAAATTTTAGCCCCATGATACAGCCTTCATACTCAGCTGTGTTGTTGGTGCTGACAAACTGCAATTTGACGGCAATGGGATACTGCTCGCCCGTGTCAGATACTAGAACTGCTCCAGCTCCAGAACCTTCCGTATTAACAGCTCCATCAAAATACATCTTCCATGTTTGGCGTGTATCGTACTGATGGTGTTGCTGAATTGTCATTACTCCTTCATCGGGGAAGTAGGTTTCCAAGGGTTTAAAATCCTCGGAAGGTGCGGTGGCCAGTTGATCGGCAATTCCTTGATCTTTAATGGACTTTTGAGTCACACAGACAACGTCAAATTGTTGTAGGATCAACTACCATCTAGACAACCGATAATTCAGTATAGGTTTACTGAACACATACTTGAGAGGATCCACGCGGGATATGAGATGGGTTGTGTGCCTATAGAGGTAATGTTGTAGCCTCATGGCAGCCCATGCTAAAGCATAATAAGTCTTCTCGATCAGAGTGTACTTGTGTTCGCTGCTGCTGAATCTTTTGCTGAGGTAATAGATAGCTCGTTCTTGGCCTCAATCGTCTTTCTGACCCAGCATCCAGCCCATGGCGTTGTCACTTATGGACAGGTACATAAACAGGGGAACACCATCCCTGGGTGGTACCAAAATAGGAGCTTTGACTAGCTGCTCTTTGATGGTAAGGAAGGCATTCTGGCACTCGTCATTCCATTTCATGGAAGAGTTCTTCCTTAACAGCTTGAAGATAGGCTCATAGGTTGCTGTGAGTTGAGAAATGAATCGGCTAACGAAGTTGATTCTTCCCAAAAATCCCCGTATTTCCTTCTCTGTCTAAGGAATGGGCATTTCCATAATGGCCTGGATTTTGGTGGGATCCAGCTAAATTCCTTTATGGCTGACTAGAAATCCTAGCAACTTTCCTGATTTAACGCCAAAGGCGCACTTGGCTGGATTCAATTTCAAGTTGTACTTGCGTAACCTGTTGAGGAGCTTTCTAAGAGGTCTAAGTGGTCGTCCTCCTTCTGGGACTTAACAATGATGTCATCCACGTAGATCTCTATCTCTTTATGCATTAAATCATGGAAAAGAGCCATCATATATAGCTCTCTGATAGGTAGCTCCGGCATTGATGAGGTCGAATAACAACCGTCTGTAGCAAAAGGTTCCCCAAGGAGTGATGAAAGCAGTTTTCTCACGATCTTCCTCAGCAACCATGATCTGATGGTACCCCGCAAAGCAATCAGCGAAGGAGTACATGCCGTATTGAGCATTATTGTCAATTAGAATGTGGATAAAGGGTACGGGAAAGCTATCTTTAAGGCAAGCTTTATTCAGATCCCGATAATCCACGCAAACTTGCACCTTTCCTCCAGGTTTAGGCATGGGAACAATATTGGATATCCACTCAGGATATGTAGACATCATGATGATGCCAGCTTGAAATTGTTTCACAATTTCTTCTTTCACTTTTAAACTCCACTTAGGCTTCAATCGCTTGAGTTTCTGCTTGACTAGCACGAATCCCTCTTTGATGGGAAGGCGATGAAAAACAATGTCAGTGGACAAACCCACCATGTCTTCATGAGACCATGTAAACACATCTTGGAATTGGGTTAGTAGCGTAACTATGTCATTGCTCTGGTTTGGGGTAAGGTCTGAACCAATCTGGATTAACTTAGGGTTTTTTAAGGTTCCAAGATTGAAGGAGGTGGTTTGATCAAGGTTGGGTTTAGGCTTGTCTTTGACCCATTCTTTGATCTCCGGAGGCACCTCAATGTCCTCTTGTATTTCCAGCAAGTCTGAGTCCAACTTTACATCAAAGTTACAATCCTTGTGGAGAAGAGGCATCTTATCAGCAAGTACAGGCACATCTAAGTTCAGAGTCCTGAAAAAAAATATGCTTTCACTTAATATATATGACACTGTTTAATCATACATAATGTTAGCATGTACGGACAAAACAACTGCTAATACTATACAAAAAAGTAAGCATTTATTATATCTACAGGGCAGAAAGAAGTCCTGCCCATTTTACCCTTGTCGACCAATGCAAGGAGTGCTGCTCCAATTGGTAAGGATAAAGTCTGGGTGGACTGCACTGATGGAGGGGCTGTCATCGTCCTCCTCTTCCCGAATGATGACCATTACGTTTGGGCAATCATCGTCTGGGGTATATCTGTTTGTATGTTCATCATGAATAATGATGCGCATGCCCGACATTATCCGGACAACATTTTGTTTGATTCTTTGTTTCTCTTCCTCCACTTTGGGGTCTGGAACAAAGACTTCTTTTGCTTTGAATGGCACTGGCTTGGGAAACAACATCGCCATCACATGGGTTGGCACCTTTACAGGAGGTTGTGCGGACTCAGAGTTTGTAGGCGAAGATAAATGCCGTGTGGTTGAAGCTGAAGGAATCTGCTAATGCTTATGAGGATTCCTCTGACTAGAACTGGCAGAATATCCTAGTCCAGCTGTTCCATTTTGTCTGGCTATTTGGATGGGGTACTTGATACCTTGGTGATCTTTACGTAGACCTTGTCCTAGCTGATGACCCAAAGACATCATTTCTTGAGTAGCCGACATTACTTTTACAGAGATCTTGGGTACGGGCAATGACATTCCAATAGCATGGTATTGAGTATTGCTTACTTCCAAGGCATGGAAACTGATCGGCTCAACATCGGAATTAAAACTGATGAGTGGTATGTCACCTTGTGGAGGGCATTCCGGTTCAGCGTTGACTGTCACTAGGCTATTGTTGATAATGTATTTCAGTTGCTGACGAAGGGTGGAGGGGACTGCCCCAGCCATATGAATCCACGGTCTTCCCAAGAGCAGGTTGTATCCTGAATCTATCTTGAGTACGTGGAAAGACACCCAGAATGTATGGGGACCAATCTCAATTGGCAGCTCAATCTCTCCGACTGAATTGCAGCGGGCCCCGTCAAAAGCTTTGATAACCGTATGACTGCTCCGAATTCGGTTGAGATTGACATTCATCTTCAACAACGTAGCATAAGGACATATATTCAAAGACGAACCTCCATCTACTAAGACTCCGGCTAACATATATTTAGAGGACAAGACCGCAATGTGTAACGGCTTGCAATGACCGGTCCCTTCGGGCGGTATATTATCATCAGTGAAGGATATCACATTGTTGTTAAAAATGTGATCAACCAAATGTTGAAATTTTTCCACGTCCACTGATGCTAGTAAGTATGCTTCTTCCAAAACCTTCAACAAAATCTTCCGATGATCTTCAGAAGTTAAAACCAAGTCCAAAATTGAAATTTGGTGTGGAGCTTCTCTTAAGCTTAAATCCACCTTAGCTTCGTGATGACCCATAGTGCGGAGGAATTTTTCAATCTTCTCCATGGGTATTCTCCCCTTTGTTTTGATGGTAGGCTTCATCACCCGTTGGGGAAGATACAGTGGATTCTCCTTTGACACTGTAGCAGTTGTATGCGAGGTGGATCCTTCACCTTCTTCATAATTCCACAGAACTGTGTGCAAGCTAACAATAGGATATTATGCTCTGCATGGTAAATTAATTGGCTCGGGAGCAGCCACTTTCAAAGGATTATTGCTTCCTCTGAGTTGAATTGTTAGTATGGTGAGTGGCTTGACAATGACATCAGCCTCAGTAGAGATCAATGCTACCAATCCCTTCCATTTAGTAGGACAGGTATTCTCACTACCACGTAACACAGTATCATCGTCTGCTAATTGTAGGACACCGCTATTAATGAGATTCTGGATAAGGTGGCAAAGTGCCCAGCATTCTTCTGTGCTGTGACCGCGAGAATGAGAGTTATACTGACATACTCCATCATGGTTGTACCGTCCAGAACGGGGATTGATTGGAGGTAGAAGGGAATTAATTCTTCCTTCATTGATTAGCATTTGAAGTATCTCCTCCACAGGTTGACCCAAGTATGTGAATTCCCTTCTGTTGGCAAAATCCCGACGAGCTTTAGCATTCGCTCTCTTTACCACTTTGTCTTCCATCATTTCACTTTTTGGATGTGACGAAGGAATATTCATGACAAGAGAAAGGAGACTAGTGTGCTCCTGACTTACTAACTGGCATGTAACTTGATGCTGGTAGGTCACTAGTTCTGCCAATTACTTAATTTGTTTGCAAAGAGCTTTGATCTTTCGTTCCATTATAAATTGGAACTTTGCATAATCCCATTTGTCAACACCGTCTTTGATGATCGAGGATGCTTCGCAATTAAAACTGGAACTTTGTTCAGTGCTCCAATTAATCATGTTGACCTCTTCCTCTTTGTGTGGAGGAAGAGGGTTGTCTTGAACATGAGGTTGATCTGGTTTGGTGACCACGATCTCGCCGTTGTCTATCAGGTCTTGGATCTTGTGTTTCACGGCCCAACAATCTTGAGTATCATGTCCAGGTGCCCTGGCATGATAAGCACATTTTTAAGCAGCATTAAAACCCCTACCATTAGGGTTGGCTGGTGGAAGAAGATGCGTGATTTTCTTTTGTGTGGTCAGAAGAGTGAGAATATTCTCGAGTGAGTCCCCTAAGAGTGTGAACACTCGAGGGCGTTTGACTTCTCCACCTTTTGGTATTGGAGGATTTGTAGACAGTGCTTGAAAGGGAGCGTAATTTCTCCTCTGGATAGGCATGTTCTGATTGCCTTTTTGACCCTATAGTATCAGGGAAATATCCTCTTCTTTCTTTTTATGGACCCTCCGGGGGTTGTTTCCATAATTTCTGGATTGGATGTGTTCAACAATAGCTTTAAGGGTAGCTAGGTCTTGAATCTTTCCTAACTTCAATCCCATCTCAGCCATCTCCCCGTGTTTAATCATTTCAGAAAATGGTTTACCGATGCCAGCTAAGACTCTCTCATAGGAAGGAGCTTCTTGTATATCGATAAAGGTCGTCACCATCTCTAACTCTGTCATAGAAGGAGTTACTTGAGCAGCAAGGCGCCTCCACCTTTGAGCATATTCTCTGAAAGACTCGTTGGACTATTTCTTGACCTTGGTAATCTGGTACCGGTCAGGAGCCATCTGAGACTGGAAGCTGTATTGTGTGAGGAAGGCATGAGCTAGCTCTTCCCAGCTATGGATCTTTGAGTTGTCTAATCTGGTATACCATGAACGGGCTTCTCCAGTCAGACTCTTTTGGAACAGCTGCATTCTGAGCCTCTCGTCCTCTGCATAAGATCCAAGTTCTCCAATGAACACCTTTAAATGTGTGTAAGGATCTCCTAACCCATCGTATTTTTCGAAGTCAGGAGTTTTGAATTTTTATGGATAATGCACACTGAGGAATATACAAAGGTCGGCATATGAAACACTCCTGTGTGCTCCAATTCCTTTGATAGCGCGAAGGGTTTCTTCCATTTAAAGAGCTTTCTTTTTGATGTCATCGGTGTCTGGATCCCTGGTGAGATGGGCGGCATCATGACTTTTGTTGGTTGTATCCAACTACAGTTCAGGTACTGTAATGGCTTTATCAGAACTTTGGGTTCCCCCTTGTGTGGAGGATTCAGCATGTACGGGTATTTTTGGACCCTGCGTAGACTGGTGTAGTTCTTTAAGCAGAACAACCAAGTCTGTGATTTGTTGGCTTAATCCATCGAATTCCTTGTGAGAAACTGGATTAAGGTCAATCTGGTCGGATGACGACATAATTGACTGTAGGCCTGCGACCTTTTTGGACTTTGACTGGGTAATAGGTCCGAATGCTTCCCTGTAACAAAACTGGCATAGTTTAGATTTAGGGATTGTGTAAATGCTAACATGCTATATGATGTATCCGTTTTAGGAATTTTATCCTGCAAAAATCAGATGTTAAATGTTCTTATTACAGGATAGCATGTTAATTTAAATATGTACATGCACATATTTCTTCATATTTCTCATTACATGGAGATGAATATGGAATATGAATTACAAGTAATTGACTTTATAAGTAATTTGAAAATGAGAAAGCATGAAGAGACTTTGCTCCGTGTTTGGTTTATTAGAGTCTGACCTATCTTAGGCTACTCTCACGGCTTTTCGGCATGAAGGTTCCCAAATCATCGCAATTTACTCGACGGGAAATTAATCCGGTCTTTCAACTGGAGCGATTTTGGGTGGTGCCTTTTCTGAGCCTCGGGGAATTAGTCTTCCCACGAGTCCAGTAATCAAACACCGATGGGATAGCCTCCTGGTGGAGGGACCACACAACATACATTCACATACAACGTGTCTCACCGTTTATGAAAATGATGACATGTGCGAAGCACTAATATCACAAGCAGATATAGTGTAGAGCATTAATCGCAGAAAAGACATGCATTCGTACACATTCATCATAAATATAAATGCAACATCCACACACAAGCATATAACAGTTTTGAAAAGCTTGTAATAGCGGCTTAAGTCCTCTTACTAGAGTCCCCAGCAGAGTCGCCACCTGTCGACGTCAGGATTTTTATTTGTCCCTTTTTCGTTACATGTTCTTTTGTGTTCTCAATTTAGGTGAGATTTGTTTAAAAAACAAGTCAAAAAGGTCCGACATGAATAATGTCGACGATTGGACTGTAAGAGTCGCCAGTTGGTTTTTTAACTGCTTGTACAAACACAACCGAGAAAAGGTTTGCATATTGACCCAGTGATGTGACACTGCTAAACGGGTCTGTGAAACCGAGATTCATTTTAGGGTCCGGGGACTTGCTTATGCGAAGGGAAGGTGTTAGGCACCCCCCGACATCCGTGTTGCCACGGTGACCGCCACTTTTCAAGAAACTGTTATATGAATGTGTGTGGGTGGGTGGGTCAATGTGCTATTATTTGGAAGTAGTGATATGTCTCGTTTGCACCTATATACATAGGGTTTGAATTTATGTAAAAATTCAGTTTTAACAAGATATAGCAATGATGTTTTAAAAGAGGTTTCTCAAACCATGTGCTCAATAGTAATTGAGGCCTTTGATACTTCTATTTTATTCCGTATTCGGTTTGATTGATTTTATTTTATAGATGCGAGGCATCTGTATGAAAAAAATGTACAAACAGGTGCTAAATTCCTCGTGGGTATGAAAACCATATGAGGAAATCCAAACATCACATATAAATTTACAAGCTGCTTACAGCTGAAAAGGTCCATCACAGGAACTGAATCTAGATTCAGTGGACTGAACCTGTGATCACATGATTCCTAGGCTCACATGATGCTACAATTGATATAAATGTAGTAAGTAGGTATATATATAAAAGTTGTAAATATATATATACAGACATGATCACCAGCCACGAAGCACCTCCATGGGGGATCAAAAATATAAATAAAGTTGTAAAAGCGATCAACCGCCACGGAGGAAACTCCAGGCGAGATGAAATATACAGAAAGCAGTAAAAACGGTCAACCACCACGAAGTAAACTCCAGGTGGGACGAAATGTAAACCAGCCACGAAGCACCTCCATGGGGGATCAAAAATATAAATAAAGTTGTAAAAGCGATCAACCGCCACGGAGGAAACTCCAGGCGGGATGAAATATACAGAAAGCAGTAAAAACGGTCAACCACCACGAAGTAAACTCCAGGTGGGACGAAATGTATATATATATATATATATATATATATATATATATATATATATATATATATATATAAAATTCAGGCTCATCGAACAAAGTTTGACACACAGTTCATATATTTAAGTATATATATACGAAAGCCATTAAACGCACCAGACATAAGTCTAGGCTCATCAAATAAAGTTCGACACACAGTTTATATATATATATATATATATAAACTAAAATTAAACCACAGACTGAAGTCCGGGCATACACACACAACACGACTCTCAATGTGAAGAACAGTGTGTGCAAAGATGAAGAGAAAGGCTTTAAAGTGTGTGAGAAGGCTTACAGTGGGCTGCCAAAGAAGACTTCTATATCTTTAAAATAGATAAACACTGGCTTTCGCCGATACAGAAGTAGCTGTATGTGAGCTCACAAGTGTTTAAAATGAGAAAGCACTCAGTTTGGGGTGTGTACAGAGCAAATTGGGCAGGGCTTTCTCGCCATTTTCTCTTACAAAATGGCCACACCAAGCCCTCTATTTATAGAGGGTGGAGCCACAGGTACCTGCGGCTGGGCCGCAAGTGGACCAGAGGCTGCCTAGGGTGCCCCGGGCTTTGCGGGTCCCGCCGTCTCAAAGTACGTGCACGCATGCAACGTGATGTCCGCTCAAACTTTTAGAATTGCAATCTGGGCAGCCGATTGAGGTATATAGGACCTATTTCGGACCACCGTTGTCGAGAGTTACGCAATGACATGGGATTAGATGTTGTACGATGTCATGAAGATGGGACGATGCCCTCCGGTCTTTAGCTTCAAATTCTATTCGTTATCCTGCGCAATAGTCACTCGGGATTGGTTCTCCTTGGCTCTTGTGGGACATGGATGTGTAGAAATGTATGTCTGAAATGTTGAGACGGCGTGATGTGGCGTCAAGGTGGCAAGATGACGACTTTTCCCCTCACCAGGGTTATCTCCGGTTTGGGCTGGTAAAGCAGACTTTGCTCAGGGTTATTGCTGAGACTGGACTGCTGCAATGGTTGAAGGTCCTCAGTGTCATCTCTGAGGTGTGCCTGTCCTTCTGGTGTTGTTGCCAGGTCTTGTACTGAGTATCTCGTTGTGAGCGCCGAGATTGAAGTTGTTTGCATTTGAAACAAGCATTTCCGGGGTTATCTCCGGAACTACAACGGCCTTCCTTGGGGTTATCTCCAAGGTTGGAATTTGCTATTCCCAGTGTTGGGACTGAGACGGAACATCTTGAGGTTATCTCCGGGATGAAGCGGTCTTCTCTGGTGTGTGTTCCGGTATTGGAACTGCAGACCTCGGGGTTATCGTTGAGGTTGGGACTGTTACTCCCGGTGTGTGTTCCGGGGTTGAGACTGTTACTCCCGGTATGCTCTGGGGTTGAGACTGAGCTTTCGGTAGTATCCGGACTGGATGTGAGTTATCTTCCAGGGTTATCTTTGAAAGACGAATTTGCACTCCTGCAATGTTAGTAACAGGTGTGCAGAAAATTTTGAGTGTCTACATGAGTGTTGTTTGATGATAAAAATATATGTAAATTGGTTTGTAGGAAGAAAAGTATATAACAGTGTTTATACATGAAAATAGCTTAAGAAAGTACAAAATTTTATGTCTAATATGTGTTGTAATATGTAAATTGTTGTTGGATTATGTTAGTATATGAAGAAATGAAAACAACGAAAGTTAAATGGACCAATTTGGTTGAGAAACGAATTTGTAGTTAATGAATTTGCTAAATGTGTTTAAAACATGAAAATATAGCATGAACATTGAATTGGAACTCTTAAAATGATTTGTTAATATGTTTGAAGTGTTATAATTATTCTCTAGATGAGTAGCTAAGAGTTTAACGAGTCCAACGAATCAAAAACCAACTAATTCGGACTTAAAATGAGAAAGTTATGACCAAAACTGTGTTCTGTGCGCGCGAACCCATAGCTGGTGTTGGGCAATGGCGCGGGCGCGCGATAATGGTGAGGAAAAGGGGCGCGCCCGCGCCCCATGTGTGCTGACTGTGACTGTTTTGACCTATTTTGGTAAAACGGTAATAACCTTTTCATACAAAACTCCGATTGAGGTAATTCAAGATGATCCAGAATAAGGACGAATAGACCTACAGCTTTTATTCTTCAAGTTTTTCAATTTGAGGTCTATAGGAAGGGTCAAAACAGTCATTTTTGTAACTGTTACGTAATAGGAGGCGATCGGAGGGCGTCGAACGAGCACATACGCAAGTATAGTGCTCCGGACTATGAATTATGTTATTCTAAGTAATAAAACATGAATATGCATGATAATAGACATGTCATATGGCTAATATTACTTTACTCATAATGGGATGCTTAAGCATGACTTAGTATGTGTTTTAAAAAGAAACCTAAAGATTTCAAAAACAAACCTTGACGAACTTTAAGTCACTTGAGTTCTGACTTTGTAGTGAGCATATGGTGGAGTCATGCGAGCATAAAATGTGATCTTAAGCTACCTCGTATAAGATAACTTGTATAGCTTGGATAATATGTGTTTTCAAAGAGAAATTTAAAAGTTTTAGAAACTAACTTTGATGAGCATTGTTACTTGCATTATGACCTTATAAGCAAGCATGATAGAGTTATTTATGCCTTTGAACATGAATGATATGTGCGCTCAACTAGTCAAGCATGATATAAGTTATTTAATCACATTTTAAAAGTATGAACTATGCTATGTCTATGTAAATGAGATAGATACATGTGAACATGCGTATTAAAGGTTGTTAGTACCAATATAAGGTTTAAAAGCTTATAAACCTTGAACCTTTGTTAAAAGAAGTTGTTAAGCCTTGTTGATGTAAATAATTTAACATAGAACTATGTATTTCAAAACTAAATGATTTGAAATGTGAACTTGAAGAAATATCAGAACCTACTTGATGTATGTTTATAGTATGTAACAGAATGCATAGTAGACTAGGACTAAACTGAGCAATGAAAAGCTCAAGTCTGGTTTTGGCTGGGAGTAGCGCGGTTGCGCCACTCCCAAGCTTAAATACGGCGCGACCGCACTGTTCTGCAGAGTGACTAAGAGCAGTTTGTTAACTGCATGGTCTTAAGTTATGGTTATATATTGTCTTTAAGGACTACAAGATATGAAACAAGATTATTTAGATAAATATGATAATAAAATGAACTAGTCTCATGGTTATCCTAAGTTCAAGTAAAATGAAACCAAGTTAGGAAATAATATTTGTTTTTATATTAAGAACGTATGAAATATATGACTAATGGATGTGAATCCATGATTATATAACCGTGTAGGAATACACGAAGTGCAGATAAGCGTTAAGCAGTTAAGTCGTAGTTCATAAACTACGAATCAGGCAAGTCTTTCAGTTCCTATTTGCTATGTGAACTTGATGATTAACTGTTTTAAATCTTTATTACAAAGAGCATGATGTGTTATATATATGTTGAAAGTATGAAATGTTAAAGTAAATTTATGACTATGTTGATTGATTAAAGCATGCTGATTGAGTAAAGACTCAATCTTTATACCTGTTATATGAACTGTAGCATGTATGTTATATGTTGAGCATGTTATTATATGCTATGTGATTCATGAAAGTTGTTAGATTTTGCTGGACTGTCGAGTTCAACCTTGCAAATAACTACTTTTGCAGGTTCAAGATTCAAGGTAAAGTTATGTGTTACTTGAAAGACATGAATCAGATGTGATACTTGAAGATTTATACACTTTGGTTGTGTTATTATTATTTGAACCATGTTTAAGGTTCCGAATAATGTATTAATGTTGAATTGTAATATCGTTTTGCGATGTAAACTATTGTAGTATTAAAATGATTCTGAGAAATTTAGATGTAAAGGTTGAAGGTTTTGGGAACGAGGATAGTTTGTAATAAAAAATTTTAATTATTCCACAAATTTAATGGTTGTATTATCGTTTAATGATGTAAAAATTAGAGGTTGAATGTATTATTAACGACCGAAGTCGATAATTAAATTATATGAATTTTAGGGTCGTTACAACAAATCAGCAACATGAGATGCATCATCAGTTTTATGACATGGAATAAAATGTGCCATTTTTGAAAATCTATCCACGACCACAAATATCAAATCATAACCACGCTTAGACCTAAGTAAACCCAACACAAAGTCCATAAAAAGATCAATCCAAGGTTCGTTAGGAATTAATAATGGTGTATAAAATCCATGGGGTTGAACACGAGATTTAGCTTGGCGACAAGTAATACATCTATCACATATTCTTTCCACATCTCGTTTCATATGAGGCCAATAAAAATGTTCTTTCAAAATAGTAAAAGTTTTATCAACGCCAAAATGTCCCATTAAACCACCCCAATGTGATTCTCTAACCAATAACTCACGCAAAGAACATGCAGGTATACATAGTTTATTTTCACGAAATAAGAATCCATCAATTCTAAAGTATTTACCCACAACATTCTTTTCACAAGTTTTAAACTCTTCACCGAAATTAAGGTCATTATCATATAACTCTTTAATTCGTTTAAACCCAAGCAATTTCGTATCAAGAGTATTTAACAAAATATACATGCGAGACAAAGCATCTACAACGACGTTCTCCTTACCTTGCTTATATCGAATAACATATGGAAATATCTCGATAAATTCCACCCATCTTGCATGCCTTTTGTTCAACTTGTGCTAACCCTTTAAATATTTCAATGATTCATGATCGGTGTGGATCACAAACTCCTTAAGCCACAAGTAATGTCGCCATGTCTCCAAAGTTCTAACCAAAGCGTACATCTCTTTATAATATGTAGGATAGTTCAAAGCTTCTCCACTCAACTTTTCACTGAAATACGCCATTGGTTTCCCTTCTAACATCAACACATCTCCAATCCCTAAACCTGAAGCATCACACTCAATCTCAAAAGTTTTAGTAAAGTTAGGCAAAATAAGTAAAGGAGCATTTGTTAATTTATCCTTTATCAAGTTAAATGCTTTTTCATGTTCATCACCCCACTTAAAGCCCACACTTTTCTTGATGACCTCGGTCAATGGTGCTGTAATCTTATTGAAATTCTGAACAAAACGTCGGTAGAAACTTGCGAGTCCATGAAAGCTTCGTACTTAACTCGCATTGGTTAGACTCGGCCAATCCCGGATTGCACGTATTTTCTCATCATCAACTTGGACTCCCTGTGAACTCACAACAAAGCTAAGAAAAATAATTCTATCTAAACAAAACGTACATTTTTTCATGCCAGCAAATAACTTTTCTTTTCTAAGTACATCTAAAACAGATTTTAAATGCAATACATGATTTTCCAAGTTTTTGCTATAAGTCAAGATATCATCAAAATAAACTACAACAAATTTTCTAATGAAGGGACGCAAAACATGGTTCATTAATCTCATGAAAGTGCTGGGTGCATTAGTTAACCCAAAAGGTAATACTAACCACTCATAAAGACCATATTTAGTTTTAAACATTGTTTTCCATTCATCACCCTCTTGTATTCTAATTTGATGATAACCACTTTTTAAATCAATTTTTGAAAATATGCAAGATCCGTGTAATTCATCTAACATGTCATCTAAACGAGGAATGAGATGTCGATATTTTACCGTAATGTTATTTATCGCTCGACAATCGATGCACATCCTCTATTTTCCATTTTTTTCGGCATTAGGATCACCGGAACTGTATATAGACTCATACTTTCTCTCATGAATCATTTTCCCATTAGCTCGTTAACTTACCTTTGTAACTCCCTCATCTCCTCAAGATTACTCCGATAACCCGGACGATTTGGAATGGTCACACCGGGAACAAAATCAATTTGATGCTCAATTCCCCGAATAGGTGGTAGTCCATGAGGAAGTTCCTCGGGAAATACAACTTTGAATTCCTGTAAAGAGATGAAACAACACTAGGCAAAGATTCATTAGCGTTAGTATTCAAAAGCGCCTCTTTATACCAAAGTAAAATCATAGCCTGTTTAGAAATCAAAGCTCTTCTCACATCACTCTTTTTTGCTAGTATATTTATTTTTCTCTCATCTTTCTTTTTCTCACTTTTTTCTTCCTGATTTTTCTTCTCTTCACTCTCTTTTCTTTGTACATAATCCTTCTACAAATGAATTTGATCCTCATGTACTTGTTGTGGTGACAAAGGACGCAAAACGATTTTCTTCTTGTCGTAAATAAAGGAATATACATTGGTAAACCTGTGAGACCCCGAATTTTTTTAAATGAAAGTATTCAATTTTTTTATAATTATTCTATTTAGTAAATGGTTAAATTGATGAAAGGTTAAAGTTAAGGGTGATATGTGAAATTTTTTTAAAGTAAACAAGTTGTTATAAAATAATTGGTGATAAAAGTATAGTAATACGCGTGGTTGAATAGTAGCACATGATATTGTACAGTATCTTTGATTATTGATGCTTATGTGAGAAGTCACTCAGTTTTATTCAATTATTGTCACAATATGTTATATTATTAAATCAATAATTGAGACGGCAAAGTTATTCATATTATTATTAACAATATTGACAATGTCTAGAAGTTCTGTCAAGGAGAGGCTTGGTCACCTAATTGCATGCCAATAAGGAGAAATCCTTATCGGAAAGCCTCCTCTTTCCTGGAAACGACCTGGTTGTTAAATATTGCGAATTATAATAATAATGAATAAATATTATTAAATATCGAATTTGAGTTCGGAGTTGAATTTGGAGACGCGGACGTGATATTTGAGTCTAGAATGATGAAATTAGTAAAAATAGACTATAAACACAAAATTTTCTGGGGTTAACTTTTTGGTCAAAAAGTCAACAGTTGACTTTTTCAGAAAAAGTGAAACTTCGAAATTTAAAAAATAATTTTTTTGATAAAAATAGTTCCATTGTGTTGGGATTATTAGTGTTAGTGAAAATCGACATTTATTTCGATATTAATTGATGTCTGGAAGTTATATTGACCAATCGGGTAATTAACCGGATAAATGAGCAATTAATTACAATTGATTCACATAATTATAACTATTTGTTCACATGTACGTACTATTGATTCACATTCATTTACTATTAGGGGAGTTGGTGCAAGATTGATAATACTTGCATGACTAAGTTAAAAATGGAGGTATAGATGGAGGTACTATACTGTAATTCGTATTTTCACATGATTATAACTATTGATTCACATGATTAACCTATTGATTCACATTTTTTACTATTAGGAGAGGTGGTGCAAGTTTGATAATACTTGCAGGACTACATTAAAAATGAAGAAAAAGAGGGAGGTATTATACTGTAATTGTGACGAACGAGATTTTTGTAAATTAATTTTAATATTTATTAAATTAAATAAATATTTTTCGATGTTTTAATTATTAGATTTAATAATTAATCGATACAATTGTGGTAGATTAATTTAATTATATGTGTTACATTTATTAAATTAATGTAGAGAATAATTATTATTCAAGTATGTAATTATGTGAGCTTAGAGAATTAAATGAAATATTTAATTAAGCATGATGTTATTTAAGTAATTTAATTATTAATTAAAGAGTTAATAATTTAACATTAATTATTATTGAGAAAATTAATTATATGATTACGTGAATTTACGAGAGATTAGTATATGTTATTTAATTAATTTAAATAAGATATTTGAATTGGGTGTGACATGAATTAAACTATATGATAAAAGATTTTATTAAAATAAAGAACTTTGAACTTAGTTTGCTAGCCAAATGTGGCCTTAGGAGGAGTTGGGGGCAGTTAAACCACGAATGGAATAACTGACCTTAACTCTGCGCATAAAGGTTCAGTCGAGTTAACGTACGTATTTTTCATTATTTGCTAAGTTGAGAGTCAGAGAGAATTCAAGAGAAAGTTCAGAGGAATTGTTAGAATTCAGTAATTGAAGAAAGAATCTAAGTCTACATATATATACTTTATTCTCAGGGTAATCTCTCCTTCCTAAATTTCTATTTCACGTATTCAAGTTTTATAAAAATAGCTTTCAAAACTTCTGTTAATCTCTCTGAATTGGAAATTTGTACAATTATGAGTATTTATGTAATAATTCGAGGGGCATAACATGTTTTATATATATATATATATATATATATATATATATATATATTGCATGATTCCATACCCTAAGTTTCGTAATCTGATGACTTGCTATTTCAGAAATACACAGAGTTTGGGTTTTTGGCCTTATGGCCTTATACGTGATTTTAATATGTCAAACATAAATGTTTTCGTAGATTTTACACTCGTATATTATTGTGCATGTTAATATGAAGATACCAAACTTTAAATGAACGGATTTGGCTTTATAACGAATCCGTGGCGTTGAATTTTAGGAATTTATGTTAAAAACTTCAAGAACATTAAGAACAGAGGAAAATTTTATGTTTTAATTCTGTGATTATATGTTTTAATGGGTTAAAATTACTTTATAGATGTTGTATTATGATTATACACGAACTATAACATGTGGGTATGTCTAATTTCGAGTAGAAAATAAGAAATTGGGAGAAATTGGCATGTTCTGCGATTTTTCGCGAACTGCCATTTCTGTGTCTGGTGCGCCACGCCGCAGCGCCGGCTACCTGTTCATTTTCCGTGCTGCAGCGCTACCGCACCGTAGCGCCAAGACTCGAGCCACGGCGCCACAACGTCATGTGTCTGGCTGCAGCGCCACCGCGCCGCAGCGCGAAGATCACGTGTATCAGTGGCGCCGCAGCGCCACTCTCCAGAAAATTCAGAAATGAGATTTTTTTTAAAATATTAAAGTCTTACAAGCGTTAGTGGATTGATGTAATGAACATGTAAATATGTTAGAAGAATAATGTGATGATAAAAATAGTTGTTTAAACATATAAATAACATAATTGAATTCATAATTAGATTATTATTCATGAAGTACAAATTATGTGATAATGAGATAAATTGACTAAGTATAGTCGATAATTAAAGTAGACAACGAGAATGAGTTTATGTTGATTGGTTAATTTATAATTAACTGGTATTGTGTATATGAATGGCATGTAGGATTTAATTCAAAGAACGTGCTTAGTTAAAGTGTAATCTACGCACGAGGCAAGTTTCCTAAACTTAAACTCTTAAATTTGAGCAAGTTTCCTAACCCTACTTGTCATTATTGTTCAAGCTTATTATTTATCTCGAGTAAATTATCATTACTATTATTCAAGTTCAAATGTTATATTAAAGATTTATTATCTTTTCAAAGCATGATTCAGTTATACAATAATTGTCCTATTGTATACTTCTTGAGATTATTATTCAAATTGAATATCATTATTGTTGAACCTTATTAGACTAGTGAAACCTTAATGATTCAACTAGTCCATAGTTGATGAGCGTTCTAAATTTTAGAACCCTTGATGAAATTATCCAAACCAAACTTTCTTTGGTGCGGACTCGAATGTCAAACTGAGGTGAACAACCCTGTATAGGGGATTATTTACACTTTAGCGTTAAGATATTGTGCACAGTATAGTACTAAGGGCTGATCCCCCTAAGTACGCGAAGAAGGTCCATAGTCTTATGACTGTTAAAGGTTTCAAGTATAACTCTTGTTAACCTAGGACATAGTTCAAGGTCGTATGACCCTCAGAATTCTTTTGATTCTTGTTATTCATTCTTGATTCAAAAGTTGAGCTTTTATTCAGATGTCTTTGATTTTATTCGCATGTTATTATACTGTTATTTCATTATTATACTTGTGGGCATTTGTGCTCACTCTTGCTTAATAATAACATTGCAGTTAAGAACGAAAGAACTGATGAACCTTCCACTAGTAAAGGCAAGGGCAAAGTTAGCAAGTGACGAAGATCTGTTGTTTTATATGATGATGTATTTGTTTAAGACTTGAGTTATTGTTATTGTTTAAGACTTATTTGTTTATGATTCCGAACAGATGTTTAAGGTTAGTTTAACCTGGGATTGTATTATTTTCAAATGTTGTAACCCTTAAAGGGAAGATTTTATTTCTTTCTATTGCATAGTTTGCTTTTATTATGGGTAGATAGATAGATGATATTTGTATCGTGAACACCAAATCCTGTGAAAATGGAAGTACCGGATTTGGGGGTGTCACAGTAATATTTCAAGCCCAAAACGTGCAATTATTGAAACTATATTTTCCTATAAATAGAAGCTCATTCTTCCTTCATTTCTCACCAATTCACTAAAGCTATAGAGCAATTATTATAGAGAGAAAGAAGAAAAGAAGTCTGCTACCTCACTATTTCAGTATCCAATCTTCTTCCGAGGTAAGGGATATTATTATTATAGTAAGGGGTATTATTTCTTTCGTATTCATGAAGAGAGCTATTGTTATTCCATTCATAATTATTCTATTGGAATAACCTGTATACGCGGACTACCGTATACATGGTGAAATTCTTCTGTTATTCCATTCTTTATTATTATGTTGGAATACCTATCTATGCGAAGTACATCATATATGGTGAAATTCTTCTATTATTCCATTCTTTATTATTCTGTTAGAATATCCTGTCTATGCGGATTACGCATGACCTGGTTCCATTCTTTATTATTATGTTGGAATATCCTGTTTGTGCAGATTACGCATGACCTGGTTCTATTCTTTATTATTCTGTTGGAATATCCTGTCTGTGCGGATTACGCATGACCTGGTTCCATTCTTTATTATTCTGTTGGAATATCCTGTCTGTACGTATTACGCATGACCTGGTTCCATTATTTATTATTCTGTTTGAATAACCTGTCTACGCGGACTACCGCATGCATGGTGAATTCTTCTGTTATTCTATTCTTAATTATTTTGTTGGAATAACCTGTCTATGTGGATTACCGCATGCATGGTGAATGATCCTTCGTATTCATTCTTTATTAAATTATGAAAATGATCTGTCTACGTAGATTACCGCACGACGGGTGAAAATCCATTTGTAGTTTCGTATATTATATTATACTCGTATGAGATATCATTTCTTTTGTACTCGTCATGAAATATCATTTTATTTGGTATTTTTCTTTTATGAGTTACTATTCACGAGTTATTATTCACCCAATTACTATTCACTCTAGTATTATTCACTCGGGTATTCGGGACACTTTTCGTGTCGGAGTACTATTTACGTGTTACTATTCACAGGTTACTATTCACCCAAATTACTATTCACCCGAATATTATTCACTCGGGTATTTGGAGTACTTTTCATGTCGGGATACTATTCACGAGGTACTATTCTAGAAGTACTATTCACAGGGTACTATTTACCCAAATTATTTTTGGTACATGAATATTATTATTAAATTTTACTCCACAAAGCAGTATCATGTTGACAATTTGGATATTTTTAAACTCTGGACAAATTTAATGTCTTTAATATTTATCCTTGATTTTGATTGATTAATGCTTATATCATTGTCATCATCTTTATGCTTATATTGTGATGAAAGTCATCTTTGGCTTACGTGTATAGATGGACTATTGGTTGGTATGATTATGACCAGGGATCATTCGGTATAATCATGACCCGTAATGTTAAAGATGATATGTTGTTTGATAGCTTTGGCCCGTAGTGCAAAGATGGACAAATGTATGATATGACCATGACCACTGGTGATACTAATGAATATCCTTGGTCGTAGTGCAGGGATAATTCGATAATGTGATTGGCAGGATCATAACCATTAGTTAACAGTTGAATGTCTTTGGCCGTAGTGCATTGACAGGCAATTGATTGGTATGATCATGACCATTGGTTTTATAGTTGAATATCTTTGGCCAGTAGTGCAAAGATAGACAACTGATTGGTATGATCATTGTTATTACATTTGAATATCTTTAGCCTTTGGGGTAAGGATATTGAGTAAATGTTCTATTAAGCCTTTGTGGCAAGGAGGAATTGTTGATTTACATGATTATAAATATGAATTGTGAACTTAATTATAATCTTTAGTGGTTCAGGTGAAGACATGTGATGAAAGTTCTCTTTGTCTTGGGTACAACAAAGAACTGTTGATGAGTATTACAGGAATGAAATATTAACGATGGACTTTTAATTTGGAGGAGATAGTAGACATTATGTTCTACTTGACTCTTCTAATGGATTGTTGATTTCGCTGCAATTATGGTTGAAAAATTTTATTATCTACCATATGTTCTAAATCTCTGATTTATTCTGATGAAGGTTGTTGATAAATTAATTATCTTAGCCATAATATTCTTTACTGGGCTATTTGTGCTCACCCTTTTGCTTCATAATTCCTTTCAGGTAATAAGAGTGTAGCTGGGTCGAGTGGGGATAACAAGGAAATAATGTGATGGTCCGAGACTGTCGAAGTTTCTCAATACATTATAAGACGGCATGACAGGCAATATATAATTGTATTGAGGACCTAAGATATGTGTGTCGTATTTTATACATCACTTAAAAATTGATTTTGGTGAACAACAATAGGGTAATGAGAACCCGACTTTGAAAGCGTCAAAAGTGTACCTCATTAAGAATGAACATGATTGTAATCTTCTCGTTTTTCTTTGGGGTCTATTAGGTCAACCAAGGATAATTCTGTGGACATATGATATCTATTATAACCTAGACGCATGGCCTCCCATGTACGAGGTTTCCTTGAGCACTTCCCAAAGATTTTAATTTCTAAAATAGTTTTTGACTGTACTTTTATGTAAAGTACCATTGTAAGGTTTTGGTCGAGGCACCATGAGAGTTATATACATTTGCATTAAAACTCACAGTTTAACTCTGGTCGTATTTTGCACGACAGTTCAACAGTTGTATAAATGAAGTTTGTATTTAATTTTTATAGTATGATATCTGGCGACTCAGAATGGGTCGTGTGGACCTATTTTAGGGGCATCACAAAACCCATCATGTTGAACCCTCCTATCAAATTGCCATGGTCTACCTAATAACATATGCCCTGCCTGCATAGGCACCACATCACACAATATCTTATCAACATACCGACCAATAGCAAATGGAAGTAACACCTGTTTGGTTACATTAATGTTTGCATTATCATTTAGCCACTGCAAACGATACGGCTGCAGATGCTTGGTAGTACCATTGTAATGCTTGCCACATTTATACAGCTGCCTCTATCTATGACTATACAACATATTTTCCCATTCACAAGACATCGAGTATGGAATAGATTTTCCAGCTGTTCACTGCTCTCCTCCTTAACCTGTATAATAAGTGCTCTTCTTGTAACCAAAATTTCACCATGTATCGCATCCTCACCTATCTCCTCTAATAGCGGCATAGAATCAGTGTCGCTATCTTCCCCCTCGGTCTCTACATCTCCATTGTCAAGTAACAACATTTTCCTCTGATTTGGACATTGGCTAGAAATATGTCCCCTGCCTTGACACTTAAAGCATACAATATCCCGATTACGCCCAAAATAAGGTTGTTCATTTTTACCTTGTATATCTCGGCTAGTCGATCCTTGCTTAGGTTCCACCTTTGGTTTGATTGCAGCTGTCTTTTCCTCTCGCTTTGCCAAATTAGGTCTCCATGATGAACTAGCATTAGATTATCCTCGTTGTCCTCCTCTCCTCTTAAGTTGTTTCTCTATCTTAGTAGCCATATGTATGTCGACGTCGGGATTTTTATTTGTCCCTTTTTATTACTTGTTCTTTGGTGTTCTCATGTTAGGTGAGATTTGTTTGAAAAAATAAGTGAAAAAGGTCCAACATGTATCATGTCGATGATGGACTGTTAAGAGTCGCCAGTTGGTGTTTTTAAATGGTTGCACCAACGCAACCGAGAAAAGGTTTGTATATTGACCCAGTGATGTGACACTGCTAAACGGGTCTGTGAAACCGAGATTCATTTAGGGTCCGGGGGTTTGATTATGCAGAGGGAAGGTGTTAGGCAACCCCCGACATCCGTGTTACCACGGTGACCGCCACTTTATAAAGAAACTATTGTATGAATGTGTGTGTGTGTGTATGTGTGTGCGTGTGTGTATGGATCAATATGCTGTTATTTGGAAGTAGTGCTATACCTCGTTTGCACCTATATACAAAGGGTTTGAATTTATAGAAAAATTCAATTTTAAACGAGATATAGCAATGAAGTTTTGTAAAAAGGAGTTTTCAAACCATGTGCTAAATAGTAATTGAGGCCTTTGATACTTCTATTTTATTAAATATTCGGCTTGATTGCTTTTAATTTTTGAGATGCGAAGCATCTTCGAGAAAATTATGTACAAAGCAGTGCCGAACTCCTCATGGGCATGAAAGCCATCCAAGGATGTTCAAACACCGTGAATAATTTATAAGCTGCTTACAGCTGAAAATGTCCATCACGGAAACCGAATCTAGATTTAATAGACTGAATCTGTGATCACATGATTCCTAAGCTCACATGATGCCGCAATTTGAATGAAAGTAATAAGCAGGTATATATATAAAAGCTGTAAATCTATATACATATATACAGACACGATCAACCACCACGAAGCACCTCCACGGGGGATCAGAAAAGTAAATAAAGATGTAAAGCGATCAACCGCCTCGAAGTAAACTCTAGGCGGGATGATATATATATATAATGCTTCGGATATAAAATCCAGGCTCATCGAACAGAGTTCGACAACAGTTCATATATATATATATATATATATATATATATATATATATATATATATATATATATATATATATATATATATATATATATATATATATATATACGAAAGTAAATAAACGCTCCAGACATAAGTCTAGGCTCAATCGAGGTATAACTCGATAATGTCAGTCCATATATAATATATACATAAGTATATACAAATAGAAATGAAAACCACGGACCGAAGTATGAGTAAACACACGCAACAAGACTCTCAACGTGAAGAATAGTGTGTGCAAAGATGAAGAGAAGATGCTTTAAAATGTGTGAGAAGGCTTACAGTGGGATGCCAAAGAAGACTTCTATTGCTTGAAATGGATGAACACTCAGCTCCCGCCGATAAAAAGTAGCTATATGTGAGCTTACAAGTGTTTAAAAAGAGAAAGCACTCAGTTTATGGTGTGTATAGAGCAAATTTGATAGGGCTTCCTCGCCTCTTCTCCTCTTAAAATGGACACCCCAAGCCCTTTATTTATAGAGGGGGGAGCCGCAGGTGTACCTGTTGTGACACCCCCAAATCTAGGTACTTCCATTCCCACATGATTTGGGGCTCACTATATAAACATCATATATCTATATACCCATAATAAATGCAAACCATGCAATAGATAGAAATAAATCCTCCCCTTATGGGGTTACAACATCTGAATAATAAATACAATCCCAGATTATACTAACCTCAAACATCTGTGCGAAAACATAAACAAATAATAAGTCTTAAACAACATCAAGTCTTGACAATAACATTCTTAAAATTTAATAACACGTCTTCATCACTTAATAGCTTTGCCCTTGCCTTTGCTAGAAGAAGGCTCGTCGGTTCTTTCGTTCTTAACTGCTATGTTATTATTACGCAAGAGTGAGCACGATTGCCCACAAGTATAATAATGAAATAACAATATAATAACATGCTAGTGAATAAAAGACTTCTGAAATAAAGCTCAACTTTTGAACCAAAAATGATTACCAAGAGTCAAAAGAATTCTGAGGGTCATAAGACCTTGAACTATGTCCTAGGTTATCAAGGGTTATACTTGAAACCTTTAACAGTCATAAGACTATGGACTCTTCTTCTCGTACTTAGGGGGATCAGCCCTTAGTACCATACTGTGCACAATATCTTAACGCTAACGCATAAGTAATCCCTTTACATGGTTGTTCATCTTAGTTTGACATTAGAGTCCGCACCAAAGGAAGTTTGGTTTGGATAAATCAATAAGGGTTCTGAAATTTAGAACGTTCATCAACTAGGGACTTGTCAAATTAATAAGGATTCGCTAGTCTAACAAGGTTCAATAATAAATGGTATTTAAATTGAATAACAATCTCAAGAGGTATACAATAGAACAAGTATTGTATAACAGATTCATACTTTGAAAAGATAATTAATCTTTAATATAATAAATCAAACTTGATTTAATAATAATGAGAATTGCTTGAAGTAATTTACAAACTTGAATAATGATAACAACTAGGGTTAGGAAAAACTTGCCTTGTGCGTAGATTACACTTTAATTAAACTCGTTCCTTGATTTAAATTCTACATATCATTTATATTTATAATACCAGTCAATTATAATGCACTATTCATCACAAGTTTATTCTTTTGTCTAACTCGAAATCATGACTATACTTAGTTAATTTATCATACTTATTGTTACACAATTTACACTTCACGAATAATAAGCTAATTATGCATTCAATCGTTCAATTCACACGCAATTATATTATTGACATGTTAAGAATAAGTTTTAATATCTCACTATACTTCTAACATATTTTTATGTTCATTAGATTAAGTTAACATCACATTCATGGACTTGAACACTTTAAAATTTTCGTTTCTGAACATTCTGGAGAGTGGCGCTGCGGCGCCACTGTTGTACTTAATCTCGGCGCTGCGGTGCGCCCCGCGCTGCAGCCAGGGCAATGGCGCTGCGGCGTGGCTTGTGCTGCAGCGCAGTCTTTGTGCCTGTTGCCGGCGCTGCAGTGCGATGCACTAGACACAGAAACTGCAGTTCGCGAAAAATCGCAGAACATGCCAATTTCTAGCAATTCCTTATTTTCTACATGAATTTAGACATACCCGGACATTATAATATACATATAACAACTACTCAACCCTTCTAGCAAGATTTTAATGAGTTAAAACACGTTAATTACAGAATTAAAACATGTAATTTACTGTTCTTGGTGTTTTTGAAACTTTTAAATCCAAAATATGAAAATCGACACTGCGGGTTCGTTATAATACCGAATCCGTCCATTCAAGTTTCGTTTCTTTTGTTTTAACATGTATAATTATATAAAAGTGTAAAATTTAGGGATAATATATGATTGACGCATTAAATTTGTGCGTAAGGGCCATATGGCCATAATTCAACACTCTGTAATTTTGAAGCAATTATATACAACATATTTTATGAAACTGATAATATGGAATCATACAATATATATAGTAAAACATGCTACCATGACATAAGATCACATATAAATTCACATAATCAAAACAATCTCCAACTACAGAGATTTTACAGAAATTTGAGAGCCATATTATAGAAAAATTTTAACAACGTAATAATAATGGGTTGAAGAATTTACCCAAAGTGTAAAGTGTAAATTAGTAGGAGATGAATTCCTTCTCAACTCTTCTTCAATCACACACTCACAATCTCCTCAAAAATTTCTCAATCTCTTTCTATGATGCTATGCCAGACTTAGAAAAATGAAGAAGAAGAAGACGTTTATAATACTGAAAAAGAACTGACGCGTTGAGGTCAGTTACCCAATCATGGGTAACTGCTATCAACTCCCTTTAGGGCTTTGTTTGGCTAGCAATAATAGGTTTCAAAACTAATTAATTGTATAAATCTCCTATACTATAGTTTAAATTATGTCACACCCAATCAGATAATAAATCAAACATCTAATTTAATTTATTTTCAATAACATATAATGATTTCTCATTAATTCACGTAGTCACATAATTAAATTTCTCATTTATTAATAATGTCAAATTATTAAATCTCTAATTAATCATTAAATTAATTAAATTAACACTAGGCTCAATAAATATTCCTTTTTAATTCAATAAGCTCACATAATTACATACTTCAAATAATAATAATTTTTCACATTAATTTAATAAATATAACACATATAATTAAATTAATCTATCACAATTGCATCCATTAATTATTTAATCTAATAATTAAATCATCAAAAATATTTATTTAATTCAATAAATATTAAAATTAAATTATAAAAATCTTGTTTGTCACATCTTTCTCCCGTTAAAAGGATTTTGTCCCCAGAATCACGACTCAGTAAATTTGACCCATTACATTCTCTCCCCCTTACAAAGATTCTGCCCCCAGAATCATTTACACATAATTTAAGTAAATAAATGAGGATAATTCTTCATCATATTCTCTTCGAGTTCCCACGTAGCTTCTTCAACGTTGTGGTTCCTCCAAATTACCTTAACAGAAGGTATAACTTTATTTCTAAGAACTTGCTCTTTTCTGTCAATAATTTGAACAGGAATTTCTTCGTAAGATAATTCTTTTTCAAAATGTAGGGGTACGTATTCAATTACATAATTGTAATCGGGTTTGTAGGGTCGTAATACAAAAATATGAAAGTCGATGTGGACATTCTTGAGTGCTGGAGGTAGGGCTACCTCATATGCAACTTCTCCAATTCTTCGCAGTACTTCAAATGGTCCAATGAATCTTGGGCTTAATTTCCCTTTCTTTCCGAACCTAATCTTTCCTTTCTAGGGAGAGACCTTCAAAAACACATAACTACCCGATTCAAACTCGATATTTTTACGATGTGGATCGGCGTATTTCTTCTGCCTATCTTGAGCTGCTACCAGTCTTGTTCGGATCACTTTGACTATTTCTGATGTCTGCTGTACTAATTCTGGGCCTAGTAATTGTCTTTTGCCAACTTCATCCCAATAAAGCGGAGTTCTGCACTTTATGCCGTATAACGCTTCATAAGGCGGCATGCTAATACTAGCATGATAACTGTCCATTACACAAGCTCTTTACATATCTTCTAATGTCTAAATCGTTCTCTCGCTCTGTCCATCTGTCTGAGGGTGATATGCCGTACTCATTTGCAATTGCGTACCCATGCATTCTTGTAGACGTTTTCAGAAGTTTGATGTAAAGCGCGGATCCCTATCGAAAATAATTGACATTGGCACTCCGTGTCGCGAAATAATCTCTTTCACATATAACCTCGCCAACTGATCTAAGTTGAATCTGATTTTGATCGGAAGGAAGTGTGCAGATTTCGTCAGTCGATCAACGATAACCCATACTGCGTCGTAGCCTTTCTGAGTCGTCGGAAGGCCAACCACGAAGTCCATTGTAATATGTTCCCATTTCCATTCTGGGATCTCCAACGGTTGTAGCAACCCACTTGGTCTCTGATGTTCTGCTTTCACTATCTGACAAGTCAGACACTTGGCAACACATTCTGCAACATCACGTTTCAAATTTAGTCACCAGAAGTGTTGTCGAAGATCTTGATACATCTTGGTACTACCAGGGTGAATCGAATATCGTGAGCTATGAGCCTCACTCAAAATGTCTTCCTTAATCTCTGGTACTGGCGGTACCTAAATTCTTCTCTTAAATCTCAGTATTCCTTCCTTATCCATCTTAAATCTTGGTTCGGTTCCTTCAGATATCTTCCTTATCACCTTTTTGCATTCATCGTTCTGAAGTTGAGCCTCCTTAACTTTATCCAGTAGGGTTGTACCAGATTGCATCTTAAATAGCTTCTCATCAATTTCTATTGGATACTTCACTTCCAACTCTAGTTTCTCCATTTCTGAAATTAGCTCCTTCTGAGCGGTCAACATCATCAACTTCTCCCGACCCTTTCTACTTAAGGTGTCGGTAACCACGTTTGCCTTACCCGGATGGTATAAAATCTCACAATCGTAGTCCTTGATTAATTCCAACCACCTTCTTTAGCGCATATTCAATTCTTTCTGTGTAAAAATATATTTCAGACTCTTGTGGTCTGTATATATTTCACATTTTTCCCCCGTAGAGATAGTGCCTCCAAATTTTCAAAGCAAAAACTACAGCAGCTAACTCCAAGTTGTGGGTCGGATATCCCTTCTCGTAATCTTTCAATTGTCGTGATGCATACGCAATGACTCTGCCGTTTTGCATTAGCACAAAGTCAAGTCCTTTATACGACACATCACTATAAATAACAAAATATATTTAGGAAAAACTTGCCTCGAGCGTAGATTACACTTTAATTAAACTCGTTCCTTGATTTAAATCCTACATATCATTTACATTTATAATACCAGTCAATTATAACGTACTAGTCATCACAAGTTTATTCTTTTGTCTAACTCGAAATCATGACTATACTTAGTCAATTTATCATACTTATTGTTACACAATTTATACTTCACGAATAATAAGCTAATTATGCATTCAATCGTTCAATTCACACGCAATTATGTTATTGACATGTTAAGAATAAGTTTTAATATCTCACTATACTTCTAACATATTTTTATGTTCATTAGATTAGGTTAACATCACATTCATGGATTTGAACACTTTAAAATTTTCGTTTCTGAACATTCTGGAGAGTGGCGCTGCGGTGCCACAATTGTACTTAATCTCGGCGCGGCCCACGCTGCAGCTAGGGCAATGGCGCTGTGGCGCGGTCCTTGTGCCTGCAGCCGGCGCTGCGGCGCGGCGCACCAGACACAGAAACTGCAGTTCGCGAAAAATTGCAGAGCATGCCAATTTCTACCAATTCCTTATTTTTTACATGAATTTAGACATACCCAGACATTATAATATACATATAACAACTACTCAACTCTTCTAGCAAGATTTTAATGAGTTAAAACACGTAAATTGCAGAATTAAAATATGTAATTTACTGTTCTTGGTGTTTTTGAAACTTTTAAACCCAAAATATGAAAATCAACACTGCGAGTTCGTTATAATACCGAATCCGTCCATTCAAGTTTCGTTTCGTTTGTTTTAACATGCATAATTATATAAAAGTGTAAAATTTAGGGATAATATATGATTGACGCATTAAATTTGTGCGTAAGGGCCATATGGCCATAATTCAACACTCTGTAATTTTGAAGCAATTATATACAACATATTTTATGAAACTGATAATATGGAATCATATAATATTTATAGTAAAACATGCTACCATGACATAAGATCACATATAAATTCACATAATCAAAACAATCTCCAACTACAGAGATTTTACAGAAATTTGAGAGCCATATTATATAAAAATTTTAACAACATAATAATAATGGGTTGAAAAATTTACCCAAAGTGTAAAGTGTAAATTAGTAGGAGATGAATTCCTTCTCAACTCTTCTTCAATCACACACTCACAATCTCCTCAAAAATTTCTCAATCTCTTTCTATGATGCTATGCCAGACTTAGAAAAATGAAGAAAAAGAAGACGTTTATAATACTGGAAAAGAACTGACACGTTGAGGTCAGTTACCCAATGGGTAACTGGTATCAACTCCCTTTAGGGCTTTGTTTGGCTAGCAATAATAGGTTTCAAAACTAATTAATTGTATAAATCTCCTATACTATAGTTTAAATTATGTCACACCCAATCAGATAATAAATCAAACATCTAATTTAATTTATTTTAAATAACATATAATGATTTCTCATTAATTCACGTAGTCACATAATTAAATTTCTCATTTATTAATAATGTCAAAATATTAAATCTCTAATTAATCATTAAATTAATTAAATTAACACTAGGCTCAATAAATATTCCTTTTTAATTCAATAAGCTCACATAATTACATACTTCGAATAATAATAATTCTCCACATTAATTTAATAAATATAACACATATAATTAAATTAATCTATCACAATTTCATCTATTAATTATTTAATCTAATAATTAAATCATCGAAAATATTTATTTAATTCAATAAATATTAAAATTAAATTATAAAAATCTTGTTTGTCACACTTGCGGCTGCCCGGGGTGCCCCGGGCTTCGCGGGTCCTGCCGTCTTAATGTACGTGCACGCATACACTGTGATGTCCACTTGAACTTTCAGAACTGCAATCCGGGCATCCGACTGAGGTGTATAAGACCTATTTCGGACCGTCTTGTCGAGAGTTACGCAATGACATGTGATTAGAGGTTGTATGAAGTCAGGAAGAGGGGACCATGCCCTTGGTCTTCAAGCTGCAAATTCTATCCGTTATCCTACGTAATAGTCACTCGGGACCAGACTTCCTTGGTTCTTATGGGATATTGTTCCGCAGAAATGTATGTAGAAATGTATGAAATGTTGAGACGACGCGATGTGGGGTTAAGGTGGCCAGATGGCGACTGTACCCCTCCCCAAGGTTATCTCCGGTTTGGGTTGATATAACTGTGACAACCCGAATTTTTCATAAGTTATTAAAATAAGAATTTAATAATTAAAATTCTTATTACGATGTGATTAATGTAATAATCCAGAATTTTAATTGTAATTATAAATATTTATTGAATTATATAAATATTTAATGGATGTGTTTATTGTTGAATAAATATTTGTTTGTTGTTGAATAAATATTTGTTTAATTTGATTTGATTTGATTTGGTTAATTATTTGTTTAATAAATAATTAATGGGTTAAGGAAATTAATTGTTTTGAGATAATATTCTAATTTAATTTAATAATTAAGTTAGAGAGTTTATAATGATTAAATGATTTATTCAATAAATTGTTATTAGAATTAATTAAATTAAGTATGAAAACTTAATTAAATAAAGTGTGATAAATAACTATATTATAAAGGAGTTATTAAAATAAATTGAAGTAGTTTAATTTAGTTTTGCCAAACAAGGCTTAAATATATTAAGTCTTTAATTTTTAAAGAGTTTTGCCAAACGGAGCCTTATGGCTTTTGGTTTTATTTTGAATTTTGAATTATAATAAATTAAATAAATAAAATATAAATAATATATGTATATTATTTTTAGTAACTGACAACTTATTAGTATATTAATTATAACGTCAGTTTTTAAAATGTTTGAAAATAGTACGTTAGCTTTATTTTACGTCAATTGTGTGTGGTCTAAGACTGAGCCTAAGAAGAAAGAAAAGAAAAGAGTGTTCAGAGAATTTTGAGAGAGTTTAAGAGAGCCCGAGAGAGAACCAAGAGAGAAAGTTCTGAGTTCGTCAAGCGATTCACAGTGATTATCAAGGATTTCTTAAGCAACAAAAGGTATGTTACACAACCTTAACATATAGGTTTTACGCTATAATTTATAAGTCTCTGTGTTTCTGAATTTGACTGTAATATAAAGTTATTTACAAACTTTCTGTAAAACCATGTTTTTATAATTGGTTAGGAAATTATGTGTATAGGTAATTATAATTGTTATACTAGCATATATATGAGTGTATGCTTAACATATAGATAAGATTGTATGCTAAATTAAGTCTACAAGAAAAGAAATTGATTTTACAGTAAACACATGTATGAACGTGTTTTGTAGGATACCAAAATTAGTATTTGATTGTATGCTAAATTGTAAAATTGAACTGTGAATTGTTAGTTGGGTATGAAATAAAGAGAACTTAGTTCAAAAGAATCAAATTAGTGTATCATTATGATTACAGTGTTCACTGTGTTAAGAAATATCAAAAATGGAGTTTTTATTTTTAAAATATGCTATTCCAGTATGTAATTTTTCTAGAATTATGGTTTAAGTTGTGTTAATTTAGTATTTGTATGCTTGGTGAAGTTTATGTGTAATTTGCATAAGTTATACATGTTAATTGGTGTTAGAAATTAAAACATAGCTTTGTTCTGTGTTTTGTTTTGGGGTGTTCTGTAATTCGGAGCCTCAGCGCCAAGTTTCATGCCCCAGCTCTGAATTTCGCGCCTCAGCGCCAAAAATAGCCCAAAACTTCGCGCCCCAGCGCCACTGTCTCATGCCCCAGCGCTGGAAAAGTGGTCTGGGTTGAATAATTTTGACCTCCTGTAGTAAAATGGTCATAACGTTTTCATACGAACTCCGATTGAGGTGATTCAAGATGATCCAAAATGAGAACGAATAGACCTACAACTTTCATTCTTTAAGTTGTTCAATTTTAGGTGGAGAACAGGGGTCAAAATGGTCATTTGTGCGACTAATATGTATTAAGAGGCAATCAGAGGGCGTTAGGAATGCATAAATGCAAATGTAGTGCTCCTGACGATAAAAGATATTGTCCTAAGTTATAAAACATAAATATTAGTAAATATGATGATGCTTAACATTAATAAATGATGTATTAAATAAGTTGTATAAGCATACTAAGCACACACATGAGAGACAAATCGGGCGTGTGACGAATGAACGTCGAAACGCCGTGCCAAGTGTAAATAAACTTAAAAAGTGTTTCAATTCAATTGAAATGAATATTATAAGATATGGAATGGATTTAATATAAAACCAACAAGTAGTCCTAGCAAGACTTAAGCACTTGAATGAACTTCAAATATGAAATATAGTGAGTTATAAGTCTAAAGTTAACACAATCAAATTGAACATTATGTATTGATTAATAGGAAGGGTTATATGATGTAGATTAAAGTTTACATTACAACTACTATGCGTTGCTATGTGACTAATAGTTGATGTGAATGATTATATAATTGTGTAGGGCACGTGCAGTACAGATAACCGTAAGCTGTTAAACTGTTATTGGTAAACAACGATCAAAGCAAGTCTTTCAGTTCCTATTTGCTATGTGAACTTGATGATTAAATATTTTAAATCTTTATTGCAAAGAGCATGATGTGTTATATATATGTTGAAAGTATGAACTATTAAAGTCAATTTATGACTATGTTGATTGATTAAAGCATGCTGATTGAGTAAGGACTCAATCTTTATACCTGTTACATGAACTGTAGCATGTATGTTATATATTGAGCATGTTATTATGTGTTATGTGATGCATGAAAACTGTTAGATTTTGCTAGGCTGTCGAGCTCAACCTTGTAAATAACCACTTTTGCAGGTTAAAGATTTAAGGTAAAGTATGTGCTACTTGAAAGATATGAATCGGATGTAATACTTGAAGAATTATACACTTTTCTTGTGTTATTATTATTTGAACCATGTTTAAGGTTTCGAATAATGTATTAATGTTGAATTATAATATCGTTTTGCGATGTAAACTATTGTAATATTAAAATGATTCTAAGATATTTAGATGTAAAGGTTGAAGGTTTTGGGAACGAGGATAGTTTGTAATAGAAAATTTTAATTATTCCTCAAATTTCAATGGTTGTATTATCGTTTAATGATGTAAAATTAGAGATTGAATGTATTATTAACGACCGAAGTTGAAAATTAAATTGTATAAATTTTGGGGTCGTTACAATAACAGACGTTGCTCAGGGTTACATCTAAGATTGGACTGCTGCAAGTGTTGAAGGTCCTCAGTGTCATCGTTGAGATGCGCCTGTCTTCCCGATGTTATCTTCGGGTCTTTAGACTAAGTGCCTCGGTGTAAGCGCCGAGGATGAAGTTGTTTGTATGCATTTGAAACAAGTATTTTCGGGATTATCGTCGGAATTGCAATGGCATTCCTTGGGGTTATCACCAAGGATGGAGCTGCTACTCCCAGTGTCATTTCTGGGACTGGAACTGAGCGTCGCTATGAGACCCCGAATTAATTTTATGAAATAAAAGTATTCAATTTTTCTATTTTGGTGAATAGTTAAATTGATAAAAGTTTAAAGTTAAGGGTGACATTTGATAATTTTTCAAATTAAGCAAGTTTTCATAAAATAATCGGTGGTAAAATACGCGTGGTTGCATAGTAGCACACGATATTGATTATTAATACTTACGTGAGAAGTCACTCAGTTTGATTTAATTATTATCGATATTTTATATATTATTAAATCAATAATTGAGATAACAAAGTTGTTAATATTATTATTTTTAATATTAACGATGTCTAGAAGTTCTGCGAAGGAGAGGTTTGGTCACCTAATAGCGCGCCAATAGGGAGAAATACTTATTTGAAAGCCCCCTCTTTCCTGGGAACGACCTGGTCGATTAATAGTGTGAATTATAATAATGATGATGAAGTTTTGTTTTATTAGTATTATTAATGTAATAAAACAAAAATCTTTTTATATAAAACAGAATACTTTTATAAAGTTATTCGTTTTATTAGAGTATAAATAGAATATATTATATTTTATTATGTATAGTGTAAGACCCCAAATTATTAATAAATAAAATTTAATTTCCTCTATTTATTATTCTGAAATAGTAAGAGTTGATTTGATTAATGTGGTTAGTTATGGGTAAAATGCGCAAATATTTTAAATAAGCAAGTGGTTATAAAATATTCATTGTTGTCGGAAAATATTTGTTTGGTCGTGGAATATTCTTCCTGTCGGGGAATATTCGTACGACGGCGCAGCCTTGTGTGGGCCCCATAACAGAAAGCGATTGGATGAAGAAAACGATAAAAATAAGTTGTTTATAAATAACGGCGTAGTTGTTACCGTTAATACTATTGGAATACCCGGTGGTTAAAATACGGTAATACGCGTAGCACATGGTATTGCACCAATTATTGATTCTAATGTAAGAAGGCACTACTCAATAATTGTTACAGTAATTACTATTCAATATTGTATTTTATTGATTCAATAATTGCTGCGTTGATATTTTATATTACTGTTGTTTCAATAATTGTCACTACGCAGTATTTTCTATTATCGGAACAATAATTCATATTATCTGAATAATATTATTAGATAACATTATTGGCAATGTCTAGAAAGTTCTGTCTAAGGAGAGGTTTGGTCATCTAATTGCGCGCCAGTAAGAAGAAATCCTTATTGGAAAGCCCCCTCTTTCCTGGGAACGGCCTGGTTGCCAGTACTGTGATTTTGTAATATTATTTGTGTATAATTAATTATTGATTTATATGATGAGGAAAATATTAATTTTATGTGGATATAGATGGAGAAAATTTTTAATGTGACAATTGTTGAAAATTAATATTTTATATTTTTCTGATAAAATAATTTATTTAAATATATTATTGGTGATATTTTTACAATGAATGTGGGATATATGAGTATATGAGGAGGAAGAGTATTTTTGTGGCATTAAATGATTAACACATGTTTTGTGTGTTGGTGAACACAATTCTTGACCGAAAATTTATTATTGATTGTAAAATCGCTCGTTTGTGGATTTCGGTCAATTTTTGTTTGGAATTTGGAAAAACTTTCTTCTGCAAAGTTGTAGAGAATTGAATTTTCTATAAAAACTCTCGAGATTCGAATTTTCTGATAAAAGGGCTATTTATTATGAATTATTGAAGTTCTGAAGTTCCGAAATAATTGATTTTTGGAAGTTTTAATTATTATTTTGAAGAAAAACGTTTTTTTGCAAATTAGTGGGCTCAACATGTGATAAGAATGGGCTGAATTCAGATCTTCTAAGGTGGGCTTGACAATTTTGTAAATATAATATTATTATATTCAATTTTCTGCTTTGGTGTTCTAAGCATTTTCCTATAAATAGGGTGCTTAGGTTAGAATTGAAAATCACACCAGAAACACAAGTTTCTCTCTATTTCTCTCTCTATATCCAGCGTATTCTTGTGAGTATTTGATACTTTGAGTGTTGCTATACGGTGCAAGTTTCCTTCAGCACTATATCTAGTAATCCAGTCAAAAGTACCGTCTTTCCGAGGTAAGGGATGTTATTTCTTCTTAAATGATATTATTTTCTTCAATATCATTATGCCGAAGTATTGATCTGAACTTTTTATCAAATTTGGAACTTTTCATGTCGGAGTTACTATTCATGAGTTACTATTTATGAGTTACTATTCACGAGTTACTATTCACGAGTTACTATTCACCGAAAAATGAAATTTTTCTTTTTCGTCCAAAATATCTATTCTGGATACTAGCTTTGATTGTATCCATGTTTTGATCATTCTTGAATTTTTCTCCACTATGATTATTTATGAGGTATTTTTGGACATGGAATAGTTGAAATACGAATCCTTAATATTTATTATTTTGCTTCACTTGATTCGTTTCCTTTAAAATATTTTTCATCATCCTCAGTCCTAAATGATGATATAATTGAATATCTTTGGCCTGTAGTGCAAAGATGAATGATTTCTGATGAATATCTTTGGCCCGTAGTGCAAAGATGAACAGGTGTTGAGGTGAACATGAACAATTGATGAATATCTTTGGCCTGTAGTGCAAAGATGACTATTTGATTCAAGATATTTATTGATTGATGTTACAGGGATAAAATGTTGATGATGGACTTTTAAATTCATAGATAATCGTAGATTTCATTCTCTACGTAACTCTTCTATGAATTATTATTTTTCGCTGCGAATATTGATTTAAAACTTGTTGTCTATTGTATTCTATTAAATTTTTCCCTGTTGAAGACTAACGATAATTTGTTGTATATTATCTTAGTCATAATATTCTTTACTGGGCTAGTTGATCTCACCCTTTTCCTTGTTGTTCCATTTTTCTTCTCAGGAGGCGAGAATGTAGCGAGTACTAGTCGGGGTGTGAAATGATGGTTCAAGACAGTTATTTTAGTAGTCCTCACTATTTTGTAAAATAGTGTATCAATAAGTATTATGAGGACTTAATTGAGTATGAATACTGTCTAGATGACAATATTTGTATTTAAACTCACAGTATATGTGTTGTCGTATTTTGCACGACAATTGTAATAATAAAGTTGTAGTTATTTTCTGTACCATGTATTTGGCGACTCAGAATGGGTTAGATGGATTGGACCTATTTTGGGGGCGTCACAGTTGGTATCAGAGCTTAGGGATATGATCTCTGGCGGAGATCGAGGAATAGAACTAGGAGGGGAGAGACGAGTAAATCCTTCGCTAGTGTGTCCTACCTAAGCTTAATTGTTGGTCGGTCATAATATAGGGATATTATGTGATATGTTAATTTGTTAAATTAACCCTTGTTTTATGGCAGTATTTGAGAATGTCGACTGAGAATGTTAACAATGGAGTGAATGAGATCGTGGAAACACTTCTAATCACCAATCAGGATAATGTGATGTCAGGCGAAGAAGGAATTAGAGATATCCATGTGGTGAGTGAAGAATTAATAATTGCACCCGAGATAGTCGCAGTGGTAGCAGCTGAGAGTGAGGAAGAAGAGGAACCTGAGGAGAATTTATTAGAAGAATTTTATGATCGAAATTTAGAATTACAAAATCGTATTCATGAGTTAGAAGAGCAGGCTGAAGAACGGCAGGCGGCCGTGGAACAAAGAGATGTAACAATTCAAAATTGTGTTACCCGTTGTGCAATGCTCGAACAGAAGCACTATTTGGCAGAGTATAAGATATTAGAGCTGGAATCTGAGAATGCTATGATCAAAGTTCTGATGAAAGAAGAAGCAACCGAACGAATAAGAATGGAGGATGCATGGGTAAAAGCCGTACGACGCGTTGATATTATAGAAAAAGACGTCCGATCCAATAAGGACAAAATAGATGAAATGGATTTCTCTTTTTGGACAGCAATTGTGAGAATCCAACATCGAGTTCGAAATTACCCTATGAAGAGCGGTCAACCCCAATTCGATATGGATCGAAGAGTAATGATCCAAATCATGGATCAGGAATGCGACGAACTAATGAATGGTGGAATGTACTCTATTGCAAAGTTAAGTCCAGTTGGGACGGTGACACCAGAGGTAGATACGGACAAGTCAAAGTCAGCGGTTCCTGGAAGAGCGTTTGTCGTGACTGCTCAAAACGCGAGGAACCCGAACGAAGGTATCACGTATTAGTTAATTATAAATTCTTGCGAAGTCTATACTTTATTAGATACCGGTTCTACCCATTCATTTATCTCTCCTACTTGTGCTCGACGTTTGAATTTGACTTCTGAGAAATTAGACTTTGACTTAACTGTTGAAACTTCGTTACATCCACTGTTTATAAATCTTGTTTGATCCAAGTTGGCACCATCACATTACCTGTTGATCTTATCTCTTTAAAGATACTTGCTTTTGATGTGATTTTAGGAATTGATTGGTTAACTACTCATCATGCCAAAATTGATTGCTTTCGTAAGGTTGTTAGTTTTCATATTCCTAAGCAACCTGTTATTCGAATTCAAGCAACCAAACTATTGAAGTCAAACTCTTTCATATCAAGCCGTAAAGTCATTCGTTTATTGAAAAACGGATGTCAAGCTTTCTTAGCCATGTCATGGACTTGAACAAAAATACGTCAGAATTGAATGATATTTCTGTTGTTAGTAAAATCCCTGACGTATTTCCTGAAGAATTTCTTGGCTTACTCCTAGAGCGTGATATTGAATTTTGTATCGACTTTGAACCCGGTACAAAACTCATTTCTAAAATCTCATATCGAATGGCTCCTATTGAACTTCAGGAGTTAAAAACCCAACTATAGAAGTTGATAACCGAGCCTTTATCTGGTGACTTCCTTTGTGGAATGCACTGAATCCAGACTCTCCGTAGGGGACGCCATATTTGTGCGGTAGTAAACTGATAGGTGTCATTGTGACGTGCTATCCAAGATTGGGATATGAGTCACAGTTGAGATCAACCTAAGTCAGTAATCGAAATACATAGCTTTCTAGGCTTAGCTGGTTATTATCGGAGATTTGTAAAAAGATTTTCTCGAATCGCTACTCCATTAACTCAGCTGACTCGAAAAGATACAAACTTTGAATGGACCGAGGAATGCGAGAAGAGCTTCCAAGAATTCAACATGCGACATCGACGTTGGCTCGAGCTGTTGAAAGATTTCGATCATACCATCCTGAAAAAAGCGAACGCGGTAGCTGACGCATTGAGTAGAAGATCATATGCAGGAACGAGTGTGATGATGTCAAGTATACGCGTAGAATCAACTTTAATCGATAAAGTTAAAGTTGCTTAAGCCACAGACCGGGAGCTGATGCATATGAAGAAGAAAGTACAAGAAGGTGCTATTCCGGAAGCAAGAATCGATGAAGAAGGAATACTTCGAGTCCACTCCAGACTTTGTGTTCCTAACGATTCTGATTTGAAGTACAAGATCATGAGGGAGGCACACAATACACCATTTGCAATCCATCCTGGAAGTACTAAAATGTATCGTGATCTTCGACATACATTTTGGTGGAACAATATGAAGAAAGAGATTACAAAGTTTATCTCGAGGTGTTTAACTTGTCAACGTGTAAAGGCGGAGCATCAAGTACCAAAGGGTCCATTGCAACCACTTGAGATTCCGAAATGGAAGTGGGAACACATTACCATGGATTTCATTACGGGTCTTCCTACGGTTTCTCAAGGCATAAATGTTATTTGGGTTATAGTTGATAGATTAACCAAGTCTGCTCATTTCTTTCCGATACGGGAGACTTATTCCCTTGAACGTCTTGCTAGTATGTACGTGAATGAGATTGTAAGGTTGCATGGCATGCCAGTATCCATAGTTTCGGATCGTGACCCAAGATTCACTTCAAGATTTTTGGTTAGCTTGCAAAAAGCTATAGGCACGAATTTACGATTTAGTTCAGCTTACCATCCTCAAACGGACGGACAATCAGAGAGGACTATTCAAACTCTTGAAGATCTATTAAGACTTTGTGTCCTAGATTTTAAAGGGAGTTGGGATAAGTACCTACCATTGGTGGAATTCTCCTATAACAACAGTTATCAGGCGAGCATAGGTGTGGCTCCATTCGAGGCGTTGTATGGAAGAAAATGTCGTTCTCCAGTATGTTGGGATGAGGTGGGAGAAGCAACGTTGTTGGTACCAGAGTTAGTACGAATGACTACAGAGAAGATCCAAACGATTCGACAACGTATACAAACGGGCACAGGATCGACAAAAGAGTTATGTGGATCTTCATCGAAAGGACGTGGAATTTGACATTGGGGATCATGTATTATTACGTATAGCTCCATGGAAAGGAGTTACAAGATTTGGGAAAAGAGGAAAGCTCAATCCACGATTTATTGGTCCATTTCAGATTCTTGACCGAGTAGGAAATGTGGCCTATAGACTCGTGTTACCTCCAAGTATGTCTCGTGTTCATAATGTTTTTCATATATCTGTGCTTCGTAAATATGTGAAAGACCCGAACCACGTTATTGAGTTAGAACCAGACGAGATAGCCGAAGACTTAACGTACGAGGAGGTACCTGTCAAGATCTTGGATAGGAAGGAACATGTCCTATGCACGAAGGTCATATCACAAGTTAAAGTTTTGTGGAGAAACCATGCAATTGAAGAAATGACCTGGGTGTTGGAAACGAAAATGAAAGCGAGGTACCCTCATCTTTTCGAAACACCAGGTACGTATGTCAATTTTGAGGACGAAATTTCATAAGGAGGGGAGGTTGTAAGACCCCAAATTATTAATAAATAAAATTTAATTTCCTCTATTTATTATTCTAAAATAGTAAGAGTTGATTTGATTAATGTGGTTAGTTATGGGTAAAATGCGCAAATATTTTAAATAAGCAAGTGATTATAAAATATTCATTGTTGTCGGGGAATATTTGGTCGTGGAATATTCTTCCTGTCGGGGAATATTCGTAGGACGGCGCAGCCTTGTGTGGGCCCCATAATAGAAAGCGATTGGATGAAGAAAACGACAAAAATAAGTTGTTTATAAATAACGGCGTAGTTGTTACCGTTAATACTGTTGGAATACCCGGTGGTTAAAATACGGTAATACGCGTAGCACACGGTATTGCACCAATTATTGATTCTTACATAAGAAGGCATTACTCAATAATTGTTACAGTAATTACTGTTCAATATTGTATTTTATTGATTCAATAATTGCTGCGTTGATATTTTATATTACTGTTGTTTCAATAATTGTCACTACGCAGTATTTTCTATTATCGGAACAATAATTCATATTATCTGAATAATATTATTAGATAATATTATTGGGAATGTCTAGAAAGTTCTGTCTAAGGAGAGGTTTGGTCATCTAATTGCGCGCCAGTAAGAAGAAATCCTTATTGGAAAGCCCCCTCTTTCCTGGGAACAGCCTGGTTGCCAGTACTGTGATTCTGTAATATTATTTGTGTATAATTAATTATTGATTTATATGATGAGGAAAATATTAATTTTATGTGGATATAGATGGAGAAAATTTTTAATGTGACAATTGTTAAAAATTAATATTTTATATTTTTCTGATAAAATAATTCACTTAAATATATTATTGGTGATATTTTTACAATGAATGTGGGATATATGAGTATATGAGGAGGAAGAGTATTTTTGTGGCATTAAATGATTAACACATGTTTTGTGTGTTGGTGAACACAATTCTTGACCGAAAATTTATTATTGATTGTAAAATCGCTCGTTTGTGGATTTCGGTCAATTTCTGTTTGGAATTTGGAAAAACTTTCTTCTGCAAAGTTGTAGAGAATTGAATTTTCTATAAAAACTCTCGAGATTCGAATTTTCTGATAAAAGGGCTATTTATTATGAATTATTGAAGTTCTGAAGTTCCGAAATAATTGATTTTTGGAAGTTTTAATTATTATTTTGAAGAAAAACGTTTTTTGCAAATTAGTGGGCTCAACATGTGATAAGAATGGGCTGAATTCAGATCTTCTAAGGTGGGCTTGACAATTTTGTAAATATAATATTATTATATTCAATTTTCTGCTTTGGTGTTCTAAGCATTTTCCTATAAATAGGGTGCTTAGGTTAGAATTAAAAATCACACCAGAAACACAAGTTTCTCTCTATTTCTCTCTCTATATCGAGCGTATTCTTGTGAGTATTTGATACTTTGAGTGTTGCTATACAGTGCAAGTTTCCTTCAGCACTATATCTAGTAATCCAGTCAAAAGTACCGTCTTTCCGAGGTAAGGGATGTTATTTCTTCTTAAATGATATTATTTTCTTCAATATCATTATGCCGAAGTATTGATCTGAACTTTTTATCAAATTTGGAACTTTTCATGTCGGGGTTACTATTCATGAGTTACTATTCATGAGTTACTATTCACGAGTTACTATTCACGAGTTACTATTCACCGAAAAATGAAATTTTTCCTTTTCGTCCAAAATATTTATTCTGGATACTAGCTTTGATTGTATCCATGTTTTGATCATTCTTGAATTTTTCTCCACTATGATTATTTATGAGGTATTTTTGGACATGGAATAGTTGAAATACGAATCCTTAATATTTATTATTTTGCTTCACTGGATTCGTTTCTTTTAAAATATTTTTCATCATCCTCAGTCCTAAATGATGATATAATTGAATATCTTTGGCCTGTAGTGCAAAGTTGAATGATTTCTGATGAATATCTTTGGCCCGTAGTGCAAAGATGAACAGGTGTTGAGGTGAACATGAACAATTGATGAATATCTTTGGCCTGTAGTGCAAAGATGACTATTTGATTCAAGATATTTATTGATTGATGTTACAGGGATAAAATGTTGATGATGGACTTTTAAATTCATAGATAATCGTAGATTTCATTCTCTACGTAACTCTTCTATGAATTATTATTTTTCGCTGCGAATATTAATTTAAAACTTGTTGTCTATTGTATTCTATTAAATTTTTCTCTGTTGAAGACTAACGACAATTTGGTGTATATTATCTTAGTCATAATATTCTTTACTGGGCTAGTTGAGCTCACCCTTTTCCTTGTTGTTCCATTTTTCTTCTCAGGAGGCGAGAATGTAGCGAGTACTAGTCGGGGTGTGAAATGATGGTTCAAGACAGTTATTTTAGTAGTCCTCACTATTTTGTAAAATAGTGTATCAATAAGTATTATGAGGACTTAATTGAGTATGAATACTGTCTAGATGACAATATTTGTATTTAAACTCACAGTATATGTGTTGTCGTATTTTGCACGACAATTGTAATAATAAAGTTGTAGTTATTTTCTGTACCATGTATTTGGCGACTCAGAATGGGTTGGATGGATTGGACCTATTTTGGGGGCGTCACACATAGTGCTTTGTATAGTAAAATCTTTTTATATAAAACAGAATACTTTTATAAAGTTATTTATTTTATTAGATAATAATTAAAATATATTATATTTTATTATGCATAGTGTTTGCATAGTGCCTACATAATATTTACATAGTAAAATCTTTTTATATAAAACAGAATACTTTTATAAAGTTATTCGTTTTATTAGATTATAAATAGAATATATTTTATTTTATTTAAAAGATTTTGTTTTATTAGAATATTTTATAGTAAACCAATCTGGACCGTCCGTTTAAAAGTAAATCAATCTGGACCATTCAGGAATTAGTTACTATTCAGTTCATTCTCCTATAAATAGAAGCTCATTCCTTCATTATTCTTACGAATTCACTAAAACTCTAGAGAGAGAAACTATAGAGAGAAAGAAAAAAAGTTTTCTGCTACTTCACTACTCCTATATCCAGTTTGTTCTAAGGTAAGGGATGTTATTTGTTGTACTCGTAAGGGGTATTATTTCTTTCGTATTCATGAAGAGAGCTATTGTTATTCCATTCCTTATTATTCTATTGGAATAACCTGTATAAGTAGACTACCGTATACATGGTGAAATTCTTCTGTTATTCCATTCTTTATTATTATGTTGGAATAACCTGTCTATGCGAAGTACTGCATACATGGTAAAATTTTTCTATTATTCCATTCTTTATTATTATTTTAGAATAACCTGTCTATGCGAAGTACTGCATACATGGTGAAATTCTTCTATTATTCTATTCTTTATTATTCTGTCAAAATATCATGTCTGTGCATTTATGCATGACCTGATTCTATTATTTATTATTCTGTTGGAATAACTTATCTGTACGGTCTATCGCATGCATGGTGAAATCTGTTGTTATTCCATTATTTATTATTCTGTTGGAATATCTTGTCAGTGCGGATTACGTCTGACCTGGTTCTGTTCTTTATTATTCTGTTGAGAATAACCTGTCTGTGTAATCTATCACATGCATGGTGAATTCTTCAGTTATTCCATTCTTTATTATTCTGTTGAAATAACCTGTCTATGTGGATTACCACATGCATGGTGAATGATTCTTTGTATTCATTCATTATTAAATTGCGGAAATGATCTGTTTACGTGGATTATGATAAAAGTCATAATAAAAGCATTGGACTGATGAAAATCATGGGTATATGTAGTATTAGTAAGTGTTTTGATAAGTTATGTTGGCTATTATGTGAAAACATGAAAGTTTCTTAGAAATCACAAAGGGTTGAAAATCAGATTTTGGTAAAAATGGAATATGAAATTCAATTGACCATATCTCCTATTATATTTTGAATTTTTGAGTGTGGTCAAGTTCTATAGTTAGATCTATGAGTTTTGTAACTAATCCAAGTGGAATCACTGGAAAAGGTGTTGTAGATTTTCTTGTGGACTGATTTTAACAAATGAGTCAAAAACTGCAAAACACCAAAAAGGTTACTGCCCAGAAGTTTAAAAGGGCTGTTTCGGCCACTTACTTTGTGAGAAAAATTCTGGCCTCTTGAGACATGAAAATATATGGTATAAAGTACCTCATGTCCAAAAATGAGCTCATTCTGACTTTAAATGAGCAAGTTATGAAAATTTCAATATTTAGGTTTTTCTGACGAAAAATGCCATAACCGAAGTTCTATAACTCCGATGACCATGAAATTTAAATTGGAAGATCACGTTAACATGTGTAAGATCTTGCCAAGATTTGGGAATTTCTGGAGTTGAACTTGAGGTAGCTAATTTCTTAAGGAATTAATTAGAAATTAATTTTTGAGAAATAGTAAATGAATTTTAAAAATTCCGCAAAAAATATATGTTCAATATGGGACTATATTATGCTAAATCTCAGAAAAGAAATATTTTTGGGACTAATTTGGTATTTTTCATAAAAATGATCTAGTTATGAGTAAATGAGTTAAATATGTTATGTGAAATAATAAAGTTAAAAAATAGGATTTTATGGCTTGAGAATCCTATATAGGGTATATACAGATTTTTGATGAGGGATTTGATCATTGGTGATGAAATCTTATGAGTATGACATTTTTTGAATGATTAAATGCATTATTTGGTAAAGTGTAAATAATTGAAATAAATTGTTTATAAGTTTAAGAAGTGATTAAAATATTGTTATAATATTAGATTATGAGTTTATTAAGTGAATGATAATATTTGGATAAATTTAAAGTCTTTAATATTTATCCTTGTTTTTGTTTGATTAATGCCTATATCATTGTCATCATTCTCATGCTTGTGTTGTGTTGAAAGTCATCTTTGGCTTACGTGCATAGATGAACTTGGTATGATTATGACTATGGATTATTCGGTATAATCATGACCGTAATGTTATAAATAATGTGGTAAAAGTCATCTTTGGCCCGTGGTTGATGTGGTAAAAGTCATCTTTGGCCCGTGGTGCATAGATGGACTTGGTATGATTATGACCAGGGATTATTCGGTATAATCATAACCGTAATAAAAAATACGAATATCCATGGCCCGTAGTGCATGGATAATTCGTGGTCGTGATATTATTAAGCTGAGTCTCAGCATTATTGGTTTTACAGTTGTATATCTTTGGCCTGTAGTGCAAAGATGAACTGTTGATTATTAGTTATACAGTTGTATATCTTTGGTCGCAGTGCAAAGATGAATTTATTAGTATGATTATGAGCAGGAATTGTGATTTGATATAACCATAATTTTTGATGTTTCAAGTGAAGACATGTGATGAAAATTATCTTCGTCCTGGGTGCAAAAAGGAATTCAAAATCACAATTATGATTATGAGTTATTCATATGATTGTGGACAGGAATTGTTGATTGATGTTACAGGGATAAAATATTATTGGTGGACTTTTAACATGGAGAAGATAATAGACATGATGATCTATTTGACTCTTTTAATAGATTGCTCGTTCCGCTGCAACTATGATTGAAAAGTTTTATCATCTACCATATGTTCTAAATCTCTGATTTATTATTGGCGAAAGCTATTGATAATTTAATTATCTTAAGTTATGATATTCTTTACTAGGCTAGTTGTGCTCACCCTTTTTCTTCACAATTCCTTTCAGGTAATAAAAGTGTAGCTGGGTCGAGTGGGGGTAACAGGAGAATAGAACGGTGGTCTATATCTGTTGAGGTTCTCCCTAAATAGTATGGAAATAATTTTATTGAGAACTTTAGATAAGTGTATCGTATTGTATTATTTAATTTTGGTGAACCGAATAGGATGAGGTGAACCCAACTTTGGAAGGGTGTTTTGCCACTATCTTACAAGATGTCTAATGACATACAACATCGTGTTATCGTAAGACAGGATTGTGCACATCCACTTGCTGAGTATATCTACGAGCACTACCTATATGATCTTGGAGTATATTTGAAATATAATTCTCACTTGGAGACAACGGAGATAATTATATGTCAAGAGAAGACTCACCATTGGAAAAAAGATGATAGTAATCTTCTCATTTTTTTGGGGGTCTATTGGATCAACCAAGGATAATTCTCAGGACATATGATATCTATCATAACTTAGATTCATGGCCTCCTATGTACGAAGGTTTTCTTGAGCACTTTCCAAAGATTTTAATTTCTAAAACAGTTATTGACATGTCACATATTATCCCTATACGCGGTTGCATTGTATTTACAAAAATGCCACCACGTCCCTCCAAAATGTCATCGTTTTAATAAAAGAATGCTATTTAAGGAGGAATGCTATTTAAGGAGAATGCTCTTGATCCTTACCGTATATATATATATATATATATATATATATATATATATATATATATATATATATATATATATAAGCAAATAAATACTCCAGACATAAGTCTAGGCTCAATCGAGGCATAACTCGATAATATTGGTCCATATATAATATATACATAAGTATATACAAATAAAAATGAAAACCTTGGATCAAAGTCCGGGCAAACATAAGCAACACGACTCTTAACGTGAAGAATAGTGTGTGCAAAGATGAAGAGAAGATGCTTTAAAGTGTGTGAGAAGGCTTACAATGGGCTGCCAAAGAAGACTTTTATTGCTTGAAATGGATGAACACTCGGATCCGCCAATAAAAAGTAGCTATATGTGAGCTTACAAGTATTTAAAATGAGAAAGCACTCAGTTTATGGTGTGTACAGAGCAAATTTGACAGGGCTTCCTTGTCTCTTCTCCTCTTAAAATGGCCACCCCAAGCCCTCTATTTATAGAGGGAGCCGCAGGTGTACCTGCGGCTGCTCGGGGTGCCCCGGGCTTCGCTGATCCTTCCTCCTTGAAGTACGTGCATGCATGCACTGTGATGTCCGTTTGAACTTTCAGAACTGCAATCGGGGCATCCGACTGAGGTATATAAAACCTAGTTCGGACCGCCTTGTCGAGAGTTATGCAATGATATGGGATTAGAGGTTGTACGAAGTCAGGAAGAGGGGACCATGCCCATGGTCTTCAAGCTTCAAATTCTATCCGTTATCCTACGTAATAGTTACTCAGGATCAGACTTCCTTGGTTCTTGTGGGACATTGTTGCGCAGAAATGTATGTAGAAATGTATGAAATATTGAGACAGCATGATGTGTGATTAAGGTGGCCAGATGACGACTGTACCCCTCCCCAAGGTTATCTCTGGTTTGGGTTGATATAACAGACGTTGCTCAGGATTACATCTGAGATTGAACTGCTGCAAGTGTTGAAGGTCCTTAGTGTCATTGCTGAGATATTCTTGTCTTCTCGGTGTTATCTCTGAGTCTTTAAATTGAGTGCCTCGATGTAAGCGCCGAGGTTGAAGTTGTTTGCATGCATTTGAAACAAGCATTTTTGGGGTTATCGTTAGAATTACAATGGCATTCCTTGGGGTTATCACCAAGGATGGAGCTGCTACTCCCAGTGTCATTTTGGGATTGGAACTAAGCGATGATGTGTTATCGCCGAGACAAAACTATCCTCTCCGGTGTTGTTGCCGGTCTTTTGAACTGCAGACCTTGGGGTTATCTCCGAGGTTGGAATTGATCCTCTCGGTGTGTGTTCCAGGTTTGAGACTGAACTTTTAGTGGTATCCAGAATGGATATGAGCTGTCTTCTAGGGTTATCTCTGAAAGACGAATCTGCCCTTTTGCAATGTTAGTAATAGTTGTGCAGAAAATTTCGAGTGTCTACAATGTACCAGTTCTTCTAACTCCAAATAATGTTACCGTTCAATGATAAGTAGGTTTTATACCTACTTATCCGATATCTGTTACTTGAATTATTTGCTTAATCTCATGTTTCTTAGTTACTTTTCATGCATTTTATGTTCATTTTGTAGATTATATGCTTGGGAGTTGAAATCGCAAGGAATTGGTATGAAAATGCAAAGAAAAGCAAATCCGAACATCATTTGGGCTTTCATGTTCTTGGTTTGGAACTTGGATTATATTGTAAAGCTTCTTATTAGCTTTTCAGAACATCTTGAATCATTTCAATCGGAGTTCGGATGCAAGAGTTATGACATTTGTACCAACAGACGTCGAACGTCACTGTTTTGGGTGGCCATTTGCATAGCAGTCACTTCCAGCCCAATTTAGACCTTCATCCGTTCGTTATTTCTCAAATCTTAAAGAATGAAATTTGTAGATTCCGTCGATATCTTCGATTTGATAGGTGGAAGGCCTCGTAATTCTTCCCAGATCAAAAGTTATGGCCGTTTTCCTAAAGGACGTCAGAGAAGAAAATTTTCCTTCACAAAACCGCCGCCGGGGTGGGCGTACCAGCCACAAAGCAGGCCCCTAGAATTATTTAATAAAAATCACCAAGTACTAACCAGTAACCAACTCAATCTAATTCTAATTACCACTAGTTAAATTAAGATTACGGAGATTTAAGATCACAACTTCACTTATTGCTTCATTCAAGTTAACACACTTCTCATCAATTATTTTCTATCCTGAATTGTTAATCAAGAACACTAAAGCAGATAAAACCACCTCTCGATGCATAATACCCATATTAACATCAATCCACAATTAAGATAGAAATCCGTTAAACACCTTAATCAACTAACCCACTATATCTCTATGTGAATTACAATTGAAGAAAGTTGAAGAATAAGTTCTCTAACCGATTACATGTGATGTCAAGTGTATCTCTACCTTAACAATAATCAAAAATCTGCTATTGACAAAATTTATGACACATGCTATCATGATAAGATCTAAATCAATACTTCAACTCTCGAGTTCATATAGATTATCACGGTAATTGATGACCAACCAATTAAATAATTAAGTCCAAATCACAATAGACAATCCTCACAATAAAACATAATAATTGATAACGAAACATATTAAAATAAATTACACAATAAGATCCATTGTAATCTCAAACAAATAATTAGTTTATTGAATTAAAACTAAGAATTCACAATTGAATACACATTGAAAGATAAAAATAAGAGTAGAGTAAAGAATAAATCTGTTGTCAGTAGATCTCCATCTTCCTTAAGCTCCTGCTCTTGATCTTCAATGGTCTTCAAATTGCTTCAATCTCCAAATCTAATTAGAACTAGTGTTTTGATCTAATTTACTCTAATCTAATCTAATGGAATCCTCTATCTAGTCTCTAATCTCCCTAATCCTTGTGATTTTCCTCCTTTTATAAGTCTCTTTATATGTCTTTTAGTCCTCTTGGAAGTTCTCTTGGAAGTCCTTGTGTAAATCGGATCGAAACAATCCTTCCCGGACTCAAATTGGACCAAAATTTGTATTTTCGCTCATTTTCTGGGCTACCCCCACCCCGGCGGGGGTTTATGCTTGTTTTGGGCCCACCCCAGTGGGCTAGGGGCCTGCTTTGTGGCTGGTACGCCCACCCCAGCGACAGTTTTGTGAAGGAAAATTTTCTTCTCTAACGTCCTTTGGGAAAACGGCCATAACTTTTGATCCGGGGAGAATTATGAGGCCTGCCACCTATCAAATCGAAAATATCGACGGGATCTACAACTTTCATTCTTTAAGATTTGAGAAATAATGAACGAATGAAGGTCGAAATTGGGCAGGAACTGACTTCTATGCAAATGGCCACCCAAAATAGTGACGTTCGACGTCCGTTGGTACAAATGTCATAACTCTTGCATCTGAACTCCGATTGGAATGATTCAAGATGTTCCGAAAAGCTAATAAGAAGTTCTACAATGTAATCCAAGTTCCAAAACAAGAACATGAAAGCCCAAATGATGTTCGGAATTGCTTTTCTTTGCGTTTTCATACCAATTCCTTGCGATTTCAACTCCCAAGCATATAATCTACAAAACGAACACAAAATGCCTGAAAAGTAACTAAGAAACATGAGATTAAGCAAATAATTCAAGTAAGAGATACCGGATAAGTAGGTATAAAATCTACTTATCAAATACCCCCAAACTTAAACCTTTGGTTGTCCTCAAGCAAAAACACAAAACAACAATGCTATGCAATGCAACTAATCTACATGCCTACGAATCCAACAGTAATGATAAAATCAAGTCTATTCAACTGGCCTTAGAAAAATCAAGTAAACACGATAGTACATCATATCAGAACTCATCAGTAACTTCTCAATCAATCATCAAATCTTAGATTGTTATTACTAATATAGTGTGTGTGTGCTCCACAACAATGTTAACTGATATAAAATCAAATTTAACACATAACAAGTCTCTTCGAAGGTATCATACAGTGTAAACTCAAGAAATCCAAAACAAACTAGATCCAACTAAAATCAAACAATTACCAATATCGCGGGTCAACATGGGATACTTATGCTTTATTTTTCATCTACGGGGGCTTTTTGCTCTTATTTCCCATTTTATTCAATTTTTTTTACATACATATACATAGCTATGCAATGTCTTATTCCCTTAGGCTTTTCAATGTTACCTTAACGAGCTTTCGACCAACGACTCCCAGACCATTAAGACCTTAGGGCGCTAGGTGTAAAGACAATCCCCTCTGGCTTACTTACTCAAGTAACAAAAGCCACAAAACTAGACAAGCACGCCACAGTGTTTATTCATACTTTTTCTTTTTCTTTCTTTTTTTCCATTTTTTTCCTTTTTTCTTCTTTTTTTTCCATTTTTTTCCCTTTTTCTTCTTTTTTTTAGCTTATATACCCCAAATATTCCCCCAAACTTAGGTTCTTGTCTAACTTTAGCCATCACTATTTATTCTTGTCATTCTTTCATTCAAACTAGCATTATCCTTTAGAATCCCATTATGTATCAATTTAAACTCAATCAATCAACAAGTTGTTTTTACTGTGCTATCCTTATTATACCAGTTTCAAACAGAAAAAGACTCAATTCATAACAAGAAATCACATCAAAGCTCTAATAGTCAGTACTATACTCGTCTACCTAATTCAAATCTCATCATTGGCCAAAATAAACTTAAACTATCAAACAGCTGGACTCATGCAAGATGAACATAGTAACTAACTAATAATTTTTTATTTATTTTTAGTTATAAATAAAAACTATTATGCAACTACTCTACTATGCAATTATTATGCAATTACACTACATGAATGCAAACATAAATAAACCTAAATTATTTAACTCCCCCAAACTTAACAATTACAATGTCCTAATTGTTAAATAAAGCATAAAGTGGACGAGGACTTCCCTGTAATCATTTAAACTTGTGGTGATAATGGCGCTGGCGGCGACGATCATTTTCCTATCCATTGAACCTCCAATACCTGCAATAAAGAGAGACAACATGGATTAGAATAACACTTGGATTCCTATCTACGAAATAAATTAGGAAAGCATATAAATAAATAAATAAATAAAAATTCCTGGGTTGCCTCTCAGTTAGCGCTTGAATTATAGTCTTTCAGCTTGACTGTGTCTGGTCAACGCTATCCAATTCCTCTTCGGTAATTGAGGAACCCTCCATCCATCGGAAATAATATAGCTTTTGGTAGATTCCCATTTACGATGGCCAATGCATCAAAGTCACCTAGTATGCTCTGATTTGGTATGATCTCAATCAAGAACGTCCCACAGCTAGGTGTTTTCTCCATTGTTTATGTGATCACTATGGGGCATGGAAGCTTGTCACACACAATGGGTTCTTCATCTATCTTCTCTTTCTCGTCCCACCATGGATTCAAAATTGTACTCGCTCTTATGTCATCAAGAGCTTCGCCGACGATATGACTACCAAGTGGGCATGATTTTGCAAATCTGACTGACTCTTTGGTCGTTGGTGGAGACCCATTTAGATCTTCGTCGACCTCTATTTCATTATCCCCAATTGTCTCCACACTTTCGATATCTTATAGCTCATCCAGTTGTAGATTTGGCTCGGGCACTTCATCAATCTCGAAATTCTCATCATAACACCAATTGTTTCGAGGAAGGTTGCTTACGGCTTTGGTCATTGGCTATATCTGATCCGTAAGATTTTTGACCTCGCTTGATTACTCATCTTCTCCTCATTTGCTGCTACGAACTTGGAAAACAATTCCTTCAACCTTGAATTATCTGTCTCTTGTGACACTGGAGGTGGACATGAAAATTCCGGTGTGTATGATGGATTTAGAGCGTAATGTTGGTCTTCATAAGTATCGCTCCATGACGAATCCGGGTGATACCCCCAAACTTGATGAAAATTATCATATGCATACTGTTTGAGGTAGTTACCACTATACTGTACCGGCCCAAGATTGAAGGTGCATTGATTACTCGGGTGATTGCCAGCACAATAGTCACAAATAACTGCAATCCTTCGACTCATTTAGGCTGCAAAAACGTCTAACTTCCTCGAAAGTTCTTCAATCTGTGCTAACATTACGAAAAGTGTCGCGAGTCTGTCAATCTCCACTCCCCTTGGCTGAGTCATTCTTGTCATCCTTCGACTCCATTGGGCTGCGATAACCTCAAACGTCTTCGAAGTTGCCTCAATTTGTATTGTCTCTATAGAAGATGTATTAAGTCCATCAATCCATGTTTCCCTTGGTTGAGTCATGTTCGTGTATGGCCATTGATACGCAAAGTCATCCATGGTACCTGAAAAGAGAGAAATATAGGAAGAGAATTAAAAATAAAAATAAAAATGTTTAAATTAAGACTAATTTGATTGAAATTAATATTGGCAAAAATTTATTAACTAATTCCCAGGCAGAGCCGCCAAAAACTTGTTGGGTAAAATCTAGTTACGCACAACACGCAAGTATACGTGGTCAACAAGTAATAAAGTGATAAGTTGAGTATCGTTCCCATAGAGAATTATTTAACAAAAACCACCAAGTACTAACCCGTAACCAACGCAATCTTATTTAAACGAATGAATTTTAAATTATAAATAAACTAAATCTAATTACCACTAGTTAAATTAAGATTATGGAGATTTAAGATCACAACTTCACTTATTGCTTCATTCAAGTTAACACACTTCTCATCAATTATTTTCTATCCTGAATTGTTAATCAAGAACACTAAAGCAGATTAAACCACCTCTCGATGCATAATAACCTTATTAACATCAATCCACAATTAAGATAGAAATCTGTTAAACACCTTAATCAACTAACTCACTATATCTCTATGTGAATTACAATTGAAGAAAGTTAAAGAATAAGTTCTCTATCCGATTACATGCGATGTCAAGCGTATCTCTAATTTAACAATAATCCAAAATCTGCTATTGACAAAATTTATGACACATGCTATCATGATAAGATCTAAATCAATACTTCATCTCTCGAGTTCATATATATTATCACGGTAATTGATGGCCAATCAATTAAACAATTAAGTCTAAATCACAATAGACAATCCTTACAATAGAACATAATAATTGATAACGAAACATATTAAAATAAACTACACAATAAGATCTATTGTAATCTCAAACAAAGAATTAGTTCATTGAATTAAAACTAAGAATTCACAATTGAATACACATTAAAAGATAAAAATAAGAGTAGAGTAAAGAATAAATCTGTTGTCAGTAGATCTCTATCTTCCTCAAGCTCCTGCTCTTGATCTTCAATGGTCTTCAAGTTGCTTCAATCTCCAAATCTAATTTGAACTAGTGTTTTGATCTAATTTACTCTAATATAATCTAATGGAATCCTCTATCTAGTCTCTGATCTCTATAATCCTTGTGATTCTCCTCCTTTTATAAGTCTTTTTATATGTCTTTTAGTCCTCTTGGAAGTTCTTTTGGAAGTCCTTGTGTAAATCGGATCGAAACAATCCTTCCCGGACTCAAATTGGACCAAAATTTGCATTTTCGCGCATTTTCTGGGCTACCCCCACCCCGACGGGGGTTTATGCTTTTTTGGGCCCGCCCCAATGGGCTAGGGGCCTGCTTTGTGGCTAGTACACCCACCCCGGCGGTGGTTTTGTGAAGGAAAATTTTCTTCTCTGACGTCCTTTGGGAAAATGGCCATAACTTTTGATCCGGGAAGAATTTTGAGACCTGTCACCTATCAAATCAAAGATATCGACGGGATCTACAACTTTTATTCTTTAAGATTTGAGAAATAATGAACAGATGAAGGTTGAAATTGGGCTGGAAGTGACTCCTATGCAAATGGCCACCTAAAATAGTGACGTTCGGCGTCCGTTGGTACAAATGTCATAACTCTTGTATTCCGATTAGAATGATTCAAGATGTTCCGAAAAGCTAATAAGAAGCTCTACAATGTAATCCAAGTTCCAAACCAAGAACATGAAAGCCCAAATGATGTTCGGATTTGCTTTTCTTTGCGTTTTCATTCCAAATTCTTGCGATTTCAACTCCCAAGCATAGAATCTACAAAACGAATACAAAATGCATGAAAAGTAACTAAGAAACATGAGATTAAGCAAATAATTCAAGTAACAGATACCAGATAAGTAGGTATAAAACCTACTTATCATTCAGCCAAGTCTGCAATCTCCTAGTTCAATCCTACCGAGAACCTAATCATCGCTGTTTCGTTATCCTCAATCAAATTATCTCAATCCTTCACATTACCATCTCCCTGTAATATTCATCCACACTCTGACTTCCTTGTTTAAGAGTTTGTAAACTACAAATGATCTTTCGTTGATAGTATGCTGGTACACACCTCTTTTTCATGATAGCTTTCATCTCCACCCAAGTTGTAATCAGCCTCTCTTCACACCTTCTCCGATTAGCTGTCAACTGATCCCACCATATCAATGCATATCCAGAAAACTCTGTGATGACCAATTTGACTTTCTTAAGGTCTGAATAGTTGTGACAGTTAAAGATTCGATCCATCTTGGTTACCCCATCTAAATAAGTCTCAGGATCACCCGTGCCTTGGAAAGATGGAGTCTTCATTTTTATGCTATCCAAATTGCCATCTTCTCTGTCCTAACCTCCTCCTTCACGATCTTCCACTGCACTACTGTCCTCACCGTAAGGGTCTTCCTTTCTTGTGTCAGTTTGTTGTGCCCTCGTCTTGTTTTGTATCCCATGAGTGTTTTGGGATAGCTCAACCATAGACACCTTCATCTCTTCTAATTGTTCTTGCATTTGCTCCATAGCCTTTCTCAATCTTCGATCCCATTCTTTATGCATGGCTTCCATCAAGAATTTTTATTCAGTTGTTGAGGGTTGTTCCTCATAAGTTCCTTTATCCTTCGAGTTAGACATATTTTCTGCAAAATAAGGGTTAGTAGAAAACAATTTCCTCACGACTCCCTTACGTGTTTCACTTGAATCAATGGTTCGCTCGTATATACTCTCAATAAATTAGCTTTTACCCTTAATTAATCTCACCACTAAACCTTTTACCTCAAAATATTCTCCCTAATAGGTTCTTCTTGAATTCTCCTAGAAAAATTCTTGGTTTTACTAATCAATTCAAAAAGTACTTATCCCGAAACAAAATTATAGATAGTGTGACTATTAAAATACCACAAAATCACCGATTGATTGCCTTGAACTCCTCTTGTATGCCTCAGATTTGTAATTTGTAGCTCCGATTCAGAATTGATGATAATGGAACGGTATGAACTCTTGGTTGGAATTTGATGATTTGATGGTGTGCTACAAGTTTGGTTAGCACAATGGAAAATAAAATCTGATTTTTTTCTTTTCTTTTCTTTTCTTTTTTTTAACATTTTTTTACAATATATATTTCGACAGAAAATTATTGATAAGTAACTCGCTAGAAAGACTTAGCTTTGATACCAAATGATAGACTCCACAGCACACTTGCGTGAGATGGTCATCGCCCGGATCGTTTCTAGCACAGTTGTTGGGTAAATTGCTTGCAATACCTTAGCCCCTCGTCTATGTAAACGGTAATCTTGGTACAATTGCTCGCTTCGAAAATCTGTATTGAATAGACACCAACGACACCTTGATCCCTCGCTTATATTGAAGCGGTAATCTTGGTACAATCGACGATTGATGCAGTAGAAGACGCCACCCATAACTATGAATTGTTGTATGATAAGTCAAATTGAATCTCAAAGAAATAACTAAGAATTACTTAGGAATTCTTCAAAGAACCAAAAGTAGAGAACAATCTCACAAATATATTGAATAATGAATAATGTGTTTGATTACATCAACTTGGACCTCTATTTATTCTACTCAAAACAATCCAAATCCAAATAACAATAGAAATAATCCAAATCCAAATTCTAATAGGAATTTATAAACTATAACCCTAATTTCTATAAGGAAATAGAAGTCAATTTAGAAAAGAAATCAAACTTTTGGTTTACACGAGGACGTGTAAAAAGATAAGTGTGGGGGAATTTGATGAGTATGAAATATGTTATATTTTTTTCCTTAATACTTAATATTTTGTATTTATTTTGTGCCTAAAAACTCATTATTCTTATATTTTTATTTTAGGTACAATTAAAGGGGTTCCGTGATTTTGGAAATAAATTGGAGGAGGTTTACGGGATTCCTAGCAAATCAAGGACTCAACAATTAGTATCATAAATGAATTTTGATTCACGCGTCAAGGAGTTTAAGCACATGGCAATTGTGGGATTTAATTCCAATTTTAAATATGATTTTAGGATTCTAGAAAATTAGTTTTTAGAACTCTATTGTAATTAGAATTTCTTTTAGACTAAGATTTATTTCCAAATTAGATTTTATTTCTTTATAGAAATTAGTGTTGTTTGTAATTTTTTTAGGATTTGGATTTCTACTTCTCATAAAATTTAGGAACTTGTCTAGCACTATAAATAAAGGGTGATAGTCAAGGTTTTATTCATTCAACAATCAACTATCATCTATTGGAGTGCAAACTCAATAGTATGTCAGGCTAGTTCTTTCCATTCAGTTCTTAAGGGAGGTTAAACCTTGTTACAAGTAATTGATTAATTAAGTATTATTATTTATTCCTTCTTGTGTGAAATTTTTTCTAATAATCTATTTTCATTGATTGCATGATAATTGATCTAATTGATTTAATATGGCCAATTGAATTAGTTTGATCAATATCAGATGCTAGATTAAGATTGGTATTACGTGTACTTGATATTTGTCTTCATCATAAGTAGCAACTTGGTAATACTAATTGTGGACAAGCTTTTGTGTATTAATAAAATTATCAGAAAACAAGTTAAACAAATCGAGCTTATGTGTTTGTTGCTTGGATTAGGCTAATTCTCTATTTCTTCATGCTTCTATCATATTAAATCTAGAGAGTTTGTTCTAGGTTGTATGCTAGTTAGAATCTGGTGAAGAGTTTATTTCATACAGTGAAAATCTAAGGAGAATTTTGGATAGCAGAGCTTATTGTTATCTAGGGCTAATAGTTTCATTGAAGGGAAAATAATAATAACTTGATTAATTGATTGCTGTACTTGGTGAAACTGAACTGTAGAACTGAAATTTGTATATATTTGGTTAATATGACTCCCCCAAAATAGGTATACATCACCCATTATGAGTCGCCAAATACATGGTACAGAATTTAAATACAAACTTAACTTATACAACTATTAAGTATCGTGCAGAATACGACAAAACATAAGTTGTGAGTTCTAATACAAACATTATCTCCTAGACAATATCCAAACTCAAATTCAATGTTATTACAATTATTATCACACTATTTTACAGAATAATAAGGACTACTAAAACAACCATCTGGACCGTCAGTCCATTCTCCGACTAGTCCCAACTATATTCTCATTTCCTGAAGAGAACAATGAAAGAAAAGGGTGAGCTCAACTAGCCCAGTAAGAAATATTATGACTAAGATAATGCAGAATAAATTATCCTTAGCCTTCAACAGTATAACAACTGATAGAATATAATAGACAACAAGTTTTAGATCAACAACTGCAGCGAAATAAGCAATCCATTAGAAGAGTCAAGTAGAGCATGATATCTACTATCTTCTATGATTTAAAAGTTTATCATAAATTTTACCCATGAGACTCAGCTTAATAAATAATCCATATCACTGAGTTATCCATGCACTACAGGCCAATGATATTCATTAGTATCACGACCACGAATTATTCATGCACTATGGCCAAGATTATTCGTGTTTTCATTAACGGTCATGATCACGCCATAAAATAATTCATCTTTGCACCCTTAGCTGAAGAGAACCCATGGTCATGATCATACCAACAACTGTCAATCAATGCACTATGGGCCAATGAGCACTTTTACCATATCATTTGTAACATTACGGTCATGATTATACCGAATAATCCATTATCATAATCATACCAAGTCCATCTATGCATTACGGCCACAAATGACTTTCATCATAATATAAGCATGAGGATGATGACAATGATATAAAAATTTAATCAAACGAGATCAATGATAAATATTAAAGACTTTAACAATTTAATTTATCCAGAATTCAATAATGTCCAAATTGTCAACATGATACTGCTTTGTGGAGTAAAATTCAAGAATAATAATGTATCAAAAATAATTTAGACAAAAAAGAAATTAATTTTTGTCATGAATAGTACCTCAGGAGAATAGTACCTGAGTGAATAGTACCCCATGAATAGTACTTTGGGAATAGTACCCCGTGAATAGTATTCCGACATGAAAAAGTTAAAACTTATCAAGAATGCTCAGAATATATTTCCATAAAAAGATACTGGATGAAACGCAAATATCAAAGATATTCTACTAATTTTATGGAGTATAGAAGCCAAAACTTAACGAAATAAGTGTAGAATTCTGAATCTGAAACGAAATAATATTACTTACATACTACAGAGTATGGAAGAAAATATTATTTCTTACGAATACTGAACAAAAATAATATCCCTTACGACTGTTGAATGAAAATAATATTCCTTACGAATATTGAATGAAGATAATATTCCTAACGAATATTAAATGAATATAATATTTCTTGCGAATATGGAACGAAATAAAATTTCTTATGAATATGAAAAATAATATCGTAAGCGAATATGAAATAAATAATGCCCCTTACCTTAAAAAGAAGAGTATTCCGACTGGTATAGCGGAGATATTTTTGAAGAAAACTTTCACTATTTTCTACACTCAAAGCTTCCTTAAACTCTAAAGAAATACACTTAATATTATAGAAGAAGAATTTTCTGATTCTGGTGTGATTTTTAATTCTAACTAAGCATCCTATTTATAGGAGAATGAAAATGATACTATTTAGGAAGAAATCACGGACTGCACAGTGGAATTGTCGCAGGTTGCAACCGACGGAAAATTTTAATTTTCTGAGTTACTATGCAAATACTATGCAGCCACTATGCATAATAAAATATAATATATTCTATTTTTCATAAAAAACAAAATTTATAAAATATATATTTATATATATACATTACCTTCCTATAAGGTAAACCAAAATCCCCCCCACCCCCCGTGACAAATTCTCCACACGTGGGCCCCACATATCATCATCACATGTGGGCTCCACCTCTTATAATGAATAATTTTTTATCGATTATTTTAAAAAATGGGTAAATGGGGGGTCCAAATAATAAGCTAATTTATAACAAATACTTCATAAAAACCCCCTCAATATTTTTAACAACATTTATTCATCATTATTATAACTCGCAATATTAACAACTAGATCGTTTCTAGGAAAGAGAGGGTTTTCCAATAAGGATTTCTCCCTATTGGCGCGCTATTAGATGACCAACCCCCTTTACTCGACAGAACTTTCTAGACATTGTTAATTATGCAAATAATAATATGAATAACTTGTCATCTCAATTATTGATTTAATAATATAAAATATTGTGACAATAATTGAATTAATAATGTGAGATACTATGCAACAATTACTGTAACAATAATGGAATAAAACTGAGTGACTTCTCACGCAAGCATCAATAATCAATACCGTGTGCTACTTTACAATCACACGTATTACTGTACTTTTATCACCGGGTATTTCAACAGTTAACGGTAAAACTTCTGCCGTTATTTTCATAAAAAGTTACTTATGTCGTTTTATAACTCCGATAATAATCCCGTTGTGGGGTCCACCAATGATTGTGCCGTCGTACGAATATTCCCCGATCAATCGAATATTTTATAACAACTTGCATATTTTGCAAAATTTATAAATACTACCCACAACTATAACATTATATCAAATCAACACCTTAATACTTAAAAAATATTTCAAAAAAAATTAATCTTTATTTATAAAATTTGGGGTTTTACAACCTCCCATTCTTATGAAATTTTGTCCCCGAAATTTACGTACGTACCTAGTATGTCGAAGAGGTGAGGATACCTCGTTTTTATTTTAGATTCTAACTCTTGAGGTATAACCTTTCAGCGTATAATATATTCCTTCTTATCCAAGATTTTAACAAGTATATCCTTATACGTTAAATCTTCTGCTATCTCGTCTAGTTCTAATTCAATAATGCAGTTTAGGTCGTCCACATATTTACGTATCATTGATACGTAAAAAACGTTATGAACATGCGACATACTTAGCGGTAAGACGAGTCTATAGGCCACAGTTCCTACTCGATCGAGGATTTCAAATGGACCAATAAAATCGAGGTTTGAGATTTTCTCTCTTCGTCGATTCTTACTTCTAGAATAACGCCTTCTTAAATCTTCTTCTTTATATTCATCAGCTCCGGGTTTGCTGCTTGAGCAACTTTAACTTTATCGATTAAAATCGGTTCTACTCGTTTATTCGCTATCTTCACGTGGGTCCCTAGAGTCTTTAACTCTATCTTAATCATCTGTAAGTATGAAATAAGTTTTTGTGTTAACAACATCACACTCGTAAATGCAAATGATCTTCTACTCAATGCATCAGCTACCACGTTTATTTTTTTAGGATGGTATTGAATGGTATGGTCGTAATCTTCAATAGCTCGAGCCAACGTCTTTGGCGCATGTTACGTTCGTTTTAGGCGAAGAAATATTTGATGGTTTTAGAAGTAGTTTTTGCACTGGGGTCAATACAAAATTCGATTTCACGCTCTAGGGTAGGCCAAGAAGTCTTCAGGGAATACGTCAAGAAATTTATTAACGATAGAAATATCATTCAAAACTGTGACTCTCCTCCAAGACTTGGATAACATGTCACATTGATACCTATCAACTTGCCACCGTTATTCACGGCGTCCCCTACGAAAAGTCTGGCTTCTGTGCATTCCACACAAGGAAGTCATCAGCGAAAGGCTCAGGGCTATTTACTTATGGCTTGATAAGATAGTGATTGACTTTAGTGGTTTGGTTAATAAACTTAAGAAAACAATCAATTTTAGCATGGTGAGTAGTTAACCAATCGATTCTTAAAGTCACATCAAATGCAAGTTTTTTCAAAAAGATAAGATTGACAAGTAACGTGAAAGTGTCGATTTGAATCAAACAATATTTATAAATAGTGAAGGTAACGAAGGTTTCTCGTATTGGAGTTTCAAAAGATAAGTCAAAGTCTAATTTCTCAAGAGTCAAGTTCAAACGTTGAACGCAAGTAGGAGAAATAAAAGAGTGGTGTTGATTGATTTCGTAACCAATGAATACGTGCAAGTATACACGGTCAACAAGTAATAAAGTGAAAGTAGAGTATCGTTCCCACGAGAAATTATTTAATAAAAATCACCAAGTACTAATTCTTAACCAAACTAATTTTATTTAAACAATCTGAAATCGTGATTTTTCTAATTAAGAAAACTAAATTAACTAATTAAACTGAATTACTTTACAAATGAATTCAAATAAATAAAGATTAAGACTTCAATATCCCCAATTATGAACTATAAACCAATTATCCAATTATCCCAATTATTATGCCTACTGAATTGTTAACATGAATTCTCAAATGTCAAAAGTCCTTTTCCAAGTGAACAATTGACTTCTATTTAATCCAGATTAATCTTGCTATATTCATATGCAAAACAATTGAATTAAACTCCTTTAATTCCAATTCCTTATATGTTATATGCGGTGAACAGATATTTCTATTCAATTCACAAACTTAATTATTCACCATACAAATAACTAAGTCACATGTTATCATGCCCAGTTCTAACCCTAGAATTTCTCTTCCAATTCCTTCTAGAGTAACAAAGTAATTACTGACCAGATAATTAATCAATAAGCGCAAAACAAGATAAACAATTCACTTTGACATAAATAATTGAAATAAATCGAATAACTAATTTATAGACATAAAAGGTTCAATTAAAATCTTAATAAAAGAGTTAGTTCATAATTAATGAATTAAAATCAAGAATCCACAATTGAATAAACATTAAAAGATAAAAGTATGATAAGAGAAAAGAATAGAATCTGTTGTCAGCAAATCTGATACTCCCCTCTTTCTCCTGCTCTTGATCTTCAGTGTTCTTCAATTTGCTTCAATCTCTAATGGCTAATTAAGAACTAGGGTTTAGATTCTAATCTAATAGAGTGTTTAATCTAGTCTACTCTATATAATCTCTCTTTATTTTATGCCTTACATCATGTATTTATAGGTTACAAGTCCAATTTTTAGGTTAAGAACAAACCCAATCCAATTTGGAGTCTAAAAAGTGTCAAAATTCGCCCCAAAACGTGTCCACGCTTGACCACTGACTTCCCCAGTGCCTCGGCACTGGGCACGGCGCTGTGACTCTGCCTTCCAGCGCCCCGACGCTGGCCATAGGCTTGGTATGGGCACCCCGATGCTGGCACATATTTTGACATTTTCTACTCCGACGTCCTTTGGGAAAATGGCCATAACTTCTTCGTCCGAACTCTGATTTTGATGATTCTAGATGTTTCAGAAAGAGGAGACGTAGATCTACAACTTTTATTCTTTAAGTTTTTTGAAATAAGGTCTGGAGCAATACTCAAATTGGATCTGACGTGACTGCTATGTAAATGGCAAGCCGAAAACGCGAATCTAGCCACCCTGAACGTCGATCCAAGTAACTTTTGTCCTAAATCCTACAAAATAATGTGAAACATACATGAATGGACACAAACACTTAAAAACTATTCTAAAAGACTTGAGAACAACAATAAATTAAGCTCGAATGTATCCAATTCATGTGTATAAAACTCACTCATCAAGTGGGTAGAACCGGTATCGAATAAGGTATAGACTTCACAAGAATTTATGATTAACTTACCCGTAATAACTTCGTTCGGGTTCCTCAATAAATGCTCTCACTTAAACTACCGGTTTTGACTTGTCTGGGACATCTTTTGGCATCACTATCCTAACTAGACTTGACTTCACTACACGACAAAATTGAGCTAAATGACCTTCTCTTCCGTAATTAAAACACGCTTTGAGTTGCTGCATACAATTTGGACGGATGTATTGTAGACACACAAAATTTTCTACATGCCTGTTACTGACATTGCAGGAGGGCAAATTCGTCTTTCAGAGATAATCCTGGAAGACAGCTGACATCCATTTCAGATACTATCGGAAGTTTAGTTCCAACCCAGAACACAAATTGGGAACATCAGTTCCAACCCAGAACACAAACCGGGAACTTCATCTCAAACCCGGAACACAAACCGGGAGTGTCATTTCTAATCTCGGAGATAACCCTGAGGTATGCAGATCAAAAGACCGGCAACAACACTGGAGAGGATAGTTCTGTCTCGGCGATAACATCGTGACATTCAGTTCCAGTCCCAGAACCAACACTGGAGTAGCGACTCCATCTTGGTGATAACCCTAAGGGATGCTTTTGCAATTTCGGCGATAACTCCGAAATTATTTGTTTCAAACATATGCGATCAGCTTCAAGCTCATACCTCCTGCCGAGGTACTCATACCTCAGACCCGGAGCTAACAACAGGCAGACAGGCACACCCACAGATGACAGTGAGGCATACAAACAAGCAGTCCAATCTCAGATGTAACCCTGAGCAATGTCTGCTTTTCGTTCAAACTGACGATAACCCCGGTGAGGAGTCAAAACGTCATCATACCGCCTCAACGTTTTCTCTCACAAGATGATATCGCGACATACCAACAAGTAGTCAAATCTCAGATGTAACCTTGAGCAACGTCTACTTTCAACTCAAACCGGCGATAACCCCGGCAAAGAGTCAAACGTCATCTTGTCTCTTCAACACCTGCGTGTCGTCTCAACACTTCATACATACATACATCCAACAATGTCCCACAAGAACCAAGGAGTAACAATCCCGAGTGACTATTACGCGTGGCAGTACTTTGGATAGAATTTGAAGCTTGAAGACCATGGGCATGGACCTCTCTTCTTGACTTTGTACAACCTCTAATCCATGTCATTGCGTAACTCTCGACACAAACGGTCTGAAGAAGGTCAGATATACCTCGTTCGGATGCTCAGATTGAAGTTCTACAAGTTCAAGCGGACATTACAGTGCATGAGTGCACATACTTTGAGATGACGGGACCCGCGAGGCGTCGTAGGTGTACCTACGACCATCAGTCTATAAATATGAGCCTTGGGGTCAGCCATTTGAAGAGGAGAAGGAGAGGAAAAGGCGAGAAAGCCCTGTCCATTTTAATCTGTATACACATCTTTTGAGTGTTTCCTCATCTTTAAACACTTATTAGCTCACATATAGCTATTTTTTATCTGCAGGAGCTGAGTGTTTATCCATTTAAAGTCATAGAAGTCTACATTGGCAGCCCACTGTAAGCCTTATCACATTATATAAAGCCTTCTTCTCATATTAGCACACACTGTTATACACATTAAGAGTCGTGTTGTGTGCGTTTGCCCGGACTTCGGTTCGTGGTTTTCATTTATGTCTATATATATATACTTATATATGTATATATTTCATATATGGACTAACATTATCGAGTTATGCCTCGATTGAGCCTAGACTTCGGTCTGGAGCGTTTATTACTTATATATATATATATATATATATATATATATATATATATATAATTGTTGTCAGACATATCTGATGAGCCTGGATTTTACATCGGGAGCATTTACTTGCTTTTATATATATACTTATATATATAACTGTTGTCAGACATATCTGATGAGCTTGGATTTACATCCAGTGTGTTTACTACTTCTATATATATATATATATATATATATATATATATATATATATATATGTATTTACATTTCTGTCAGGCCTGGAGTTTACTTTGTGGCCTTTTACAGTTTTATTTACATTTCGGCCTGCCTGGAGTTTACTTCGTGGCAGTTGATCGCTTTTACAACTTTATTTACATTTCATCCCACCTGGAGTTTACTTCGTGGTGGTTGATCATGTCCATATATATATATTTACCGCTTTTATATATTTATATTTTTGATCCCCCATGGAGTTGCTTCGTGGTGGTTGATCATGTCTATATATATATATATATATATATTTACAGCTTTTATATATATATAACTCTTACTGCTTTCCATACAAATTGCAGTATCATGTGAGCCTAGAAATCATGTGATCACAGATTCAGTCTACAGAATCTAGATTCGGTTCCCATGATGGATATTTTTTAGCTGTGAGCAGTTTGTACATTATTTACAGTGTCTGAATTTCCTTGGATGGTTGTCATGCCCATAAGGAGTTTGGCACTGTTGTATACTATTTTCTCGAGAATGCTTCGCATCTTGAAAATAAAAGCAAACAAGCCGGACATTTAATAATAAAATGGAAGTATCAAATGCCTCAATTACTATTGAGCACAGGGTTTGAAAAACCTCTTTTACAAAACGTCATTGCTATATCTTGTTTAAAACTGAATTTTTCTATAAATTCAAACCTTATGTATATGGGTGCGAACGAGGTACAGTGTAACAATCCAGAATTTCCAGAATTTTAATTATAATTTTTAAATATTTATTGAATTATATAAATATTTAATAGATGTGTTTAAACGTTGAATAAATATTTGTTTAATTGTTTTGATTTGATTTGGTTAATTATTTGTTTAATAAATAATTAATGAGTTAAGAAAATTAATAATTATGGGATAATGTTATAATTTAATTTAACATTTAAGTTTATAGAGTTTATAATGATTAAATGAATTATTATATTGATATTTCATTTTTGATGGATAATTATTTGTATTCAGTTTTGTGATTAAATGATTTAATTGATAAATTGTTATTAGAATTAATTAATTAAGTATGAAAACTTAATTTAATAGAAATGTGACAAATAACTATATTATAAGTGGTTATTAAAATAAATTAAAGGAATTTAATTTAGTTTTGGCCAAACAAGTCTTAATGCATATTAAGTCGTTAATTTAATGGTGTTTTACCAAACAAGGTATAAGGATTAATTGATTTGTTTTAATTAGGTTTACCAAACAAGGTGTAAGAGTTAATTAGTTATTTTAGCCAAACAAGCCTTAGGGCTTTTGATTTTTTTAAAAGTTAGATAACTGATGTTAGTTATACATATATATTAATATTATATACTTAATACCTATATTATTATTAGTATACGTTATATCTTTTTGTTAGTACGTAAGTTAGAATAGAGTTAGGAGAAAGACTCAGAAGAATACAGAGAAAAATTAAGAGAATCCTAGAGAATTTGTGAGAAGAATTGAGGGAAAAGAAGTCTTGTTATCATCTTCTTAAACAAAGTTATCATCTTCTAGCATACAAGATATCCTTTTACCCTTTTAAAATTCTAAAAGTTGTGGTTGTCTTCTCTTCCAAAATTCTGTGTAAAATTCTTTGTAGATGTTGAATTGATTGTTATATATAGTTTATATGATAAATTAGCTGTTGTGAAACTATTTTCATAAGTTTACATATGAGTATAGTCAATGAATTCATGTTATGTATGTAATTTGTGAAGAAAACCATATTACAGTGAGTTTATATGAATATATATGAATATGACTTAGTTTAAAGTAAAATTAAGGTTTAATTAGTCGTTTAATTTATAAATTGACTATTGAATTTGAAAGAGGATGAATAAACATAAGCATAGTATGTTGAATTAACTGTTTTGGTTGAGAACAAAATCACAGTGATGATTTTTTCACTGAAACTTTCATAAAGTGAAGCTTTAGTAAAAATAATGAAAATTAATGGTTGTAATTTGGATGTTTATGTTGTTTAGATGACTAGAAACGTGTTAGAAAACATTAGATTATGTTTATGTAAACCTATTACACCTTGGGTAGGTTAGTATGATTGTTAGAAAGGAGTTTGGAGGCCTAATTTGGCTTTCCGTAGTGTTCTAGAGCTGAAATTGCACAATCACAGAAGAGACCCCCGCCCCGGTGGGGGGGGGGGTAGGCTGCCTAACAGAATTATTGGAAAAAAAAATGGATCGGATATGTTTTGCTAAAATGAACATAACCTTTTCATACGAACTCCGATTGAGGTGATTCAAGATGATCCGGAACGAGGACGAGTAGACCTACAACTTTTATTCTTTAAGTTTTTCAATTTGAGGTAGGGAAAAAGGGTAAAAATTGTCTTTTTTAGGACTGTTGTGTTTTTAGAGGCAATCGGAGGGCGTCGGGCATGCACGTATGCTAGTGTAGTGCTCTTGATGATAAAAGATGTTGTTCTAAGTTATAAAAATATGAATGTTAGTATATATAATGATACTTAACATTAATATAATGATGTATTAGAAAAGTTATAGAAGCATAGTAAGCATACACAAGAGAGGCAAATCGGGCGTGTGACGAATAAACGTCGAAACGCCGTGATAAGTGTTATTGAACGTAAAAAGTATTTTAAGTCAAATAAAATGAATATTATAAGATATGGAATGGGTTTAATATAAAACTCATAAGTATTCCTAGCAAGACTTAAACACTTATATGAATTTCGAATATTACATAAGTCGAAAAGTTATCACAATCTAATTGAACATTGTGTGCTAATTAATAGGAAAGATTATGAGATGTGGAGTAGAGTTTATATTACAATTACTATGTGTTATTATGTAACTAATAGTTGATGTGTATGATTATATAATTGTGTAGGGCACGTGAAGTGTAGATAATTGTAAGCTGTTAAACTGTTATTGGTAAACAACGATCAAGGCAAGTCTTTCGGTTCCTATTTTCTACGTGGACTTGATGAACTGTTTTAAACTGCATGATATGTAATATGTGTTGTAAGCGAGCATGATATGTTATACACGTTGAAATTATGAAATGTTAAAGTCAATTTATGACTACATTATTTTGGTTAAATAATGATGATTGAGTAAGGAACTCAATCTTTATATTTGATATGTGAATTAAAGCATGTATGCCATGTTACTTTAATTATTATGATATGTGTGTTGAGCATGTTATTATATGCTATGTGATGCATGAAAACTGTTAGATTTTGCTGGGCTGTCGAGCTCAACCTTACAAATAACCACTTTTGCAGGTTCAAGATTCAAGGTAAAGTTATGTGTTACTTGAAAGACATGAATCAGATGTGATACTTGAGGATTTATACACATTAGTTGTGTTATTAGTATTTGAACCATGTTTAAGGTTCCGAATGATGTATTAATGTTGAGTTGTAATATCGTTTCGCAATGCAATCTATTGTGATATGAAAATGATTATGAGTTATTTAGATGTAAAGGTCGAAGATTTTGGGAACGAAAATAGATTGTAATAGACAATTTTAATTATTCCGCAAAATTTCGATGGTTGTATTATCATTTAATGATGTAAAATTTGAAGTTGAATGCATTATTAACGACTGAAATCGAGAATTTAATTGTGAGAATTTTGGGGTCGTTACATACAACACTACTTCCAAATAATTGCACATTGATCCACACACACACACACATTCATATAACAGTTTCTTTAAAAAGTGGTGGTCACCGTGGTAACACGGATGTCGGGGAGTGCCTAACACCTTCCCTCCGCATAATCAAGCCCCCGGACCCAAAATGAATTTCGGTTTCATAGACCCGTCTAGCAGTGTCAAATCACTGGGTCAATGTCCAAACCTTTTCAGTTGCGTCGGTACAACCAGTTAAATACACCAACTGGCGACTCTTAAAGTCAAATCGTCGACATTATACATGTCGGACCTTTATCACTTATTTTTTCAAACAAATCTCACATTAACATGAGAACACCAAAGAACAAGTAACGAAAAGGGACACTCAAAAATCCCGACGTCGACAGGTGGTGACTTTGTTGGGGACTCCAGTAAGAGGGCTTAAGCCGCTATTACAAGCTTTTCAAAATTGTTATATGGTTGTGTGTGAATGTTGTATTTACATTTCTGATGAATGTGTACAAATGCATTTTTATTTACTACACTGCTAAATATCTATCTGCGATATTAGTGCTTCGCACATGTCATCATTTTGCATAAACTGTGAGACACGTTGTATGTGAATGTATGTTGTGTGGTTCCTCCATCAGGAGGCTATATTGTCGGTGTTTGATTACTGTATTCGCAGGAAGAATAATTCCCGCGAGGCTCAGGAAAGGTACCGCCCAGATTCGCTCCAGTTGAAAGACCGGATTAACTTCCCGTCAAGTAAATTGTGATGATGTGGGAACCTTCATGCCAAAAAGTCCTGAGAGTAACCTTAAGATAGGTCAACCTCTGATAAACCAAACACGGAGGAAAGTCTCTTCATACTTTCCATTTTCAATTACTTGTAAAAGCATTTACTTGTAATTTTATTCCATGTTCATCCATATGTAATGGAAAATATGAAGAATATATGTGCATGCATGCATGTTATCAATTAACAACCGGTTTTGCAGGACAAAAGTTCCTAAAACGAACATGTTATGATAACATTTACATTACCCTAAGACTAAACTACTTAAGTCTTTTGTAGGGAAGAAATTGGGCCTGCTACCCGCTCAAAATCCAAAAAGGCCACGAGCCTACAGCCACTCATGTCTTCTTCTGACCAGTCTAATGCTGTTTCCCGAGAAGAATTTGACGGATTGAGTAAACAAATTACAGACTTGGCTGTTCTACTGAAAGAATTGCACCAGTCCACTCAGGGTACAAAGATACCTACACATACAGAATCCTCTACACAAGGAGGAGTTCAAGGTCTGGAAAAGACAATTCCAGAACCTCAGTTGGATACGACTAACAAAGACCATGAAAACACCCATCTCAAAGGAGATCCAGACACCGGTGATATCAGGAAGAAGGTCCTTCAAATAGAGGAAACTATTCATGTTCTCAAAGGGATTGGAACACATGGCAGTGTTTCATATGCAAATCTTTGCATCTTTCTTGGTGTTCATTATCCAGAGAAATTTAAGACCCCTGATTTTGAGAAATATGACGGATTAGGGGATCCTTATACACATTTAAAGGTGTTCATTGGAGAACTCGGATCTTATGCAGAAAATGAAAAGCTCAGAATGCAGCTATTTCATAAAAGTCTGACTGGAGAAGCCCGTTCATGGTATAACAGATTAGACAACTCAAAGATCCATAGCTGGGAAGAGCTGGCTCATGCCTTCCTCACTCAATACAGTTTTTAATCTCAGATGGCTCCTGACCGGTATCAAATCACCAAGGTCAAGAAACAGTCTAATGAGTCATTTAGAGAGTACGCTCAAAGGTGAAGGCGCCTTGCTGCTCAAGTTATTCCTTCCATGACAGAATCAGAAATGGTCATGACTTTCATAGATGTACAGGAAGCTCCTTTCTATGAAAGAGTTCTAGCTGGTATTGGCAAACCATTCTCTGAAATGATCAAGCACGAAGAGATGTTTGAGATGGGATTGAAGTCCGGTAAAATTCAAGACCTAACCGCTCTTAAAGCTGTTGTTGAGCACATCCAGTCCGATTCTTAGGGAAACAACCCCCAGAGGGTCCATAAGAAGAAAGAGGAGGATGTTTCCTTGATACTACAAGGACAAAAAGTCAATCAAAGCATGCCTATACAGAGGAGAAACTACTCCCCTTTTCCAGCACAATCATCGAACCCTCCATTGCCTAAAAGTGGAGAAGTAAAGCGACCTCGAATGTTCACACCCTTAGGGGACTCGCTCGAGATTATTCTTGCTCTTCTAACTGCTCAGAAGAAAATTACATATCTTCTTCCACCAGCCAACCCTAATGGGAGGGGTTTTAATGCTACTCGGAAGTGTGCTTATCATGCCGGAGCACCTGGACATAATACTCAAGATTGTTGGGCCTTGAAACACAAGATTCAAGAACTAATAGACAACGGTGGGATCGTGGTCACCAAACCAGATCAACCTCATGTGCAAGATAACCCTCTTTCTCAACACAAAGAAGAAGAGGTCAACATGATCAGTTGGAGCACTGGACAAGGTTCCAATTCTAATGGCGAATCATCCCAACCCATCAAAGATGGTGTTGACAAATGGGATTATACAAAGTTCCAGTTTACCATGGAACAAAAAATGAAAGCTCTTTGAAAACAAATTGAGCAACTGGCAGAACTGGTGACCCACCAGCATCAAGTCACACGCCAATTAATCAGGCAGGAGCATGCCTATATCCTTCCTTTTGTTATGAATGCTTCCTCACCACCTTCAGAAAGCGAAGCTATAGAGGATAAGGTTACGAAGAGAGCAAATGCTAAAGCCCATCGGGATTTTGCCAATCAGAGGGAATTCACCTATTTGGGCCAATCTATGGAGGAGATACTGCAGATGTTGATCAATGAAGGAAGAATTACTTTCCTTCTCCCTCCAATTAATCCCCGTTTAGGACGGTTTAATTCTGATGAAGTGTGTCAATATCATTCACATTCTCGCGGTCACAGCACAAAAGAATGTTGGGCACTCCGCCATCTCATTTAGAATCTTATTGATAGCGGTGTCTTGCAAATAGCAGATGATTACACTGTGTAACTCAAAGGTGGGAATGCATATCCTACTAAATGGAAGGGATCAGTGGCAGTTATATCCGAAGTGAATGATGAGACTGTCAATGTATTTCCCATACAACCAATTCAACTCAAAGGAGCTGACAATCCTTTGAAAGTGGTCGCACCAGAGCCAATTTCTTTATCTTTCAGTCCACAATATCCTGTTGTCAGCTTACATAAAGTTCCATAGAATTATGGAGAAGCTGAAGGATCTGTGTCTCATACTACTGTTACAGTGTCGAAGGAAAATCCACTGTATCTTCCTCAACGGGTTATTAAACCTACTTGCGAAGCAAAGGGGAAGTTTCCCATGGAGAAGATTGAAAAATTCCTCTGCACTATGGGCCACAATGAAGCCAAAGTGGTTTTAAGCTTATGAGAAGCTCCACACTAGATTTCAATACTAGACTTGGTTTTCGCTTCTGAGGATCATCGGAAGATCTTACTGAAGGTTTTGGAAGAAGCCTACTTGCCAAAATCAGTGGATGTGGAAAAATTTCAACATTTGGTTGATCACATGTTCAACAACAATGTGATATCCTTCACTGATGACGATATACCTGTCGAAGGGACCGGTTATTGTAAGCCTCTGCATATTACAGTTTTGTCTTCTGGGTACATGCTAGCTGGAGTTTTGATAGATGGAGGCTCATCTCTAAATATTTGTCCTTATGCCACCTTGGTGAAGATGAATATCAATCTCAAGCGGATCCAAAGCAGCCATACGGTCATCAAAGCTTTTGATGGATCCTGACAAAATTCCGTTGGAAAGATTGAATTGCCAATTGAGATTGGTCCAAATACATTCAATGTATCTTTCTACGTCCTCAAGATAGACTCAGGATATAACCTGTTATTGGGAAGGCCATGGATACACATGGCTGGAGCTGTTCCCTCCACCTTACATTAACAACTCAAATACATTATCAACAACAGTCTAATCACTGTGAACGCTGAGCCAGAATGTCCTGAACAAGGAACTCTACCAATTATCAGCTTCAATTTAGAAGTTGAACCAGCCAGTATCCATACTCTGGAAGTGAGTAACACGTAATACCATTCTATTGGAGCGCCACTTCCCATACCCAGGATTTTTGCCGAGGTTATGTCAGCCACTCAAGAAATGATGTCATTGGGTTATCAACCTGGACAAGGGCTTGGTAAAGATAAGCAGGGTATTAAGCACCCTATCCAAATGTCCAATAAAATTGGAACAGCCGGGCTAGGATATTCTGCCAGTTCCAGACACAGGAATCCTCATAAGCACAAGCAGGTTCCTCAAGCTTCTATCGCACGGCGATTTTCTATACCTTTACCTCATGAGTTGATGCAATCTCCAGTAAAGGTTCCAGCCCATGTTGTGGCTATGCTGTTTCCGAAACCAGTGCCAATCAAAGCAAAAGAGGTGCTGATTCCTGATCCCGAGGCTGAAGAAAAGGAACGGAAATGTAAACATAACCTTGCCTTGATGATGGCAGGCATACGCGTCATTGTTCATGATGAACATACAAACAGATACACCCTAGACGATGATTGCCCAGATGTCATGGTTATCATTCGGGAAAAGGAGGACAATGATGATCCTTCCATCACTGCAGTCCTTCAGGACTTTGCCCTCGACAATTGGAGCAGCACTCCATGCATTGGTCGATGAGGGTAAAATGGGCAAAAAATCCCTCTGCCCTGCAGATAACTTTAATTGCTTGCTTTCCTTTACAATACTAGCAGTTATTTTATCAAGTACATGCTAACACTTTTGTATGATCGAACAGTTGCATATATTAAGTGAAAGCATCTTTTGTTTCAGGTCTGAATTTAGATGTGTCTGTACTTGCTAATGAGGTGCCTTCTCTCCACAAGGGCTGTAACTTTGATGCAAAGTTAGACTCAGACTTGATGGACATACAAGAGGACATTGAGATACCTCAAGAGATTAAGGAATGGGTCACAGACAAACCCAAACCCAATCTTGATCAAACCACTTATTTCAATATTGGAACCTTAGACAACCCTAAGCTAATCCAAATTAGTTCAGACCTTACCACAAATCAGCGGAATGACATGGTTGCACTATTAACTCAATTCCAGGATGTGTTTGCATGGTCTCATGAAGACATGGTGGGTTTGTCCACTGATAATGTTCTTCATCGCCTTCCCATTAAAGAAGGATTCAAGCCAGTTAGGCAAAAGCTCAGGCGATTGAAACCATATTGGAGTTTAAAGGTTAAAGAAGAAATTGTGAAACAATTTCAAGCTAACATTATCATGGTGTCTACATATCTAGAGTGGATATCGAACATTGTTCTCGTACCTAAACCAGGAGGAAAGGTGCGAGTCTGCGTGAATTACCGGGATTTAAACAAAGCTTGCCTTAAAGATAGCTTTCCCGTGCCCTTTATCCACATTCTTATTGACAATACTGCTCAATACGACATGTACACCTTTGCTGATTGCTTTGCGGGGTACCATCAAATTATGGTCGCTGAGGAAGATCGTGAGAAAACTACTTTCATCACACCTTGGGGAACTTTTTGCTACAGATGGTTGTCATTCGGCCTCATCAATGCCGGGGCAACCTATCAGCGAGCTATGATGGCTCTTTTCCACGATTTAATGCATAAAGAGATAGAGATCTATGTGGATGACATCATTGTCAAATCCCGAAGGAGGAAGACCACTTAGACCATCTCAGAAAACTTTTCAACAGGTTGCGTAAGTACAACTTGAAGTTGAATCCTGCTAAGTGCGCCTTTGGTGTTAAGTTAGGCAAGTTGCTAGGTTTCCTAGTCGGCCACAAAGGTATTGAACTGGATCCTACGAAAATCCAAGCCATCAAGGAAATGCCCATTCCTCAGATAGAGAAGGAAATACGGGGATTTTTGGGAAGAATCAACTTCATTAGCATATTCATTTCTCAACTCACAACAACTTGCGAGCCTATCTTCATACTGTTAAGGAAGAACTCCTCCATGAAATAGAATGATGAGTGTTAGAAAGCCTTTCTTACAATTAAAGAGCAACTGATTAACGCTCCTATTTTGGTACCTCCCAGGGATGATGTTCCCCTGTTCATGTACTTGTCCGTAAATGACAATGCCATGGGCTGTATGCTGGGGCAAAAAGATAATAGAGGCCAAGAACGAGCTATCTATTACCTCAGCACAAGATTCAGCACCATTGAACACAACTACACTCTGATTGAGAAGACTTGTTGTGCTTTAGCATGAGCTTCCATGAGGTTACAGCATTACCTCTACGGTCACACAACCTATCTCATATCCCGCGTGGATATTCTCAAATATGTGTTCAGTAAGCCCATACTGAATTGTCGACTGTCTAGATGGCAGTTGATCCTACAGTAATTTGATGTCGTCTACGTGACGCAAAAGTCTGTCAAAGGTCAAGGAATTACGGATCAACTGGCCGCCGCACCTGCAGGGGACTACAAACCCTTGGAAACATACTTCCCTGATGAAGGGATAATGACAATTCAGCTGCAACATCAGTACGATACATGCCGTACGTGGAGAATATATTCTGATGGAGCTGTTAACACAGAAGGCTCTGGAGCTGGAGCAGTTCTAATATCCGGTACGGGGGAGAAGTATCTCGTCACCGTCAAATTATAGTTGGTCAGCACCAACAACACAGCTGAGTATGAAGGCTGTATCATGGGGCTAAAACTTGCCCGTTCAATGGGCATCAGGCGGTTAACTGTCTTTGGGGATTTCGAATTGGTAATCAGACATTCCACAGTAATATATCAAACCAAAGAATTACATTTGATGCCTTACCATCGACAAGTTTTACAGATGGCTTTGGAGTTCGAAGAAGTCTCCTTTCTACACATTCCTCATAATAAGAATGATTTTGCAGATGCATTATCAACGTTAGCCTCCTTGGTTTACATACCTGACAAGGAAAACATGCCAAGCATCACGTTTACTCTACAAAAAGCCCCAGTCTATGGGAATTACGTTGGAGAAGTATCGGATGAGCTACCTCCCATCCATAATCCTTGGTATCAACACATCAAGGAATATCTGTGAGATGGATCTACACCCGCTGAGGCGAGCCTAACTGAGAAGAGGCGGATTCATCGACTTGGTATGAAATTCTACCTGAGCGGAGATGCACTATACAAAAGAGATGCTGGATTAGGTCTCCTCAGATGTCTAGATAAAAACCAAGCTCAGAGACTCATGGATGAGATCCATGGTGGAGTATGTGGCCCTCACATGAGCGGACCCCTACTTGTCAAGAAGATCCTTAGAACGGGGCATTATTGGCTTACACTTAAAGCTGACTGTGATGATCACGTCAAGAGGTGCTATCAATGCCAGATTCATGGGAATGCTATCCACGCCCCTCCAAGGGAACTACACAATATGAGTTCACCATGGACAACCAGAGGTCATTATGTCAGACAATGCTAAGAACCTCAACAACAAAATGATGGAGGAGTTATGCAAAAAATTCCACATCAAACACCTCAATTCCGTCATCTACCTTTCAAAGATGAATGGTGCTGTTGAAGCGGCTAATAAAAACATCAAAAAGATCATGCAGAAAATGTCCGCCAATCACAAAGGATGGCCTGACCTCTTGCCTCTGACTTTATTAGCCTACAGAACTTCCATGCGTGCTTCCACTGGGGCAACCCCCTACTCATTAGTCTATGGGATGGAAACAGTGCTCCCCATAGAGGTGGAAATGGAATCCCTCAGAGTATTGATGGATGCTCAGTTGGGTAAAGACCAATGGGTACAAGACAGGTATCACCAATTGTCTCTAATAGAAGAAAGGCAATCCGCAGTTATCTTCCATGGTCAGTTATATCAGCAAAGGATCGCACGATCCTACAACATAAAAGTCCGACTAAGGCAATTCAAACTACATGACTTGATTTTGAAGAAGATCATTAACAACCAAGATCAATCTAAGGGAAAATTCGCTTCTAACTGGGAAGGCCTATTTGTTATCAAGGAGGTATTGACAGGAGGTGCTCTCAAATTGCAAGAAATGGACGGCGATGAATTTCCACAACTTATTAACTCAGACACCGTGAAACGGTACTATGTCTGAAGTTACCATCAAACAAACATCCTGGTTTTGATCATCAAATCACAAGTCATTCCAATTTTGAACCCTCTCCTTTTTGCATACTCTTCTACCCCTCAGGGAAATATACACTTCAAACCATCAGCCTAGTATCACTTCATTTCAAACCTTCCATACAATTTCGGTTATCCTGAAGATGGGATTTAACCTTTCACAATTTCGGTTATCCTAAAGATGGGATTTAACCTTTAATAATTTCGGTTATCCTGAAGACGGGATTGAACCTTTCACACTTGCAGTTTATCCTGAAGACGGGATTAAACTTTTCTACGCCTGCAGTTTATCCTGAAGACGGGATTAAACTTTTCTACGCTTGCAGTTTGTCCTGAGGACGGGATCAAACTTTTTCCACACTTCCAGTTTATCCCCATTATGGGATCAAACTTTCTTCTCCCTGCAGTATAGCCTGCACATGGGATTCACGGTTTTTCTTCAGCTGCGATTCGTCCTGAGGGGCGAACTACGTCGACCTGATCTCCCTGATACCTGGGGGTACATAGGCAACCATATTCTATATGGCCCAGTCGCAATAAAGAAAAATAACAAAAACATTTCTGCCCTTTCTATACAAAAACAACAAAAACGTTTCTACACCCATCTGCCTTTCACATTCAGCGTTGAACCTGTGACAACCCAGAAATTCGGTTTGTCTAGAATTTAAGTTTAAAGAATTAGTTATTAATAAAATGAATTTTATTAATATTATTCTGTGCTATGTGTTTATTAATCGTTCTATGACCTAGGATGATTATAAATCGGGAGTATTCTGGCTACGAGCTAGTCTAAGCGAGTAAGAATTTTCAAGACGAAAATAAGATTTTTCTGGGAACAAAAATATTTTTGGGAAAAAAGACGAAATAGGCACTATTCATCAGTTTCTGCTCGGAGATTTATTTTGAAATTCCGATAAGTTAACGATTACGTAAAATGTTGAGATGTGATGGAATATTCAATAATATTTCAGTTATGGTAAAAACGAAGTTTTCGCCTGCAGACGTAAAACCTAAGTGTTAGGAAAAGTAATTTTCGAGAATTTTAATAAGTACGTGTAATAACTAGGGTTATTATGCGTGAGACATACGAGTATAATACTAGTTATTATACGAGTATAGAAAGAAGAATAGTACGACGTATAATACGAATATCGTACGAACGATATACGAAGAGATTACGAGAATACGAGAATAGAATGCGTAGAATACGACTAGTCTAAATGGACTTTGAGTTCATGGACTTTGCAGAATCCAATTGGACTTGGATTATGTCAAGCCCAATGATTTGTGAAGTTAAGCCCAAGTTAGGCCTAATAAGAAGAAGGGTTAAGGCCCAAACCAAGAAAAGAAACCGCGGATCGAACCGATGGGTAAACGGATGGGTAAGAACCATTGGGGAAACCCATGGGATGACCCATGGGCATGTGGGTCGGCCACTTGGCCACCAAGTAAGGGTGGTGGCCAATTAAACTTGGTGGTTAAGTTGTTGAGGAGGTGGGAATAGTAAGGAGGTTAGGGGCAAAATGACCAAATTGCCCTAGCTTTGGTTTTCTATAAATAGAAAGCTAGATTTTCATTTTCTAGGATTTTGAAAATCCTACACTTGAGAAAGAGAGAGAGAGCTTGGTTGGGAGAGAAGAGGAAGAGAATGAGCATAAATGCTCGGATCAAAAGTGATCGAGAAATAGAAAAGCTCGCAAATCGCCGACTTTATCTAACGGAAGAGGATTAACGAAGAACAGTAATCCGAACCCTAGTTTCTTCTAATATTTTCTTTAAGTTTTTGTGTTCAAAAACATAACTTAATGAGAATAAGGAGTAAAAGATATTGAGAATGATTTCATATGGTTGAAATCGTAAGAAAATGAAGAAATAAGAATTTGAAATTTATTTTATAAATTTCTTAAGGAAGTATAAGATTCGTGAGGATTTTGAGCGATCCGAATGAATTTTATGAATGAGTAGGTCAAATAAGTAAGGAATGGTGTTCTATAACATCAAATTCCAAGAAAAAGTAGAATCGTAATCCAAAATATTGATTAAAATGAAGAACGAACGAAGAACGCGAAGAACACACGAACGTTGTTGATGGACAAATTTAAAATCATCGTAGTTTAATTGTTGTTGATGGACAAGTTTAAAACCATCGAGTATAAGTTAGATGCTTATTTCTTGGTTAGGAACGTTAGAAACATTCATAAAGAACGGATTAAAATTGAGCTATAACGAAGTTATGGTAAAATTTTCGTAAAAGACGAACGAGAATTTGAAAGTTAGTAAATGAACCCGAACGTGTAGAGTTTCATAAGAATGTAAGAGAATGTGTAAAACGTGAGTTGTGGACTCAAGAAGGAACGAGTTTCTAGTTCGGATGACCGAATTACGGACCAACGAGCGAAGAACGTTAAAAGCGTAAAAATGACCCGAAGAGGTTAAGATTAAGCCAATTGAATGGCATGTTAACGGATTCAGAACGAAGTTATGTCCATGGCTAATTGAAGTACATAAGATAACGAAGAGAATAGCTTTGGAACGACCTTATTCCGAGATATACCGAAGAAGTTATGAGATCGTAAAGTACGCGTCTCAAACTTGATGAAAGACTTAGAAAATTTTCTAGGGTTTTGTCTCGGCGCCGCAGCACCGGTTAAGCTTCCAGAAGTGGCGCCGCAGTGTGAGCTCGGCCATAAACTTCTGGAGAGTGGCGCCACAGTGTGAGAGATAACAAAGGACTTGGCACCGTAGCGCCAGTCCGGAAAGAGAGGAGAGAGAAGTAGGTCGCACCGCAGCGCGAGAGGAAAGGAAGGGCACGGCGTCGCAGCGCCGGTGCAGAGTAATGCCCAGAAATGAGATTTTTAGTTCTCAAGTACTGGAGGATGTGCAAGAAAGAACTATGAACATATAGTTTACGTAATGTAACACTTAAGTAAGTGTATTAAACCTTTAACGAAGGTTGAACAGAAAGATTAAACGAGATTAAAAGAAGGTGAACGCGAGTTACGTAACCGATGTCCAGGGACCGTAGTCGTGATGAGCGAACGTGAGGGATTACTATAATTATGATTCCTTAGACGTTGAGTGATGAAGGTAACAAGTAACATTTCAATGTTATGTTGTGATAATGAGAAATAATTGTAAAGCGTATAGACGCTATGAACGCAACGTTGTTGCGAAGAACGATCGGTCTTAGCATACAACGAACAGTATGGCTTTGACATTAAGAAAGAATAATGAACATGAGGTTCATGGGATGGATAACAATGAAAGCAATTGAAACCTTGAGTAAAGGTTGAGTGAGAGATTAAGAGACGAGCAATGTAAACGTCAAATACGTAAACGATCATCGTGAATCGTATTCGCGTTGGATGAACGTTCTAAGTATACCCTAGTTGTATGACTTAGACGTTGACGAAGGTAGTAAGTAAGCTACGAATGGTATCAAGGAAATCCGTAGAGAACAGTAATGAGATTAATGAAAGTCCGAGGGTTAGTCGGATAGAGAATGATAGAATGAGAAGTAAGCGTTGAATACTTTAACCAATATGAAGGTTGAGTGTACGCAAATATCAAACGGATAGAACCTATACCTTGTGTATGGTTTGACCGTAAGGTAATGAAGAAGGTTGATTTACCGTAAACGGTAAAGAAACCAGATTAAAGAGAATAACGTATAACGTTAAGAAGCCGAGTTAATAAGTATAACTTGGACAATGTTCCGAATCGAAAGAACCGGACGTTGTAAGGTATGAATGAGTTAATATGCAATGTTTAACGCTATGTCCTCATAGTATTGACATTGAATGATCTTTTCGAGTATACAAAAGACTTTATAACTTAGACGATAAAGAATAAATCATGAGGTATGGCATTTAGTTGCCAGAAAGCCATAAGGAATACGAAGTTGACTTAACGAACATTATAGTTTAATGGTTCGGATAAGTTAAGAAGAAGATAAGAAGGTAAAATCATCAAAGATGATGAACGTTTAGAGTAAGACATCTCCGTATGTCAGGAGACCATAAACCAGTAATGAAAGTTAGTCGCGTAAACTTATATTGCAAGAACGCGAACCTTAAGAAGTAAAGTTAAGTAAACCATTGCGTAAGTCAAGTATATGACTAATTGGTACATATTGTTTTTACTTATGTGTTATATAGGAATTGGAATGAGCAGTTCAGCGTAAGATGTAGCTGTGCGTAAGGAAAGTTTCCTAACTTCATTCATATTCTAAATGAATGCTAGTTTCTTAAAATTCTCAGATGTTGAACTTGAGAAGTTTTGCTGATGTGCATATGTGCGATGAATGTACAAGGTGGTAGTATGTATGAGGCCTTGAGTCAGAATGTGAACACTTCGGTGTTTCTATGAGATGAACTATTCTTTGATTGAACTGTTCAATACAAGTATGTTCTGTTTATACATGAACCGTTATTGCTAAGTCTGTGCTAATGATTCTAGCAGACAGGATGTGTACGAAAAAGGTAGAAGAATGAAAGTAGTGTAAAGAGTATGTGATGAATGTTGTAAGATGATAGGAATCAAGACTATTCCTATTATTCAAGCTGCTTAATAACCTTTGTTCGGTTATCGAAGTTCTGAAGAATGTTTAAACTCTTGAAATTGTTTGTTCAACTGTTATGACTTGCTGGGCAATTGAATGCTCACAATTGCTTTAAATGAAAAGCATTTTCAGCGAACGATGTTAGAAGAACTTAAGGATCCCGTAAAGATCAAGCTGAGCGGTATCCAGACGAAGTGCCATTCAGTTTATGAATGTGCGTGAAGATCAAGCGAAGACTTATAATGTAAAAAGAAGAAAATTAAACTATAGACTAGTTTAATGAACTGTATGTATCCTTGGTGGTGGATAAAAGTCACTCTTGTAAGATGAAAGGAATAATGTAATTATCATTATTTGTAATGAGAATGGTTATAAGGTTTAGAGAACCTGGGAATTGAGAATGCATGTCCTTATATTGAGTATATAATGATGTATATATGGAAGAAGATGGAATCGTGATGTACGGAATCCGGGTATGAAGATAGACCGGATTTCGGGGCGTTACAGAGTGGTATCAAAACTGATAGGTTATAAATCTTAGGTATGCATACCTAAGACTATAATCGTAGAGAGAAGGATAAGGAAATCGTTAAGTTAAACGATTAAGGAAGAAGATCACCACGTGATCATAGTAAATCGTAGTAACAGATGAGCTGTGAAACAATGAATGATTTATAGCAAATGCTATGAATGAATGGTACTACGAAGTAGTACAGGGAAGAAGAACTCAGATTGAGTTGTAAAGGTTAGAATACGGATTAAAGAAAATTCGTATTAAGTAAAGGGAAAGTTAGAAGTTCTAAAATTTCAATTGAGGACTCATGTGATGGCTGAGTTGTATGAATCTTTGTATGGACAGAGGTTTGTACTTGGTGTAACAACTACTCAGTTTATTGCAGGGATAATCATTGGAATTGGTCGCGCTATTAAGATGTATATGACGAGAAGGTGAATCTTTTCTCATGTATATACTTGATAGGTAGAGAAGGTTAAGGTAGGTGTGAGTTCTTAAACTCATACTTATGGTAAGTTCGTGACTCATAATAATATGGTATGTTTTTGAATGTTTCAGCGAATGGACGCCTAAGGTCTGTCTGGATGTTCTTAAACTCATATTATTGTGGAAAGTTCCTGAACTCATAATGTGTGGTAAGTTGATGGACTGTACTAAGCTATAAGAAGGTGTAGACTGAAAAAGAGTATTTTCAGTGTGCTTAGCATTGAAGGTGCTAGAGAAGATTAAGTATTGTCGCAGTAAGACAATAATGGAAGATGGAGAATAGTATATTCCAAGTCATCTAGCTATGCTAGATTTCGAAATTTCTTGAAATCGTGCTGATGTACGAGTTTTGGAAAAATGAAAGAATTGGTTCGACTTTCGGAACCAATGAATTTTAAAAGAACTATTCTTGGTATGTCTATGCTAATTGTTTCGGCTAGACAAAAATTAATTTGAAATATCAAAATGAATTTTATATCATCAGTGCATTTGATGCAAGGATGGTAAAAAGATGGAGTTGTTAATGATATTGAACCTGGTGGGATGTGATCTTAGGATCAACAAATTGCTATGGTAAGATGTATAATAACGAAGTCATAAACTGATGAAGTCCTCAACATACTGTGAAGAGTACGATATCATGACGTCATAAAACGTTTTGAAAAGAATTTAAAGAAGTAGTCGATGTCAATTGATTTGACTAGACGAATGTTTCAAGAGATATCCAAATTTTTTTTGGTATTAAGTCTGAGGTGAACATACCCTAAATGGGGATATACGACAGGCTGATCACCTACGTATGGAAAGAGGTGGTTTACTTTCTTTGTGATTGTAAACTTACCATGAAAAGAAATGTTTACGACGAAAGGCTGTTTAACCAAGTAAAGAGTTCATGGTCAGTTTGACCCCTCAGCAAAAGTATGAGATATTTTAAAGGAAATTTTATATTCCTCGCTATTCCTTCTGCTTCTTTATTCTTGATAGGTTATATAGGTTGGAATGATGGAAAGATAAGAACTTCTTTGAAGAGAAGTTGAGAAGAAGGGTAAGCTAAAATTTCGAGCACGAAATTCTGTGAAGAAGGGAAGAATGTGAGAACCCGGGTAAGAGTTTGGTTTTAAGAAATTCCGAGGACGGAATTTTTATAAGGAGGGAAGAATGTGACAACCCAGAAATTCGGTTTGTCCAGAATTTAAGTTTAAAGAATTAGTTATTAATAAAATAAATTTTTATTAATACTATTCTGTGCTATGTGTTTATTAATCGTTCTATGACCTATGATGATTATAAATCGGGAGTATTCTGGCTACGAGCTAGTCTAAGCGAGTAAGAATTTTCAAGATGAAAATAAGATTTTTCCGGGAACAAAAATATTTTCGGGGAAAAAGATGAAATAGGCACTATTCATTAGTTTCTACTCGGAGATTTATTTTGAAATTCTGAGAAGTTAACGATTACGTAAAATGTTGAGACGTGATGGAATATTCAATAATATTTCAGTTATGGCAAAAACGAAGTTTTCGCCTGCAGACGTAAAACCTAAGGGTTAGGAAAAGTAATTTTCGAGAATTTTAATGAGTACGTGTAATAACTAGGGTTATTATGCGTGAGAGATACGAGTATAATACTAGTTATTATACGAGTATAGGAAGAAGAATAGTACGACGTATAATACGAATATCGTACGAACGATATACAAAGAGATGACGAGAATACGAGAATGGAATGCGTAGAATATGACTAGTCTAAATGGACTTTGAGTTCATGGACTTTGTAGAATTCAATTGGACTTGGATTATGTCAAGCCCAATGATTTGTGAAGTTAAGCCCAAGTTAGGCCCAATAAGAATAAGGGCTAAGGCCCAAACCAAGAAAAGAAACCGCGGATCGAACCGATGGGTAAACAGATGGGTAAGAACCATTGGGGCAACCCATGGGATGACCCATGGGCATGTGGGCCGGCCACTTGGCCACCAAGTAAGGGTGGTGGCCAACTAAACTTGGTGGTTAAGTTGTTGAGGAGGTGGGAATAGTAAGGAGGTTAGGGGCGAAATGACCAAATTGCCCTAGCTTTGGTTTTCTATAAATAGAAAGCTAGATTTTTGTTTTCTAGGATTTTGAAAATCCTACACTTGAGAAAGAGAGAGAGAGAGAGAGAGCTCGGTTAGGAGAGAAGAGGAAGAGAATGAGCATAAATGCTCGGATCAAAAGTGATCGAGAAATAGAAAAGCTCGCAAATCGCCGACTTTGTCTAACGGAAGAGGATTAACGAAGAACGGTAATCCGAACCCTAGTTTTTTCTAATATTTTCTTTAAGTTTTTATGTTCAAAAATATAACTTAATGAGAATAAGGAGTAAAAGATATTGAGAATGATTTCATATGGTTGAAATCGTAAGAAATTGAAGAAATAAGAATTTGAAATTTATTTTATAAATTTCTTAAGGAAGTATAAGATTCGTGAGGATTTTGAGCGATTCGAAAGAATTTTATGAATGAGTAGGTCAAATAAGTAAGGAATGATGTTCTATAACTTCAAATTCCAAGAAAAAGTAGATTCGTAATCTAAAATATCGATTAAAATGAAGAACGAACGAAGAACGCGAAGAACACACGAAGAACATGAAGAACGTTATTGATGGACAAATTTAAAAGCATCGTAGTTTAATTGTTGTTGATGAACAAGTTTAAAACCATCGAGTATAAGTTAGATGCTTATTGCTTGGTTAGGAACGTTAGAAACGTTCATGAAGAATGGATTAAAATTGAGCTATAACGAAGTTATGACAAAATTTTTGTAAAAGACGAACGAGAATTTGAAAGTTAGTAAATGAACCCGAACGTGTAGGGTTTCATAATAATGTAAGAGAATGTATAAAACGTGAGTTGTGGACTTAAGAACGAAGGAGTTCCGAGTTCGGATGACCGAATTACGGACGAACGAGCGAAGAACGTTAAAAGCATAAAAATGACCCGCAGAGGTTAAGATTAAGCTAATTGAATGGCATGTTAACGGATTCAGAATGAAGTTTTGTCCATGGCTAATTGAAGTACATAAGATAACGAAGAGAATGGCTTTGGAACGACCTTATTCCGAGTTATACCGAAGAAGTTATGAGATCGTAAAGTACGCGTCTCAAACTTGATGAAAGACTTAGAAAATTTTCTAGGGTTTTGTCTTGGCGCCGCAGCGCCGGTTAAGCTTGCAGAAGTGGCGCCGCAGCGCGAGCTCGGCCATAAACTTCTGGAGAGTGATGCCGCAGCGCGAGAGATAACAAAGGACCGCAGCGCCAGTCCGGGAAGAGATGAGAGAGAAGTAGGTCGCGCCACAGCGCGAGAGTAAAGGAAGGGCACGGCGCCGCAGCGCCGGTGCAGAGTAATGCCCAGAAATGAGATTTTTAGTTCTCAAGTATTGGAGGATGTGCAAGAAAGAACTATGAACATATAGTTCATGTAATGTAACACTTAAGTAAGTGTATTAAACCTTTAATGAAGGTTGAACAAAAAGATTAAACGAGATTAAAAGAAGGTGAACGCGAGTTACGTAACTGATGTCCAGGGACCGTAGTCGCGATGAGCGAACGTGAGGGATTATTATAATTGTGATTCCTTAGACGTTGAGTGATGAAGGTAACAAGTAACATTTCGATGTTATGTTGTGATAATGAGAAATAATTGTAAAGCTTATAGACGCTATGAACGCAACGTTGTTGCGAAGAACGATCGGTCTTGGCATACAACGAACAGTATGGCTTTGACATTAAGAAAGAATAATGAACATGGGGTTCATGGGATGGATAACAATGAAAGCAATTGAAACCTTGAGTAAAGGTTGAGTGAGAGATTAAGAGATGAGCAACGTAAACGTCAAATACCTAAACGAGCATCGTGAATCGTATTCGCGTTGGACGAACGTTCTAAGTATACCCTAGTTGTATGACTTAGACGTTGACGAAGGTAGTAAGTAAGCTACGAATGGTATCAAGGAAAGTCGTAGAGAACGGTAATGAGATTAATGAAAGTTCGAGTGTTAGTCGGATAGAGAATGATAGAATGAGAAGTAAGCGTTGAATACTTTAACCAATATGAAGGTTGAGTGTACACGAATATTAAATGGATAGAACCTATACCCTGTGTATGGTTTGACCGTAAGGTAATGAAGAAGGTTGATTTACCGTAAACGGTAAAGAAACCAGATTAAAGAGAATAACGTATAACGTTAAGAAGCTGAGTTAATAAGTATAACTTGGACAACGTTCTGAATCGAAAGAACCGAACGTTGTAAGGTATGAATAAGTTAATATACAATGTTTAACGCTATGTCCTCATAGTATTGACATTGAATGATCTTTCCGAGTATACAAAAGACTGTATGACTTAAACGATAAAGAATAAATCCTGAGGTATGGCATTTAGTTGCCAGAAAGCCATAAGGAATAAGAAGTTGACTTAACGAACATTATAGTTTAATGGTTCAGATAAGTTAAGAAGAAGATAAGAAGGTAAAATCATCAAAGATGATGAACGTTTTGAGTAAGACATCTCCGTATGTCAGGAGACCGTAAACCAGTAATGAAAGTTAGTCATGTAAACTTATATTACAAGAACGCGAACCTTAAGAAGTAAAGTTAAGTAAACCATTGCGTAAGTCAAGTATATGACTAATTAGTACATGTTGGTTTTCTTTATGTGTTATATAGGAATTGGAATGAGCAGTTCAGCATAAGCTGTAGCTGTGCGTAAGGCAAGTTTCCTAACTTCATTCATATTCTAAATGAATGCTAGTTTCTTAAACTTCTCAGATGTTGAACTTGAGAAGTTTTGCTGATGTGCATATGTGCGATGAATGTACAAGGTGGTAATATGTATGAGGCCTTGAGTCAGAATGTGAACACTTCGGTGTTTCTATGAGATGAACTGTTCTTTGATTGAACTGTTCAATACAAGTATGTTCTGTTTATACATAAACCGTTATTGCTAAGTCTATGCTAATGATTCTAGCTAGACAGGATGTGTATGAAAAAGGTAGAAGAATGAAAGTAGTGTAAAGAGTATGTGATGAATGTTGTAAGATGATAGGAATCAAGACTATTCCTATTATTCAAGCTGCTTCCTTAGACGTTGAACAAAAAGAAGGTGAACGCGAGTTACGTAACTGATGTCCAGGGACCGTAGTCGCGATGAGCGAACGTGAGGGATTATTATAATTGTGATTCCTTAGACGTTGAGTGATGAGGTAACAAGTAACATTTCGATGTTATGTTGTGATAATGAGAAATAATTGTAAAGCTTATAGACGCTATGAACGCAACGTTGTTGCGAAGAACGATCGGTCTTGGCATACAACGAACAGTATGGCTTTGACATTAAGAAAGAATAATGAACATGGGGTTCATGGGATGGATAACAATGAAAGCAATTGAAACCTTGAGTAAAGGTTGAGTGAGAGATTAAGAGATGAGCAACGTAAACGTCAAATACCTAAACGAGCATCGTGAATCGTATTCTCGTTGGACGAACGTTCTAAGTATACCCTAGTTGTATGACTTAGACGTTGACGAAGGTAGTAAGTAAGCTACGAATGGTATCAAGGAAAGTCGTAGAGAACGGTAATGAGATTAATGAAAGTTCGAGTGTTAGTCGGATAGAGAATGATAGAATGAGAAGTAAGCGTTGAATACTTTAACCAATATGAAGGTTGAGTGTACACGAATCTTAAATGGATAGAACCTATACCCTGTGTATGGTTTGACCGTAAGGTAATGAAGAAGGTTGATTTACCATAAACGGTAAAGAAACCAGATTAAAGAGAATAACGTATAACGTTAAGAAGCTGAGTTAATAAGTATAACTTGGACAACGTTCTGAATCGAAAGAACCGAACGTTGTAAGGTATGAATAAGTTAATATACAATGTTTAACGCTATGTCCTCATAGTATTGACATTGAATGATCTTTCCGAGTATACAAAAGACTGTATGACTTAAACGATAAAGAATAAATCCTGAGGTATGGCATTTAGTTGCCAGAAAGCCATAAGGAATAAGAAGTTGACTTAACGAATATTATAGTTTAATGGTTCAGATAAGTTAAGAAGAAGATAAGAAGATAAAATCATCAAAGATGATGAACGTTTTGAGTAAGACATCTCCATATGTCAGGAGACCGTAAACCAGTAATGAAAGTTAGTCATGTAAACTTATATTGCAAGAACGCGAACCTTAAGAAGTAAAGTTAAGTAAACCATTGCGTAAGTCAAGTATATGACTAATTGGTACATGTTGGTTTTCTTTATGTGTTATATAGGAATTGGAATGAGCAGTTCAGCGTAAGCTGTAGCTGTGCGTAAGGCAAGTTTCCTAACTTCATTCATATTCTAAATGAATGCTAGTTTCTTAAACTTCTCAGATGTTGAACTTGAGAAGTTTTGCTGATGTGCATATGTGCGATGAATGTACAAGGTGGTAATATGTATGAGGCCTTGAGTCAGAATGTGAACACTTCGGTGTTTCTATGAGATGAACTGTTCTTTGATTGAACTGTTCAATACAAGTATGTTCTGTTTATACATGAACCGTTATTGCTAAGTCTATGCTAATGATTCTAGCTAGACAGGATGTGTATGAAAAAGGTAGAAGAATGAAAGTAGTGTAAAGAGTATGTGATGAATGTTGTAAGATGATAGGAATCAAGACTATTCCTATTATTCAAGCTGCTTCCTAACCTTTGTTCGGTTATCGAAGTTCTGAAGAATGTTTAAACTCTTGAACTTGTTTGTTTAACTGTTATGACTTGCTGGGCAATTGAATGCTCACACTTTCTTTAAATGAAAAATATTTTCAGCGAACGATGTTAGAAGAACTTAAGGATCCCGTAAAGATCAAGCTGAGCGGTATCCAGACGAAGTGCCATTCAGTTTATGAATGTGCGTGAAGATCAAGCGAAGACTTGTAATGTAAAAAGAAGAAAATTAAACTATAGACTAGTTTAATGAACTGTATGTATCCTTGGTGACGGATAAAAGTCACTCTTGTAAGATGAAAGGAATAATGTAATTATCATTATTTGTAATGAGAAAGGTTATAAGGTTTCGAGAACCTGGGAATTGAGAATGTATGTCCTTATATTGAGTATATAATGATGTATATATGGAAGAAGATGGAATCGTGACGTACGGAATCCGGGTATGAAGATAGACTGGATTTCGGGGCGTTACAGAACCTCTTACACTAGGTTCAAACTACGCAGACTTGATCTCCTCTTCAATAGGAGTACGTAGGCAACCGTTTATGGTTCAGTCTAACCCCTACCAGAACAAAAATTCTTGTCACACGGTACTGGGATCAACCTTCAATTCGCCACATTTCATCGGTTTCAGATCAAAGGGATGGAATTACGCAACCTTTTCTCACAAATAGAAGATTCGGTGACCATCTAAGCTGTGATAGTGCCTCAAAGAGCAATACCAACCCATAAGAGATGGAGTTAACAAGGCTTCTCACAAATAGAAGTACTGGTGACCATCTGTGGTGCGGTCAATCTCAGAGAGGAAGAAACTACCCTCCTCTCCACTTTTCCATACAGATACCAGTCCCAAGACACCAAAGATGGTAGGGATTTACAGAAATCAATGATCTGTTCTGAGAGATCTTGCGACGTCTCAATGTCCATCTATTAAGGATAAGTTCAGAATGCATCAAGATCACAAGGCCCTGAAGAAACAGGCAAATATCAAGCAAGTATCAAGGCATAACTAAAAGGGAAGTGAATCAAAATATATTTCACTGCCATACATAATACTATTTGATATATACATATGTGTTGTACATGAAAAAATGGCTAAGCTAGTCTATGCAGGAAAATACAAAACTATCTACAGATCTGTATATATGCGGACTATCAGATCTAACATAGCATCCCTCTCGGAAGACGGAGGTAGCGCTGCAATCTCCTGCCCAAGGGTATCTGCACGAGCTAGCAGATCAGAGGCTAACTGCATGGTGGCATAATGCTCATCAATGTAAGCACTCATGTCGGTAAGACTGGCAGTCATCTGGGATCTAACGGAAGTACTATCTGCAATGGCCACATCCCTAACAGATAAGGCGGCATCCCGCTTCCCAATCAATGCATCCTTAGCTGATATAGCCTCATCCCTCTCTAATAGAGCGGCGTCTCTCTCATCAAGAGTTGTCAACATCGCGGCCCTAGCCTGATCTCTATCATAGGTCATCAGATGTAAGCTCTGCTCCAAATGTTGTGCCGGATACTGAGTAACAGTGGCACTCGGGGTGGGAGAATCCATCACAAATGCTGGCAGCCCAGCAGTCAAACCATCGGTGGGAATGTCAACCTCCTCTATAGGCTCCTCATCGTAAGAATCAATCCCCTACACTGTGGATACTGCCGTAGCCGATGCAGTCTCTATCTCCATCCATGCAGAATACTCTGCAGAACAACCTGGATGACTGACAGAGAACTCAGCCAGCCCTCGCTGATCCCAACAGGTATACAACCTGGATCTGTCCTCAGCTGATAAACGGTGTGAAGCGAAGCGCTGACTCACTGCCCCCTTATACGGATGAAAATCCTAAAACTAGTCAAACTAACACATAACGACCAATGGGTGGTAAGTGATCATGCCCCTCAAACCAGCTAGAGGGAGATAATCCATGCCTGGAGCATGAGTAAGGAAGCTGTAGGGTGTGCTAAGCCCTGAACACGATAATATAGAAAATGGATCCCTAATCCTTGCCAGGAAAGCTGACCACGATGCAACATTTGTACACTGCGCAGGCTGGAAAGAGTACGACATGGCTATATCATGGGTGAAACAAAACCCCTGCCGTCTAAAGGTGCCAATCGGTCTCAAGTGTGACATAAACCACACATACAGCATGACCGAGCTACCTGTAAACACTCTTGCCGGATAAGTGCAGCAATATGTAGCTGACCTCAGAGTCTCTGCAATGATCATCGGTATAATGGTATGGCCCTCCCTGAGAGCTCTCACTAACATAATGACGTCGATATCCAGCTCATCCATGTACCGCGGCATGAAGACGTATGACAATACGCATAGAAGAAGTACATCTACTCTGGTTGAACGCCAATGGTCCTCCAGTGTGGTGAAATCCCCAGAATACCGTGCATAGCTATCCTCAGAGCCAAACCTGTCAAACAGGAAACGCTGGGATATCACGTGGCCGGATGTAATCTCGTCCTGGACCACTCTACGCCTCAATCCGGTAAGGGTCATGAACTGTCTGCTCATGTCTCCGATAGCCATATGCACGCAAGGTCTGTCCAGCGGCAGCATCGTCAATCGTGCATACTCCTCCAAAGTAGGAGTCACCTCTTGGGTCCCAAATCAGAAAATATGCCTCTCCGATACCCAGTGCTCTAGCATACCCTCTACAAATCTTATGGGAACCTGAAACATCAACAGGGTCATAGTATGCTGCAGCAAATCATCTACGATTACCATGTCTGATGGTGATATACTATCATACCATGAACGCATACCAGATACCACCAAAAATGGTGGGGTATGATCAATGCGGCTAACTGTCGAAGAAGACATCTGTACGGGCCGTGTCATAAGACCATCCAGGGGTCAATGCTGAATATCTCTGGACATACATACATATGCATAACATAATAACATGCATGATACAATAAATGGCAATATGATATAGGGAATGGAAAACTGTACATACATTCCTAAGTATATCACATCTAATACAAATCTGTATAGCTAAAATATAGGGAAATGGGGCGAAGCTACCCAACATCTAACAGAGGCCTATCAAAAGATATAGCGAGAATGGGGCAAAGCTACCCAATAGCTAACAGAGGCCTATCAAAAGAGATAGCGAGAAATACATCAGAAAAAGTCAATGGTGTCGATGTCTACATCATCGATACTATCCACCTGTTGTAACTCCTCCTGAGTCACTGGATCTCTATCTACAGGGATGTCAGGCCGATACAATGGAGGATCTACACCGGCAAAGCCATATGGGTCACTTGAGGGGCCAGCGCTAGAGCTAGAAGGATCAAAAGTATCTGCCTCTGAAGAATCTCTGCCCAAATGCCCAATAAAAAGATGTGACCGGTCCAGCTGCCGAGTCAATCTGTCAATCTGTGCCACATGAGTCAGATCTCTGACACAGGCTAGCCAATCCATCATCATCACGGATCCTGGAACCATATCCCCCATAAACTATGTGGTGCGGGTCTGAGCTCCAATAGTACGAGGGATCCACCAATGCTGGAACATCTCCTGAGACTAGGGGCCCTCTGATAATGTAAAACCGTCAATCCCCATCAATGGGATGTCAATGACGGGTGACTGCGAAACAGGCCAATAACGCCTGGCAGGAGGCAAGATCGGCATACGGATCTCTCTTGTAGTGCTCCTAATAGCACGCTCTCCTAAATAGAGCTCCCATCCTCCATCTGTGAAGAGAGGAATCCTGTAGGTGGAAATGACGTACTCTACTCCAGTCGGGTACCCATCCTCAAAACTAACTCCCAAATGCTCTCCAGAGTAGGGAATCCATGTGATGACATCGGCTATCAACAACTTCAGCTGTAGGCGATAATGAGTGAAACCCTCAGCAACAGGGACCTCCGCTAGTATGGAATGATGCCATCTTCGTCCTCGTGGATAAGTATCTAAACCTAACACGCTCACAGGACGCAAACATAGAAGCCTCTCATAGGCCCAAATCTGCCAACACAAAGGCAAACATCTGCTGTCAGTCAACACTCTTAACCTATACATGGGAAAAGACAAGAGAAACACTCACCAACAGAAATGGATAGAATCCTAATCACGCCTCGGTCAAGCCCTGCGATCGCATGCGCATTCCCCTGAGGAAATAGGCAAAGGTGTAGGAGCCCCAATCATACTCTCCTATACGGTCCATGTGTTGAGTGGCGCTGATCAAAGCGAAGGACACCGTAGAAGAGTTATCTGCTATAAGCAGCCTCTAATGATCATCAGGAATAATCGCTGAAGAATACGATCCCTGACACTCACATCATCGGGTATGGGCTCACTCAACAGTCCGCTCATAGCATCTACGCTCAAAGGACCCGTACGAACAGTCCTGCCCTTGAGTGCCTCCGCCGGAACTCCCAACAAGGATCTGACGGCAGTAGGGGTGATATCCACCGTGCAAGGCACTGGATCCCCTCCAAACTCTATTCCTGTGATAAATCGCCAATCCATCGGCGTCATCATCACCTCACAGTCCAACAAATGGAGTGACTGAGTCTAGTGAAACCACCGCTCAGACAATGCCCTGAGGTAACCCCAGGGACAGCGACGGGGTAGAATGGAGAAGAACATCCCAAATCCCCAGCCTTGGATGATCGCTCTGTAGTCATCATGCAAAGCCTGATATATAAAGTGGATGAAGTCGGGAACCTACATCAAATGCAGATCAACATCATAATCCTTGACTCCTCATCAATAGGAAATATGGAAGATTAAAGATCTACCTCGTTTGCGTGCAGGTATACTGAAGGATGCCTACTCAAGTCACCCAGAAGATCTGGGTTCGCCACTTGAATACCTGGCAATTCCGTACGGGGAACACGTACAGCAGGAGCAGGAACCTGTATCAGTACATCCTCCTCCTCGTCCTCAACATTCAGCACTTCAACCTGAATAGGACGTATTACTGCCTCCACTAAACGACGAGGCTGTCTGACAGAACGGCATTGAGGCTCTTCAGAAGCTCTCCTCCGTACACCAGAAGTGGTCCTACGGGAACTACTCGGCTGATCTAGATCCATAATATTTGGACAATAAGTCTCCAAATCACCTCAGAAAGGGTGTGGTAATTTCTTACCTGGAGCTTTTCAAAATGCATTGTTTTAACATACATCTACAGTAGAGTTAAAAATGCATGACTACCCAATACCTACATTTTGGGAAAATTTTGCCATAGCCCCCTTTGTAAATGGGACTATCCACATGCATATAGGCATGACTAGGTGGGCATTCAGTAGCACACCTATACACAGTCATATACATCCTACATGCATTAATCATATCACAATAAAAAAAATTGTAAGTGTAGTCTAATTACCAGGATTATTTTACTTTTATGCCTTTACTCATTTGTCCTCAGATAGGATAAGAAATGACAGTAAAAGGTGCCAATTTGACTGTTTTAAAAGTCAAATTTTTTCACATCATTATGTTCAGCATGGTTTAATACTAACATTTGCTATGTTGAATATTTTTTATCAAGTCATATCAGCATGCATATTCACTACTATGTGTCTAAATGCATTTCATGTGATAAGTCATTTTCCAACGGATAGAAACTGGAAAAAATACATGCATATGTTACCAGGACAGTGAAGAATGCTTGTACGGTGGCAGAATATGCAGAAAGTTGTCCGAACTCAGCAGATCTGAAGAAGAGCTCTCAGATTTCCTTCGCCGCGCAACTTGAAAATGACTTATGAAAGCAACCATTGGCCTATACATAGGCACGATTGGCCGTAAGCTCACCTGCGGCTCCTGCAGGTGTACCTACAGCACTTCTACATGGGTCCCATACCTCCGGCTTGCTCCAGTTAGAGTTGTAAAGGAGGTCTCACAAGCTGAAAAGGCCAAATCAGGAATAAAAATGCTAAGCAATTGAGCGGAATAGCCTGAAATCCTGGTTTCTTGTCGGTCAGAGTTAAACTCCCGTCGTCTCAATGGAATTCGCTTGAATGCAGGGTATACTATACCAATGAGCTCAGCTTTCATAGGTCATACTCGATAATACCTCGCAAAGGTCTGATGCCGTCATTTGCAGGGTCACAACCCTAAACTTCCCCGGCGGGGGTTACAACGCAAAACCACGAAATACCAAACCTCCCCGACGGGGGTTACAATGCCGAAGTTACAAACTGATAAAGTATCCTCGACGGGGGTCACAACGCACATATTTCAAGCATCTACGTATCCCCGGTAGGGGTTACCACGTAATGCAACCATTGATACACACATCAATAAAGGTCAAGCAGCCTTGACGTCATTCCAGCCGATGGCAAGTAAACCCATCGAAGCAACTCATTCACATATCCCCGGCGGGGGTTACAACGCAATGCTACCATTGACACATACATCAATGAAGGTCAAGCAACCTTGATAATGCACCCAGCAGGGATCTATCCGGTGATACACACATCAACGAAGGTCGGGCAACCCTGACGACGATAAACTGTTGGCAGTAACTCTGACAGAATGAGGAAATATGTTATACACATCCTCAAACAAACAAAGCTTTATCCCCACAGATCTCTTACACACAAGAGGTACCTCTATGGAATATAAGCCAGTGTCTAGGATTCAAGACTTTGGTAATAGCCCCAACGTCAACATCCTTGGAGACTTGGATCGCATGTCCAAGTCATCACTGATTGTCATCCCAACAGGATTACCTGGTAATCATTCTACATACATTTGCATCATGTTGCTGCATATAGCATCATGTTTATCTTGCTTGCATTTCAAGTGTCTAGGATTCTTTATCCTATCCATGCCTTGCATTGCATGAATATGATAAAGAGGGGCATCTGTAAACACTCAAAATTTTTTGCATGCCTGTTACTAACATTGCAGGAGGGCAGATTCGTCTTTCAGAGATAACCCTGGAAGACAACTGACATCCATTCTGGATACTATCGGAAGTTCAGTTCTAACCCAGAACACAAATCGGGAACATCAGTTCCAACCTAGAACACAAACCGGTAACTTCATCTCAAACTCGAAACACAAACTGGGAGTGTCATTTCCAATCTCGAAGATAACCCTGAGGTATGCAGATCAAAAGACCGACAATAACACCAGAGAGGACAGTTTTTTCTCGGCGATAACACCGTGACATTCAGTTCTAGTCCCAGAACCAACACTGGGAGTAGGGACTCCATCCTTGGTGATAGCCCCAAGGGATGCTTTTGCAGTTTCGGCGATAACTCCGAAATTATTTGTTTCAAACACATGCGATCAGCTTCAAGCTCATACCTCCTGCCGAGGCACTCATACCTCAGACCCGGAGCTAATAACGGGCAGACAGGCACACCCACAGATGACAGTGAGGCATACAAACAAGTAGTCCAATCTTAGATGTCACCCTAAGCAACGTCTGCTTTTCGCTCAAACCGGCGATAACCCCGGTGAGGAGTCAAAACTTCATCTTACCGCCTCAACATTTTCTCTCACAAGATGATATCGCGGCATACCAACAAGTAGTCAAATCTCAGATGTAACCCTGAGCAACGTCTACTTTCAACTCAAATTGGCGATAAAGAGTCAAATGTCATCTTGTCTCTTCAACACCTGCGTGTCGTCTCAACACTTCATACATACATACATCCAACAATGTCCCACAAGAACCGAGGAGTAACAATCCCGAGTGACTATTACGCGTGGTAGTACTTTGGATAGAATTTGAAGCTTGAAGACCATGGGCATGGACCCCTCTTCCTGACTTCGTACAACCTCTAATCCATGTCATTGTGTAACTCTCGACACAAGTGGTCCGAAGAAGGTCAGATATACCTCGTTCGGATGCTCAGGTTGAAGTTCTGCAAGTTCGAGCGGACATTACAGTGCATGAGTGCACGTACTTCAAGACGACGGGATGTAACAACCCGATATTTTTTTATATAAATAAATAAGAAATTTGCGTATAATTTTTTTTAATTTATATTAAGGATGAGGATTTGTACAAGATAATGTGTATATGTATTTATGTGGTAAATAAAAATATATTTATTGCATAAATGTTTACAAGTAAATTTATTTTAGAATTATTGATTATTATAAAGTATATTCTTATAATAATTAATTTATGGTAGAAATATTTTTATTACTTATTTTCATGAAAATATAATCATATATTATTTAAATAATATATGGAGTGATTTTTAGAATAAATATAATAATTATTTTACTATATGAGTTTTAGTACGAGTTATTGAGTGAATTATTTTACCTTAATTATTAAGGTTAAATATGAAGAATAAATCAGATATGGAATCCAAACCCTAATTTTGGATTATTGCCAAGGTATGAGAATAATAATATAATATTAATTATATTTTGATTTTTCAGTGCTATAAATATGTACTGTATGTACGTATTGATGATGATTGGTCAATTATGGTGTTTAATTTCAAAATCCTAATATTATTTGGTTAAATCCTAATTTGAAAATCAACTGTGAGTTTAAGACCGTTGTATGACGGTGCTATATGTTTTATGATGTGTATTATATAATGATTTGATTAATTAGGTAAACCTTAATTATTATTTTTGAAAAATCTCAAGTTATTATAAAACCCTAATTTCTAAAAGGTGGAACCCTAATTTGAAATTTAAATTAGAGTTCGAGATTGGTTGTAATTATGTTAATATTATTAATTAATGAGTATTATAATTACAATTGTTAATTTTAGAAACCCCAATTTTAAAATTAGTAAACCTAATTTCTAATTTAGTAGCCCTAATTTGCTAAAATGAGACCTTAATTGCTAAATTAGTAAGGTTAATTATGTTTAGTAAATTTTAAACCATAATACTCTTGTATATGTAATTAGAAAATTAAACGCGATTAAGAAACGCTAATTTGCAAAAATTAGAAACTAAAATTAATTTATTTAATTTTTATTTTTGTGCAAACCCTAATCGCTAAATCTTACAATTTATGCTAAACCTTAGGGTTAAACCCTAAGGGTTTGCCAAGTTTCAATTATGCCATTAAATAGAAAATACAAATGACCATTTTGCCCTTTTGCATTATTAAAGCTACAAAACTAGGTTTTGACAATAGGATGGGTTGGTGACCAACTTGTTTAACAAATTTGGCTCAAAATAACAGCAACAAGCAATATACATCAGCCAAATACATTGCACATGTGTTCTATAAATAGATTGAAGGAGAGAGAAAATGCATTTGTTCACTTATTTCGTCCAACACCCAACCAATCCTCTCTCCCACTAAAACCAACGAAAATCTTTAGTATATCAGTCATATATTGAAGCCCCACGTGTATCATAACAGATCAGGAAGCCAGAAATCAAAATCGATCAATTAGGTATAAAACCCTACTTAAAAATATGTCCAACGATTCTGTGTTAGATGTTATGTTTGATTGTTAAAATATGTTGTATAAGGTGTCTAAGGATGATCTGGGTTGCTAGATGTTAGATCCATAACATCTAGAGGCTCGGATTTGAAGATTTCAAAAATCTGGAAATTTTTAAAAGAGGCGTCTGACAACGAATGTCAGGTCGTGTAGATCTTTGTTCGTGTTTTATTTTTGTGTTTTAAGTGTTTGATATTGTAGTCTGTTATTTTGTCTTTGATCTGGATCAAGAATCAGGCCTAGATTAGTTGTATATTGTAAGTTATAACCGGTCAAAGGTCGTTGACCGGCATTGACCGGGCCATTTCTGGGTAACCCAGAATGAGCCCAGAAAGCTCTGACAAGTTCTTCAAGGGCTTGGATCTGACAGTGGTTTCATGTATTGTTATGGTTCTTGCATTTAAGTTGTAGTATGTTTGTTAGACTACATCATCATGCCTTAATATCACTTATTTCGTAAATGGGTTGGATTTGATGGACGGTCAAACTAACAAGGTCGAACATGTTCTCTGTTTTCTGGGTAACCCAAAAAACATATGAACATGTCAACTGGCATGGTTTGACCGAGTCCTACCATTTGATTCTGTTCATGTTATTTGTATTTTATGTAATAGATCTACTCTCTTGCATGCTAGTTACAACCTGGAACCTTTAGATCACAAAAATATTTCATGTAAATCAAGTTGTGGAAGCCCAAAGTAGGCATCACGAACTGTTCTTCATTTCTGGGTAACCCAGAAATGAAGAACAGGTCTGACAGCCACTTTAAGGGCTCAGATCTCGTTGTTTATGCAAGTTATGATGATGTTTATTGTTTGATCGAGTAGTCTTGTATTGGTACTACATTATGTGACAAACGACAGACCCAGAAACACAACACACACGGTTTTAATCTTGGTCAAACTAAGCAACTCAGTAAAGGGCAAGGTTTTCTGGGTTTGTATGAAGAACATGAAGAACACGTATAACGACAGTTTTGTCACTATAGGTGGCCTTTAGCGACAGATACTAATTTATTTTCCGAAAATTAATAAAAAAAATAGAAAAAAATAGTTTTAAATTATTAAAAATACCAAGTAAATTATTAAAAATTATTTTAAATTCTAAAAATTAGTTTTTAATTATTTTTAATATATTTCATAAATATTTAATATTTTTGGAATATTAAAAGTATTTAATTTATTTAATAATAATATTAAATAAATTAGTTAAAAATAATTTTAATACATGAAAAATCATTTAAAATTATATTATGATAAAAGAAAATATTTTAAGTTATTTTTAATGACTTTTAATATTTTGTGATAAATTTCATTAATAAATTAATATTAATGATAATTAAGATATTTACTAAATGAATTAAATAAATTAATTAAAAATAATTTTATTATATTAAAAATTATTTTAAATAATAATAAGGTATTTAATAATATTTTAAGTTATAAAATATAACTTTCAATATTTAAAGGTAAATTTCATTAATTAATTATTATTAATGATATTAAAGTTATTTAATAATTATATTAAATAAGTTAGTTTAAAAATAATTTTAATATTATAAAAATCATTTTAAATGAAAATAAAGTGTTTAAAGATATTTTAAGTTATAAAATATAACTTTTAATATTTAAAGAATAATTTCATTAATACTTAAATATTAATGATTATTAAGTTATTATTAATGATATTGAATTTATTTAATAATTATATTAAATAAATAGTTTAAAAATGGTTTTATTAATTTAAAGATCATTTAAAAAGGATATAAATGAATTAAAAATATTTTAAGTTATAATTAATGACTTTTAATATTTTGTTAGATAATACATTAATACTTTAATATTAATGATAATTATTTAAAAATAATTTTAAATGTTTTAAAAATCATTTAAGGGTAATTTAAATACTTTAAAAATATTCTAAGTTATTATAAATAACTTTAATATTTTGGCAATGGTTTCATTAATAGTTTAATATTAATTAAATATTAATGATAATAGAATTAATTAGTATGTAAATCATTTAAAAATGATTCCAGTGTTTGAAAATTCAAGATAAATCATAATAAATGTTTTAAAATTATTATAAGTCATTTAAAAATAATATGACTGATACTTACGGATATTGAGTTACAGAACAGAGTCTTAGACTCGATAATTACCCGTTATAGCCGTCGATAATTACCGACACATTTCAGAAATTGATCTGCACTTAGATAATTTATTTAAATTTGTGATTATTTGTGATTCAATGGTTATTAATTCTATGTGCCAATGTGATTAGGGTATGTGCTGATTGCAATAAGCAGTGTTATGTGTTATAGTATATTGTTCTAATAGAACGAACGATCTTATTAATGATAGGTCGTGAGATAAACGATAAATCTAAATTGCAAACTGTAAGCAGCGCTTCAGGCAAGTATCTTACCTTTGCATTTTCTTTATGCAATGGACATGAGTAAGAAGTTTCAGAATTATATTGTTATTACCGTATAGATTATTAACCTTATATTATATACGCCCATTGATTATCAACATGTTAGTATATGATAATTCAGATATATATATTCTGTTCGTTAATTTCTATAAATAGTTATACAAGTGTCCACACTTGGATAATCATTGTATTTAATCACATGTTGATACACCTTTGTCAATTACCGTGTATATATATATATATATATATATATATATATATATATATATATGTTGAATTATAGATTATTGTTGAACAAGATAAAACCTTTGATTTAGAACCCAGACAAGCATGAACATCCCTATATAGGAAAACTTTTATGCGCCCAAGGCGGACAGAGTGAACGATCCTATCGTTCTTGCAATGTAGTATTGATCAATGCAGGGTACAACGGGCTGATCACCCCCGTGCCCGTAAGTTATGACGGTTTTCAGATGAATTTTTGCTAAACCTATTCGAAAATGAAAACAATGTTCATAGTATATCACCTGAACCCTATTTATAGTCATTACGTAGTTTCAAAAATTTGATAGAGAGTTGTTATGATATTATCATTGGTACAGATTACTTCACAACTATTGACTTGTTGTAGAAGAGTAGTATAAAGAAAACATTTAAACTCTTTCAGTTTATATATATAATTGATATTACTTGCTGGGCACTCAAATGCTCATCCTTGCTTAATTTAAATGTTTTCAGCTAAGTGTGAAAGACCAGAGAACTCTGCTAAGAACAAAGGAAAGGGAAAGGTTGCCGAGTGAAGACAAACGTTATTTTATGTAATAATTTAATATTATTAAGACAAGTATGATATATATTATCTATCATAGTTTGTAATGAATGTTTAAAGGTTACGTACTTGGGATTCAGACTCTGATAATGATGTAAATTAAGTTGATCTTTATATTATTGTTATTATTATTAGTATTATTCCGCTCATAGAAATGCTATCGTGAAGAACCGAGTTCGGGTTTCAAGTACCCGAGTTTGGGGTCCTCACAGGTTGGTATCAGAGCTATAGGGTTAGAAACCTTAGGTGGGTTAGACCTTAGGCTATAATCTTAGAACAGAGGGAAACGTTGAAAATATAAATAACTCATATAGAGTTTAAAAAGGAGATGAATTGAATAAATTCGTCGTCAAACAAAATAAAAGATAACTTATATAAAACTCTTATTTGCTGTGTGTATATATACTATATGCTAATCAGGATAATTTATATTTGTAGATGTCTGGTGAAAAAGGCTTGTTATATGCATATAGCATGAAGAAGAATCAAACCCATACACCCGAGCTGATATCGAAGCCAATAGCTGAAATGGAGGCTCACGATGTAAATAACTCAGACGATGTGGTTATCGTAGAAAACGTAGTACAAGATCCAGTGATGGTGGAGCTGGCAGATAGCGATTCGGACACTAAAGTTGAAGCTGATCAAGCATCAATGGAGGTGCAGGATCTTAGGAACAAGGTTTCTTCTCTGGAAAAGCTGTGGGAGATAGAAAAGTTGTTAAATAGTCAGTTGCGTCAAGCGTTAATAGAAACAATGGAAGAACAAGATAAGCTTAAAATCCAAATTGATCAGATGGGAGCCACAAGCAACACATCGTGTGCAGCTCCGAGCAAGAAGGGGAAAAGAAAGATAGAAGAGCATAACTTAGGAAAACCTGATAAAAAGAAAGGGAGAAAGATATGTTACATTTGCGGACATGAGGGACATACCTCTCATAATTGTCCAGACTTTAAGCTAGGAGCATGTTTTATCTGTGGAATGGAATGTCATCGAGCGAAAGGTTGTCCAAAGAAGAGGTGTAATAAATAGGTAGTATATGTTTTGTTGTATAGGTGTGTTTAATGTAATATGTATGCTTAGTATGTATGTGTAAGGTTATATTCTAATATTTTTGTAATGATCAAGTTTGTAAATTCTGACTTTTGTAGCCACAAAGGGATGAATGATGTTTAAAGCATTATATGCTATGCTATGTAAAATATTCGTTGAATGAATATGAATCTAAGTTTGAGAAATAAAACAAGTTTAGAATATTAAACTTATTTGATAAGGTTTAGAATGTAAGTTAAATTTATGATTTTATTTAACCAGATAATGCCGTCAAGACGTCGAACTAGAAATCAAAGGGCAGAAGAATCTGTCAATAATGTTGAGGGACAACAACAAGTAGACCCGATGCAGAACTTTGCGAACATGATAGCTCAGGCTATGCAACAAGGAATTCCAACCGCAGGGAACCAGCCGGACAACCGCTTAGCGAACTTCAAAGACTTCAAAGCTGTAGGACCACCCAAATTTAGAGGTACAATTGACCCTGTTGAAGCCCAAACTTGGGTTAAAGAAATTGAAAAAGCGTTTGTGGTAGCTAGGGTAGATGAAGGGCAAAAGACCGCTTTTGCCACCTACATGATGAAGGGTGAGGCAAATTTTTGGTGGGAAGCGAATCAGGCGAGGGCAGGTGTAGGAGTAGTCACATGGGATAGATTTAAAACTTTGTTTTTCAAAAATTATTTTTCACCGAGTATGCAAGCAAGGATGGAGGTTAAATTTTTAGAGTTGAAACAGGAAAATATGACGGTGTCAGAATACGCCGCCAAATTCAATGAGTTAGCTAGATTTGCCCCGCATCAAGTTGATACGGAGGCTAGAAAAGTGAGAAGATTTTAGCTAGGTTTGAAACCCTGGCTCTACAACAAGGTGGCGGTGTTGCAAATTCCTACATTTGCAGCACTCATGGAGAAGGCGATTATTGCTGAGGAAGGAAGTGAGGCCATGAGCCTCTACAACAAAGAGAGGAAGAATAAAGGTAAGGTAGAAGGAGCTGGGAAGGTAGGAATTCATAGTGGGAGCAGGAGTGGAGATGGAGAGAGGAAGGTGAATAGTTTTAGAAGTGTACAAGTGAAGCAAGACGGTGTTAAGAAACATATAGTGTCATGCAAGACATGCGAAAAGAACCACTCGGGAGAGTGTCTGAAAGGAAAGTTTGTTTGCTATAAGTGCGGGCAGGAGGGCCATATCTCTCCCAACTGCCTCAATCCTAGGATGAACAGTGGATGTTTTCTATGCGGATCGACTGAGCACAGGGCGAAGGATTGTCTGATGAGGAGGGTGGAGGCAGATAGTGTGAATACTGGCACAGGCAGCGGGACTTTAGCAATCACCGGACCCACGTCATCGAGCAAGCTAACAAAATCTACTGTGAGGGTTTTCAACATGACGGTCCAGGATACGGCAGCAGCTGGCAATGCAACTCCAGGTATTATTCGTATAACTTTTATTTTCTTTTACCTGATTTTCCTATATATATAGTAAATTATTTTACAAAGAAATGTTGAGGGAGGAATTTGAGTTCTATTAGAAATCAAATTTTTATTTAATCAGAAAGACAAGCTTTGTGTGAATAGTTGAAGATCATTTCGATCAAAGTTGATCAAGATGTACTTGCGATGATTGTGTATGCTATGTGCCGTGTATGTATAGGTTTTAAAACGGTGATTCCGGGGACGGAATCTTTATAAGGGAGGGTGAATGTAACAACTCGATATTTTTTTTATATAAATAAATAATAAATTTTGCGTATAATTTTTTTTATTTATATTAAGGATGAGGATTTGTACAAGATATTGTGTATATGTATTTATGTGGTAAATAAAAATATATTTATTGCATAAATGTTTACAAGTAAATTTATTTTAGAATTATTGATTATTATAAAGTATATTCTTATAATAATTAATTTATGGTAGAAATATTTTTATTACTTATTTTCATGAAAATATAATCATATATTATTTAAATAATATATGGAGTGATTTTTAGAATAAATATAATAATTATTTTACTATATGAGTTTTAGTACAAGTTATTGAGTGAATTATTTTACCTTAATTATTAAGGTTAAATATGAAGAATAAATCAGATATGGAATCCAAACCCTAATTTTGGATTATTGCCAAGGTATGAGAATAATAATATAATATTAATTATATTTTGATTTTTAAGTGCTATAAATATGTACTGTATGTACGTATTGATGATGATTGGTCAATTATGGTGTTTAATTTCAAAACCCTAATATTATTTGGTTAAACCATAATTTGAAAATCAACTGTGAGTTTAAGACTGTTGTATGACGGTGTTATATGTTTTATGATGTGTATTATATAATTATTTGATTAATTAGGTAAACCCTAATTATAATCTAGAAACCCTAATTATTATTTTTGAAAAACCTCAAGTTATTATAAAACCCTAATTTCTAAAATGTGGAACCCAAATTTGAAATTTAAATTAGAGTTCGAGATTGATTGTAATTATGTTAATATGATTAATTAACAAGTATTATAATTACAATTGTTAATTTTAGAAACCCCAATTTTAAAATTAATAAACCTAATTTCTAATTTAGTAGCCCTAATTTGCTAAAATGAGACCTTAATTGCTAAATTAGTAAGTTAATTATGTTTAGTTAATTTTAAACCCTAATACTCCTGTATATGTAATTAGAAAATTAAACGCGATTAAGAAACGCTAATTTGCAAAAATTAGAAACTAAAATTAATTTATTTAATTTTTATTTTTGTGCAAACCCTAATTGCTAAATCTTACAATTTATGCTAAACCTTAGGGTTAAACCCTAAGGGTTAAACCCTAAGGGTTTACCAAGTTTTAATTATACCATTAAATAGAAAATACAAATGACCATTTTGCCCTTTTGCATTATTAAAGCTACAAAACTAGGTTTTGACAATAGGATGGGTTGGTGACCAACTTGTTTGACAAATTTGGCTCAAAATAACAGCAACAAGCAATATACATCAGCCAAATACATTGCACATGTGTTCTATAAATAGATTGAAGGAGAGAGAAAATGCATTTGTTCACTTATTTTGTCCAACACCCAACCAATCCTCTCTCCCACTAAAACCAACGAAAATCTTTAGTACGTGTATCATAACATATCAGGAAGCCAGAAATCAAAATCGATCAATTAGGTATAAAACCCTACTTAAAAATCTGTCCAACGATTCTGTGTTAGATGTTATGTTTGATTGTTAAAATATGTTGTATAAGGTGTCTATGGATGATCTGGGTTGCTAGATGTTAGATCCATAACATCTAGAGGCTCGGATTTGAAGATTTCAAAAATCTGGAAATTTTTAAAAGAGGCGTCTGACAACGAATGTCAGGTCGTGTAGATCTTTGTCCGTGTTTTATTTTTGTGTTTTAAGTGTTTGATATTGTAGTCTGTTATTTTGTCTTTGATCTGGATCAAGAATCAGGCCTAGATCAGTTGTATATTGTAAGTTATAACCGGTCAAAGGTCGTTGACCGACATTGACCGGGCCATTTCTAGGTAACCCAGAATGAGCCCAGAAAGCTCTGACAAGTTCTTCAAGGGCTTGGATCTGACAATGGTTTCATATATCGTTATGGTTCTTGCATTTAAGTTGTAGTATGTTTGTTAGACTACATCATCATGCCTTAATATCACTTATTTCGTAAATGGGTTGGATTTGATGGACGGTCAAACTAACAAGGTCGAACATGTTCTCTGTTTTCTGGGTAACCTAGAAAACATATGAACATGTCGACTGGCATGGTTTAACCGAGTCCTACCGTTTGATTCTGTTCATGTTATTTGTATTTTATGTAATAGATCTACTCTCTTGCATGCTAGTTACAACCTGGAACCTTTAGATCACAAAAATATTTCATGTAAATCAAGTTGTGGAAGCCCAAAGTAGGCATCACGAACTGTTCTTCATTTCTGGGTAACCCAGAAATGAAGAACAGGTCTGACAGCCACTTTAAGGGCTCAGATCTCGTTGTTTATGCAAGTTATGATGATGTTTATTGTTGGATCGTGTAGTCTTGTATTGGTACTACATTATGTGACAAACGACAGACCCAGAAACACAACACACACGGTTTTAATCTTGGTCAAACTAAGCAACTCAGTAAAGGGCAAGGTTTTCTAGGTTTGTATGAAGAACATGAAGAACACCTATAGCGACAGTTTTGCCACTATAGGTGGCCTTTAGCGACAGATACTAATTTATTTTCTGGAAATTAATAAAAAAATAGAAAAAATAGTTTTTAATTATTAAAAATACCAAATAAATTATTAAAAATTATTTTAAATTCTGAAAATTAGTTTTTAATTATTTTTAATATATCTCATAAATATTTAATATTTTTGGAATATTAAAAGTATTTAATTTATTTAATTATAATATTAAATAAATTAGTTAAAAATGATTTTAATACATGAAAAATCATTTAAAATTATATTATGATAAAAGAAAATATTTTAAGTTATTTTTAATGACTTTTAATATTTTGTGATAAATTTTAATAATAAATTAATATTAATGATAATTAAGATATTTACTAAATGAATTAAATAAATTAATTAAAAATAATTTTATTATATTAAAAATCATTTTAAATAATAATAAGGTATTTAATAATATTTTAAGTTATAAAATATAACTTTCAATATTTAAAGGTAAATTTCATTAATTAATTATTATTAATGATATTAAAGTTATTTAATAATTATATTAAATAAGTTAGTTTAAAAATAATTTTAATATTATAAAAATTATTTTAAATGAAAATAAAGTGTTTAAAGATATTTTAAGTTATAAAATATAACTTTTAATATTTAAAGAATAATTTCATTAATACTTAAATATTAATGATTATTAAGTTATTATTAATGATATTGAATTTATTTAATAATTATATTAAATAAATAGTTTAAAAATGGTTTTATTAATTTAAAGATCATTTAAAAAGGATATAAATGAATTAAAAATATTTTAAGTTATAATTAATAACTCTTCATATTTTGTTAGATAATACATTAATATTAATGATAATTATTTAAAAATGATTTTAAATATTTTAAAAATCATTTAAGGGTAATTTAAATACTTTAAAAATATTCTAAATTATTATAAATAACTTTAATATTTTGGCAATGGTTTCATTAATAGTTTAATATTAATTAAATATTAATGATAATAGAATTGATTAGTATTTAAATCATTTAAAAATGATTCCAATGTTTGAAAATTCAAGATAAATCATAATAAATGTTTTAAAATTATTATAAGTCATTTAAAAATAATATGACTGATACTTACGGATATTGAGTTACAGAACAGAGTCTTAGACTCGATAATTACCCGTTATAGCTGTCGATAATTACCGACATGTTTCAGAAATTGATCTGGACTTAGATAATTTATTTAAATTTGTGATTATTTGTGATTCAATGGTTATTAAATCTATGTGCCAATGTGATTAGGGTATGTGCTGATTGCAATAAGTAGTGTTATGTGTTATAGTATGTTGTTCTAATAGAACGAACGATCTTATTAATGATAGGTCGTGAGATAAGCGATAAATCTAAATTGCAAACTGTAAGCAGCGCTTCATGCAAGTATCTTACATTTGCATTTCGTTTATGCAATGGACATGAGTAAGAAGTTTCAGAATTATATTGTTATTACCGTATAGATTATTAACCTTATATTATATACGCCCATTGATTATCAACATGTTAGTATATGATAATTCAGATATATATATTATGTTCGTTAATTTCTATAAATGGTTATACAAGTATCCCCACTTGGATAATCATTGTATTTAATCGCATGTTGATACACCTTTGTCAATTACTGTATATATATATATATATATATATATATATATATATATATATATATATATATATGTTAAATTATAGATTATTGTTGAACAAGATAAAACCTTTAATTTAGAACCCAAACAAGCATGAACATCCCTATATGGGAAAACTTTTATGCGCCCAAGGCGGACAGAGTGAACGATCCTATCGTTCTTGCAATGTAGTATTGATCAATGCAGGGTACAACGGGCTGATCACCCCCGTGCCCGTAAGTTATGACGGTTTTCAGATGAATTTTTGCTAAACCTATTCGAAAATGAAAACAATGTTCATAGTATATCACCTGAACCCTATTTATAGTCATTACGTAGTTTCAAAAATTTGATAGAGAGTTGTTATGATATTATCATTGGTACAGATTACTTCACAACTATTGACTTGTTGTAGAAGAGTAGTATAAAGAAAACATTTAAACTCTTTCAGTTTATATATATAATTGATATTACTTGCTGGGCACTCAAATGCTCATCCTTGCTTAATTTAAATGTTTTCAGCTAAGTGTGAAAGACCAGAGAACTCTGCTAAGAACAAAGGAAAGGGAAAGGTTGCCGAGTGAAGACAAACGTTATTTTATGTAATAATTTAATATTATTAAAACAAGTATGATATATATTATCTATCATAGTTTGTAATGAATGTTTAAAGGTTACGTACTTGGGATTCAAACTCTGATAATGATGTAAATTAAGTTGATCTTTATATTATTGTTATTATTATTAGTATTATTTCGCTCATAGAAATGGTATCGTGAAGAACCGAGTTCGGGTTTTAAGTACCCGAGTTTGGGGTCCTCACACGGGACCCACGAGGCTCGAATGCACCACGACCAGCCACAAGTACAACCACGACTGCCGCAAGTGTACCTGCGGCCATCAGTCTATAAATATGAGTCTTGGAGTCAGCCATTTGAAGAGGAGAAGGAGAGGAAGTCCTGTCCATTTTACTCTGTATACATATCTTTTGAGTGTTTCCTCATCTTTAAACACTTGTTAGCTCATATATAACTATCTTTTATCCGGCGGGAGCTGAGTGTTTATCGATTTAAAGTCATAGAAGTCTACATTGCCAGCCCACTATAAGCCTTCTCACATTATATAAAGCCTTCTTCTCATATTAGCACACACTGTTATACACATTGAGAGTCGTGTTGTGTGCGTTTGCCCAGACTTCGGTCCGTGGTTTTCATTTCTATCTATATATATATACTTATATATGTATATATTTCATATATGGACTAACATTATCGAGTTATGCCTCGATTGAGCCTAAACTTCGGTCTAGAGCATTTATTACTTTTAAATATATATATATATATATACTTATATATATAACTGTTGTCAGACATATCTGATGAGCCTGGATTTACATCCAGTGCGTTTACTGCTTATATATATATATATATATATATATATATATATATATATATATATATATATATATATATATATATATTGTGACGCCCCCAAAATAGGTATACATCACCTATTCTGAGTCGCCAAAAATATGGTACAAAATTCAAATACAACTTAATTATACAATTGTCGTGTAAACTACGACAAAACATAACCTGTGAGTTTAAATACAACACTTTCTTCTAAACAGGATTTAAACTCAAAATAAGTCCTCAATACATTTATTTTCACACTATTTCATAGAATAGTGAGGACTACTAATGCTATCATCTGAATCGTCACTTTGTTCCCCGACTAGTCCCCGCTACGTTCTCATTTCCTGAAGAGAACAATGAAAATAAAAGGGTGAGCTCAACTAGCCCAATAAGAAATATTATGACTAAGATAATACAGAATAAATTATCATTAGCCTTCAACAGTGTTAAACTGATAAAACATAACAAATATCAAGTTTAACTACAGCAGAACAAGCAACCCATTAGAAGAGTCAAGTAGAGAATAAAATCTACTATCTTCTATGATTTAAAAGGTTTTTCATGACTTTTATCGCTGGGACTCAGCTTAATAAATAATTCACATCATCCCTGCACTACGGCCAAGGATATTCATTAGTATCACAACCACAAATTATCCATGCACTACGGGTCAAGGATATTCGTGCATTCATCAATGGTCATGATCATGCCAACAACTGTCCATCAATGCACTACGGGTCAATGAAAACTTTTACCATATCATTTGTAACATTACGGTCATGATTATACCAAATAATCCCTGGTCATAATCATACCAAGTCCATCTATGCACTACAGGCCACAGATGACTTTCAACAAAATATAAACATGAGGATGATGACAATGATATAAGAATTCAATACAAGTTCAAGAATTAATTTATCTAGGAACCAATAACGTCCAAATTGTCAACATGATACTTCTTTGTGGAGTAAAATTCAAGAATGCTCAGAAGAATATTTCCATAAAAGATACTGGATGAAGCACAAATATCAAGGATATTCCACTAATTTCATGAAGTATAAAAGTCAAAACTTTAACCAACTGAATATAATAAAGAATGGAATAACAAAAAAAATCACCATGCATGCGATAGACCGCACAGACAGGTTATTCCAACAGAAAAATAAATAATGGAATCAGGTCATGTGTAAACACACCGATAGGATATTCTGACAAAATAATAAATAATGGAACCAGGTCCGGCGTAAACGCACAGACATGATATTCTGACAGAATAATAAATAATGGAACCAGGTCTGGCGTAAAGCACAGACAGGATATTCTGACATAATAATAAATAATGGAATCAGGTTCGGCGCAAAGCACAGACATGATGTTCCAACAAAATAATAAAAATATAATAACAGAAGAATTTAACCAAGTATAGGGTAGCCCGCGTATACAGGTTATTCCAACAGAATAATAAAGAATGGAATAACAGAAGTTCTCTTCATGAATAAGAAAGAAAGAATATCATTTACGAGTACAACAAATAATATCCCTTACCGTAAAAGAAACTTGATATCGGAGTAGTGAAATAGCAGAATACTTTTCTTCTTTCTCTCTATAGTTTCTCTCTCTAGAGTTTCAGTGAATTCGTAAGAAAATAATGAAGGAATGAGCTTCTATTTATAGAAAAATAGACTATATAGTAACTAACTCATGAACGGTCTAGATTGATTTACTTTAATCTGACGATCCATATTTAAAGCAAAATCTTTTTAATAAAATATAATATATTCTATTTATAATCTAATAAAACGAATAACTTTATAAAATATTTTACTATACAAACACTATGTAGGCACTATGCAAATACTATGCATAATAAAATATAATATATTCTAATTACTGTCTAATAAAATAGATAACTTTATAAAAGTATTCTGTTTTATATAAAAAGATTTTACTATTAGCCTAATAAAACGAATAACTTTATAAAAGTATTCTGTTTTATATAAAAAAAAATTCTGTTTTAATACATTAATAATACCAATAAAACAAAACTGAGTGACTTATCACATAAGCATCAATAATCAATACCGTGTGCTACTATGCAACCATACGTATTACTGTACTTTTACTACCGAGTAGTTCAACAGTATTAATGGTAAAACTTTCGCCGTTATTTTCATAAAGTATTTTTGTCGTTTTCTCAATCCGACAATAATTATGTTGTGGGGTCCACCAATGACGTTGTACGAATATTCCCTGTTAAAACGAATATTCCCCGACCAATCGAATATTATATAGCAACTTGCGTACTTTACAAAATTTATAAATATTACCCACAACTATAACATTATATCAATTTCACTCCATAATATTCAAAAATGATATTTATAGAAAATTCATCTTTATTTATAAAAGTTGGGGTCTTACAACCTCCCATTCTTATGAAATTTTGCCCTCAAAATTAGGGTACGTACCTGGTATATCGAAGAGGTAAGGATACATTGACTTCATTTCAAATTCTAACTCCCAGGTCATTTTCTCAACATCATGGTTTCTCCACAAAACTTTGACTTGAGGTATAACCTTGGAGTATAGAATATGTTCCTTCTTATCCAAGATTTCAACAGGAACCTCTTCATACGTTAAATCTTTCGCTATTTTGTCCGGTTCTAACTCAATAATGTGGTTCGGGTCTTCCACATATTTACGTAACATGGATATGTGAAAAATATTATAAATACGAGACATACTTGGCGGTAAAGCGAGTCTATAGGCCACAGTTTCTACTCGATCGAGGATTAAAAATGGGCCAACGAATCAAGGATTAAGCTTTTCTCTCTTTCCAAATCTCGTAACTCCTTTCCATGGAGCAACTCGTAACAACACATGATCTCCTATATCAAATTTCACGTCCTTTCGATGAAGATCAGCATAACTCTTTTGTCAATCTTGTGAGGTTTTTATACGTTACGGATCGTTTGAATCTTTTTCGTAGTCCTACGTACCAACTCTGGTCCCAACAACGTTGCTTCACCCACCTCATCCTAGCATACTGGAGAATGACACTTTCTTCCATATAACGCCTCGAATGGAACTATGCCAATACTTGCTTGATAACTGTTATTGTAGAAAAACTCTACTAATGGTAAGAACTTATCCCAACTTCCCTTGAAGTCAAGGACATAGAGTCTTAATAAATCTTCAAGAGTTTGAATAGTCCTCTCTGATTGTCTGTCCGTCTGGGGATGATATGTCGAACTAAATCGTAAATCTGTGCCCATAGCTTTTTGCAAACTAACCTAAAATTCTGAAGTGAATCTTGTATCTCGATCAGAAATTATGGATACTGGCATACCATGCAGTCTTATAATCTCGTTTATGTACATACAAACAAGACGTTCAAGTGTATAAGTTTCTCATATTGGTAAGAAATGAGTAGACTTGGTCAATCTATCAACAATGACCCAAATTGCATCAATGCCTTGAGAAACCTTGGGAAGACTAGTAACAAAATCCATGGTAATGTACTCCCACTTCCATTCTAGAATTTCAAGTGGTTGCAATGAACCTTTTGGTACTTGATGCTCCGCTTTGACTCATTGACAAGTTAAACACCTTGAGAAAAATAACGCTATCTCTCTCTTCATATTGTTCCACCAAAATGTATGACGAAGATCATGATACATTTTGGTACTCCCAGAATGGATTGCAAACGGTGTATTGTGCGCCTTCATCATGATTTTATACTTTAAATCAGGGTCGTTAGGAACACAAAGTCTGGAGTTGACTCGAAGTATTCCTTCTTCATCGATTCTTGCTTCCGGCATAATACCTTCTTGCACTTTCTTCCTCATACGCATTAGCTCCAGGTCTGTAGCTTGAGCAGCTTTAACTTTATCAATTAAAGTCAGTTCTACTCTTATATTCTCCATCATCACATGGGTCCCTGGAGTCTTTAACTCTATCTCCATCCTTTGTAAGTCACACAAAATGGGCCCTTACGTTGACAATATCGCACTCGTACTTGCATATGATCTTCTACTCAATGCATCAGCTACCACGTTCGCTTTTTCAGGATGGTATTGGATGGTATGATCATAATCTTTCAATAATTCCAGCCAACGTCGTTGTCACATATTGAGTTCCTTTTGAGTGAAGAAATATTTGAGGCTCTTATGATCCGTAAAGATCTCCACTTTCTCCCCATACAAGTAATGCCTCCAAATTTTAAGTGCGAAGACAACAGCTGCCTACTCTAGATCATGAGTAGGATAATTTCTCTCATATTCTTTGAATTGTCTTGAGGCATAGGCTATGACTTTCCCATGTTACATGAGAACACATCCCATCCCTTTGCCCGAAGCATCACTGTAGATGACAAATCCCTCCGAGCCAGATAGTATTATCAGAATAGGTGCTGAAATGAGTCTCCTCTTGAGTTCTTGAAAACTCTTTTTACATTCTTTGCTCCAACTGAACTTTGTATCTTTCCGAGTCAGCTGAGTTAATGGAGTAGCGATTCGAGAAAATCCTTCCACGAATCTTCGATAATAACCAGCTAAACCAAGAAAGCTACATACTTCGATCACTAATTTAGGTTGCTCCCAGCTTTGAATTGCTTCAATCTTTGCCGGGTCAACAGATATTCCATGACTTGATACTACGTGCCCAAGGAATGCTACTTCCTCAAGCCAGAACTCGCATTTCTTCAACTTGGCATAAAGCTTGTATTCACGAAGCTTTTGGAGTGTCACCCTCAAGTGTTGCTCATGATCTTCGCGACTTTTGGAATAAATAAGGATGTCATCAATAAAGACGACCACAAAGTGATCCAAATATTCCTTGAATACTTGGTTCATCATATCCATAAAGGCAGCATGAGCATTAGTCAATCCAAAAGACATGACTAAGAATTCATAATGTCCGTACCGAGTTCTAAAGGCAGTCTTTAGAATATCCTCAGTTCTAACCTTCAGCTGATGATATCCAGAGCAAAGATCGATTTTTAAAAAGAATTATGCTCCTTGCAACTGGTCAAACTGGTCATCAATACGTGGCAATGGGTACCTATTTTTGATGGTGACATGATTCAACTCCCGATAATCAATATAAAGTCGCATACTCCCATCTTTCTTCTTCACAAATAGAATAAGAGCACCCCAAGGAGAAGTACTAGGACGAATAAAGCCAATATCTAAAAATTTCTGCAGTTGGGTCTTTAACTCCTGAAGTTTAATAGGAGCCATTCGATATGGGGCTTTAGAAATAGATTTTGTACCGGGTTCAAGGTCGATACAATATTTAATTTCACGCTCTGGGGGTAGGCCAGGAAGTTCTTCAAGGAATACGTCAGGAAATTCATTAACAATAGAAATATCATTCAAAACTGAAGTATTTTTGTTTAGATCCGTGACATGAGATAAGAAAGCTTGACATCCATTTTTTAATAAATGAATAGCTTTATGGCTTGAGATGACAGTGATTAATTTTAATGGTTTGGTTATTTGAATTCGCATAATAGGTTGATTAGGAATATGAAAGCTAACAACCTTACGAAAATAATCAATTTTTGCATGATGAGTAGTTAACTAATCAATCCCTAGAATTACATCAAATGCAAGTATTTTCAATGAAATAAGATCGACAGGTAATGTGAGGGTACCGATTTGAACCAAACAAGACTTATAAACAGTGGATGTAACGAATATTTCTCCCAACGGAGTTTCCAAAGATAAGTCAAAGTCTAATTTCTCCGGAGTCAAATTTAATCGTTGAGTGCAAATAGGAGAAATAAAAGAATGGGTAGAACCGGTATCAAATAAGGTATAGACTTTGCTAGAGTTTATGATAAGCTTACCCGTGATGACCTCGTTCGGGTTCCTTACTTTCTGGGAGGTCACAACAAACGCTCTCCCTTGCACTACCGATTTTAACTTTTCTGGGACGTCCATTGGTGCCTCCACCCTAGCTGAACTTGTCTTCGGTGAACAACAAAATTGGGCTAGGTGACCTTCTCTTCCACAATTATAACATGCTTTGGACGGCATCGCGCAGTTTGGACTGATGTGTCCTTCCCCTCCGTATTTGAAGCATATGATAGGTGGTCGTTCTCCTTTCTTAACCACGAGTGCTGGTGCTGACGTCTTTCCATCATTGTTGAATCACCTCTTCTTGAAATATCCATTCTTATTGTTTTGGCCATGATTACCACCGAAGTGGTTACCATTTCTGGCCTGCTGATTCCCTCCACATTTGTTGTCACCGCTTCGATGACTGCTTTCACTGGTATTATCATTTTGCTGGTTGCATCCTTTTGGTTGCGTTGACTCGTTATCACGCTCCACTAACTGAGCCCTATTTACAACATCTGAATACAAACACAGTTTATGAGAAATAAAATGTTGACGTATCTCTGGCTTCAAACCTCTTAAAAACATCTGCGTCATTCTCTCTTCATTATCCACCAAGTGGGACGCAAACTGGGACAGTTCGACAAACTTAGCTTCGTACTGCGACATTGAAACAACCCGGGTTAAATACCATATGAAACAACCCGGGTCAAATCCCGAGTCCGGAACAAATCTTGGGTCAAATTCCAAGTCCGAATCGAATCAAATCTATCAAAATAAGGCCTCAAACTACTGGCCCAATAGTATCTTCTTGGGTCAACTTAGCCCACCACAGGCTCCCAAAAGATCATGACTTGAAAGTACTATTGGTAGTAACTTATTTCTTTATATGCAGACAAATTTTTTCCCTATCTTTCGATGTGGGACTGGGGTGTTACAAACTCCCCCACTTAAATTTCGGACGTCCCCGTCAGAACCGATCACACACACAGCCCAAAGATCTTTGCCTCTCTAGCCATTGTGGGATAATACCGGCTGGCTTTGTGTCCCCACCTCCGGACCTCCATCTCTCTATTGTGGGATAATACCACCAGCCTTCGTGTCCCCACCTCCGGCAACCCGATCGGATAACCCGACCCGAGCTTTCAAGAGTCTGCTCTGATACCATATGAAACAACCCGGGATAAATACCATATGAAACAACCCGGGTCAAATCCCGAGTCCGGAACAAATCTTGGGTCAAATTCCAAGTCCGAATCGAATCAAATCTATCAAAATAAGGCCTCAAACTACTGGCCCAATAGTATCTTCTTGGGTCAACTTAGCCCACCACAGGCTCCCAAAAGGTCATGACTTGAAGGTACTATTGTAGTAACTTATTTCCTTATATGCAGACAAATTTTTTTCCTATCTTTCGATGTGGGACTGGGGTGTTACAGACATGGTCATATTATTCTGCTCTAACTTGATGAATTCTACCTCCTTCATGTGACGAATACTTTTGGGAAAGTACTTATCATTGAATAGTTCCTGGAACTTCTCCCAAGACATCTTCAATGCGGTAGGTTGAGTACGCTTTACAAATTCTCACCAGTAATCTGCCTCTGTCCGCAACATGAAGGTGGCAAAGGGAACCTTTTGCTCCTCGGAGCATCCCAAGACATCAAATATCTTGTTGATCTATTTAATTCACGTCTCCGCCTTAAGTGGTTTTGGCTCTCCAAAAAACTCTGGTGGTCCCAGTTCTTTAAACTACTTAGCGGTGACCGCCCGAGAGTTGCCAGTATTTCCACCTGCATTTTGGACAAGAGCCGCTCTCGCCTGTTGTTGCATGAATTGCATAAAGCCTATGAACATTCCATCATTCATCATTTGGTCAGTGTTGTTATTTGCATGAGGATTGTCGCCTTCCTGATGCACATTATCCTGATTATTGATATGTGGTGAATCAACGGTCGCCTGTGCTCCATTGCTATTCTCAACATTCTCGGATATCATTTTCAAATACTACCACAAAACAAGGGTTAAATAACATATCACATATTATCTTTATACTCTAACCGACCAATTAAATACCAAATAAACTTAGGTAGGTCATACTGGCGAAGGAATTCCCCGTCTCTCCCCTCCTAGTTCTAGTCTCACATCTTAGCCAGGGATCATATTCCTAAGCTTTGATACCAACTGTGACGCCCCCAAAATAGGTATACATCACCTATTCTGAGTCGCCAAAAATATGGTACAAAATTTAAATACAACTTAATTATACAACTGTCGTGTAAACTACGACAAAACATAAGCTGTGAGTTTAAATATAACACTTTCTTCTAAACAGGATTCAAACTCAAAATAAGTCCTCAATACATTTATTTTCACACTATTTCATAGAATAGTGAGGACTACTAATGCTATCATCTGAACCGTTACTCCGTTTCCCGACTAGTCCCCGCTACGTTCTCATTTCCTGAAGAGAACAATGAAAAAAAAAGGGTGAGCTCAACTAGCCCAGTAAGAAATATTATGACTAAGATAATGCAGAATAAATTATAATTAGCCTTCAACAGTGTTAAACTGATAAAATATAATAAACATCAAGTTTAACTACAGCGGAACAAGCAACCCATTAGAAGAGTCAAGTAGAGAATAAAATCTACTATCTTCTATGATTTAAAAGATTTTTCATGACTTTTATCGTCGGGACTCAGCTTAATAAATAATTCACATCATCCCTGCAGTACGGCCAAGGATATTCATTAGTATCACAACCATAAATTATCCATACACTACGGGCTAAGGATATTCGTGTATTCATCAATGGTCATGATCATGCCAATAACTGCCCATCAATGCACTACGGGCCAATGAGGACTTTTATCATATCATTTGTAACATTACGATCATGATTATACCGAATAATCCCTGGTCATAATCATACCAAGTCTATCTATGCACTACAGGCCACAGATGACTTTCAACAAAATATAAACATGAGGATGATGACAATGATATAAGAATTCAATAAAACAAGTTCAAGAATTAATTTATCCAGGAACCAATAACGTCCAAATTATCAACATGATACTACTTTGTGGAGTAAAATTCAAGAATGCTCAGAAGAATATTTCTATAAAAAGATACTGGATGAAACACAAATATCAAGGATATTCTACTAATTTCATGGAGTATAAAAGTCAAAACTTTAACCCACTGAATATAATAAATAATGGAATAACAAAAAAAAATCACCATGCATGCGATAGACCGCACAGACAAGTTATTCCAACAGAAAAATAAATATGGAATCAGGTCATGCGTAAACGCACCGACAGGATATTCCGACAGAATAATAAATAATGAAACCAGGTCCGGCGTAAACGCACAGACAGGATATTCCGACAGAATAATAAATAATGGAACCAGGTCCGGCGTAAAGCACAGACAGGATATTTCGTCAGAATAATAAATAATGGAACTAGGTCCGGCGTAAAGCACAGACAGGATATTCCAACAGAATAATAAAAATTTAATAACAGAAGAATTTCACCAAGTATAGGGTAGCCCGCGTATACAGGTTATTCCAACAGAATAATAAAGAATAGAATAATAGAAGTTCTCTTCATGAATAAGAAAGAAAGAATACCATTTACGAGTACAACAAATAATATCCCTTACCATAAAAGAAACTTGATATCGGAGTAGTGAAATAGCAGAATATTTTTCTTCTTTCTCTCTATAGTTTCTCTCTCTAGAGTTTCAGTGAATTCGTAAGAAAATAATGAAGGAATGAGCTTCTATTTATAGAAAAATAGACTACATAGTAACTAACTCATGAACGGTCTAGATTGATTTACTTTAATCTGACGGTCCATATTTAAAGTAAAATTTTTTAAATAAAATATAATATATTCTATTTATAATATAATAAAACGAATAACTTTATAAAATATTTTACTATGCAAATACTATGCATGTACTATACAAATACTATGCATAATAAAATATAATATATTATAATTATTGTCTAATAAAACAGATAACTTTATAAAAATATTCTGTTTTATATAAAAAGATCTTACTATTAGCCTAATAAAACGAATAACTTTATAAAAGTATTATGTTTTATATAAAAAGTTTTTCTGTTTTATTATATTAATAATACCAATAAAACAAAATTGAGTGACTTATCACGTAAGCATCAGTAATCAATACCGTGTGCTACTATGCAACCATGCGTATTACTGTACTTTTACTACCGAGTAGTTCAACAGTATTAATGGTAAAACTTCTGCCGTTATTTTTATAAAGTATTTTTGTCGTTTTCTCAATCTGACAATAATTCTGTTGTGGGGTCTACCAATGATTGTGTTGTCGTACGAATATTCCCTGTTAAAACAAATATTCCCCGACTAATCAAATATTATATAGCAACTTGCGTACTTTGTGCAAAATTTATAAATATTACCCACAACTATAATATTATATCAATTTCACTCTATAATATTCAAAAATAATATTTATAGAAAATTTATCATTATTTATAAAAGTTGAGATCTTATATATATATATATATATATATATATATATATATATATATATATATATATAACTGTTGTCGGACATATCCGATGAGCCTAGATTCACATCCAGTGTGTGTAATGCTTATATATATATATATATATATATATATATATATATATATATATATATATATATATATATATATATATATATTACATTTCTGTCAAGCCTGGAGTTTACTTCGTGGCCTTTTACAGCTTTATTTATATTTCGTCCTACCTGAAATTTACTTCATGGCAGTTGATCGCTTTTACAGCTTTATTTACATTTCATCCTGCCTGGAGTTTACTTCATGGCAGTTGATCACTTTTACAGCTTTATTTACATTTCGTCCCACCTGGAGTTTACTTCGTGGTGGTTGATCATGTCCATGTATATATATATTTATCGCTTTTATATATTTACATTTTTGATCCCCCATGGAGTTGCTTCGTGGTGATTGATCATGTCTATATATATATATATATAGCTTTTATATATATAACTGCTTACTGCTTTCCATACAAATTGCAGTATCATGTGAGCCTAGGAATCATGTGATCACAGATTCAGTCTACTGAATCTAGATTTAGTTCTCATGATGGATATTTTTCAGCTGTGAGCAGCTTGTACAGTATTTACAGTGTCTGAATTTCCTTGGATGGTTGTCATGCCCATGAGGAGTTTGGCACTGTTATATATTATTTTCTCGAGAATGCTTCGCATCTCGAAAATAAAAGCAAACAAGTCGAACATTTAATAATAAAATGAAAGTATCAAAGGCCTCAATTACTATTAAGCACAGGGTTTGAAAAACCTCTTTTACAAAATGTCATTGCTATATCTTGTTTAAAACTGAATTTTTCTATAAATTCAAACCCTATGTATATGGGTGCGAACGAGGTATAGCACTACTTCTAAATAATTGCACATTAATCCATACACACACACACACACACATTCATATAACAGTTTCTTTGAAAAGTGATGGTCACCGTGATAATACGGATGTCGGGGGGTGCCTAACACCTTCCCTCTGCATAATTAAGCCCCCAAACCCAAAATGAATCTCGATTTCATAGACCTGTCTAGCAGTGTCAAATTACTGGGTCAATGTGCAAACCTTTTCGGTTGCATTGGTGTAACCAGTTAAATACACCAACTGGTGACACTTAAAGTCAAATCGTCGACATTATAAATGTCGAACCTTTTTCACTTGTTTTTTCAAACAAATCTCACATTAACATGAGAAAACCAAAGAACAAGTAATGAAAAGGGACACTCAAAAATCCCGACGTCGATATGTGTCCCTCCTGTTCGTATTTGAAACATACGACCGGTGGTCGTTCTTCTTTCTTGGAAACAGGTGTTGGTGCTGCTGTCTTTTCATCATTATTAAACTTTCTCTTCTTGAAATTTCCACTTATATTATCTTGATCATGATTACCATCGAAGTGGTTACCATTCTTGGCATGATAATTTCCTCCACGATGGTTATCATTGTTCCGATGACCGTTGCCACTGGTATAATTATTATTGTATTGTTGGTCGTTACCTTTTGGTTGAGTTGACTTATTATCACGCTCCACTAACTGAGCCCTATTCACAACATCTGAATATAAACAAAGTTTGTGAGAAATGAGGTATTGACGTATTTCAAGTTTCAAACCTCTTAGAAACATCCGTGTCATAAGCTCCTCATTATCTACCAAATGGGATGCAAACCGGAATAGCTCCGCAAACTTAGCCTCGTATTGCGACACGGTCATATTATTTTGCTCCAGCTTGATGAATTCCACCTCCTTCATGTGACGAATACTTTCGGTAAAGTACTTGTCATTGAACAATTTTTGGAACTTCTCCCAAGAGATCTTTAGTACGGCAGGCTTAGTATGTTTTAGCGATTTCCACCAATGATCTGCCTCTTCTTGCACCATGAAGGTGGCAAAGGGAACCTTTTGCTCCTCTGAGCATTCCAAGACATCAAATATCTTGGTGATTTGCTTGATCCACGTCTCTACCTTAAGTGGTTCTGGCTTTCCCAAAAACTTTGGTGGTCCCAGCTCCTTGAATTGCTTAGCGGTGACCAGCCATGAGTTGCCAGCGTTTCCACCTGTATTTTGAACAAGAGTCTCTCTCGTTTGGTTTTGTATAAATTCTAAAAACTCCTTAACGTACCATCGTTCGTCATTTGGTCGGTGTTGTTGTTTACATGAGGATTATTGCCTTCTTAATGCACATTATCCTGGTTATTGATCGTTGGTGATTCAACGGTCTCATGTGCTCCATTGTTATTCTCAACATTCTCAGATGTCATTTTCAAATAATTTAAGACCCCAATTTTTTTTTATATAAATAAAATTGAATTTTCTCTATTCATTATCTTGAAATAATAAGAAGTTAATTTGATATAATGCTTTAGTTATGGGTGAAATGTGCAAATTTTGCAAAATAAGTAAGTGGTTATAAAATATTCATTTTTATCGGGGAATATTCGTTTGGTCGTGGAATATTCTTTTTGTCGAGAATATCCGTACGATGGCGCAGTCATTTGTGGGCCCCATAACAGAATAACGGTCGGATGAAGAAAACGACAAATTTGAGTTTTTATAAATAACGACGTAATTGTTACCATTAACACTGTTGGATTACCTGGTGGTTAAAATACAATAATATGTGTGGTTGCACAGTAGCACACGGTATTGCACAATATTTTTAAATTATTGATTCTTACGTAAGAAGGCACAACTCAATAATTGTTACAGTAATTATTGTTCAATATTTTATTTTATTGATTTAATAATTACTGCGTTGATATTTTATATTATTGTTATTTCAATAATTATTACGGCATAGTATTTCCCATTATCCGATCAATAATTCATATTATTTGAAGAATATTATTAGATAGCATCATTGGCAATGTCTAGAAAGTTCTATCGAGGAAAGGGGTTAGGTCATCTAATTGCGCGCCAGTAAGGAGAAATCCTTATTGGAAAGCCCTCTCTTTCCCAGGAACGGCCTATTGTCATTATTGTGATTCTGTAATATTATTTGTGAATAAATATTTATTGATTTATATGTTAAGAAAATATTTATTTTATGTGGATATAATTGATGGATATATTTATTTTATTTGGTTATAAATGAAGGAATTAAAGCTGAGGTGTTTTATCAGTATTTTGTCAGAATGGAGGTATTAAAAATCATCCGTATGTGGATTTCGGACATTTTCTGTTTAGAATTTGGAAAAACTTTCTTCTGCAAAGTTGTAGAGAATTTGATTTCCTGTGGAATGGACATATAATTCATATTTTTCTGATAAAAGGGTTATTTATTATGAATTATTGAAGTTTCTGATTATTGCTTAAATGGTAAAATATTTTGAAATTTTCTAAAATTGGTGGGCCCCACTTTTGGTTGGTGAGAAATGTGCTCAAATTTTATTTCAAATGTGGTGGGTGGCAATAGTAGCAGGTAAAGCCATCAGGTAGCAGGTCAAGTTCGGTGTGCTAGCATTTTCCTATAAATAGGTTCTTAGGTTAGAATTAAAAATTACACCAGAAACATAAGCTTTCTCTCTCTATATTATCTAGTGTATTTTGTGAGTATTTAGATACTTTGAGAGTTGCTATTCAGTACAAGTTTCATTCAGCATCATATTCGATATTTCATTTCGAAGTACTATTTCTTTGAGGTAAGGGATGTTATTTTCTTCTTAAATGATATTATTTTCTTCAATATCATTATGCCGAAATATTGATATGAGTTTGATTGTGGAATTTCTACCTTTTTTTGTTGGGGTTACTATTCACGTATACGGCACTATTCACAAATACAGCACTATTCGCTGAAAAATGAAATTTTCTATTATTTATCTCAGATGTCTATTATGGTTACTTTCTTTGATTGTATCTATGTTTTTGATCTTTATTCTTGAATTTTACTCCATTATGGTTTGTTATGGAGTGCTTTTGAACTTGGATTATCTAAAGTATGAATCTCTAAACTTTATCTTTTTATCTTACTGGATTCGTTCTCTAAAATATTTTTCATCATCCTTAGTCCTTAATGATGATACTTGATGAATATCTTTGGCCTGTAGTGCAAAGATAAATGATTACCTGATGAATATCTTTGGTCCGTAGTGTAAAGATGAACAGGTGTTGAGATGAACATGACCAACTAGTGATACAAATGAATATCGTTGGCCCATAGTGCAAAGATGAATATTTAGTTCAAGATGTATATTGATTGATGTTACAGGGATAAAATATTGATGATGGACTTTTAAATTCATAGATGATAGTAGATTTCATTCTCTACTTAACTCTTCTAATGAATTGTTATTTCCGTTGCAGTTGTTGATCTAAAACTTGTTGTCTATTATATTCTATTAGATTTTTCCCTGTTGAAGACTAAGGATAATTTGTTGTATATTATCTTAGTCATAATATTCTTTAATGGGCTAGTTGAGCTCACCCTTTTTCTTTTTGTTCCATTTTTCTTCTCAGGAAGCGAGAACATAGCAGGAACCAGTCGGGGTATAGAGTGATGGTCCTAGATAGTTGTTTTAGCAGTCCTCACTATTTTTGTAAAATAGTGAATCAATAAGTGTAATGAGGACTTTATTTGAGTGTGGATATTGTCTAGCAGATAATATTTGTATTTAAACTCACTGTATGTGTTGTCGTATTTTGCACGACAATTGTAATAATAAAGTTGTAGTTGTTCTCTGTACCATGTATTTGGTGACTCAGAATGGGTGATGTATACCTATTTTGGGGGCGTCGCAGTTGGTATTAGAGCTTAGGGATATGGTCTCTGGCGGAGATCAGAGAATAGAACTAGGAAGGGAGAGATGAGTAAATCCTTCGCTAGTGTGTCCTACCTAAGCTTATTTGTTGGCCGGTTATAATATAGGGATATTATGTGATATGTTAATTTATTTAATTAACCCTTGTTTTATGGCAGTATTTAAGAATGGCAGCTGAGAACGTTAACAATAGAGTGTATGAGACTGTGGAAACACCTTTAGTCACAAATCAGGAGAACGTGCATCAAGAAGGCAATATTCCTCCTGTAAACAACACTAACGAGCAAACGATGAATGATGGGATGTTTAAAAACTTTTTGCAGTTCATGCAAAATCAGACAAGGGAGACTCGTGTACAAAATACAGGTGGAAATGATAGCAACGCGTGGTTTGTCACAGCCAAGCAGTTCAAGGAGTTGGGACCACAAGAATTCTTTGGAAAGACGGATCCAATCAAGGCAGAAACGTGGGTTAAGCAAATTACCAAGATATTTGATGTCTTGGGATGCACGGAGGAACAGAAGGTTCCATTTGCCACCTTTATGCTCCGTGGTGAAGCAGATTACTGGTGGGAATCTGTGAAGCATACCCAGCCTGTTTCACTCAATATGTCTTGGGAAACGTTTCAGAAACTGTTCAATGACAAGTACTTTCCTGAAAGTATTCGTCACATGAAGGAGGTAGAGTTCATCAAGCTGGAGCAAAATAATATGAACGTGTCGCAGTACGAAGCTAAGTTTGCCGAGTTGTCCCGATTTGCATCCCATTTGGTTGATAATGAGGAGAGAATGACGCGAATGTTTCTGCGAGGTTTGAAACCCGAAATACATCAATACCTCATTTCTCACAAACTTTGTTTATATTCAGATGTTGTGAATAGGGCTCAGTTATTGGAGCGCGATAATGAGTCAGCTCAATCGAAGAATAATGACCAACAACTCGATGATAATCGTACCAGTGGCAACGGTCATCGGAACAATGATAACCATCGTGGAGGAAATTATTATGCCAGAAATGGTAACTACTTCGGTGGTAATCATGGCCAAGATAATAGAAGAAATAATTCAAGTGAAAATTTTAAGAAGAGAAGATTTAACGATGACGGGAAGACGTCGGTAGCAGCACCAGCACCAGCAACAAAATCTAGGGGAGGAGAACGACCGCCAGTTAGATGCTACAGATGCGGAGTGGAGGGACATATAAGTCCAAATTGTTCACAGCCTTCCAAGGTATGTTTTAGTTATGAAAAAGACGGTTACATAGCTCCATTTTGTCTTGTAGCAAAATCAAATCCAGCAGGGACGGTGGCACCAAAGGCGAATACGGACAAAATAAAGTCGACGGTTTCTGGAAGAGCGTTTGTCGTGACTGCCCAAAACGTGAGGAACCCGAACGAAGGTATCACGGGTTAGTTAATTATAAATTCTTGCAAAATCTATACCTTATTAGATATCGGTTCTACCCATTCTTTTATCTCCCCTGTTTGTGCTCAACGTTTAAACTTGACTCCGGAGAAATTAGACTTTGACTTATTTGTTGAAACTCCGTAAGAAGAAACTTTCGTTACATCCACTGTTTATAAATCTTGTTTGATCCAAGTGGGCACAATCACATTACCTGTTGATTTTATCTTTTTAAAGATACTTGCATTTAATGTGATTTTAGGGATGGATTGGTTAACTACTCATCATGCCACAATTGATTGTTTTCGTAAGGTTGTTAGTTTTTATATTCCTAACCAACCTGTTATGCGAATTCAAGCAACCAAACCATTGAAGTCAAACACTTTCATATCAAGCCATAAAGCCATTCGTTTATTGAAAAACGGATGTCAAGCTTTCTTAGCCCATTTCATGGATTTAAACAAAAATACGTCAGATTTGAATGATATTTCTGTTGTTAGTGAATTTCCTGACGTATTTCTTGAAAAATTTCCTGGCCTACCCCTAGAGTGTGATATTGAATTTTGTATCGACTTTGAACCTGGTACAAAACCCATTTCTAAAATCTCATATCGAATGGCTCTTATTGAACTTCATGAGTTAAAAACCCAAGTACAAGAGTTGGTACCCGAGCCTCTATCTGGTGACTTCCTTTATGGAATGCACCAAAGCCAGAATCTCCGTAGGGGACTCTATATTTGTGTGGTGGTAAAACGATAGGTGCCATTGTGACGTGCTATCCAAGATTGGTTATGAGTCACAATTGAGAGCAGCTTAAGTTAGTAATCGAAATATCTAGCTTTCTGGGCTGAGCTGGTTATTATCGGAGATTCGTGGAAGGATTTTTTCGAATCGCTACTCCGTTAACTTAGCTGACTCGGAAAGATACAAAATTCGTATTAAGCGAGGAATGCGAGAAGATTTTCCAAGAGCTCAAGAGGCGACTCATTTCGGCACCTATTCTGACCATACCATCCTAGAAAAAGCGAACGTGGTACCAAACGCGTTGAGTAGAAGATCGTATGTGAGTACGAGTGCGATATTGTTGAACACAAAGACCTATTTTGTATATTTTACAAACGATAAAGATAGAGTTAAAGACTCTAGGGACCCACGTTATGATATCAAATATACGAGTAGAATCGACTTTAATCGATAAAGTTAAAATTGCTCAAGCTACACACCGGAGCTGATGAATATAAAATAGAAGGTGCACGAAGGCGTTATTCTAGAAGTAAGAGTCGATGAAGAGAAGAAAGCACAAACCTTCGATTTATTTAAAATCCTCGATCGAGTAGGAACTGTGGCCTATTGACTCGCCTTAACGCTAAGTATGTCGCGTGTTCATAACATTTTTTCACTTATCGATATTACGTAAATATGTGGACAACCCAAACCACATTATTGTGTTAGAACCAGACGAGATAGCCAAAGATTTAACGTACGAGGAGGTACCTGTCAAGATCTTGGATAGGAAAGAGCATATCCTACGCACAAAGGTTATACCACAGATTAAGATTTTGTGGAGGAACCATGCTATTGAAGAAATGACCTGAAAGTTAGAATCAGAAATGAAAGTGAGGTATCCTCACCTTTTCGAAATACTAAGTGCATACGCCAATTTCGAGGACGAAATTTTATAAGGATGGGAGGTTGTAAGACCCCAAAATTTTTTTATATAAATAAAATTGATTTTTCTCTATTCATTATCTTGAAATAATAAAGAGTTAATTTGATATAATACTTTAGTTATGGGTAAAATGTGCAAATTTTATAAAATAAGCAAGTGGTTATAAAATATTCATTTTTTTTTGGGAATATTCGTTTGGTCGTGGAATATTCTTTTTGTCGGGAATATCCATACAACGGCGCAGTCATTTGTGGGCCCCATAATAGAATAACGGTCGGATGAAGAAAACGACAAGTTTGAGTTTTTATAAATAACGGCGAAATTGTTACCGTTAACACTGTTAGATTACCTGGTGGTTAAAATACAATAATACGCGTGGTTACACAGTAACACAAGGTATTGCATAGTATTTTTGAATTATTGATTCATACGTAAGAAGACACTACTCAATAATTGTTACAGTAATTATTGTTCAATATTTTATTTTATTGATTCAATAATTGTTGTGTTGATAATTTATATTATTGTTGTTTCAATAATTGTCATGGCATAGTATTTTCCATTACCCGATCAATAATTCAAATTATTTGAAGAATATTATTAGATAACATTATTGGCAATGTCTAGAAAGTTATGTCGAGGAAAGGGGTTAAGTCATCTAATTGCGCGCCAGTAAGGAGAAATCCTTATCGGAAAATCCCCTCTTTCCTGGGAACGACCTAGTTGTCATTATTGTGATTCTGTAATATTATTTGTGAATAATTATTTATTGATTTATATGATAAGAAAATATTTATTTTATGTGGATATAATTGATGGATATATTTATTTTATTTGGTTATAAATGAAGGAATTAAAGCTGAGGTGTTTTATCAGTATTTTGTCAGAATGGAGGTATTAAAAATCATCCGTATGTGGATTTCGGACATTTTCTGTTTGGAATTTAAAAAAACTTTCTTCTGCAAAGTTGTAGATAATTTGATTTCCTATGGAATGGACATATAATTTGTATTTTTCTGATAAAAGGGCTATTTATTATGAATTATTGAAGTTTCTGATTATTGCTTAAATGGTAAAACATTTTGAAATTTTCTAGAATTGGTGGGCCCCACTTTTGGTTGGTGAGAAATGTGCTCAAATTTTATTTCAAATGTGGTGGGTGGCAATAGTAGCAGGTAAAGCCATCAAGTAGCAGGTCAAGTCTGCTTCGGTGTGCTAGCATTTTCCTATAAATAGGTGCTTAGGTTAGAATTAAAAATCACACCAGAAACATAAGCTTTCTCTCTCTATATTATCGAGTGTATTTTGTGAGTATTTAGATACTTTGAGAGTTGCTATTCAGTACAAGTTTCATTCAGTATCATATCTGATATTTCATTTCGAAGTATTGTTTCTTTGAGGTAAGGGATGTTATTTTCTCCTTAAATGATATTATTTTCTTTAATATCATTATGCCAAAATATTGATATGAGTTTGATTGTGGAATTTCTACCTTTTTGTGTCGGGATTACTATTCACGTATACGGCACTATTCACGTATATGACATTATTCACAAATATGGCATTATTCACCGAAAAATAAAATTTTCTCTTCTTTGTCTCAGATATATATTATGGTTACTATCTTTGATTGTATCCATGTTTTTGATCTTTATTCTTGAATTTTACTCCATTATGGTTTGTTATGGAGTGTTTTTAAACTTGGATTATCTAAAGTACGAATCTCTAAACTTTATCCTTTTATCTTACTAGATTCGTTCTCTAAACTATTTTTCATTATCCTCAATCCTTAATGATGATACTTGATGAATATCTTTGACCTGTAGTGCAAAGATGAATGATTACTTGATGAATATCTTTGGCCCGTAGTGCAAAGATGAACAGGTGTTGAGATGAACATGACCAACTGGAGATACACATGAATATCTTTGGCCCGTAGTGCAAAGATGAATATTTGATTCAAGATGTATATTGATTGATGTTATAGAGATAAAATATTGATGATGTACTTTTAAATTCATAGATGATAGTAGATTTCATTCTCTACTTAACTCTTTTAATGAATTGTTGTTTCCGCTGTAGTTGTTGATCTAAAACTTGTTGTCTATTATTGTCTATCAGATTTTTCCCTGTTGAAGACTAAGGATAATTTTTTGTATATTATCTTAGTCATAATATTCTTTACTGGGCTAGTTGAGCTCACCCTTTTCTTTTTTGTTCCATTTTTCTTCTCAAGAAGCGAGAACATAGCAGGAACCAGTCGGGGTATAGAGTGATGGTCCTAGACAGTTGTTTTAGCAGTCCTCACTATTTTTGTAAAATAGTGCATCAATAAGTGTAATGAGGACTTTATTTGAGTGTGGATATTGTCTAGAAGATAATATTTGTATTTAAACTCACAGTATGTGTTGTCGTATTTTGCACGACAATTGTAATACTCCCTCCGTCCCATAGTTATAGGCTGATTTTCTATTTTGAGATGTCCCAATATATAGGCTACTTACTATTTATAAAATTTAGTTAGTTCATTATTTTACTTATATACCCTTATAATAAATATTCAACCATTACTCGTTTTTTGAATAAACAATCTTCAATGTCATTATTTTTATCACCACATTTAATGTTGATGTCTTCTCAATAAAAGAATTCTACTTTTTAGGCTTTACTAGTTTAACATATTTTGTGTATAAAAGACAGTTGTACTAGCAATCAATGAAGTTAAGTGTTCCAATGTGATAAGTAAGGAGTAATTAATTTATTCATTAATACCATATTAAGGGGTATATGTGAAAATTTTCTGTTAAAAATTGTCACTTAAACTGATTTTCTTAAACTATGTGCCAAAAGAAATCAGCCTATAACTATGGGACGGAGGGAGTAATAAAGTTGTAGTTGTTCTCTGTACCATGTATTTGGCGACTCAGAATGGGTGATGTATACCTATTTTGGGGGCGTCACAAATACTGCCACAAAATAAGGGTTAATTGACATGCAACATAATATCCCTATATTCTGACCTACCAATTAAATAACAAATAAACTTAGGTAGGTCATATTAGCGAAGGAATTACCCGTCTCTCCCTTCCTAGTTCTAGTCTCACATCTCAGCCAGGAATCATATCCCTAAGCTTTGATACCAACTGTGACGCCCCCAAAATAGGTATACATCACCCATTATAAGTCGTCAAATACATGGTACAGAATTCAAATACAAACTTAACTTATACAACTGTTAAGTGTCGTGCAGAATACGACAAAACATAAGCTGTGAGTTTTAATACAATTATTGTCTCCTAGACAATATCTAAACTCAAATTCAATCTTATTACAACTATTATCACATTATTTTACATAATAGTGAGGACTACTAAAACAACCTTCTGGACCGTCAATCCATTCCCCGACTAGTCCCAGCTATATTCTCATTTCTTGAAGAGAACAATGAATGAAAAGGGTGAGCTCAACTAGCCCAGTAAGAAATATTATGACTAAGATAATGCAGAATAAATTATCCTTAGCTTTCAACAGTATAACAACTGATAGAATATAATAGACAACAAGTTTTAGATCAACAACTGCAGCGGAATAAGCAATCCATTAGAAGAGTCAAGTAGAACATGATATCTAGTTTCTTCTATGATTTAAAAGTTTATCATCAATTTTATCGCTGAGACTCAGCTTAATAAATAATCCACATCATTGAGTTATCCATGCACTACAGGCCAAGGATATTCATTAGTATCACGACCACAAATTATTCATGCACTACGGGCCAAGGATATTTATGTTTTCATTAACGGTCATGATCACGTCATAAAATAATTCATCTTTGCACCCTTGGCCGAAGACAACCCATGGTCATGATCATTCCAACAACTGTCCATCAATGCTCTACGGGTCAATGAGGACTTTTACCACATCCTTTGTAACATTACGGTTATGATTATACCGAATAATCCATGGTCATAATCATACCAAGTTCATCTATGCACTTCGGCCATAGATAACTTTCATCATAATATAAGCATGAGGATGATGACAATGATATAAAAATTTAATCAAACGAGATTAAGGATAAATACTAAAGACTTTAACAATTTAATTTATCCAGAATTCAATATGTCCAAATTGTCAACATGATACTGCTTTGTGGAGTAAAATTCAAGAATAATAATGTATCAAAAATAATTTGGACAGAAAAGAAATCAATTTTTGTCATGAATAGTACCCCAGGTGAATAGTATCCCGTGAATAGTACTTTGAGAATAGTACCTCGTGAGTAGTACTCCGGCATAAAAAAGTTAAAACTTATCAAGAATGCTCAGAATAATATTTTCATGAAAAGGTACTGGATGAAGCGCAAATATCAAGGATATTCTACTAATTTTATGGAGTATAAAAGCCAAAACTTAACAAAAACGAGTGTAGAATTTTGAATCTAAAACGAAATAATATTACTTACATACTACAGAGTATGGAAGAAAATATTATTTCTTACGAATACTAAACAAAAATAATATCCCTTACGACTGTTGAACGAAAATAATATTCCTTACGAATATTGAACGAAGATAATATTCCTTACGAATATTAAACGAATATAATATTTCTTGCGAATAGAACGAAATAATTTTTTTTATGAATATGAAAAATAATATCGTAAGAGAATATGAATTAAATAATACCCCTTATCTTAAAAAGAAGAGTATTCTGCCTGGTATGACGGGGATATTCTTTAAGAAAACTTTCACTGTTTTCTACACTCAAATCTTCCTTAAACTCTAAAGAAATACGCTCAATATTATAGAAGAAGAATTCTCTGATTCTGGTGTGATTTTCAATTCTAACTAAGCATCCTATTTGTAGGAGAATGGAAAGGATACTATTTAGGAAGAAATCACGAACTGCACAGTGGAATTGTCACGGGTTGCAACCGACATAAAATTTTAATTTTCTGAGTTACTATGCAAATACTATGCATATTAAAATAAAATATATTCTATTTTTCATAAAAAACAAAATTTATAAAATTTATATTTATATATATACATTACCTTCCTATCAGGCAAACCAAAATCCCCCCCTATGACAAATTCTCCACACGTGGGCCCCACATGTCATTATCACATGTGGGCTCCACCTCTTATAATGAATAACTTTCTACCAATTATTTTGAAAAATTGGTAAATGGGCGGTCCAAATAATAAGCCAATTTACAGCAAATACTTCGTAAAAATCCCCTCAATATTTTTAACAACATTTATTCATCTTTATTATAACTCGCAATATTAACAACCAGATCGTTCACAGGAAAGAGGGGGCTTTCCGATAAGGATTTCTCCCTATTGGCGCACAATTAGATGACCAAACCCCTTTTCTCGACAGAACTTTCTAGACATTGTTAATTATGCAAATAATAATATGAATAACTTGTCATCTTAATTATTAATTTAATAATATAAAATATTATGACAATAATTGAATTAATAACGTGAATTACTATGCAACAATTATTGTAACAATAATTAAACAAAACTGAGTGACTTCTCACGTATGCATCAATAACCAATACCGTGAGCTACTATGCAATCACGCGTATTAATGTACTTTTATCACCGGGTATTTCAACAGTTAACGGTAAAACTTCCGCCGTTATTTTCATAAAAAGTTACTTCTGTCATTTTCTAACTTCGACAATAATTTCGTTGTGGGGTCCACCAATGATTGTGCCGTCGTACGAATATTTCTTGATAAAACGAATATTTTATAACAACTTACATACTTTGTAAAATTTATAAATACTACCCACAACTATAACATTATATCAAATCAACACCTTAATACTTAAAAAATATTTTGAAAAAAATTAATCTTTATTTATAAAATTTGGGGTCTTACAACCTCCCCTTCTTATATTAAAATAGAAATTTAGTAAATAAAATTCTTAAGGCATGTGAAGGGTTCAAATAGGAATATATATATATATATATATATATATATATATATGCGTTGTGAGGAATGTGGTATTGTGTTACATAGGATAATATGAGCTTTGTAATAAGTGATGGTGTGTTTAATAAATATATATATCATTATTATATATTTATTATAAATTGTAGAGATGAATTAATATAAAGATGGATAAGATTTATCAATCGATATTAAATAATTTATGTGAAATTATTTTATCATAGTAAGTTAGTGATATTAACTATCTTTGATAATCACCAATTTTTTGAGTATATGTATGAGTAAGTATCAAGTCTAAGGCAGTGCAACCGTACCCTTTAATGGTGGATGTATAGGAGCTGGGGTAAACGATTTCTTTAGAGAGCGGAGGTATATATGAATTAGTAACCGATCTAACTCACTGTGAAAACAGTGTAGACGAGACGAAAACTAATTTATTGGTTGTTTGTGGGAAACCACTCAGTATACTATATTGAATACCATTAAAGACTCGATGTGTGCTAGGTTTAGACTTGTATATGTGTACGTTGATGACGAGAGAAGAAAGTCGATATATCTTTAGATAAGTATTGGTTAGAGATATATTCACTAATATTGCGGTATGGTTAAATGTATAGATTAAAGAAAGAAGAGTTGAACTTGAAGTTTAATATCTAAATTATTAAAGAACGTAGTCATTGGTGATTTATTCTGGTTAGTATAATAAGATAACATGTATGGAGCATGTTAAAGGATTTGGAGTGAAGTTCTGTTTCTGTTGAAGCATAACATGTCTGCGTCCTAACTTAAGGTGGCGCAACCGCGCCACTCTCAAGCCTAAGACCCGCACGGCCACGCCGGTCTGTAAGATCAGTTTTTGGAATTTAAAATCTAAGAAATGGGTATTAAGGACTTATAAAAATAATAAAAATCTTAAATGATGATTAAGCTATCCATGAATGGATTCGAATAGGAGTTGATTAATTAATCCGTAATAAATATGGTTAATTTAGTGATATTATGGAATATTATATTCTATTAATTAGTGGAGTGCATAATAATTATTGAAAAGAAAATAGATGGTTAATATTAATTAATTGTTGTATTAAAATGTGATAATGGGTTGAAAGTACCCAACTGAATGATTTTTGGCCCAATTAAAATATTAGTATGGACATTATCATTAAATAGTATTACTATGTGTAATATAAAAAATGTGGGCAGTAGTGATATATAAATATCTGTGTATTCTAGAAACTGGGAAGAAGATTAAATGTTTAAATAAACAATAATATTAGACAATGTTATAATGTTGTTATACGTGTAGTAAAAATAATTATGGGGGATACCCGGACAATAATGCCTAACTGCGATATTTTATTACATGTATTTAATATACATGGATTATATGATGTGAGTATATGTTTAATCCCTAAATTCCTAATATGGTAACAATTATACATTAAGATTTTATTTTGGGAATTAAATGAACCAAACCAAGCCTTAGTTAATAAAGTTGCTGAGAATTGCTCTTGTCCTAAATTAAGTGACACAAAGGTACATGAACAGTGGTCTAAACTCTATTTTACGTAACCACCGAGCTGTGATTATTGGCTATGAAGATAGCTAGTGCTGGGTTGTTGAACAACTCTTAATTAGTCAATGTTTCCTTCTATTACACCATAGGTTCCAACCTCAGTGCAATGCAAATACCAAATCCAAGTTTTCTCTATAAATATAGTCTCCTTCTTCTATTTCACGTTTGTTTGAGTTATCTGAGGAGAGAGTTACAGAGAGGTAGCAGAATGGAAGAGTTAGTAGAATTAGAAGAATGGAGGAGCTATTGTTAACAATTTTAAGCCTTAAGAAGGTAACATTTCTGCCATTCATGTTCTTGAATTCAAAGTTCTTCAATCACTAGAAAAGTAAAATGAAAAGTCACTTTTGAGTCACAAATTTGATGGCTAAGTGTTGTTGTAATCCATGAATTGTTGCTAGATACGGTTAATTTAGTCAAATACGAAAACAACGAAAGTTAAACGAACCAATTTGGTTGAGAAACGAATTCGTAGCGAATGATTTCGCTAAATTGTACAAAACATAAACATTTGCATGAACATGAGTTATAGAATCATTTTTGGGTTAGTTAATGTTTATGTTAATTATTGGGTAGTTGGTATGTATGTTATGGAACCTATATGGTTGATCTAAGCATGCTAGATTGAGGAGTATATGTTTTGAATTCTGGAATCTACAGAAACAGAGGCCAAGTCTGGATTGGCGCAGAAGTGGCGCGGCCACGCCACTTCCCAGTACAAACCCAGCGCGGCCGCGCTGTATGTCAGCTTTAAAATCCAACTTCTGCTATAATCTAATTTTTGAGCATGTTAGGTTGGTTTGGAAATGCATATAAATAACCCCAATACATGGATTGAAGTTACTTTAGTTATAGTAGGTCACTATAACTTGGATTAGTTTGAGTTTTAAAGGAAACTTATAAGTTTAGAAAGACAAACCTTGTTTAAAATAAACTTACTTGTATTTTGATCTTGTGAGCATGCTAGTTTGGCCTAACTAAATATGTAAAAGGATATAACATATGATTTTAAGTTACCTTGCATATAACGAGTTGGTATCTTGGTATTAATGATTTTCTAAAGAGACTTGAAGATTTTGAAAAACAAACCGTGATGAACTTTGAGTCATTTAAGTTCTGACTTTGATAGCCTGTATACGAGGTTTCATTATGCATGATATAAGATTCAAAGCTATTTCGTATGTGTTGGATGCCTTGAATTGGTTTAAAACGATTTCAAATGCAAACTCGAATATTTTGCAAACTAAGTTTTATATACATGGAGTGGTTATATTTTAATCTTGTAAACGGGTGTAGAAACATGTACAAACAAATAAGACATGTGAGTTGAAGTTTCCTTGCATGATTTAGACTATGTGAACTCATCTTGCATACTTAAAAGAATCTTTCTAGTTGGTTTAATGATTTTCCAAAGGAAGTTTTGCAAAAAAAAAAGCATTATGCTCATTGTGTCTTTAAGTTTTGATCTTGAGTATATTCACAACTGATTATGTAGCATGGTCTAAAGTTGCTTTGCATGTAATAGGTTGCATAGCTTGGTTTATATATATGTTCTTAAAGGAAATTAAGAGATAGGGGAAAACCGATTTGTTGATGACAAACCTTGCACGTATTTCTGAAATTAGGACTTATTGATCTCATCGAATGAATATAACGACTAAACATGAAGGACTTTGTTAAATCAATATGTGGAGTCTTGATTTTGTGAGGCTTGGCAAATCCTGTAAAGAACAAGTTATAAGGGAGACCAAACCTATTCATAAATATCATGTCATGTATGATTATGCAAGTGTTATCCGAATTATGATCGGATGTGCAAATCTGGCCAAGCTTCTATATAGCAGTCTTGGTTTGCACCAGGAGTAGTGCGGCCACGCCACTCCTCGGTACAAACCAAGCGCGGTCGCGCCAGCTTGTAGTAAGATCTCTTTTCTATAAATGGTTTGAAGGTGTTTGCATGCTTGTATTGTTACTCTAACATGTATTATATGACCAGTACAAATCTAATGTGTTAAGAAGCATGCTAGGTGATAGGATTGAATGTTTAAAGAGGTGATTATAGACTTCTAATTGATAAGTCCAAAAGGTAATTGTAGATTGTAAAGTAATGATTAGAGACTATGATTATTTGACACTATGGTGACTTATAATCTGATTTGTGCTATAAGTATGTAGGATATATGATGAAGTATGTATAAAGTTTACAACTAAGTTAGACGTATATGTACGTTTGAACTTACCTATATGAGTTTTAAATGTGTCAAACACATAGCGAGTCAAGTGTGTGATAGATATGAATGTTGATGTCAAGAACGAGTGGTTAAGGTATATCTATACATACCTAGCTATTCTAAAAGTATGATGAGAAAGTGAAGTGTAGGTTTTACAAACCTAATAAGGAAACAATGTAACATTATTATTATATTAAGAATGTATGAAATATATGACTAATGGATATGAATCCATGATTATATAACTATGTAGGAACACACACAGTGCAGATAACTTTAAGCAGTTAAGTCGTAGTTGATAAACTACGAATCAGGTAAGTCTTTTAGTTCCTATTTGATATATGAATTCGATAACTGTTAGTTGAGCTATATTATGCTATGCAAATGTTGATGTATATATATGAAATGCATATGAGATATGTATGAAAGTTGAAAGTTGATCTTTAATGATATGCTTGTGAAGTAAATCTCTATGGCTGTTATGTGAGAAGTAACATGCATAGTAAATATTAATTAATTATGAATGTATGAACTGTGTATGTTATTATATGCTACGTGCTGCATGAAAACTGTTAGAATTGTTAGGTTGTCGAGCTTACCCTTGCAAATAACCACTTTTGCAGGTTAAGGACTCACGGTAAAGATTACGTGCTACTTGATAGATAAAGTTCAATAGCATCGAAAGAGATTAATTTATTTATTTAAATATATACTCTTGAACCATGTTTAGGTTCTAGGAAATGTACATGATAGTAGTTTACGATATGTAATACATGTTAAGTTATACTATATGATACATAAGGAGTTTAAATCGAGATGTAAAGATTTATACAGTAATTCGAATAGAATGAATCATAACATAATTTGATTCAAGAATTGATTCAAGTTAAGACATCAATAAAAGATTTATTTTTAAAGGAGATTGAAAAAGTTTAAATTATTCTGCATATTTATATAACATCGAATATGATGTAAGACAGGAATGGTAAATGACCAAGATTTAAAACTTATAAAAGTTTGGAGTCATTATACAGATCCTGGAAATGGAAAGAATTTATATTCTAAATTATAATAAGCAAAGTTATATTCATTAAGTTATGAATAAAAGATATAAATAGTTTGACGATAGTAGTATCGTGGCAGACTGAATTCGAGGTTCGAAAGGACCCGAATTTGGGGGAGTCACATTACCAACACCAACAACACAGCTAAGTATGAAGGCTGTATCATGGGGTTAAAACTAGCCCAATCCATGGGCATCAGACGGTTAACTATCTTTGGAGATTCCGAATTGGTAATCTGACAAACCACTAGGATCTATCACACCAAAGAGCTTCATTTACTGCCTTACCATCGGCAAGTTATCTAGATGGCTTTGGAGTTTGAAGAAATAACCTTCCTCCACATTCCTCGGAATAGGAATAACTTTGCGGATGCACTAGCAACTTTGGCCTCCTTGATCAACATACTTGACAAGGAAAGCATGCCAAATATCACATTTGCCATATAAAATGCTCTAGCATATGGGAACTACATTGGAGAAGTATCGCATGAGCTGCCTCCCATCCAACACCCTTGGTATCAAGATATCAAGGAGTATCTACGAGATGGATCTACACCCGCTGAGGAAAGTCCAACTGAAAGAAAGCGGATCCATCGAATGGCCATGAAATTCTACCTGAGCGGAGACACACTCTACAAAAGAGATGCAGGATTAAGTCTTCTCAGATGTCTTGATAAAGACCAAGCTCAAAGGCTTATGGATGAAATCCATGGTGGAGTATGCGGCCCACACATGAGCGGCCCTCTACTAGTCAAGAAAATCCTAAGAATAGGGAACTACTGGCTCTCTCTCAAGGCTGACTGTGATGATCACGTCAAGAGATGTTACCAATGCCAAATCTATGGGAATGCTATCCCTGCCCCTCCAAGGGAGCTCCACAATATGAGTTTGTCCTGGCCCATCTCAGTGTGGGGAATGGACGTGATCGGGTCCATCGAGCCCAAAGCCAGCAATGGTCATCGATTTATCTTCCCCGTGATCAACTACTTCACCAAGTGGGTAGAAGTAGCCTCCTCCCCCAAGGTTACTAAAGAAGTTATCATTGTTTTCATCAGAAACAATGTCATTTATCGATATGGACAACCAGAGGTGATTGTGTCAGACAATGCCAAAAACCTCAATAATCAAATGATGGAGGAGTTATGCTATAAATTTCACATCAAACGTCTCAAATCCGTCATCTACCATTCTAAGATGAATGGTGTTGTTGAAGCAGCTAATAAGAATATCAAAAAGATCATACAAAAGATGTCTGCCAATCACAAAGGATGCCCTGACCTGTTGCTTCTGACTTTATTAGCCTACAGAACGTCAATGCGCACTTCCACTAGGGCAATCCCCTACTAATTAACCTATGGGATGGAAGCAGTGCTCCCCATAGAAGTGGAAATGGAATCCCTCAGAGTGTTGATAGACACTCAGCCGGATGAAGACCAATGGTTACAAGATCGGTACCACCAATTATCTCTAATAGATGAAAGGCGGACCTCAACCATCTTCCATGGTCAGTTATACCAACAAAAGATTGCTAGATCCTACAATATAAAAGTACGGCTACGACAGTTTAAAGAACATGACTTGGTCTTGAAGAAAATTCTTGACAACCAAGATCAATCTAAAGGAAAATTTTCCCCAAACTGGGAAGGTCCGTTTGTTTTCAATGAGGAATTGACAGGAGGAGCCCTCAGATTACAAGAGATGGATGGCAATGAATTTCCACAACTTATTAACTCGGACACCGTGAAATGGTACTATATCTAAAGTTACCTGCAAACTAGCATCCTAGTCTTGGATCACCAGATCCCCAGTCAGTTCATATTTCCAAAACCCTTCACTACATACAACCCTTCTTCACATCTGTTTACCCCATCAGAGATAAATATACCTTTTAAACTAGCAGCCGGGTTCCGGATCATCTGATCCATCACTCAACTCAGGTTTTCAAGACCTTTCACATCTTCAGTTTATCCCACCAGGGATTAAACCTTTCATACCTTCAGTTTGTCCCACTAGGGATAAAACTTTTCATCTGCAGTCTGCCCTATACATGGGGCAAACTACGCAGACCTGATCTCCCCAATACAAGGGAGTACGTAGGCATCCATTTTTATGGTCCGGTCTAACTACAGAAAAAACAAAAAAATCTCTCTACACCTCTTTGCCACATACAACTTCGAACCTTTTCACGCTAGGTTCGAACTACGCAGACCTGATCTCCTCTCTTCAATGGGAGTATGTAGGCAGCCATTCATGGTTCAGTCTCACCCCTACCAAAACACAAAAACTTGTCAAATGGTACTGGGATCATCCTTCAAACCTTTCAAACCACTCATCATCGGCTTAGACCAAAAGGATGGAACTACCTGGCCTCCCCATGCTAATGGGAGAACCGGTGACCATCTAAGATGCAGTTGAATCCTCAAAGAGAAACACCAATCCATAAGAGATGGAATTACTTGGGCTCCCCAATATAAAGGAGTATCGGCGACCATCTGTGGTGCGGTCAACCTTAGAGAGGAAAGCCACACTCCTCTCCATAACCACATAAAGAAACTAGTCCCAAGACACTAAAGGGTAGGGAATACACACAGATCAATGATCCATTCTGAAAGATCCTGAGACATCTCAATGCCCATCCATCAAGGGTGAGTTCATAATACATCAAGATCACAAGCCCTAGAGAAATAGGCAAATCTCAAGCAAGTAACAAGGAGTAACTAAAAGGAAAGTGAATCAAAATATATTTCTTTGCCATATATAATACTGTTTGATATATACAATGTGTACTGTACATGACAAAAAATGGCTAAGCTAGTCTGTGCAGAAAAATACAAGCCCATCTACAAATCAGTGTATATACGTGCTATCAAATCCAACATGGCATCCCTCTCTGAAGAAGGGGGCAACTTTATGAGCTCTTGCCCAAGGGTATTAACGCGAGCCAAGAGATCCACAGCCATCAGCATAGTGACACTATGCTCATCAATAAACGTGTTCATCTTTGCAATGATATCAGCAATGTAGGACCTCAATGCAGTACTATCTGTGATAGCTGCGTCTCGGGCAGATATAGCGCCATCTCGCTCAGTAATAACTGCATCTCTAGATGATCTAGCCTCGTCCCGCTCGGAAATAGCGGTATCTCTACGAGCTAAGGCATCGTCTCTCTCAACTAGAGCGACATCTCTCCCAGCAAGAGCTGTCAACATCAAGGCCCTAGCCTGATCTCTCTCATATGTCGCCAGATGCAGACTCTGGTCTAAATAATCTGCCGAATACAGGGTCACAGTAGCAGTCGTACTGGGAGAATCAACAAGAGTTACTGTCAACCCAGCAAATACCTCATCCTCGGTGGGAAAATCAGTGTCCTCCATGGGTTCTCCACTGTCAAAATCAATCCCCGGCTCCGCGGATATAACTTCAGCCGATGTGATCTCTACCTCAATCCATGCAGAAAACTATGTAGAATGACCTGGATGGCTACTAGTGAACTCAGCCCTCTCACGCTGGGCCCAATAAGCATAAACCCTGGATCTGTCCTCTACTGATAAATGTCAAGAAGACAAACGCTGACCCAATGCCCCCTCAAAAGGATGAATATCCTGAAACTAGTTGAACTATGCCATCACAGCCAGCGGATGATACGTGGTCATGCTCCTCAAACCAGCCAGAGGGAGATAATCCATGCCAGATACATGAGTAATGAAGTTGTAGGGAGAATTAAGCCTTGGACATAAAAAAATATCAAATGGATCCTTGATCCCTACCAAGAAAATCGACCACGAAGCAGTGTCTGTACACTCCACCGACTGAAAGGAGTAAGACACGGCTATCTCATGGGAAAAACAGTACCCATGACGTCAGAATGTGCCAATCAGTCTCAGGTGTGACATGAACCACACATACAATAAGACCGAGCTGCCTGAAAACACCCCTGCAGGATGGGTATGGCAATACATGGCCGACCTCAAGGTCTCTGCCACAATCATTAGCAAACTTGTATATCCCTCCCGAAGAGCCCGCACTGCCATAACCACGCTGATATCTAAATGATCCATGTACAGTGGCATGTACAAATAAGCCACTACACACATCAGGAGTATATCTACTCTGACAACACGCTACTCATCCTCTGACGTGGTAAAATCCCCGGAGTGCTACGCATAACTGTCCATATAGCCAAATCTGTCTATCAAAAAATGCACGGACACTACATGGATGGATGTGATCTCATCCTGGGCAACTCTACGCCTTAAACCAGTGAGAGTCATAAGCTGTCGGCTCATATCTCTGATAGCCATCTGAGCGTAAGGCCTATCCAGAGGCAAATCCGTCAGTCGCTTATACTCCTCTAAAGTAGGGGTCAACTCTTGGGTCTCGAACCAGAATACATGCATGTTCAGTACCCAGTGCTCTAGCATGCCCTCTATAAAACCCACTGGAACCTGGAACATCAGGAGGGTCATGGAGTGCCGTAATAGCTGGTCTATAGTCACCCGATCTGGTGGTGACAAACTATCATACCATGATCTCAAACATGAGGCCACTAATACTGGTGGGGTGTGATCAATGTGGCTAACTGTCGAGGAAGACATCTGTGTGGGTCGTATCATAAGACCATCCAGGGGTCAATGTTGAACATCTCTGGACATACATATGCATAACATTATATATACATGATATAACAATAGATGGAAATATGATGTATGGAATGGAAAATAATATATATACATTCCTAAGTACATCATCGTCTAATACATCATCTTTGTATATAGTTGGAAAATACAGGGAAATGGGGCACAGCTGCCTAACAACTAACAGAGGCCTATCAAAAGATATAACGAGAATGGGGCACATCCACCCAGTTTCTAACAGAGGCCTATCAAAAGATATAGCAAGAAAATACATCAGAAGAATTTAATAGTGTTAATGTAGATATCATCCAACCTATCCACATGATGTAACTCCTACTGAGTCACTAGATCTCCGCCAAGAGGGATATCAGGCCTATACAATGGAAGATGTAACGCCCCGAAAATAGGTATACATCACCCATTCTGAGTCACCAAAATACATGGTACATAAAACAACTACAACTTTATTATTACAATTGTCGTGCAAAATATGACAACACATACTGTGAGTTTAAATACAAATATTGTCTTCTAGACAATATCCACACCCAGATTAAGTTCTCATTATAATTATTGATGCACTATTTTACAAAATAGTGAGGACTACTAAAACAGCTATCTTGAATTATCACTCCATACCCCGGTTAGTCCCTGCTAAATTCTCACATCTTGAGAAGAAAAATGGAACAAAAAGAAAAAGGGTGAGCTCAACTAGCCCAGTAAAAAATATTATGACTAAGATAATATATAACAAATTATCCTTAGTCTTCAACAAGGAAAAAAATCTGATAGAATATAATAGACAACAAATTTTAGATCAACAACTACAGCGGAAACACCAATTCATTAGAAGTGTTAAGTAGAGAATGAAATCTACTATCATCTATGAATTTAAAAGTCCATCATCAATATTTTATCCCTGTAACATCAATCAATATACATCTTGCATCAAATATTCATTTATACCACCAGTTGGTCATGTTCATCTCAACACCTGTTCATCTTTGCACTACAGGCCAAATATATTCATCAGGTAATCATTTATCCTTGCACTACAGGCCAAAGATATTCATCAAGTATCACCATTAAGGACTGAGGATGATGAAAAATATTTTAGAGAACAAATTCAGTAAGATAAAAGGACAAAGATTAGAGATTCGTACTTTAGATAATTCAAGTTTAAAAATACTCCATAATAAACTATAATGGAGTAAAATTCAAGAATAAAGATCAAAACATGGATACAATCAAAGATAGTAACCATAATAGACATCTGGGATAAAGAAGAGAAAATTTCATTTTTTGGTGAATAGTGTCGTATTTGTGAATAGTGTCGTATATGTGAATAGTGCAGTATACGTAAATAGTAACCCCGACATAAAAAGGTAGAAATTCCACAATAAAATTCATAACAATATCTCAGTAAAATGATATTGAAGAAAATAATATCATTTAAGAAGAAAATAACATCTCTTACCTCAAAGAAACAGTACTTCGAAATAGAATATCGGATATGATGCTGAATGAAACTTGTACTGAATAGAAACTCTCAAAATATCTAAATACTCACAAAATACGCTCGATAATATAGAGAGAGAAAGCTTATGTTTCTGGTGTGATTTTCAATTCTAACCTAAGAACCTATTTATAGGAAAATTAACACGCCGAAGCAGACTTGACCTGCTACCTGATGGCTTTACCTGCTACTATTCCCACCCACCACTTTTAAAATAAAATTTGGGCATATTTCTCACCAACCAAAAGTGGGGCCCACCAAATTTAGAAATTTCCAAAATATTTTATCATTTAAACAATAATCAAAAACTTTAATAATTCATAATAAATAGCCCTTTTATCAGAAAAATACGAATTTTATGTCCATTCTATACGAAATCGAATTCTCTACAACTTTATAGCTTTAAGTTTTTCCAAATTTCAAACAGAAAATATCTAAAATCCACATGCGGATGATTTTTAATACCTCCATTTCGACGAAATACTAATAAAATACCTCAGCTTTAATTCTTTCATTTACAACCACATAAAATATATCTATCATTTATATCCACATAAATATTTTCTTATCATATAAATTAATAAATAATTATTCACAAATAATATTACAGAATCACAATAATGACAACCAGGCCGTTCCTAGAAAAGAGGGGGCTTTCCGATAATGATTTCTCCTTATTGGTGCGCAATTAGGTGACCAAACCTCTCCTTGACAGAACTTTCTATACATTGCCAATAATGCTATCTAATAATACTATTCAAATAATATGAATTATTAATTTGATAATGGAAAATATTGTGCCGTGATAATTATTGAAACAACAATAATATAAAATATCAACGCAGCAATTATTGAATCAATCAAATAAAATATTGAACAGTAATTACTATAACAATTATTGAGTGGTGCCTTCTTACGTAAGAATCAATAATTCAAAAATACTGTGCAATACCGTGTGCTATTGTGCAACCACGCGTATTGTTATATTTTAACCACCGGGTATTCTAACAGTGTTTAACGGTAACGATTACGTCGCTATTTATTAAAACTCAAGTTTATCATTTTCTTCATCTAACCGTTATTCTGTTATGGGTCCCACAAATGACTGCGTCGTCGTATAAATATTTCTGACAAAAAGAATATTCCACGACCAAACGAATATTCCCCGACAAAATAAATATTTTATAATCACTTGCTTATTTTACAAAATTTGCACATTTCACCCATAACCAAAGCATTATATCAAATTAACTCCTTATTATTTTAAGACAATAAATAGAGGAAATTTAATTTTATTTATAATAAGTTGGGGTCTTACGGAAGATCTGCACCGGCATTGTGACGCCCCCAAAATAGGTATACATCACCCATCTTGAGTCACCAAATACATGGTACATAAATCAAATACGACAAAACATAGCTGAGAGTTTAAACAAGAATATTATCTTCTAGACAATATCCACTCTCAAATAGAGTCCTCATTATATTTATTATCACACTATTTTATAGAATAGTGAGGACTTCTATAACACCATCTCGGACCATCACTTCGTTCTCTGACTAGTCCCGGGTACGTTATCATTTCTTTAAGAGAACAATGAAAGCAAAAGGGTGAGCTTAACTAGCCCAATAAGAAATATTATGACTAAGATAATGCATAATAAATTATCATTAGCCTTCAAAAGTGTTAAACTGATAAAATATAATAAACATCAAGTTTAACTGCAGCGGAACAAACAATCCATTAGAAGAGTCAAGTAGAGCATGATACTACTATCTTCTATAATTTAAAAAGATTTTCATTAACTTTATCGCTGAGACTCGGCTTAATAAATAAATCACATCATCGAATCATCCCTGCACCACGGCCAAGGATATTCATGTAATCATCAATGGTCATGACTATACCGAATAATCCCTAGTCATAATCATACCAACAACTGTCCATCAATGAACTACAGGCCAATGAGGACTTTTACCACATCATTTGTAGCATTACGGGTCATGATTATACCGAATGATCCCTGGTCATAATTATACCAATCAACAGTTCATCTATGCACGTAAGCCAAAGATGTCTTTTATCACAATATAAGCATGAGGATGATGACAATGATATAAGAATTTAATAAAACAAGTACAAGGATAAATTTTAAAGACTTTAATAATTTAATTTTTCCATAATTCAATAATATTCAAATTATCAACATGATACTGCTTTGTGGAGTAAAATTCAAGAATGATATTATATCAAAAATGATTTGGACCGAAAAAAAATCAATTTTTGTTATGAATAGTACTTTAGGTGAATAGTATCCCATGAATACTACTTTGGAAATAGTACCCGTGAATAGTACTTTATAAATAGTGCTCGTGAATAGTACTTGATGAATAGTACTTTGTGAATAGTACTCGTGATTAGTACTTTTGTGAATAGTACCGTATAAATGAATAATACTCATGGACAGTACTCCGGCATGAAAAGCTTAAAATTTAACAAGAACGTGCAGAAAATATCCTTGTAAAAAGATACTAGATGAAGCGCAAATTTCAAGGATATTCTACTAATTTCATGGAGTATAGAAGCAATACTTTAACAAGATGAGGATATAATCAGGAATACGAGATGAAATAATATTACTCACATAGTACAGAGTATGGAAGAAAATATTATTCCTATGAATACTGAACAAAATAATATCCCTTACCTTAGAAGAAGACTGGATACTGGAATAGTGAGGTAGCAGACTTCTCTTCTTCTTTCTCTCTATAGATTCTCTCTCTATAATTGCTCTTGTGAGACTTAGTGAATTGGTGAGAATGAAGGAAGAATGAGCTTCTATTTATAGGAAAATATAGTTTCAATAATTACACGTTTTGGGCCTCGTAATATTACAGTATAATACCTTCATCTGTTCCTTCATTTTTAATTTAGTCCTACAAGTATTATCAAACTTGCACCATCTCCCCTAATAGTACATCATGTGAATCAATAGTTCTATAAATGTGAAAATACGAATTACAGTATAGTACCTACATCTATACCTCTATTTTTAACTTAGTCATGCAAGTATTATCAATCTTGCACCACCTCCCTTAATAGTACATTAATGTGAATTAATAGTACACAATGTGAACAAATAGTTATAAGCATGTGAATTAATAGCAATTAATTGCTTATTTATCCGATTAATTACCCGATTGGTCAATATAACTTCCAGACATCAATTATTATCGAAATAAATATCAATTTCCACTAACACTAATAATCCCAACACAATGGAACTATTAATTTTATCTTTAATCAACATGAACTTATTCATCATTAATATTATAACTCATAATGTTTAATAACCAGGTCGTTCTCAGGAAAGAGGGGGCTTCCGATAAGGATTTTTCCTTCTTGGCGCGCAATTAGGTGACCAAACCTCTCCTTGACAGAACTTCTAGACATTGTCAATATTGAAAATAATAATATGAATAACTTTGTCATCTCAATTATTGATTTAATAATATAACATATTATGCAGATGATATTGTGACAATAATTGAATCAATAATATGAGAGATATGATGCAGAAATTACTGTAGCAATAATTGAGTATAACTGAGTGACTTCTCACGTAAGCATCAATAATCAATACCGTGTGCTACTATGCAACCACGCATATTACTGTACTTTTACTATCGGGTAGTTCAATAGTTTAACGGTAAAACTTTCGCAGTTATTTTTATAAAAAGATAATTCTAACGTTTTCTAACTACGATAATTCTTCCATTGTGGGGTCCACCAATGATTGTGCCGTCGTATGAATATTCCTTGTTAAAATGAATATTTTCCGACCAATCTAATATTATATAACCACTTGCTTACTTTGCAAAATTTATAAATATTACTCACAACTATAACATTATATCATATCCACACCATAATATTCAAAAATATATTTTGAGAGAAATTAATCTTTATTCATAAAAGTTTGGGTCTTACAACCTCCCTTCTTATGAAATTTCGTCCTCGAAATTAGGGTGCGTACCTGGTATGTCGACGAGGTGAGGATACCTTGATTTCATTTTAGATTCTAACTCCCAGGTCATTTTCTCAACGTAGTGGTTTCTCCACGAAACTTTGACTTGAGGTATAACTTAAGAGCGTAGAATATGATCCTTCTTGTAAGACCCCAATTTTTTTAATAATGATGATTTTTCTATAAATATCATTTTTAAATATTATGGAATGAATTTGATATAATGTTATAGTTGTGGGTAATATTTATAAATTTTGTAAAGTACGCAAGTGGTTATATAATATTCGATTGGTCGGGGAATATTCGTTTTAGCAGGGAATATTCCTACGACGGCACAATCATTGGTGGACCCCACAACAGAATTATTGTCAGATTGAGAAAAACGACAAAAATATTTTATGAAAATAACGGCGAAAGTTTTACCGTTAACTGTTGAAACACCCGGTGTTAAAAGAACAGGAATACGCGTGGTTGCATAGTAGGACACAGTATTTGTGACACCCCCAAAATAGGTATACATCACCTATCTTGGGTCGCCAAATACATATTACAGAATACAAATACAAACTTAATTATACAACCAGAGCTGAGAGTTTTTACACGAATATTGTCTCATAGACAGTATCTAAACTCAAATTCAATCCTCATTACATTTATTATCACACTAAATAGTGAGGATTACTAAAACAGTCATCTCGGACCATCACTCCGTTCCCCGACTAGTTTCGACTACGTTTTCATTTCCTAAAGAGAACAATGAAAGTAAAAGGGTGAGCTCAACTAGCCCAGTAAGAAATATTATGACTAAGATAATGCAGAATAAGTTATCATTAGCCTTCAACAATGTTAAACTAATAGAATATAATCGACAACAAGTTTAACTGCAGCGGAATAAACAATCCATTAAAAGAGTCAAGTAGAGCATGATATCTACTATCTTCTATGATTTAAAAAGGTTTTCATCAACTTTATTGCTGAGACTCAGCTTAATAGATAAATCATATCATCGAATCATCCCTGCACTACGAGCCAAGGATATTCATGTAATCATCAATGGTCATGATTATACCGAATAATCCCTGGTCATAATCATATCAACCAAAAGTCCATCTACGCACGTAAGCCAAAGATGACTTTCATCACAATATAAGCATGAGGATGATTATAATGATATAAGCATTTAATTAAATGAAAGTAAAGGATAAATTTTAAAGATTCATAATTTAATTTATCCAGTATTTAATAATGTCCAAATTGTCAACATGATACTGCTTTGTGAAGTAAAATTCAAGAATAATATCCATGTATCAAAAATATTTTGACAGAAAAGAAATTAATTTTTTTCGAGTGAATAGTACCCCGTGAATAGTACTTCGTGAATAGTAACTCGACATGAAAAATACCCCAAATACCCGACTAGATAATATTATAGTAAATAGTAACTAAGTGAATAGTAACTCGTGAATAGTATCCCAGCATGAAAAATGTCCCGAATACCCGAGTGAATAATATTATAGTGAATAGTAACTGGGTGAATAGTACCCCGGGTGAAAATATTGATATTTAATAAAAAAAAGTTCAGATCAATAATCCAATGAAACGATACTGGATGAAGCGCAAAACTTCAAGGATATCCCACTAATTTCAGGGATTATAGAAGAAATACTTACCATAGTAAGTTTAGATGAAAAAAGTAACATACGAAACTGTAAATAGATTTTCACCCGTCATACGTTACGTAATCCGCGTAGACAGGTTATTCTGACATATTAACGGATGAATACGAAAAGTAGTATTCCTTGTGAATACGAAAAAAATAATACCCCTTACCTTAGTAGAAAGCTGGATACTGTAAAAGTGAAGTAGTAGAATACTCTTCTTCTTGCTCTCTATAGTTTCTCTCTCTATAGTGTCTCTTGTGAATCTCAGTGAATTGGTGAGAATGAAAGAAGAATTAAGCTTCTATTTATAGGAGAATGAACTAAATAGTAACGTATTCATGAACAGTCCAGATTGATTTACTATTAGAACGGATGGTCCGGATTGATTACTATTAAAAGCACAACCGACGGTCCAGATTGATTTACTTTTAAAATCACCACCGACGGTCCAGATTGATTACTATTAAAACCACCACCAACGGTCCAGATTGATTACTATTAAAACCACCACCAACGGTCCAAATTGATTAACTATTAAAACCAACATCAATAGTCCAGATTGATTAACTATTAAAACCACCATCAATGGTCCAGATTGGTTTAGTATTAAAACCATCATCAATGGTCCAGGTTGGTTTACTATTAAAACCACCACCAATGGTCCAGATTGATTTTAACTTATTACACTTTAGTACCCCTAAAGCTTTCCAAGTTTACATTATTCCCCTCTAACTTTTGTAATTTACTTATCTTCAGTAAACACATTCTTAATACTTCAACAATTACTCATCACTAATATTATAACTCACAATATTTAACAATCAGGTCTTTCCCAGGAAAGAGGGGGCTTTTCGATAAGGATTTCTCCTTATTGGCGCTCAATTAGGTGACCAAACCTCTCCTTGACAGAACTTCTAGACATTGTCAATATTACAAATAATAATATGAATAACTTTGTTGTCTCAATTATTAATTTAATAATATAAAATATTATGCAGATGATACTGTGACAATAATTGAATTAAATAACGTGAGATACTATGCAACAATTACTATAGTAATAATTGAGTAAACTGAGTGGCTTCTTACGTAAGCATCAATAATCAATACCGTGTGCTACTATGCAACCACGTGTATTATTGTACTTTTACCACCGGGTAGTTCAACAATTAACAGTAAAATTTTCGCCGTTATTTTTATAAAAAGATATTTATGTCATTTTCTAACTACGACAATACTTCTGTTGTGGGGTCTACCAATAATTATACCGTCGTACGAATATTCCTTGTTCAAATGAATATTTCCCGACCAAACGAATATTTCCCGACATAACGAATATTTTATATCAACTTGCTTACTTTGCAAAATTTTCAAAATATTACCCACAACTATAACATTATATCATATCCACACCATAATATTCAAAAATATATTTCGAGAAAAATTATTCTTTAGTTAAAAAAAGTTGGGGTCTTACAACCTCCCCTTCGTATGAAATTTCGTCCTCAAAATTAGGGTACATACCTGATATGTACCTCAAAGAGGTAAGGATACCTTGATTTTATTTCAAATTCTAACTCCCAGGTCATTTCCTCCACATCGTGGTTTCTCCACAAAACTTTGACTTGAGGTATAACCTTAGAGCGTAGAATATGATCCTTCTTATCCAAGATTTTAACAGCTACCTCTTCATATGTTAAATCTTCCTCTATCTCGTCTGGTTCTAATTCAATAATGTGGTTCGGGTTTTTCACATATTTACGTAATATAGATATATGAAAAATGTTATGAACACGAGACATATTTGGCAGTAAGACGAGTCTATAGGCCACAGTTCCTACTCGATCAAGGATTAAAAATGGGCCAATGAATCGAGGATTGAGCTTTCCTCTCTTTCCAAATCTCTTAACTCCTTTCCATGGAGCAACACGTAACAACACGTGATCTCCAATATTGAATTCCACGTCCTTTCGATGAAGATCAACATAACTCTTTTGTCGATCTTGTGAGGTTTTTATACGTTGTCGAATCGTTTGAATCTTTTCAGTAGTCATACGTACCAACTCTGATTCTAACAATGTTGCTTTACCTACCTCATCCCAGCATACCATAGAACGACACTTTCTTCCATACAATGCCTCAAATGGAGCCATGCCAATACTTGCTTGATAACTGTTATTGTAGGAAAACTCTATCAATGGTAAGAACTTGTCCCAACTTCCTTTGAAGTAAAGGACACAGAGTCTTAATAAATCCTCAAGAGTTTGAATAGTCCTCTCTGATTATCCGTCCATTTGAGGATAATACGCCGAACTAAATCGTAAATCCGTGCCCATAACTTTTTGCAAACTAATCCAAAATCTTGAAGTGAATCTTGGGTCTCGATCAGAAACTATGGATACTGGCATGCCATGCAGTCTTATAATCTTATTTATATACATATGAGCAAGACGTTCAAGTGTATAAGTTTCTCGTATCGGTAAGAAATGAGCAGACTTGGTCAATCTATCAATAATGACCCAAATTGTATCTATGCCTTGAGAAACCTTGGGAAGACCAGTAACAAAATCCATGGTAATGTGCTCCCACTTCCATTCTAGAATTTCAAGTGGTTGCAATGGACCTTTTAGCACTTGATGCTCCGCCTTGACTCGTTGACATGTTAGACACCTTGAGATAAATCCCGCTATCTCTCTCTTCATATTGCTCCACCAAAATGTATATCGAAGATCATGATACATTTTGGTACTCCTAGGATGGATTACAAAAGGTGTGTTGTGCGCCTCCATCATAATCTTATACTTTAAATCAGGGTCGTTTGGAACACAAAGTCTGGAGTTGACTCAAAGTATTCCTTCCTCATCAATTCTTGCTTCTAAAACAGCACCTTCTTGTACTTTCTTCTTCATACGCATCAGCTCTAGGTCCGTAGCTTGAGCAGCTTTAACTTTATCAATTAAAGTTGGTTCTACTCGTATATTCGCCATCATCACATGGGTCCTTGGAGTCTTTAACTCTATCTCCATCCTTTGTAAGTCATATAAAACGGGCCTTTGCGTTGACAATATCGCACTCGTACCCGCATATGATCTTCTACTCAATGCATCAGCTACTACATTTACTTTTCCAGGATGGTATTGGATGGTATGATCATAATCTTTCAACAGCTCAAGCCATTGTCTTTGCTGCATGTTGAGTTCCTTTTGAGTGAAGAAATATTTGAGGCTTTTATGATCCGTATAGATCTCCACCTTCTCTCCATACAGGTAATGCCTCCAAATCTTAAGCGCAAAAACGACAGCTGCCAACTCTAGATCACGAGTAGGATAATTTCTCTCATATTCTTTTAGTTATCGTGATGCATAGGCTATGACTTTCCCATGTTGCATGAGAACAGATCCTAAACCTTTTCCTGAAGCATCACTGTAGATGACAAATACCTCCGAACCAGATGGTATTGTCAGAACAGGTGCTGAAATGAGTCTCCTCTTGAGTTCTTGAAAACTCTTCTCACATTCTTCGCTCCAACCAAATTTTGTATCTTTTCGAGTCAGCTGAGTTAATGGAGTAGCGATTCGAGAAAACCCTTCTATGAATCTCTGATAATAACCAGCTAAGTCGAGAAAGCTACGTACTTCGGTCACTGACTTGGGTTGCTCCCAACTTTAAATTGCTTCAATCTTTCCTGGGTCAACAGATATTCCATGATTTGATATCACATCCCCAAGGAATGCTACTTTCTCAAGCCAAAACTCGTACTTCTTCAACTTGGCATAAAGCTTGTTTTTACGAAGGTTTTGGAGTATCAGCCTCAAGTGTTACTCTTGATCTTCATGGCTTTTGAAATATATGAGGATGTCATCAATAAAGACGACTACAAAATGATCCAAATATTCCTTGAATACTCGGTTCATCATATCCATGAAGGCAACAGGAGTATTAGTCAATCCAAAAGACATGATTAGGAATTCATAATGCCCGTACCGAGTTCTGAAAGCAGTCTTTGGGATGTCATCAGTTTTAATCTTTAACTGATGATATCCGGAATTAAGATCGATCTTTGAAAAGAATTTGGCACCTTACAACTGGTCAAATAGGTCATCAATGCGTGGCAACGGGTACCTATTTTTGATGGTGACATGATTCAACTCCCGATAATCAATACAAAGTCGCATACTTCCATCTTTCTTGTTTACGAAGAGAACGGGAGCACCCCAAGGAGATGTAATAGGATGAATGAAACGGATGTCTAATAATTCCTGCAGTTGGGTCTTTAACTCCTAAAGTTCAACAGGAGCCATTCGATATGGGGCTTTGGAAATGGGTTTTGTACCAGTTTCAAGGTCGATAAAAAATTTAATTTCACGCTCTGGGGGTAGACCAGGAAGTTCTTTAGGAAATACGTCAGGAAATTTATTAATAATGGAAATATCATTCAAGACTGACGTATTTTTGTTTAAATTCGTGACATGAGCTAAGAAAGCTTGACATTCATTTTTAAATAAACGAATAGATTTATGGCTTGAGATGACCGTGATTGATTTTAATAGTTTGGTTGCTTGAATTCGCATAATAGGTTAATTAGAAATATTAAAGCTAACAACCTTACGAAAATAATCAATTTTAGCATGATGAGTAGTTAACTAATCAATCCCTAGAATCACGTCAAATGTAAGTATTTTTAAGGAGATAAGATCGACAGGTAACGTGCGGTTACCGATTTAAATCAAACAAGACTTATAAATAGTGAATGTAATAAAGGTTTCCCCCAACGGAGTTTCAACTGATAAGTCAAAGTCTAATTTCTCTGGAGTCAAATTTAAACATTGAGCGCAAGTAGGAGAAATAAAAGAATGGGTAGAACCGGTATTAAATAAGGTATAAGCTTCACAAGAGTTTATGATTAGCTTACTCGTGATCACCTCGTTTGGATTCTTCTCTTTTTGGGAGGTTACGACAAATGCTCTCCCTTGAACTATCGATTTTGTCTTGTCTGGGACGGCCTTTGATGCCTCCATCCCAGCTGGACTTGACTTCGGTGCCTGAAAAAATCGGACTAGGTGACCTTCTCTTCCATAATTGCAGCATGCTTTGGACTGCTGCGTACAGTTTGGACTGATGTGCCCCTCCCCTCCGTATTTGTAACATACGACCAGCAGTCGTTCTCCTTCCTTACTTGTCGGCTGCTCTCTCTGGGTTGTGTTGACTCATTATCGTGCTCCAATAACTGAGCCCTATTTACAACATCTGAATACAAACATAGTTTGTGAGAAATTAAGTATTGACGTATCTCGGGTTTTAAACCTATTAGAAATATCCGCGTCATTCTCTCCTCATTATCAACTAAGTGGGGCGCAAACCGGGACAACTCAGTAAACTTAGCTTCGTACTGTGACACAGTCATATTATTTTGCACCAACTTTATAAACTCTACCTCCTTCATGTGACGAATACTTTCGAGAAAGTACTTGTCGTTGAATAGCTCTTTGAACTTTTCCCAAGACATTTTTAGTGCGGCAGGTTGAGTACGCTTTATAGATTTCCACCAGTAATCTGCCTCTCCTCGCAACATGAAGGTGGCAAAGGGAACCTTTTGCTCCTCGAAGCATCCCAAGACATCAAATATCTTGGTGATCTGCTTTATCCACGTCTCTGCGTTAAGTGGTTTTGGCTCTCTAATAAATTTTGGTGGTCCCAGCTCCTTAAACTGCTTGGCGGTGACCGTCCGAGAGTTGCCAGTGTTTCTACCTACATTTTGGATAGGAGCCGCTCTCGCCTGATATTGCATGAATTGCATAAAGCTTCTAAACATCCCATCGTTCATCATTTGATCGGTGTTGTTATTTGCCTAAGGATTATTGTCTTCCTGTTGTACATTATCCTGGGTATTGATCGTTGGTGACTCAACGGTCTCATGTGCTTCATTGTTGATCTCAATATTTTTAGATGTCATTTTCAAACACTGCCACAAAATAAGGGTTAATTGACATATCACATATTATCCCTATACTCTGACCGACCAATTAAATACCAAATAATCTTAGATAGGTCATACTAGCGAAGGAATTCCCCGTCTCTCCCCTCCTAGTTCTTGTCTCACATCTCAGCCATGGATCATATCCCTAAGCTTTGATACCAACTGTGACGCCCCCAAAATAGGTATACATCACCCATCTTGGATCGCTAAATACATGGTACAGAATACAAATATAAACTTAATTATGCAACCAGAGCTGAGAGTTTTTACACAAATATTGTCTCATAGACAGTATCCAAACTCAAATTTAATCCTCATTACATTTATTATCACACTAAATAGTGAGGATTACTAGAACAGCCATCTCGGACCATCACTCCGTTCTCCAATTAGTTCCGGCTATGTTCTCATTTCCTGAAGAGAACAATGGAAGTAAAAGGGTGAGCTCAACTAGCCCAGTAAGAAATATTGTGACTAAGATAATGCAGAATAAGTTATCATTAGCCTTCAACAATGTTAAACTGATAGAATATAATCGACAACAAGTTTAACTGCAGTGGAATAAGGAATCCATTAGAAAAGTCAAGTAGAGCATGATATCTACTATCTTCTATGATTTAAAAAAGTTTTCATCAACTTTATCGCTGAGACTCAGCTTAATAGATAAATCACATCATCGAGTCATCCCTGCATTACGGGCCAAGGATATTCATGTAATCATCAATGGTAATGATTATACCGAATAATCACTTGCCATAATCATATCAACCAATAGTCCATCTATGCACGTAAGCCAAAATTGACTTTCATCACAATATAAGCATAAGGATGATGACAATGATATAAGCATTTAATTAAATGAAAACAAAGGATAAATTTTAAAGATTCATAATTTAATTAATCCAGTATTCAATAATGTCCAAATTGTCAACATAATACTGCTTTGTGGAGTAAAATTCAAGAATAATATCCATGTATCAAAAATATTTTGACAGAAAAGAAATCAATTTTTTTCGGGTGAATAATAATCGGGTGAATAGTACCCCATAAATAGTACTTCATGAATAGTAACCCGATATGAAAAATATCCTAAATACCCGACTGGATAATATTATAGTGAATAGTAACTGGGTGAATATTAACTGGGTGAATAGTAATCCGTGAATAATATCCAAACATGAAAAGTGTCTCGAGTACTCGAGTGAATAATATTATAGTGAATAGTAACCCATGAATAGTACCTCGAGTGACAATATTGATATTTAATAAGAAAGTTTAGATCAATAATCCAATGAAACGATAATGGATGAAGCGCAAAACTTCAAGAATATCCCACTAATTTCAGGGATTATAGAAGCAATACTTACCATAGTAAGTTTAGATGAAAAGAAATAACATATGAAACTGCAAATAGATTTTCACCCGTCATACGGTACGTAATCTGCGTAGACAGGTTATTCCAACATATTAAAGGATGAATATGAAAATTAGTATTCCTTGTGAATATGAAAGAAATAATACCCTTTACCTTAGTAGAAAGCTGGATACTGCAAAAGTGAAGTAGCAGAATACTCTTCTTCTTGCTCTCTATAGTTTCTCTCTCTATAGTGTCTCTTGTGAATCTCAGTGAATTGGTGAGAATGAAAGAAGAATTAAGCTTCTATTTATAGGAGAATGGACTAAATAGTAACTAATTCATGAACGATCCAGATTGATTTACTATTAGAACGGATGGTCCAGATTGATTACTATTAAAACCATAACTGACGGTCCAGATTGATTTACTTTTAAAACCACCACCGACGGTCCAGATTGATTACTATTAAAACCACCACCAACGGTTCAGATTGATTACTATTAAAACTACCACCAACGGTTTAGATTGATTAACTATTAAAACCACCATCAATGGTCCAGATTGATTAACTATTAAAACCACCATCAATGGTCCAGATTGGTTTATTATTAAAACCACCACCAATGGTCCAGATTAATTTAACTTATTACACTTTAGTACCCCTAAAGCTTTCCAAGTTTACATTATTCCCCTCTAACTTTTGTAATTCACTTATCTTCAATAAACACATTCTTAATACTTCAACAATTACTCATCACTAATATTATAACTCACAATATTTAACAATCAGGTCGTTCCCAGAAAAGAGGGGGCTTTTCGATAAGAATTTCTCCTTATTGGCGCGCAATTAGGTGACCAACCCTCTCCTTGACAGAACTTCTAGACATTGTCAATATTGCAAATAATAATATGAATAACTTTATTGTCTCAATTATTGATTTAATAATATAAAATATTATGCAGATGATACTGTGACAATAATTGAATCAAATAATGTGAAATACTATGCAACAATTACTGTAGCAATAATTGAGTAAACTGAGTGGCTTCTTACGTAAGCATCAATAATCAATACCGTGTGCTACTATGCAACTACGCGTATTATTGTACTTTTACCACCGGGTAGTTCAACAGTTAACAGTAAAATTTTTGTCGTTATTTTTATAAAAAGATATTTCTATCATTTTCTAACTACGACAATACTTCCGTTGTAGGGTTCACTAATGATTGTACCGTCGTACGAATATTCTCTGTTAAAACGAATATTCCCCGACCAATCGAATATTCTCCGACACAACGAATATTTTATATCAAATTGCTTACTTTGCAAATTTTTCAAAATATTACCCACAACTATAACATTATATCATATCCGCACCATAATATTCAAAAATTATATGCAAATTATTTTTTAATTATAAAAAGTTGGGCTCTTACGGTATTGATTATTGATGCTTACGTGAGAAGTCACTCAGTTTTGTTCAATTATTGCTTCAGTAATTGTTGCATAGTATCTCACGTTATTTGATTCAATTATTGTCGATATTTTATATATTATTAAATCAATAATTGAGATGACAGAGTTATTAATATTATTATTTGCAATACTAACGATGTCTAGAAGTTCTGCCAAGGAGAGGTTTGGTCACCTAATTGTACGCCAATAGGGAGAAATTTTTATTGAAAATCCCCCTCTTTCCTAGAAATGACCTGGTCGATTAATATTGTGAATTATAATAATGATGATATATATTGTTAAAAATATTGAGGAGATTTTTATGAAGTATTTTATGTAAATTTTGGTTATTTTTGGACCCCTCACTTACCCATTTTTCAAAATAATCGGTAGGAAGTTATTTAGTAATATATATATATATATATATATATATATATATATATATATATATAGTGGTGTGGCCCATGAATCAAATGAATTGGTTTGTTTTGGGGGGGAGACATTCACGGGTGGAAATTGTAGGAATTAAGTAAGAGATTTATAAGAATCTTTGCTAACTAATTGGTTTAATGACTTTAGTGGCTGGTATGGTGTCTCTATATGAAACCTTTTAAAAATTCTATTGACTTAGGTGATTTTTGTAGTTGTATGAAGTGTCGTAGACAGCGGTGTGGATTATATATATATATATATATATATATATATATATATATATATATATATATATATATATATATATATATTATTTAAAAGATTTTATTTTATTAGAATATTTTATTAATACTGCATAGTAAATCAATATGGACCGTCCGTTTAAAAGTAAATCTATTTGGACCGTTCATGAATTAATTACTATTCAGTCTATTCTCCTATAAATAGAAGTTCATTCCTTCATTATTTTTTACGAATTCACTGAAACTCTAGAGAGAGAAACTATAAAGAGAAAGAAGAAAAGTATTCTGCTACTTCCCTACTTCTATATCCAGTTTCTTCTAAGGTAAGGGGCATTATTTTTTTTATATTCATGAAGAGAACTTCTGTTATTCCATTCTTTATTATTCTGTTAGAATAACCTGTATACGCGGACTACCCTATACTTGGTGAAATTCTTCTGTTATTCCATTCTTTATTATTATGTTGGAATAACCTGTCTATGCGAAGTACTGCATACATGGTGAAATTCTTATATTATTCCATTTTTATCATTCTGTTAGAACATCCTATCTGTGCTTTATGCATGACCTGGTTCCATTATTTATCATTCTATTAGAACATCATGTCTGTGCTTTACACATGACATGGTTCCTTTATTTATTATTCTGTTGGAATATCCTGTCTGTGCGTTTACGCATGACCTGGTTCCATTATTTATTATTCTGTTGGAATATCCTATCTGTGCGTTTACGCATGACCTGGTTCCATTATTTATTATTCTGTTAGAATAACCTGTCTGTGCGGTCGATCGCATGCCTGTGATTTCTTTTGTTATTCCATTCTTAATTATACTCAGTTAGTTAAAGTTTTGACTTCTATACTCCATGAAATTAGTGAAATATCCTTGATATTTACGCTTCATCTAGTATGTTTTCATGAAAATATTATTTTGAGCATTCTTGAATTTTACTCTATAAAGAAGTATCATGTTGACAATTTAGACATTATTAGTTCCTGGATAAATTAATTCTTGAACTTATTTTATTGAATTCTTATATCATTGTCATCATCCTCATGTTTATATTATGTTGAAAGTCATCTGTGGCCTGTAGTGCATAGATGGACTTGATATGATTATAACCAAGGATTAATCGGTATAATCATGACCGTAAGTTACAAATGATGTGGTAAAAGTCCTCATTGGCCCGTAGTGCATTGATGGACAGTTGTTGGCATGATCATGACCATTGATGAATACACGAATATCTTTGGCCCGTAGTGCATGGATAATTTATGGTTATGATACTAATGAATATCCTTGGACGTAGTGCAGGGATGATGTGGATTATTTACTAAGATGAGTCCCAGCGATAAAAGTGATGAAAAACCTTTTAAATCATAAAAGATAGTAGATTTTATTCTCTACTTGACTCTTTTAATGGATTACTTATTCCGCTGCGGTTAAACTTGATGTTGGTTATATTGTATCGGTTTAACACTATTGAAGGCTAACGATAATTTAGTCTATATTATCTTAGTCATAATATTTCTTACTGGGCTAGTTGAGCTCACCCTTTCACTTTCAATGTTCGATTCAAGAAATGAGAACGATGCAGGGACTAGTCGGGGAACGGAGTGACGGTCCAGATGATAGTATTTGTAGTTCTCACTATTCTATGAAATAGTGTGATAATAAATGTATTGAGGACTTATTTTGAGTTTAAATACTGTCTAGAAGATAATATTTGTATTAAAACTCAAAGCTCATGTTGTATAATTAAGAATGTATTTGTATTCTGTACCATGTATTTGGCGACTCAGAATAGGTGATGTATACCTATTTTGGGGGCGTCACAGTTGGTATCAAAGCTTAGGGATATGATCACAGGCTGAGATTGAGATAAGAACTAGGAGGGGAGAGACGGGGAATTCTTTCGCTAGTATGACCTACCTAAGTTTATTTGGTATTTAATTGGTCGGTCAGAGTATAGGGATAATATGTGATATATTAATTAACCCTTGTTTTGTGGCAGTATTTGAAAATGACTTTCGAGAATGTTAAGAATATCAATGGAGCACAGGAGACCGTTGAGTCTCCACAGATCAATAATTAGGAAAATGTGCATCAGGAAGGCGACAATCCTCAGGCAAACAACAACACTGACCAGATGATGAACGATGAAATATTCAGAGGCTTTATGCAATTCATGCAACATCAGGCAAGAGTGGCTCCTGTACAAAATGTAGATGGAAACACTGGCAACTCTTGGAAGGTCACCGCTAAGCAGTTCAAGGAACTGGGACCACCAAAGTTTTTTTGAGAGCCAAAATCACTTAAGGCGGAGACGTGGATAAAGTATATCTGCAAGATATTTGATGTCTTGGGATGCTCCGAGGAGTAAAAGGTTCCCTTTTCCACCTTCATGTTACGTGCAGAGGCAGATTATTGGTGGAAATCTGTAAAACGTACTTAACCTGCTGCACTGAAGATGACTTGGGAGAAGTTCCAATAATTATTTAACAACAAGTACTTTCTCGAAAATATTCGTCACATGAAAGAGGTAGAGTTCATCAAGCTGGAGAAAAACAATATGACCGTATCGCAGTACGAAGCCAAGTTTGCCGAGTTGTCCCGATTTACGTCCCATTTGGTTGATAATGAGGAGAGAATGACGCGACTGTTTCTAAGAGGTTTGAAACCCGAGATACGTCAATATCTTATCTCTCATAAACTGTGATTGTATTCAGATGTTGTTAATAGAGCTCAATTATTGGAGCGCAATAATGAGTCAACCCAACCAAAAGAGAGCAGGCGACAAAATGATAATACCAGTGAGAGCAGTCATCGAAGCAGTGACAACAAGTGTGTAGGGAATCAACATGCCAGAAATGGTAACCACTTCGGTGGTAATCAGGGCCAAAACAATAAGAATGGACATTTCAAGAAGAGGAGATTCAACAATGATGGAAAGACATCAGCACCAGCACCCGTTGTTAAGGAAGGAGAACGACCACTTATCATATGCTTCAAATGCGGAGGGGAAGGACACATCAGTCCAAACTGCACGATGTCGTCCAAAGCATGTTATAATTGTGGAAGAGAAGATCACCTAGCTCAATTTTATCGTTCATCGAAGACAAGTTCAGCTAGGATGCAGGCACCAAAGGTCGTCCCAGAAAAGTCAAAGCCAGTAGTGTAAGGGAGAGCGTTTGTTGTGACCTCCCAGAAAGCAAGGAACCCGAACGAGGTCATCACGGGTAAGCTTATCATAAATTCTAGCAAAGTATATACCTTATTTGATACCGGTTCTATCCATTCTTTTATTTCTCCTACTTGTGCTCAACGTTTAAATTTGACTCCAGAGAAATTAGACTTTGACTTATCTGTTGAAACTCCATTGGGAGAAACCTTCATTACATCAACTATTTATAAGTCTTGTTTGGTTCAAATCGGTAACCTCACATTACCAGTCGATCTTATTTCATTAAAAATACTTGCATTTGATGTAATTCTAGGGATTGATTGGTTAACTACTCATCATGCAAAAATTGATTATTTTCGTAAGGTTGTTAGCTTTCATATTCCTAACCAACGTATTATGCGAATTTAAGCAACCAAACCATTAAAATTAATTACTGTCATCTCAAGCCATAAAGCTATTCATTTATTGAAAAATGAATGTCAAGCTTTCTTAGCTCATGTCACAGATCTAAACAAAAATACGTAAGTTTTGAATGATATTTCTATTGTTAATAAATTTCCTGACGTATTCCCTAAAGAACTTTCTGGCCTACCCCCAGAGAGTGAAATTGAATTTTGTATCGACCTTGAACCCGGTACAAAACCTATTTCCAAAGCCCCATATCGAATGGCTCCTATTGAACTTCAGGAGTTTAAGACCCAACTGCAGGAATTGTTTGACATCGGTTTCATTCATCCTAGTACTTCTCCTTGGGGTTCTCCTGTTCTATTCGTGAAGAATAAAGATGGGAGTATGCGACTTTGTATTAATTATCGGGAGTTGAATCATGTCACCATCAAAAATAGGTACCCATTGCCACGTATTGATGACCTATTTGACTAGTTGCAAGGTGCCAAATTCTTTTCAAAGATTGATCTTCGTTTCAGATATCACTAATTGAAGATTAGAACCGATGACATTCCAAAGACGGCTTTTAGAACTCGGTACGGGCATTATGAATTTCTAGTCATATCTTTTGGATTGACTAATGCTCCTGCTGCCTTCATGGATATGATGAATCGAGTATTCAAAGAATATTGGGATCACTTTGTGGTCGTCATTATTGATGACATCCTTATTTATTCAAAAAGCCGTGAAGATCATGAGCAACACTTGAGGCTGATACTCCAAAAGCTTCATGAAAACAAGCTTTATGTCAAGTTGAAGAAATGTGAGTTCTGGCTTGAGAAAGTAGCATTCCTTGGGCACGTGGTATCAAGTCATGGAATATCTGTTGACCCGACAAAGATTGAAGCTATTCAAAGCTGGGAACAACCTAAATCAGTGATCGAAGTACGTAGCTTTCTCGGCTTAGCTGGTTATTATCAGAGATTCATAGAAGGGTTTTCTCGAATCGCTACTCCATTAACTCAGCTGACTCAGAAAGATACAAAGTTCGGTTGGAGCGAAGAATGTGAGAAGAGTTTTCAAGAACTCAAGAGGAGACTCATTTCAGCACATGTTCTGACAATACCATCTGGCTCGGAGAGATTTGTCATCTACAGTGATGCTTCAGGCAAAGGGTTGGGATGTGTTCTCATACACCATGCGAAAGTCATAGCCTATGCCTCACGACAACTCAAATAATATGAGAGGAATTATCCCACTCATGATCTAGAGTTGGCAGCAGTCGCTTTTGCACTAAAGATTTGGAGGCATTACTTGTATGGGGAGAAAGTAGAGATCTTTATGGATCATAAAAGCCTCAAATATTTCTTCACTCAAAAAGAACTCAACATGCGACAGCGACGTTGGCTTGAACTGTTGAAAGATTATGATCATACCATCCAATACCATCCTAGAAAAGTGAACGTGGTAGCTGACGCATTGAGTAGAAGATCATATGCGGGTACGAGTGCGATATTATCAATGCAAAGGCCCATTTTGTATGACTTACAAAGGATGGAGACAGAGATAAAGACTCCAAGGACCCATGTGATGATGACGAATATACGAGTAGAACCGACTTTAATTGATAAAGTTAAAGCTGCTCAAGCTACAGATCTGGAGTTGATGCGTATGAGGAAGAAGGTGCTATGTCGGAAGCAAAAATTGATGAAGAAGGAATACTTCGAGTTAACTCCAGACTTTTTGTTCCTAACGATCCTGATTTAAAGTATAAAATCATGATGGAGGCGCACAACACACTGTTTGCAATCCATCTTGGGAGTACCAAAATGTATCGTAATCTTCGTCATACATTTTGATGGAGCAATATGAAGAGAGGGATAGCGCTGTTTATCTCAAAGTGTCTAACTTGTCAACGAGTCAAGGCGGAGCATCAAGTACCAAAAGGTCCATTGCAACCACTTGAAATTCTAGGATGGAAGTGGGAGCACATTACCATGGATTTTGTTACTGGTCTTCCCAAGGTTTCTCAAGGCATAGATGTAATTTGGGTCATTGTTGATAGATTGACCAAGTCTGCTCATTTCTTACCTATATGAGAAACTTATACACTTGAATGTCTTGCTCGTATGTACATAAACTAGGTTATAAGATTGCATGGTATGCCAGTATCCATAGTTTCTGATCGAGACCCAAGATTTACTTCACGATTTTGGGTTAGTTTGCAAAAAGCTATGGGCACAGATTTATGATTTAGTTCGACATATCATCCTCAGATGGACGGACAATCAGAGAGGACTATTCCAACTCTTGAAGATTTATTAAGACTTTGTGCTCTTGATTTCAAGGGAAGTTGGGACAAGTTCTTACCATTGGTGAAGTTTTCCTACAACAACAGTTAACAAGCAAGTATTGGCGTGGCTCCATTCGAGGCATTGTATGGAAGAAAGTGTCGTTCTCTAGTATGCTAGGATGAGGTGGGTGAAGCAACGTTGTTGGGACCGAAGTTGGTACGTATGACTACGCAAAAGATTCAAACGATCCGATAACGTATAAAAACCTCACAAGACCGACAAAAGAGTTATGTTGATCTTCATCGAAAGGACATAGAATTCGATATTGGAGATCATGTGTTGTTACGTGTTGCTCCATGGAAAGGAGTTACGAGATTTGGAAATAGAGGAAAGCTCAATCCTCGATTCATTGGCCCATTTTTAATCCTCGATCGAGTAGGAACTGTGGCGTATAGACTCTCTTTACCGCTATGTATATCTCATGTTCATAACGTTTTTCATATATCCATGTTACGTAAATATATGGAAGACCCGAACTACATTATTGAGTTAGAACCAGATGAAATAGCGAAAGATTTAACGTATGAAGAGGTTTCTGTTCAAATCTTGGATAAGAAGGAACATATTCTACGCTCCAAGGTTATACCTCAAGTCAAAGTTTTGTGGAGAAATCACAATATTGAGAAAATGACCTGGGAGTTAGAATCTGAAATGAAATCAAGGTATCATTACCTCTTCGACATATCAGGTATGTACCCTAATTTCGAGGGCGAAATTTCATAAGAAGGGGAGGTTGTAAGACCCTAATTTTTTTAATAAAGATGATTTTTCTATAAATATCATTTTTAAATATTATGGAATGAATTTGATATAATGTTATAGTTGTGGGTAATATTTATAAATTTTTCAAAGTACGCAAGTGGTTATATAATATTCGATTGGTTGGGGAATATTTGTTTTAGCAGGGAATATTCGTACGACGACATAATTATTGGTGGACCCCATAACGGAATTATTGTCGGATTGAGAAAAACGACAAAAATATTTTATGAAAATAACGGCGGAAGTTTTACCGTTAACTGTTGAAACACCCGGTGTTAAAAGAACAGGAATACGCGTGGTTGCATAGTAGCACACGGTATTGATTATTGATGCTTACGTGAGAAGTCACTCAGTTTTGTTCAATTATTGCATCAGTAATTATTGCATAGTATCTCACGTTATTTGGTTCAATTATTGTCGATATTTTATATATTATTAAATCAATAATTGAGATGACAGAGTTATTAATATTATTATTTATAATATTAACGATGTCTAGAAGTTCTGCCAAGGAGAGGTTTGGTCACCTAATTGCGCGCTAATAGGGAGAAATCCTTATTGAAAAGTCCCCTCTTTCCTGGGAATGACCTGGTCGATTAATAATGTGAATTATAATAATGATGATATATGTTGTTAAAAATATTGAGGGGATTTTTATGAAGTATTTTATGTAAATTTTACTTATTTTTGGACCCCCCCCCCACTTACCCATTTTTCAAAATAATCAGTAGGAAGTTATTCAGTATTATATATATATATATATATATATATATATATATATATATATATATATATAGTGGTATGGCCCATGAATGAAATGAATTGGTTTGTTTGGGGGGGGAGAAATTCACGGGTGGGAATTGTACGAATTAAGTAAGTGATTTATAAGAATCTTTGCAAACTAATTGGTTTAATGACTTTAGTGGCTGGTATGGTGTCTCTATATGAAACCTTTTAAAAATTCTATTGACTTAGGTGATTTTTGTGGTAATATGAAGTGTTGTAGACGGCGAGGTGGATTATATATATATATATATATATATATATATATATATATATATATATATATATATATATATATATATTGAAATGATCAAGTAAGGAATCCCTTACTTTCTTAAAATGAGGGACTTTTTTTTTTGTTTTTTTTTGTTTTTTTTAAAACAACTAAAAAAAGTTTAATATTTTATGGAACTGAAATTTTTCCATAATACAATATTTTGGGCGTGTTTTGAATACCTATACCAAAAAGTTGTGGTACAGTCTGTCAAGATTGTACATACATGTTTTGTTATACGTACCCAAAACACTGTATTAAGAAAAAATTTCAGTTCCATATAATATTAAACTTTTTTTTTAGTTGTTTTAAAAAAGAACAAAAAAAAGCAAGTCCCTCATTTTAAGAAAGTAAGGGATCCCTTACCTGATCCTGACCCTATATATATATATATATATATATATATATATATATATATATATATATATAATATTTTAATTAAAAGATTTTGTTTTATTAGAATATTTAATTAATACTACATAGTAAATCAATATGGACAGTCCGTTTAAAAGTAAATCAATCTGGACAGTTCAGGAATTAGTTACTATTCAGTCCATTCTCCTATAAATAGAAGCTCATTCCTTTATTATTTCTTATGAATTCACTGAAACTCTAGAGAGTGAAACTATAGAGAGAAAGAAGAAAAGTATTCTGCTACTTCACTACTTCTATATCCAGTTTCTTCTAAGGTAAAGGGTATTATTTCTTTTGTATTCATAAAGAGAAGTTCTGTTATTCCATTCTTTATTATTCTGTTGGAATAACCTATATACACGGACTACCCTATACTTGGTGAAATTCTTCTATTATTATATTCTTTATTATTATGTTGGAATAACCTATCTATGCAAAATACTGCATACATGGTGAAATTCTTCTATTATTCCATTCTTTATCATTCTGTTGGAACATCCTGTCTGTACTTTATACATGACCTGGTTCCATTATTTATCATTCTGTTGGAACATCATGTCTGTGCTTTACGCATGACCTGGTTCCTTTATTTATTATTCTGTTTGAATATCCTGTCTGTGCGTTTACGCATGACCTGGTTCCATTATTTATTATTCTGTTGGATTATCCTGTCTGTGCGTTTACGCATGACCTGGTTCCATTATTTATTATTCTGTTAGAATAACCTGTCTGTGCGGTCGATCGCATGCCTGGTGATTTCTTTTGTTATTCCATTCTTTATTATACTCAGTTAGTTAAAGTTTTGACTTCTATACTCAATGAAATTAGTAGAATATCCTTGATATTTGCGCTTCATCCAGCATCTTTTCATGGAAATATTCTTTTGAGCATTCTTAAATTTTACTCTACAAAGAAGTATCATGTTGACAATTTGGACGTTATTAGTTTCTGTGGATAAATTAATTCTTGAACTTGTTTTATTGAATTCTTATATCATTGTCATCATCCTCATATTTATATTATGTTGAAAGTCATTTGTGGCCTGTAGTGCATAGATGGACTTGGTATGATTATGACCAGGGATTAATCGGTATAATCATGACCGTAATATTACAAATGATGTGGTAAAAGTCCTCATTGACCCGTAGTGCATTGATGGACAGTTGTTGGCATGATCATGACCATTGATGAATACACGAATATCTTTGGCCCATAGTGCATGGATAATTTGTGGTTGTGATACTAATGAATATCCTTGGGCGTAGTGCATGGATGATGTGGATTATTTATTAAGCTGAGTCCCAGCGATAAAAGTGATGAAAAACCTTTTAAATCATAAAAGATAGTAGATTTTATTCTCTACTTGACTCTTTTAATGGATTACTTGTTCCGCTACAGTTAAACTTGATGTTGGTTATATTGTATCAGTTTAACACTGTTGAAGGCTAACGATAATTTATTCTGCATTATCTTAGTCATAATATTTCTTACTGGGCTAGTTGAGCTCACCCTTATACTTTCATTGTTCTCTTCCAGAAATGAGAACGCAGCAGGGACTAGTCGGGGAACGGAGTGACGGTCCAGCTGATAGTATTAGTAGTTCTCACTATTCTATGAAATAGTGTGATAATAAATGTATTGAGAACTTATTTTGAGTTTAAATACTATCTAGAAGACAATATTTGTATTAAAACTCACAGCTCATGTTGTATAATTAAGGTTGTATTTATATTCTGTACCATGTATTTGGCGACTCAGAATAGGTGATGTATACCTATTTTGGGGGCGTCACAGTTGGTATCAAAGCTTAGGGATATGATCCCTGGCTGAGACGTGACATAAGAACTAGGAGGGGATAGACGGGGAATTCTTTCGCTAGTATGACCTACCTAAGTTTATTTGGTATTTAATTGGTCGGTCAGGGTATAGGGATAATATGTGATATGTTAATTAACCCTTGTTTTGTGGCAGTATTTGAAAATGACATCCGAGAATGTTGAGAACATCAATGGAGCACAGGAGACCGTTGAGTCTCCACAGATCAATAATCAGGATAATGTGCATCAGGAAGGCGACAATCCTCAGGAAAACAACAACACTGACCAGATGATGAACGATAGAATGTTCAGAGGCTTTATGCAATTCATGCAACATCAGGCAAGAGCGGCTCCTGTACAAAATGCAGGTGGAAACACTGGCAACTCTCGGACGGTCACCGCTAAGCAGTTCAAGGAACTGGGGCCACCGAATATTTTTGGAGAGCCAAAACCACTTATGGCGGTGACGTGAATAAAGCAGATCTGCAAGATATTTGATGTCTTGGGATGCTCTGAGGAGCAAAAGGTTCCCTTTGCCACCTTCATGTTGCGTGCAGAGGCAGATTACTGGTGGGAATCTGTAAAACGTACTCAACCTGCTGCACTGAAGATGACTTGGGAGAAGTTCCAAGATTTGTTTAACGACAAGTACTTTCCCGAAAGTATTCGTCACATGAAAGAGATAGAGTTCATCAAGCTGGAGCAAAATAACATGACCGTGTCGCAGTACGAAGCCAAGTTTTTCGATTGTCCCGATTTGTGTCCCATTTGGTTGATAATGAGGAGAGAATAACGCGAATATTTCTAAGAGGTTTGAAACCTGAGATACATCAATATCTTATCTCTCATAAACTGTGTTTGTATTCAGATGTTATTAATAGGGCTCAGTTATTGGAGCGCAATAATGAGTCAACCCAACCAAAAGAGGGCAGACGACAAAATGATAATACCAGTGAGAGTAGTCATCGAAGTGGTGATAACAAGCGTGTAGGGAATCAATATGCCAAAAATGGTAACCACTTTGGTAGTAATCAGGGCCAAAACAATAAGAATGGACATTTCAAGAAGAGGAGATTCAACAATAATGGAAAGACGTTAGCACCAGCACCCGTTGTTAAGGAAGAAGAACGACCAACTATCATATGCTTCAAATGCAGAGGGGATGGATACATCAGTTCAAACTGCGCGATGCCGTCCAAAGCATATTATAATTATGGAAGAGAATGTCACCTAGCCCGATTTTATCATTCACCGAAGATAAGTTCAGCTAGGATGGAGGCACCAAAGGTCGTCCTAAAAAAGTCAAAGCTGGTAGTGCAAGGGAGAGCGTTTGTTGTGACCTCCCCGAAAGCAAGAAACCCAAACGAGGTTATCACGGGCAAGCTTATCATAAACTCTAGGAAAGTATATACCTTATTTGATACCGGTTTTACCCATTCTTTTATTTCTCCTACTTGTGCTCAACGTTTAAATTTGACTCCAGAGAAATTAGACTTTGACTTATCTGTTGAAACTCCGTTGGGAGAAACCTTCATTACATCCACTATTTATAAGTCTTGTTTGGTTCAAATCAGTACCCTCACATTACCTGTCGATCTTATTTCATTGAAAATACTTTCATTTGACATAATTCTAGGGATTGATTGGTTAACTACTCATCATGCAAAAATTGATTATTTTCGTAAGGTTGTTAGCTTTCATATTCCTAACCAACCTATTATGCGAATTCAAGCAACCAAACCATTAAAATCAATCACTATCATCTCAAGCCATAAAGCTATTCGTTTATTGAAAAACAGATGTCAAGCTTTCTTAGCTCATGTCACAGATCTAAACAAAAATAAGACAGTTTTGAATGATATTTCTATTGTTAATAAATTTCCTGACGTATTCCCTAAAGAACTTCCTGGCCTACCCCAGAGCATGAAATTGAATTTTGTATTGACCTTGAACCCGGTACAAAACCTATTTTCAAAGCCCCATATCGAATGGCTCCTATTGAACTTCAGGAGTTAAAGACCCAACTGCAGGAATTGTTAGACATCGGTTTCATTCGTCCTAGTACTTCTCCTTGGGGTGCTCCTGTTCTATTCGTGAAGAAGAAAGATGGGAGTTTGTGACATTGTATTAATTATCGGGAGTTGAATCATGTCACCATCAAAAATAGGTACCCATTACCACGTATTAATGACCTGTTTGACTAGTTGCAAGGTGTCAAATTCTTTTCAAAGATTGATCTTCGTTCCGGATATCACCAATTGAATATTAGAACCGATGACATTCCAAAGACGGCTTTCAGAACTTGTGACATCCCGAATTTTCATAAGTTATTAAAATAAGAATTTAATAATTAAAATTCTTATTGTGAGGTTTATATATTTTGAATTATATGATTTGGTGTGAAGAGAATTATATATTCATATGTTGGAGAATGTGAGATTTAATAGTTAATTAAACTATTAAAGAAATTAAATAATATTAGTTAATTTAATTAAGTTAAAATTATGTTATGAGATAATATAATTTTAATTATTATGCCTTGTGGGCAATGAAAATTATAATGAGTTAAGTTTCATAAATAGTGTGAATAATTCACTTAATTAAAATAGTGAATTAATACAAGAATAATTGATTTAATAAAGTGAGAAGGTAATATGTTGCATGAAAATGTAAATATTAGTATAATGCGAGTAAAATATTTATTAAGTACATTAAATATTTTAGTTGAAAACTTTATGGAATAAAATGAATATTTATGATATTAAATAAATATTTGATGAAAATTGTTATGGGATAGTTTATTTAAGTGTGATAAAATAGATGCGATTTATACGTATTTTATTATGCGAGTATAATTGTGATATTCTAATTTAATTAAATAATTAAATTAGAGGAGTGAGAATTTGTTAAATAATGTTATGATTATAATGGTTGAATAGAAATTATAATTTTACTGATAAGATTAATTTTATTTCTTAAGGAATTAAACGTACATAATCTAGTTTATATTTCTAGTTTATGTGTTCTTGAGTTTCTTTTAAAATTAGAGTTTTGGTTAATGAATTTATGGGTTACGATGTTATATATGTTATTAGATATTTATAATTTGATAGTGGTCATCTAGAAACAAATTTTCAGAAATCAAATTCATGTATTTATACTAAAGAAGAGGAATTTGGGTTTTGATTATAATGTGTGTTTTGGTGTACTTTGGGACTAAAGTTGATGATGAATTCGTGATGGATTCTTTAAATTGATGGATGATTGTTGTTCTCCTCTATAAAACGAAAACAACGCAACTTAAACTGATCGAATTGGTTAAGAAACGAATTCGTGATGAATGAATACACTCAGCATGTTGAAAATAGAAAAAAATTAGTATAAACAAATTAGAATTAGTATAAACCAAGTCCCACATCAACAAAATTGAGAACTTTACCCTTTGCTAAACATATAAATAGAAGGGCTTGATCCTTTGTTTCATTCACCAGCAATAAGGCCTCCAATTTTGAGAAAGACTTTGTTGTGGGAGGACTTTTTATAAAGATCTTCTTAGTTAAATTTTGGTTGAGTACGTATTCAGTTTGTGGAATTCATATTTTCGGGTATGTTTTTATTTAATTTTTGGTAATGTTATTATTTTAAATATTGTATTTAGTTTGTTAGTTAAAGTTTATATTTTGGAAGTTTAGTTAGTTTGTTAGTAAACTAGTTAGTTTACTATGTTTATTTTGGCTTGTAATTGATTATGTAAATGAGTTCTAATGATTGTAATTAGATATATGAAGCCTTAACATCATCCAAGTGTAACCAAAACTCACAAAATAAAAGATTTACAAAGAACCTTGTTGGGCAGTTTTTGGGACTGAGCTTGAGGACCTTTTGTGCTTTTGATTTATGTCTAAAAGCTTAATTTGATGATTGTATGTTATATCCCTCTAAGTTCTGAAGATTTTCTAACTTGAATGAACCAAAACGGAGTTAAAATGAATCCGTGGTGAAAATTTTAGTAAACCATGTCTAGAAATGAAAACTGAATAAACAATGACTATAGTGTCAAATTCTGGAATAGCTATTTTGCCTGAAAAATTCTGAGTTTCTGGGTAGTTGTAGTGCACTGAGTTAGGAAGCCATAGGTTTTGGAATGACCTCATTTCGACCTCGGATGAGGGAGTTACAGTGATTGGAAAGAAATGTGTCGAATTTGTCAAACTGAAGGTCAGCAGCAGGATGTGCTATTTGGGACACTGTTTTGATCAGTTAATGTTTCCAAAAAATTTTGGGCTTTTGGTATGTTATAGTAAACTGAATTAGCTTTCCATAGACTCCAGAACGGACTAATTTCGACTTCGGAGCAAAGAGTTATGAACATTCAAAGTAGCCGCGTCAAAACTGTCTAACCAACTCGGGGCAGTCACCTTGAACAAATTTTCCAGAATTCTGTGTTTTGAATTTGGGAATGGTCAAAGAATGAAAGTTGTAGCCTCGGAAGTTAGCTTCGCGTGGGCTCAAGAATCGCTCAAAAATGTTTTGAAACAAATTAGTTATGACTGTTTTAACGAGAGAGGATAAAGCTGGGAAAAAAATTGAAGACTGCTATGAACGTCAATTTTTGGCACGCTTTTTAGACTACTTAACGAATCCAAAATAAGAGGTTAGTATTTCTTAAAAATAGTCTTGTATGCCATGAAAAACATACTAAAAAATGCCTTACGATTGGATAAGTAGATTGCAAGCTATTAAGCTGCGGAATGGGTGTCAAAGGTGAGGGGCTGCTGCCACAAGGCAGCAGCAGATAGCAGTAGCCATGGGCTGTTCAGCGTGCAATTTTTCTGTAACGCTTTTGGGTGGTTTTGTGGCTGTTTAACATGTAACAAAACACCGAGAGAGATGTATTGATATTATATAATGCTTATATATCGCGAAAACTCACTTTAAATGTAAAGAAAACGATAGAAATGTAATGTAAATGTAAGTTTTCATAACTATGCGAGCGTAATTCGGAAAATAATATGTAAAACGTATATGTAACATAATGAAATGCGCAAATCCGTTTAAAATTATATTGAACCTAGTAATGTAAAATGAAGGGGATATAAATGGTTTATGTTTTGATACATAAAGTATTTACATACTAAATCCATGAGAGAATCTTTTTGGGCGTAAAAAGGTTATAACGGTCAAAAGTTTCTAAAGAAACATGGAATGGTTTTAAGACAAGAACACAATATTATAGTTAAATAAAATTAGTTTACATTGAGTACGTGAATTTTTTATGTGAAACTAATATGTACATGTATGTATCCTCAATTTGTGTAGGATCATCACAACGCAGATAAGTTATAAACATTAAACAACATCCAAGGCAAGTTTTTCAGTTCTATTATGTTTGTAGATTAAATGTGATTATGTGGTGAGTTACATACCATGCTTTATGAATTGTTAAAGTCAAAATATGACCAAGTTAATTGGGTTATGGAACTCAATTTATATGTGATATGTGATAACACATGCATGTTGTATAATGTAACTCGATAAATTAGAAATATATAATGCATGAATTGTGTGCTATGTGAAACATGATAGACTATTAAATTTGTTGGGCTGTCGAGCTCAACCTTGTAAATAACCACTTTTGTAGGTTCAAGACTCAAGGTAAAGTTATGTGTTACTTGAAAGACATGAATCAGATGTGATACTTGAAGATTTATATACTTTGGTTGTGTTATTATTATTTGAACCATGTTTAAGGTTTTGAATAATGTATTAATATTGAATTGTAATATTATTTTACGAATGTAAACTATTATAGTATTAAAATGATTCTGAGATATTTAGATGTAAAGGTTGAAGGTTTTGGGTACGAGGATAGTTTGTAATAGAAAATTTTAATTATTCCGCAAATTTTAATGGTTGTATTATCGTTTAATGATATAAAATTAGAGGTTGAATGTATTATTAACGACCGAAGTCGAGAATTAAATTATATGAATTTTTGGATCGTTACAGAACTCGGTACGGGCATTATGAATTCCTAGTCATGTCTTTTAGATTGACTAATGCTCCTGGTGCCTTCACAGATATGATAAACCGAGTATTCAAAGAATATTTGAATCACTTTGTGGTTGTCATTATTGATGACATCCTTATTTATTCCAAAAGCCGTGAAGATCATGAGCAACACTTGAGGCTGATACTCCAAAAGCTTCGTGAAAACACCTTTATGCCAAGTTGAAGAAATGTGAGTTCTGGCTTGAGGAAGTAGCATTCCTTGGGCACGTGGTATCAAGTCATGGAATATCTGTTGACCCGACAAAGATTGAAGCTATTCAAAGCTGGGAACAACCTAAATCAGTGATCGAAGTACGTAGCTTTCTCGGCTTAGCTGGTTATTATCGGAGATTCATAGAAGGGTTTTCTCGAATCGCTACTCCATTAACTCAGCTGACTCAGAAAGATACAAAATTCGGTTTGGAGCGAAGAATGTGAGAAGAGTTTTCAAGAACTCAAGAGGAGACTCATTTCAGCACCTGTTACCATCTGACTCGGAGAGATTTGTCATCTACAGTGATGCTTCGGGCAAAGGGTTAGGATGTGTTCTCATGCAACATAGGAAAGTCATAGCCTATGCCTCACGACAACTCAAAGAATATGAGAGGAATTATCCCACTCATGATCTAGAGTTGGCAGCAGTCGTTTTTGCACTAAAGATTTGGAGGCATTACTTGTATGAGGAGAAAGTGGAGATCTTTATGGATCATAAAAGCCTCAAATATTTCTTCACTCAAAAGGAACTCAACATGCGACAACGACGTTGGCTTGAAATATTGAAAGATTATGATCATACCATCTAATACCATCCTGGAAAAGCGAACGTGGTAGCTGACGCATTGAGTAGAAGATCATATACGGGTACGAGTGCGATATTGTCAACGCAAAGGACCATTTTGTATGACTTGCAAAGGATGGAGACAGAGATAAAGACTCCAGAGATCCATGTGATGATGGCGAATATACGAGTAGAACCGACTTTAATTGATAAAGTTAAAGCTGCTCAAGCTACAGATCTGGAGCTGATGCGTATGTGGAAGAAGGTGCTATGCCGGAAGTAAGAATTGATGAAGAAGGAATACTTCGAGTCAACTCCAGACTTTGTGTTCCTAACGACCCTGATTTAAAGTATAAAATCATGATGGAGGCGCACAACACACCATTTGCAATCCATCCTGGGAGTACCAAAATGTATCGTGATCTTTGTCATATATTTTAGTAGAGCAATATGAAGAGAGGGATAGCGCTGTTTATCTCAAGGTGTCTAACTTGTCAACGAGTCAAGGCGGAGCATCAAGTACCAAAAGGTCCATTGCAACCACTTGAAATTCTAGGATGGAAGTGGGAGCACATTACCATGGATTTTGTTACTGGTCTTCCCAAGGTTTTTCAAGGCTTAGATGCAATTTGGGTCATTGTTGATAGATTGACCAAGTCTGCTCATTTCTTACCAATACGAGAAACTTATACACTTGAACGCCTTGCTCGTATGTACATAAACTAGGTTGTAAGATTGCATGGTATGCCAGTATCCATAGTTTTTGATCGAGACCCAAGATTTACTTCACTATTTTGGGTTAGTTTGCAAAAAGCTATGGGCACAGATTTATGATTTAGTTCGACATATCATCCTCAGATGGACGGACAATCAGAGAGGACTATTCTAACTCTTGAAGATTTATTAAGACTCTGTGTCCTTGATTTCAAGGGAAGTTGGGACAAGTTCTTACCATTGGTGGAGTTTTCCTACAACAACAGTTATCAAGCAAGTATTGGCATGGCTCCATTCGAGGCGTTGTATGGAAGAAAGTGTCGTTCTCCAGTATGCTGGGATGAGGTGGGTGAAGCAACGTTGTTGGGACCAGAGTTGGTACGTATGACTACGAAAAAGATTCAAACGATCCGACAACGTATAAAAACCTCACAAGTCCGACAAAAGAGTTATGTTGATCTTCATCGAAAGGACATGGAATTCGATATCGGAGATCATGTGTTGTTACGTGTTGATCCATGGAAATGAGTTACGAGATTTGGAAATAGAGGAAAGCTCAATCTTCAATTCATTGGCCCATTTTTAATCCTCGATCGAGTAAGAACTGTGGCGTATAGACTCACTTTACCGCCAAATATGTCTCGTGTTCATAACGTTTTTCATATATCCATGTTACGTAAATATGTGGAAGAACCGAACAACATTATTGAGTTAGAACCGGACGAAATAGCAGAAGATTTAACGTATGAAGAGGTTCCTGTTCAAATCTTGGATAAGAAGGAACATATTTTACGCTCCAAGGTTATACCTCAAGTCAAAGTTTTGTGGAGAAACCTCAATATTGAGGAAATAACTTGGGAGTTAGAATCTGAAATGAAATCAAGGTATCCTTACGTCTTTGACATACCAAGTATGCACCCTAATTTCGAGGGCGAAATTTCATAAGAAGGGGAGGTTGTAAGACCCCAATTTTTCTAATAAAGATGATTTTTCTATAAATATCATTTTTAAATATTATGGAATGAATTTGATATAATGTTATAGTTATGGGTAATATTTATAAATTTTGCAAAGTACGCAAGTGGTTATATAATATTCAATTGGTCGGGAAATATTCGTTTTAGCAGGGAATATTCGTACGACGGCACAATCATTGGTGGACCCCACAACGGAATTATTGTCGGATTGAGAAAAATGACAAAAATATTTTATGAAAATAACAGCGGAAGTTTTACCGTTAACTGTTGAAACACCCAGTGTTAAAAGAACAGGAATACGCGTGGTTGCATAATAGCACACGGTATTGATTATTGATGCTTACGTGAGAAGTCACTCAGTTTTGTTCAATTATTGCTTCAATAATTGTTGCATAGTATCTCACGTTATTTGATTCAATTATTGTCGATATTTTATATATTATTAAATTAATAATTGAGATGACAGAGTTATTAATATTATTATTTGCAATATTAACGATGTCTAGAAGTTCTGCTAAGGAGAGGTTTGGTCACCTAATTGCACGCCAATAGGGAGAAATCCTTATTGAAAAGCTCCCTCTTTTCTGGGAACGACCCGATCGATTAATATTGTGAATTATAATAATGATGATATATGTTGTTAAAAATATTGAGGGGATTTTTATGAAGATTATGTAAATTTTGCTTATTTTTGGACCCCCCACTTACTCATTTTTCAAAATAAAACGGTAGGAAGTTATTCAGTATTTTATATATATATACAGCCCGGATCAGGGACAGTACTCTTAAGTGACATACTTTTGTTAAGTGACATTCCTACTTAAATACGTATGAGACTTATTTTCTCTATCCTCACTTGACCTTGTAATTTCGCTACTCCTTCCTCTGAAAACCCTCTTCCAAATTCTCCTCCCACACTCTCCTCCCAACTCATCCAGACTCCTCGCTAGATTTTAACTCTCATCCAAACTCATCTTCCCTACTCATCTAAACTGTCCTAACTCTCCTCCAAACATAGCAATTCGATAAACCCAGACACCAATCGCGACGAAATTCTAAAGGGGAAATTGAACGCAAAACACTATATCTAAACGAGATTCGGTAAACCCTCAACTATTTTTTCGATTTCGTTAAGATTTAAACATGTTTTTCGATTTCATGTTTTGATTCGATTTGGGAATTTCTCATATAGGAATTAGCCCTAAATTTTTTTTTGTGTTTTGGGATGAACATGAGAATATGTTTATTGAACTGTAACTATGCAATGGTGGCTACTAAATCATTTATTGGGAGAACCTATTCATACTTTGAAACAAATTTATTTCAATCAATTTATTGCAAAGTGGGTCTGGGAAGGTATCTACTTTGTTTCTTTTGCAAAAACTGTGGCTGCCTTCTAAGGGTGCTTCCTGAAATCAAGAAATTAATTTTTTTTTGATAAAGTATCATAGACTCGGAACAATTTCATTTTACAAGCAATGGAAAAAAGATTTAATAGTTTGTGTTGAATTTTAGTGTACATTCTTGTTATTTTCTAATTATTTAACAAAAGTATGTCATTTACCTGTGTTGGAAGCTCTGTGCAATGAAGTAGATGGAACAAATTCAAGCGCAACAATAACAAAGGTATTGTACAAAAGAAAAATCAAGAGTTGGTGGCAAAAATTGAGGAGATAAAATGGAACAGTGAAGGATTGAAGAAAAATCAAGAGGGTTTGTTTTGTAATGAAATTGTTAAATGTAATGGACGTGATTTTCCCTTGTGATGAATTGAAATCTCATGTACTTAAAGTTTTAAGGATTTTGTTTCTATTTGATACGAGAGCAGTGTACAATGAAAAACTAGTTGACTTGTCGAGCTTATATATAACTTACTTTTTCATTCAAGTATGATTTATTGTATTTCAATTAAAAATAATTAATTAAGCCTTTTCCATTGTTCTTCTGTTGTTTCCAGAACTAAGTGTTGATTATGAGCTAACATTCTACAACCGCACACAAAACCTTCCATATGGGAACTAACATTTTCACTGCGTGATGCAACTCCTGAACAACAAACTTCAACATTATGAGCCACACAAATAAGCTACTTTAATACTACGGGTCACACAAACAAACTTCAACACTATGACTCACTTTATTGAAAAGAAAAAGAAATGATTCTGCTAGATAAATTCCACAAGTTAATTTGTCAAGATCACCTGTCAAGATCACATTTATCAAACTAAATTAATTCTACAAATATCATCTATAATAAATTTCACAAATATCACCTGTAATTAATTTCACAAATATCACCTGTAATAAATTCAACAAGAAGTAGAAAGACAATCATATAATGGACAATTATTACTCTACTAGCATGAAATTGGATTCAATTCAATATCAAGATTTATCCCAACTACAAATTCTTCAAAATCTGTTAAACATATCCCAAGCTTTTAAACAAGATAAACATAATCAATAAACTGGACAAATACAAATTATCACATGTCGCTCCCATGATTACTGCAACTCTAAAATTCTGAAGCATCCCAAGTATAGTCACTTCCATGATTAGTGCAATTCTGAAGCATCCCAAGTATAGTCACTTCTATGATTAGTGCAATTCTGAAGCCCACTCTGTAAAAAAAATACAAATTAATACAAAATTATAGATATACAAATGTTGTTATAGCAATGCCAGTTGCACCTGTGGGTGAATCACTATCATCATCTACACTTGGATCCTGAGTAGCATCAGCATTTGATGCTCCAGTTCTACATTTAAGTAAATAGCAAAGTCAAATTTAAACAATTAGCAAAATCAAATTTAAATTGGCTGCAAAGTTAAAATAAGTCAACTTGTTTACCGATTATTAAGCACCGGGCAGTTTCTTTTATCGTGTGTCACACCAACTTTGCCACATCCATGACAATGTCTAACCTTGGGATTTTTTTGTTTCCCCAAAGCCTTTTCTTTGCCACCCTTTAGCCTTTTGCCACACCCTTTTCCTCGCACTTGGTTCAGCTCAATGTAACTATGATCAAAAGTAAAAGTCATGTTTACTGACTTGGAGACACTCATTCCACCACACTACATTTCATTGTTTCTTTTTGAACCATTCTTTCCAATAATTTGATTGATCTTTTCATCCGCATTTCCTAAACATTCTTTTAAAACATTTGTGGCTTCTTCATTTGTGAGAGCCCTATCAATCAAATCTAAAGAATGTTGAATCAATTAACTCTGCAAGAGTAAGTATGGCTTGTCATCATTTATCGCCACACCATTATCATCAATTACACCACTAGATTTTGTCGTCTTTGTCCACCTCTTCAGAATGTATTTTGTAGGCAATTTATCAAGATCATGATACTTATTCAAGTAAGCTATCACATGTCGACATAAGATTCCCGAACTCTCAAACCTTTTGCAAGTACATGTTGCATAATCCAAAGATTTGTCACAATGAATTTCTCTTACTTTAAACTTGCTGACATTTCTTCGATAAATCTTATATACATGGTAGTTGACATCCTCCTTCATAAGTTCAAACCTATAATTCAAGCTCTCACACAACTCATCTTTAAATTTATAATATATATAGTGTGTATAAATGTCGACCATTTGAATTAAGAAGTCATGACCAATTTTCATTTTTGGCCTCTCTATCAAGTCTTTGTCATCCGCCACCAACTCTACATGTCGTTGATGCTGAAGGCCCCGACCAAAATGAATCATAAAATCCACTAAAGAATTTATTTTAGAAATAAATTTCTTAAAAAATGAATGAGACCTCTCCGCTTGTTGACTACTTGACATGTCAGCTGAGAAAATATGATTCACATGTGCGGGTACCCATTTAGAACGGATGTCATACATTAATTGTAGTCATTTATCATCATTCAACCCACTTTTCTTCATCAACTCCACCCAAGTAAAGTCAAACTCTTCCACAGTCTCCGAATTCCAAATGCATTCTGAAAACTCTTTATAATAAGCACTGAATTTTACTAAATCAATCTTCTTTGAAAACTTTGTCAAAATGTGCCAACTACAATACCGATGAAATGTATTAGGAAGGATCTATGAGATGGCATTTGTCATAGCCTGATCCTGATCGGTGATAATCATCTTAGGTGCATCACCTGGCATTGCATTCAAAAAACACTTGAAAAGCCAAACAAAAGTATCTATGGTCTCATCACTTAAGAAAGCACAACCAAATACAGTAATTTGACCATGATTATTAACCCCCATTAGTGGTGCAAATATCATTCCGTAACGATTAGTATTGTATGTGGTATCAAAAATGACAACATCACCGTAAAATCTAAAAGCTCGTCTAGAAGTTGCATCGGCCCAAAAACAACGAGTAATCCTTTTTTCATTGTCTATGTCAATTGTGAAAGTGAATGAAGGATTCTTTTGTTGTTCTAATTTCAAGTACTCATTCAATATATAGCCATCATGCCCCTTCAACTCATTACGCTTGTCTCTTTCAAAGTTATATAAATCTCATTGCGTGCAACCAATATTTTCAAACCCTCCCGCCTGCACTGCAAGAAATTTGTATTGTTGGCATTGTAGTATATTAACCATTCCAAGTTGTTCACTCAAAGATTTTTGGGTAGTTGACACATTACGGTGCGATCGTAAAAGATGCCTTTTATGTGGGGTTGACAATGGATGACTATGACCCTCCTCAATTTTAGTAAGTACGTATAAGTTATTTCTTTTTAGCACTATTATTCTTGTAACGACCCCAAAATTCATACAATTTAATTCTCGACTTCGGTCGTTAATAATACATTCAACCTCTAATTTTACATCATTAAACGATAATACAACCATTAAAATTTGCGGAATAATTAAAATTTTCTATTACAAACTATCCTCGTTCCCAAAACCTTCAACCTTTACGTCTAAATATCTCAGAATCATTTTAATACTACAATAGTTTACATTCGCAAAACAATATTAAAATTCAACATTAATACATTATTCGAAACATTAGACATGGTTTACAAGAATAACAACTTAGCTAGGATATTAAATCTTCATATATCACTTTTGATCCATAACAATCAAGTAGCACGTTACCTTCAATTCTTGAATCTGCAAAAATGGTTATTTGCAAGAATGAGCTCGACAGCTCAGCAAAATCTAACAATTTTCATGCATCACGTAGCACATAATAACATGCTCAACATACAAGAATAATCATAAACAAACATAGCATACATGTTTAGTTAACATAACAACTATAAAGATTGAGTTCCTTACTCAATCAACATTCATAGTTCAATCATCATAGTCATAGATTGACTTTCACATTTCATACTTTTGACATATACAATACATCATACATTAAAATTTTAAAGCAGTTCATCATCAAGTTCACATAGCAAAAAGGAACTGAAAGACTTGCCTTAACCGGTGTTTTACCAACACGCTAATACTTCGCGTCCTTGCACAACCTACACTGTATGCGAGATTGATAATAAATAAAATCAATACTCAATCTCATGGTCAAATTTATTCTAAGACCTTACTTTATCTTATTATCCTTTATAATATCTTTATAGACATCTAATTGTATTTTATATGCAACTCGATTTTATTTTCATTTTCATCACCACACATGCTAGACTATCTCACTTGTAGTTTAATGTGCATATACCACACCATTTTATTTTACCAATTTGGTTTCAAAAATGCATATTCAACACATTGTTTACATGTTTAATTTTCCTTCATAAATCAAAAATTTCCCTTTTCGATTTCTTTCCATTATTATTCTTGTATTATCATCTTTTCATACTTAGATATCCAATATTAGCCATTAGTTAGGCACTTTGTATACCAAAGTTTAGAAACACTATTACTTTTAAGCATTTTATCGAGCACGTTATGTGCACACATTAACTTATCTAAACTCTTGATCTTAAATGGTTAATTATGCATAGAATATGATAACACATATCTATATTCATTACATATGTCAAAACATATTTTTAATCATTAAAATATACCATCACCCAAAATCTTAATTCAAACATAATTATAAAACTCATCTTCACAATTTCTTTAACAAAACGTTGTTTTCGTTTTTAACGTATCTCCTTCGTTACATGTCCGTTTTTGTTCCTTTTTATATAGAATTATCCCTTACTCAGTGTACTACAATCTCATCTAGGCCTTAAAGTCAGACCCTTATCCATCTATACCAGATTCTGCAATTCATCAACTAGTGTAGAAAAATTTCATTTTCTGGACATCCTTGCTAAACAATTTATTTCAGACATGATCCGGTCCATAAAATGGCTCAATCTCGCGAGTCTAGCTAGTAAACATCCATATCTACAACTTTGCAGTTTTAAGTTTCTTCAGATTCAAAACACACGAATTTATATGAATTTTTCAAAGTCAGAAACCGTAACAGTTTTGATTTTCTAGACAGATTATTTTCCCTTCGGACCAGCCTTACTAAAACAGAGATTACGAGAAATCTACAAGGAGTTTTCATGTGATTCCACTTTCAGAATATATCTTACTTCCATATCTTCGATTTGATATAAGGCTCATTTTCTAACTCATTATACCCAAAGAGATATGAATTTCACAAGATATGTCCACAATTACTCAAAACCTACGAATTTTGTTCTTCAAATTTTCTTTCTATTTCATTTTCTTTCCTGAATCCTCTTGTTTGATTCTTGATAGTCCAAGATTAAACCAATACAAACAGATTAAGCATGATCTACTATCCTAGAACATAAATCTACCCAAAAAAATCAAGGATTAAATAAGAGTTTAGAAGTTACCTTCTTCTAACTTTTTCTTCTTCTTCTTCTAGCTCATCTCAATTCCTCTATCTCTCTAGATTTCTCAATACAACTTCTATATAACCATTATCCTACATTTTGAAGAACATAAAATATAATTAAAACAAGAAATTTAGATTATAGTCTTATTAGTATGAATTTAAGAGAGAGATGAAGATGATGATGATGGGGCTTGTTTTGTCTTCTCAAAACTTTCCCTTCTTCTTCTTTTTCTTCCTCTTCTTCTTCTCCTACAACTCTCTCTAACTCTCTTCTTCTTTCTTTAGTTTATTTTCTAAAACTAACATACTAACTTGTAGTATATACATATAATATACAATACTAGTAATATATAATATATGTAACTCCTAGTAATTATTAGATATACTAATTACTAGTTAATACATAGGTTACACCAATTTGAACTTGAAAAGCCTAAGACCATGTTTGGCAAATACTCATTATTTTAATTAATCAATAGCTTAACATCAATCAATCTCATCAAATTGTCACATAATTATATTTACTTGTTAATTATAATTTTGTGTAATAATCATCACATAACGCATCTAATTTAATTATCTCAATTAAATTAAAACTATAACATAAAATTATTATATTAATTAAATTAAATACTAAATATTCATTTAATTAATCTGCTACACTTAATTACATTACTCTATAATCAAAACAAAATTTATTTATTTAACTCAATAAATAATTCAATTAAATATTTATATATATTAAAATTAATATATAACATTCTCTTCACATCAATTCACATATTCTACAATATATGACATACACATACGCACACCCACATATCTCATAAATAATACTTTTATTTATAAAATTCTCATTTATAATTTTTAAAAATCTGGGATGTCACAATTCTTGCACTACAACCTTCTTTTGTGGATCCACGTTTTCTTTTTACATCCACATTGGCAAATAGTTTGCCCTTTCCTTGCTTATAACACACATACTCCTTCCTACATATCTCATCGCTTCCCACCCTTTTTTTTTCATTAAACTTTCGCACACTAAAACCAGCATGCATTGCATATATATTATAAAAAGTGTGAACATCATCTAATGCTTGAAATTCTTGACCTAGCTTAGGTGTAAACTCATCGGCTACTTGAGGATAATAGACACAAGTTTTAGCATTGTTCACATCCAACTCCTCTGCACTCAAGTCATCCCCCTCTAAATCCATTTTTGCATTATCGCCACAACTCCCTATTTCATGGTCCATGTCATCCATTTTCAATAAACCTGAAAATTAGAAATAACCAATTTTGAGATAAGGCTGGCACTTCCATGCCCAGAAACAGACTCAAATAATTTAAAATTTGACAACACAATGAACAAGAGATAAATGTCCATCAAGAAGGCATGCAAAAAAATGAGAGCAAAACGACATCACAAGAACTACAATGATGCTTTAATACTTCTGGAATTCTTCAAATAAAGAAGTCTATATCACATTTTTTAATTTTCTTATTTTAACTGAAACTTATCAAAAAAAATTAATTTCTTGATTTCAGGAATCACCCTTAGAAGGCAGCCATAATTTTTGCAAAAGAAACAAAGTAGATACCTACCCAGACCCACTTTGCAATAAATTGATTGAAATAAATTTCTTTCAAAGTATGAATAGGTTCTCCCAATAAATGATTCAGTAGCCACCATTGCATAGTTACAGTTCAATAAACATATTCTCATGTTCATCCCAAAACACACAAAAAAATTAGGGCTAATTCCCATATGAGAAATTCCCAAATCGAATCAAAACATGAAATCAAAAAACCTATTTAAATCTTAACGAAATTGAAAAAATAGTTGAGGGTTTACCGAATCTCGTTTAGATATGGTGTTTTGCGTTCAATTTCCCCTTTAGAATTTCGTCGCGACTGGTGTCTGGATTTACCGAAATTGCTGTGTTTGGAGGAGAGTTAGGACATTTTAGATGAGTTGGGAGGATGAGTTTAAATGAGAGCTAAAATCTAGCGAGGAGTCTGGAAGAGTTGGGAGGAGAGTGTGGGAGGAGAATTTGGAAGAGGTTTTTCAGAGGAAGGAGTAGCGAAATTACAGGGTCAAGTGAGGAGAGGGAAAATAAGTCTCATACGTATTTAAGTAGGAATGTCACTTAACAAAAGTATGTCACTTAAGAGTACTGTCCCTGATCCGGGCTATATATATATATATATATATATATATATATATATATATATATATATATATATATATAGTGGTGTGGCCCATGAATGAAATGAATTGGTTTGTTTTGGGGGGGGAGACATTCATGGGTGGGAATTGTAGGAATTAAGTAAGTGATTTATAAGAATCTTTGCTAACTAATTGATTTAATGACTTTAGTGGCTTGTATGGTGTCTGTATATGAAACCTTTTAAAAATTCTATTGACTTAGGTGATTTTTGTGGTTGTATGAAGTGTCGTAGACGGCGGGGTGGATTTTATATATATATATATATATATATATATATATATATATATATAGTATTGATATTGGATTCACGGGATGAATCCCGTGATATTTTTTTAAAACATATGTTATATATATGTAATATATATATAATATATAATATATTTTATTTAAAAGATTTTGTTTTATTAGAATATTTTATTAATACTGCATAGTAAATTAATATGGATCGTCCGTTTAAAAGTAAATCAATCTGGACCGTTCATGAATTAATTACTATTCAATCCATTCTCCTATAAATAGAAGTTCATTCCTTCATTATTTCTTACGAATTCACTAAAACTCTAGAGAGAGAAACTATAGAGAGAAAGATCCAGTTTCTTCTAAGGTAATGGGTATTATTTCTTTTGTATTCATGAAGAGAACTTCTGTTATTCCATTCTTTATTATTCTGATGGAATAACTTGTATACGCGGACTACCGTATACTTGGTAAAATTTTTCTGTTATTTCATTCTTTATTATTATGTTGGAATAACCTGTATATGCGGAGTACTGCATACATGGTGAAATTCTTCTATTATTCCATTCTTTATCATTCTGTTGGAACATCCTGTCTGTGCTTTATGCATGACATGGTTCCATTATTTATCATTCTGTTAGAACATCATGTCTGTGCTTTACGCATGACCTGGTTCCTTTATTTATTATTCAGTTGGAATATATTGTCTGTGCGTTCATGCATGTCCTGGTTCCATTATTTATTATTCTGTTGGATTATCATGTCTGTTCGTTTACGCATGAGCTGGTTCCATTATTTATTATTTTTTTGGAATAACCTGTTTGTGCGGTCGATCGCATGCCTGGTGATTTATTTTATTATTCCATTCTTTATTATACTCAGTTGGTTAAAGTTTTGACTTCTATACTCCATGAAATTAGTGGAATATCCTTGATATTTGTGCTTCATCCAGTATCTTTTCATGAAAATATTCTTTTGAGCATTCTTGAATTTTACTCTACAAAGAAGTATCATGTTGACAATTTGGACGTTATTAGTTCCTGGATAAATTAATTCTTGAACTTGTTTTATTGAATTCTTATATCATTGTCATCATCCTCATGTTTATATTATGTTGAAAGTCATCTGTGGCCTGTAGTGCATAGATGGACTTGGTATGATTATGACCAGGGATTAATCGGTATAATCATGACCGTAATATTATAAATGATGTGGTAAAAGTCCTTATTGGCCCGTAGCGCATTGATGGACAGTTGTTGGCATGATCATGACCATTGATAAATACACAAAAATCCTTGGCCCGTAGTGCATGGATAATTTGTGGTTGTGATACTAATGAATATCCTTGGCCGTAGTGCAGGGATGATGTGGATTATTTATTAAGCTGCGTTCCAGCGATAAAAGTGATGAAAACCCTTTTAAATCATAAAAGATAGTAGATTTTATTCTCTACTTGACTCTTTTAATGGATTACTTGTTCCGCTGTAGTTAAACTTGATGTTGGTTATATTGTATCAGTTTAACACTGTTGAAGGCTAACGATAATTTATTCTGCATTATCTTAGTCATAATATTTTTTACTAAGCTAGTTGAGCTCAACCTTTTACTTTCATTGTTCTCTTCAAGAAATGAGAACATAGCAGGGACTAGTCGAGGAACGGAGTGACGGTCCAGATGATAGTATTAGTAGTTCTCACTATTCTATGAAATAGTGTGATAATAAATGTATTGAGGACTTATTTTGAGTTTAAATACTGTCTAGAAGACAATATTTGTATTAAAACTCACAGCTCATATTGTATAATTAAGATTGTATTTGTATTCTGTACCATGTATTTGGCAACTCAGAATAGGTGATGTATACCTATTTTGGGGGCGTCGCAGTTGGTATCAAAGCTTAGGGATATAATCCCTGGCTGAGATGTGAGATAAGAACTAGGAGGGGAGAGACGGGGAATTCTTTCGGTATTATTACCTACCTAAGTTTATTTGGTATTTAATTGGTCGGTCAGAGTATAGGGATAATATGTGATATGTTAATTAACCCTTGTTTTGTGGCAGTATTTAAAAATGACATCCGAGAATGTAGAGAACATGAATGGAACACAGGAGACCGTTGAGTCTCCACAGATCAATAATCAGAATAATGTGTATCAGGAAGGCGATAATCCTCAGGCAAACAACAACACTGACCAGATGATGAACGGTGGAATGTTTAGAGGCTTTATACAATTCATGCAACATCAGGCAAGAGTGGCTCCTGTATAAAATGCAAGTGGAAACACTGGCAACTCTCGGACGGTCACCGCTAAGCAGTTCAAGAAAATGGGACCACCGGAGTTTTTTGGAGAGCCAAAACCACTTAAGACGGAGACGTGGATAAAGCAGAACTGTAAGATATTTGATATCTTGGGATGCTCCGAGGAGCAAAAGGTTCTCTTTATCACCTTCATGTTGAGTGCAGAGGCAGATTACTGGTGGGAATCTGTAAAACGTACTCAACCTACTGCACTGAAGATGACTTGGGAGAAGTTCCAAGAATTGTTTAACGAAGAGTACTTTCCCAAAAGTATTCCTCACATGAAAGAGGTAGAGTTCATCAAGCTGGAGCAAAACAACATGACCGTGTCGCAGTACGAAGCCAAGTTTGCCGAGTTGTCCCGGTTTGCGTCCTATTTGGTTGATAATGAGAAGAGAATGACGTGAATGTTTCTAAGAGGTTTGAAACCCGAGATACGTCAATATCTTATCTCTCATAACATGTGTTTGTATTCAGATGTTGTTAATAGGGCTCAGTTATTGGAGCGCGATAATGAGTCAACCCAACCAAAAGAGAGTAGCCGACAAAATGATAATACTAGTGAGAGCAGTCATCGAAGCGGTGACAACAAGCGTGGTGGGAATCAACAGGCCAGAAATGGTAACCACTTGCGCTCAACGTTTAAATTTGACTCCGGAGAAATTAGACTTTGACTTATCTGTTGAAACTACGTTGGGAGAAACCTTCATTACATCCACTATTTATAAGTCTTGTTTGGTTCAAATCGGTACCCTCACATTACCTGTCAATCTTATTTCATTGAAAATACTTGCATTTGACGTAATTCTAGGGATTGATTGGTTAACTACTCATCATGCAAAAATTGATTATTTTCGTAAGGTTATTAGCTTTCATATTCCTAACCAACCTATTATGCAAATTCAAGCAACCAAACCATTAAAATCAATTAATGTCATCTTAAGCCATAAAGCTATTCGTTTATTGAAAAACGGATGTCAAGCTTTCTTAGCTCATGTCACAGATCTAAACAAAAATTAGTCAGTTTTGAATGATATTTCTATTGTTAATAAATTTCCTGACGTATTCCCTGAAGAACTTCCAGGCCTACCCCCAGAGCTTGAAATTGAATTTTGTATCGACCTTGAACCCGGTACAAAACCTATTTCTAAAGCCCTATATAGAATGGCTCATATTGAACTTTAAGAGTTAAAGACCCAATCGCAGGAATTGTTAGACATCGGTTTCATTCGTCCTAGTACTTCTCCTTGGGGTTCTCCTGTTCTATTCGTGAAGAAAAAAGATGGGAGTATGCGACTTTGTATTGATTATCGGGAGTTAAATCATGTCACCATCAGAAATAGGTACCCATTGCCACGTATTGATGACCTATTTGACCAGTTGCAAGGCGCCAAATTCTTTTCAAAGAATGATCTTCATTCCGAATATCACCAATTGAAGATTAGAACCGATGACATTCTAAAGACGACTTTCAGAACTCGGTATGGGCATTATGAATTTCCTAGTCATGTCTTTTGGATTGACTAATGCTCTTGCTGCCTTCATGGATACGATGAACCGAGTATTCAAAGAATATTTAGATCACTTTGTAGTCGTCTTTATTGATGACATCCTTATTTATTCCAAAAGCCGTGAAGACCATGAGCAACACTTGAGGCTGATACTCCAAAAGCTTCATGAAAACATGCTTTATGCCAAATTGAAGAAATACGAGTTATGGATTGAGAAAGTAGCATTCCTTGGGCACGTGGTATCAAGTTATGGAATATCTGTTGACCCAGCAAAGATTGAAGCTATTCAAAGCTGGGAACAACCTAAATCAGTGACCGAAGTACGTAGCTTTCTCGGCTTAGCTGGTTATTATCAAAAATTCGTAGAAGGGTTTTCTCGAATCGCAACTCCATTAACTCAGCTGACTCAGAAAGATAGAAAGTTCAGTTAGAGCAAAGAATGTGAGAAGAGTTTTCAAGAACTTAAGAGGAGACTCATTTCAGCACCTGTTCTGATAATATCATCTGGCTCGGAGGGATTTGTCATCTATAGTGATGTTTCAGGAAAAGGGTTGGGATGTGTTCTCATGCAACATGGGAAAGTCATAGCCTATGCCTCACGACAACTCAAAGAATATGAGAGGAATTATCCCACTCATGATCTAGAGTTGGCAGCAGTCATTTTTGCACTAAAGATTTGGAGGCATTACTTGTATGGGGAGAAAGTGAAGATCTTTACGGATCATAAAAGCCTCAAATATTTCTTCACTCAAAAGGAACTCAACATGCGACAGCGACGTTGGCTTGAACTATTGAAAGATTATGATCATACCATCCAATACCATCCTGGAAAAGTGAACGTGGTAGCTGACGCATTGAGTAGAAGATCATATGCGGGTACGAGTGCGATATTGTCAACGTAAAGGCCTATTTTGTATGACTTACAAAGGATGGAGATAGAGATAAAGACTCCAGGGACCCATGTGATGATGGCAAATATATGAGTAGAACTGACTTTAATTGATAAAGTTAAAGCTAGTCAAGCTATAAATCTGGAGCTGATGCGTATGAGGAAGAAAGTGTAAGAAGGTGCTATGCCGGAAGCAAGAATTGATGAAGAAGGAATACTTCGAGTCAACTCCAGACTTTGTGTTCCTAACGACCCTGATTTAAAGTATAAAATCATGATAGAGGCACACAACACACCGTTTGCAATCCAACCTAGGAGTACCAAAATGTATCGTGATCATCATCATACATTTTGGTGGAGCAATATAAAGAGAGAGATAGAACTATTTATCTCAAGGTGTCTAACTTTTCAACGATTCAAGGCGGAGCATCAAGTACCAAAAGGTTCATTACAACCACTTGAAATTCTAGAATAGAAGTGGGAGCACATTACCATGGATTTCGTTACTGGTCTTCCCAAGGTTTCTCAAGGAATAGATGTAATTTGGGTAATTGTTGATAGATTGACCAAGTCTTCTCATTTCTTACCTATATGAGAAACTTATACACTTAAACGTCTTGCTCGTATGTACATAAACGAGGTTTTAAGGTTGTAAGATTGCATGGTATGCTAGTATCCATAGTTTCTGATCGAGACCCAAGATTCACTTCACGATTTTGGGTTAGTTTGCAAAAAGCTATGAGCACGGATTTACGATTCAGTTTGGCATATCATCCTCAGACGGACGGATAATCAGATAGGACTATTCAAACTCTTGAAGATTTATTAAGACTATGTGTCCTTGTTTTTAAGAGAAGTTGGGACTAGTTCTTACCATTGGTGGAGTTTTTCTACAACAACAGTTATCAAGCAAGTATTAGCATGGCTCCATTCGAGGCGTTGTATGGAAGAAAGTGTCATTCTCCAGTATCCTGGGATGAGGTGGGTGAAGCAATATTGTTGGGACCAGAGTTAGTACGTATGACTACAAAAAAGATTCAAACGATCCGATAATGTATAAAAACCTCACAAGACCGACAAAAGAGTTATGCTGATCTTCATCGAAAGGACGTGGAATTCGATATTGGAGATCATGTGTTGTTACGTGTTGCTCCATAGAAAGGAGTTACGAGATTTAGAAAGAGAGAAAAGCTCAATCCTCGATTCATTGGCCCATTTTTAATCCTCGATCGAGTAGGAACTGTGGCGTATAGACTCGCTTTACTGTCAAGTATGTCTCGTGTTCATAACGTTTTTCATATATCCATGTTACGTAACTATGTGAAAGACCCGAACCACATTATTGAGTTAGAACCGGACGAAATAGCGAAAGATTTAACGTATGAAGAGGTTCCTGCTCAAATCTTGGATAAGAAGGAACATATTCTACGCTCCAAGGTTATACCTCAAGTCAAAGTTTTATGGACAAACCACGATGTTGAAGAAATGACCTGGGAGTTAGAATCTGAAATGAAATCAAGGTATCCTTACCTCTTCGACATACCAGGTATGTACCCTAATGTCGAAGGTGAAATTTCATAAGAAGAGGAGGTTGTAAGACTCTAATTTTTTTAATAAAGATGATTTTTCTATAAATATCATTTTTAAATATTATAGAATGAATTTAATATAATGTTATAGTTATGGACAATATTTATAAATTTTGTAAAGTACGCAAGGGGTTATATAATATTCGATTGGTCGGGGAATATTCGTACGACGGCACAATCATTGGTGGACCCCACAACGGAATTATTGTCGAATTGAGAAAAATAACAAAAATATTTTATGAAAATAACGGCGAAAGTTTTACCGTTAACTGTTGAAACACCCGGTGTTAAAAGAACAGGAATACGCGTGGTTGCATAGTAGCACACGGTTTTCATTATTGATGCTTACGTGAGAAGTCACTCAGTTTTGTTCAATATTTGTTCAATAATTGTTGCGTAGTATCTCACATTATTTGATTCAATTATTGTCGATATTTTATATATTATTAAATCAATAATTGAGATGACAGAGTTATTAATATTATTATTTATAATATTAACGATGTCTAGAAGTTCTACCAAGGAGAGGTTTGGTCACCTAATTACGCGTCAATAGGGAGAAATTCTTATTGGAAATCCCCTTTTTTCCTAGGAACGACCTGGTCGATTAATATTGTGAATTATAATAATGATGATATATGTTGTTAAAAATATTGAGGGGATTTTTATGTAGTATTTTAGGAAAATTTTACTTATTTTTGGACCCCCCCACTTACCCATTTTTTAATATAATCGGTAGAAAGTTATTCAGTATTATATATATATATATATATATATATATATATATATATATATATATATATATATATATATATATATAGTGGTGTGGCCCATGAATGAAATGAATTGGTTTGTTTTGGGGAGGTACATTCACGGGTGGAAATTGAAGGAATTAAGTAAGGGATTTATAAGAATCTTTGCTAACTAATTGGTTCAATGACTTTAGTGGCTGGTATGGTGTCTGTATATGAAACCTTTTAAAAATTCTATTGACTTATGTGATTTTTGTGGTTGTATGAAGCGTCGTAGACGGCGGGGTGGATTTTATATATATATAAATATATATTGTATTGATATTGGATTCACGGGATGAATCCCGTGATATTTTTTTAAAACATATGTTATATATATGTAATATATATAATATATAATATATTTTATTTAAAAGATTTAATTTTATTAGAATATTTTATTAATACTGCATAGTAAATCAATATGGACCGTCCGTTTAAAAGTAAATCAATCTGGGACGTTCATGAATTAGTTACTATTCTGTCCATTCTCCTATAAATAGAAGCTCATTCCTTCATTATTTCTTACGAATTCACTGAAATTCTAAAGAGAGAAACTATAGAGAGAAAGAAGAAAAATATTCTGCTACTTCACTACTTCTATATCCAGTTTCTTCTAAGGTAAGGGGTATTATTTCTTTTGTATTCATGAAGAAAACTTCTGTTATTCCATTCTTTATTATTCTGTTAGAATAACCTGTATACGCGGACTACCCTATACTTGGTAAAATTCTTCTGTTATCCCATTCTTTATTATTATGTTGGAATAATCTGTCTATGCGAAGTACTGCATACATGGTGAAATTCTTCTATTATTCCATTCTTTATTATTCTGTTGGAACATCTTGTCTGTGCTTTACGCATGACCTGGTTCTATTATTTATCATTCTGTTGGAACATCATGTCTGTGCTTTATGCATGGCCTGGTTCCTTTATTTATTATTATGTTAGAATATCCTGTCTGTGCGTTTACGCATGACCTGGTTCCATTATTTATTATTATGTTGGAATATCATGTGTGAAACCCCAGATTTTAAGAATAAAGATTTAATTTTTTTTTGAAATAATTTTTTAATATTATGGTGTGGATTTGAGATAATGTTATAGTTGTGGGTAGTATTTATAAATTTTGAAAAGTATGCAAGTTGTTGTAGAATATTCTTTTTGTCGGGGAATATTCGTACGACGGTACAATCATTAGTAGACCCCACAACAGAATTATTGTCGGATTGAGAAAACGACAAAAATATTTTTATGAAAATAACGGCGAAGGAGTTACCATTAAAACTGTTGAACTACTCGGTAGTAAAAGTACAGTAATACGTGTGGTTGCATAGTAGCACACAGTATTGATTATTGATGTTTACGTGATAAGTCACTCAGTTTTATTTTATTGGTATTATTAATGTAATAAAACAGAAAAGTTTTTTATATAAAACAGAATACTTTTATAAAGTTATTCTATAAATAGAATATATTATATTCTATTATGCATAGTATTTTGCATAGTAAAATCTTTTTATATAAAACAGAATACTTTTATAAAGTTATTCTATAAATAGAATATATTATATTTTATTATGCATAGTGTTTGCATAGTACCTGCATAGTATTTGCATAGTAAAATCTTTTATAAAGTTATTCGTTTTATTATATTATAAATAGAATATATTTTATTTTATTTAAAAAATTTTGCTTTAAATATGGACTGTTAGATTAAAGTAAATCAATCTGGACCGTTCACGAGTTAGTTACTATTCATTCTATTTTCCTATAAATAGAAGCTCATTTCTTTATTATTTTTTACGAATTCACTGAAACTCTAGAGAAATAAACTATAGAGAAAGTTCTTCTATAATCTTGAGCGTATTTCTTTAAAGTTTAAGAAAGCTTTGAACGTAGTGCAAGTTTTCTTCGAGTATATCCTCAACCTACTAGTCGGAGTACTCTTCTTTCAAATGTAGAGAATATTATTTATTGTACCCATAAGGGTTATTATTTCTTTTGTATTCATGAAGAGAACTTCTGTTATTCTATTCTTTATTATTCTGTTGGAATAACCAGTATACGCGGACTACCCTATTCTTGGTGACATTCTTCTATTATTCCATCTATATTATTATTCTGTTAGAATATTCTGTCTGTGCGTTTTACGCCGGACCTGGTTCCGTCTTTATTATTATTCTTTTGGAATATCCTGTTTGTGTTTTACACCGGACCTGGTTCCGTCTTTATTATTCTGTTGGAATATCATGTCTGTGTGTTTTACACCGGACCTGGTTTCGTCTTTATTATTCTGTTGGAATATCATGTCTGTGTGTTTTACACCGGACCTGGTTCCGTCTTTGTTATTCTGCATTTATGATTCTGTTGGAATAACCTGTCTATGCGAAGTACCGCATGCATGGTGATTTCTGTTGTTATTCCATTCTTTATTATTCTGTTGGAACATCCTGTCGGTGTGAATTTCACCTGACCTGGTTCCGTTATTATTATTCTGTTGGAATAACATGTCTATGCGAAGTACCGCATGCGTGGTGATTTCTTTTGTTATTCCATTCGTTATTATACTCAGTTGGTTAAAATTTTGACTTCTATACTCCATGAAATTAATGGAATATCCTTGATATTTGCGCTTCATCCAGTATTTTTCGTGCAAATATTCTTCTGAGCATTCTTGAATTTTATTCTACAAAGAAGTATCATGTTGACAATTTGGACGTTATTGGTTCCTTGACAAATTAATTCTTGAACTTGTTTAATTGAATTCTTATATCATTATCATCATCCTCATGTTTATATTTATTGAAAGTCATCTGTGGCCTGTAGTGCATAGATGAACTTGGTATGATTATGACCAGGGATTATTCGGTATAATCATGACCGTAATGTTACAAATGATGTGAAAATTAAAAGTCCTCATTGGCCTGTAGTGCATTGATGGACAATTTTTGGTATGATTATGGCTATGAATTCTCTTCGGCCAAGGGAGCAAAGATGAATTATTTTATGGCATGATCAGGACCGTTGATGAAAATACGATTATCTTTGGCCCGTAGTGCATGGATAATTCGTGGTCGTGATACTAAAGAATATCATTGGCCTGTAGTGCAGGGATAATTTAAAGATGTGGATTATTTATTGAGCTGAATCTCAGCGATTAAGTTGATAAAAAACTTTTTAAATCATAAAAGATAGTAGATTCTATTCTCTACTTGACTCTTTTAATGGATTGCTTATTCCGCTGTAGTTAAACTTGATGTCTATTGTATTTTATCAGTTTAACATTGTTGAAGGCTAATGATAATTTATTCTATATTATCTTAGTCATAATATTTCTTACTGGGATAGTTGAGCTCACCCTTTCTTTCACTGTTCTCTTTAGGAAATGAGAACGTAGCCGGGACGAGTCGGGGAACAGAGTAATATTCTGGATAGTTAGCTTGTAGTCCTCACTATTCTGTTAAATAGTGTGACAATTAATGTATTGAGGACTTATTCTGAGAGTGGATATTGTCTAGTAGGCAATATTTGTATTAAAACTCACAGCGTGTATTTTGTCATACTTTACACGACTGTTGTATAATTAAGTTGTATTTAAATTTTGTACCATGTATTGACGACTCAAGATGGGTGATGTATACCTATTTTGGGGGCGCCACATCATGTCTGTGCGTTTACGCATGACCTGGTTCCATTACTTATTATTCTGTTGGAATAACCTGTCTGTGCGGTCGATCGGATGCCTGGTGATTTCTTTTGTTATTCCATTCTTTATTATACTCAGTTGGTTAAAGTTTTGTCTTCTATACTCCATGAAATTAGTGGAATATCCTTGATATTTGTGCTTCATCCAATGTCTTTTCATGGAAATATTCTTTTGAGCATTCTTGAATTTTACTCTACAAAGAAGTATCATGTTGACAATTTGGACGTTATTAGTTCCTGGATAAATTAATTCTTGAACTTGTTTTATTGAATTCTTATATCATTGTCATCATCCTCATGTTTATATTATGTTGAAAGTCATCTGTGGCCTGTAGTGCATAGATGGACTTGGTATGATTATGACCAGAGATTAATCGGTATAATCATGACCGTAATGTTACAAATGATGTGGTAAAAGTCCTCATTGGCCCATAGTGCATTGATGGACAGTTGTTGGCATGATCATGACCATTGATGAATACATGAATATCCTTGGCCTGTAGTGCATGGATAATTTGTGGTTGTGATACTAATGAATATCCTTGGTCGTAGTGCAGGGATGATGTGAATTATTTATTAAGCTGAGTCCCAGTGATAAAAGTGATGAAAAACCTTTTAAATCATAAAAGATAGTAGATTTTATTCTCTACTTGACTCTTTTAATGGATTGCTTATTCCGCTGCAGTTAAACTTGATGTTGGTTATATTGTATCAGTTTAACACTGTTGAAGGCTAACGATAATTTATTCTGCATTATCTTTGTCATAATATTTCTTACTGGGCTAGTTGAGCTCACCATTTTACTTTCATTGTTCTCTTCAGGAAATGAGAACGTAGAAGGGACTAGTCGGGGAACGGAGTGACGGTCCAGACGTTAGTATTCGTAGTTCTCACTATTCTATGAAATAGTGTGATAATAAATGTATTGAGGACTTATTTTGAGTTTAAATATTGTCTAGAAGAATATATTTGTATTAAAACTCACAGCTCATGTTGTATAATTAAGATTGTATTTATATTCTGTACCATGTATTTGGCGACTCAAAATAGGTGATGTATACCTATTTTGGGGGCGTCACACTTCTTATCCAAGATTTTAATAGGTACCTCTTCATACGTTAAATCTTCCGCTATTTCGTCCGGTTCTAACTCAATAATGTGGTTCGGGTCTTTCACATATTTACGTAACATAGATATGTGAAAAATATTATGAACACGAGACATACTTGGCGGTAAGGCGAGTTTATAGACCACAGTTCCTACTCGTTCGAGGATTATAAATGGGCCAATAAATCGAGGATTGAGCTTTCCTCTCTTTCCAAATCTCGTAACTCCTTTTCATGGAGCAACACGTAATAACACATGATCTCCAATATTAAATTTCACGTCTTTTCGATGAAGATCAGCATAACTCTTTTGTCGATCTTGTGAGGTTTTTATACATTGTCAGATCATTTGAATCTTTTCCGTAGTCATACGTACCAACTCCGGTCCCAACAACGTTGCTTCACCCACCTCATCCCAGCATACTGGAGAACGACACCTTCTTCCATACAACGCCTTAAATGGAGCCATGCCAATACTTGCTTGATAATTATTGTTGTAGGAAAACTCCACCAATGGTAAGAAATTGTCCCAACTTTCCTTGATGTCAAGAACACAGAGTCTTAATAAATCTTTAAGAGTTTGAATAGTCCTTTTCGACTGCCCGTCCATTTGAGGATGATATGCCGAACTAAATCGTAAATCTGTGCCCATAGCTTTTTGCAAACTAACCCAAAATCTTGAAGTGAATCTTGGGTCTCGATCAGAAACTATGGATGCTGGCATACCATGCAATCTTACAATCTCGTTTATATACATACTAGAAAGACGTTTAAGTGTATAAGTTTCTCGTATCGGTAAGAAATGAGCAGACTTGGTCATTCTATCAACAATGACCCAAATCGCATCTATGCCTTGAGAAACCTTAGGAAGACCAGTAACGAAATCCATGGTAATGTGCTCCTACTTCCATTTTGGAATTTCAAGTGGTTGCAATGGACCTTTTGGAAATTGATGCTCCGCCTTGACTCATTGACAAGTTAGACACCTTGAGATAAACCCCGCTATCTCTCTCTTCATATTTCTCCACCAAAATGTATGTCAGAGATCACGATACATTTTGGTACTCCCAGGATGGATTGCAAATGGTGTGTTGTGCGCCTCCATCATGCTTTTATACTTCAAGTCAGAATCGTTAGGAACATAAAGTCTGGAGTTGACTCGAAGTATTCCTTCTTCATCGATTATTGCTTCCGGAATAGCACCTTCTTATTCTTTCTTCCTCATACACATCAGCTCCAGGTCTGTAGCTTGAGCAGATTTAACTTTATCGATTAAAGTTGGTTCTACTTGTATATTCGCCATCATCACATGGTTCCCTGGAATCTTTAACTCTATCTTCATCCTTTGTAAGTCATACAAAATGGGCCTTTGCGTTGACAATATCGCACTCATACCCGCATATGATCTTCTACTCAATGCGTCAGCTACTATGTTCGCTTTTCCAGGATGGTATTGAATGGTATGATCGTAATCTTTCAACAGCTCAAGCCATCGTCGTTGCCGCATGTTGAGTTCCTTTTGAGTGAAGAAATATTTGAGGCTTTTATGATCCGTATAGATCTCCACCTTCTCTCCATACAGGTAATGCCTCCAAATCTTAAGCACAAAAACGACAGCTGCCAACTCTAGATCATGAGTAGGATAATTCCTCTCATATTCTTTGAGTTGTCGTGAGGCATAGGCTATGACTTTCCCATGTTACATGAGAACAAATCCTAAACCTTTGCCTAAAGCATCGTTGTATATGACAAATCCCTCCGAACCAGATGGTATTGTCAGAATAGGTTTTGAAATGAGTCTCCTATTGAGTTCTTGAAAACTCTTCTCACATTCCTCGCTCCAACCCAATTTTGTGTCTTTTCGATTTAGTTAAGTTAACGGAGTAGCGATTTGAGAAAACCCTTCTACGAATCTCTGATAATAACCAGCTAAGCCGAGAAAGCTATGTACTTCGGTCACTGACTTAGGTTGCTCCCACCTTTGATTTGCTTTAATCTTTCCCGGGTCAACAGATATTCTATGATTTGATATCACGTGCCCAAGGAATGCAACTTCCTCAAGCCAGAACTCGCATTTCTTCAACTTGGCATATAGCTTGTTTTCACGAAGCTTTTGGAGTATTAGCCTCAAGTGTTGCTCATGGTCTTCACAGGTTTTGGAGTATATGAGGATGACATCAATAAAGACGACCACAAAGTGATCCAAATATTCCTTGAATACTCGATTTATCATATCCATGAAGGCAGTAGGAGCATTAGTCAATCCAAAAGACATGACTAAGAATTCATAATACCCATACCGAGTTCTGAAAGCAGTCTTTGGAATGTCATCAGTTTTAATCTTTAACTGATGATATCCAGAACGAAGATCGATCTTTAAAAAGAATTTGGCGCCTTGCAACTGGTCAAACAGATCATAAATACGAGGTAACGGGTACCTATTTTTGATGGTGACATGATTCAACTCTCGATAATCAATACAAAGTCACATACTTCCATCTTTCTTCTTCACAAATAGAATAGGAGCACCCCAAGGAGACGTACTAGGACGAATGAAACCGATGTCTAACAATTCCTGTAGTTGGGTTTTTAACTCCTGAAGTTTAATAGGAGCCATTCAATATGGGGTTTTGGAAATGGGTTTTGTACCGAATTCAAGGTCGATACAAAATTCAATTTCACGCTCTGGGGGTAGGCCATGAAGTTCTTCAGGGAATATGTCAGGAAATTTATTAATAATAGAAATATCATTCAAATCTGATGTATTTTTATTTAAATCCGTGACATGGGCTAAGAAAGCTTGACATCCAGTTTTCAATAAACGAATAGCTTTATGGCTTGATATGACAGTGATTGACTTTAGTGGTTTGGTTGCTTGAATTCGTATAATAGGTTGGTTAGGAATATAAAAGTTAACAACATTACGAAAACAATTAATTTTAGCATGATGAGTAGTTAACCAATCAATCCCTAAAATCACATCAAATGCAAGTATTTTCAAAGAGATGAGATCGACAGGTTACGTGCGGTTACCGATTTGAATCAAACAAGACTTATAAATAGTGGATGTGATGAAGGTTTCTCCTAACAGAGTTTCAACAGATAAATCAAAGTCTAATTTCTCTGGAGTTAAATTTAAACGTTGAGCGCAAGTAGGAGAAATAAAAGAATGGGTAGAACCGGTATCAAATAAAGTATAAACTTCGCTAGAGTTTATGATTAGCTTACCCGTGATCACCTCGTTCGGATTCCTCACTTTTTGGGAGGTTACGACAAATGCTCTCCCTTGAACTACTGGTTTTGTCTTGTCTGGGACACCCTTTGATGCATCCATCCCAGCTGGACTTGACTTTGGTGTACAACAAAATCGGGCTAGGTGACCTTCTTTTCCACAATTGTAACACGCTTTGGACTGCATTGCGCAGTTTAGACTGATGTGTCCTTCCCCTCCACATTTGTAATATACGACTGACGGTCGTTCTCCTTCCATAACAACAGGTGTTGGTGCTGACGTCTTTCCATCATTATTGAATCTCCTCTTCTTGAAATTTTCACTTCTATTATCTTGGCCATGATTACCACCGAAGTGGTTACCATTTCTGGCATGTTGATTCCCTCCACGTTTGTTGTCACCGCTTCGATGACTGCTACCACTGGTATTATCGACTTGCCGGCTGCTCTCTCTTGGTTGGGTTGACTCATTATCGCGCTCCAATAATTGAGCCCTATTTACAACATCTGAATACAAACACAGTTTGTGAGAGATAAGGTATTGACGTATCTCAGGTTTCAAACCTCTTAGAAACATCTGCATCATTCTCTCCTCATTATCAACCAAGCGTGACGCAAACCGGGACAACTCGGAAAACTTGGCTTCGTACTGCGACACAGTCATATTGTTTTACTCCAGCTTGATGAACTCTACCTTTTTCACGTGACGAATACTTTCGGGAAAGTACTTGTCATTGAACAGTTCTTAGAACTTCTCCCAAATCATCTTCAGTGCAGCAGGTTGAGTACGCTTTACAGGTTCCCACCAGTAATCTGCCTTTGCTCTCAACATGAAGGTGGCAAAGGGAACCTTTTGCTCTTCGGAGCATCCCAACACATCAAATATCTTGGTGATCTGCTTTATCCACGTCTCCGCCTTAAGTGGTTTTGTCTCTCCAAAAAACTCTGGTAGTCCCAGCTCCTTGACCTGTTTAGCGGTGACTGTCTGAGAGTTGCCAGTGTTTCCACCTGCATTTTGAATAGGAGCCGCTCTCGCCTGATGTTGCATGAATTGCATAAAGCGTCTGAACATTCCATCGTTCACCATTTCATCGGTGTTATTGTTTACCTGAGGATTATTGTCTTCATGTTGCACATTATCCTGGGTATTGATCGTTGGTGACTCAATGGTCTCATGTGCTTCATTGGTTATCTCAACATTTTTGGATGCCATTTTCAAATACTGCAACAAAATAAGGGTTAATTGACATGTCACATATTATCCCTATACTATGACCGACCAATTAAATACCAAATAAACTTAGGTAGGTCATACTAGCGAAAGAATTCCCTGTCTCTCCCCTCCTAGTTCTTGTCTCACATCTCAGCTAGGGATCATATCCCTAAGCTCTGATACCAACTGTGATGCCCCTAAAATAGGTATACATCACCCATCTTGAGTCGCCAAATACATGGTACATAAATCAAATACAAATTTAATTATACAATTATAGTACAAAATACGACAAAACATAGCTGAGAGTTTAAACAAGAATATTGCCTTCTAGAAAATATCCACTCTCAAATAGAGTCATCATTACATTTATTGTCACACTATTTTATAGAATAGTGAGGACTTCTATAACACCATCTCGGACCATCACTCCGTTCCCCGACTAGTCCCGGCTACGTTCTTATTTCCTGAAGAGAACAATGAAAGCAAAAAGGTGAGCTCAACTAGCCCAGTAAGAAATATTATGACTAAGATAATGCAGAATAAATTATTATTAGCCTTCAACAGTGTTAAACTGATAAAATATAATAAACATCAAGTTTAACTGCAGCGGAACAAACAATCCATTAGAAGAGTCAAGTAGAGTATGATACTACTATCTTCTATGATTTAAAAAGATTTTCATCAACTTTATCGCTGAGACTCAGCTTAATAAATAAACTACATCATCGAATCATCCCTGCACCACGGCCAAGGATATTTATGTAATCATCAATAGTCATGACTATACCGAATAATCCCTGGTCATATCAATGAGGACTTTTACCATATCATTTGTAACATTACGGGTCATGATTATATCGAATGATCCCTGGTCATAATCATACCAATCAACAGTTCATCTATGCACGTAAGCCAAAGATGACTTTCATCATAATATAAGCATGAGGATGATGACAATAATATAAGAATTTAATAAAACAAATTCAAGGATAAATTTTAAAGACTTTAATAATTTAATTTATCCAGAATTCAATAATGTTCAAATTTTCAACATGATACTACTTTGTAGAGTAAAATTCAAGAATGATATTGTATCAAAAATGATTTAGACCGAAAATAAATTAATTTTTGTCATGAATAGTACTTTGGGTGAATAGTACCCAGATGAATAGTACCCCATGAATAGTATCCCGTGAATAGTACTTTGTAAATAGTACTCGTGAATAGTACCTCGTGAATAGTACTTTATGAATAGTACTTTGTAAATAGTATCCGTGATTAGTACTTTTGTGAATAGTACCATATAAATAAATAATACTCATGGACAGTACTCCGGCATGAAAAGCTTAAAATTTAACAAGAATGTGCAGAAAATATCCTTGTGAAAAGATACTAGATGAAGCGCAAATTTCAAAGATATTCTACTAATTTCACGGAGTATAGAAGCAATACTTTAACAAGATGAGGGTATAATCAGGAATACGAGATGAAATAATATTACTTATATACTACAGAGTATAGAAGAAAATATTATTCCTATGAATACTGAACAAAATAATATCCCTTACCTCAGAAGAAGACTGGATACTGCAATAGTGAGGTAGCAGACTTCTCTTTTTCTTTCTCTCTATTGATTCTCTCTCTATAGCTTCTCTCTCTATAATTACTCTTGTGAGACTTAGTGAATTGGTGAGAATGAAGGAAGAATGAGCTTCTATTTATAGGAAAATATAGTTTCGATAATTGCACCTTTTGGGGCTCAAAATATTACAGTATAATACCTTCATCTTTTCCTTCATTTTTAATTTAGTCTTGCAAGTATTATCAAACTTGCACCACCTCCCCTAATAGTACATCATGTGAATCAATAGTTCAATCATGTGAATCAATAGTTCTATAAATGTGAAATTACGAATTACAGTATAGTACCTCCATCTATACCTCCATTTTAAACTTTGTCATGCAAGTATTACCAATCTTGCACCACGTCCCCTAATAGTACATGAATGTGAATCAATAGTACACACATATGAACAAATAGTTATAAGCATGTGAATTAATAGCAATTAATTGCTCATTTATCTGATTAATTACCCGATTGATCAATATAACTTCTAGACATCAATTATTATTGAAAAAAATATCGATTCCACTAACACTAATAATCCCAACACAATGGAACTATCAATTTCATCTTTAATCAACACGAACTTATTCATCATTAATATTATAACTCACAATATTTAACAATCAGGTCGTTCCCAGGAAAGAGGGGGCTTTCCGATAATAATTTTTCCTTATTGGCGCGCAATTAGGTGACCAAACCTCTCCTTGACAGAACTTCTAGACATTGTCAATATTGTAAATAATAATATGAATAACTTTGTCGTCTTAATTATTAATTTAATAATATAACATATTATGCAGATGATACTGTGACAATAATTGAATTAATAATATAAGAGATATGATGCAGCAATTACTGTAGCAATAATTGAGTATAACTGAGTGACTTCTCACATAAGCATCAATAATTAATACCGTGTGCTACTATGCAACCACGCATATTACTGTACTTTTACTACCGGGTAGTTCAATAGTTTAACGGTAAAACTTTCACCGTTATTTTTATAAAAAGATAATTCTATCGTTTTCTAACTACGACAATACTTCCGTTATGGGGTCCATCAATGATTGTGCCGTCGTACGAATATTCCCTGTTAAAACGAATATTCTCCGACCAATCTAATATTATATAACCACTTGCTTACTTTGCAAAATTTATAAATATTACCCACAACTATAACATTATATCATATCCACACCATAATATTCAAAAATATATTTTGAGAGAAATTAATCTTTATTCATAAAAGTTGGGGTCTTACAGGCATAATCATACGAGCCACCTAAAGGGCCAGCCCTTGAGCTGGAAGGATCAAAAGTATCCGCCTCAGAAGGATCTCTGCCCAAATGTCGGATGAAAAAATGTGCTCGGTCCAGCTGTCGGGTCAAGCTATCAATCTGCATCAAATAAGTGGGCTTTCGGACGCAGGCAATCCAATTCGTCTTCATCACGGATCCAGGAATCATATCCCTCATGAACTGAGTGGCACGGGTTTGGGATTCGATTGTACGAGGAGACCACCAGAGGGCAGAATGCCTCCTAAGTAAATGGTCCCTCTGACAAATCAAAGACTTCAACTCCCATCAACGGGATGTCACTGATAGGCGACTACGACACATGCCAATAATGCCTGGTAGGAGGACATATCGGTATACGGATCTCTTCTGTGGTGCTCCTGATAGCACGTTCTCCCAAATAGAGCTCTCATCCTCTATCTGTGAAGAAAGGAATCCGACGGGTGGACATCAAATGCTCGAAACCAGTTGGGAAACCACCCTCAAAGCCAACTGTCAGATGCTCCCTAGAATAGGGAACCCATGAAATGACATCGGTTATCAATAACTCCAACTGTATGCGGCAATGGGTGAAACCCTCAGCTACAGAAACCTCCGCCAATGTGGAGTGATGCCATCGTCGTCCCCACGGGTAGGTATCTTAACCTAAGATGCTAATGGGACGCAAACATAGAAGCCTCTCATAGGCCCAAAACTGCCAAAGCAAACCTGCGGTCAGTCAACACTCTTAACATATACATGGGAAATCAAAAGAGAAAAACTCACCAACAGAAACGGGTAAAATCCTAGCCAAGCCTCTGTCAAGCCCTGCGAACGCATGCGTATTCCCCTAAAGAAATAGGCAAAGGTGTAGGAGCCCCAATCATATTCTCCAATACGGTTCACCTCACATGTGGCGCTAACTAAAGTGAACGACACCGTGGAAGAGTTATTCGCTATGAAACAACCCCGGAGGATGATCAGGAACAATCACCAAAGAATGTGATCCCTGACTCTCACATCATCGGGTATGGGCTCACTCAATGCCCCACTCATAGCATCTGCACTTAAAGGACCAGTACGGACTATCCTGCCTTTGAGTTCCTCAGTCGGGACTTCTAGCAAGGATCTAACGGCAATCGGGGTAATGTTTGCCATACAAGGCACTGGCGCCCCTCCAAACTCTATACCGATGATAAACCGCAAATCCATTAGCGTCATCATCACCTTGCAGTCCAGCAAAATGGAGAGACTGAGTCTGGTGAAAGCAGCACTCAGACAACATCCTGAGGTAACCCCAGGGACATCGACGGGGGAGGATGGAAAAGAACGCCTCAAAGCCCCAACCATGCACAATCTCTCGATACTCAAGATGAAGAGTATGATATAGAGAGTGTATGCTGAACCAGTTCCCTCGAGGCTGTGTAAAGCCAGGAACCTACATCATAAATGCAAATCAATATCAGAATCCTGGCTCCTCATCAATAGGAAAAAGGAATATCAAACGCAGCTTTTACCTCATTCGCATGCAAGTAGACCGAGGGGTGGCGACTCAAATCATCCAGTAACTCTGGATTCATCACATTTATAGCTGGTAATTCTCTACGGGGAATAGAAGCAGCAAGAGCGGGAGCCGCGACCAGTACATCCTCCTCCTCATCCTCAACATCTGGTACCTTAACCCGGATAGGACAAATCGCTCCCTCCACCAACCGATGAGGCTATCGGACTGGACGAGGTCGAGGCACATCAGAAGCTCTCCTTCTCACACCTGAAGAGGTCCTATGAGAGCTACTCGGCTAGTTTGGATCCATAGTTTCTGGACAAAAGTCTCCAAATCACCTCAGAAAGGGTGTGGTAACTTCTAACCTGGAGCTTTTTAAATGCATTATATTTCTATATGCATGCATGTATTACTTTAAAATACGCCTACAGTAGAGTTGAAAATGCACACTCATTCAATGCCTAGACTCTTGGAAAAATATCGACAGAGTCTCTTTTGTAAAAAGAACTATCCACATGCACGTAGGCATGACTAGGTGGTCGTTGTTAGGTTTGTAATATTCATGAACGCAATCAAATTGCACAAATAAAGCAAAAACGTGATAAAATAGAGTTTTTAAAATTTTACAAACTATATACCCGGATCATCCTTTATGCACAATTATTAATTAAACGAAAAAGAAAGAACAAGAATCATACCCTTGAAGATTCGAGCTTCCTCAGGTACAAGTTCACCTCCAATCTTTTTCGCGTTTAACTTGAATCCACCGGGTTTGGTTCCTTCCTTTGATCAACGTTAGCCACCTAAGTGTTTGGCCTCTAGAGGTGATCCACCAAGAAAGAAGAAAAATTCAAGAAGAAGGGTGGTTGGCTAAACCCTAGTTTTCTATCTCTATAGAAAAAGAACGTACTCTCCAACTCTTAGAATTGCGTCTGTTGTGAAAAAGTCAACAACCACTCTACACCCAAAATAAGACTCCTCTTATTTATATATGTATGCAACCCTCCTTAACAATTAAGGAATTGGGCTTTATTTTAATTAATTAAACTCCTTTAATTAATTAGGCTCTTAATCTTATTAGGAATAATTAATTAAACTTTTAATTAATTAGCCTCCTAATCTTATTAGGAATAAATGAGAGTACTTTTATTAATTAATTTCCAAACTCCTTTAGAAATTAAATAATAATAATAGTAATAGTAATAATAAGACTCCTCTTATTAATTTATATTTAATATTTCCAAAATATTAAATAATAAATATTAAGTTATTTAATTTATTCTATCACCATAGATTAAATTAAATATGCTTAACTTATTATTACGATTATGACATTAACTTCTTAAATAATTATTCTTCCTTTTATGGTGTGACCCTTTAGGTTCTCCATATTAAACCGATTGTGAATAAATCAATTAGAACAATTCTAATCTTATTTAAATAAATAAATTAAATTATTAATTTATTTAAATAAATAATATTTATTCTACAATAGAGATAAGCCTCCCTAGCGATCAACGACTTTCCAGATAATATAGATTTTAACATTAATCATAAAAAGAACCTTTGAGTAAATAGTTACCGTACAATTCAATCTTTCCACCATACAATATCCCAATTAAATATAAGACATGAAATTACTGTCAAGTCTTATTTTATTTAATTATATGTATTTCGACTCTTAAATGCACAACTCTAAATAATACAAATTAGAAACTTCTTTCTAATTTCATTCTGTCTTGGCCAAGGACTACTGGGTTGTCATTTATCGAATCACATAGGACATTTCTCTTCTTTTATTAAAAGCGGTAGATTCTTTATTGATCATACATTATCTCTGTGTATAACTTATTATACCCAAGCATACCTTTTGATATACCCTAAGGGTCTTAAGGAATAAGTCAAATTATAACTCATCATACACAAGATACTATGATGATCTCAAGTCCAAGGATCACTTGCACTACTATCACTACAGGAATTGCTATTGACAGGCAACTAAAACTCCATTAGGTATTCCTTAGCGAGCCACGTTCAGTGAACTTATTCTCTAATAAGCACCTACATACTTGCTTTAGTGTCTCCACACAAATGATAATGAGATCAATCATCATCATCCAATGAGCAAGCAACGTATGTACCAATCTATCCGGATTCACTAATCCCGGAGTTAGTAATCCAACGATTGGGAACTATTTTAGTTTTAAGCTTTCTAATAATTTAGATCTCATTAGAATGATCATCATCATTATTCTAAAAGTATTGCTTAAAACTATGGGTTTATCACATATTATAAAACAGCATCATGTAGATAATTAAAAGCCTTTAATAAATTAATACTTTTTGTTAATAAATGAATAAGATTGTTACAAAGTATATGATTTATCATCAAACATGATTGGCTTATGTGCATACTACTTTCAATCTCCCACTTGCACTAAAGTCAATCGACATGGTATCTCATACCCTTATTCTTTAAGTGACGATTATCCTGCTGTTGGATAAGCTTTACTTAATGGATATGTAATATTGTTTTTGAGAGTCCACTATCTCTATAGTGATTTCCCATCTTTCAATGATTCTTATAATCAAGTGAAAGTGCCACAACACATGTTTAGATCAACGATGAGACTTAGGAACTATTCCTAGTTCTGTAATGAACTTTTCATCAAAACAATCAACTTGCAGCTTCATTTATAGCTATATACTTTGTCTTTATCACTAAACCAGCAACTCTTTGCTATTTGAAACATTTCCAATTCACTACACAGTTATCTTCTTCAGAATATGACCGATCATCATCAGGTCTCGTATATTTCATTGCATACATGATTGTCACTCATGCGATCTCTCTTTTCAGGAGTTTATGGGGACTATTAAGAGAGATACACTCCATGTCTCATCAACATGAGACATTTCTTGGAGTTTTCCATGCTAAACGACTTTAACATTAAATGAATATACGTTCCTTGGGTTAAGTCGAGCATCCTCTTAAATCTATCTATATATATTTGTATCCCCAATTAAGATACTCTTCCCAAATCATTCGTGGAGGAATGTTAAGACAACTTTATCTTTACTGATTGTAGCATTGGCATGTCATTCCTTATCCATAATATATCAACATATAATACTAGAAATGTCACGACGCTCCCACTGACCCTTTTGTACACACTAGGTTCATTCTTATTTTTGATAAAATCAAACTCTTTTGATTGTCTCATCAAAACGAATGTTCTATATTTGAGAAACTTATTTCAATCCATTTCTCTGAGTGTCTACAACTCTTACCTCATCGTATATAATCGGATCATCATCTTCTATGATGTGTACCTTATCATCATCATTTATGATGAATCCATACCTCCTAAGTATTTTCGGTACTATTCCAGATTTATGATTCGGTTGTGGTACAATAGGTCTATCTACAGGTTCCTCTTATTTGACTTATAGTGTTTTGTGGTTCTTGAACTCTTCAAGATCTATTTTTCTCCCACTAGCCCCTTCAATGATAAACAACTTTATTTTAGAAGGTAGCGTGTTTCGTAACAAACACCTTTTGCTAAGTAGAATTATAGAACATATACCATAAACTTACTTTAGGATGTCCCACAAATCTGTACTTGTCAAATCTTGTCCCAAGCTTATCCTTTGAAACCATTTCACATAAGCTGGACAACCCCTTATCTTAACTTACTTAAAATTAGGAATCCTTCATGTCCATAACTTTTATGGAGTCTTGGGACTGGATTTTGAGGTTACCTTTTTGTAGATATGCAGTAATTTCTAGGATATTATCCTAGAAGGATACTGGAATATCGGTAAAATCATTATAGACCGCACCATGTCCAACAAGGTACGATTTTTCCATATCAATCAATTATTGCGTATCTGGAGGCGTTCATTATGACAAAACTATTTGAGATGATCTAGAAACTCATTGCTCAAGTATTCCTTTCTCGATCTAATCAAAGAATCTTAATACTTTTCAATTTGTTTCACTTTTGAATTCTTTAAAACTTTCAAATAATTCATACTTGTATTTCATCAAATACACACATTCAACTCTTTGAATGATCATCTCCTTTTCTTATACTAGTTTGTTCATTTTGCAAAATAAATTTTCACGTAAGTCAAGTACACAAAATCTATTAAGTAATATTTTAGTTCTATACAAAACATTATTATTATAAATAGAACAACAATTGTTCTTAATTATAATACTAAAGATTTCATTGTCCAACAACAAAATTGAAATAATATTTTTAACGAGAACTGAAATACAATAACAATTTATTGACTTAATATATTTGTCTGTAGGCATTGCTAAATTATAAGTTTCTATGGCAAATGTGACAACCTTTGCTTCATTTCCCACATATAGGATTACTTATATTTGTTTAGCTTTCTACTTCTGCTTGGTCCTTTCATAAATCTATATTTATGATAACCAAAGTCAGTATCCAATACCTAAGTAGAACATTGACTTAAAGAAAAAATTTATTTTAAATCATGAACAAATTTATATTTGTAACCGAAACTTCACTAAGCTTCTTTGGTTAGCCTCTGCAAGATGCTTCTCACAGTTTCTTTCCAGTGTCCAGGCTTATTGCAGTGGAAGCAAAACTCATTTGCTATCCGTATCAGTTTTGTTCTTATTATCCTTTGTTTTTGCCTTTTCTATTTACCTTCTTAGAATAGTTCTTCTTTTAGAAGATCCTTTGACCCCTACCAGTAAGACTTGGTCTTTCTTGGTTAGAAAGTGACTCTCATCATTTTTTTAACATGTTAAGCAAATCAGCGAAGCTGATATCTAGCTTGTTCATATGAAAAATTCACAATAATTGTGAAAGGAGTCCGGGACTGAGTGCAAGATCAAATCTTGGCTCAACTATCCATCCATGACAAAACACGTTATCCTAATTAATCAATCAATTGATTATGTTAAGGACTTTTATCTATACTATAGTGTCATCGGTCATTCTAGATTGGAAGAGCTCCTTAGATATCTGATATCTATTAGTCTTACTTTCCTCACCATCAACTACTTGACGTGCAGGAGTATAGTAGGAACATCCATAGTTTTATGCCGACGTTGAACCTCGTTACTCATGGATACGAGAATGACGCATTGAGCCAACTGTGCATCATCTTGCCACTTTCTAAAAGTAGTAATCTCTTCCTCAGAGGCATTGTCTGCAACCATTGCAGGGATAGGCGTATTAAGGACATAAGATAGCTTTTCAGCCGTGAGAACTATTCTCAATTTCCTTAACCAATCCATTTAATTCGGTTCGGTTAAATAGCATATAATATGCTTCACAGTGATAGTAATTTAGACATTGTAAAAATATGTAAATGAATTTGTAATTAACAACATTTTAGCATACATTCTTTTATTAATTACCAAAATAATTTAGGGCTTGTTTTAAATTGGTATCTCTCACTATTTTCATCAAACTATATTACCCTCACTTATATAGTTCGGCAAAATCTAATTAAAAATTTGCTAGTGAGAATAAGGATCCCATTTCAAATGTATATAGCCTTGTGGTGACACAACAAACTATATATATATAAATAAGTAGACAACTCTTGTCAATTATATCAACTATGCAACTCCTTGTATTTTGCCTCTTAGATCATAATGGTCAAGTGTGTGCACATCTGAACTAAAATGATCCAAGTTAAGTCCAACCTAGCACTCCATATATTCAAAAAAGAAAAATATTGTCCTTGTGGTGACACAACAAAATAACATTGTTCAATTTTCTTTATAAGCATCAAATGTGATAAAATTAACATCTCAAAGAATTAAGATAAGCCTTGTGGTGACACAACAAACTTATAATAATTAATTGATACTCTATTATTTTTATCATGCTAGAAGGCGACGTTCGATATTTCAAATATCTTTGAACGTCACAACTTAATATAGAATATTTGAGGGGTTTGTTATTAATTTGTCTCATCTTGTTTAGCGCACATGCACATATATATATAAAATACGCGTCATATTAATTAACATGCAAAGCATGTTTGTATAATATATATATATATATATATATATATATATATATATATATATATATATATATATTGTATAAGCATGCACATATAGAATACTATATTCTACTCGGATTGATTATGGACTTTTATTCTAGTTTGGTTCACTAGAGCCACCAAGTGAACCAAAAGGTCAAACCCCAGGGGTGCAAGAATTAATATTTAAATATAACTATTACATTTAAACTCGGGTTCCATTACAAACGGGTCTTCAAGCGCTCCTTGCTCATTGATCTCCAATTCTTTAAAATTAATTCTTACTATTCCTATTATAAAACTATTTAAAATAAATAGAAACTTTGATCAGCAGTCAAGGGGAAGTACATAGGAGGGAGATATAATTTACATTAAGAAAAATTAGAGAAGACGAGGTACGCAGACCCCATTTAATAAAACTCACACATTCAAGCATCCAACTAAAATAAAATCTAATCACATTGGTCAATAGTCCATAATCAATCTCATTTATTATCATACACATCACCATATGCATCAATAAATTAATTAATCTCATGAATAATAAACATTCAATATATATATTGATATCATTTAATGGGCAAATTTAGTTAGTATAAAATTTAATTTTGAATTAAAATAAACTCCTTTATTTTTAATCCAAATTTAAATAAAAATAAACCTCTTTTATTTTAATTTATCCTATTTTGAATAAAATAAACTATTTTATTTTAATCAAAAATTTTAATCAAAATAAACTTATTTATTTTAATTAATTATGGAATCCAATTCCAAGTAAAAAAACTCCTTAATTAAAGGAAACACGGATTCTCTTTCCTATTCACAAATAAACTCATTTATTTTGAATAATATGAAATCTTATTCCATATCTAAATAAACTCTTTTATTTAAGGAAATACGGATTCTCTTTCCTATTCATAAATAAACTTCTTTATTTTGAATAATATGAAATCTTATTTCATATCTAAATAAACTCATTTATTTAAGGAAATATGAAATCCAATTTCAACTCCAATTAGTTATCATGAAATCTAATTCTAACTCTAATTAGTTAGCATGAAATTTAATTTTAAAATTAAAATAAATATTTTATTTTAAGATTAAAATAAACCTTTTATTTTAAAATTAAAATAAACTTTTATTTTAATTATAAAATAATTAAAAATATAATATATATATATTTATTATATATACTAAAGAAACTATATATATATATATATATATATATATATATATATATATATATATATATTATAAAGAATCACTTTTGCTTCAGATCACAAAATCATGAATCCATGTGAATCTTCTAAGTAATTATTACATAATTAACTTTTCAATAGCAGATTCCTTACATGTAACCTTGCTTTTGCTTCAGATCACAAAATCATGAATCCATGTGAATCTTCTAAGTAATTATTACATAATTAACTTTTCAATAGCAGATTCCTTACATGTAACCTTGAAGTTGAATAATTACGTTATTATATATATATATATATATATATATATATATATATATATATATATATATATATATATAACGAATTACGGAACATACTGCAAATTTATATGATACCAGTTAAACATACTACAGCGTATATATATAATATTAACGAGTTCCGTGAAGCATGAAGGTTGCAGGATCAGCGAAATTGATTTCGTTTTTTTTAAATAAATTTTATACAACAAATTATGCCCAATTAAATTTATTCTAAACACATATCAATATACATATCAAATCAAAACAATTAATAATTCGCATAAAGGTTTGGCTCTGATACCACTGTTAGGTTTGTAATATTTATGAACACAATCAAATTGCACAAATAAAGCGAAAACGTGATAAAATAGAGTTTTTAAAATTTTACAAACCATATACCCGGATCATCCTTTATGCACAATTATTAATTAAACGAAAAAGAAAGAACAAGAATCATACCCTTAAATATTCGAGCTTCCTCAGGTACAAGTTCACCTCCAATCTTTTTCGCGTTCAATTTGAATCCACCGGGTTTGGTTCCTTCCTTTGATCAACGTTAGCCACCCAAGTGTTTGGCCTCTAGAGGTGATCCACCAAGAAAGAAGAAATATTCAAGAAGAAGGGTGGTTGGCTAAACCCTAGTTTTCTATATCCATAGAAAAAGAACGTACTCTCCAACTCTTAGAATTGTGTCTGTTGTGAAAAAGTCAACAACCACTCTACACCCAAAATAAGACTCCTCTTATTTATAGATGTATGCAACCCTCCTTAACAATTAAAGAATTGGACTTTATTTTAATTAATTAAACTCATTTAATTAATTAGGCTCCTAATCTTATTAGGAATAATTAATTAAATTTTTAATTAATTAGCCTCCTATTCTTATTAAGAATAAATGAGAGTACATTTATTAATTAATTCCTAAACTCCTTTAGGAATTAAATAATAATAATAGTAATAGTAATAATAAGACTCCTCTTATTAATTTATATTTAATATTTTCAAAATATTAAATAATAAATATTAAGCTATTTAATTTATTATATCACCATAGATTAAATTAAATATGCTTAACTTATTATTACGATTATATCATTAACTTCTTAAATAATTATTTTTTCTTTTATGGTGTAACCCTTTAGGTTCTCCATATTAAATCGGTTGTGAATAAATCAATTAGAACAATTCTAATCTTATTTAAATAAATAAATTAAATTATTAATTTATTTAAATAAATAATATTTATTCTACAATAGGGATAAGCCTCCCTAGCGATCAACGACTTTCCAGATAATATAAATTTCAACATTAATCATAAAAGAACCTTTGAGTTAATAGTTACCGTATAATTCAATCCTTCCACCATACAATGTCCCAAATAAATATAAGACATGAAATTACTGTCAAGTCTTATTTTATTTAATTATATGTATTTCGACTCTTAAATGCACAACTCCAAATAATGCAAATTAGAAACTCCTTTCTAATTTTATTCTGCCTTGGCCAAGGAATACTGGGTTGTCATTTATCGAATCACATAGGACATTTCTCTTCTTTTACTAGAAGCGATAGATTTTTTATTGATCATACATTATCTCTATGTACAACTTATTATACACAAACATACCCTTTGATATACCCTAAGGGTCTTAAGGAATAAGTCAAAGTATAACTCATCATACACAAGATACTATGATGATCTCAAGTCCAAGGATCACTTGTACTACTATCACTACAGGAATTCTTATTGACAGACAACTAAAACTCCATTAGGTATTCTTTAGCGAGCCACGTTCAGTGAACTTATTCTCTAATAAGCACCTACATACTTGCTTTAGTGTCTTCACACAAATGATCATGAGATCAATCATCCTCATCCAATGAGCAAGCAACGTATGTACCAATCTATTCGGATTCACTAATTCTCGATTTATTAATCCAACGATTGAGAACTATTTTAGTTTTAAGCTTTCTAAGAATTTAGATCTCATTAGAATGATCATCATCATTATTCTAAAAGTATTGCTTAAAACTATGGGTTTATCACATATTATAAAATAGCATCATGTAGATAATTAAAAGCCTTTAATAAATTAATATTTTTTATTAATAAATGAATAAGATTGTTACAAAGTATATGCTTTATCAACAAACATGATTAGCTTGTGTGCATACTACTTTCAGCCGTTCAGTAGCACAATAATCCAAAGTTATAAACATCCTATATGCATAAAAATGTCAAAGTCATAATCCATAAGGGTAGCTTAATTACCAGGATTACTTTGTTTTACAACCTTTGCTCATTTGTTCTCAAATAGGATAAGAAATAGTAGAAAAAAGGTGCCAATTTGATTGTTTCAAAAGTCAAATTTTTTTTTTACTTCATTATGTTCATCATGATTAAATACTAACATTTACTATGTTGAATATTTTTTATCAAGTTATATGAGCATGCATATTCAGTACTATGTGTTTAGAAGCATTTCATGCGATAACTCATTTTCTAACGGACAAAAACTGGAAAATAAGACATGTATACGTTACCAGGATAGGTCAGAACACTTGTACGGTGATGGATTTTGCAGAAAGCAGCCCGAACTCAGTAGATCTGAAGAAGAACTCTTGGATTCTTTGTGTGGCGCAACTTTAAAATGACTTATGAAAGCAATGGGAGCCTCAAATACACCCACGGATGGCCGCAGGTGTACCTACAGCTGTCCTAGGTGGGTCCCACCACTCCGGCTCGATCCAATTTAAGTTGCAAAGGAGGTCCCGCAAGCTGAAAAGTCAAATTAGGAAAAAGATGCTATGCGATTAAGCAAAAAAGTCTGAAATTCTGATTTTCAGAGACCAGACTGTGGGTCTACAGATCACTCATTGGTATTCGCCCAAACACAGGGTCAACAACCTCGATGATCACAATTGTTGTAAACTACATTTGGTAATACCTCACAAAGGTCTAATGTCATTAACTTGCGGTTGCGATTCCAGTTGCAACCATACATGTAAGACCCCAACTTATTATAAATAAAATTAAATTTCCTATATTCATTATCTTGAAATAATAAAGAGTTAATTTGATATAATATTTTGGTTATGGGTGAAATGTGTAAATTTTACAAAATAAGCAAGTGGTTATAAAATATTCATTTTGTCGAGGAATATTCGTTTGGTCGTGGAATATTCTTGTTGTCGAGGAATACTCGTACGACGGCGTAGCCATTCGTGGGCCTCATAACAGAATAACTGTCAGATGAAGAAAACGACAAGTTTGAGTTTTTATAAATAACGGCGTAGTTGTTACCGTTAACATTGTTAGAATACCCGGTGGTTAAAATATAGTAATACGCGTGGTTGCACAGTAGCACACGGTGTTGCCCAGTATTTTTGAATTATTGATTCTTACGTAAGAAGGCACTACTCAATAATTATTACAATAATTACTGTTCAATATTTTATTTTATTGGTTCAATAATTGCTGCGTTGATATTTTATATTATTGTTGTTTTAATAATATCTTTGCACAGTATTTCCCATTATCAGATCAATAATTCATATTATTTTGAATAATATTATTAGATAGCATTATTGGCAATGTCTAAAAAGTTCTGTCTAAGGAGAGGTTTGGTCACCTAATTGCGCACCAGTAAGGAGAAATCCTTATTAGAAAGCCCCCTCTTTCCTGGGAACGGCCTGGTTGTCATTATTGTGATTCTATAATATTATTTGTGAATAATTATTTATTGATTTATATGATAAGAAAATATTTATTTTATGTGGCTATTAATGTTAAGGTATTTTATCAGTATTTTTGTCGGAATGAATGTATTAAAAATCAAATCAGTGTTCTTGAGATATATTGCGTGAGTTTTAATTTTTAATCCGACCGTTGGATCATTGTGATTTATAGATATGTTATACATATATAAGTTGAGTATATGTCCACAAATTTTGAACCGTTAAAAATGAAGGTATTATTTGTTATGAATTTTAAGAGGTGACTGATTCAGAAATTATGTTATAAATGATTTTTAGTAGAAAATTTTAGAATTGACTGGGCCCCACTTTTAGTTGGTGAGAAATATGCTCAAATTGAATTTCAAATGTGGTGGGTGGCAATAGTAGCAGGTAAAGCCATCAGGTAGCATGTCAAGTCTGCTTCGGCGTGCTAATATTTTCCTATAAATAGAGGGCTAAGTTAGAATTGAAAATCACACCAGAAACATAAATTTTTTCTCTTTCTCTCTCTATATTATCTAGCGTATTTTGTGAGTATTTAGATACTTTGAGAGTTGCTATTCAGCATAAGTTTCATTCAGCATCACATCCGACCTTTCATTCCGAAATACTGTTTCTTTAAGGTAAGGGATGTTATTTTCTTCTTAAATGATATTATTTTCTTCAATATCATTATGCTAAGATATTGTTATGAATTTTATTGTAGAATTTCTACATTTTTGTGTCGGGTTACTATTCACGTATACGGCACTATTCACAAATACGGCACTATTCATCGAAAAATAAAATTTTCTCTTCTTTATCCCAGATGTCTTTTATGGTTACTTTCTTTGATTGTATCAATGTTTTGATCTTTATTTTTGAATTCTACTTCACAATTGGTTATTATGGAGTATTATTGAATTTGTATAAATCGAAATACGAATCCCTAATATTTGTCCTTCTGTCTCACTAGATTCGTTCTCTAAAATATTTTTCATCATCCTCAGTCCTTAATGGTGATACTTGATGAATAACTTTGGCATGTAGTGCAAAGATGAATGATTACCTGATGAATATCTTTGGCCCATAGTGCAAAGATGAACAGGTGTTGAGATGAACATGACCAACTTGTGATACGAATGAATATCTTTGGCCCGTAGTGCAAAGATAAATATTTGATGCAAGATGTATATTGATTGATGTTACAGGGATAAAATATTGATGATGGACTTTTAAATTCATAGATGATAGTAGATTTTATTCTCTACTTAACTCTTCTAATGAATTATTATTTCCGCGGCAGTTGTTGATCTAAAACTTGTTGTCTATTATATTCTATCAGATTTTTTCCTGTTAAAGACTAAGGATAATTTGTTGTATATTATCTTAGTCATAATATTATTTACTGGGCTAGTTGAGCTCATCCTTTTCCTTTTTGTTCCATTTTTCTTCTCAGGAAGCGAGAACATAGCAGGAACCAGTCAAGGTATAGAGTGATGGTCCTAAACAGTTGTTTTAGCAGTCCTCACTATTTTTGTAAAATAGTGCATCAATAATTGTAATGAGGACTTTATCTAAGTGTGGATATTGTCTAGAAGATAATATTTATATTTAAACTCACAGTTTATGTGTTGTATTTTGCACGATAATTATATTAATAAAGTTGTAGTTGTTTCTGTACCATGTATTTGGCGACTCAGAATAGGTTGGGTGGATTGGACCTATTTTGGGAGCGTCACAGTTGGTATCAAAGCTTAGGGATATGATCCCTGACTAAGATGTGAGACTAGAACTAGAAGGGGAGAGACGGGTAAATCATTCGCTAGTGTGTCCTACCTAAGCTTAGTGATGGTCGGTCATAATATATGGATATTATGTGATATGTTAATTTGTTTAATTTACCCTTATTTTATGATAGCTTTTAAGAATGGCAGCTGAGAACGTTAACAATGGAGTGAATGAGACCATGGAGACACCTCTAATCACCAACCAGGATAATGTGATGTCAGGCGAAGAAAGAATTAGAAATATTCTTGTGGTGAGGGAAGAATTAATAGGTGCACCCGAGCTAGTCGCAGAGGTAGCAGCTGAGAGTGAGGAAGAAGAGGAACATGAGGAGAATTTATTAGAGGTATTTTATAATCAAAACATAGAATTACAAAATCGTATTCATGAGTTAGAAGAGCAGGCTAAAGAATGGCAGGCGGTCGTGGAGCAAAAGGATGCAACGATTCAAGCTTATGTTACCCGATATGCGATGCTTGAACAGAAGCACTCTTTGGCAGAGTATAATATGATAAAGCTAGAATCTGAGCTGAAAGAAGAAACAACTGAACGCGTGAGAATGAGTGATGCATGGGTAAAAGTCGCACGACGCGTTGATATTGTGGAAAGAGATGTCCGATCTAAGAAGCCTAAAATAGATGATATGTATTTCTCTTTTTGGACAGCAATTGAGAGAACCCAACATTGAGTTTTGAATTACTCAGTACATTGTGGTCAACTCCAATTAGATATGGATTGAAGATTAATGATTCAGATCATGAAATAGGAGTACGATGAATTAGTTGAGGGTGGAATATGCCCTATAGCGAAAGACAATTCTAGCAGTAATGATGACACCAAAGGCTGTCCCAGACAAGTCAAAATCGATGGTTCAAGTGAGAGCGCCTTTCGTAAAAGCGAGGAACCGAACGAAGTTATCACGGGTTAGTTAATCATAAATTTTTGCGAAGTCTATACCCTATTAGATACCGGTTCTACCCATTCTGTTATCTCTCCTGCTTGTGCTCAACGTTTAAACTTGACTCCGGAGAAATTGGAATTTGACTTATCTATGGAAACTCCGTTAGGAGAAACTTTTATCATATCTACTGTTTATAAATCTAGTTTGATCCAAGTGGGCACAATCACATTACCTGTTGATCTTATCTCTTTAAATATACTTGCATTTGATGTGATTTAAGGGATTGATTGTTTAACTACTCATCATGCCAAAATTGATTATTTTCGTAAGGTTGTTAGTTTTCATATTCATAACCAACCTGTTATGCGAATTCAAGCAACCAAACCATTGAAGTCAAACACTTTTATATCAAGTCATAAAGCCATTCGTTTATTAAAAAATGGATGTCAAGTTTTCTTAGCCCATTTCATGGATTTAAAATAAAAATACGTCAGATTTGAATAATATTTCTGTTGTTAGTGAATTTCCTGACGTATTTCCTGAAGAATTTCATGGTCTACCCCCAGAGTGTGATATTGAATTTTGTATCAACTTTGAACCCGGTACAAAACCCATTTTCAAAAATCCATATCAAATGACACCTATTGAACTTCAAGAGTTAAAAACCTAACTATAGAAGTTGGTACCCGAGCCTCTATCTGGTGACTTTCTTTATGGAATGCACCAAAGCCAGACTCTCCGTAGGGGACGCTATATTTATTTGGTGGTAAAACGATAGGCGCCATTGTGACGTGCTATCCAAGATTGGGATATGAGTCACAGTTGAGAGCAACTTAAGTCAGTAATCGAAATATCTAGCTTTCTAGGCTTAGCTGGTTACTATCGGAGATTCGTGGAAGGATTTTCTCGAATCGCTACTCCGTTAACTTAGCTGACTCAGAAAGATAAAAAATTCGTATGGAGCGAGGAATGCGAGAAGATTTTCCAAGAGCTCAAGAGGCGACTCATCTCGGCACCTGTTCTGACCATACCATCCTGGAAAAGGGAACGTGGCAGCTGATGCGATGAGTAGAAGATCGTACACGAGTACGAGTGCGATATTGTTGAACACAAAGACCTATTTTGTATAATTTATAAATGATAAAGATATAGTTAAAGACTCTAGGGACCCACATTATGATGTTAAATATATGAGTAGAATTGACTTTAATTGATAAAGTTAAAATCGCTCAAGCTGAACACTGGAGCTGATGAATATGAAGAAGAAGGTGCAAGAAGGTGTTATTCTAGAAGTAAGAGTCGATGAAGAGAAGAAAGCTCAAACCTTCGATTTATTTGAAATCCTCGATCGAGTAGGAACTGTGGCCTATAGACTCGCCTTAACGCTAAGTATGTTGCGTGTTCATAACGTTTTTCACATATAGATATTACGTAAATATGTGGACGACCCAAACCACATTATTGCGTTAGAACCAGACGAGATAGCCGAAGATTTAACGTACGATGAGGTACCTGTCAAGATCTTGAATAGGAAAGAGCATGTCCTACGCACAAAGGTTATACCACAAGTTAAGGTTTTGTGAAGGAACCATGCTATTGAAGAAATGACCTGGGAGTTAGAATCGGAAATGAAAGCGAGGTACCCTCACCTTTTTGAAACACCAGGTACGTACGTCAATTTCGAGAATAAAATTTCATAAGGAGGGGAGGTTGTAAGACCTCAACTTATTTTAAATAAAATTGAATTTCCTATATTCATTATCTTGAAATAATAAGGAGTTAATTTGATATAATATTTTGGTTATGGGTGAAATGTGTAAATTTTATAAAATAAGTAAGTGGTTATAAAATATTCATTTTACCAGGGAATATTTGTTTGGTCGTGGAATATTCTTGTTGTCGGAGAATATTCGTACGATGGCGCAGCCATTCGTGGGCCTCATAACAGAATAACTGTCAGATGAAGAAAATGACAAGTTTGAGTTTTTATAAATAACGGCATAGTTGTTACCGTTAACACTGTTGGAATACCCGGTGGTTAAAATACAGTAATACGCGTGGTTGCACAGTAGCACACGGTGTTGCCCAGTATTTTTGAATTATTGATTCTTATGTAAGAAGGCACTACTCAATAATTGTTACAGTAATTACTGTTTAATATTTTATTTTATTAGTTCAATAATTGTTGTATTGATATTTTATATTATTGTTGTTTCAATAATTATCTCTGCATAGTATTTTCTATTATCAGATCAATAATTCATATTATTTGAATAATATTATTAGATGGCATTATTGGTAATGTCTAGAAAGTTCTATCTAAGGAGAGGTTTGGTCACCTAATTGCGCGCCAATAAGGAGAAATCCTTATTGGAAAGCCCCCTCTTTCTTGGGAACGGCCTGGTTGTCATTATTGTGATTCTGTAATATTATTTGTGAATAATTATTTATTAATTTATATGATAAGAAAATATTTATTTTATGTGGCTATTAATGTTAAGGTGTTTTATCAGTATTTTTTTATCAGAATGGATGTATTAAAAATCAAATCAGTATTCTTGAGATATATTGCGTGAGTTATAATTTTTAATCCGACCGTTGAATCGTTGTAATTTTTAGATATGTTATACATATATAAGTTGAGTATATGTCCACAAATTTTGAACCGTTAAAAATAAACGTATAATTTGTTATGAATTTTAAGAGGTGACTGATTCGGAAATTATGTTATAAATGATTTTTGGTGGAAGATTCTAGAATTGAGTTGGTCCCACTTTTGGTTGGTGAAAAATGTGCTCAAATTGAATTTCAAATGTGATGGGTGGCAATAGTAGCAGGTAAAGCTATCAGGTAGCAGGTCAAGTCTGCTTCGACGTGTTAACATTTTCCTATAAATAGAGGGCTAAGTTAGAATTGAAAATCACACCAGAAACATAAGTTTTCTCTCTTTCTCTCTCTATATTATCGAGCGTATTTTGTGAGTATTTAGATACTTTGAGAGTTGCTATTCAGTACATGTTTTATTCAGCATCACATCCAACCTTTCATTCCGAAGTACTATTTTTTTGAGGTAAGGGATGTTATTTTCTTCTTAAATGATATTATTTTCTTCAATATCATTATGCTGAGATATTTTTATGAATTTTATTGTGGAATTTCTACATTTTTGTGTCGGGGTTACTATTCACGTATACGGCACTATTCATCGAAAAATGAAATTTTCTCTTCTTTATCCCAGATGTCTTTTATGGTTACTTTCTTTGATTGTATCCATGTTTTGATCTTTATTTTTGAATTCTACTTCACAATTAGTTATTATGGAGTATTATTAAATTTGGATAAACCGAAATACGAATCCCTAATATTTGTCCTTCTGTCTCACTAGATTCGTTCTCTAAAATGTTTTTCATAATCCTCAGTCCTTAATGGTGATACTTGATGAATATATTTGGCCTGTAGTGCAAAGCTGAATGATTGCCTGATGAATATCTTTGGCCCGTAGTGTAAGGATGAACATGTTTTGAGATGAACATGACCAACTTGTGATATAAATGAATATCTTTGGCCCGTAGTGTAAAGATGATTATTTGATGCAAGATGTATATTGATTGATGTTACATGGATAAAATATTGATGATGGACTTTTAAATTCATAGATGATAGTAGATTTCATTCTCTACTTAACTCTTCTAATGAATTGTTGTTTCCGCTGCAGTTGTTGATCTAAAACTTATTGTCTATTATATTCTATCAGATTTTTTTCTGTTAAAGACTAAGGATAATTTGTTGTATATTATCTTAGTCATAATATTCTTTACTGGGCTAGTTGAGCTCACCCTTTTTCTTTTTGTTCCATTTTTCTTCTTAAGAAGCGAGAACATAGCAGGAACCAGTCGGGGTATAGAGTGATGGTCCTAGACAGTTGTTTTAGCAGTCCTCACTATTTTTGTAAAATAGTGCATCAATAATTGTAACGAGGACTTTATCTGAGTGTGGATATTGTCTAGAAGACAATATTTATATTTAAACTGACAGTTTATATGTTGTCGTATTTTGCACGACAATTGTATTAATAAAGTTGTAGTTATTTTTGTACCATGTATTTGGCGACTCAGAATAGGTTGAGTGGATTGGACCTATTTTGGGGGCGTCACAATACATTTCATCAAAAACATCTCCTCAGCGGAGACTTCATACAACTTAAGCCGTTGAAGTACATTTCAACGAAGGTCAAGCAACCTTGACGTTATTCAGCCATTGGCAAGTAAATCCAGTGAAGCATCGGAAGTGGTCCGATGATGTTAGCCGTTGAAGCACATTTCAACGACGGTCAAGCAACCTTGACGTATTCAGCTATTGGTAAGTAAATCCAGCGAAGCATCGGAAGTGGTCCGATGATGTTAGCCATTGAACCATATTTCAACGAAGGTCAAGCAACCTTGACGTATGCAGTCGTTGGTAAGTAAATCCAGCGAAGCATCGGAAGTGGTTCGATGATATCAGTCATTGGAGCACATTTCAACGAAGGTCAGATGGTCCTGACATCATTAAACCGTTGGCAATTAAACCTAGCGAAGCATCGAAGGTGGTCCGATGACATTAGTCATTGAAGGACATTTCATTGAGGGTCAGGCAACCCTGATAGCACAAACTATTGGCAGTAACTCCAACAAAGCACTGGAAGGACCTGGCATTACAAACCAGGGAAAACCATCTTCATCGGGAAGGACCGATGATGGAATCTATTATACAAGTCTTCATCAGACAAAGCACAATTCCCCCAAGAGTTTTCTCGTACATGAGAAGTACATCTCCAGTGGGAAGGCTGTACTCAGGATTAAGGAATTTGGTGATAACCCAAATGTCAACATCCAGGAGGTCCCTATTGTGACGCCCCCAAAATAGGAATACATCACACATTCTAAGTCGCCAAATACATGGTACATAATACAACTACAAACTTAATTATACAACTGTCGTGTAAAATATGACAAAACATAACTAAGAGTTTTAACACGAATATTGTCTTCTAGACAATATCCAAACTCAAATAGAGTCTTCATTACAATTATTATCACACTATTTTATAAAATAGTGAGGACTACTACAGCCACCATCTCGGACCGTCACTCCATTCCCCGACTAGTCCCGGCTACGTTCTCATTTCCTGAAGAGAACAATGAAAGCAAAAGAGTGAGCTAAACTAGCCCAGTAAGAAATATTATGACTAAGATAATGTAGAATAAATTATCGTTAGCCTTCAACAGTGTTAAATTGATAAAATACAATAAATAACAAGTTTAACTACAGCGGAACAATCAATCCATTAGAAGAGTCAAGTAGAGCATGATATCTAATATCTTCTATGATTTAAAAGTTTATCACCAATTTTATCGCTGAGACTCAGCTTAATAAAAAATTCACATCACTGAATTAACTATGCACTACGGGCCAAAGATATTCATTAGTTTCACATCCATGAATTATCCATGCACTAATGGCCAAGGATATTCGTGTTATCACCAATGGTCATGATCATGCCAACAACTGTCCATCAATGCACTATGGCCAATGAGGACTTTTACCACATCATTTGTAACATTACAGGTCATGATTATACCTAATAATCTCTAGTCATAATCATACCAATCAACAGTCCATCTATGCACTACGGCCCAAAGATGACTTTCATCACAATATAAGCATGAGGATGATGACAATGATATAAGAATTCAATTAAATGAAATCAAAGGATAAATTTTAAAGATTTATAATTTAATTTATTCGGAATTCAATAATGTCCAAATTGTCAACATGATACTACTTTGTGGAGTAAAATTCAAGAATAATATAGCATCAAAAATGATTTGTACCGAAAAGAAATCAATTTTAGTAATGAATAGTACCCCTGGTGAATAGTACTCCGTGAATAGTACTTCGAGAATAGTACCTCATGAATAGTACCCCAGCATGAAAAGATCAAAAATTATCAAGAATGTTCAAAATAATATATCCATGAAAAGATACTAGATGAAGTACAAATTTCAAAGATATTCTACTAATTTCAAGGAGTATATAATAAATACTTAACAAAACGAGTGTAGAATTTGGAATCTGAAACAAAATAATATTACCTACATACTACAGAGTATGGAAGAAAATATTATTTCATACGAATATTGAACAAAAATAATATCTCTTACCTTAAAAAGAGAGTACTTCTGACTGGTAGGGCGGAGATATTCTTGAAGGAAACTTATACTATTTTCTACGCTCAAAGCTTTCTTAAACTCTAAAGAAATATGCTCAAGATTATAAAAGAAGAATTTTCTAATTCTGGTGTGATTTTCAATTCTAAACTAAGCATCCTATTTATAGGAGAATGGAAAGGATACTATTTGAATTTAGAAATCACGGACCAACAGTAAGTTTTTTCAAGGGCGAATTCACGGACGATTCAACGAAAAATTTTAATTTTACTATGCTGTACTATGCAGCACTATGCACACACTATGCATAATAAAATATAATATATTCTATTTTTCATAAAAAATAAAACTTTATATAATATATATTATATAATTTCCCACCACATACGGCTCTACACAATTTTCACACACTAACACACCCACCCACCCACCCACCCACACACACACACACACACACATATATATATATACATATATATATTATATATATATATATATATATTTATATATATATATACCATGCACCTTTATAAATAAATATATATATATATATATATATATATATATATATATATATATATATATATATATATAACTTCTACCGATGATTTTGAAAAATGAGTAAGTGGAGGTCCATGTAATAAGCCAAATTTACAATAAATATTTCATAAAAATCTCATCTATTTATCTCAACTCACTTGGCACCTCAAAACATATTTTTAATAATATTCATCATTAATATTATAACTCACAATATTAACAACCAAATCATTCTCAGGAAAGAGGGGGCTTTCTGATAAAGATTTCTCCTTATTGACGCGCAATTAGGTGACCAAACCCCTTTTCCCGATAGAACTTTCTAGACATTACCAATAATATAAATAATAATATAAATAATTTTGTCATCTCAATTATTGATTTAATATAAAATATTATGACATTAATTGAATCAATAACGTGAAATATTATACAGTAATTACTGTGGCAATAATTGAAATAAACTGAGTGACTTCTCACGTAAGCATCAATAATCAATACCGTGTGCTACTATGCAACCACGCGTATTACTGTACTTTTATCACCAGGTATTTCAACAGTTAACGGTAAAACTTTCACTGTTATTTTTATAAAAAGATATTTTTGTCGTTTTCCAACTCCGACAATAATTCCGTTGTGGGGTTCACCAATGATTGTGCTGTCGTACGAATATTTTCTGTTAAAACGAATATTCCCTAACCAATCGACTATTTTATTACAACTTTCTTACTTTAAAATTTTTTTAAATATTACCCATAACTATAACATTATATCAAATTCATACCATAATATTCAAAAATATATTTTGTGAAAAATTCAACTTTATTCATAAAAGTCAGGGTCTTACAACCTCCCCTTCTTATGAAATTTTATCCTCGAAATTGGTGTACGTACCTGGTATAACGAAGAGGTGAGGATACCTTGATTTCATTTCATATTCTAATCCTCAGGTCATTTCCTCAACATCATGGTTTCTCTACAAAATTTTGACTTGAGGTATAACCTTGGAGCGTAGAATATGTTCCTTCTAATTCAAGATTTTAACAGGTACATCTTCATGCGTTAAATATTTCGCTATCTTGTCTGGTTCTAATTCAATAATGTGGTTTGGTTCTTCCACATATTTACGTAACATAGATATGTGAAAAACGTTATGAACACGAGACATACTTGACGGTAAGGCGAGTCTATATGCCACCGTTCCTACTCGATCGAGGATTTCGAATGGGCCAATGAATCGAGGATTAAGTTTTCCTCTCTTCCCAAATCTCATAACTCCTTTCCATAGAGCAAGACGTAACAACACATGATCTCCAACATTGAATTCTATGTCCTTTCAATGAAGATCAACATAACTCTTTTGTCGATCTTGTGAGGTTTTTATACGTAGCTGAATTATTTCAATCTTTTCCGTAGTCATGCGTACCAATTTTGGTCCCAACAATATTGCTTCACCCACCTCATCCCAGCATACTGGAGAACGACACTTACGTCCATACAACGCCTCGAATGGAGCCATGCCAATACTTGCTTGATAACTGTTGTTGTAGGAGAATTCTACTAATGGCAAGAACTTGTCCCAATTTCTTTTAAAGTCTAGGACACAGAGTTTTAATAGATCTTCAAGAGTTTGAATAGTCCTCTCCGACTGCCCGTCCTTTTGAGGATGATATGCCGAACTAAAACGTAAATCTGTGTCAATGGCTTTTTACAAACTAACCCAAAATTGTGAAGTAAATCTTGGGTCTCGATCAGAAACTATGGATACTGGCATACCATGCAGTCTTACAATCTCCTTTATGTATATACGAGCAAGACGTTCAAGTGAATAAGTTTCTCATATAGGTAAGAAATAAGCAGACTTGGTTAATCTATCAACAATAACCCAAATTGCATCTATGCCTTGAGAAACCTTGGGAAGACCAGTAACAAAATCTATGGTAATGTGCTCTCACTTCCATTCTGGAATTTTAAGTGGTTGCATTGGACCTTTTGGCAGTTGATGCTCTGCCTTGACACGTTGACAAGTTAGACACCTTGAGATAAACTCTGTTATCTCTCTCTTCATATTGCTCCACCAAAATGTATGCCGAAGATCACGATACATTTTGGTACTCCTAGGATGGATTACAAACGGTGTGTTGTGCGCCTCCATCATGATTTTATACTTTAAATCAGAGTCGTTAGAAGCACAAAGTCTGAAGTTGACTCGAAGTATTCCTTCTACATTGATTCTTGCTTCTGGAATAGCACCTTCTTGTACTTTCTTCTTCATACGCATCAGCTCCAAGTCCGTAGCTTGAGCAGCTTTAACTTTATCGATTAAAGTCGGTTCTACTAATATATTTGACATCATCATGTGGGTCTCTGGAGTTTTTAACTCTATCTCCATCCTTTGTAAGTCATACAAAATGGGTCGTTGCATTGACAATATCGCACTCGTACCCGTATATGATTGCCTACTCAATACGTCAGCTACTACGCTCACTTTTTCAGGATGGTATTGAATGGTATGATCGTAATCTTTCAATAGATCGAGCTAATGTCGTTCCCGCACGTTGAGTTTCTTTTGGGTGAAGAAATATTTGAGGCTTTTATGATCGGTATAGATCTCCACCTTCTCCCCATACAGGTAATGCCTCCAGATTTTAAGCGCAAAAACGACTGCTAATAACTTTAGATCATGAGTAGGATGATTCCTCTCATATTCTTTGAGTTATCGTGAGGTATAGTCTATGACTTTCCCATTGAAAGACCAATAATAATCTAGAAGGGGGATTGAATAGATTATTACCAATTAAAAATTATCTTAGGCCTTTTTGATTTTTGTATAATTAATTTGCAGTGTTAGAAATTAATATACAAGACAGTAAAAATCAATCACACAATGCACATAGATTTATCTGGTTCACAACATACACCCCTTGATATTTTACTACGTCCAGTCTCAAGTCCCTACTTGGAACTTGAGATCCTATTACTATTAACAATAAAAACTCCTTGAACAGGTAGAGAAGCCTTTACAAAGTTTTATAGTCAAACTTCTAAATATTCCCAACTAATCCATCTTGGACAGCAAGCTCCCCGGCTCCCTCCTCAAGCTTAGTTGTAATTCTTTTGAGTTCAGTTTTATTTTATGATCTGGTCTTGAAACAACATCCTCTTCCTTACCTCACAAGTATACTAGAGACCCAACTTTTCGCTGACCTCTCTAAGACTCTAGTCTTGGTCGAAGAATTACTCGTCTTTCTCACATGTACATAAAATAAACTAACTCTAATCCTTTTCTCTTTTTACAAATAATTTTATAATAATTTGCTTCTCAAAAAGCAGATAAGAATTTAGTACAGATTAATGCTTCTCAAATAAGCAGATATCAATTAAAGAGCAAATATATTTATAAAAGTTCAGAGACTTTTATACTTGAGAAATTATGCTTCTGATTAAGCAAGTATATGATATTAAAGTACTTTTATAAAGAATTAATAATTCTATAAAATAAAGAGTGTTTTTCTATGGATTTGAATTGTTTCTGAGTTATCAAGTATTTTATGAACTAATTTTATAAAACAATAAATTAGATCAAGTATAATTTCAGTTAAGCACAAATTGATATAACAAATATTATTTGTTTAACTCAAATAATATATAGGAATATTTTATCTATTATGTGAACTCTTTATAAATAGTGTCACTTGGTACTATAAGAAATCGTACGGTCGGATTCCTCTCCGTAGAGATTTATCTCCGTAGCCTTGCGGCTCCCAAGTATAACAGAATTTAAAATTTTCACAATTGATATTTATATAAATATTTTCAATAGATCACTACGATTCTCAACTCTTTTTGGAGCAGTATCTCAGTGTTGTTTTGAGCTATCAAGTATCGTATCTATTTTACGATATTTAAATAAATAATATCAATAAAAATTTACTGAAGACTATAAGGAATCGTACGGTCAGATTCCTCTCCGTAGATGTTTATCTTCGTAGCCTTGCGGCGCCCAAGTATCTTTTTATTTGATAAATAGATGAAATATGGATATATAAAGTTGTGTAGAACAAAATATATTTGTAGATATATAGATAAAACACAAGTAAGAAACAATTTAACAGAAAGTAAACTTATCTCAATACTTGGACCAATTTTCTCTTCAAAAATAATCAGAACTTTTTGTATGAAAAGATATATGATTTAGAGAGAATGTAGGCAAAGAGAGTATGATTTTCTTTTCACTGAATTGGTAAAAACCAAATAAATGAAATACTCCCTATTTATAGGATTTTTGAAGTTGGGGCAAAATTGTAATTTGGAAAACTAATTTTTGAATGTACGGTTATGATCAAGCAATTTTTGAATGAATGGTCCAGATCAAAGAAATTTTTACGCAGTAGTAGATTAGAAACCGCCCAGGCCGTTTTCATCTACTTGTCAATTAATGCTTGCCATGCTATCAGATGCTAGCTCAACAAGAGAAAGTTTCCAGCACACATGCTTTTTATGAAGTCACAATTTGAATGTCACGGTTTCACATACATGCATTAATTAATAGATATTCTTGTATCAATTTGGTTTATATATATATATATATATATATATATATATATATATATATATATATATATATATATATATACATGCTTATACGGTATATAAATATGTAAGACCCCAACTTTTATAAATAAAGATGAATTTTTTTATAAATATCATTTTTGAATATTATGGAGTTAATTTGATATAATATTATAGTTGTGGGTAATATTTATAAATTTTGCAAAGTACGCAAGTTGTTATATAATATTCGATTGGTCGGGGAATATTCGTTTTAACAGGGAATATTCGTACAACGGCACAATCATTGGTGGACCCTACAACAGAATTATTGTCGAATTGAGAAAACGACAAAAATATTTTATTAAAAATAACGGCCGAAGTATTACCATTGATACCGTTGAACTACTCGGTAGTAAAAGTACAGTAATACGTGTGGTTGCATAGTAGCACACGGTATTGATTATTAATGCTTATGTGAGAAGTCACTCAGTTGATTCAATTATTGTCAGTTAATAATATGAATTATTTAGCGATAATGAAGTTTTGTTTTATTCGTATTATTAACGTAATAAAACAGAAACATCTTTTTATATAAAACAGAATACTTTATTAAAGTTATTCTATAAATAGAATATATTATATTTTATTTAAAAGATTTTTTTTAAAATATGAACGGTCAGATTAAAGTAATCAATCTGGACCGTTCATGGATTAGTTATTATGCATTCTATTTTTTTATAAATAGCAGCTCATTCCTTCATTATTTCTTACGAATTCACTGAACTCTAGAGAGAGAAACTATAGAGTGATAGAAGAAAATTATTCTGCTAGTTAACTACTTCCTTATTTCAGTTCTTCTTTAAAACGGTAAGGGGTGTTATTCTTTCTTATTCATGAAAAGAACTGTTGTTATTCCATTTCTTATTATTCTGTTGGAATAACATGTATACGCAGTCTACCCTATACTTGGTGACATTCTTCTATTATTCTGTTGGAACATCATGTCTGTGTGTTTTACACCGGACCTGGTTCCGTTTTTATTATTATTCTGTTGGAACATCTTGTCTGTGTGTTTTACACCGGACCTGGTTTCGTCTTGTTATTATTCTGTTGGAACATCCTGTCTGTGTGTTTTACATCGGACCTGGTTCCATTATTTATTATTCTGTCGGAATATCCTGTCTGTGCGTTTACACCGGACCTGGTTCCATTATTTATTATTCTGTTGGAATATCCTGTCTGTGCGTTTTACGTCGGACCTGGTTCCATTATTTATTATTCTGTTAGAATAACCTGTCTGTGCGATCTAATGCATGCATGGTGATTTCTTTTGTGATTCCATTCTTTATTATATTCCGTTGGTTAAGTTTTGACTTCTATACTCCATGAAATTAGTGGAATATTCTTGATAATTGTGTTTCATCAAGTATCTTTTCATGAAAATATTCTTCTAAGCATTCTTGAATTTTACTCCACAAAGCAGTATCATGTTGACAATTTGAACGTTGTAAATACTTGGATAAGTTAATTCTTGAACTTGTTTTATTGAATTATTATATCATTGTCATCATCCTCATGTTTATAAAATGTTGAAAGTCATCTGTGGCATGTAGTGCATAGATGGACTTGGTATGATTATGACCAGGGATTATTCGGTATAATCATGACCGTAATATTACAAATGATATGGTAAAAGTCCTCATTGGCCTGTAGTGCATTGATGGATAGTTGTTGGCATGATCATGACCATTAATGAATACACAAATATTCTTGTCCCGTAGTGCATGGATAATTATGGTCGTGATACTAAAGAATATCCTTGGCCATAGTGCAGGGGTGGTTCGATGATGTGGATTATTTTTTTTAGCTAAGTCTCAGCGATAACAATGATGAAAAACCTTTTAAATCATAAAAGATAGTAGATTTTATTCTGTACTTGACTCTTTTAATATATTTCTTGTTCCGCTGCAGTTAAACTTGATGTTTGTTATATTTTATCAGTTTAACACTGTTGAAGGCTAATGATAATTTATTTTGCATTATCTTAGTCATAATATTTCTTACTGGGCTAGTTGAGTTCACCCTTTCTTTCACTGTTCTCTTCAGGAAATGAGAATATAGATGGGACGAGTCGGGGAACGGAGTGATGAACCAGATGATAGTATTAGTAGTCCTCACTATTCTATGAAATAGTGTGATAATAATTGTAATGAGGACTTCTTTTGATTTTTTATACTCTCTAGTAGACAATATTTGTATTCAAACTTACGGGTTATTATTAAGTTGTATTTATATTCTGTACTTTGTATCTGACGACTCAAGATGGGTGATGTATACCTATTTTGGGGCGTCACAGTTGGTATCAAAGCCTAGGGATATGATCCCTGGCTAAGATGTGAGAATAGAACTAGGAGGGGAGAGACGGGGAATTCCTTCGCTAGTATAACCTACCTAAGTTTATTTGCATAATATTTGATTGGTCGGTCAGAATATAAAGATAATATATGACATATCAATTAACTTTTATTTTGTGGTAGTATCTAAAAATGGCATCTAAGAATGTTGAGAATAGCATTGGAGCACAGGCGACTGTTGATTCACCACATATCAATAATCAGGATAAGGTGCATCAGGAAGGCGATAATCCTCATGCAAACAACAACACTGGCCAGATGATGAATGATGGAATGTTCAGAAGCTTTATGTAGTTCATGCAACAGCAGGCGAGAGCGGCTCCTGTCCAAAATGTAGGTGGAAACACTGAAAACTCTCGGACGGTCACCGCTAAACAGTTCAAGGAGCTGGGACCACAGGAGTTTAAGGGAGAGCCAAAACCACTTATAGCGGAAACATGGATAAAGCAGATCACCAAGATATTTGATGTCTTGGGATGCTCTGAGGAGCAAAAGGTTCCCTTTGCCACCTTTATATTGCGAGGAGACGCAGATTACTGGTGGGAATCGATTAAGCGTACTCAACCTGCCGCGCTGAAGATGTCTTGGGAGAAGTTCCAAGAGCTGTTCAATGACAAATACTTTCCCGAAAGTGTTCGTCACATGAAGGAGATGGAGTTCATCAAATTGGAGCAGAATAATATGACCGTGTCGCAGTATGAGTCTAAATTTGCTGAGTTATCCCGGTTTGTGTCCCACTTGGTGGATAATAAAGAGCGAATGACGCGAATATTTTTGCGAGGTTTAAAACCTGAGATACGTCAACATCTTATTTCTCATAAACTGTGTTTGTATTCGGATGTTGTGAATAGGGCTCAGTTAGTGGAGCGCGATAACGAGTCAATGCAACCAAAAGAAAGCAGTCGGCAAAATGATAATACCGGTGAGAGCAGTCATCGAAGCGGTGACAACAAGCGTGGAGGGAATCAACAGGCCAGAAATGGTTACCACTTCGGTGGTAATCAGGGCCGAAACAATAAGAATGGTCATTTCAAGAAGAGGAGATTCAACAATGATGGAAAGACGTCAGCACCAGCACCCGCTATTAAGGAAGGAGAACGACCACCTATCATATGTTTCAAATGTGGAGGGGAGGGGCACATCGGTCCAAACTGCGCGATGTCGTCTAAAGTATGTTATAATTGTGGAAGAGAAGGTCATTTAGCTCGATTTTGTCGTTTACCAAAAACAAGTTCAGCCAGGATGGAGGCACCAAAGGCCGTTCCAGAAAAGTCAAAACCGGTAGTGCAAGGGAGAGCGTTTGTTGTGACCTCCCAGAAAGCAAGGAACCCGAATGAGGTCATCACAGGTAAGCTTATCATAAACTCTAACGAAATCTATACTTTATTTGATGCCGGTTCTACCCATTCTTTTATTTCTCCTACTTGCGCTCATCGATTAAATTTGACTCCGGAGAAATTAGACTTTGACTTATCTGTTGAAACTCTATTGGGAGAAACCTTCATTACATCTACGGTTTATAAGTCATGTTTGGTTCAAGTTGGTACCCACACATTACCTGTCGATCTTATTTCATTAAAAATACTTGCATTTGACGTGATTCTAGGGATTGATTGGTTAACTACTCATCATGCAAAGATTGATTGTTTTCGTAAGGTTGTTAGCTTTCATATTCCTAATCAACCTATTATGCGAATTCAAGCAACCAAACCATTAAAATCAATCGCTGTCATCTCAAGCCATAAAGCTATTCGTTTATTGAAAAATGGATGTCAAGCTTTCTTAGCTCATGTCATGGATCTAAACAAAAATACGTCAGTTTTGAATGATATTTCTATTGTTAATAAATTCCCTGACGTATTCCCTAAAGAACTTTCTGGCCTACCCCCAGAGCGTGAAATTAAATTTTGTATCGACCTTGAACCCGGTACAAAACCCATTTCCAAAGCCCCATATCGAATGGCTCCTATTGAACTTCAGGAGTTAAAGATCCAACTGTAGGAATTGTTAGACATTGGCTTTATTCGTCCTAGTACTTCTCCTTGGGGTGCTCCTGTTCTATTCGTGAAGAAGAAAGATGAAAGTATGCGACTTTGTATTGATTATCGGGAGTTGAATCATGTCACCATCAAAAACAGGTACCCATTACCACGTGTTAATGACCTGTTTGACCAGTTGCAAGGAGCACAATTCTTTTCAAAGATCGATCTTCGTTCTGGATATCATCAGCTGAAGGTTAGAACTGAGGACATTCCAAAGACGGCTTTCAGAACTCGGTACGGGCATTATGAATTCTTAGTCATGTCCTTTGGATTGACTAATGCTCCTGCTGCCTTCATGGATATGATGAACCGGGTATTCAAGAAATATTTGGATCACTTTATGGTCGTCTTTATTGATGACATCCTTATTTATTCCAAAAGTCATGAAGATCATGAGTAACACTTGAGGTTGGTACTCCAAAAGCTACGTGAATATAAGCTTTATGACAAGTTGAAGAAATGCGAGTTCTGGCTGGAGGAGGTAGCATTCCTTGGGCACATAGTATCAAGTCGTGGAATATCTGTTGACCCGGCAAAGATTGAAGCTATTCAAAGCTGGGAGCAACCTAAATCAGTAACCGAAGTACGTAGCTTTCTCGGTTTAGCTGGTTATTATCGGAGATTCGTAGAAGATTTTTCTCGAATTGCTACTCCATTAACTCAGCTGACTCAGAAAGATACAAAGTTCGGTTGGAGCGAAGAATGTGAGAAAAGTTTTCAAGAACTCAAGAGGAGACTCATTTCAGCACCTGTTCTAACAATACCATCTGGCTCGGAGAGATTTGTCATCTACAGTGATGCTTCGAGCAAAGGGTTGGGCTGCGTTCTCATGCAACATGGAAAAGTCATAGCCTATGCATCAAGACAACTCAAGGAATATGAGAGGAATTATCCTACTCATGATCTAGAGTTAGAAGCTATTGTCTTTGCACTTAAAATTTGGAGGCATTACTTGTATGGGGAGAAGGTGGAGATCATTACGGATCATAAAAGCCTCAAATATTTCTTCACTCAAAAGGAACTCAACATGCGACAACGACGTTGGCTTGAACTGTTGAAAGATTATGATCATACCATCCAATACCATCCTGAAAAAGCGAACGTGGTAGCTGATGCATTGAGTAGAAGATCATATGTAAGTACGAGTGCGATATTGTCAACACAAATGCCCATTTTGTGTGACTTGCAAAGGATGGAGATAGAGTTAAAGACTTCAGGGACCCATGTGATGATGGCGAATATACGAGTAGAACCGACTATAATCGATAAAGTTAAAGCTGCTTAAGCTACAGACCTGGAGCTGATGCGTATGAGGAAGAAAGTGCAAGAAGGTGCTGTGACGGAAGCAAGAATCGATGAAGAAGGAATACTTCGAGTCAACTCCAGACTTTGTGTTCCTAACGACCCTGATTTAAAGTATGAAATCATGATGAAGGCGCACAACACACCGTTTGCAATCCATCCTGAAAGTACCGAAATGTATCATGATCTTCGTCATATATTTTGGTGGAGCAATATGAAGAGAGAGATAGCGTTGTTTATCTCAAGGTGTTTAACTTGTCAACGAGTCAAAGCGGAGCATCAAGTACCAAAAGGTCCATTGCAACCACTTAAAATTCCAGAATGGAAGTGGGAGCACATTACCATGGATTTCGTTACCGGTCTTCCTAAGGTTTCTCAAGGTATAGATGCAATTTGGGTCATTGTTGATAGATTGACCAAGTCTGCTCATTTCTTACCGATACGAGAAACTTATACACTTGAACGTCTTGCTCGTATGTACATAAACGAGATTGTAAGACTGCATGGTATGCCAGTATCCATAAATTCTGATTGAGACCCAAGGTTCACTTCACGATTTTTGGTTAGTTAACAAAAAGCTATGGGCACGGATTTACGATTTAGTTCGGCATATCATCCTCAGACGGACGGACAATCAGAGAGGACTATTCAAACTCTTGAAGATCTATTAATACTCTGTGTCCTTGATTTCAAGAGAAGTTGGGACAAGTTCTTACCATTGGTAGAGTTTTCCTACAACAACAGTTATCAAGTAAGTATTGGCATGGCTCCATTCAAAGCGTTGTATGGAAGAAAATGTCATTCTCCAGTATGCTGAGATGAGGTGGGTGAAGCAACGTTGTTAGGACCGGAGTTGGTACGTATGACTACAGAAAAGATTCAAACGATCCGACAACGTATAAAAACCTCACAAGATCGACAAAAGAGTTATGCTGATCTTCATCGAAAGGACGTGGAATTTGATATAGGAGATCATGTGTTCTTACGTGTTGCTCCATGGAAAGGAGTTACGAGATTTGGAAAGAGAGGAAAGCTCAATCCTCGATTCATTGGTCCATTTTTAATCCTCGATCGAGTAGGAACTGTGGCTTATAGACTCGCTTTACCGCCAAGTATGTCTCGTGTTCATAACGTTTTTCACATATCCATGTTACGTAAATATGTGGAAGACCCGAACCACATTATTGAGTTAGAATCGGACGAAATAGCGGAAGATTTGATGTATGAAAAAGTTCCTGTTCAAATCTTGGATAAGAAGGATCATATTCTACGCTCCAAGGTTATACCTCAAGTCAAAGTTTTGTGGAGAAATCACGATATTGAGGAAATGACTTGGGAGTTAGAATCTGAAATGAAATCAAGGTATCCTTACCTCTTCGACATACCAGGTACGTACCCTAATTTCGAGGGTAAAATTTCATAAGAAGGGGAGGTTGTAAGACCCCAACTTTTATAAATAAAGATAAATTTTTTTATAAATATTATTTTTGAATATTATGGAGTTAATTTGATATAATATTATAGTTGTGGGTAATATTTATAAATTTTGCAAAGTACGCAAGTTGTTATATAATATTCGATTGGTCGGGGAATATTCGTTTTAACAGGGAATATTCGTACAATGGCACAATCATTGGTGGACCCCACAACGGAATTATTATCGGATTGAGAAAACGACAAAAATATTTTATTAAAAATAACGGCCGAAGTTTTACCATTGATACTGTTAAACTACTCGGTAGTAAAAGTACAGTAATACGTGTGGTTGCATAGTAGCACACGGTATTGATTATTAATGCTTATGTGAGAAGTCACTCAGTTGATTCAATTATTGTTAGTTAATAATATGAATTATTTAGCGATAATGAAGTTTTGTTTTATTCGTATTATTAACGTAATAAAACAGAAACATCTTTTTATATAAAACAGAATACTTTATTAAAGTTATTCTATAAATAGAATATATTATATTTTATTTAAAAGATTTTTTTTAAAATATGAACGGTCAGATTAAAGTAATCAATCTGGACCGTTCATGGATTAGTTATTATGCATTCTATTATTTTATAAATAGCAGCTCATTCCTTCATTATTTCTTACGAATTCACTGAACTCTAGAGAGAGAAACTATAGAGAGATAGAAGAAAAGTATTCTGCTACTTAACTACTTCCTTATTTCAGTTCTTCTTTAAAACGGTAAGGGGTGTTATTCTTTCTTATTCATGAAAAGAACTGTTGTTATTCCATTTCTTATTATTCTGTTGGAATAACCTGTATACGCAGTCTACCCTATACTTGGTGACATTCTTCTATTATTCTGTTGGAACATCATGTCTGTGTGTTTTACACCGGACCTGGTTCCGTTTTTATTATTATTCTGTTGGAACATCTTGTCTGTGTGTTTTACACCGGACCTGGTTTCGTCTTGTTATTATTCTGTTGGAACATCCTGTCTGTGTGTTTTACATCGGACCTGGTTCCATTATTTATTATTCTGTCGGAATATCCTGTCTGTGCGTTTACACCGGACCTGGTTCCATTATTTATTATTCTGTCGGAATATCCTGTCTGTGCGTTTTACGTCGGACCTGGTTCCATTATTTATTATTCTGTTAGAATAACCTGTCTGTGCGATCTAATGCATGCATGGTGATTTCTTTTGTGATTCCATTCTTTATTATATTCCGTTGGTTAAGTTTTGACTTCTATACTCCATGAAATTAGTGGAATATTCTTGATAATTGTGTTTCATCAAGTATCTTTTCATGAAAATATTCTTCTAAGCATTCTTGAATTTTACTCCACAAAGCAGTATCATGTTGACAATTTGGACGTTGTAAATACTTGGATAAGTTAATTCTTAAACTTGTTTTATTGAATTATTATATCATTGTCATCATCCTCATGTTTATAAAATGTTGAAAGTCATATGTGGCATGTAGTGCATAGATGGACTTGATATGATTATGACCAGGGATTATTCGGTATAAACATGACCGTAATGTTACAAATGATGTGGTAAAAGTCCTCATTGGCCTGTAATGCATTGATGGATAGTTGTTGGCATAATCATGACCATTAATGAATACACAAATATTCTTGTCCCGTAGTGTATGGATAATTATGGTCGTGATACTAAAGAATATCCTTGGCCGTAGTGCAGGGGTGGTTCGATGATGTGGATTATTTTTTTAGCTAAGTCTCAGCGATAACAGTGATGAAAAACCTTTTAAATCATAAAAGATAGTAGATTTTATTCTCTACTTGACTCTTTTAATGGATTGCTTGTTCCGCTGCAGTTAAACTTGATGTTTGTTATATTTTATCAGTTTAACACTGTTGAAGGCTAATGATAATTTATTCTGCATTATCTTAGTCATAATATTTCTTACTGGGCTAGTTGAGCTCACCATTTCTTTCACTGTTCTCTTCAGGAAATGAGAATATAGCTGGGACGAGTCGGGGAACGGAGTGATGAACCAGATGATAGTATTAGTAGTCCTCACTATTCTGTGAAATAGTGTGATAATAATTGTAATGAGGACTTCTTTTGAATTTTTATACTCTCTAGTAGACAGTATTTGTATTCAAACTCACGGGTTATTATTAAGTTATATTTGTATTCTGTACTTTGTATCTGACGACTCAAAATGGGTGATGTATACCTATTTTGGGGCGTCACAAAATATATATAGTAAGTTTTTATTTTTCTAATATACATATAATTTAGTATTGCATGTTTTTAGTATGCATTCATAAAATAATTTTTGCCCACTTTTTGGTTTAGAAAAAGAAACAGGGTTTCCTTGCCTTAAATATTATATGAATTAATTTATTTAACACTTGACATATAATTTATCAAGGTCAATAAAAATTAATTCAAGTAAAAATAGAAAATAACAAAATAATTAAATAATTACCTATTTAATTAAAAACATAATTGTTATCATCAAAATACAAAATAAAATTATACCTATCAATCTCCCACTTTTTGATGATGACAATTATATAAAAATATTTTTAGTTTTGAAGAAAGACTCCCCCTCAAATTATGACCCGTTTACATAATTATGACCAGTTTACGTAATATTCATCCATGGCAGTTCATATATAGCAAGTCAGTTTATATAATATAGCAGTTTATATATAAAGCATATTTTTCTTCTCCCCTTTTGTCATCATAAAAAATGACGGGGTAAAAGAAAATGGTGAAGGCTGCAGAGAATGTGTTAGGAAAACCTGCACTGAGAGTTAGTTAGCCAAAGTAAATAGATAGTAAAAGTAGAAGTAGTACTAGTAGCCAGGATAGTTAGTGAGAGAAGGGTGAGGGATTAGGGAGTACAGTTATCCGAAGTAGTAGAGAAAAGGAACAAATCGTTAGTCAACATGATCATACAGTTGGATGTCCTCTAGATCAAGAGGAGAGAAATGAGACATATCCAGAATATTGCCTTCTGCATCCGCCGGTGGGGGAATAGACACAGTAAAATCCAGTGTAGTATTGGCATTGAAGGGATTCAGCAGCATGTTTTTGTGCTCTAATAACAAACAGACCACAGATTTGACATTGTGCAAGGAAAGCTGAGTATCTTCCATTTTTTCCAGAAGTAGTGTTTGATTTTGCAGTAAAAGTTGATTCATACTGTTGAGAGAATCGAGTTTGGAAGCCATGTTGATGGTAGTTTCAAAATGTTCATTATCAAGAGGTTTAAAGATAATGAGGGGTTGTGGTGGCAGATTTAAGTGAGCAATAATATTGCTAGTGGGAACATGCTGAGATTGATGAGTGGTCAGAGGAAGATCTAAATAATTGAATATTTTGGTGAGAAGGAGACCGAAACCAAGATAATTGTTCTGAAAACAGAATTCGAATGAAGATAGCAGAAAATATGCCAGATTGTAAGGCATGCACTCATTTAGTAAACTCTTGATAATTTCCAAGTCAAATGGTAACATTTTGCGATCATCACGAACAGGCATAAAATTTTATCTTACAATTTTGCCTAAAAATTGACACTCAGGAGTTAAGAATTCTAAACCAACTTTGCATGGAAAGTCAAATAAAACAGCTGGTACCATTTGGCCAGAAACCATAGCAAGATTGAATTTAAACAACATGCATTCTTCAACTGATATTCCAAAGGGATGTTTATAGGAATTTACCCTAGGTAATTCTAGAGTAGAAGGAGAGAGCTAGAGGGCATTGACAATAAATAATTCATCAATTATAAAAGTTTGTCCTTGAATACAAGTTGTAATACTTTTTAGTAACCCAGATGAATCACTTGAAAACTCCATGTGAGAATAAAATTCAGCAATGAGACTAGGATAAATAGATTTGTCATTGAAAGAAACCAAACAGTCCCACCCAACATTTTTAAAGTTGTCAAATAGTTTTGGAAAACCATGAAATGTGATAACATTACCAGGACAAAGATTGTGTCGCATGGATTTATATTTAGACTGAGCAGATATAGTAGTAAGATGAGGGACAGCATTGGAAAATTGAAGTTCAGAATAAAGAGGTAAAGCTTTCCTTTTAGAAGAAAACATATTACACATGATGAGAATGGATGCAGGAAGGATAGGAGAAAGTATTAAACTGGGAAAAAATTGCACATAGGAAGTCATATTTTTGAAAAGACTAATATATATAGAGAGAGGGAAAAGAAATATGGTATGCGGCAGGTAAGATGCACTCCAAGTAATCAAACACAAGTAGCAATTAATAAGGTGGTATAGGGGCAAGTAATCGAATTTATACAGTGACAAGGACCAGTAAATATTTAAGAGAAGCAGTAGGGTCAACATGGCATGATTACAGGGGGCAGTAAATATTTAAGAAAAGGAGTAGGGTAAAAACAAAATAGTAAAAAAATCTCCACATGTCAGTTAAAGAACATGAAAAATAAAAACTTAGTCAAATCGTAAGAAGGATTACTTAAAGTTTTAAAAAAAATTATAAAGCATGGCAAGAAAGTATTATTTCAGTCATCAAACTTTCAAAGCAGCAGGTAAAGTGTAAGATTGCAAAATTTATGGCAAATCTTGGGGGGATATCAAATAACAATTAATGCAATGAACAACCCGGTGAATACCAGTATTCACACATTATATAAGATACAGAAAGTAATCCAGTGGACATTAGTATCCACACAAATAAGAAGATAGAGAGAGATAGAAAGGTTATACCTGAGGTGGTATTAATCATATACCAGTTTCAGTATGCTAAGCGCTTCGGCGTTCATATTTCTCAGTGAAGGCAGCAGAGAGCTCAACAAAAATGTAGATATATATATATATATATATATATATATATATATATATATATATATATATATATATATATGTATAATGATAAAATATTTTAGATTAAAAATATATGTGGATATAAATATTTTAGTAAAAAGTATATTATTAGTAAAAAAAAATATTTGTGTTCATATTTAAAAATGGGTTGAAAAATGTTCAAAAAATAAAAGAGTGCGAACAGATCTTACCAAAATGTTCCAGTAATGACAGAGACTGTGATAAGGTAGACGAAGTTGCGTGAAAAACAATGGTAAAAAAAAATTGAACAATAGATGATTTTGAGTAGAAGCCCTAAACAAAAACAACACGATTTAAACAAAATTTATTCTGCAAAAAAAATTTGTTAACAATCAGAAAACCCAAGGAAGATTTTGAAGAAATATATATCGATTTTGAAGAATAAACAGAGAAGATGTCATCACTGAGAATCCTTTAAAAAAAACTTTGAATACATAATCTCAGATCTAGTCAGAGAATCAAAAACCCTAAAAAATTGTTCGACAAAGAAACCCTAATGGAAACCCTAACCCTTAAAAATTTTATATATTTGATTTTTCATAGATTTTAAAGAAATTGAATCAAAGATGAACACATGCAAGAACAGAGACGATTTTATCAAGAACGTAAGATCCGTAACAAAAGAACATATGCAAAAAAAATTTGAGCAAGTATTTTTAGATCTTAGAAAATCATTTTGGCATATACAAAAAAAAATAAAAAATTGTTGAATCGAAGAAACCCTAGCTAAGACAAAAAAAATTGAAATAGTTATTGGTGTTTTCATAGGTAGAATAACACAACTAAAGATATATATAATATATAGATTTTGTCGACCAACATGCATCGTTTAATCCTAAGACAAAGATGATGAAAAAAAACGTTAAACAGAGGCGATTTAAAAAAGACTTTGAAAAATAGATCCGAAAAAAAATGGATAGAATTCTTAAGAAACGTAACAGAATTTAGCAGGAAATCATGATTAGGAAGAAGAGTAGTCGAGATAGAATGACGCCTGAGACAGAAATCGGAGACAATAGAGAGTAATCGGAGATTTCAATCTGATAGATGAGAGAGAGACAGACAGAGAGAGAGAGAAGCGACTGAGGGAGTTGAGAAGAGAGAGAAAAAGAATGGATGAAAATGAATAAAAAATAAAAAATTATATATATATATATATATATATATATATATATATATATATAGTTTGATTTACCAGATGATCCAATGGTGGAGAAGATAGAGCAGATCTTGATTAATGGCCAAAAATTGATCTAAGTTGTGTTTCTTTCAAAGAATTGATCCAATGGCTGAGATTAGTGCTTAGATTTGATCGGATGGTTTGAGAATGTGATCCGTGTGTAGTATATGCTGAAATTTCATTGGTTAAAAAAAATTGGACGCAGCTTGTGTGGTGTAGACCATTGGATATACAAAAATCTGATGGTTCAGATTTAATATAGATATATATGTAATGTACCCTTTTAAAAAATCATTTACAAAATTATATATATATATATATATATATATATATATATATATATATGTATATTTATATGTACATATTTAATATATATAAACAAAATATCAAGAATACATATATAATATATTTAAAAAAAATTAAGATGATTAATTAGAAGGTAAATTAAAATTTGTTTTAGACACAAAATAAAATAATTAAGAAATAATATCTAGCATTCCTAACTCAATTCTTAATTTGCAGAATCTTTCTGAACTTAGTGGTTTAGTAAATATATCAGCTATATTTAATTTAGTGTCAATATGTTCTAATTTAATATTTTCGTTATTAACATGATCTCGTAAAAAATGATGCATAATGTCTATATGTTTTGACCTAGCATGCATGGCTGTATTTTTGCTGAGATTTGTTGTACTGTTATTATCACATAAAATTGAGACACAATCAAATTTTAAGTTATAATCAGCAAGGGTCTATTTCATCCACAATATGTGAGCACAACATCGTGCGGCTGCAACGTATTCTGCTTTGGTGGTTGAAATAGAGACCGAGTTCTGTTTCTTAGAAAACCAAGAAACAAAACATCCTTCTAGGAATTGGCAGATACCACTGGTACTTTTTCGATAGACATAATGACCTGCATAGTCAGAATCTGAAAAATAGACTAGATTAAATGGTTGATCCTTAGGATACCATAAACCTAATTCAGTGGTTCCTTTTATCGAAAAATTCTTTTCACTGCGGTTAGGTGTGATTCTTTAGGATCAGCTTGAAACCTGGCACATTTACAAACTCTAAACATGATGTCAGGTCTACTAGCAGTTATATATATATAATAAACTTTCGATCATTCCTCTATATTTCTTTGAGTTAACACATTTGTCATTTTTGTCGATAATTAATTTATCAGTTGTTGACATAGGAGTATTAAGAGGTTTTGCTGATTCTAGGCCAAATTTCTTGATCATTTCTTTATAATATTTAGACTGAGATATATGAATACCTTTTTCTCCTTGTTTTATTTGCAATCCAAGGAAGAAGATTAGTTCTCCCATCATGCTCATTTCGAATTCTTTACTCATACTTTCAGAAAACTCATTGCACATAGTAATGTTAGTAGAGTCAAAAATAATATCATCAACATATATTTGAATTACCAAAATGTCATCATTTTTATTTTTAGTAAACAGGGTAGTATCAACAGTTCCTCGCTTAAAGCCATTTTTTAATAAAAATTTACTCAACCTTTCATACCAAGCTCTAGGAATCTGTTTCAAACCATATAGAGCTTTATGTAATTTATAAACATATTCAGGATGATTGAAATCTTCAAATCCAGGAGGTTGTTTAACATAAACTTCCTCTTCTATAACACCATTTAAAAAACCAGATTTTACATCCATTTGAAACAGTTTAAAATTATTATGGCATGCAAATGCTAACAACATACGAATATATTCAATTCTAGCAACATGAGCATATGTTTCATCATAGTCAATTCCTTCCATTTGATTATATCCTTGTGCAACTAATCTTGCTTTATTACGAATAACAGTTCCATTTTCATCAAGTTTATTACGAAATACCCATCGAGTTCCAATGATTGAAATATTCTCAGGTTGTGGGACTAATTCCCATACTTTGTTTCTAGTGAATTATTCAAGTTCATCTTGCATAGCCATTATCCAGTCTTCGTCTAGTAAAGCGTCTTTTATCAATTTAGGTTCAATTTGAGATAAGAAAGACAAATGACCAGCTAGATTATGTGCTTGTGATCTAGTGATAACTCATTTTTCAATATTACCAATAACATTTTCTATAGGATGATTTTTAATAGCATGAGACTCTTTAGGCAAATCATTCAACTAAGGGTTTGGATTTTCAAGAGGATTATCAATACTAGGTGGAGATGCATTATCTAGTTTTGGTTCTTCCATATTTCTGAGAATATCTTTAATGACAACATCATTGTCAGTCAATTCTTTGTATTTAGGAGGAGGCTGAGTTTCATCAAAAGTCACATTCATTGATTCTTCCACAACTAGACTTCTTTTATTGAAAACTCTGTATGCCTTACTATTAAGAGAGTATCCAAGAAAAATTCCTTCATCAGATTTAGGATCAAATTTCAATAGGTGTCCTTTGGTGTTTAGAATAAAACATTTGCTCCCAAAAACACGAAAATAATTTATTTTTGGAGTTCTTTTATAGTAGAGCTCATAGGGAGTTTTGAGCAAAACGGGTCTTAATAAAACTCTGTTTAATATATAACATGATGCTGCCATTGCTTTAGCCCAGAAATACTTTGGAAGACGATATTCATTTAACATTGTATTAGCCATTTCTTGTAAAGAATGATTTTTCTTTTCAACAACACCATTTGACTGAGGTGTATAAGGAGCAGAGAAGTTATGACTTATACCATTCTCATCACAGAACATAATGAAATCAGAATTATCAAATTCTTTTTCGTGATCAAATCGAATATAAACAATAGAGCTTCCCTGTTGATTTTAAATCTTTTTACACATAGTAGAAAAAGAGTTAATAGCCTCATTTTTAAATTTTAGAAAATCAACCCATGTAAATCGTGAATAGTCGTCAACCAAAACTAGAATATATATAGCACCACCCACACTATGTTTAGGGATTGGTCCAACAAGGTCCATGTGTAATAATTCTAAGGGTCGAGAGGTTGACACAGTAAACTTAGGTTTATATGATGCATGAATTTGTTTTCCTAATTCACAGGCTTCACAGATATGGTCTTTGAAAAATTTTAATTTAGGAAGACCACGGACATGATCTTTAGAGGAAATGTTACTTATGAGTTTCATATTGATATGTCCTAGTCTGCGATGCCATAGCTAAGGATCTTCATTTGCAGATACAAGACATATATTATCTAAATGAGAGTAAGCATCTAAGTCACAGGTATACACGTTTTGATCAATTTACCAGTTTGATCAAAAATAGAGCAGTTATGTGTACTAAAGGATATTTTAAAACTGCTGTCACATAATTGACTAATAGATAGAAGATTATACCTGGGTCCAGTAACTAATTGAACGTTGGAAATGGTTATGTGTTTATTACCAATACATCCAACTCCGATTATTTTACCTTTATTGTTGTCACCAAAATTTACTTCACCAGAGTCTGTAGCTTGCAGATTTCTTAATTTGAACTTGTCTCCAGTCATATGTCTTGAGCATCCACTATCAAGATACCATTTGCTTTTATTCATATCAGCTGCAAGACATACCTGCAATATATGTACTAATTTTATAGGTTGGTACCCTTTAAATTGAAGGGTCCTTAGGGTGAGTTTTCCATCTTGTATAAGGAGCATTTGAAATTTCCTTTACAAAACTGGGCATAGGATAATCAACTTCAATAGAAAGAAGAATTCTATGAGTAATTGGATTGTGAGAAGTATGATAATGCTGTTTGTGAAATTCTCTTCATGTTATGGTTGGTACAGTATATGTTCCCTTGGGAACCCAAATCATTTTTCCTTTATAGTTTTCATTTCTAGCATTGCACATATAAAAAGAGTGACCATTTATATTACAATATGAACATTTTGTGAAGGGGGATATATCTCTTTCATTTTTCTTAATTTTAACATGATATAATCCTTTATCTTTTGATTCACTTGTTTCACCAGTATATCCTAAACCTTCTTTATTAAAGCTACATTTTTGTTGATTTAACATGACATCAAGATTTTCCTTTCCTTTTGTAAATTTATAAATTATATTATTTAAATCTTCATGTTTTTTTTGGTTAAGTTTTTAATTATGCAATTATGGTTTTCTATTTCTGTTTTTAACTTTGAGTTTTCATTTTTAATTTCTTCAATTACAACTTGATTATCTTCATTGATTATAGCAAGTGTTGAATTCTTAAGTTTTGCTAATTCTTCTTTATTTTTTAAGTTTATTTCATTTAAACTTTCGTTAGTGATAATTAAATTAGCATTTTCAATTTCAACACTTGTATTTATTTTTCTTAATCTTTCTAATTCTTCTTTTAATAGTTCATTACTTTCATATAAATGACTATAAGCTTCTTGTAATTCATAGTGTTCTTCATTTATATTTTTTAGTGTGTATGAAGAAAATGAAGTGCTAGGCAGTTGATGTTCAGAATTTACCTCAAATCTTGGTGATGAGTCATTATCTGCCATTAGGCAGAGATTTGCCACTTCTTCAATTTGCTCAGCAGTTTCTTCCTCATCGCTTAGATCTCATCCTTCTTCAGCTACAAAAACTTTGTTGTTGACTAGTTTTGGACAGTCCTTCTTGAAGTGTCCAGGCTGCTTACATTCCAAACATGTGTTTGAATTTTCATTTGGATTGGTACTTCTGAAGTTGTTGTTATTTGTTTTAAAATTTCCTCCTTGCGTCTTTGGTTTGAAGAATTGTTTGCCTTTGAAGTTGTTAAAGTTGTTGTTTGTTTTCATGAAACCTTCGCCATATTTTCTTGCTTTGCTTTGAATTACTCTTCTGAGTTGTCTGGATAGTAGAGCAACTTCATTGTTGTCTAGACTGAGAAGTTCTTCATTTAATTCTTCATCATCACTTTCTTGATCCACCAGGAGAGCTTTAAAGGCGATTCCTTTCTTCTTGAGATCTGTGTCTGATCCAGCTTTTTCAACGAACATATCTTCTTCGTGAGCACGAAGATTTCCAATAAGATTCTCCATAGGATATGTGGTTAGATCTTGCATTTCTTTTATTGTTGTAACCTTCATTTTCCAAATGGATGGAAGGGCTTTGAGAATTCTTCTATTTTTCTCATTTGTAGTGTATGCTTTTCCCAATTGCTCTAGCTCATCAATGATTCTGGAAAATCAAGTTTCCATATCAATGATCTTTTCGCCTTCCTCAAGCTTGAAACTTTCATATTCTTGAATTAGAGCATCTTTTCTAGTTTCTTTGATGTGATTGGTACCTTCATAGGTTACAATCAGTTTTTCCCAAATTTCTTTTGCATTTTTACAGTTACTAACTCTTTTATATTCTTTTTCAATCAAGGCACTGGTTAGCACTTGTTCCGCTCGAGATGTAATATTCATGATTTCTTCTTCTTCAGTGGTGAATTCATATATGTCTTTCTCGACAGTCTTTTCTCCTTCAATTTTGGTTGGAATTTGTACACCTCGTTCGATGGCACACCAAATTTTGATTCCTTGGGATTTGGCATAGATTTTGAATCTGTTTTTCCAGGTGGCAAAATTTGTACCATCAAATAGTGGAGGTCTGGACATAAATAGTCCTTCCTCGCAACCGGTAGCATTGTAGGCCATGGATCTACTCTTAGGTATGCATGTATATACTCAACAAACAAGTTAAAGAGCACTGCTTTGATACCAATTGAAGGACCAATAATAATCTAGAAGGGAGGTTGAATAGATTATTACCAATTAAAAATTATCTTAGGCCTTTTTGATTTTTGTATAATTAATTTGCAGTGTTAGAAATTAATATACAAGACAGTAAAAATCAATCACACAATGCACAGAGATTTATCTGGTTCACAACATACACCCCTTGGTATGTTGCTACGTACAGTCTCAAGTCCCTACTTGGAACTTGAGATCCTATTACTATTAGTAATAAAAACTCCTTCAACAGGCGGAGAAGCCTTTACAAAGTTTTATAGTCAAACTTCCAACTATTCCCAACTAATCTATCTTGGACAGCAAGCTCCCCGGCTCCCTCCTCAAGCTTAGTTATACTTCTTTTGAGTTCAGTTCTATTCTATGATCTGGTCTTGAAACAACAGCCTCTTCCTCACCTCACAAGTACACTAGAGACCCAACTTCCCGCTGACCTCTCTAAGACTCTGGTCTTGGTCGAAGAATTATTCGTCTTTCTCACATGTACATAAAATAAACTAACTCTAATCCTTTTCTCTTTTTATAAATGATTTTACAATAATGTGCTTCTCAAAAAGCATATAAGAATTTAGTACAGATTAATGCTTCTCAAATAAGCAGATATCAATTAAAGAGCAAATATATTTATAAAAGTTCAGAGACTTTTATACTTGAGAAATTATGCTTCTGATTAAGCAAGTATACGATATTAAAGTACTTTTATAAAGAATTAATGATTCTATAAAATAAAGAGTGTTTTTCGATGGATTTGAATTATTTTTGAGTTATCAAGTATTTTATGAACTAATTTTATAAAACAATAAATTAGATCAAGTATAATTTCAGTTAAGCACAAATTGATATAACAATTATTATTTGTTTAACTCAAATAATATATAGGAATATTTTATCTATTATGTGAACTCTTTATAAATAGTGTCACTTGGTACTATAAGGAATCGTACGGTCGGATTCCTCTCTGTAGAGGTTTATCTCCGTAGCCTTGCGGCGCCCAAGTATAACAAAATTTATAATTTTCACAATTGATATTTATATAAATATTTTCAATAGATCACTACGATTCTTAAATTCGGTTCGGATGACTACTCTTTTTGGAGCAGTATCTTAGTGTTATTTTGAGCTATCAAGTGTCATATCTATTTTACGATATTTATATAAATAATATCAATAAAAGTTTACTGAAGACTATAAGGAATCATACGGTCGGATTTCTCTCTATAGAGGTTTATCTCCGTAGCCTTGCGGCGCCCAAGTATCCTTTTATTTGATAAATAGATGAAATATGGATATATAAAATTATGTAGAACAAAATGTATTTGTATATTTATAGATACAACACAAGTAAGAAATAATTTAACATAAAGTAAACTTATCTCAATACTTGGACCATTTTTCTCTTCAAAAATAATTAGAATTTTTTGTATAAAGAGATATATGATTTAAAGAGAATGTAGGCAAAGAGAGTATGATTTTCTTTTCACTGAATTGGTAAAAACCAAATGAATGAAATACTCCATATTTATCGGATTTTTGAAGTTGGGTCTAAATTGTAATTTCAAAAACTAATTTTTGAATGTACAGTTATGATCAAGCAATTTTTGAATGAATGGTCCAGATCAAAGAAATTTTTATGCAGTAGTAGATTAGAAACCACCTAGGCCGTTTTTCATCTACTTGTCAATTAATGCTTGCCATGCTATTACATGTAGACCTGGCAAACGGGCGGGCCGGGCCGGGCCAAAATGGCCCTGGTTTTGGCGGGCTGCGTATGTGAGGCCTGTGGCCCGGGTTGGGCCGGCCCGGCCCGGCCTGCGGGCTTCTTCCTTTATTTTTTTTTAATTTTTTTTTTGCAAAATCTTGATACACAAAAAATAGTAATAATAATAAATATTAATAATAAAATAATTTATAATAAACAATAATTCTAATTACTTACATTAACTACATATATCAATCAATTAAAATTTTAATAGTATTATAATTTTAGATATTATTCTAAAGGCATGATTTGGGGATTAAATAAGTAGGGAGATTGCATAATTAAAGGATAATGATCGATTTACTTTCCAAATGTACTACACTATACATTGTAATTTGTAATGTCACTGTAATTGTTGGTATCCTTTTAGCAAAATCTAGAATTTGATTTTGGGCTTGAAAAGTGGAGTAGATCGCGAATTGATATAGGTGAATGTCACTGAATGGTGAGTATTATGCAAGAGAATTGGGCAGGCCCAGGTATTCTTCAAACCTCAAAACTATTTTTTTCCAATGCATTAGCACTAAATAGTATAGTCCATATATTTAGTATTAATGTACTGCAACAAAAAAATAAGAATCAAATGTACTTGAATATCTCATGAGATCATCAAATAAAAAAAGAAGAAGCTCATCAAATGTACTTGAATGTACTACACTATGTCACTATATATTGAGGGAAATAACATTTCTATTTTCTACCAATAAAATTAAAAGTGATATCAATAGTTGTTGTAGTTCAGTTGGTTTGAACTCTTATTTACTTACTTACAAGTCTTGTGTTCAAGCCTCACAACCCACAAGTAGTAACATTTTTATTTAAAAAAAAGTCACGGGCCACGGGCCGGGCCAAAAATGGACCGGGCCAAAAAGGCCTGAATTTTCGTGGACTAAAAAAATGCGGCCCATAGCCCGAGTTTTGGCGGGCGGGCCGAGCCAGCCCGCAGGCTTTGGGCCCGTTTGCCAAGTCTAATCACATGCTAGCTCAACAAGAGAAAGTTGTCAGCACACATGTTTTTTTATTAAGTCGCAATTTGAATGTCATGGTTTCACATGCATGCATTAATTAATAGATATTCTTGTATCAATTTGGTTTATATATATATATATATATATATATAAGTTATATATCCGGTAGTATAATATGTATTACATCCTATATTGTTATATATATACATATATGTGTGTGTGTGCGCGCGCGTGCGCTTATACGGTATATAAATATATATAGTAAGTTTTTATTTTTCTAATATACATATAATTTATTATTGCTTGTTTTTAGTATGCATTCATAAAATAATTTTTGCCCACATTTTGGTTTAGAAAAAGAAATAGGGTTTCCTTGCCTTAAATATTATATGAATTAATTTATTTAACACTTGACATATAATTTATCAAGGTCAATAAAAATTAATTCAAGTAAAAATAGAAAATAACAAAATAATTAAATAATTACCTATTTAATTAAAAACATAATTGTTATCATCAAAATACAAAATAAAATTATACCTATCACCCATGTTGTATGAGAACATATCCTAACCCTCTACCTGAAGCATCGTTGTAGATGACAAATCCCTCCGAACCAGATGGTATTATCAGAACAGGTGCTGAAATGAGTCTCTTCTTAAGTTCTTGAAAACTCATCTCACATTCCTCGCTCCAACCGAATGTTGTATCCTTTCGAGTCAGCTGAGTTAATAGAGTAGCGATTCGAGAAAATCCTTCCACGAATCTCTGATAATAACCAACTAAGCCCAGAAAGCTACGTACTTCAGTTACTGACTTAGGTTGCTCTCAGCTTTGTATTGCTTCAATCTTCATTGGGTCAACAGAAATTCTGTGATTTGATATCACGTGCCCAAGGAATGCTATTTCCTCAAGCCAGAACTCGCATTTCTTCAACTTGGCATATAGCTTATTTTCATGAAGCTTTTGGAGTATCAGCCTCAAATGTTGCTCATGATCTTCACGGTTTTTGGAGTAAATGAGGATGTCATCAATAAAGACGACCACAAAATGATCCAAATATTTCTTGAATACACGGTTCATCATATTCATGAAGGCAGCAGGAGCATTAGTCAATCTAAAGGACATGACTAGGAATTTGTAATGCCCGTACCGAGTTCTGAAAGCAGTCTTTGGAATGTTATCAGTTTTAATCTTTAACTAATGATATCCTGAGCGAAGATTGATCTTTAAAAAGAATTTGGCGCCTTACAACTGGTCAAACAAGTTATAAATATGAGGTAACGGATACCTATTTTTGATGGTGACATGATGTAACTCCCGATAGTCAATACAAAGTCACATACTTCCATCTTTCTTTTTTATGAATAGAACAGGTGCACCCCAAGGAGACGTACTAGGACGAATGAAACCGATGTTTAACAATTCCTGTAATTGGGTTTTTAACTCCTGAAGTTCAATAGGAGTCATTCGATATGGGACTTTGGAAATGGGTTTTGTACCGGGTTCAAGGTCGATACAAAATTTAATTTCACGCTCTGGGGGCAGGTCAGGAAGTTTTTTAGGGAATACATCAAGAAATTTATTAACAATAGAAATATCATTCAAATCTGATGTATTTTTGTTTAAATCTGTGACATTGGCTAAGAAAGCTTGACATCATTTTTTCAATAAATGAATAGCTTTATGCTTGATATGACAGTGATTGATTTTAGTGGTTTGGTTGCTTGAATTCGCATAATATGTTGGTTAGGAATATGAAAACTAACAACCTTATGAAAATAATCAATTTTAGCATGATGAGTAGTTAACCAATCAATCCCTAAAATCACATCAAATGCAAGTATTTTCAAATAGATAAGATCGACAGGTAACGTGAGGGTACCGATTTAAATCAAAAAATACTTATAAACAATGGATGTAATGAAGGTTTCTCTCAATGGAGTTTCAACAGCTAAGTCAATGTCTAATTTCTCTGAAGTTAAATTTAAACGTTGAGCGCAAGTAGGAGAAATAAAAAAATATGTAGAACTAGTATCAAATAAGGTATAGACTTCACAAGAGTTTATGATTAGCTTACCCGTGATAACCTCATTCGGGTTCCTCACTTTTCAGGAGGTCACGACAAACGCTCTCCCTTGAACTACCGGTTTTGTCTTGTCTGAGACGGCCTTTGGTGTCTCCATCCCAGCTGGACTTGGCTTCATTACACGATAAAATCGGGCTAGGTGACCATCTCTTTCGCAATTGTAGCACACTTTGGACTGCATCATGCAGTTTGGACTGATGTGTCCCTCCCCTTCATATTTAAAGCATGCCATCGGTGGTCGTTCTTTTTCCTTGAAAACGAGTGTTGGTGCTGCTGTCTTTCCATTATTGTTGAACATTCTCTTCTTATACCACCGAAGTGGTTACCATTTCTGGCATGTTGATTCCCTCCACGTTTGTTGGCACCGCTTTGATGACTGCTACCACTAGTATTATCAATTTGCCGGTTGCTCTCTCTTGGTTGGGTTGACTCGTTATCGCGTTCCAATAACTGAGCCATATTCACAACATCTGAATACAAGAAAAGTTTGTGAGAAATGAGGTATTGACGTATTTCAGGTTTCAAACCTCGCAGAAACATTCACATCATTCTCTTTTCATTATCAACCAAATGGGATGCAAATTGGGATAACTCCACAAATTTAGCTTCGTACTGTGACACGGTCATATTATTTTGCTCCAGCTTAACGAATTCCACCTCCTTTGTGACGCCCCCAAAATAGGTATACATCACCCATTCTGAGTTGCTAAATACATGGTACATAAAATAACTACAAGTTTTAGATCAATATTCACAACAAAAATAACAATTCACTAGAAGAGTTAAGTAGAGAATGAAATTTACTATCTTCTATGATTTTAAAGTCCATCATCAATATTTTATCTCTGTGACATCAATCAATATATATCTTGAATTAAATACTCATATTTGCAATAGGACCAAAATAATCAATCGTATTCCTAGTTGGTCATGTTCATCTCAACATCTGTTCATCTTTGCACTACAGGCCAAAGATATTCATCATGTAATCGTTCATCTTTGCACTACAAGCCAAAGATATTCAGTTATATCACCATTTAAGACTAAGAATGATGAAAATATTTTAAAGAAAACGAATCCAGTGAGATAAAAGGACAAGGTTTAAGGATTCGTACTTTAGTTCATCCATGTTCAAAAATACTCCATAATAAACCATTGTGGAGCAAAATTCAAGAATGAAGATCAAAATATGGATACAATCAAATCTAGTAACCATAATAAACAACTTGGACAAGAAAAGAAAATTTTAATTTTTCAGTGAATAGTACCGTATACGTGAATAGTAACTCCGACACAAAAAGACAAAAATTTCACAAGAAAAATCTTATCAATATTCTGGCATAATAATATTGAAAGAAATAATATCATTTATAAAAAAAAATAACATCTCTTACCTCAAAGAATAGTACTTCTGGCTGAAATATCGGATATAATGCTGAAAGGAACTTGCACCGTATAGCAACACTCAAAGTATCAAAATACTCACAAAAATACGCTCGATGATATAGAGAGAGAAAATTTCAATTTCTGGAGTGATTTTTAATTATAACCTAAGCACCCTATTTATAGGAAAATACTTAGAACACCAAAGTAAAAAATTTAATAAAATAATAATATTTATTAAAAAAATTCACGCCCACCTCTTGAAATCTGAATTCAACATGTTTACAACACATGTGGGGCCCACCTAATTACAAAAAATGTTTTTCTTAAAATAAATATTTTAAACTTCAAAAATCAATTATTCTGGAATTTCAATAATTCATAATAAATAGCCCTTTTATCAGAAAAATTCGAATCTTATGTTCATTCCATAAGAAATTCAATTCTCTACAACTTTGTAAGTTCAATTCTCTACAACTTTGTAAGTTAAAATTTTTTCAAATTCTAAGCGGAAATTGACCGAAATTCAAATACGAACGATTTTGCAGGCTATAATCAAATTTCAGTCAAAAATGGGGTCCACCAACATGTTTTTAGCATTTATTGTAATCAAAATACTCGTTCTCCTCATTTATTCATATATCACATATTTATTGTAAAAATATCACCATTATTATATTATTGTAATATAATAATATATTTAAATGACTTATCTTATCAGAAAAGATAAAATATCACTTTTCTAAAAATTCTTCCATTTATATCCACATAAAATAAATATTTTTCTTATCATATAAATCAATAATTTATTATTCACAAATAATATTACAAAATCACAATACTGACAACCAGGCCTTTTTCAGGAAAGAGGGGGCCTTCCAGTAAGGATTTATCCTTACTGGCGCGCAATTAAATATCCTCTCCTAGACAGAACTTTCTAGATATTGTCAATAATGCTATCAAGTAATATTATTAAAATAATATGAATTATTGATCTGATAATGGGAAATACTTGTAGACACTCGAAATTTTCTGTACTACTAACACTAACACTGCAGGAAGGCAGATTCGTCTTTTATGAGAGAACCCTGAAAGACAATCCACAACCATACCGGATACTACCGGAGGTTCAGCATCAATCCCAGATCGCAATCTGGGAGTAATCGTTCCAATCTTGGAGAACCCCGAGGCATGCAGATCAATACCGGAACACACACCGGAGAAGACCGATTAATCTCGGAGATAACCCCGAGGTATCCAGTCTCAGCCCTAAACATGGGAATAGCCTCCAACCTTGGTGATAGCCCCAAGGAAAGCAATTTCGGCACTAACCCCGGAAATGCTTGTTACAAGTGCAACCAGCTTCAATCTCGGTGCTCACAACGAGATACATTGTATCAGCCCGGCGATGACATCGGGAAGACAGACACACCTCAAAGATGACAATGAGGACTTTCAATCAATTACAGCAGTCCAATCCCAGCGAAGCTGAGCAACGTCTGCTTTATCGACCCAACCCGACAATAACACCGGTAAGGGGCAACATCGTCATCTGACCAACACGATGCCACGCCAAATCGTCTCAACACACCTACGCAACAATGTCTCACAAGGCTAACCAATCCCAAGTTGCTATTGTGCGAGGTAACGGATGAAAGTTGAAGCTTGAAGACCAGAGGGCACCGTCCCATCTTCAAAGACTTCGTACAAACTCTAATCCCATGTCATCGTACAAACTCTCGACAACGGCGGTCCGAAATAGGTACTGTATACCTCAAACGGATGCCCGGATTGCATTTCTGAAAGTTCGAGTGGACATTACAGTGCCCGCGTGCACGTACTTCGAGACGACCCAAGCCAAAAAACCCGAGCCCACCCGGGTTGCCTCTGGTATACCTGTGGCTGAGCCGCAGGTACACCTGCGGCAGCCCCGGTCTATAAATAGAGGGCTTGGGGTGCTGATTTTTAAGAGAAAAAAGACGGGGAGACCCTGCAGCATTCGCTCTACACTTGCAATACAGTGTATTTTCCCACTTTAAACACCTGTGAGCTCATATACAGCCCTCTTTTGTACCTACAAAAGCCAGTGTTTATACACTCTAAAGATATAGAAGTCTTCTTTGGCAGCCCACTGTAAGCCTTTTCATACACTTTAGAGTCTTTCTCTTCATATTTGCACACACCCTTCTACACGTTGAGAGTCGTGTTGCTTGCTTTTGCCCGGACTTCGGTCCGTGGTTTCATTCCAGTCTGTATATATATATTATATATATTTATATTTATATATATATTGACTAACATTATCGAGTTATGCCTCGGTTGAGCCTAGACTTCGGTCTGGAGCGTTTATTCGCTTTCTTATATATATATATATATATATATATATATATATATATATATATATATATATTAAAGCAATTAAACGCACCAGACCAAAGTCTAGGCTCAATCGAACAAAGTTCATATATATATATATATACTTATATATATTAATTGTGTGTCGAACTTTGTTCGATGAGCCTAAACTTCGGTTTGGTGCGTTTAATTGCTTATATATATATATATATATATATATTTATTTATTTTCGTCCTGCCTGGAGTTTCCTTCGTGGCAGTTGATCGCTTTGTACAGCTTTATCTACGTTTTGTCCCGCCTGGAGTTTCCTCCGTGGCGGTTGATAGCTTTTAACAGCTTTATTTACATTTCTGATCTCCCATGAAGCTGATTCGTGGTTGGTGATCATGTCTGTATATATATATTTATAGCTTTTATATATATACCTGCTTACTGCTTTCATACAAACTGCGGTATCATGTGAGCCTAGGAATCATGTGATCACAGATTCATCCCATTGGATCTAGATTTGGTTCCCGTGATGGACATTTTCAGCTGTAAGCAGCTTGTAAATTATTTTGCGGTGTCTGATTTTCCTCAGATGGTTTCCATACCCACGAGGAAGTCTGCATTATTTTGTACATTATTTTTGTACGGATGCCTCACAGCCGTCAAATAAAATCAATCAAGCCGAATACGGAATAAAATGGGAGTGCAAAAGGCCTCAATTACTATTGAGCATCAGGGTTTGAAAAACCTTCTTTATAAAACATCACTGCCATATTCTGCTTAAAATTGAATTTTTACATAAATTCAAATCCTGTGTATATAGGTGCGAACGAGGCCTCGTACCACTTTCAAATAACAGCACATTGACCCACACACACACACATTCAGATAATAGTTTCTTGAAAAGAGGCGGTCACCATGGTAACACGGATGTCGGGGGGTGCCTAACACTTTCCCCCAGCATAACCAAGTCCCCGGACCCTAAATGAATCTCGGTTTCACCGACCCGTATAGCAGTGTCACATCACTGGGTCAATGTGCAAACCTTTTCTCGGTTGTGTTGGTACAACCATTTAAAAAATCAACTGGCGACTCTTAACAGTCCATCGTCGACATTATACATGTCGGACCTTTTTCACTTATTTTTTCAAACAAATCTCACATAAAATGAGAACACCAAAGAACAAGTAACGGAAAGGGACATCTAAAAATCCCGACGTCGACAGGTGGCGACTCTGCTGGAGATACCAGTAAGAGGACTTAAGCTGCTATTTCAATCTTTTCAAAATTATTATCTGCTTGTGTGTGGATGTTGCATTTACATTAGATGAATGTGTACGAATGCATGTCTTGTTTATTTAGTGCCTCGCACTATAAACTGCCTGTGATGTTAGTGCCTCGCACTATAAACTGCTCATGATATTAGTGCTTCGCACATGTCATCATTTCATACGGTGAGACGCGATGTATGTGAATGTATGTTGTGTGGTCCCTCCACCAGGAGGCTATCCCGTCGGTGTTTGATTACTGGACTCGTGAGAAGCCTGATTCTCCGAGGCTCAGGAAAGGCACCACCCAAATTCTCTCCAGTTGAAAGACCGGATTAACTTCCCGTCAAGTAGATTGCGATGATTTGGGGACCTTCATGCCAAAAAGTCACGAGAGTAACCTAAGATAGGTCAGCCTCTAATAAACCCAAAACGAAGGAAAGTCTCTTCATGCTCTCTTTTTTTTTAAAAAAAAATTTACACAATCCATCTACATATAACGAGAAATATGAAGGAATGTGTACACATATACATACATGCTACAAACAGCTAACATCCGTTTTGCAGGATAAAATTCCTAAAATAGACTCATCTCATTGGATATTCATTTTCCCTAAGGACTAAACTATGCTAGTCTTTCGCAGGGAGTCAACCGGGCCTACTACCCGTTCAAAGTCCAAAAAGGCAACAGGCCTACAGTCAATTATGTCGTCATCCGACCAGACTGAACTTAATCCAGTTTCTCGCAAGGAATTTGACGGATTAAGCAAACAAATTGCAGATTTGGCTGTTTTACTCAAAGAATTACACCAGTCTACCCAGGGTCAGAAAATACTCGTACATGCTGAATCCTCCACACAAGGAGGAACCCAGGTCGTTATGATACCTGAACTACAGTTGGATCCTACCAACAAAAATCCTGATGCTACTCATCCCACTAGAGATCCAGACACTGGTGACATTCAAAAGAAAGTCCTCCAAATGGAAGAGACCCTTCGCACTCTCAAAGGAATTGGATCACACGGGAGTGTGTCCTAGGCTGATCTGTGCATTTTTCCTGGTGTTCACTACCCAGAAAAATTTAAAACTCCTGACTTTGAAAAATATAACGGGTTAGGAGATCCTTATACACATTTAAAGGTATTTATTGGAGAACTTGGATCTTATGCAGAGGATGAAAAGCTCAGAATGTAATTATTCCAAAAGAGTCTAACTGGTGAAGCTCGTTCATGGTACACAAGATTAAACAACTCCAAAATCCACAGCTGGGAAGAGCTACAACATGCCTTCCTCACTCAATACAGCTTTCAAACTCAAATGGCTCCTGATCGGTACCAAATTACTAAGATCAAAAAACAGTCTAACGAGTCTTTTAGAGAGTATGCCCAGAGGTGGAGACGCCTGGCTGCCCAAGTAAATCCTTCCATGACCGAATCAGAAATGGTCATAACGTTCACAGACATACAAGAAGCTCCCTTCTATGAGAGAGTTTTAGCTGGCATCGGCAAACCGTTTTCTAAAATGGTCAAGCATGGGGAGATGGCTGAGATGGGATTGAAATCCGGGAAGATTCAAGACCTAGCTGCACTCAAAGCTGTTGCTGATCACATCCAGTCTGGAAATTATGGGAACAACCCCAGGAGGGTGCATAAAAAGAAAGAGGAAGATGTTTTCCTGATACTACAGGGTCAAAAAGGCAGTCAAAATACGCCTGTTCAGAGGAGAAACTATACTCCCTTTCCAGCACAGTCTATAAACCCTCCAATACCAAAAGGTGGAGAAGCCAAACTCCCCCGAGTGTTCACACCCTTAGGGGATACCCTCGAGAATATCCTTAATCTTCTGACAGCGCAAAAGAAGATTACACATCTACTTCCACCAGCCAACTCAAATGGAAGGGGTTTTAATGCTGCTCGGAAATGTGCTTATCATGCCGGGGCACCTGGACATGACACTCAGGATTGTTGGGCCTTGAAACACAAGATCCAAGACCTGATAGACAACGGTGAGATCGTGGTCACTAAACCAGATCAACCTAACGTTCAAGACAATCCTCTTCCTCAACACAAAGAAGAAGAGGTCAACATGATTAATTGGAGCACTGGACAGAGTTCCAACTACAGCTGTGATTCTTCCCAAACCATCAAAGACGATGATAACAGATGGGATTATGCCAAGTTCCAGTTCACAATGGAACAAAAAATGAAAGCTCTCTGCAGACAAATTGAGCAATTAGCGGAACTGGTGACTTATCAGCATCAAGTAACTCGTCAGCTAATCAGCCAGGAGCATACCAGTCTCCTGCCTATTGTCATGAATATTCCCTCTTCACTTTCAGAAAATGAAATGTTGGAAGACAAAGTGACGAAGAGAGCAAATGCTAACGCCCGTCGGGATTTCGCCAATAAGAGGGAATTCACCTATTTGGGTCAACCTATGGAGGAGATACTTCAAATGTTAATCAATGAAGGAAGAATCAGTTCCCTTCTACCTCCAATCAACCCCCGTTCGGGACGGTACAATTCGGAGGGAATATGTCAATATCATTCCCAATCTCGTGGTCACAGCACAGAAGAATGCTGGGCACTCCGCCACCTTATTCAGAACCTAATCGACAGTGGCTTACTGCACCTGGCAGATGATGACACTGTGCTACGCGCCAGTGAGAATGCAGGGCCCACTAAATAGAAGAGTGTGATAGTTGTCATATCTACTGAAGATGATCAATCACTCGTCATGCCAATAATTCAACTCAAAGGAAGCAACAATCCTTTGAAAGTGGCCGCTCCCAAGCCAATCAACTTGTCGTGCAGAGTACAATATCCTATTGATAGCCTGCATAAAGTTCCGTGGAATTATGGAGAAGGTGAGGGATCCACCTCACATACCACTGCTGCAGTGTCGAAAGAAAATCCACTGTACCTTCCCCAACGGGTGATGAAATCTGCCATCAAATCAAAAGGAAAAATACCCATGGAGAAGATTGAAAAATTACTCCGCACTATGGGGCATAACGAAGCTACGGTGGTTTTAAGCTTGAAAGAAGCTCCACAACAGATAACAATTTTGGACTTGGTCCTTACTTCCGAGAATCACCGGAAGATATTGTTAAAGGTTTTAGAAGAAGCTTATCTCCCGACATCCGTGCATGAGGAAAAATTTCAACATCTGGTTGATCACATTTTCAACGACAATGTGATATCCTTCACTGATGATGACATTCCGCCTGAAGGGACCGGTCATTGTAAACCATTGCACATCGCCGTCTTGTCCTCCGGATACATGGTGGCTGGAGTCCTGATCGATGGAGGCTCATCCCTAAATATCTGCCCATATGCTACCTTGGTAAAAATGAATATCAATCCTAATCGAATCCGGAGTAGCCATACTATCATCAAAGCTTTTGATGGAGCCCGCCGGAATTCAGTGGGAGTAATTGAGCTGCCAATTGAGATTGGTCCTCATACATTCTGCGTATCCTTCCATGTGCTCAAGATAGAGTCGGGATACAACCTGCTCTTGGGACGACCATGGATCCATATGGCTGGGGCAGTCCCCTCCACCCTTCATCAACAATTAAAATATATTGTCAACAACAGCCTGGTCACTGTCAACGCTGAACCAGAGTGTCCTCAACACGGGGATTTACCAGTCATCAATGCTAATGCGAATGTTGAACCAGTCAGTTTTCATGCTTTGGAAATAAGCAATACCCAATACCATGCTATTGGGTCACCACTTCCCGAACCCCAGATTTCTGCTGAAGTAATGTCAGCCACTCAAGAAATGATGTCATTGGGTCATAAACCAGGACAAGGGTTGGGTAAAGATTGTCAGGGTATCCAGTACCCTATGCGCTTAACCAAGCACACTGGAACAGCTGGACTAGGCTATTCGGCCAGCTCTAGTCATAGGAACCCTCATAAACATCCGCAGGTTCCTTCAGCTTCAGCCATGCGGCGTTTATCTTCGCCTTCACACTTTGAGTCCGCACAACCTCCAGTAAAGGTGCCAGCCAATGTCATGGTTATGTTATTTCCTAAGCCGAAATCGGTGGAGGAAAAGAAAATCGTTATTCCAGATCCCGCATATCGAAGAAGAGGAACGGAGAATCAAGGATAACGTTGTCCGAATAATGTCGGGCATGCGCATCATCGTCCATGATGAACATACCAACCGATACACCCCAGACGATAATTGCCCGGACATAATGGCCATCATTCGGGATAGGGAGGATGATGACAGTCCCTCCATCACTGTGGTTCACCCGAACTTTTCTCTTGCCAATTGGAACAGCATTCCTTGCATTGGTCGTCATGGGTAAAGCGGACAGAAGTTCTTTCTGCCCTGTAGATACAATAACTGCTTACTTTTCTGTACAGTATTATCAATTTATTTTGCCAGTATATGCTAACACTGTGTATGATCAAACACATTTCATATATACTAAGTGAAAGCATATTTTGTTTCAGGACTCAGAATTTAGATGTGCCTGTACTTGCTGATACGATGCCTCTCCTACACAGGGATTGTACCTTTGATGTAGAGATGAATTTAGCCTTGATGGATACACAGGATGACATTGAGGTGCCTCCAGAAATTCAAGAATGGGTCAAAGATACACCTAAACCCAACCTTGATCAAACCACTTCTTTCAATCTCGGAACCATAGAAAGCCCTAAGTTAATCCAGATTGGTTCAGACCTTACCCCAAACCAACGGAATGACATGGTTACACTATTAACCCAATTCCAAGATGTGTTTGCATGGTCATGAAGACATGGTGGGTTTGTCCACTGACATTGTCCTTCATCGCTTTCCCATTAAAGAGGGATTTAAGCCAGTCAAACAGAAACTCAGGCGATTGAAACTTGAGTGGAGTTTAAAGGTGAAAGAGGAAATTGTGAAACAATTTCAGGCTGGCATCATCATGGTGTCTACATACCCTGAGTGGATATCCAATATCGTGCCCGTGCCTAAACCTGGAGGGAAGGTGCGAGTTTGCGTGGATTACCGGGACTTGTATAAAGCTTGCCTAAATGACAACTTTCATGTGCCATTTATCCACATTCTCATTGACAATACTGCACAATACGACATGTACTCCTTTGCTGACTGCTTCGCGGGGTATCATCAAATCATGGTTGCCGAGGAAAATCGTGAGAAGACTGCCTTCATCACTCCTTGGGGAACTTTTTGTTATAGACGGTTGTCATTCGGCCTCATCAATGCCAGAGCTACCTATCAACGAGCTATAATGGCTCTTTTCCACGACTTAATGCATAAAGAGATTGAGATCTATGTGGATGACATCATTGTCAAGTCCCGGAAGGAGGATCACCATATAGACCATCTCAGAAAGCTATTCAACAAGTTGCGCAAGTATAACTTGAAGTTGAATCCAGCCAAATGCACCTTTGGCGTTAAATCAGGCAAGTTGCTAGGATTTCTAGTCAGCCACAAAGGGATAGAGCTGGATCCTGCCAAAATCCAAGCCATCACGGAAATGCCCATTCCTCAGACAGAAAAGGAAATACGGGGATTTTTGGGAAGAATCAATTTCATTAGCAGATTTATCTCCCAACTCACAGCAACCTGTGAGCCAATCTTCAAGCTGTTAAGGAAGAACTCTTCCATGAAATGGAATGAGGAGTGTCAGAATGCCTTCCTTACAATCAAGAAACAGCTAGTCAAAGCTCCTGTGTTGGTACCACCCAGGGATGATGTTCCCCTATTTATGTACCTATCCGTAAGTGACAATGCTATGGGCTGCATGCTAGGGCAGAAGGACAATAGAGGCCAAGAACGAGCTATCTATTACCTCAATAAAAGGTTCAGTAGCAGTGAACACAAGTACACTCTGATCGAAAAGACGTGTTATGCTTTAGCATGGGCTTCCATGAGGTTACAGCATTACCTCCATGGTCACACAACCCATCTTATATCCCGCGTGGATCCTCTCAAGTACGTGTTCAACAAACCCATGTTAAATTGTCGGCTGTCCAAATGGCAGTTGATCCTACAACAATTTGATATCGTATATGTGACTCAAAAGTCCATCAAAGGTCAAGGAATCGCGGATCAACTGGCCGCCGCACCTTCAGGGGATTTCAAACCCTTAGAAACATATTTCCCTGATGAAGGAGTAATGACAGTGCAGCAATACCATCAGTACGATACGCGCCAATCATGGAAGATGTATTTTGATGGAGCTGTTAATATGGAAGGTTCTGGAGCTGGAGCAGTTCTAGTGTCTGATACGGGGGAGCAGAATCCCGTCGCCGTCAGATTACAATTTGACAACACCAATAATACGGCTGAGTATGAAGGCTGTCTCATGGGGCTAAAACTTGCCCGTTCAATGGGCATCAGACGGTTAACTGTCCTTGGAGATTCAGAATTGGTGATTCGACAATCCACCAGAATCTACCAAACCAAGGAACTACATTTGCTGCCTTACCATCGGCAGGTTTTAAAGATGGCTTTGGAGTTCGAAGAAATCTCCTTTCTACATGTTCCTCGTAATAGGAATGACTTTGCGGACGCATTAGCAACTTTGGCCTCCCTGGTTCATATATCAGACAAGGAACAATTGCCAAGCGTCACAATTTCGCTGAATAAGGCCCCAGCCTACGGGAATTATGTTGGAGAAGTATCGGATGAGCTACCTCCTATCCCACAACCTTGGTATCAACATATCAAGGAATATCTGCGAGATGGATCTACACCCGCTAAGGCGAGCCTGACTGATAAAAGGCGGATCCACCGACTTGCAATGAAATTCTACCTGAGTGGAGATGCGCTCTACAAAAGAGATGCAGGACTAGGTCTCCTCAGGTGTTTAGACAAAGATCAAGCCCAAAGGCTCATGGATGAAATCCATGGCGGAGTTTGTGGCCCCCACATGAGTGGTCCCCTGCTTGTCAAGAAAATCCTCAGAACGGGACATTATTGGCTATCTCTCAAAGCTGATTGCCATGACCACGTCAAAAGATGCTATCAATGACAGATTCATGGGAATGCTATACACGCCCCTCCACGGGAGCTCCACAATATGAGTTCACATTGGCCCTTTTTAATGTGGAGAATGAACGTTATCGGGCCCATTGAACCTAAAGCCAGTAATGGACATCGGTTTATATTCACCATGATCGACTACTTCACCAAGTGGGTAGAGGCAACCTCATTCCCCAGGGTCACTAAAGAAGTCATCATTGCTTTCATCAGAAACAATGTTGTTTGTCGATATGGACAACCAGAGGTGATTGTGTCAGACAATGCCAAGAACCTCAACAACAAAATGATGGAGGAATTATGCAGTAAATTCCACATCAAACATCTCAACTCAGTCATCTATCGTCCAAAGATGAACGGTGCTGTTGAAGCGGCTAACAAAAATATCAAGAAAATTATGCAAAAGATGTCCGCTAACCACAAAGATTGGCCTGATGTATTGCCTCTGACTCTGTTAGCCTACAGAACATCCATGCGTACTTCAACTGGGGCAACCCCCTACGCATTAACCTATGGGATGGAAGCAGTACTCCCCATAGAAGTTGAGATGGAATCTCTCAGAGTGTTGATAGACGCTCAGCTGGACGAAGATCAATGGGTACAAGACAGGTATCACCAATTGTCTCTAATAGGCGAAAGGCGAACCGCGGCTATTTTCCATGGGCAATTATATCAGCAAAGGATCGCCAGATCCTACAACAAAAAAGTCCGGTTACGGCGATTCAAGCAACATGACTTGGTTTTGAAGAAAATCCTGGACAACCAAGATCAATCTAAGGGAAAATTCGCTCCTAACTGGAAAGGCCCGTTTATTGTCAAAGAAGTATTGACATGAGGCGCTCTCAGATTGCAAGAAGTGGACGGCGATGAATTTCCACAACTCATCAATTTAGACACCGTGAAACGGTACTATGTCTGAAGTAACTCGCAAACACCCTGGTGTCAAACCATTAGATCACCAATCATTCCGGTTTTTAACCCTTTACCACATACAACTTTTCCACACTTCGCCCCTCAAGGAAACATACTTCTCAAGCCAGCAGCCTGGCTTTCCTTTGCGCTCATACAAGTTAGGTCATCCCACCGTGGATCGAACCTCTTACGTTTACCGTTTGGCTACCCATACATGGGATCAAACTTTTCTTCTACAGTTTATCCTCAACTTAGGATTAAACTTTTTCATCCCCGCACTCTGACCTGCACATGGGATTACGCTTTTCATCTCGCCCTGAGGGGTGAACTACGTCGACCTGATCTCCTCTTCAATAGGAGTACGTAGGCAACCATTTCATATGGCCCGGACACAACAAACACAACAAACACAACAAACACAACAAAAACAACAAAAACATTCCCACACCATTCCTGCCACATACAGCGTTGAACCTCTTACACCAGGTTCGAACTACACAGACCTGATCTCCTCTTCAATAGGAGTACGTAGGCAGCCATTCATGGTGCGGTCTCACCCCCTACCAAAACACAAACCCTTGTCAGTTGGTACTGGGATCAACAATCAATCCATTACGTTTTATTCGGTTTCAGACCAAAGGGATGGAATTACCCAACCTCTCCTACCAAATAGGAGATTCGGCGACCATCTAAGCTGCGGTCATACCTTGAAGAGTAACACCAATCCATAAAAGGTGGAATTAACTAGGCTTCTCCTAAATAGAAGTACTGGCAACCATCTGTGGTGCGGTCAATCTCAAAGAGGAAAGCCACACTCCTCTCCACATTCCCATACAGAAACCAGTCCCAAGACACCAAAAGATGGTAGGGATACACAGATCGATGATCCATTCTGAACTATCCAGAGACAATTCAATGTCCATCCACCCAGGAGGAATTCAGAATACATCAAGATCACAAGCCCTGAAGCAGCAGGCAAAATATCCAACAAATAGCAAGGTGTATCTAAAAGGGAAGTGATCCAAAAATATATTTCCCTGTTATATATAATGCTGTTTGATATACATAATGTAAACTATACATGACAAAATGGCTAAGCTAGTCTGTGCAGGTAAGTACAAGCTAATCTATGAGTCAGGATACACGCGAGCTAGCAAGCCCAACATAGCATCCCTCTCAGAAGGAGGTAAAGCTGTGGTCTCCTGTATGAGAGTATCCACTCGACCCAATAGATCAGAAGTCATCTGCATGATGACCATATGCTCATCAATGTATGCGCTCATCTCTGCGATTATATCAGTGGTACGGGACCTCGCTGCAGTACTATTTGTGACGGCTACATCCCGAGCAGATATGGCACTATCCCGCTCAACTATCACTGCATCTCTGGCTAATCTGGCCTCATCCCGCTCAATAATAGCGGCATCCCTACGAGATAAGACCTCATCTCTCTCCAACAGAGCGGCCTCCCTCACATCCAGAGCAGTCGACATCATAGATCAAACTTGATCTCTCTCAAAGGTCATCAGCTGAAGACTCTGCTCTAAGTACTGTGCCGAGTGCTAAATCGCGACAGTGCTGGTACTAGGAGAATCCGGAAGGAATGCTGGCAACCCAGCAGCAGGCTCCTCCTCGAAATGGGTATCAATGTCCGCCACAGGCTCCACACCCTCTGCGTCACTACCCGGTACTGTAGATACTGCTGCAGCCGATTAAATCTCCGTCTCCATCCAGGCGGAATACTCTGCGAAATAACCTGGACTGCTCACTGAAAAAGCAGATACCTCACTATAGTCCCAACAAGCGTATACACGAGATTGATCCTCGGCTGAGAGGTATCGGGCAGCTGAACGCTGACATGTCGCCCCTGTGAAAGGATGAAAATCCTGAAACTGGTTGAACTGCGACATCACGGCCAGTGGGTGATAAGTAGTCACACCCCTCAAGCTAGCCAGAGGGAGGAAATCCATGCCTGGAGCATGTGTAATGAAGCTGTATGGTGAGCAAAGCCCCGAGCACAACAATATACCAAATGGATCTCTGATGTCTGCCAAGAATATGGACCAAGACTGAGCATCTATACACTCCGATGGCTAAAAGGAGTATGACATGGCCACATCATGGGAGAAACAATACCCATGCCGTCTAAGGGTACCAATCGGTCGCAGATGTGGCATAAACCATACATACAACAAGATAGAACTCCCAGTAAACACTCCTGTAGGATACGTGCAGCAATATGATGCCGACCGCAGGGTCTCTACCAAGATCATAGGCACAATGGTACGACCCTCCCTGAGAGCTCTCACGGCCATGATAACGCCTATATCTATCTCATCCATATATCGCGGTATGTACACATATGATAGTACACATAACATCAGTACATCAACTCTGGCTAGACGCCAATGATCCTCCAGTGCGGTGAAATCCCCATAATGTCGTGAGTAACTGTCCTCTAAGCCAAATCTGTCGTACAGAAAATGCTGAGAGATAACATGGCCAGATGTCAGCTCATCATGCACTACTCTGCGTCTCAATCCTGTGAGAGTCATGAATCGTCTGCTCATGTCTCCCAAAGCCAGATGCACGCAAGGTCTGTCCAAAGGCAGCATCGTCAAACGTGCATACTCCTCCAAAGTAGGAGTCAACTCATGGGTACCAAAGCGGAATATATGCCTGTCAGGTCGCCAATGCTCTAGCATCCCATCTACGAATCCTGCAGGAACCTGAAATGCCAAAAGAGTCATGGTATGCTGCAGTAATATATATACGGTCACCCTGTCTGGTGGTGACATGCTATCATACCACAATCGAATACCCGATGCCACCACTGACGGTGGGGTATGATCTATGTGGCTAACTGTCGAAGAAGACATTTGTGAGGGCCGTGTCATAAGACCATCCAGGGGTCAATGCCGAATATCTCTGGACATACATACATATGCATAACATGATACATGCATAACAGATAATGGATGACAAAATGATATAGGGAATGGAAAAGACTGCATACATTCCTAAGTATATCATCATCTATTACATCAGCTCGGTACAGCTACCAATACAGGGAAATGGGGCACAGACGCCCTACTACTAACAGAGGCCTATCAAAAGATATAGCGAGAATGGGAAACAGCCACCCAATATCTAACAGAGGCCTATCAAAAGATATAACGAGAATACATCAGAAGAAGGCAATGGTGTCGATATCCACATCATCAATCCTGTCCACCTGATGTAACTCCTCCTGAGTTACTGGATCTCTGTCAACAGGGATGTCAGCCCTATAAAGAGGAGGATCTGTGCTGGCAAAACCAAATGGGTTATCCGAGGGGTCAGCGCCTGAGCTGGAAGGAACAAATGACTCCGCCTCTGCTGGATCTCTGCCCAAGTGCCGAATAAATATATGTGTCTGGTCCAACTGACGGGTCAAGCTATCAATCTGGGTTATATGAGTCGGATCTCGGACACAAGCTATCCAATCCGTCATCATCAAGGATCCAGAAACCATGTCCCCCATAAACTGTGTGGCGCGAGACTGGGCTCCAATAGTACGAGGAAGCCACCAACGCTGGAATATCTCCTGAGTACATGGACCCTCTGATAATGCAAATCCGTCAATACCCAACAACGGGATATCAATAGCGGGTGACTGCGATATAGGCCAGTGACGCCTGACAGGAGGCAAGATCGGTATACGAATATCCCCTGTGGTGCTCCTGATAGCACGCTCTCTTAGATAGAGCTCCCAACCGCCATCTGTGAAGAGTAGAAATCTCCTGGTGGAAATTAAATACTCGACCCCAGTCGGGTATCCATCCTCAAAACCCACTGTCAAGTGTTCCCCGGAATAGGGAAGCCAGGTGATGGTGTCGGCCGTCAGCAACTCCAGCTGCATACGGCAATGAGTGAATCCCTCCGCTACAGGGACCTCGGGCAGAATTGAATGATGCCATCTTCGTCCTCGTGGATAGGTATCTAAACCTAACACACTCACGGGACGCAAACAGGGAAGCCTCTCATAGGCCCAAAACTGCCAACACAGTGGCAAGACATCTGCTATCAGTAAACACTCTTAACCTATAAATGGAAAAGACAATAGAAGTACTCACCAGCAGAAACGGGTAAAATCCTAGCCAAGCCTCAGTCAAACCCTGTGAGCGCATATGCATGCCCCGGAGGAAATAGGCAAAGGTATAGGAACCCCAATCGTACTCTCCAATACGGTCCACGTCACGCGTGGCGTTAACCAAAGCAAAAGATACCGTGGAAGAGTTATCTGCTATGAAGGAACCTCGAATGATCATCAGGAACAATCGCCTTAGAACGCGATCCCTGATCCTGACATCATCAGGCATGGGCTCACTCAATAGCCCACTCATAGCATCCACGCTCAAAGGACCAGAACGGACGGTCCTGCCTTTGAGCGCCGCCGCCGGAACTCCTAACAAGGATCTGACGGCAGTAGGGGTAATATTCGCCATGCAAGGCACTGGCTCCCCTCCAAACTCCACGCCGGTGATAAATCGCCAATCCATCAGCGTCATCATCACCTCGCAATCCAGCAGGTGGAGTGACCGAGTCTGGTGAAACCACCGCTCAGACAAAGTCCTGAGGTAACCCCAGGGACAACGACGGGGAAGGATGGAGAAGAATGCCCCAAATCCCTACTCATGCACTACTGCTCTATAATCAGGATGAAGTGCCTGGTACATGGAGTGGATGCTAAACCAGTTCCCTCGAGGCTGTGTAAAACCTGGAACCTGCATGAAATGCAAATCTACGTCAGAACCCTTTAATCATCATCAATAGGAAATAAGGAAAAGCAAAGTCTAACGCCATACCTCGTTAGCATGTAAGTACATCGATGGATGTCTGCCCAAATCACCCAGCAACTCTGGGTTCACCACCTGAATGCTCGGAAGCTCCCTACGAAGGACAGATGCAGTAGGAGCGGGGTCCTCAATATCCACCTCCTCGTCCTCAACGTCCGGAACATCTACCTGGACAGGACGAATCACAGCCTCCACCAACCGACGAGGCTGCCTAACAGAACAGGGACGAGGCACTTCAGAAGCCCTCCGCCGTACACCAGAAGCGGTCCTATAGGAACTGCTCGGCTGATCCGGATCCATAATATCTGGACAAAAAGTCTCCAAATCACCTCAGAAAGGGTGTGGTATTTCCTTACCTGGAGCTTTCTCTAATGCATTATGCATGCACTTACTTTAACAAACAATAGAGTTAAAATGCATGACTACCCAATGCCTACCTTTTGAAAAATTTTGTCATAGTCCCCTTTGAAAATAGGACTATCCACATGCACTCAGGCATGTTTAGGTGGCCGTTCAGTAGCACAACTGCCCCAAAAGTCATATACACAATATATGCATTAAAAATCAAAAACATCATGCATAAGGCCAACCTCAATGCTAGGAGTACTTTGCCTTTCTACCTTTTGCTCATTGGACCTCAAAGAGGACAAAAAATAGCAGAAAAAGGTGCCAATTTGACTGTCTCAAAAGTCAAATTTTTTCACATCATCATGTTCAGCATGGTTTAATACTAACATTTACTATGTTGAATATTTTTTATCAAGTCATTTGTGCATACATAATCACTACTATGTGTTTAGATGCATTTCATGCGATAACTCACAATCTAACAGACAGAAACTAGAGAAAATACAGGCATACGTTACTAGGATAGTGTGAAACACTTGCACGGTGACAGAATTTGCAGAAAGCAGCCCGAACTCAGCAGATCTGAAGATGGCTCGCGGTTTTCTCTAAGAAAAACAAGTTGAAAATGACTTGTGAATGCTGCTGGCTGATGGATATATGATCCACGCCTAGCCGCAGGCCTATCTGCGGCTGCAGCAGGTACACCTGCGGCACCCCCGTGTGGGTCCCATCCCTCCGGTTCGATCCAGTTCAAGTTGCAAATAAGGTCTTATGAATCAAAAAGGTCAAATCGAGAATAAAAATGCCATGCGATTGAGCAAAACTGCATACAATCCTGGTCTTCTCTGATGAGACTTTGAATCGGTACATCACGCATTGATATTCGCCCACACACAGGGTACACTATACCAATGATCTCAAATGATCTCAGTCAAGCTAGGCAATACCGCACGTAGGTCCGATGCCGCTTTCTCAGGATCATCATCATTGTCACCATGAATCCCCGACGGGGGTTACAACGTGAGCCCCCGACGGGGGTTACAACGTGAGTCCCCGACGGGGGTTACAACGTATATCCCCGGAGGGGGTTACAACGCGTGTTCATCCGTTGACACACAAATCAACGAAGGTCAAGCAGCCTTGACATTATCTCAGCCGATGGCAAATAAAACCATCAGAGCCTACACTGTTGGTCGTTCAATGCATACGTCCCCAGTAGATCCCCGACGGGGGTTACAACGTATATCTCCAGCAGGAATAACAACGCAGACTTAGCCGTTGACACACATATCAACGAAGGTCAAGCAACCTTGACGCCATCTCAACCGATAGCAGTTAAACCTATCGGAACCCTGGAGCTATTCATGGATCTCATGTTCGATGGCTCATATTCCTCAGCGGAATCCCCGGCGGGGGGGGTTACAACGCAACGTTCCATTGATCTACACGACAGCGGAAGTCAAGCAACCTTGACAGTATATCCCACGGGATTCCCATATCGGTGAAATACACGACAACGAAGGTCATGCATCCCTTACAACATTTGATGTTGGCAGTAACTCCAACAGAACCCTGTAATGTCCTGACGATACAAACCAGGAGATTGTCATCAAGGAAGATGGACAATGGAATATGTTATACACATCCTCAAACAGATCAAGCTTTATCCCCACAGATCTCTTACACACAAGAGGTACCTCTATAGGATCCAGTCCTTATCCAGGAATTTGATGATAACTCCAACATCAACATCAAATCTGTTCATCATTGCCACTCCCCGGTTGAAGCAACAGGGAGCCAGCAATTATCCTCAGCATGTTGGGCTACAACCCCGTACACATGCAAATACATCTACGTCATGTTATTACATTTCAAGTGTCTAGGATTCTTTATCCTACCCATGCATCGCCATGCATGAATATGATAAAGAGGGGCATCTGTAGACACTCGAAATTTTCTGTACTACTAACACTAACATTGCAGGAAGGCAGATTCGTCTTTTATGAGAGAACCCTGAAAGACAATCCACAACCATACCGGATACTACCGGAGGTTCAGCATCAACCCCAGATCGCAATCTGGGAGTAATCGTTCCAATTTTGGAGAACCCCGAGGCATGCAGATCAATACCGGAACACACACCGGAGAAGACCGATTAATCTCGGAGATAACCCCGAGGTATCCAGTCTCAGCCCTAAACATGGGAATAGCCTCCAACCTTGGTGATAGCCCCAAGGAAAGCAATTTCGGCACTAACCCCCGAAAATGCTTGTTACAAATGCAACCAGCTTCAATCTCGGCGCTCACAACGAGATATACTGTATCAGCCCGACGATGACATCGGGAAGACAGACACACATCAAAGATGACATGAGGACTTTCAATCAATTACAGTAGTCCAATCCCAGCAAAGCTGAGCAACGTCTACTTTATCGACCCAACCCGGCAATAACACCGGCAAGGGGCAATATCGTCATCTGACCAACACGATGCCACGCCAAATCGTCTCAACACACCTACGCAACAATGTCTCACAAGGTTAACCAATCCCGAGTTGCTATTGTGCGAGGTAACGGATGAAAGTTGAAGCTTGAAGACCAGAGGGCACCGTCCCATCTTCAAAGACATCGTACAAACTCTAATCCCATGCCATCGTACAAACTCTCGACAATGGTGGTCCGAAATAGGTCCTGTATACCTCAAACGGATGCTCGGATTGCATTTCTGAAAGCTCGAGTGGACATTACAGTGCCTGCGTGCACGTACTTCGAGACGACCCGAGCCAAAAAACCCGGGCCCACCCGGGTTGCCTCTGGTATACCTGCGGCTGAGCCGCAGGTACACCTGCGGCAGCCCCGGTCTATAAATAGAGGGCTTGGGGTGCTGATTTTTAAGAGAGAAAAGACGGGGAGACCCTACATCATTCGCTCTACACTTGCTATACAGTGTATTTTCCCACTTTAAACACCCGTGAGCTCATATACAGCCCTCTTTTGTACCTACAAAAGTCAGTGTTTATACACTCTAAAGATATAGAAGTCTTCTTTGGCAGCCCACTGTAAGCCTTTTTATACACTTTAGAGTCTTCTGGTCTTCACCCACGTGAGCTATAGTGAAGGTCTGTGATTTTTGCGAACTCTGGGAGTTCTACACTCTTAAAGTCTTTGAAGGTTGTTACTGGGACAGCTTGGGGAATGGGTGGTACGGGTTCGTTTCTTCCCCTCAGAGCTTCTCCCAATTAACTGACTCTTCTGGGACAGTTATTCTACGTCTGGGCGGCATTTTTTGCATCATAAAATTTTCATTTTATTATCTAGTTATAATACTTAGACATTTTTCAATAGAAAGGACTATATGTTTATAACACATTTCTGAAATAAGATCATTTATATTCATATGCCAAAGGGTTACATTACATGTTCTTTTCTAGCATACTACTATAAATGATATCACATATCCCCTAATATCACAAAAGACGGGGACATACTAATTTACTACCCTTCTAACACTTTTCAGAAATTTGGGGGTTTACCACTATCTCACATCTTACACAAAGACTGAGATTACAACAACATATTAACAACACAAAGATAAAACTACTACACTACTGGTCTTCATCCTCTAAACTCAATCTAACATCCCACGCTCAACGGCGCTCTTATATTCCTTCTGCGTGATGTGCACCACCATGTCTCGGCTTATGGTATGTCGGGTCTGTCCTTGCTCAGCTGGGTAATGATGTACCCCATCGATCAATCTCTCCATGGCCGTGCGAAGAGCATAGCCCATCTTGTTCATCTTCCTCCTCTTGCACCGCACCTCATCCTCTAGGTCATCTGCCCTATCATTGGCTTCTTCCCACTTCTCTTCGAAGTGAATCATATCCATCACCTCCATCTCTAAATGAGTTCGGAGAGCCTCCTTCTCCGCCCTCTCACTTAACACCTTCTGCTCTAATTCCTCCAGCTTTCCTGCCACCTCAACATTCCTTGCCACCGCTCGGTGAAACAAAGCTCCTATCTGGATCCCTGCCTCCTTACGGTGAGCAATCTCCACCTCCATCTCCTGCATCACTAACTGCCTCTGATGGTCCTCATCCCTCAACTTCTGGAACGCAGACTCCCTCTCCCTAACCTCAGCCTCAAGCTCCTCGACCCTACATCCCAACTCTAATATCTGCTCATCATACTCTCCTAACATCTGATCCTTAAAAGTAGCCTCGTCGGAGTCCTCCACAGGCTCTGGCTCCTCCTCCAAAGGCTCCTCCTCAGGGTCAAACTCCACCTCTTCCTCATCATCATCATCAAAAGGGGCTACTACTGAAATAGGCTCTGCTATCAAGGGTGTCTCAAATACTACGTGGATATCACGCGGCTCCTTCTCTACTACTCGGCTAGGTCCTCCCATGTCAGTCATCCTACAATCACCAACATAAGACAACACAAACAAAAGCTCCATTAGAATGTTAACAAACATAAGCTCATTGTATATAATGAAGTTACATTTCATAACACACTAAGTCTCTCAAGAAAAATTCTACATGAGTTTTATCTCCTTCCTAACTTCTAAGTTCCCTTAAGTTATAATCTAAGGACACTCGCTCCTAAGGTTTATAACTAAGGCTTTGATACCAACCTGTGACGCCCCCAAATTCGGACCTCCACTTGGTCACTCGAATTCGGTTCATCACGTTCTCATGGCAAAACCATAATAACTAAAATAACGCATACACAACGAAAAATCTACTTTAGAATAATATACAATGATTTATTATAATTATTCCCCCAAGTCTCGCAACCTACAATGCTTAATAGATTACATAATAATATCTAATAAAGACTTATTACATGATCATAGTTAAGCTTAAACATAGTCTGGAATAGTCTTAATACATCATAATAGACTTTAAACATAAAAAGGACAAGCTAGTCGGTAGCCTTGCCCTTGCCCTTGTCTGTTCTAGAGACACCTCCATGTTCCTCCTTAACTGAAAGGTTTTAAATAAGCAAGGATGAGCACAAATTGTCCAGCAAGTAATATACAACAAGGGTGTAGGATATAGTATTACAAGGTTTAAAACATCGAAGGGTTATTTATAGGATAGTTCAAAGTATCAGAATAACATCATGAATAAGGGATATGACAATTCAATATAAATCAACAGATATATATGAATTCAACGACTAACAAAGTATCCAACTGGATAAGCAATTTATACTGATCAGTTCCTAAGGACCATTGAACTTCCACTAGAGTTACCAATAATAAACTGATAATCAGAAATATCAAGTACTATAGATGATCAGTCTACAATACTTCACGTTATGCATAACACCACAAAAATATTTATTCATGTGTTGGGGTTTCCAACAACATACACTCCCCTTACCAAAAGGGTTGTCCAACTCAATTTTCAAGATTTTCCGCACCAATCAATTGGTTTGGACAGCTTTTATAAACATGCATATAGTCTAGCCGAAACAAATGGCATCGACTCTTTCACAATATTCAAGGTCAATACTAAGTTTAACATGAATAACAACTTTCACAAGGGTTTAAGCATTTTAGCTCTTTTGAACGAAATAGTAATCTAACTTGTATTCAAAGGGATAAGCTTACGGTATTTGTCGAATAAAATATTGCAATGATATTGCACAACAATAATAATAGGGTTCGAATATTTGCCTCAAGCGCAGTTTACCAAAATATCGCTTATCAATACTCTTTCAAATCCTAACATAATGTAATATGTATATAAGATATTCATTAGTTAAATGTGCTCATGCTTGATATGTAAGTTTAAATGCATACTTAAACATCTAACTTAGTTGCTTACTCTTCACATACTTCATTTTATATCTTAGTACTTATAACACCAAAATCAGTTTGTAAGTCACCATGAAAATCAATTAACATAGTCCTTAATCGTTGCTTTATAGTTTGTAAATACTTTTTGTTTTTGGACTTATCACTTGAAAGCCTATAATCACATCATTAAACATTCACTCATATTATCTAGCTTGCTCCTAATCACATTGGACATGTATTGGTCATATAATACATGCTAGAGCAATAATACAAGTATGCAACTGTTACAAAAAAAAAATAGCAGAAACTGATCCTACAGCAGACTGGCGCGGCCGCGCCTGATTTGTACTAAGGAGACGCGTGGCCGTGCGGCTCCCAGTTCAAACCAGAGCTAGCTGCTCCTGCAAAAAGTCAGTGCATACTCGGCTGGTACGCTCATAAATAATCATGCAATATACACATGTTAGTAGGTGGATAACCAAGTTTAACCTAAAATCATAACATTATCATAGGTCACTATCTATTCTCATTTACTCAAGACTTTAAAGGCTAAATTCATAATTTTCTTATGTTTGGTCGTTGAACCAATAACTATGTGATTCACAGGTCAATAACTCATGTTTGCATTAGATTAGTAATGTATTACAAGTTATGGCGTTCTAGTTCATCCATGCTTGTTCTAAGCCCCATTTACTAGTTTTACTATGCATAAGGCTCACAAGACATTTATATCAATCATATCTACATGCATAACACATCTAATCGTGATATCTCATATGCACAAATCAAACTACACAAGCATGCTCACAATCTTAACTCAATGTACATAGTTTTCAAGTTATATTTGAAATATGCTTCGTTTATGATTTTCTTGAATTACGATACCTAAGCATGGTATATATACTTTTATGATACAGAAGTGCATCTAAGTGTGACGCCCCCAAAATTAGGTATACATCACCCATCTTGGGTCGTCAGATACATGGTACATAATTCAAATACAACTTAATAATACAACTGTCGTGTACAATACGACGAAATATAAGCTGTGAATTTTAATACAACATTGTCTTCTAGACAGTATTCAAACTCAAATTCAATCCTCAATACATTTATTGTCATACTATTTAACAGAATAGTGAGGACTACTAATGCTATTATCTGAACCGTCACTCCATTCCCCGACTAGTCCCCGCTACGTTCTCATTTACTGAAAAGAACAATGAAAACAAAAGGGTGAGCTCAACTAGCCCAGTAAGAAATATTATGACTAAGATAATGCAGAATAAATTATCATTAGCCTTCAACAGTGTTAAACTGATAAAATATAATAAACATCAAGTTTAACTGCAGCGGAACATGCAATCCATTAGAAGAGTCAAGTAAAAAATAAAATCTACTATCTTCTATGATTTAAAAGGTTTTTCATCACTGTTATCGCTGAGACTCAGCTTAATAAAATAATTCACATCATCGAATCACCCTTGCACTACGGCCAAGGATATTCTTTAGTATCACAACCACAAATTATCTATGCACTACGAGCCAAGGATAATCGTGTATGCATCAATGGTCATGATCATGCCAACAACTGTCCATCAATGCACTACGGGCCAATGAGGACTCTTACCACATCATTTGTAACATTACGGTCATGATTACACCGAATAATTCCTGGTCATAATCATACCAAGTCCATCTATGCACTACAGGCCACAGATGACTTTCAACATTTTATAAACATGAGGATGATGACAATGATATAAGAATTTAATAAAACAAGTTCAAGAATTAATTTATCCAAGAATTAACATCGTCCAAATTGTCAACATGATATTGTTTTGTGGTGTAAAATTCAAGAATGCTTAGAAGAATATTTCCATGAAAAGATACTAGATGAAGCGCAAATATCAAGGATATTCCACTAATTTCATGGGGTATAGAAATCAAAGTTTTAATCAACTGGGTATAATACCAAATAGAGTAACAAAAGAAATCATCATGCATGCGATAGACCGCACAGACATGTTATTCCAACCGAATAATAAATAATGGAACCAGGTCCGGTGTAAAACACACAGACAGGATATTCCAGCAGAATAATAATAAAGGCGGAACCAGGTCCGGTGTAAAACACACAGACAGGATATTCCAACAGAATAGTAATAAAGACGGAACCAGATCCGGTGTAAAATACACAGACAGGATGTTCCAACAGAATAATAGAAGAATGTCACCAAGTATAGGGTAGTCCGCGTATACAGGTTATTCCAACAAAATAATAAGGAATAGAATAACAGAAGTTCTCTTCATGAATACAAAAGAATAATATCCCTTACCTTAAAAGAACTAGATATTAGAAAAGTGAAGTAGCAGAATACTTTTCTTCTTCCTCTCTATAGTTTCTCTCTATAGTTTCTCTCTCTAGAGTTCAGTGAATTCGTAAGAAATAATGAAGGAATGAGCTGCTATTTATAGAAAAATAGAATGCATAGTAACTAATTCATGAACGGTCCAGATTGATTACTTTAATCTGACGGTCCATATTTAAAGAAAAATCTTTTAAATAAAATATAATATATTCTATTTATAGAATAACTTTAATAAAGTATTCTGTTTTATATAAAAAGATGTTTCTGTTTTATTACGTTAATAATACGAATAAAACAAAACATCACTATCGCTAAATAATTCATATTATTAACTGACAATAATTGAATCAAATTGAGTAACTTCTCACATAAGCATTGATAATCAATACCGTGTGCTACTATGCAACCACACGTATTACTGTACTTTTACTACCGAGTAGTTCAACAGTATCAACGGTAAAACTTCCGCCGTTATTTTTAATAAAATAGTTATCGTTTTCTCAATCCGACAATAATTCCGTTGTGGGGTCCACCAATGATTGTACCGTCGTACGGATATTTCCTGACAAAAAGAATATTCCCCGACCAAACGAATATTATATAACAACTTGCGTACTTTGCAAAATTTATAAATATCCCACACAACTATCAAATTAACTCCATAATATTCAAAAATGATATTTATAGAAAATTCATCTTTATTTATAAAAGTTGGGGTCTTACAACCTCTCCTTCTTATGAAATTTCGCCCTCGAAATTAGGGTACGTACCTGGTATGTCGAAGAGGTAAGGATACCTTGATTTCATTTCAGATTCTAACTCCCAAGTGATTTCCTCAACATCGTTGTTTCTCCACAAAACTTTGACTTGAGGTATAACTTTAGAGCGTAGAATATGTTCCTTCTTATCCAAGATTTGAACAGGAACTTCTTCATACGTCAAATCTTCCGCTATTTCGTCCGGTTCTAACTCAATAATGTGGTTCGGGTCTTCCACATATTTACGTAACATGGATATGTGAAAAACGTTATGAACACGAGACATACTTGGCGGTAAAGCAAGTCTATTGGCCACAGTTCCTACTCGATCGAGGATTAAAAATGGGCCGATGAATCGAGGATTGAGCTTCCCTCTCTTTCCAAATCTCGTAACTCCTTTCCATGGAGCAACACGTAACAACACATGATCTCCTATATCGAATTCCACGTCCTTTCGATGAAGATCAGCATAACTCTTTTGTCGATCTTGTGAGGTTTTTATACGTTGTCGGATCGTTTAAATCTTCTCCGTAGTCATACGTACCAACTCCGGTCCCAACAACGTTGCTTCTCCCACCTCATCCCAGCATACTGGAGAACGACACTTTCTTCCATACAACGCCTCAAATGGAGTCATGCCAATACTTGCTTGATAACTGTTGTAGGAAAACTCCGCCAATGGTAAGAACTTGTCCCAACTTCTCTTGAAATCAAGGACACAGAGTCTTAATAGATCTTCAAGAGTTTGAATAGTCCTCTCTGATTGTCCGTCCGTCTGAGGATGATATGCCAAACTAAATCGTAAATCCGTGCCCACTGCTTTTTGCAAACTAACCCAAAATCGTGAAGTGAATCTTGGGTCTCGATCAGAAACTATGGATACTGGAATACCATGCAGTCTTACAATCTCGTTTATGTACATACGAGCAAGACGTTCAAGTGTATAAGTTTCTCGTATCGGTAAGAAATGAGCAGACTTGGTCAATCTATCAACAATAACCCAAATCGCATCTATGCCTTGAGAAACCTTAGGAAGACCGGTAACGAAATCCATGGTAATATGCTCCCACTTCCATTCTGAAATATCAAGTGGTTGTAACGGACCTTTTGGTACTTGATGCTCCGCTTTGACTCGTTGACAAGTTAGACACCTTGAGATAAACAGCGCTATCTCTCTCTTCATATTGCTCCACCAAAATGTATGACGAAGATCATGATACATTTTGGTACTCCCAGGATGGATTGCAAACGGTGTGTTGTGCGCCTCCATTATGATTTCATACTTTAAATCAGGGTCGTTAGGAACACAAAGTCTGGAGTTGACTCGAAGTATTCCTTCTTCATCGATTCTTGCTTCTGGCATAGCACCTTCTTGCACTTTCTTCCTCATACGCATCAGCTCCAGGTCTGTAGCTTGAGCAGCTTTAACTTTATCGATTAAAGTCGGTTCTACTCGTATATTCGTCATCATCACATTGGTCCCTGGAGTCTTTAATTGTATCTACATCCTTTGCAAGTCACACAAAATGGGCCTTTGCGTTGCTAATATTGCACTTGTAACCGCATATGATCTTCTACTCAATGCGTCAGCTACCACGTTCGCTTTTCCAGGATGGTATTGGATGGTATGATCATAGTCTTTCAACAGTTCAAGTCAACGTCGTTGTCGCATGTTGAGTTCCTTTTGAGTGAAGAAATATTTGAGGCTTTTATGATCCGTAAAGATCTCCACCTTCTCCCCATACAAGTAATGCCTCCAAATTTTAAGTGCAAAGACAACAGCTGCCAACTCTAGATCATGAGTAGGATAATTCCTCTCATATTCTTTGAGTTGTCTTGAGGCATAAGCTATAACTTTTCCATGTTGCATGAGAACACATCACAATCCTTTGCTCGAAGCATCACTGTAGACGACAAATCCCTCCGAACCAGATGGTATTGTCAGAACAGGTGATGAAATGAGTCTCCTCTTGAATTCTTGAAAGCTCTTCTCACATTCTTCGCTCCAACCGAACTTTGTATCTTTCCGAGTCAGCTGAGTTAATGGAGTAGCGATTCGAGAAAATCCTTCCACGAATCTCCGATAATAACCAGCTAGACCGAGAAAGCTACGTACTTCGGTTACTGATTTAGGTTGCTCCCAGCTTTAAATTGCTTCAATCTTTACCGGGTCAACAGATATTCCACGACTTGATACTACATGCCCAAGGAATGCTACCTCCTCCAGCCAGAACTCGCATTTCTTCAACTTGGCATAAAGCTTGTATTCACGGAGCTTTTGGAGTACCAGCCTCAAGTGTTGCTCATGGTCTTCACGACTTTTGGAATAAAAAAGGATGTCATCAATAAAGACGACCACAAAGTGGTCCAAATATTCCTTGAATACCCGGTTCATCATGTCCATGAAGGCAGCAGGAGCATTAGTCAATCCAAAAGACATGACTAAGAATTCATAATGCCCGTACCGAGTTCTGAAGGCAGTCTTTGGAATATTCTCAGTTCTAACCTTCAGCTGATGATATCCAGAACGAAGATCGATCTTTGAAAAGAATTGTGCTTCTTGTAACTGGTCAAACAGGTCATCAATACGTGGCAATGGGTACCTATTTTTGATGGTGACATGATTTAACTCCCGATAATCAATACAAAGTCGCATACTCCCATCATTCTTCTTCACGAACAGAACAGGAGCACCCCAAGGAGAAGTACTAGGACGAATAAAGCCAATGTCTAACAATTCCTGCAGTTGGATCTTTAACTCCTGAAGTTCAATAAGAGTCATTCGATATGGGGCTTTGAAAATGGATTTTGTATCGGGTTCAAGGTCGATATAAAATTCAATTTCACGCTCTGGGGGTAGGCCAGGAAGTTCTTCAGGGAATACGTCAGGGAAATTATTAACAATAGAAATATCATTCAAAGCTGACGTATTTTTGTTTAGATCTGTGACATGAGCTAAGAAAGCTTGACATCCGTTTTTCAATAAACGAATAGCTTTATGGCTTGAGATTAACGTGATTGATTTTAATGGTTTGGTCGCTTGAATTCGCATAATAGGTTTATTAGGAATACGAAAACTAACAACCTTACGAAAACAATCAATTTTTACATGATGAGTAGTTAACCAATCAATCCCTAGAATCACGTCAAATGCAAGTATTTTTAATGAAATAAGATCGACAGGTAATGTGTGGGTATCAACTTGAACCAAACAAGACTTATAAACCGTGGATGTAATGAAGGTTTCTTCCAATGGAGTTTCAATAGATAAGTCAAAGTCTAATTTCTCCGGAGTCAAATTTAATCGATGAGCGCAAGTAGGAGAAATAAAAGAATGGGTAGAACCGGTATTAAATAAAGTATAGACTTCATTAGAGTTTATGATAAGTTTACCCGTGATGACCTCATTCGGGTTCCTTGCTCTCTGGGAGTTCACAACAAACGCTCTCCCTTGCACTACCGGCTTTGACTTTTCTGAGACGGCCTTTGGTGCCTCCATCCTAGCTGAATTTGTCTTCGGTAAACGACAAAATCGGGCTAAGTGACCTTTTCTTCCATAATTATAACATGTTTTAGACGGCATCGCGCAGTTTGGACTGATGTGCCCCTCCACTCCGCATTTGAAATATATGATAGGTGGTCGTTCTCCTTCCTTAACAACGGGTGCTGGTGCTGACGTCTTTCCATCATTATTGAATCTCCTCTTCTTGAAATGATCATTCTTATTATTTTGGCATTGATTACCACCGAAGTGGTTACCATTTCTGGCCTGTTGATTCCCTCCACGCTTGTTGTCACCGCTTCGATGACTGCTCTCACTGGTATCATTTTGCCGGCTGCTTTCTTTTGGTGGTGTTGACTCGTTATCGCGCTCCACCAACTGAGCCCTATTTACAACATCTGAATACAAACACAGTTTATGAGAAATAAGATGTTGACGTATCTCCGGCTTCAAACCTCTTAAAAACATTCGCGTCATTCTTTCTTCATTATCCACCAGGTGGGACACAAACCGGAATAACTCCGCAAATTTTGTCTCGTATTGCGACACGGCCATATTGTTCTGCTCCAATTTGATGAACTCCATCTCCTTCATGTGACGAACACTTTCGGGAAGTATTTGTCATTAAATCGCTCTTGGAACTTCTCCCAAGACATCTTCAGTGCGGCAGGTTGAGTACGCTTAATCGATTCCCACCAGTAATCTGCCTCTCCTCGTAACATAAAGGCTGCAAAGGAAACCTTTTGCTCCTCGGAGCATCCCAAGACATCAAATATCTTGGTGATCTGTTTTATCAATTTTTCCGCTATAAGTGGTTTTGGCTCTCCCTTAAACTCTGGTGGTCCCAGCTCCTTGAACTGTTTAGCGGTGACCGTCCGAGAGTTTCCAATATTTTCACCTACGTTTTGGACAGGAGCCGCTCTCGCCTGCTGTTGCATGAATTGCATAAAGCCTCTGAACATTTGATCATTCATTATTTGGTCAGTGTTGTTGTTTGCATGAGGATTGTCGCCTTCCTGATACATATTATCCTGATTATTGATATGTGGTGAATCAACGGTCGCCTGTGCTTCATTGCTATTCTCAACATTCTCGGATGCCATTTTCAGATACTGCCACAAAATAAAAGTTAATTGATATGTCATATATTATCCTTATATTCTGACCGACCAATCAAATACCATGCAAATAAACTTAGGTAGGTCATACTGGTAGGTCATACTAGCGAAGGAATTCCCCGTCTATCCCCTCCTAGTTCTATTCTCACATCTTAGCCAGGGATCATATCCCTAAGCTCTGATACCAACTGTGACGCCCCTAAAATTAGGTAAAAATCACCAATCTTGGGTCGTCAGATACATGGTACATAATTCAAATACAACTTAATAATACAACTGTCGTGTACAATACGACGAAATATAAGCTGTGAATTTTAATACAACATTGTCTTCTAGATAGTATTCAAACTCAAATTCAATCCTCAATACATTTATTGTCACACTATTTAACAGAATAGTGAGGACTACTAATGCTATTATCTGAACCGTCACTCCATTTCCCGACTAGTCCCCGCTACGTTCTCATTTCCTAAAGAGAACAATGAAAGCAAAAGGGTGAGCTCAACTAGCCCAGTAAGAAATATTATGACTAAGATAATGTAGAATAAATTATCATTAGCCTTCAACAGTGTTAAACTGATAAAATATAATAAACATCAAGTTTAACTACAGCGGAACATGCAATCTATTAGAAGAGTCAAGTAGAAAATAAAATCTACTATCTTTTATGATTTAAAAGGTTTTTCATCACTGTTATCGCTGAGACTCAGCTTAATAAAATAATCCACATCATCGAATCACCCTTGCACTACGGCCAAGGATATTCTTTAGTATCACAACCACAAATTATCCATGCACTACGAGCCAAGGATATTCGTGTATTCATCAATGGTCATGATCATGCCAACAACTGTCCATCAATGCACTACGGGCCAATGAGGACTCTTATCGCATCATTTGTAACATTACGGTCATGATTACATCGAATAATTCCTGGTCATAATCATACTAAGTCCATCTATGCACTACAGGCCACAGATGACTTTCAACATTTTATAAACATGAGGATGATGACAATGATATAAGAATTCAATAAAACAAGTTCAAGAATTAATTTATCCAAGAATTAACATCGTCCAAATTGTCAACATGATATTATTTTGTGGTGTAAAATTCAAGAATACTTAGAAGAATATTTCCATGAAAAGATACTAGATGAAGCGCAAATATCAAAGATATTCCACTAATTTCATGGGGTATAGAAGTCAAAATTTTAATCAACTGGGTATAATACCAAATAGAGTAACAAAAGAAATCACCATGCATGCGATAGACCGCACAGACATGTTATTCCAACCGAATAATAAATAATGGAACCAGGTCCGGTGTAAAACACACAGACAGGATATTCCAGCAGAATAATAATAAAGGCGGAACCAGGTCCGGTGTAAAACACACAGACAGGATATTCCAACAGAATAGTAATAAAGACGGAACCAGATCCGGTGTAAAATACACAGACAGGATGTTCCAACAGAATAATAGAAGAATGTCACCAAGTATAGGGTAGTCCGCGTATACAGGTTATTCCAACAAAATAATAAGGAATAGAATAACAGAAGTTCTCTTCATGAATACAAAAGAATAATATCCCTTACCTTAAAAGAACTAGATATTAGAAAAGTGAAGTAGCAGAATACTTTTCTTCTTCCTCTCTATAGTTTCTCTCTATAGTTTCTCTCTCTAGAGTTCAGTGAATTCGTAAGAAATAATGAAGGAATGAGCTGCTATTTATAGAAAAATAGAATGCATAGTAACTAATTCATGAACGGTCCAGATTGATTACTTTAATCTGACGGTCCATATTTAAAGAAAAATCTTTTAAATAAAATATAATATATTCTATTTATAGAATAACTTTAATAAAGTATTCTGTTTTATATAAAAAGATGTTTCTGTTTTATTACGTTAATAATACGAATAAAACAAAACATCACTATCGCTAAATAATTCATATTATTAACTGACAATAATTGAATCAAACTGAGTGACTTTTCACATAAGCATTGATAATCAATACCGTGTGCTACTATGCAACCACACGTATTACTGTACTTTTACTACCGAGTAGTTCAACAGTATCAACGGTAAAACTTCCGCCGTTATTTTTAATAAAATAGTTTTGTTGTTTTCTCAATCCGACAATTCCGTTGTGGGGTCCACCAATGATTGTACCGTCGTACGGATATTTTCTGACATAAAGAATATTTTCCGACCAAACGAATATCAGCAACAGACAAATAGAACACTGCTAAGCCTCTCAAATGGCACTCACGTAATAATCTAATCAGGAAAAACAGTAGTAGCCATTCTATGGTTATCCTCAAAAGTTTTTACAATTTTTTTACTATTAAATTTGTTCAAACAACACTTGAAGTCAAAGGGTATAAATGTGAAGAATAAAGTCTTATTAAATACCTTTCCAAGCTCATAAAGTCTTCCCACTGCCTCATCCCTTAAAATTTCTAGGAACAAATCAATCTTTCGATCCTCAGAAACACCTAGCCAAATCAAAGAACTTCTCAGTGTTTACATCTCACGATAATGCAAGTCTGTGGATAAAATCAATTAGCACTTGAATGATATAGTGTAATTTGTTACATCATCAATACAAAACAGTGCGAATAATATTACAGAGCCATTACTAAAAATAATCATGTCTCGCGTCACCTTGAGTTGATCACTATTCCTTTTTGGGGGATTAAAGATTAGCATGATTTCATCACAAAAAATGAAGCAAAACAAAAGGAGGAAAAAAGAAGGAATAAACAATTTATTGTAAAAACGAAATTTCTATGGCTTATTTACAATTTTATTGCAAAAACAAATTTTCTATGGCTAATTTGCATAATAAGTACCACTATTCCTAGAATTGTCATTCTCATTCACCGGAATTAAATACACAGTAAAACTAAAACTTTAACAAAACCTAACAAAAGCATAAATAAAATTAAAACAAAAAAAAACCCTCTTTGGAATGCATATAATATATCAACATGGGAAACATCAATAAACAGTATCATTTCAGATGTCCTAAACTACTAATACTAACAGAAATATTAAATAAAAGCAATGACAGGAGCGAGCAAGAAACAACACAGCAAATGAACAAAAGTAACAGGAAATCTACTACCTAAAATTCCATAGTTCATGGGAGATATGCTATGGGGATTGGAGTTGGAGTCATTTGCAATCTAACCTTAGCAAGCTTCTTCTCTTTACGTGCCTGTCTCTCTCTCTCATCGAATTCTTAGTTTTCCTTCTCCACCAAACGAATGAGTGCATCACATCTCCTTGCAAGCTCTTGAGTAGTGCGAGACTTAACAAACCAATCAAAGCGGTACAAAGGTGAAGTACGAAATGCTGCTTTCAGCTCATCCCAATTCTCATACCCAAGTTACCCAAGGAAAAAGTTATTTAGTAAGCCGCTCAACTGAAGTACAAAATCATAAATGGCAATGTTCAAGTTTTATCAGTAGAAAGTTGCACAATAAGCCCTAAAATGACACTAATAACCAATGGAATATGATATTAATGACAGAGATGACAGGGAAATAACTATAACAAAAAAGATTAAAAAATAATATATAAAAAATTAGAAGATGGACATACCGCGCTATAAATGTTGACGTTGCTGCAAAATTAGATTGATGGACAAACTTAGGGACAAGCATAATATTTCATTTTCCATAAGGACCCATGTTTCACCAAGAAGTTATAACTCCTTGGCAGTTGATTAAATGGCCAAGGAGTATGATCTGTTCATAGATCAATAACAAACACCTGCAGCACACATTCTTTATAACACATAACATAATCAACAAAGAAATACATCCACTAACCTTTTTCCCAAACTAAATGAGACCAATTCATCAAAAACTAACCTGATATTCATCTCCAAATTTTTCATTAAATGCAGCCTTAATAGCTTCAGCAACCAAATTTGTAAAAATATCATGATTGTTGTGAAAATACCAAATAAGTTGCTGCAATTTCTTAAATCTATACAATAAATATAAGTAAATTGATTTTCACTTTAATGAAAATTAAACAGACAACACACAAATTCAAAGTTGAACATTGATATAACACTACTATCTGTAGAAAGAACTAGGGTGTGAATCTACTGGTCGATCTATACGTATATATAGATAGAAGTATGATCCAGCATGCCCATTTGTAAGATTAAAAAAAATTTGTTTTCCCCCCGCCTCCATGTATGAATAAAGTGGTAATGGTAATAATCAAAACTACTACTCACTACTCCTCAACCTCTTGTAAGGAAAACGAAGCATATATGTGATATCAATACAATCAAAACTACTAAAATTCTGAAAAACAAGCATAAAAAAATTATAAATAAAATCCCTAGAATGTGTACTTGGTCTTTCACCATACAACATTTTTTTTTGTGAATTTGCATGTTCTATTAGATAACGGTTAAATCCTCTAAACTCTACCTTATGACGACTTTGAGATAAGAAATCAGGGGGTTTATAGAGAGAAACTCATAATTCAAAGGCAATTGCAAATTGATGTCGTAGAAGTATATACGTTGCCGTATTAATTTTCCGGCCACAACACGCCGTTGTAGGTGATGAATTTCTTCTTCTGACCAACAACTCTTTACACTATACACTCCTAAATTTCAGTTGCAGCAAAAGAAACAAATCATACTAATCAATACATTTAAAATTTAGCTCACATTATTTTGCATAATAATAATAATAAGCTGCAAATTCAGTGCTCCATCTTCTCAATCTCAAAATATGATTTAAAGCGAATTTGGTCAGCCAAATACGAAATGAACTTCGTTTATATACGAAAATTAGTTCTTTAAATGCGTGAAATTGATTTCTCTTTTGAGCTGGTCTTATATACCAGAGCAGCTGGCAAGAAAACATCATAGCACATTACATAATGAGATACTCCTTAAAGATTTCTCAAACTAAACTACTTGAGCTATAACTTAGACTTCTCAAACTGAACTAAACTATTTTTCGTATTCTTACATTTTCTTGTGAATTCGCTTTGGTAAAAACTTTCCAATCTTATTAATTCTCACACATCCCAAATGTGTGAGGGCTTTTATAATTGATGTAGAACTCTGAAAAAATGAGAGGACAAACAAAAGCCACATTACATGACCAAGGATATTCAACATGTGGAAAGGAAATAGTAAGACCTTTGATCACCTAGAATTCAGCATCTTTTGTTTAACTCAGATATAACTGATTCTGCCTCATCGTTTGATTTGAATATGACCAGAGCTTGACAGGTTAGTAAGAAACAATCAATTCGATAATAATTATGGTATAAACATGATGTCCATTGGACCACTGGTAGAAAATGAAAAGGCTACAATGAGATATGATACCATTGGGTGAGTTACAGAAAGTGCTGCGTTGTATCATCTTTGCACCGACCTTTTTTTGGAGTGCAAGCCAAACTATGTCGTGGGAAGTTCTTAATCAAACATCTAAGATGCACCATGCCACTAATTAAGTGAAAAATACTTGAAAAAATAAACCCCTCAAAATCATTTCACAAATTAGTATTTCTTAAAGTTATAATACATAGCAAAAAAGGTGTGTTAACATGGATCATGCCAAACCCAAAAAGGTAAAACTTTGAGATAAGAAATCAGAGGGTTTATAGAGAGACTCAATTGCAAATTCATGCCGTAGAAGTGTATAAGTTGCCGTATTAATTTTCTGGCCACAACATGCTGTTGTGGGTGACGAATTTCTTCTTCTGACCTACAACTCCTTTCACTACACACTCCTAAATTTCAACTGCAGCAAAAGAAACAAATCATACTAATCAATACAATTAAAATTTAGTTCACATACCAAATTCAGTGCTCCGTCGTCTCAATCTCAATATAATATAAAGCGATTTTGCTCATCCAAATATGAAATCAACTTCGCTTATCAGGCCACTTTGTCGCCACTTGGGGCTTCTTCAGAGGAATTGGAACGTTTGAGTTTGAAGGATTACTTTGAGCAGTCAAAATATATGCTAAGATCGGTATGATGGCCGTGAGGCGTTGATGTTTGTTGATTTGGGACTTCTAGGTTTGTGATAATGGGATTTGAAGAGATCTGATACTTGAAACCAAAAGACGGAAAGAATCGAAAAATACAGAAAAGGAATCGACTGAAAGTGGAAGAAGAAGATTGGAAATCTGAAAAGAGATGAAGAGAAACGGAAGAGTAACCGATCAATTGTATATGAGATTTGGAATTCAGAATAAAATTGCGAAACGGAATCGATCGATTTAATTTTTAATCGACATTCCTCACCTGTTTTTCAAATTAATTGAGTTCACTCGGCCTGATTTTCAAATTGAAAGGCAGCTGTTTTCCAAATTAAGTGAGTTGACTCACCCGTTTATCAATTTACAAGGATCGATTTTACTGCCTTTATATATAAGTATATAAGGTATTGATAAGCTAATTTCTTGTAACAAAATAACTAAAATACCCCATAATATATAATCTTAGTGGGTTTTTGTAATTTTGTTTCAATAAGCTACAAGCAACTTTTCAAAAATAACTTCAATATCTTCTAAGAATATTGTAGTAGGTAGAGTATTTAATTTGAACTTTTGAATTTTATAGTTAAATCATATTATCGGTTTAGATTATATAATATAATAATAACATATTAATGTGTGATTGATAATATCAGAGTAAAAATGTCGATGTCCTTATTAATATTGTCCAAGCCCATCTTTATAAAAAGATTAATTATATTTCAAAATTCTATACTAAATATTCAACTATCATATGGTTAAAATATTAAATAATTCATCAATTAAACTAATAATGCATGTATTAATTCATATATTCACCCCTTTATGAATAGCTCTAATATAACAATAATAATAATAACAACAACAACAATAATAATACTACATAATAATAATGACGATGATAATAATGATAATATTGAAGTTGTAATTTATTCTTATTATTTAAAGTCCAAGTTGGGAGGAATATATAATTATGATTAAAATCTATGCTCAAGCACTTAAAAAAATGTAATTTTGCAATTTTGAAATATTAGAGGCATAGTTTTTGTTATAAAACTTTAGCAAAAGTGTATAAAGATACTCTTATAATTGCTGCATAAATTTATAGAGAAATAGTAAGAGAAAAGAGAGAAATTCTTTTTGTGCCAATTCTAAATATTCATTTAGCAGCATGCCTTTATATAGGCAAGGCAGGAGTAAAGGGGAAGGAAGGAGAATTCAAAGGAGGAAGAGTAGAGGAGAAGGAAGAGTACACACGAGTTCCTTCCCAGGGAATCTTGTGTATAACACTTCCCCTGATTCCCTACGATAGAAGATTATGTCTCATTAAAAACCTTGTTAAGAAAATCCAGTGGGAAAAACTTAACGAAGGGAAAAAGAGTACATATCTTTTACATAAATATCTTAATTGACTGCCTCGTTAAAACCTTGTCAGGAAAAACCCATTGGGATAAAAACCGTGACTAAGGAAAAAGAGTACAGTCTTCCCCTCAAAAGGAATTCATTACTCCTTGAAGAAATATTGTCATAAGTCTTTCAGTCGACACATTCCGATCCTTTTCCGAAGTTTTGTAAACGTTGCATTTGGTAGCGACTTTGTGAATAAGTCGGCTAGATTATCACATGATCGAATTTGATGCACATCTATATCACCATTCTTTTGTAGTTCATGTGTGAAGAAGAATTTAGGTGAAATGTGCTTTGTTCTATCTCCCTTGATGTACCCTCCTCTAAGTTGAGCAATGCATGCAGCGTTATCCTCATACAGAATTGTAGGAATGTCTTTGATTGATGGTAATCCACATGACTTTTGAATATGCTGAATAATTGATCTCAACCAAACACACTCTCTGCTTGCTTCATGTATAGCGAGAATCTCGGAGTGATTTGAAGATGTAGCTGTCATGGTTTGCTTTGTGGATTTCCAGGATATAGCCGTGTCACAATATGTAAATACATAACCTGTTTGTGATCTTCCATTGTGTGGATCTGATAAATATCCTGCATCGGCATATCCAACCAATTGCGACGTTGAATCTCTTGGATAAAATAACCCAAGATCTATACTTCCATGGAGGTATCTCAAAATATGTTTGATCACATCCCAATGTCTCTTAGTAGGAGAAGAACTGTATCTTGCTAACAGGTTGACAGCAAAAGTAATATCAGGTCGTGTACAGTTTGCAAGATACATAAGAGCACCTATTGCACTTAGGTATGGAACTTCAGATCCAAGAACTTCTTCCCCACTTTCTAGAGGCCGAAATGGATCTTTATCAACTTCTAAAGATCGAATAACCATCGGGGTAGTCAAAGGATGAGCTTTATCCATATGAAAACGACTGAGAATCTTTTCAGCATATGTGGATTGATGAACAAAAATTCCAGATGCTAAATGCTCCACTTGTATTCCCAAACAGAATTTTGTCTTTCCAAGATCTTTCATTTCAAATTCATCCTTTAAATAAATAGCAGTTCTTGTGAGTTCTTCAGGAGTACCTACAAGATTCAAATCATCCACATATACAGCAATGATGGAAAATCCACTTTGCGATTTCTTAATAAAAACACATGGACATACTTGATCATTTATATATCCATCTTTTATTAAATAATCACTAAGTCGATTATACCACATACGACCAGACTGTTTCAACCCATACAACGAGCGTTGTAACTTGATTGAATATATGTGACGTGGCCTTTGTGATTCAGCCATTTTCAATCCTTCAGGGATTCTCATGTAAATCTCACTGTCAAGTGAGCCATATAGGTATGCAGTTACAACATCCATCAGACGTGTTTCCAAACCTTCCATGGTTGTCATACCTATCAGAAAGCGAAAAGTAACTCCATCCATTACTGGAGAGTATGTATCCTGATAATCAATACCAGGTTTTTGTGAAAATCCTTGAGCTACAAGTCGGGCTTTGTATCTCACAATTTCATTTTTCTCATTTCGCTTTCGTACAAATACCCATTTATTTCCAACCGGGATTACACCCAGCGGTGTTTGGACTACTGGTCCAAATACTTCTCTTTTCAATAGAGATTGTAGCTCAGTTTGAATAGCATCTTTCCATTTTGGCCAATCTTTTCTTTTCCGACATTCTTCCACGTTTTGTGGTTCAGGATCCGTGTCAGGAATCAAAGTAATATCTGATGCTATAGAGAAAGCAAATATATCGTCAATCATGACTTTGCTTCGATCCCATATTTTCTCATCATGTACATAATTTATTGAGATCTCTTGGTGTTCATCTCTTATCCCTTCACTGAGATTTTGAACCTCTTCTGGGGCTATTCTCACTCTTGGAATATGTGCTTCTTCTGGAGCGATTTGTACCTCTTCTGGAGCTATTCCCACTTTTGGAATAAGTGCTACTTCTGGAGCGGGTATTCCTTCTGGGATTCTCTTATTTGCTTTTGATTTTCGTGGTACAGTGTCTTTTGCACCAACCGGTCTTCCACGCTTCTGGCGTGGTTTAGATTCTTCTATTACCTTATTCGTCAATTCTCCAGGAATTGATTTTTCAATAGGCATTTCTATCCTTGCTGGAGTATTCACTGCAGGTGTATGTGACTTTATCACTTTTCTAGCATCATTAAATGCATCTGGCATTTGATTTGCAATATTTTGTAAATGAATAATTCTTTGAACTTCAATTTCACATTGTCCTGTACGAGGATCAAGTGAATTTAAATCTGATGTATTCCATGATATTTCAGAGGGTTTTTTATTTAAAACTTTCCCTCCTCCTAATGGTGGAAATACAGATTCATCAAAATGACAATCTACATAACGTGCAGTAAAAACATCTCCAGTTAAAGGTTCAAGATATCTGATAATAGAAGGAGAATCAAAACCAACATAAATACCTATTCTTCGTTGGGCTCCCATCTTAGTTCTTTGTGGAGGTGCAATTGGAACATATACCGCACTTCCAAAAACTCGAAAGTGTGATATGTTGGGTATCTGTCCAAGAACTAACTGTAAAGGAGAAAATTTATGAATAGCCGTTGGTCCTACTCGAATGATGGCTGCAGCATGAAGAATTGCATGACCCCAAACTGAGGTAGGTAAGTTAGCCCTTAACATTAATGGTCGTGCAATAAGTTGAAGTCTTTTTATTAAAGATTCAGCTTAACCATTTTGTGTATGAATATGAGGAACGGAATGCTCAATGGAAATTCCAATAGTCATACAAAAATCATTAAAAGTCATTGACGAAAATTCAGCTGCGTTATCAAGTCGAATTGACTTAATTGGATGATCAGAGAACTGAGCCCGTAACTTGATTATTTGAGCAAGAAGTTTTGAGAAGGCAAAGTTTCGAGAAGAGAGAAGACAAACATGAGACCATCTAGTTGAAGCATCTATTAAAACCATGAAATATCGAAATGGGCCAGACAATGGGTGAATAGGTCCACAAATGTCTCCTTGAATTCTCTCTAGAAATTTCGGGGCTTCTTTATAAACTTTTACTGGTGATGGTCGAACGATTAATTTTCCTCGAGAACATGCAGCACAAGGAAATTCACTACTAGGAAAAACCCTTTTATCTTTGAGAGGATGACCAGTAGAATTTTCAATAATACGACGCATCATAGAAGTACCTGGATGACCGAGTCTTTCATGCCAAAGCATAAAAGATTTGGGATCTATGATTTTTGGAATCATAACAGTATGAGACTCAATTACTCTAATTTTCATAGTATATAATCCAGAAGAAATTGAATGAAGTTTTTCTAAGATATTCTTTTTTCCAGAGATAGTAGAAGTAATGAGAAGATATTCATTATCATTCTCATTGGTTGTTTCAATGTGAAAACTATTTAGTCGAATATCTTTAAAACTAAGCAAATTTCTTCTCGATTTACTAGAATATAGAGCATTTTTGATAAAAACTTGTGTCTCATTTGGTAGTAAGAAACTAGCTTTTCCAAATCCCTCGATTAAATTTGATGTGCCAGAGATAGTTCCTACATTTCCCTTAGCTTTGATTAGTTGTGAAAAATATTTCTCACTTTGAAGGATTGTATGAGTTGTTGCACTGTCTGCTAAACATATATCCTCCATATCCATTAAAAATGGTCTGACACATACAAAAACATAAATAAGAAAAGTTACATTTCAAATATAATTTTATTCATGAGAAACACATATCACATATAGAATGAAAACTAGTAATATTATACATGCATGATGTTTAATTAAAACAAGAAATTAAACGATATCCCAAAAGATACTTTCAGAAGGTTCAGTAATATCATCAACCTTTTCCTCATTGTTGGTCATTGGTGAATCATCAACAATATTCAATTGATGATTAACAAAGTTTGTTTCTGCCTCCATTACTTTGTTCTTTTGAGACTCCTGGAATAAATTAGCCAGATGCCTCGGCGTACGACAGGTACGCGACCAATGCCCTTTCATCCCACACCTAAAACAAACATCTGGTTTGTTCTTTATCGGTGCTGCAGTTTTTTTATTTTTACCCGACTCAGACACTTGCCACTTCTGGTGGCCTGAATTGTCACGGTTCTAGAATTTGTTGTTATGATGGCCTCGTTTATTCTTTCTTCCCCAAGGCGTCTTATTATATGACCATCTCTTGTCACGTTTATTCTGCTGGAATGACGTGCTGTTAATATCCGGCAATGGGGTAGCACCCGTTGGCCGTACTTGATGGTTTTTCAACAACAATTCATTATTCTTTTCTGCAACAAGGAGGATAGACAACAAGTCACTGAATTTTGTGAACTTACTATGTCTATATTGTTGTGACAGAATCATGTTGGTGGGATGAAAAGTTGAGAGCGTTTTCTCTAACATTTGGGATTCAGAAACTGGATCTCCGCACAAAGCCAAAGTAGAGGTTATTCTATAAATATTGGAACTATATTCCGTAATTGATTTGTAATCTTGTAGCCTTAAATTAAGCCACTCAAATTTGGCATTTGGGAGAACAACCAATTTTTGGTGGTCAAATCTTTCCTTAAGTTGTGTCCATAAAGATAAAGGATCTTTGACTGTTAAATACTCAGTCTTTAATCCTTCATCAATATGGTGACGAAGAAAAATTATGGCTTTTGCATTTTGTGCCGAAGTAGCTGTATTTCCTGATTCAATAGTCTTTTCTAACTCATTTGCACTAAGGTGCAATTCTGCATCAAGTGCCCAAGCCAAATAATTGTCTCCAGAGATTTTCAAAATAGAAAAATCTATTTTTGCCAAGTTTGCCATCTATTCTGGGTTAAAACACAATTTTATTATTTATTAAAACAATAAATAATTGCATGTATGAAATATGAAAAATAAACTACGTCACGATCTCAAGTGGTGATAAAATGCAAATATAAATATTCTTATATTTATGTTATTAGCATAATGCAAATGGATCTTCACCCGGCATGCGGTAGTTCGCATAAACAGATTATTCCAACAGAATAATAAATAATAGAATAACAGAAGAATTTCACCATGCATGCGATAGACCGACCGCATAGACAGGTTATTCCCAACAGAATAATAAATGCGGAATAATAAATAATGGAACCAGGTCAGGTGAAATTCACACTGACAGGATATTCCGACAGAATATTAAATGCAGAATAATAAATAATGGAACCAGGTCATGTGAAATTCACACCGACAGGATATTCCGACAGAATATTAAATGCGGAATAATAAATAAAAAAGGTTCCCACCAAGTCTTGTAAGATTAACAAGGATAGATGGTACCATTGTAAATAACAGAATTTAATGGCAATTATAAGAATAAAATTATATTATTTGTGGTATAGCCAAAACGATAATATAATAATAAATTGCAAGAATTTAATTTTACCGTCTCAGTTGGTTAGAGCCTCGTGCTGATAACGTATTATAAAACTTTAGCAAAAGTGTATAAAGATACTCTTATAATTGCTGCATAAATTTATAGAGAAATAGTAAGAGAAAAGAGAGAAATTCTTTTTGTGCCAATTCTAAATATTCATTTAGCAGCATGCCTTTATATAGGCAAGGCAGGAGTAAAGGGGAAGGAAGGAGAATTCAAAGGAGGAAGAGTAGAGGAGAAGGAAGAGTACACACGGGTTCCTTCCTAGGGAATCTTGTGTATAACAGTTTTGAAATTTTGCAAATGAAATTAAAATTATTATTTTTTAGGGGAGGGGAGGGGCGGGGAGGGGCGGGGCGGGGCGGCGGGGGGGGGGGGGGGGAGAAAAAAGAATGAGAGAACTTTAGCAGTTGATTTGAGAAGCACCTCAAAAGGTGATTCTAGCTTCCAACATTTTTATGTATTAAGGTACTTGTACTCCGCTTTTAGCTTTTGGACCTAAAAGCTAAAACAAACACCACTCAGAGCAAATTCAATGGTAATGTCAAAATGGCTATAGCCATTGCTATATTTTGGCACCAAAAAGTGCTTTTTGGTGCTAAAATAGAACCCAGTCTCCAGTGGTTGGTTCCATTTTAGCACCAAATTGTTTCAAATTTAACTAACTTTCCCTCCATCTCATTGTTAATTACTTTTTCAATTCCAATTCAACTATTTACGTTATTTTTCAATCCACAATTATAGCACCCCCATTCCACCGTTTTCAACCACCATTCAACCCAGATATTTTTATTATCTAACTTTCTCATCTAACTTTCCTCAACCACCATTCTACCCAACTTTCTCATCTAACTTTCTTTAATCACCAATCTATCCAACTTTTCTATAAATACACATTCAACCTCAATAAGCCACCACACCCATTCTCATCTACCTGATATACTTTTCTTTCCAAACTAAAATCATGAACAAGTTAACCAAGAGGGTATTGCGGGGAGATTTCGACGGAGATTCCTCCGATGAAGATGAAGTTGCAATGGTGCAGACACTACTGATGAACCACTACGAACAAACGCAAAGCCATAATAACCAACAAGGGGGTTTTGTTATTTAAATGAAAACGGGCATGTGCTTAAAGACAAATGAGAGCGACGCTATGTAACTTATTTAAAGCCACGTGAGTTTGATTTTCACTTAAGAACTTAACAATCTAATCGTATGAATGCAAAGATTATGCAAAAATATGAATACTTTATATTTTTATATTTTAAAAATGTGGAACACCATTATTTAAAGGTTTGAAATAAGAATAATTTTGATGATTCAAAATTTATAATCTTTTATCATTATAAAATAATTAATGTTTATTTATAAAATGAGAATAAATTATTTAGTGTTTTACACACCATCCAATAATAACATGTTATGAGGGGAATTTAAGAGGAGATCAAGGAATTTGAAATGAACCACCGTATTGTTGAATTACTATTCATTCAGGCCACTTTCCGTTCAGTTTTAGGTATGTCCGATTCTTGATTTTCTGTTAATTTCAGTTGGGGTTTGAGATGTCAAAGGATGACTATAGTCATCCTTGGTTCTATATTTAGAACCAAGTATAGCATTTTGCTATTATAGAACTAATTATAGAGCTGGGTTGGATTTGTGTTTTTGCCATTTGGTGCTATAATTTGACTATAAAACCAATTATAGCACCCCCATTGGATTTGCTCTTATGTAGCTTCTAAGAAGCTACGAGTGAGCAATTCGGTTGTAATCGAACCAAATAGGCTATTCAGTTATAACCGAAAACCAAAATATATACATTTGTGATATCCAAACAAATAATCGAATTTTGAGATAACCGAATTATCGAATTACCGAATAGTAAATTCGGTTATTCGGTTAATAACCGAAATGAAAGCTAAAGCAAGGAAAAGTTGGACTTTATGCAGTTGGTTTCACAAGGAAAAGTCTATTTGGTGCATCTTTAGATGCCATGAGAGTAGCACAAGACATTGGCAAAATCTGGAAAACAAAGCATAAGAAGCATTCTGTAGCAGTTTACCGTATAATGGAAGCATTCTGTAGCAGTTTACCGTAGCAGTTTTCATAAGAAGCATAAGTCTTGGAATGATTTTGGGATTTCTGTATAAAGGAAGATGAGGCTTTCTATTTTTGTGCTTTATCTAATTCGGTTAACCGAAAAACCAAAAATTGAAAACCAAACCCGAACCCGAAGACCGAAAATAAAATTGGATATAATCGAATTACAAAAAGTACCCGAATAATCGAAAAAATTCGGTTAAAAAAATTTCGGTTTTATCCATTTTTTGCTTATTCCTAGAAGCTGCCAAAGAAAAGCTGAAACAAACCAGACTTGTAATCCACACATTAAGGAAAAAAAATTATTGTGTCTGTCAATTGTATAAAGCATATTGATATAGATTTATACTAGTAGTATACCCCGTGCTTGTGCAAAGCACGAGGTCTGCACAAGGTCTTATTATTAATTCTTAAGTTGTGTTGAGAGAACTTTAGAAGTTGATTTGAGAAGCACCTCAAAAGGCGATTATAGATTCCAACATTTTTCTGTATTAAGGTACTTGTACTCAACTTTTAGCTTTTGGACCTAAAAGCTAAAACAAACACCACTTATGTAGCTTCTGAGAAGCTAGAAGTTGCCAAAGAAAAGCTGAAACATACCAGACTTGTAATCCACACATTAAGGAAAAAAATTATTGTGACTGTCAATTGTATAAAGTATATTGATATAGATTTATACTAGTAGTATACCCCGTGCTTGTGCAAAGCACGGGGTCTTATTTTTTGACTTAGCAAATTATTTTTTAAATGTTAATATTTTGGACTTTTTTTAAAATTTTTATTTATTAATTATTTATTTTTAATGATAAATTTTTTGTTTTTATTTTAAATTTTTTATTCCTTGAGTCAATTTTTTGTACATATATTTTTATTATGTAAATTTTTTAATGGTTTTTGAGCTATCTATGTTTAGATTTTTTATTTTGAAATAAAGAAACTTTTGTACCAATAATTATGCATTAAACACAAACTTTTTTTCCTTCAATTCAAAATATTTTGAAATCCTTTTCGTGCTAGTAACCTACAAGCAATGCAATATACTATAATAAAATATTTTATTTAACAATTAAACTTAGTTATATACTTTATAAATGATGGTGATGAACTCCTTAAATCTTATAAAATACCAAGTTATTGTAAAGGTGGTCCAATATTGATTGATGCATAGAACATACCTAGTTGACGGTGAGATTTATTATTATTGGGATGTTTTATCACTAATAAACTCGATTTCACGATAATATATAAGTACATGTGGATGGACTAGTTTTTGACCTAGTGTAGGATAATCAATTTTTGACTTAAATTAGGAGAAGTAATATTGTATGATTATTATTTTTTTTAAAAAGGGCAAAAAAAAGACGAAGAGCTAAATTGTCTATTTAGTTAAAATATAGATATATAATACCTCTAGCATCCACACCCTGTGCAAAGCACGGAGTCTTATTATATAGTTATGATATTATAAATATTTATTATTTTTTATTAATATGTTAATGGATTTATTAGGTAAAATGGCTCTAATAAGAAACTACTTTCATTCTAAAGTTATGTTATTTAACTTATAATAAGATTTTACTTATACTTGAATATGATTACACTCGTATTTAATCTAAGAGTAACAAATTCAAGTCAAGTAAGACGATCTATTTGATAATTTTATTCTTCTCAAACTATACTAAGTTGTAGTAAAATCTTATTTAATAATGGTAACAAATTAATATTATCTAAAAAGATCTTATGATTGTTTCCTTGTAAATTATATTACTACCTCCGTCCCATAATAAGTGATTTTTTAGCTTAAATCACACATACCAATACACAAGTTAAAATGGCAAAAATACTCTTAATATATTTTCTTTGAAGTTGAAGAGTTAATGAGTGTCATTTAATTGTAGTGATTGCAAGACGCAATAAATACCATTGGATGCATAATGACATATATGAGAAAATATTGTAAAAATTGTATTGGAGTTCTAACAATCACTTATTTTGGGAAAAAATATTAAGCCTAAAAAATCACTTATTGTGGGACGGAGGTAGTATTTTTTATTTTTGACTGGTTGAATTGAACAAAGAGTCTTGTTGCACAATTATAATAATATTATTGACGCTTTGAATTTTAGTTTAACAAATTCTTATTGGATAGAGTTATTAATTATTACTTTTTGATTTAATAATTAAATCATATGGTCAATTAGTATACTATATTTTTACTTTAATAATAATAACGGTTTTTTTCATCTAAATAATGATTAAATCTTTCTCATGCTTGAAAATATTATTATACTTATATTTTCATAATATTAATAAATTTAAGTTAGGTAAATGATTTTTATGATAATTTTCTTTTCTTCTCAAACTATATTATCTTAGTGGTAATATAATTTTAATTAAACTTGTATTATATATATATATATATATATATATATATATATATATATATATATATAATGGAAAAAATGTATGTACACAGGTGTGTAGTACACAGTCGACTATGGCGACGATTTTTTGGACTATAGCGACGGGTAACGTCGCCATAACTATTCTGGGCTACGGCGATGGTTGAATCGTCGCCATAGCCCGACTGTGTAATACACAGCTGTGTATATACATATAGCCCTATATATATATATATATATATATATATATATATATATATATATATATATATATATATATATATATATATATATATATAGCAATCAATCACTATTAGGTAAGATGATTTTATTTTGATTATTTTCTTACAAATCTATATTATGAATTTATGTTTTTTTATAAAACTACGATATTAATTCCAATTTTTTAATAAAAGTAACAAATTAATATTAGGTAAGATGATCTTAATTTGGATTTTTTTTTCTTATAAAACTATATTTCTAATTCTTCTTTCCGTATAAAAGTATGGTACTAATTCAATTTCTTGATTTGAATCGATATATTATAAAAGTTGAGTTAATGTAGTAAAAGTCAAAAGTCGAACAACAAAAAAAGGACGAACCAAATTCTCTATTTAATTATAGTATATAGAGTATAGATTTAGAGAGAGAACAAAAGCACTATTAAACTTTATAATTTGATTGTTAGGCCAATGCTTATATAGAGATGTCATCTGTAACATAAGCTACAACTATAATTATATTGTATCCATATTTTGTTGTATCCATATTTTGGTAACCAAAATACATTTCAATATTATAACATTTTATCTCTAATATCTAACTATAGCATATTAACTTCGACAAATTGCTATAAAATTCTAGAGAGACTAACATATGAATTTGTTTTAGAGAGTCAAATGTACTTTATATTTAAATTTATCTGCCCATATTCATTATGACCGCCGATTACAACCCATATACTTTATTTGTTCCAAATTATAAGGCTATGGTTGACTTATGAAATTCAATTTCAAATATTTTTAAATTCTATATTGATAAGATTCAATAATAGTTACAAAACATTGAATATTGTAATTTGTACTACTTTATATTGACTAAAATTAAATGAATCTATGACAATTCAAGTTGACTTTAAAAAGTTGATAATGATCTTATATTCTGGAAAGTAGGGAGTATTTTTCAGCCTACATAAGCCTAACCCATTTAGAGGAAACCCATTTCTGACTGCTCAATCTGCCCATATGCAAGTCTAATTGTGATTATCTGTTTTAACTTTATCACATGTTGCAGCAAAATCGTTTAGAGTCTATTGGGTTGCTTGCCGAGATGACAAAGGAAACTGAAGAGGTATTCCTTGAATATGCAGTGGAAGGAAAAATTATTGAATTTGCTGCTCTGCTAATGGTGGCCCACAAAAAGTTTACCAAATTAATGCATAGAGTACGTCAATGCTTTGATTCTTCTGAAAATAATCATCATCCTATTGGGGAGTATCAGGAAAAAAAAGTAGCGTCTATGAGACAATTAGTTGAGGTGTTTGACAGAGCAGGGGATGACATTTCCGCATACATCAAAGAAGATAAATTTTATGTATGTACATGTTCTTAAGTTGTGCTTGTTTCACCGTTAATTTTTGGTGAGAATCGACTATTATGCAATTTGAATGGTAGATGTTTCAGCGGCATATGATAATCACTTGCTCCCTCTACTTTTGTGTCTGATTTTTTTGTTCGTAATGGCTACCTTACAGGTTAGCGCACGTCAATCTATTGTAGATGTTACACGTTTGCTTGTGAAGGCTGGCTTCCAAGTTGCTGATTTGAGTGATTCCTTGTGGTTCAGGTATTGGTAAACTTTTCCACTACCTAATTTTATTTTATTTCCACTTAATTTTTATTTTACAGTAGTGTTTTGTAGAGTTGATTACTCGTTTGCTGAATGCTTTTCTTTCTGTGCTCATATTTATTATTTGATTTTGCAAGGTATGGTGCACGAAGCTACTATGAAGGTAACTCTTACACCTTTCATTACTTGGGTTCATGAGATATTTAACAAGATATCAAAATGTATATTCCTGGAGATGTTGAGTCATTTGTTCATTCACGTTTATCTTTATTCAATACAGGCTCGAATATAGGCGAAAGATGTCTAAATGACTTTGGCATGGCACACTACTCAAAGTCAGGCTATAGATGGAAGGTGTCGAACAAGGACCCATGGTGGAGGTTTTTTAACGTAGAGGTAAAAATAAATTTTAATTGCGACTTTAGGCCATTGTACTTTTGGTGATTCATGTGGAAAGGAGGAGAATTATGAGATTATTAATTAAACATCTTATGTTATTACTTAGAGTAATTTATTATGTCTTATTATATTGTTGATTCTGTTCTCAACTCACCTCAACCAAGACTTTATATCTCAAGCTTGTTGGGTCAAGCTGAAAATGAATCCCATATATGGGGAATAATCAAGATTAAAGAAAGAAGTATAAAAAAAAAGTGAAAAAAAGAGGCAACAAGCATAAAGCCAGTCAATCATTAAATATTTAAATCTATATCTATACTCACCTTCTTTCGGAGAAAGGAGTCGTACTATTTTTGCCCATCTGACGTTGACGTCATATCTCACACATCATCCTGTTTCCATAATGAAAGAAAGTTCCCTCACATTGGGCTATACTTTTTTATCAGCTTTCTCGTTAGGTAATCCTTGAGGCGAAAGCAGCTCTCTTGGAAGTAAGTTTCCCCCGTCTTCATTGTGGGACTAGTCTAATAAACTCACTTGAACTACCAAAATTTAATTTAACGTGCTTGTATGACTCGGTTCCTTGGGTTGGTTGTAGGGCAGCAAGACATTACTACCACGGTTGGAGAAAAACATTAAGAAGGCTTCAAACATTATTTTACACAACATAAGAAAAACAAAAATAGAGTAATAATAATAGTAATAATAATAATAATAATAATAATAATAATAATATTACACAAATAAACAATAAGGCCTCTCACACGAGAATTACTCTCCTCCATTCCTTCCTATCTAAGGCAAAAGTCTCTGTAATATTCCTCCTCTCTTGCATTTATCTTTAGACTTTATGACTTTCCCCCCAAATAAGTCTAAGTCTCCCTCTTCTACAGATTTTAATTATACTAGATATTTATCAATAATTTTGCCAATTATTTAATTGGGTTACTTGGTCTCCAAGAATTACGGTTGTCTTTGGTACTATATAATTATTGAATAGCAAAGCAATCGTTATAAATTGATAAATCAAATCATAAAAAACCGAAAAAATCGAACTGCTCATTTGGTAACTACATATGGTTTATATAGAGAAACCGCAGTAAGAAAACCAAAATGCAATATATATATATATATATATATATATATATATATATATATATATATTTATGGTACTAGAATTTCTACTGTTTACTACGTAGCCTTACTAATCTCAATCTTGATGCTCCTATTCTCTCCTATATATCTATATATAATTCTAAAATAGTAGCATTTATTACTTTTAAACTCAATTTATTAGCTTGTTTGTTTACAATTTGATAACATAATAACCCGAAAAAAATTGTAAATGAACTGAAACCGTTAATAAGCACATGGTTTGGGTAAGAGTTTCCTTTATTCTTTTATAGGTACCGAGACCGGGACTGACATACTTGGTTTTTAGGGAATCAATATTGAAACCGACCAAGTCACTTGGTTTTAATTGGGTTCGATTGATTTCGGTTAGTTTTAGGTTTCTCTTGCTATTTGCTTTTATGCTTTGTTGAAATAGTTTGGAATTCCGACGGCATCACAAATTTAAGAGGGTGTTTTAGATTGCTTATAATTAGCCAAACATGCTTATAATCAGTTTTATGAAACATGAAGTGTTTGATAACTTGATTTTAAAATTAATTACAATCATTTTTTATGGATTTAATCAGAAGCTCCAGTTTGGAGGTTCACAAATTGGATAATCAAGTTTGACAAGTATATTATTAATATATCCCTATTTATCTTAGCAATTCCACTCGTTACCTATCTTTACTTCTCTGAACCTTTTCTTTTAGTAATTTGTGCTTGAAATAAGAGAATCAAAATTTCATGGCAAATACTTTTTATTAGGTTTAGTGTTTTTTCTTTACTAAACACAAACTACTTTCTTAAAAACTAATCATAAGCGGAAGCAGTAATCAGAATCATTAATCACATTTTTTAGGCGATCCCAAACATAATTTAATTCTAAGCCTTTATTCTTACTTGCATGATCTAAAAAATTGGAATGAACTTCTCACAATTGTGTCCATGGAAGTTAATGAGGACATGCCTCGCTTGGAATCAAATGGAGGTTATGGATCGGATCCGGTGCAAGTTCCAGTCAGACCAGTTACGAGGGCTAGAGCTAAGCGTTTCAAGGAGGGATTACATGATCTTATTCAAGATGCTTGGAATAATAAAGGAACGAGTTTAAGGACTTTGGAGGTGGAGTCTAAGTTCATCAATATGATAGGAGTTATTGAGATTTGAGCCAAGCAAACAATCACAAAATTGGGAAAAGAGAAAGAGTGGGAGCTCGTCCTGGCGAGCTCGGCAAGTCCAATGAACTTGCCCCAACGAGTATCTCTCTGCCAGTCTTCGCCCCAACCAACTCTGAGCTTGCCTTGACAATGTCTTCTCTGTTGGTTTTCGCCCCGACGATTTCCCAAGGAATTTTGAACTCGCCCCGACGAATTGGTTTAGTTTTTGCTAGCGCGTTTTTTGAGGCAACACGTTTTTGACCTTTTAGCAAGATTTGTTTCCATGTTATTAGGGATTTTCTATATCTTTCATATTTCTAATGTAATTGGTATTCTTTTAGATGAGAGTTTGATTCCATATTACTTGTTATTTCCTTTTAGGATTCTAGGGTTTTATTTCTACTATAAATAAGTTTGATGAATGTAATTCATATACACAACATTCAATTTTTCAGATTATTATCAATATACTTGAGTTTATTATCTACTTTTGGTTATTTGAAGAATTCTTAAGATATTTTCTTAGTTTTGTTTGAGATTCAATTAGCGACTTATCATACAACGAATCATAGTTGTGTGTGGTGTCTTCTATCAAACATCAATCATCGATTGTATCGAGATTACCGCTTCAATATAAGCGAGGGGTCAAGGTGTTGTTGGTGTCCATACAATGCAATTCTTCCTAGCGTGATCAATTATACCAAGGTTCTTGTCTCTTTATAGACGTTGGGTTAAGGTGTTTGTGAGCGTTTCACCTTTATAACTTGCTGGAAACGATAGGGGCGACGATCTGTGAAACAATGAGCAAGTGAGAAGAGATGGGGAAAGCACTGTGAGTTTGTAAGTATATGTAAAGATTTACCTAGAAGAATGTTTAAGGGTGAGTTTTGCAAGTAAAACAGAGAAAAGCAAAGAAAAATTAAATAAAAATGTTGAAGATAATCTTGATGTATATTACATAATCAAGAGACAGGGAGAGATTAAGAGTAGTTATGATTTCTTTCCATGTGATCATACAGTTTAAGGGCGACAATTTTTAACACGACACGGTAGCCTAACACGAACAAGACATCAAATAAGAGGTTTAGCGTGAAGTGTAAACAATTTTTGTGTCCTAAATAGGCCAAATGTTTAAGACGAAATTTAAATGGGTCAAACATGTATAATCAATGTGTTAACATGTTTAACACGGTTAGACACATATATTTAAATTAATTTAAAAATAAATATGATGTAATGTTATATTCATCTTAAATACTGAGTTTTAGCTTTCTTATTTACTATTCTAAACATGTTATCTTGCAATTTGTTAAATATATATTGCTATAACGAATAAATTACATTAGTATTTAATAAATAAGTGTATGATTTTATTTATTTAAAATTTTAACTTATGTACTAAACAAGTTAAACGGGTCGTCAGGTTTGACACGATTAATAAACATGTTAGTGTTAGTATTGAGGATATTGACATGAATAATTAAACATGTAGTGGTTGACCTATTTAGTGTAATACATATAACCTGACACAATACAAATCCGTCTACCACGATGCGATTATCACCCCTAATATAAAGTCTTTTAAATAAGACTCTAGGAGGTGGAGAGAGAGTATTCTACTTACACATGTACTTACCATGTGAGATGAATTTACCCTATACAGAGTCTTTTAAATAGGACTCTAGGAGGTAATATTTTGTTTACTTTCTGTTGATACCCACGTGATGGACATTTGGAGGAAAAAAAAACTTCATTTGAAACATTTGGTCAGTTCAGTCTATTAACCGAGTTATTTTCTCTGAAACCAAATCCAACAGAAATCATTTGATCTCTTAATAAACCGATCGGCAACATAATAAATAAAGTAATAAACCGGCTGAACTTGCCAGTTTAGCTTGGGTGGTTTTAACGGTCCTTTCGGCTCCTTGTTCAGCCCAATTTATACATTGATTGTTGTGATAATATTGGATTTAGCCTTGTGCTTTGTGGCTTTTGTCACCTTTTTATTGTTCCTTTTATCTTTATATCTTTCTTACATTGCTTGTTCAACATCAATGATGGTTGTCAACTTGCCTTGCATACCCATCCTAACATAGTCTAGAAAGCTAGATATAACTGGCCAAGTAGAAAAATTTTCCTTTAGTGTGCTTGTTCTGTATTTTTTCTATGCACTTACAGCCTCATTTAACAATATTTTCTCTCCCTCTCTGTCTCCCCTTCTCCCGCTCCCATGCATCTACACGTACCCACACACAAGACCATCTCTTTTTTCTCTTTTGTGAGCTTTACCGATGTGTTCTTCACTTTGGTACGAATTTCAGGCTTACATAAATGAGTTGAAAAATGAAATTGAAGGTTTAAAGGAAGAGAATTCCAATATCAAAAAACAGCAACAACAGGTATAATAATACTAGTATGCTTTTTATTTATTTATTATTTATAATTTTCCTATTTGTGTGAGGGAAAATAACTTTTTGAGAAGCAAGAGGTTCAATTTATTTGTTGATGTGTGAAAATACCAATATAAATAGTTGATCTCATTTTTCTAAAATAATATCTCCTTTTTGTTGAGTCTTGAGCACGTTTTTCATAAATACTATTTTTGGATATTCCTGAGCCACTGGTAACAACTTGCAGTTATGTTACAGAAATGTATTCCATAGTTAGTTTTAAATCTATAGTATGTGTATTGTAATAATTAATAACCTAAGAAGCAAGGATACAGGTCTGTGCGGGTGCGTGCTACGGGGATACGGGGGTTGGTTAAATTTTAAAACATAGGGATTCAGGTGCGGCAGGGATACAACATAATTTTAATTATAATATGTATGAACATTTTTACAAAACTAAAAACTTGATTGAAATTGCTATAATAAAAATAACTATATTAGTTTAATTACTATTAGTTACATGTTATTATATAAAATATAAATTACTACCTATACATTTGTATATAATTCTTTAGTATTTTATTTGTTGTATATAATACATATAATATAAACGTACTATATATAGAAAATAGTTATGATATACTATATAATTTATAATATTATATTACTTTTAAAGTACCATTATGCATTATATATTAATATATTAAATATAGTCTGACATGAATCACATGGGTCTCCACTATGCAGTCTATGCTACTATTGTCATTGTTAGGTGGTGTTTGCTTACCTCTTTATACCTCTTAACAGCTCTACATTTGAATCAGTAAGAGGATAAAGTTTAAAAATGCCGAAAATATTGGTACCGATACCGTCCGGTTTGGTAAAGAATCGAATAAACCAAAAATTTTGAGCACCCTACTAGTCACAGACCAGTCGTTGATTAAGCGACGACCATAGTTGTCACGGCGCCACGACGAGACGTGGCGGCAGTTGACCGCCAGGACGCCTATGCGATAGGGTGCTCGCCGTGACGTCCGTATGGTGCCAAGTCGTTAACAATGCGCAATTTATACATTTATTTATTTTACTTCAAAAGTATACTGAATAATAAAATTTTATATACATTAAAACTCAAAAGATCATAACTAACACTATGGAATCCAATTAAAGACATAATTATATGAATACTTCACAAATTCAAAAATAAAACAATTGACATTGAAAACTTGTAGAACAAGTCAACAAACACTACGTAGAAAATAAAGAATCAACCAAGTCAACACCCATCACACATTACAAGTTTAATAAGTAATAAAATTACAGCACATAACAAGTCCATAAGTTATGATGAGTTACGGATAAAATGAGTTAATCACTTATAACTTGAGCCAACTACCAAGGCGTCACCTTTTCTTTCTCTAGCGCTAGAACGCCTAATCGTCGCCTAGGCGACGCCATGACAACTATGACGACGACTTAACAACCATGCTTGACATGTGTTTCCAAAGGCTCTTGTATTGATCCAACCAAGTTGGGAGGACTCGTCTTATAAAATGTTCGAATTGAAGAAGAGACGAGTGTTGTATTTGTGCATGTCTTGGTCAATGGATTTGTATGCGTGTGTTATTAGATAGAGGGGAAGACATAAAAGAAATGGGAGAAGAAAAAAGGATTTTAAGAGAAAAAGCGGCATCTTGAAACAGCAGCTAGTTTTAAAATAACCCGAGAGTAAATGTTTTTTTAATGGAAATTTATGCTCAAATTGCGAAATTAGGTGTAGCTTGATTTTGCCCTGTATGCATTTTATTCTGTTTGTATACACTTGGAAATGTTGTTTGATTCTTATACGGAGTAAAGTATGTACTAGAAGATAAAACTTGTTTTTTTTTTGTTCGGCCTGATAGATACAGGTGTAATTTGTTTTAATAAAAGATATTTGTAAACACTGTTTGATTTGACTGTACAATATAGTTAGATTCTCACCTGTTCACTTCTCAGCCCAATTTACGAATTTGGATGGATGATGAGCTTGGAAAAGCCCTTGAGGAAGATGATAGGGAAGAATTTCTTTCTGTAATTGATCGCAAACTGGACTTCTTTCATTCTAGACAACAACAACTTCTACATGCTGTTTGCGGTTATGGTTCAATTAAGTGTGCTGAGGCCCTACTTAAAGGAGACACGCGTCTGACTGTGGAATTGAATCATCCCTGCACTGACACGGGATTGTATCCTCTCCATTGTGCTGCCTTGTCCCTATTCCCCTCTATCGTGGAGTTATTTATTTATTACGGAGCTCGAACTGATATCGAATTCAGACCTTGTAATCCATTAGATATATACCCACAGCATCTAGTTGAAGCACATGCCAGAAAGCTCCCACTTCATATGGCATTACTGGCGATCTCGTGCGGAATTTTCTTGATTTAATTTTAGATAAAATTTATTAATTTTCAAATGCTTTATTGATTTCTTGTTTCCTCTTGCAGCCGTCTTCCCTGTATAAAGGAATGGAGTCCTAAGCACACTATCGCTAAGCTGGTTACACTGCTTTGTCTACCAAGAATGGCATGTTTTGGTGCTTTTTGATTTAATATGTATTTTCTTATTTGTGGATTGTAGTATTATGAGGTATTTGAATATTAGAGAGGGTCATCAGATGATAGTGGTATAGAAACGATTTATGAGAACTTATATACAGTTGTCTATCTGTTGCAGCAAAATCCGTTGGAGACTCTTAATTTGCTTGTTCGGACAACACGGGATCTTGAGTATGTTGAGAATGAATTCACCCAGCTTGCAATAGATGGAAAAGTTGTGGAGTTTGCTGCTATGCTCAGTGTGGCCAACATGAAGCTTTCTGATATTAAGGGAGAAGTTTATGAAATTATAGAAGGATCTATTGATGATGAGGATCCGACACCAAACGCAGAATCTGTGCGCTGGTTACTTAGAGTTTTTGATGATGTAGGATACCACATTACAAAATACATCAAGGAAGATAAGTATAATGTATTTGTTACATCTTCCTTTTTTGATTTTTTTGGTGGGATTTTGACTTCTCACAGATTCAGTTGTAGATGATTGCAATAATGTTCACATCTACTCCTTTGAAACAGGTTACTAAATATCAAGCAATCGAAGATGTTACGTGTATGCTTCAGGGAACTGACTTAGCTCCTTTGGAGCTGTCAGATACTGATTTGAGTGTTTACAGCTGGTTAGAAACTTGCCAACTTACCCACATGCTCATTTATTTATTTATTTATTTCTGTCTATATTCTTTGTTGTAGTCTAATGTTGGTGTCAGTGTCACCATCCCTTGTTTGCTAAATCTGATCAATGCTTATGTTTCTTCATACCTATAAATTGATTGGACAAGGTACCGCGATGAGGAACCTTCATACCCCTCGGAAGGTAACCCTTACAATTTTCATTAATTGGGCTTTTCATGAGATGAGTAACAGGATATTCCCAAGTAAAGTTGTAATTATGTTGGCTGACTTGTTCTGTTGCTATTATCTTTGTTCAACAGCTCCTTATGAAAATGTAAGGCTATTGCATGACGTTGGCATGGCACACTATTCTAAATCAGGAGTTAGATGGGAGGTGTCATATAAGAAATTGTATACTTGGAGGTCTGCAAAGACAGCGGTAAAAATAAAATTTTCATATTCAAAATTTGGCCCTCAAGCTATTGATTCATCCTGCAAGTTTGGTTCCAAAGTCCACAAGTCATGTTTTGGTCCTTTACGTAAACATAACACTTTTGATCTAGCTCTAATTCTAACTCTCAACTCTATTACAATTCAGCTGTCGAGTATAAAGATACGAGCTAATTTAGTACTCCCTCCATTCCGAATTATATGATCATTGTTGCCTTTCTAAAAGTCTATTTGCAATATTTTCAAATTTAAAATTGACATGATTTATTTAAATTTTCAAAATAATAAAACTTGTAAATGATTTATTCTGGTTCTAAGCTAGCTTCCTACAATTATTTACCAAACCAAAATCTTATGTATGTGTGTGTTTTTGTTTTGGTGCAAATGGCAGGCCTACATAAAGGAGATGGAAAATGAACTAGCGCACTTGAAGGAAGAGAATGCCATACAAAAAAAACAGTTGCAAAAGGTATTATAATATCTGGGGCAAAACTAAGATTTAATCATAGTTGACATACTTGGTGCATTACACCATTAAATTTTTAATTTTTTAAATTAGCATCCTATACTAATTAAAAGAATACAATTGGACCATTCTGTTAAAAATTGTAGTACAACCGTTATAGGATCTAAACTTCGAGCAATAAAACGAACCTCAATCCTCACTTTCCTCCCATTCTCCACCTTCAAATAAATATTCCTACCAATATCAAACATTAAAATAGCGTGGTGGATCCACCAAGAACAACAAAATATAGTCCTACCTTATCACAAAAAATTGTACTCCGACAGCTAAAAGTTGTCAATTGTCGTTAAACCTCAGAATCTGTTATTCGATGAACATTAAAAAATAAAAAATATCTCATACGACAAAGTCCATGTTACCTAGAGTTCATGATTTAGAGTGAAAAAATAATTAGTTGCTAGTGCTGCAAAACTTTCATCGATCATCATAGCGCACCCCGCGCTACTCATAACCCTGTACTCCGCTTCGCTCCGTACTTGGCCTTTTTCAGTTATGAGTCACAAGTTCCAACAGAGACCTTCAAGTATATTTAGTGTTCAATAAAGTGATGAACCAATAGTAGAACATTAAATCTAAAACACAATAATTAGTAGTGCAAAAGGTGAGAACAAATATTTGATCAGTCACAGTTATTATCCCAAGTTATCATCATCTCATTAGTACTTGGCAATGTATAATGTATTTAATTTTTGCTAGAAGTTGTCATGACCCGTTTGTTGTCTGTTGGATCCAAGACTAGTTGTTTGCTTCTATCTTATTAGGTGTTGAAGCCTGCAGCATTTGGAGTCCCATATATTCTCTGCCAAGGAGTCCCTATAGCCTCTTCAGGCTTCTTCTCTAACGACACCCTGAAAGATAAAGTAGAACACAAAATGAGCCGAATATCACTTAATTTCCAAAATTTGATGTCGACAAGGGGGATGGTATCAATGGCATCATCTTGTAATCTACAGAATTTTCTATCAAGAAGGGCAATGACATCATCAATAACATCATTTCGTAATATACAGAATTTTCCGTCGAGCAGGGCAATGACATCATCAACGACATTACTTTTAAAGAGGATCATGAAACACAAATGATCATTGATTACAAGAGGTTGAGTATTAGCACGGCTCCCGGCACCCCCCCCCCCCAACCCCCCACTCCCACCCGCCCAAAAAAAAAATAATTAATATTTATTGATTATTGTAATAAAATTCTCAATAATTTTATTAATTTTAATTAACATAATAATTATTAATGTGATTTTTTTTTAAAGCGCCTATAATCACAAAATTAATGTTTTCAATACTCAAATTAGTCATCAATTAAAAAATTTTAGTTTCAAATTTGGGTCTAAAAATTAAAATAAGACTTTTAAATCCATAACTTGAAGAATAGGTCGATTTGGATTCGACTGCATAACTATTTAAATTCAATCACATAACTCATATTAAATATAAGTAATATGATTTTGGTTTCAAAATTAACTCAAATTTATTTTATTTAACTCAAAATCAATCCAACCCTATTTTCTAGTTAAGAGCATCAATGGAAGCAGAAACTTCTTGCAGGCACTGCATGTCACAAACTAAAGACAAATCCATAATATGGAAAAGACGATGTTTGATTAAATGTCAACGTGCAAAGGCAACAGCAATGGTTTCTCATACGAAGCTTCCTCTGTCTAGAAATGAGAGCCTTACTTATTTTGTTCTATTTTTTTTTCCCTTAAAATATTAATTAAGCTTTGTATAGCACATGCTTAGTGATATAAGAAATTCATACAAAGCAACGCAAATTATCTGGGACTATAAGAAAAAATATATACCACGTTCCTGAATGCAACAAAGCTCTTGAGTTTTTATTAATAGTTCGATTTGGATTCGACCCATAATCATTTAAATTTAAATTACATAACCCATATTAAATATAGATAATATAGTTTTAATTTTTTAATTGATCATTTTATGTAACCCAAACTAGGTCTAGTTATACCTGTCTGGGTGGTGCCATTTTACCTTACAACCAAGTTGACAAGTATTAAGCCTACATTTGTTTATAAAAAAAATATATGGGATAAGATATAATTATTTGTACTCATTTATTTTCTTTGCTGATAATTTTATCTCATGATTAATTTATTCATTTTTTGTAGACTCTTGGGAAAGTTGAGAATGGAGAGATAAGGTAGCTTATTTAAGTTAATGTTTTGTTTGCAACAATAACTCTTTATAATATAGTTTGGTACTTCTAAACACTATTTGATCCCAAGCTTACTATCCCATGTCCTATTTTCATTCAAAACCACCATTTTTAATGAAAAGGAAAAAAAGAAGAAGAAAAAACAAAAAGATTCTTTTTTCAATTCTTGTGCCAGGCACGGGCTGTTTTAATATACATTATTATGTAAACAAATTTATTAATAAATGATGATAATAATATTAAATAATCCTACAACAAAGTAAATTTTCATTAGTTATTTATGAAACTCCTTTACTTCAAATTGTTTTGTATTAAATCGTCTCTAGTTTATTATAGAATCTCACTGGAACCCCTTTAAGCTTAAATTTAATTTTACATCTCACCAAAACACTATAATTTAATACTTATCTTTTTAGTGCTGAAAATGAGAAATCAAATTGTACTCCCTTCCCCGTAATGTTACTTGGATTGAATAAATCGCTTTCTCATAACCGCTCCTAATTGACTTTTGGTAGGAAAACTAATTTAGAGCAGCTATCATTCTCCTTGTGAATATTTTGGAATGAAGATGTTAGAATCTGCATGTTTAATTTGACGATGATATGATTAATGTATAAGTGATAAATAGTTTTTTGTAAAATTCTTCATAATGATATGATGCACAAGGACTTGGAATATAAATATCAAACTTGTAGATTGATTTTATGAGCTGAATGGATGTATAGATAATAGGATCAAATCGATCATATAGTAATGTTTAGCGGTCGCAAAGCTACTTTGTCATTTCGTAGAGTTATAGATAGCAGAGTTAGTTATACTATCGTAAAGCATCCAGTAGAAGATCGTAGACCAGAAGTTCGCAGAGTTAAGTCAAAGAATGCAGAGTCTGCAGAAAGATCGTAGAGCCCTCTCAAGGATCGTAAAGTAAAGCAAAGATCGTAGAGTCCTCTCTAAGATCGTATAGTGAAGAAAGATTGCTGAGTTTGCTCAATGATCGTATAGAGTCATTCGTAGAGTACATTGTAGAGGGTATCTCTACTCGTAGTGCAAGAAATCGTAGAGTACAAGATCCTCGAGTAATTCAAGCCTCAAGCTCTATGACCATCATGAAGCTCTACGATTTGTCCAAGTCGTAGAACATGTCATACTTGCACTAAAAACTAATAATGAGCAGTCTTGCAGAGTGAAAATCTAAAGATGTTTGCTAATCATCCCTAATTCAAATAGAAGATCAGATGGTGGTCTGTCTAATCGTTATCTTGGAGATGTGACACCACTCAAGTGGTAGTGAAATTGTAGTCTGATATGACCTGTCAGAGTCAAAAACAAGCTAGCATTTTCACCCTAAAAGTCAACATCAGAGAACTTATAGGAGCGGAGCATTAAATGCACAACGACTACTCTCCAATGGGAAGAACTCAACGAAGTCTATAAAAGAGTACGATGATTCAAATCCAAGTACAAATCAATACAGTAAAAAACTGAACCTCTGTTAAAGCCAAAAGAGCCTCACTCCACGATAAGAGAAAATTGTTTATACTGCTAAGTTCTTAAGAAGTCAAGCTCAACACAACTTTAGCAGCACTTGAACAATAATCATTCAACTATGATTCTCTAGTCTAAGTGACCATTATACAAAGTCTAAGCGACTTGAAGAGTTTTTAGTGAACTGAACTAAGTGTCCCTTGACTCGGTGTCATTTGCCGAGTCTAAATGACTTGAAGGAATCTTCGTGATTCATTGTAATAGATCTTAATGATTTGGTCTGAGTTACTCTCTGCATCCTTACTGGATTTCCTACTCGTAGAGTAAAAGAGCAGACTACGAGTCTTTTATACTCCGAACCACTTAAATATCTTTTGCTTCGGCAATCAATTCTTTAGTGGCTTGAGACATTGGATGTTTGGGACAATGGATTATAAAATAATAAAATAAAACCTTTTTTTGATAATTTAAGGGCCTAACTGAAAGGAAAATAAAAAATACGGGCTAAAGTATAAATTCAGAAAGTGAGAATGTGGATTTAGAAAGGATGAAAGGGTATAAGTGAAAAGTATATAAACCATGGAGCTAAAATTTAAAAGGTAAAAAAACCATGAGGTATAAATTGAAATTTTGGAAATATATTTATAAGATTAACTATTAGGTTAAGAGCAGTAGCAGCAAGACAAGTTTTTTCCCTCTTTTTTTTTAAGCGAACAACAACCCCGATGAACAGTAACTCCGTCGATGAGCAATACCTTCTTCTTCTTTTTTGAATACCCCAGATCCCTTAAAAAGAGAAACCTTAAGCTCTTATACACCCCCCCCCAAAAAAAATCCCATTTTAGTCACATTTGGTGTACATAACAAAGATAAGTTTCCCAGTTCCTCTCCTACCACATTCCCCTAGGATTGAGATGTAAATAGTATAAGTTCCTCAAAAAAAAGGAGTCACATTTGATCCCTTATTCTTCAAAGTGAATTCATATTGTTATATCCTAAAAAATAAAGATGGAAACATAATTTGGGACAAGAGGGAGTAATTTTTTTGAGCAAATAATAGTCTCCAATCCATAGTTTCAAGTTCCAACTATCATTTATTTGAACATAAAACAAATAATGAAAACACACCTGCTTTGTGGTAACTATATAGAGCTTTGAACTTGCAAACTTCAATGCATCAGAAACACCTGGATAAAATCTGCACGGCAAAGCACTGCCAAGTAATTTCTGCACTGTCTTCCTCATAACAGTAAAAGGTATTTAAAATCTCACAAACGATGGAGATGAATACTAACAATCCGAATATGTATGATAATCTCAAATCTAATACATTAACTAATAATCAAAATAATAAAAAAAATGCATCAAAGCTCAAGCAATTGTGCTTTGTGGGGGAAGGGGGAGGGGGGAGGGCTTGGGCTGGCTAAGAAACATAAGCTTTTAAGTTTATGTGCACAAACTTCCATATATGTAGAGTAACAAAAGAAATATTTGATAATATAATGTTTACAGAGTCTGAATTTTATAAAGGTCACTACCCAAAGTTGAATGCACGTGTCTGATTTTGATTTCCAGGAGAATACAGGAAAAACTGGTAGAGGTACTGATTTTGAAGTCATGTTCAGGATATTCCCCATAAAGCTTGTATGTTTGAACTCATATTTAAGTATCTAATATGTTATTGGATTATTGACTCGTTCACAAATTCTTATTAGTTAAGAGCCATATGAAATAGGAGCAACAATCATTGAGTTATCCAAGCTATGGTTTCAACCTAGCAAGGGGAATAATTTTCCATGTGTTTATACAGAATATTTGGTTACAAGAGTTACTCAGTATAAGTTGACTGAAGAAAGATGTATACGAGTTTGAAAGCATCTCACAAACAACGGTGACGACAAGTCACCTGTTTGCACCAATCCAAGAAGCCATGTCATTGTCCATCCATTCGTCCCTGACCTTCCCAAATAGATCTACAAGAACATCCTTATGCTCTTCCCATTCCTCAATAATTACTGGTTTTATTTTTTACCAGTTCTCTAGTATTCCCTCAACAGTGAGTCCCTCTACAGCCTTGCACATTAAATCATGATCATCAGGTCAAAGCCATCTTCATAAAAAAAGCACACAAAATTTCTTATCACCGTTCCTTATGGTGGAAGGCTGCAAGCAACAAATCATGTAATAGAAGTGAGTCGGGAAAAATCCAGGATCCAACTTATCAAAACAATTAAAAAAAAATTCCGACTGTTTTTACTCACCGAGCATTTGCGAAGAGAAGGGCTTTGCATCTCCACTAGCAGCCTCACAAGTAATAAATTTTCGTATCCTGTTTCTACCACAGGTCGCACCTGCCACAAATTGAAAAGTTTATTATTTCCACAATGACCTTCCATAAAAGAATTCTCATGTTTTTTTTAAAACGTTCTCTTATATCTGATATATTCTAGGTAGATTGAAAACTATCTTGTCACCACTACTACATTTCTGGTAAATGTGAGGGATATGTTTGTAAACATAAAAATTTCCTTAAAAGTCGTCAACTTTGGAACGAATGGAGTATCAGAGACTAGCGAAAATCAACCAATTGATATGGTAAGAGTGAACGTTCTAATCTTTACAAGTATATTCAAGCAAAAAATAAACTTAGCACAAAATTATGGGATTCAAATATATCTACTGATCTAATATGGTCATCTACAAATATTTTAAACATGAACCTTAGATCAATGCTTCAACATAAAGCTGCTTCCTTTCCACTTAAACTCATAATCAATAACCATCAATTGTCCATTATCAAGTCTAAACTTGCCAAATCAACAATGAACCAAATCAAATGAACTCCCTCCGTTACAATCTAAATGACCACTTTCCTCTATTGAATTATCACCAATTAAGTCAATACATTCCACACATCAACTCATTATTGTCTATATTATCCCTATTCTATAAAAGGAAACCGAGAATTTGAAACTTTTTGAACTCCATTTACATTTCAATGAACTTTAATTTCCAACTTCTCAAGTATTCCCCTTTGTTAAAATGTGTAAAATAAGTCACTTAAATTGGGACATGAAGAATATCAAACTTGTGACAAACAAATTAAACCCTTTCAGTTTTACTTTGTCCTCCCAAATTTCCTTCATTTTCTCAGCAACCAAACACACTAGGGAAAGTACCAACCTTTTTACCCTTATGATTATTATTTTCTAGATACAAGTTACTAATAACAGACAAACTAGTTACTTATTTAACTAAAAAACCCAACTATACTAAAAACAAATCAAAAATGTGAAAGTTAATGAATGACTAAGAGCTTACTATGTGTTAGCCACCTTAGTAATAATCTTTTTTCAGAAGCAGAAATACAATAAAATTCGGAAAAGAATTCTATATTGATATTAAAGTAAAACCCTTAAAAAAATAAAATTAACCTTAATACAATAGACGTTGAACAGACTAGAAGATTGCAGCTTTAAGGACTGTAAGAACAGTTTCCTTAAGACAATATTTGGCCGTGGCAGGACAAATTTTCTCCCAGGATACAACAATGCTCTGAAGCAAACTCTACCGTGTGTAGAAAAATTATCACCGAGCAAGAAGAAAGAACAAAGAAGAAGGCCTAAACTATTTTTCTCCATTATTTTCCCCTCTTCTTCCTAGGAGAAGGATAATCTTATAAAGAGTTGAGTTCCAAACTGCCATATACTAGCAAGGAATTAATCAACAATAAATGGGATTAAATCTATCATTGATGTCCATAAAGCCTTCATAATGCCAGCCATCAATTTTCCCATTCATATTCCATCCATTTCTCAACAATCCCCCACATGAATGAAAATTGAAAACAAAGGAATACGATGTGGTGATAACTCTCTACAGTTGATATTAGCATAGGATAGGTAGGCATCAACCCTTGAACCTTCCCTTGTGAAGTATATTTACTTTACTGGCTGACTAGTAGACGTGATGTCCTTGAACTATTCTGCCGTTTGTGTAAACGATGATATACCTCACACAAATACCAACATAACAGGGTTTTGGTTCTCATGGTTATGTTCATTATAGTCGTGAACATCTCCTGGTTCTGCAAGAATTTAAGAGAACTAAACTCATTAGTTTTCCTTGAAGCGACCCCACTTCATTCTCACATAGGTGATTTTATCTTTTTGTTTAGATTACTGACACACAAGAATCATTAAAAGCATAGCTTAACCTTATCCGATTTCATATCACTGTTTACATATAAGGGTTAGACCCCCTACAATGATAATACATTGTCTATGCAGTTAGGTTGTCCCATTGAACCTAGATTCTGGGATCTCTAGTCAACAAGGTTGGGTTTTCCTTCACATAGAACCTTTAAATATTTATGGCCATCAATCCCATTCTTCTTGATGTCGTTTCAACTTGATCTCGGTTTAAACCTTTGGTTATGGATCCGCAATGTTATCCTTTGATTTTACATAATCAACAGAGATAACCCCCGTTGTGATCAGTTGCCTAACGGTATTGTGACGACGACGCATGTGTCTCGACTTACGGTTATACATCACGTTCTGTGCTCTTTTAATCGATGCTTGATTATCACAATATAAACAAATTGTGTGCACAGGCTTAGGCCATTCAGGAATATCCTCCAAGAAGTTTCGTTACCATTCGGCTTCTTCTCCAGTTTTATCCAGAGCTACAAACTCAGATTCCATCGTGGAACTGGTTATGATTGCCTTAAGGATTTCCAGGACATTGCTCTTCCTCCCAGAGTGAACACGTATCCACTTGTACCTTTGGAGTTTTTTATATCAGAAATCCAACTAGCATCAGAGAATCCTTCTAATACTACAGGTTCTCTCGTATAGTGCAGTCCATAATTACGAGTGTATCTTAGATACCGAAGTATCCTAACGATAGCTTTCCAGTGGTTATCCCCTGGATTACTCGTGTATTTGCTTAAACTGTTTACAGTGAAAGCAATATCAGGTCTTGTACAAGTCATGAGATACATCAGACTGCCTATAACCCTTGCGTATTCTACTTGGTCAACACTTTCACCTTTGTTTTTACAGAGATGTTGGCTGATGTCTAGAGGAGTTCTAGCTTCACTAGAATCATCCTTGCTAAACTTCCCAAGTATCTTGTCCACGTAATGTGACTGGGTTAAAATGAAACTATTAGGTGAACGTTTGATTTGGATTCCCAAAATCACATAAGCCAGTCCCATATCTTTCATATCAAACTTAGAGTTTAACATGTCCTTAGTATTCTTCACCATATTTTCATTACTACCCACAATAAGTATGTCGTCAATACAAACACAGAATAACATATCCTTTGTTTGTGATTTTGACATAAATACATTTGTCACATTCGTTTATATTATAGCCATTAGCCATCATGACATCATCAAATATCTTATGCCATTGTTTTGGTGCTTGCTTTAGTCTATATAAGGACTTCACCAATTTATAAACTTTTCTTTCCTGACTTGGAACTACACAACCTTCAAGTTGTTCCATGTAGATCTCTTCATCAAGATCTCCATTCAGAAAGGCTGTCTTAACGTCCATTTGATGTACTTCGAGATTCCGTAAAGTGGCAATAGCAAGTATCATCCTAATAAAGGTTATTCTCGACACTGGAGAATACATATCAAAGTAATCAAGGCCTTCTTTTTGTCTATATCCTTTTATAGCCAATCTGGCCTTGTACTTATCAATTGTTCCATCTGCTTTCATTTTCCGTATGAAAATCTATTTAGAACTTAGTGGTTTCGTTCTCAGAGGAAGGTCCACTAATTCCCAAGTATGATTTTAAATAATGGAATCAATTTCACTTCTTATAGCCTCTTTCTATAAAGGACTATCTGTTGAATTTATAGCCTGACTGTAATTCTGAGGTTCAACCTCTAGCATATAGGTTAGAAAGTCTGGTCTAAAAGATTTTTCAACCCTTGCTCTTTTACTTCTTCTAGGCTCTACCTCTTCATTTCCTTCTACTTCAACTTCATGTTGAATGTCTTGACTGTCTTCATTAATAGTCTCAAGAGATCGTTTAGAACCCGATGCAATCTCTTCACGTTTGCATGGAAAAATGTGTTCAATGAATGAAGCATTCTTTGATTCCATGAATGTGTTCTTGTGTATATCAGGATTCTTAGAATCATGAACAAGAAACTGATATGCGTTACTGTGAAGAGCATAACCAATGAAAATACAATCCACCGTCTTTGGACCTATTTTCATTTTCTTTGGCAACGGAGCCAAAACTTTTGCAAGACACCCCCACACTTTTAAGTAGTTATAGGAAGGTTTCCTTCCTTTCCATAACTCATGTGGTGTCTTGTCTAATTTCTTACGAGGCACCTTATTTAAAAGGTAATTAGCTGATAAGACAGCTTCCCCCCACATGTTCTGTGGCAACCTAGAGCTGTTTAGCATCGCATTCATCATCTCTTTCAGAGTACGATTCTTGCGTTCTGCTATCCCATTAAATTGAGGGGAGTAAAGTGGTGTAACCTCATGAATAATACCATGTTGAGAGCAGAACTTACCAAATGGTTCAACGTATTCACCACCACGATCACTCCTTACCACCTTAATTTTCTTATTAAGTTGGTTTTCAACTTCCTGCTTATAAAGAACAAATTTCTCTAAAGCTTAATCTTTGCTTTTAAGCAAATATACATAGCAATATTTTGTACTATCATCAATGAAAGTAATAAAAAATTTATTACCCCCCTTGTTTGGATAAATTTTAAATCACATACACCACTATGTATCAGATAAAGTGGTTCTGTATTTCTTTCAACTGTATGAAATGAAGATCTTGTTAATTTTGATTCAACACAAATTTCACATTTATGTTTATGATCAATTTGGATTGTTGGAATATGTTGTAAATTAATTAACCTATGTAGCGTATCATAATTTACATGTCCAAGTCTACCATGCCATAAATTAAGTGACTTAATAAAATAAGCAGAAGAAGTATTATTCTTATTATTAATCATTGCCTTGGACTTACTAGAGATGACATTAATTTTCCACATGCCATTACAAACATACCCCTTTCCCACATACATTCCCCCTTTTGACAAAACAAACTTGTCCGATTCAAATACCATCCTAAAACCATGAGTGCTTAGGAGGCTACCAGATATAAGATTCTTCCTAATTTCAGGAACATACAAAACATTCTTCAAAGTCACTTCTTTTCTTGAAGTCATCTTCAGAATTACAGTACCACTTCCCTTGATCTTGGAAGTTGCAGCATTGCCTATGTAGAGCTTCTCCCCATTCTGGCTGGGAACCAGTTCAGCAAAGGAATCTTTGTCACAACAGACATGACGTGTGGCACCGGTATCCAGCCACCATTCCCTTGGATTTGAGTCAACGAGGTTGACTTCAGAAATCACAGCACATAAGTTGATGTCAGACACTTCTCTAGCAATTTCTTCCACAACATGTGCTTCATTAGGCTTCAACTTTCTAGGCAGCCTACATTCAGAGGACTTGTGCCCCGCCTTGTTGCAATTGTAGTATTTTCCATTAAATTTTGGTTTCTTGGAAATGCCACCCTTAGGACCCAATTTGGACCCAGATTGAAGCTTTTTGCCTTTCTTGGAGTCTTTATTAACCTCCACCACATTCACCCTAGCCTCAGACTGGTGGGAAACGTTGGAGAATTTCTTCTCCGAGCCTTTGTTGTCTTCCTCAATACGATGTCTAACAATTAGCTCTTCAACTGTCATCTCCTTTCGCTTATGCTTAAGGTAATTTTGAAGTCTTTCCAACCAGGTGGTAACTTTTCAATAATACAAGCCACTTGGAAAGATTCACTAATTACCATACGTTCAGCATGAATCCCATGGATAATCAGCTGGAGTTCTTGAACTTGATTCACAACAGTTTTGGAATCAACAATTTGGAAATTCAGGAATTGGCTCACTAAAAATTTCTTAGCGCCAGCATCTTCTGATCTGTATTTTCAGTCCAACGATTCCCAAAGTTCCTTTGCCATTGTCTTAATATTGTATACACTATAAAGTGCATCAGTTAGACCGTTCAAAATGTAATTACGGCAAAGGAAATCAGATTGTTTCCATGCCTCAATTGCATTGTAGGCAGTGACATTATCCACCTCATCATCTCTGATAACAGGAGGATCATTCTTCAAGTAATTAGCCAAATTCAGCATAGTAAGGTAAACAGCATCTTCTGTTGCCAAGTCTTAAACTTCACACCAGTGAATTTTTCTGGTTTTTCGCTGTGATTGACAGGTATGGTTTAGCGGGGAGCTGCAATCTGGAAACCAGACCCGTATATAGGACCAGAACCAATGTTCTGTGAACCAGATACGTTCTGTCCATCGGTGCCATTCTGTGAACTAGAACCTAGATTGTTCTGTGGACCGGTTGGAACAATTTCATTCTCAGGAATAATATTCATTCTGAAAATACAAACAGGCTAAGTTAGTCTAAAAAAAACAACAAACAACAACTGTTTTGAATAGGAAACATATTATTATTTAATTATTCCAGAACGGTCCAAGTGAGTATTAACCAAGAACAGTCCAAATAAGAAAACCAAGTCAAGGTATTCCAAAGCAAAGGTATAATCTGCAACTTAATAAAAGATTAACCAAAACAAAAAAATATTGTCTTAAGATTGTTAGCCACGTTAGTAATAATCTTTTTTCAGAAGCAGAAATACAATAAAATTCGGAAAAGAATTCTATATTGATATTAAAGTAAAACCCTTAAAAAAATAAAATTAACCTTAATACAATAGACGTTAAACAGACTAGAAAATTGCAGCTTTGAGGACTGTAAGAACAGTTTCCTTAAGACAATATTTGGCTGTGGCAGGACAAATTGTCTCCCAGGATACAACAATGCTCTGAAGCAAACTCTACCGTGTGTAGAAAGATTATCACTGAGCAGGAAGAAAGAACAAAGAAGAAGGCCTAAACTATAGATAACTTTTTTTTATATAGATAACTTTTTTTAAAAAAAACGTTATCTATTTAAAATCAAAAATTGTCCTTATAAATAGATAACGTTTTTTCATATGTATCTATAACGTTTTGTTAAAAAACGTTGTAAAAAAAAATACCACAACGTTTTTTATAAAAACATCATCTTTTAAGTGTTGTCTTTTTATGATTTTGTACTAGTGCAAAAATCTAAACTTCCTAGTCTGCACATTAGTTATTTGAGATGCTAGCGAGTATCGACAGTTAACTGTTTTTCTATAGCTTATTTTTCAATGCATCCCCTTAAGAGATCTATCTGAATGTCCCTATTGTTAAATTAATTATATGGAATGAATGGTGATAGTGAGTTCTTAATCTAAATCTCAAGAGAGGGTGATTCAGTACAGAATTAATTTAAGCCAAGATAATATATTTGATGGGAACAACAGGGAAGTTAAATGCCACATGTGATACATTGGTTGCAACTAAACTGCTTTACCTTAAGATGTTATCAAATTTTGGTTATGTCTGTGTGAGATTTAGTAGTAAATTAAGGATCACTTCTTTTTTACTACTATATTCTGTTAAACATTGATGCTATTAAATTGGTGGAGAAACTTAATTGTACTTGGATTATATTGATTTCTTGGGAAAAGAGGTTTGACAAAACCATAATACGCTGCTTTACTGTATAGCCAGCTAATTATTCCTTGATCTTGTATAGCCTGAATGGATGTTTCTGTTTGTGTGTAAATGACAGCATGGCCAAATGAGAGCCCATCACCAAGTTAGCTGGGATGGAATAATCTGTCAAAGTTGCTAGGTTAGTAATCGCTTTCATCTCTTAGTTTGGTACTTTAAATTGATGATTCATGTATGGCAAGAATCAAGTGTTTTTGATAAATATTGTCCTTCAGACATTTCAATACTGAACACAAGTATAAGCTGCATGCATGTCATCAATAATAAAATCACATTTAAAGCTACACATTCGGTTGTCTATGGTAAGAGATTGGTGGTAGCATTTACTTCTTCATCATATTCATACAATCAGATTGTTGGGTTTAGACTTGATTATTGTTAATTATTCAAATTCTTGAATTAGCTACAAGCATACATGATATATAAATACCATTTTGATTCTTCTTTTTTCAAGGCTTACATATTATATGAGTTCTGAATTGCCGGCTCAAACTACGAAAAATTAGCAAAAGTTTTTCTCTTCCTCCTAAATATGCGTGGCAGTATATGTAGTTGACTTCGGTTTATCCAAAAATCAATGAGAGAATATAGTTGACTTTTATCAAAGCAGATTTTCCTGCATTGAAGACAGTCGAAAGTCAAAACCAGTGGTGATGAAACTCATAGTGTAACTGTTATATACTCATAAGTTTGGAGGTAGAAGGATAAAGATAGAAATTGATTCACGTAACCTAAGTTATTGCTATTAGTTGGTGGTGGGTTGTTCACCCAACCCTTACCTGTGAATGATATGATCAAGCCCCATGTTTCATTTATGATTTTGTAGAAATTACTTACTACTAAGTTAGATGATTAAAAACAAAAACCCATAGTCATCACACGCGCACACATATAATAATATATGTATATATATATTATTGACCCTTTTGTTTTGTAGTTTGTCAACTAATTTCATTTATTTCTCTTCATTGAAAGCATTGAAGAGCCCCAGCTCCTCTGCCCGCAGAAATTAGTTGGAAGGTAAGAGGTTTGTATGGTTTTGGTTTTGGAGGCCCATTGTGTTAGCTATTTTTGGCAGAGTTGTTTCTTGTGTTACTAGTGTTTTTCTGCTATGACATTTTCACCTTTTAGCTGAAATATTCCAACGACCCTCCAAGTGCATTTATGATATTGCATCTGATGATTAGAAGGAAAGAAAGAGACAGAAAGAGGTGGCAAAATTGAAGGAACAGACTGGCCTTAGTAATTGCTTTCCAACATTTTTCTTACCTATAAATTCCCCCTACATGCTTCATTCTGTTCATCTCAAACTCTTTCCTCCTCCTCTGTTTCTGTTTCTTCATCTTCTTCTTCGTCTGCTGCTTCTGACTTTGTCTCATGCTCTTTCTCTATCGTTATATGCCTGTCAGTCCGTCCAATATTTCTTATCTTGACCATAGTTGTCCGTACAACGGTGTTCAACTAAAAGAAGTAGATATTTCAGTTTAGTTTTTATAAAGAAACCACCCTCCATTTGTGACAACCCCAAAACAGGTCCATTCCATCCAACCTATTCTGAGTCGCCAAATACATGGTACAGAAAACAACTACAACTTTATTACAACAATTGTCGTATAAAATACAACAACACATATGCTTTGAGTTTGGATACAAATATATACCAAATGTGACTCATGTCCCCACCGTGGACATCACCTCACAATGACACCTTAAATAAAGGTATAGTCAAAAACTGTTTTAGAAATTAGAATATTTGGGAAGTACTCAAGGAAACCTTCGTACATGGAAGGCCATGCTTCTAGGTTGTGATAGATATCATATGGCCACAGAATTATCCTTGGTTGACCCAATAGACCCCAAAGAAAAATGAGAAGATTACTATCATATTCTTCCCAATGGTGAGTCTTCTCTTGACATATCATTATCTCTACTGTCTCTAATTGAGAATTATACTTCAAACAAACACCAAGATTATATAGGTAGTGCTCGTATATATACTCAGCAAGTGGATGAGCACATCCCTGTCTTATGATGACACGAGGTTGTATGTCGTTAGACATCTTGTATGATAGTGGCAAACCACCCTTCCAACGTTGGGTACACCTTACCCTATTGGATTCACCAAATAAAACTACTAAATGAACTTTTCTATACTGCTTCGGGAGAACATCCACAGCTAGAGACCACCGTTCTATTTCCCCATTACCCTCGCTCGACCCAGCTACACTCTTATTACCTGAAAGAAATTGTGAAGCAAAAGGGTGAGCACAACTAGCTCAGTAAAGTATATCATGACTAAAGATAATTAAATTATCAATAGCCTTCATCAATAATAAATCAGAGATTTAGAACATATGGTAAATGATAAAAATTTCAACCATAGTTGCAGCGGAACGAGCAATCCATTAGAAGAGTCAAATAGACTATAAAGTCTATTATCTTCTCCACGTTAAAAATCCACCAACAATGTTTTATCCCTGTAACATCAATCAACAATTCCTGTCCACAATCACGTGTATAACTCATAATCGTAATTGTAGTTCTAAATTCTTTTTCTCATCCAGGACAAAGATAATTTTCATCACCTGAAATATCAAACATTATGGTTATACCAAATCACAGTTTATGTTCATAATCATACTAATAAATTCATCAACAACTCATCTTTGCACTACAGGCCAAAGATATTCAACAACAAGTCATCTTTGCATTACGAGCAAAAGATATTCATCAATAATTCATCTTTGCACTACAGGCCAAAGATATTCCTCAACAGTTCATATTTGCACTACAGGCCAAATATATTCATATCTCAAAGAAATATATAATCATTTCAGAATTTATATAAACAATAATTATAACCATGTTGATCAATTCACCTTTGCACTTAAGCTAAAGATATTCACTTATAAATTCAATGGTCATGATCATACCAGTCAACAATTTAACTTTGCACTACTGGCCAAAGAGAACCCATAGTCATGATCATACCAATAATTTACCCATCTTTACACTCAAGCGAAAGAGAATTTCAACATCAAGGTTATAAAAATGTTATATATGATAATAAAAACAATATGATCAAAACATGGATTTAATTTCAAGAGCAATATTCATAAATCAACTATAATTTGGTTAGAAAAAGAAACCAATTTTGTCGTGAATAGTAACTCGTGAATAGTAACTCATGAATAGTAACTCGTGAATAGTAACTCATGAATAGTAATTCATGAATAGTAACCCCGACATGAAAAAGGTAGAAATTCCACAATAATATACATACCAATATTTCGGTATAATGATATTGAAAGAATAATATTCTTAAGCTTATAAATAATTTATTTAAATTGTTTACACTTTACTAATTAATGCATTTAATCATCATAAAATGCCAACTCTTAAGATTTCATCATCAATAACCAAAACCCTCATCAAAAATCTGCATATACCTCATATATAGGATTCTCAAGCCATAAAATCCTATTTTTCAATTTTCTTACTTCACATAACATATTTAATTCATTTTCTCATAACTAGACTATTTTCATGAAAAATACCAAATCCGTTCCAAAAATATTTCTTTTTTGGGATTTAGCATAATATAGTCACATAGTGAACATATATTTTTCTCAGAATTTTTAAAAGTCATTTACTATTTTTCATATGGCCAAAATAGCCGAATATTTAGACATTTATCAAAAATTGTACTTTTGTCTAAAATTCTGAAATTTGCAGAGTATACTTCTATCATATACATGTACCCCCAATAAAAATTTCATCAATTTAAGAGTTAACCACAAAGAATTATAAGCGGTTACTTTTAAAATAGTATTTTCTCATAAAATTCACAACTCTCAATCTATACATCCAAAAATGACCATTTTTGGACACAATCAAGAAAACTCATCAAAATATCATTTCAAATTTTTTCCAAATTTTTTTTGAAGATCAAAAAAATTACGAAACTGAAAAACATAACAACCCTTAAAATTCCTTACTATCCCTTACCTCAAAAGAGCAGTACTTCTGACTGGATATCGGATATGATGCCGAAGGAAACTTGCACTGATGAATAGCAACTCACCAAGTATCTAAAAACTCACAAAATATGCTTCATAATATAGAGAGAGAAAGAGAGAAAGCTTATGTTTCTGGTGTGATTTTCAATTCTAACTTAGCCCTCTATTTATAGGAAAATTTTAGTAGGCTTGACCTGCAACCTGATGGCTTTACCTGCTACTATTCCCACCCACCACTTTTGAAATATAATTCAGCACATTTCTTCACCAACCACAAGTGGGGCCCACCAATTCTAGAATTTTCTACCAAAATGATAAACTCTGAAAATTTAACAATTTCTGAACCAGTCATCTCATAAAATTCATAATAAATCATACATTTATTTTTAACGGTTCAAAATTTGTGGGCATATACTCAACTTATATATGTATAACATATCCAAAAATTACCACGATCCAACGGTCGGATTAAAAATTATAACCCCCGCAAAATATCTCAAAAATCCTGATTTTTAATACCTCCATTCTGACAAAAATACGGACAAAAACCTCAACATTAACTCCTTCATTTTTAACCACAAAAATATATCCCTCGTTTATATCCACATAAAATAAATATTTCCTTATCATATGAATCAATAATTAATTATTCACAAATAATATTACAGAATCACATTTATGACAACCAGGCCGTTCCCAGGAAAGAGGGGGCTTTCCAATAAGGATTTCTCCTTACTAGCGCGCAATTAGATGACCAAACCTCTCCTTAGACAGAACTTTCTAGACATTGCCAATAATGCTATCTAATAATATTATTCAAATAATATGAATTATTGATCTGATAATAGAAAATACTGTGCAACAATAATTATTGAAACAACAATAATATAAAATATCAACGCAGCAATTATTGAATCAATAAAATAAAATATTGAACAGTAATTACTGTAACAATTATTGAGTAGTGCCTTCTTACGTAAGAATCAATAATTTCAAAAATACTATGCAATACCGTGTGCTACTGTGCAATAACGCGTATTACTGTATTTTAACCACCGGGTATTCCAACAGTGTTAACGGTAACAACTACGCCGTTATTTGTAAAAACTCAAATTTGTCATTTTCTTCACCCGACAGTTATTCGTTATGGGGCCCACAAATAGCTGCGCCGTCGTACGAATATTCCCCGACAGAAAGAATATTCCACGACCAAACGAATATTCCCCGACAACAATGATTATTTTATAACCACTTGCTTATTTTGAAAAAAAATTCATATTTCACCCATAACTTTAAACTTTTATCAATTTAACCATTTACTGAATAGTAATTATAAGAAAAATTGAATACTTTTATTTCATAAAATTCGGGGTCTTACAATCACCCCTCTTTATGAAATTTCGTCCCCGAAATTTACGTACCTGGTATTTCGAAGAGTTGAGAATACCTTGCTTCCATTTCAGATTCTATCTCTCAGATCATCATGATTTCTCCATTGCTCATCTCCCATGATAACTTCATTTGGGTTCCTCATTTGTTGGGAAGTCATGACAACCGCCATCCCTCAAACTACTCGGCTTTGACTTGTCTGGAGCAGCATTTGGCGTCATCATTACCGTTGGAATATACCTTTCTATAGGACATATTCCTCCCTCAATTGCCTCTTCGTACTCCTCATTCATGATCTGAATCATCAATCTTCGATCCATATCGGATTCAGGTTGACCGCTATGTACAGGGTAATTCAAAACTCGATGTTGGGTTCTCCCAATTGCTTTCCAAAAAGAGAAATTCATATCATCTATTTTAGCCTTCTTAGATCGAACATCTCTTTCCACAATATCCACGTGTCGTGCGGCTTTTGCCTATGCATCACTTATTCTCACTCGTTCAGTTTTTTCTTCTCTCAGCTCATATTCTATTTTTATCATCTTATACTCTATCAAAGAATGCTTCTGTTCAAGCATCACATATCGGGTAACACAAGCTTGAATTGTTGCATCCTTTTGTTCCACGACCGCCTGTCGTTCTTCTGCCTGCTCTTCTAACTCATGAATACGATTTTGAAATTCTACATTTTGATCATATAATACCTCTAATAAACTCTCCTCTGGTACTTCTTCTTCCTCAGTCTCAGCTATTACCTCTGCGACTATCTCGGGTGTAACTATCAATTCTTCACTCACCACATGGATATCTCTAATTCCTTCTTCGTCTGACATCACATTATCACGGTTAGTGATTAGAGGTATCCCCACAGTCTCATTCACTCCATTGTTAGCATTCTCAGCTGTCATTCTCAAATGCTGCCATAAAACAAGGGTTAATTAAACAAATTAACATATCACATAATATCCCAATATTATGACTGACCAACAAATAAGCTTAGGTAGGACACACTAGCGAAGGATTTACTCATCTCTCCCCTCCTAGTTGTATTCCCCGATCTCCGCCAGAGATCATATCCCTAAGCTCTGATACCACCTGTGACTCTGGACACCAACTTGTGCCAGCACCTTACATTGATACCTATCAGTTTGCCACCGCAGAACGGCGTCCCCTACGGAGAGTCTGGCTTCGGTGCATTCCCCATCAACAGGAAGTCACCAGCGAGAGGCTCGGGGCTCTTTACTTATAGCACTGATACCAAATGTGACAACTCCAAAACAGGTCCATTCCATCCAACCTATTCTGAGTCGCCAAATACATAGTACAGAAAATAACTATAACTTTATTACAACAATTGTCGTATAAAATACAACAACACATATGCTTTGAGTTTGGATACAAATATATACCAAATGTGACTCATGTCCCCACCGTGGACATCACCTCACAATGACACCTTACATAAAGGTATAGTCAAAAACTGTTTTAGAAATTAGAATATTTGGGAAGTGCTCAAGGAAACCTTCGTACATGGGAGGCCATGCTTCTAGGTTGTGATAGATATCATATGGCCACAGAATTATCCTTGGTTGATGTGACGCCCCCAAAATTAGGTATACATCACCCATCTTGAGTCGCCAAATACATGGTACAAAATATAAATACAACTTAATTATACAACTGTCGTGTAACATACGACAATACATAAACTGAGAGTTCTAATAGGAATATTGTCATCTAGACAATATCCATACTCAAGGAGTCCTCATTACATTTATTGTCACACTATTTAATAGAATAGTGAGGATTACTAATGCTATCTTCTGGACCATCACTTCATTCCCCAACTCGTCCCAGCTATATTCTCATTTCTTGAAGAGAACATTGAAAGAAATGGTGAGCTCAACTAGCCCAGTAGGACATATTATGACTAAGATAATGCAGAATAAAATATCATTAGTCTTCAACAATGTTAAACTGATAAAATACAATAGACATCAAGTTTAACTGCATCGAAACAAGCAATCCATTAAAAGAGTCAAGTAGAAAGTAAAATCTACTATCTTTTATGATTTAAAAGGTTTTCCATCAACTTTTATCGCTGAGACTCAGCTTAATAAATAAACCACATCTTCTAATCATCCCTGTACTACGAGCCAAAGATATTCATTAAATCATCCACGGTCATGACTATACCGAATAATCTCTAGTCATAATCATACCAAAAATTGTCCATCAATGCACGTAAGCCAAAGATGACTTTCAACATAATATAAACATGAGGATGATGACAATGTTATAGGAATTCAATTAAACAAGTTCAAGAATTAATTTATCGAGGAACTAATAATATCCAAATTGTCAACATGATACTTCTTTGTAAAGTAAAAGTCAAGAATGCTCAGAAGAATATTTCCATGAAAAGATACTGAATGAAGCGCAAATATCAAGGATATTCCACTAATTTCATGGAGTATAGAAGTCAAAACTTTAACCAACTTAGTATAATAAAGAATGGAATAACAAAAGAAATCACCAAGCATGCGATAGACCGCACAGGAAGGTTATTCCAACAGAATAATAAATAACGGAATCGGGTCCAGCGTAAAACGCACAGATATGATATTCCAACAGAATAATAAATACGGATCCAGGTCCGGCGTAGAACGCACAGACAGGATATTCCAACAGAATAATAAAGACGGAACTAGGTCCGGCGTAGAACGCACAGACAGGATGTTCCAACAGAATAATAAAGACAGAACCAGGTCCGGCGTAGAACGCACAGACAGGATATTCCAACAGAATAGTAAACACGGAACCAGGTCCGGCGTAGAACGCACAGACAGGATGTTCCAGTAGAATAATAAGGAATGAAATAATAGAAGAATTTCACCAAGTATGCGGTACTTCGCATAAACAGGTTATTCCAACATAATAACAAAGAATGGAACAACAGAAGTTCTCTTCATGAAGATGAAAGAAAGAAATAATATTCCCTACCTTTGAAAGAAACTGGATATAGGAGTAGTGAGGGACATACTTCTCTTCTTCTATTGTTTTTCTCTCTATAGCTTCTCTCTATAATTTCTCTCTATAATAATGGCTCTAAAGCTTTAGTGAATTGGTGAAAAATGAAGGAAGAATAAGCTTCTATTTATAAAAAAATATAGTTTCGATAATTACACGTTTTGGGGCTCGAAATATTATAGTACAATACCTCCAACTTTTCTTTCATTTTTAATTCAATCATCCAAGTATTATCAAACTTGCACCAACTCCCCTAATAGTAACAAGAATGTGAGTTAATAGTATAACATGTGAACAAATAGTTATAATCATGTGAAATAATAGCAATCAATTGCTCATTTATCCGGTTATATACCCGATTGGTCAATATAACCTCCAGATATCAATTATTATCGAAATAAATGTCGATTTTCACTAACACAAATAATTCCAACATAATGAAACCATTTTTATCAAAAATATAAAATTTGAAATTTTGAAGTTTGACTTTTTCTGAAAAAGTCAACTGTTGACTTTTTGACCAAATAGTAAATTTCGAAAAATTTTGTGTTTATAGACTATTTTTACTAATTTCGACGTTCCGGACTCAAATATCACGTCTGCGTCTCCAAATTCAACTCCGAACAACAATCATCATTAATATTATAACTCATGAATAGTAACTCGTGAATAGTAGTACTCCGACACGAAAAGTGTCTCAAATATTCGAGTGAACAATACTAGAGTGAATAGTAATTTAGGTGAATAGTAGCCCATAAATAGTAACTCATGAATAGTAACTCTGACACAAAAAGTGTTCTAAATACTCGAGTGAACAATATTAGAGTGAATAGTGACCAGGTATTTTATGACAACTTGTTTACTTTTAAAAAAAAATTCACATATCACCCTTAACTTTAACCTTTTATCAATTTAACCATTTACCAAAATAGAAAAATTGAATACTTTTATTTCATAAAATTCGGGGTCTCACAATCTCCCCTCCTTATGGAATTTCGCCCTCGAAATTTACGTACGTACCTGATATTCGAAGAGATGAGAATACCTTGCTTTCTTTTCAGATTGTACCTTTCCGGATAATTCCGCTCTATCATGATTTTCCCATTTCTCATCTCCTGTATTTCAGATATCATTCTAGAATATACCTTCAAAACAAAGGTTAATTGACATATCACAAATTGTCAATTTATCAAGAAAAATTTTAGCTTAGGTAAGTCACACCCTAGCGAAGTATATTACTCGTTTTCTAGACTAATATCTCCGCCAGTGACCATATCCCTGTAACATCAATCAACAATATCTGTCCACAATCATATGAATAACTCATAATCATAATTGTGATTCTGAATTCCTTTTCGCACTCAGGAAGAAGATAATTTACATCACCTATCTTCACCTGAAACATCAAAATCATGGTTATACCAAATCACAATTCCTGCTCATAATCATACTAATAAATTCATCTTTGCACTACGGCTAAAGATTTACAACTATATAACCAATAATCAACAGTTCATCTGTGCACTACAGGTCAAAGATATACAACTGTAAAATCAATAATACTGAGACTCAGCTTAATAGTATCACGACCACGAATTATCCATGCACTACGTGCCAAAGATAATCGTGTTTTCAATTACGGTCATGATTATACCGAACAATCCATGGTCATAATCATACCAAGTCCATCTATGCACGTAAGCCACAGATGACTTTTACCACATCCATGAATTAATATTTCATTGCTGAGACTCAGCTCAATAATTAATCCACATCATCGAATCATCCCTGCACTACAGGCCAAGGATATTCTTTAGTATCACGACCACGAATTATCCATGCACTACGTGCCAAAGATAATCGTGTTTTCAATTACGGTTATGATTATACCGAACAATCCCTGGTCATAATCATATCAAGTCCATCTATGCACGTAAGCCACAGATGACTTTTACCACATCCATGAATTAATATTTCATTGCTGAGACTCAGCTCAATAATTAATTCACATCATCGAATCATCCCTGCACTATAGGCCAAGGATATTCTTTAGTATCACGACCACGAATTATCCATGCACTACGTGCCAAAGATAATCGTGTTTTCAATTACGGTTATGATTATACCGAACAATCCCTGGTCATAATCATACCAAGTCCATCTATGCACGTAAGCCACATATGACTTTCAACACAATATAAGCATGAGGATAATGATATAAAGAATTAATCAAATGAGATAAAAGATAAATATTAAACATTTATAATATAATTTATCCAGGGTTCAAGAATATCCCAATGTTATCAATCACTTAATAATCTCATAATCTAATATTATTAATATTATAACAATATTTCAATCACTTCTTAAACTTATAAACAATTTATTTCAATTGTTTACGCTTTACCATATAATGTATTTAGTCATTCAAACATGTTACTCATAAGATTTCATCACCAATAATCAAATTCCTTATCAACAATCTACATATACCTTATATAGGATTTCCAAGCCATAAAATCCTATCTTCCAACTTTGTTACTTCACATAACACATTTAACTCATATGTTCGTAACTAAACTATTTTCATGAAAAATACCAAATCAGTTCTAAAAATAATTCTTTTTTGGGATTTAGCATAATATAGTCCCATAATAAAAATATATTTTTCTCAGAATTTTTAAAATTCATTTACTATTTTTCAAAAATTAATTTCTAATTAATTCCTTAAGAAATTAGCTACCTCAAGGTTAACTCCAAAAATTTCCAAATCTTGGCAGAATCTTACACATGTTAACATGAGCCTCCAGTTTAAATTTCATGGTCATCGGAGTTATAGAACTCCGGTTATAGCGTTTTTCGTCGGAAAAATCTAAATATTGAAATGGTCATAACTTGCTCATTTTAAGTCAGAATGAGCTCATTTTTGGACAGGAGGTACTTTATACCATATACTTTTATGTCCCAAAAGGCCTGAATTTTTCTCACTAATTAAGTGGCCGAAACAGCCCTTACAAAAACGTGGCAGCAACTTTTTGGACATTTTAAAGTTTTGACTCCTTTACTAAAATCAGTCCGCACGAAAATTTACAACACTTTTTTTCAGTGATTCCACTTGGATTAGTTAGGTAACTCATAGATCTAACTCTAGGACTTGACCACACTTAAAAATTCAAAATATAATAGGAGATATGGTCAATTGAAATTCATGTTACGTTTTTACCAAAATCTAATTTTTCAACCCTTTGTGATTTCTAAGAAACTTTCATGTTTTCACATAACAACCAACATAACTCATCATAACACTTACTAATACCACATATACCCATGATTTTCATTCGTTCAACGCTTTTATTATGACTCTCATTATAATCCACGTAAACAGATCCTTTTAGTTGAAGAAATATTTGAGGGTTTTAGAAATGAGTTTTGTACTGGGGTCAATACAAAATTCGATTTCATGTTCTAGGGGTAGTTTAAGAAGTCTTCAAGAATACGTCAGGAAATTTATTAACAATAAGAATATCATTCAAAACTGTGACTCTCATCCAAGACTTGGATAGCACATGAAATGAAGGTATCTCCTAACGGAGTTTCAACCGATAGGTCAAAGTCTAACTTCTCTAGAGTCAAATTTAAACGTTGAACGCAAGCAAGAGAGATAAAAGAATGGGTAGAACCGATATCTAATAGGGTATAGACTTCGCAAAAATTTATAATTAACTAACCCGTGCTAACTTCGTTCGGTTTACTTGTTTTTTGAGAAGTCATGAAAAACGCTCTTTCTAAAACCAACGACTTTGTTTTGTCCATATCCGCCTTTGGTGCCACCATCCCAGCTGGACTTGACTTTGGTGCACGATAAAATTGGGCTAAATGACCTTCTCTTCTTGCAATTTCCAGTTCTATTATCTTTGCCATGATTACCACCGAAGTAGTTACCATTCTTGGCATGATAATTTTTTCCACAATGGTTATCATTGTTCCGATAGCCGTTGCCACCAATATGATTATTATCGTGCTGTTGGTCATTACCTTTTGCTTAAGCTGAATCAACACTCTCATGTGCTTCATTGCTTATCTCAGCATTTTCAGATGTCATTCTCAAACACTTTCACAAAACAAGGGTTAATTAAAATGTCACATATTATCCCTATACACTGACCGACCAATTAAATACCACATAAACTTAGGTAGGTCATACTAGCGAAGGAATTTCTCGTCTCTCCCCTCCTAGTTCTTATCTCACATCTTAGCCAGGGATCATATCCCTAAGCTTTGATACCAACTGTGACGCCCCCAAAATTAGGTATACATCACCCATCTTGAGTCGCCAAATACATGGTACAAAATACAAATACAACTTAATTATACAACTGTCGTGTAACATACGACAATACATAAACTGAGAGTTCTAATAGGAATATTGTCATCTAGACAATATCCATACTCAAGGAGTCCTCATTACATTTATTGTCACACTATTTAATAGAATAGTGAGGATTACTAATGCTATCTTCTGGACCATCACTCCATTCCCCAACTCGTCCCAGCTATATTCTCATTTCTTGAAGAGAACATTGAAAGAAATGGTGAGCTCAACTAGCCCAGTAGGACATATTATGACTAAGATAATGCAGAATAAAATATCATTAGTCTTCAACAATGTTAAACTGATAAAATACAATAGACATCAAGTTTAACTGCATCGAAACAAGCAATCCATTAAAAGAGTCAAGTAGAAAGTAAAATCTACTATCTTTTATGATTTAAAAGGTTTTCCATCAACTTTTATCGCTGAGACTCAGCTTAATAAATAAACCACATCTTCTAATCATCCCTGTACTACGAGCCAAAGATAGTCATTAAATCATCCACGGTCATGACTATACCGAATAATCTCTAGTCATAATCATACCAAAAATTGTCCATCAATGCACGTAAGCCAAAGATGACTTTCAACATAATATAAACATGAGGATGATGACAATGTTATAGGAATTCAATTAAACAAGTTCAAGAATTAATTTATCGAGGAACTAATAATATCCAAATTGTCAACATGATACTTCTTTGTAAAGTAAAAGTCAAGAATGCTCAGAAGAATATTTCCATGAAAAGATACTGAATGAAGCGCAAATATCAAGGATATTCCACTAATTTCATGGAGTATAGAAGTCAAAACTTTAACCAACTTAGTATAATAAAGAATGGAATAACAAAAGAAATCACCAAGCATGCGATAGACCGCACAGGAAGGTTATTCCAACAGAATAATAAATAACGGAATCGGGTCCAGCGTAAAACGCACAGATATGATATTCCAACAGAATAATAAATACGGATCCAGGTCCGGCGTAGAACGCACAGACAGGATATTCCAACAGAATAATAAAGACGGAACTAGGTCCGGCGTAGAACGCACAGACAGGATGTTCCAACAGAATAATAAAGACAGAACCAGGTCCGGCGTAGAACGCACAGACAGGATATTCCAACAGAATAGTAAACACGGAACCAGGTCCGGCGTAGAACGCACAGACAGGATGTTCCAGTAGAATAATAAGGAATGGAATAATAGAAGAATTTTACCAAGTATGCGGTACTTCGCATAAACAGGTTATTCCAACATAATAACAAAGAATGGAACAACAGAAGTTCTCTTCATGAAGATGAAAGAAAGAAATAATATTCCCTACCTTTGAAAGAAACTGGATATAGGAGTAGTGAGGGACATACTTCTCTTCTTCTATTGTTTTTCTCTCTATAGCTTCTCTCTATAATTTCTCTCTATAATAATGGCTCTAAAGCTTTAGTGAATTGGTGAAAAATGAAGGAAGAATAAGCTTCTATTTATAAAAAAATATAGTTTCGATAATTGCACGTTTTGGGGCTCGAAATATTATAGTACAATACCTCCAACTTTTCTTTCATTTTTAATTCAATCATCCAAGTATTATCAAACTTGCACCAACTCCCCTAATAGTAACAAGAATGTGAGTTAATAGTATAACATGTGAACAAATAGTTATAATCATGTGAAATAATAGCAATCAATTGCTCATTTATCCGGTTATATACCCGATTGGTCAATATAACCTCCAGATATCAATTATTATCGAAATAAATGTCGATTTTCACTAACACAAATAATTCCAACATAATGAAACCATTTTTATCAAAAATATAAATTTTGAAATTTTAAAGTTTGACTTTTTCTAAAAAAGTCAACTGTTGACTTTTTGACCAAATAGTAAATTTCGAAAAATTTTGTGTTTATAGACTATTTTTACTAATTTCGACGTTCCGGACTCAAATATCACGTCTGCGTCTCCAAATTCAACTCCGAACAACATTCATCATTAATATTATAACTCATGAATAGTAACTCGTGAATAGTACTCCGACACGAAAAGTGTCTCAAATATTCGAGTGAACAATTCTAGAGTGAATAGTAATTTAGGTGAATAGTAGCCCGTAAATAGTAACTCGTGAATAGTAACTCCGACACAAAAAGTATTCTAAATACTCGAGTGAACAATATTAGAGTGAATAGTGACCAGGTATTTTATGATAACTTGTTTACTTTTAAAAAAAAAATCACATATCACCCTTAACTTTAACCTTTTATCAATTTAACCATTTACCAAAATAGAAAAATTGAATACTTTTATTTCATAAAATTCAGGGTCTCACAGTTGACCCAATAGACCCCAAAGAAAAATGAGAAGATTACTATCATATTCTTCCCAATGGTGAGTCTTCTCTTGACATATCATTATCTCTACTGTCTCTAATTGAGAATTATACTTCAAACAAACACCAAGATTATATAGGTAGTGCTCGTATATATACTCAGCAAGTGGATGAGCACATCCCTGTCTTATGATGACACGAGGTTGTATGTCGTTAGACATCTTGTATGATAGTGGCAAACCACCCTTCCAACGTTGGGTACACCTTACCCTATTGGATTCACCAAATAAAACTACTAAATGAACTTTTCTATACTGCTTCGGGAGAACATCCACAGCTAGAGACCACCGTTCTATTTTCCCATTACCCTCGCTCGACCCAGCTACACTCTTATTACCTGAAAGAAATTGTGAAGCAAAAGGGTGAGCACAACTAGCTCAGTAAAGTATATCATGACTAAAGATAATTAAATTATCAATAGCCTTCATCAATAATAAATCAGAGATTTAGAACATATGGTAAATGATAAAAATTTCAACCATAGTTGCAGCGGAACGAGCAATCCATTAGAAGAGTCAAATAGACTATAAAGTCTATTATCTTCTCCACGTTAAAAATCCACCAACAATGTTTTATCCCTGTAACATCAATCAACAATTCCTGTCCACAATCACGTGTATAACTCATAATCGTAATTGTAGTTCTAAATTCTTTTTTTCATCCAGGACAAAGATAATTTTCATCACCTGAAATATCAAACATTATGGTTATACCAAATCACAGTTTATGTTCATAATCATACTAATAAATTCATCAACAACTCATCTTTGCACTACAGGCCAAATATATTCAACAACAAGTCATCTTTGCATTACGAGCCAAAGATATTCATCAATAATTCATCTTTGCACTACAGGCCAAAGATATTCCTCAACAGTTCATATTTGCACTACAGGCCAAATATATTCATATCTCAAAGAAATATATAATCATTTCAGAATTTATATAAACAATAATTATAACCATGTTGATCAATTCACCTTTGCACTTAAGCTAAAGATATTCACTTATAAATTCAATGGTCATGATCATACCAGTCAACAATTCAACTTTGCACTACTGACCAAAGAGAACCCATAGTCATGATCATACCAATAATTTACCCATCTTTACACTCAAGCGAAAGAGAATTTCAACATCAAGGTTATAAAAATGTTATATATGATAATAAAAACAATATGATCAAAACATGGATTTAATTTCAAGAGCAATATTTATAAATCAACTATAATTTGGTTAGAAAAAGAAACCAATTTTATCGTGAATAGTAACTCGTGAATAGTAACTCATGAATAGTAACTCGTGAATAGTAACTCATGAATAGTAATTCATGAATAGTAACCCCGACATGAAAAAGGTAGAAATTCCACAATAATATACATACCAATATTTCGGTATAATGATATTGAAAGAATAATATTCTTAAGCTTATAAATAATTTATTTAAATTGTTTACACTTTACTAATTAATGCATTTAATCATCATAAAATGCCAACTCTTAAGATTTCATCATCAATAACCAAAACCCTCATCAAAAATCTGCATATACCTCATATATAGGATTCTCAAGCCATAAAATCCTATTTTTCAATTTTCTTACTTCACATAACATATTTAATTCATTTTCTCATAACTAGACTATTTTCATGAAAAATACCAAATCCGTTCCAAAAATATTTCTTTTTTGGGATTTAGCATAATATAGTCACATAGTGAACATATATTTTTCTCAGAATTTTTAAAAGTTATTTACTATTTTTCATATGGCCAAAATAGCCGAATATTTAGACATTTATCAAAAATTATACTTTTGTCTAAAATTCTGAAATTTACAGAGTATACTTCTATCATATACATGTACCCCCAATAAAAATTTCATCAATTTAAGAGTTAACCACAAGGAATTATAAGCGGTTACTTTTAAAATAGTCTTTTCTCATAAAATTCACAACTCTCAATCTATACATCCAAAAATTACCATTTTTGGACACAATCAAGAAAACTCATCAAAATATTATTTCAAATTTTTTCCAGATTTTTTTTGAAGGTCAGAAAAATTACGAAACTGAAAAACATAACAACCCTTAAAATCCCTTACTATCCCTTACCTCAAAAGAGCAGTACTTCTGACTGGATATCGGATATGATGCCGAAGGAAACTTGCACTGATGAATAGCAACTCACCAAGTATCTAAAAACTCACAAAATATGCTTTATAATATAAAGAGAGAAAGAGAGAAAGCTTATGTTTCTGGTGTGATTTTTAATTCTAATTTAGCCCTCTATTTATAGGAAAATTTTAGTAGGCTTGACCTGCAACCTGATGGCTTTACCTGCTACTATTCCCACCCACCACTTTTGAAATATAATTCAGCACATTTCTTCACCAACCACAAGTGGGGCCCACCAATTCTAGAATTTTCTACCAAAATGATAAACTCCGAAAATTCAACAATTTCTGAACCAGTCATCTCGTAAAATTCATAATAAATCATACATTTATTTTTAACGGTTCAAAATTTGTGGGCATATACTCAACTTATATATGTATAACATATCCAAAAATTACCACGATCCAACGGTCGGATTAAAAATTATAACTCCCGTAAAATATCTCAAAAATCCTGATTTTTAATACCTCCATTCTGACAAAAATACGGATAAAAACCTCAACATTAACTCCTTCATTTTTAACCACAAAAATATATCCCTCGTTTATATCCACATAAAATAAATATTTCCTTATCATATGAATCAATAATTAATTATTCACAACTAATATTACAGAATTACATTTATGACAACCAGGCCGTTCCCAGGAAAGAGGGGGCTTTCCAATAAGGATTTCTCCTTACTAGCGCGCAATTAGATGATCAAACCTCTCCTTAGACAGAACTTTCTAGACATTGCCAATAATGCTATCTAATAATATTATTCAAATAATATGAATTATTGATCTGATAATAGAAAATATTGTGCAGCAACAATTATTGAAACAACAATAATATAAAATATCAACGCAGCAATTATTGAATCAATAAAATAAAATATTGAACAGTAATTACTGTAACAATTATTGAGTAGTGCCTTCTTACGTAAGAATCAATAATTTCAAAAATACTATGCAATACCGTGTGCTACTGTGCAATAACGCGTATTACTGTATTTTAACCACCGGGTATTCCAACAGTGTTAACGGTAACAACTACGCCGTTATTTGTAAAAACTCAAATTTGTCATTTTCTTCACCCGACAGTTATTCGTTATAGGGCCCACAAATAGCTGCGCCGTCGTACGAATATTCCCCGACAGAAAGAATATTCCACGACCAAACGAATATTCCCCGACAACAATGATTATTTTATAACCACTTGCTTATTTTGAAATTGAATACTTTTATTTCATAAAATTCGGGGTCTTACACCATTCTCTTGGTTTAGGCCTTCATTTTTTGTAGGATAGGAAAAGGAAAGTCATATAAAATCTATGGATATAATTATGACTACAGTAGTTTTACTGTTGTTTATTGCTTACTTGCTATGGTTCACCTTCATCTCACGGTCGCTAAAGGGTCCATGTGTCTGGCCTTTGTTGGGCAGTTTACCGGGCTTGATCCAGAACTGTAACAGGATGCATGAATGGATTGCTGATAACCTTCGCGCCTATGGTGGCACGTACCAGACATGCATATGTGTCGTACCATTCTTGGAAAGAAAGCAAGGTCTCGTGACTGTCACGTGTGACCCGAAGAATTTGGAGCACATACTGAAGATCCGGTTCGATAATTACGCAAAAGGTCCGACATGGCAAGCTGTGTTTCATGATCTACTTGGCAAAGGGATATTCAATTCTGATGGTGACACATGGTTGTTCCAAAGGAAGACAGCTGCCCTCGAGTTTACAACCAGGACGCTGCGCCAAGCCATGGCTCGGTGGGTGAACCAAGCCATTAAGCATAGGTTCTGTCCGATTCTAAAAACAGCTCAGCTGGAAGTAGATCCAGTTGATCTACAGGACCTCTTGCTTCGGCTCACTTTTGACAACATATGCGGCTTGGCTTTCGGGAAGGACCCACAAACGCTAGCCCCCGGGCTGCCCGAAAACAGCTTTGCTTCTGCTTTTGACCGAGCTACTGAGGCATCGCTGCAGCGGATGATTTTTCCCAAAGTTATATGGAAGCTCAAGAAATGGCATTCTGCTTAAATAACATTCCTCCTTAAATAACATTCTTTTATTAAAACTACGTCGTTTTGGAAGGACGCGGTGGTATTTTTATAAATACGCGTTGGCATTGTATTTTACCGTTAATACTGTTGGAATACCCTGTGGTATTGTATAAAGCGATTGGCATTGTATAAAGCGATTGGATGAAGAAAACGACAAGTATAAGTTATTTATAAATAACGACGTAGTTGTTACCGTTAATACTGTTGGAATACCCGATGGTTAAAATACAGTAATACGCGTTGTTGAACAGTAGCACACGGTATTGCACCAATTATTGATTCTTACGTAAGAAGTCACTACTCAATAATTGTTACAGTAATTATTGTTTAATGTTTTATTTTATTGATTCAATAATTGTTGCGTTGATATTTTATATTATTGTTATTTTAATAATTGTCACTGCACATTATTTTTTATTATCAGTTCAATAATTCATTAGAAGAAGATTGGATACTGGAATAGTGAAGTAGCATACTAATCTTCTTCTTTCTCTCTATAGCTTCTCTCTCTATAATTGCTCTTGTGAGTCTTAGTGAATTGGTAACATAGTTTCGATAATTGTACGTTTTGGGGCTTGAATTATTACAGTATACTACATTCATCTTTTTCTCTATTTTTAATTTAGTCCTACAAGTATTATCAAACTTACACCCATTCCCCTAATAGTACATGCATGTGAATTAATAGTACATACATGTGAATTAATAGTTCCGTACATGTGAATAAACAGTAATTTATATGTAAATTAATAGCAATTAATTGCTCATTTATTCGATTAATTACCCGATTGGTCAATATAACTTCCAAAAATTAATTATTATCGAAATAAATGTCGATTTCTACTAACACTTGTTATCCCAACACAATGAAAATATCAATTTCATCTTTAATCAACACGAACTTATTCATCATTAACATTATAACTCACAATATTTAACAACCAGATCATTCCCAGGAAAGAGGGGGCTTTCCGATAAGGATTTCTCCCCATTGGCGTGCAATAAAGTGACCAAACCCCTTTTCTCGACAGAACTTTTTAGACATCGTCAATATTGTAAATAATAATATGAATAACTTTGTCGTCTCAATTATTGATTTAAAAATATTATGCAGATGATACTGTGACAATAATTGAATCAATAATATGAGAGATATTATGCAGCAATTACTGTAGCAATAATTGAGTATAACTGAGTGACTTCTCACGTAAGCATCAATAATCAATACCGTGTGATACTACGTAACCACGCGTATTATTGTACTTTTACCATGAGGTAGTTCAACAGTTTAACGGTAAAACTTTCGTCGTTATTTTTATAAAAAGATAAATCTGTCATTTTCTAACTACGATAATAATTCTGTTTGTGGGGTCCACCAATGATTGTGTCATCGTACGAATATTCCCTGTTAAAACGAATATTTCCCGACCAATTGAATATTTTATAACAACTTGCTTACTTTACAAAATTTGTAAATATTACCTACAACTATAACGTTATATCAAATCTACACCATAATATTCAAAAATATATTTCGAGAAAAATTAATTTTTATTCATAAAAGTTAGGGTCTTACATTTACCATATTCATAATGCAGGTTGTAATATATCAAATCACAACAAGAAGTGAACAAGATTAAGTCAAAATGAATAATTTAATTATAGTTGTAATTTTTTAAACTTGTACCAACTTCAAATTATATAAATGACTAGCGATAACCCGTGCCTAAAGGCACGGCGTAACGAAAAATTAGATTAAAATTCAAAAAATCTATAATTTTATCTAAAGACACATACCACCATAACAATTAATACATACTCAATCATCTAACCACCAAAACATCGACCTAGTCGATACTAATTTCAAGAAATTTCGACAGAATTTCTTTTAAAAATAGATATCCAGAAAATTTTAAACCTGTCTACAAAACATACAATCATCAATACATATCCAAACCACCAAAATAACCATCATTCCATACCCAAAAATCATCATAACCACGTATAATTAGTTAACTTTACAAAAGATAGAACACAAAAAATACAAACGTACAGAAAATGCAGAAACATATTGCACAAGACCCATTACTTTACAGCTCACACCAAGTATTATTTACAGCTTACACCAAGTATCCTTCAATGTATACCTGAAAATATTTGAAATATAAAAATTATCGACATATGTTAGTCAAAAAACACACATTTATATGTACTGAGAGGAATGATTTAGATTGATATAAGTAAGAATTTAGAGAGATTGTAACAAATTATAAATTTGTTTAAGAAAAGATATGGATGAATGTAGACTTGTTATCAAATAAAGTATTCTTAGTACCATTTCAACAAATGGTTCATTTGCTTAATGATTTAACTCATAAATCTGTATTGGTGGCAGTATAATGATGCATGAGTTTGATTTGCGAGTGTTTGATTGGTTACAATTATGCATGTGTGTTTTGGCATGTATTATGTGTGTTGTGTGTCTGCATGAGAAGTAGAGGAATATAGAGTCTTGGTCAGAGAGACTTTCACACCTAGACAATTATTTGGTCAGTGATGGGTTAGTCATCGTCAAAGGTGGACAGGACGGTACTGGATTGCATATCACTTAACTCTCTTAAATGTCTTCTTCATCCCTTCAAACCGTCTCTTCATCACTATCCTTAATGTCCTCGTATCAAAGGTCCATTGTATATACTTTATCGTTCTCGTTGACAAATTCACTCCAATCCTATAAAGAATAAACCTCATTGTAAAATTAAAAGTTGAAATGTTACAGATACCACCGAAGAACAATGTCAACGTCTATCACTAAAAGGTCCTCTTCTATCCATGTTACAAAGTTTAACTTCATCTATTTTAGCAAACGTCTTGATATAGCAACTCTTTTTATTAAAAGTATCGCTTTTATCCTGAATCAATTTAAATCACTTTTATCCTGAATCACTTTATCATTTTGAATCACTTTAAATCACTTATTGTATGTTCAAAGTAAAGTTTAATTCATAAAAGTAAAGTTTGAAATTTAAAATCACCTTATAGTGACCAAACGCACTAAACATTACTGTAGTAAATACTATAAACACTATAACTAAACATACCCTAAAACGCTTCCTTAACTGCAATGTAGATTATGGATACAAAATCTAGTGAGGCCAATTGGAAATAAGCCAATCATTTCCCCTTCAAGATCTAATTTTGTTTAGTGAAATATTTTTTGCTTTGATGCCTCTTTTTCTTTTACCGAAATTCTCGAGTAGGGTTGAAAGGTGTGCATATAGACCAACACAACTCAAAGTTCTTTAAATTAAATTAATATAAATATTAAAACTTCATTTTAATTTTTTGGGTGAACCACATAAATCTTATGTCTTGTGCGATTGTTTTCTTTCAATTTTTTATTTGCTATTATTTTTCGATGTGTTGTTATTCTCTAACACGTTTCTCTAATAGTTTTTGAAAAAAAAACTTTGCAAAATTTGAGCACAACCAAAAATATTTAAGCCAATAATTATAGCAGAGTATAATCTAGAATTAGCAATTCATGACAAATTCGTCATTTAAGCTAAATCCCCTGTAATCATTACACTACAAAATAAAATTTTATCCAATTACTTATCATAAAATATGTTAAGCTGTGAGAGTTAGATAGTCGTCTTGTGTAGACGTTGGAATCAAATAGACCGTAGACTCAATTCTCAAGAGTTTTCTATGTGTCATAAAGGTCAACAAAATAGCAGAGTTATTTCAAATTTTTCAGAATGCTAGAACTGCCAAACTATGAAAAACATCCATTTTACTACTTTAGACTTTATGATGCTCAAGAAAAAAAGGTTTCAAGAAACGCAATAAAAAAGGCAGGTAAAATAAATAATAAATGGTTCATGAAAACAAAGTAAATTTCTCAGATTCAAGTTTATTAGTGGAGACTATTCAAAAGATTATGTCTGGTATTGGCGGTGTTGCCTCTGTCTCTTTCATTATAAAATTTTGCAAACTTAATCTTGTTTCACCCCTAAATCATGTGTTTGCCTAATTTTATTTTTTTTGGTTATATTGCTTCAATCTGATATGATTTTATTGTCTACTTTTCTCTACAGGAGTCCAAATCAGTTTTGATGATTTGTCTGCTGATGAAAAGAACAAAGAGTAGTGGATTCTAGAGAGCTAATCAGTTTGATTGAGCCATGGGAACCTTACCTTGGTTGCTGAAGCCTTCCGCTAGAACAATATATATCTATGAGCCAATAAGGAATCCAACTTGTTCAACCACTTGTGAAACATGAAATGATAGCATCAGTGTAAAAGAATATGTTATGGGGACTGGCAATAGGATCAGTCATGCTTATCTTGAGTATGTATATCTTCTATTTTGGGTCAAGAAAGGCATCCAGGAACCATCTTTGAAGATCTGTCTCACTGTTTGGAGGAAACATGCATGCTCTCCAGCTTTCAGACACATTGGTGGCTTGCAATTTGGATTGGGAACCTGCTTTCCCTGGGGGGGAAATGCTTTTAATTTTCCTACTTTGTGATATCCAGAGGCTGGTTCAGGCTGCAGAGAGGGAGTTGAAGAATTACTTCTATATATGTATGTACCCTCAAGGCTCAAACAAACATGGCCTATTGGCCTGAAGGCACTGTATAATTCACAAAAAAATAAAAATAAATTATGAACACAAAAAATTAAAATATGAGTTATTTTGCAGCAACATGTGATGTCTAGTTTCCTTAAGTCTTTGTGTGTAGTCACAAGGGATGATAGACCTTCATCAGTCACTACCATGCATTTACTTAAACTTAGCTCCCTCAATGAAATACACCAATTTCCAATGAATTTCAGTCTAGAACATGTAACCTGGCAACCATTTAATTTGATTGATTGCAACATTGAAAGGCTTTGCAAACTCTTTGCAAGAGTCATCTGAACCACCAAAAACTGAAATCTATAAGCAAAAAGAAAATCATTCACTATTGGAAGGCATAAGAGTTGAGAGACTTACAGGAGAGCCATATGCTAAGTTAAGTTGTCGTAGAGACCCAACTTCATCAGTGAGAGAAGACAAACCCACATGACTTGCATTATCACAACTCGACATATTGAGGGTCTGTTTAGAAAAGATAGGTTCATTAGCAATCCAACGAACAGTAGATGAAGCAGATTTAACGAATCAATAAGTTTGACATTTGCTAGGATGGTTCACTGATCTATCTCTTACGAAATAAAGAAACACGTGACCAGTAAGATAATATAAATTATGTTACAATTTTTACATGTACAACAATACAACAAACTTCATATTTCATAAATCCATTTACTTCATATTATTTCTGATATCGCACCTCTAATATGCAAATAAAAAAGAGAGCATGATAAAAAGACTTCATATTTCATAAATCCATTTACTTTTACAAATATGGTTACCTGTAACGTCTTGAACCCATGTTTAAGGGCTGCAAGGCTATCATCATCAATACCAATGCATCCTTCTAGAACCAAATGCTCCAGATTTTATAGTTTTAAGATTTGTGGTAAGCATTTCTCTGTGATCTGCCCAGGAAGAAAACAAAGAGAAACAATGACTACAAGAATCTCCAAAAGATATATAACAGAAGAGAGTAAGAGAAGGACAAAGTAGTTGGTTAATGTAAAGATGCAACTTGCTTCCATGAACTTCGTTTAGCTAAGTAAATCTATTAAGATCACATAAGACCAAGAAATTTACCACGTGAATTTATGTACCACTTGTTTACTTAAATTTCTTCATTACAACTCAGTATTTTGACGGATATCTGGGACTTGCACTGCTCTTTCTTAACAAACACATGCTACTAAGAGGAGAATTATCTCCTTGTGACACAAAATCTAGACGCATCATGTACATATAACAACCATCTTGAAATTAGTTGAGTTGTTTATTTTCGTTTATTTTCGTCCCTGTATATTTTTACATTATGTTGGTTATTTTCATTTTTTGTTTTGAACTGCAGAGCAGAGTTTGATGGTTACTGTGAGGTGGAGTTAATTAAAGTATGCGGTTTGTTATTGTTCTAGCATTACTTGAGTAACTTGACATTCGTTTGAAGTTAAGTTGTAGAAAGATCAATGTCGAGATTTAGATGAATTTGAGATAGTAGTTTGTGACGCACAACTGGGAAGATATGGTCTTGTACAAATTATGTGAAATGACTCGGGAACAAATATATACTTGCCAAAGAAGAAGAGACGTGGCAAAAGAAGCTGCATATGATTTCTTCTCTAAAAAATATCCTCTCTCACACACACACACCACCCCCCAGCACATGCACACTTTCTATTTCTCTTCATTTTCCCCACTTTGTTACTCTTGGACACTGGGGGTAGCTCACGTAGTTCGAGGATTTTCTTTTGTTTTCTACTTTCTTTTTCTTTTCCTGTTTTGTCAGGAATTTTCTATAAATATCATTTTTGAATATTATGGAGTTAATTTGATATAATGTTATAGTTGTGGGGGATATTTATAAATTTTACAAAGTACGCAAGTTGTTATATAATATTCGTTTGGTCGGAGAATATTCTTTTTGTCAGGAAATATCCGTACGACGGTACAATCATTGGTGGACCCCACAACGGAATTATTGTCGGATTGAGAAAACGACAAAACTATTTTATTAAAAATAACGGCGGAAGTTTTATCGTTGATACTGTTGAACTACTCGGTAGTAAAAGTACAGTAATACGTGTGGTTGCATAGTAGCACACGGTATTGATTATCAATACTTATGCGAGAAGTCACTCAGTTTGATTCAATTATTGTCAGTTAATAATATGAATTATTTAGCGGTAGTGATGTTTTGTTTTATTCGTATTATTAACGTAATAAAACAGAAACATCTTTTTATATAAAACAGAATACTTTATTAAAGTTATTCTATAAATAGAATATATTATATTTTATTTAAAAGATTTTTCTTTAAATATGGTCCGTCAGATTAAAGTAATCAATCTGGACCGTTCATGGATTAGTTACTATGCATTCTATTTTTCTATAAATAGCAGCTCATTCCTTAATTATTTCTTACGAATTCACTGAACTCTATAGAGAGAAACTATAGACAGAAACTATAGAGCGGAAGACGAAAAGTATTCTGCTACTTCACTTTTCCAATATCTAGTTCTTTTAAGGTAAGGGATATTATTCTTTTGTATTCATGAAGAGAACTTCTGTTATTCTATTCCTTATTATTCTGTTGGAATAACCTGTATACGCGGACTACCCTATACTTGGTGACATTCTTCTATTATTCTGTTGGAACATCCTGTCTGTGTGTTTTACACCGGACCTGGTTCCGTCTTTATTACTATTCTGTTGGAACATCATGTCTGTGTGTTTACACCGGACCTGGTTCCGTCTTTATTACTATTCTGTTGGAACATCCTGTCTGTGTGTTTTACACCGGATCTGGTTCCGCCTTTATTATTATTCTATTGGAATATTCTGTCTGTGCGTGTTACGCCAGACCTGGTTCCATTATTTATTAGTCGGTTGGAATAACCTGTCTGTGCGGTCTATCGCATGCACGGTGATTTCTTTTGTTATTATATTCTGTATTATACCCAGTTGATTAAAACTTTGACTTCTATACCCCATGAAATTAGTGGAATATCCTTGATATTTGCGCTTCATCTAGTATCTTTTCATGAAAATATTCTTCTAAGCATTCTTGAATTTTACACCACAAAACAATATCATGTTGACAATTTGGACGATGTTAATTCTTGGATAAATTAATTCTTGAACTTGTTTTATTGAATTCTTATATCATTGTCATCATCCTCATGTTTATAAAATGTTAAAAGTCATCTGTGGCCTGTAGTGCATAGATGGACTTGGTATGATTATGACCAGGAATTATTCGCTGTAATCATGACCGTAATGTTACAAATGATGTGGTAAGAGTCCTCATTGGCCCGTAGTGCATTGATGGACAGTTGTTGGCATGATCATGACCATTGATGAATACACGAATATCCTTGGCTTGTAGTGCATGGATAATTTGTGGTTGTGATACTAAAGAATATCCTTGGCCGTAGTGCAAGGGTGATTCGATGATGTGGATTATTTTATTAAGCTGAGTCCCAACGATAACAGTGTTGAAAAACCTTTTAAATCATAAAAGATAATAGATTTTATTCTCTACTTGACTCTTCTAATGGATTGCATGTTCCGCTGCAGTTAAACTTGATGTTTATTATATTTTATCAGTTTAACACTGTTGAAGGCTAATGATAATTTATTCTGCATTATCTTAGTCATAATATTTCTTACTGGGCTAGTTGGGCTCACCCTTTTGCTTTCATTGTTCTCTTCAGGAAATGAGAACGAAGCGGGGACTAGTCGGGGAACGGAGTGACGGTTCAGATAATAGTATTAGTAGTCCTCACTATTCTGTTAAATAGTATGAAAATAAATGTATTGAGGATTGAATTTGAGTTTGAATACTGTCTAGAAGACAATGTTGTATTAAAACTCACAGCTTATATTTCGTCGTATTGTACACGACAGTTGTATTATTAAGTTGTATTTGAATTGTGTACCATGTATCTGACGACCCAAGATGAGTGATGTATACCTAATTTTGGGGGCGTCACAGTTGGTATCAGAGCTTAGGGATATGATCCCTGGCTAAGATGTGAGAAGAGAACTAGGAGGGGAGAGACGGGGGAATTCCTTCACTAGTATGACCTACCAGTATGACCTACCTAAGTTTATTTGCATGGTATTTGATTGGTCGGTCAGAATATAAGGATAATATATGACATATCAATTAACTTTTATTTTGTGGCAGTATCTGAAAATGACATCTGAGAATGTTGAGAATAGCAATGGAGCACAGGCGACTGTTGATTCACCCCATATCAATAATCAGGATAATGTGCATCAGGAAGGCGACAATCCTTATGCAAACAACAACACTGACCAGATGATGAATGATGGAATGTTCAGAAGCTTTATGCAGTTCATGCAACAGCAGGCGAGAGCGGCTCATGTCCAAAATATAGGTGAAAACACTGAAAACTCTCGGACGGTTACCGCTAAACAGTTCAAGGAGCTGGGACCACCATAGTTTAAGGGAGAGCCAAAACCACTTATAGCGGAAACATGGATAAAGCAGATCACCAAGATATTTGATGTCTTGGGATGCTCCGAGGAGCAAAAGGTTCCCTTTGCCGCCTTTATGTTGCGAGGAGAGACAGATTACTGGTGGGAATCGATTAAGCGTACTCAACCTGCCGCACTGAAGATGTCTTGGAAGAAGTTTTAAGAGCTGTTCAATGACAAATATTTTCTCGAAAGTGTTCGTCACATGAAGGAGGTGGAGTTCATTAAATTGGAGCAGAATAATATGACCGTGTCGCAGTATGAGGCAAAATTTGCTGAGTTGTCCCGGTTTGCGTCCCACTTGGTGGATAATGAAGAGCGAATGACGCGAATGTTTTTGCGAGGTTTGAAACCTAAGATACGTCAACATCTTATTTCTCATAAACTGTGTGTGTATTCAGATGTTGTGAATAGGGCTCAGTTAGTGGAACGCGATAACGAGTCAACGCAACCAAAAGAGAGCAGTCGGCAAAATGATAATACCAGTGAGAGCAGTCATCGAAGCGGTGACAACAAGCGTGCAGGAAATCAACATGCCAGAAATGGTAACCATTTCGGTGGTAATCAAGGCCAAAACAATAAGAATGGTCATTTCAAGAAGAGGAGAACGACCCGTTATGAAGGAAGGAGAACGACCACCTATCATATGTTTCAAATGCGGAGGGGAAGGGCACATCAGTCCAAACTGCGCGATGCCGTCTAAAGCATGTTATAATTGTGGAAGAGAAGGTCATTTAGCTCGATTTTATCGTTTACCAAAAACAAGTTCAGCCAGGATGGAGGCACCAAAGGCCGTTCCAGAAAAGTCAAAACCGGTAGTGCAAGGAAGAGCGTTTGTTGTGACCTCCCAGAAAGCAAGGAACCCGAATGAGGTCATCACGGGTAAGCTTATCATAAACTCTAACGAAGTCTATACTTTATTTGATACCGGTTCTACCCATCTTTTATTTCTCCTACTTGCGCTCATCGATTAAATTTGACTCCGGAGAAATTAAACTTTGACTTATCTGTTGAAACTCCATTGGGAGAAACCTTCATTACATCCACGGTTTATAAGTCTTGTTTGGTTCAAGTTGGTACCCACACATTACCTGTCGATCTTATTTCATTAAAAATACTTGCATTTGACGTGATTCTAGGGATTGATTGGTTAACTATTCATCATGCAAAGATTGATTGTTTTCGTAAGGTTGTTAGCTTTCATATTCCTAACCAACCTATTATGCGAATTCAAGCAACCAAACCATTAAAATCAATCACGTTCATCTCAAGCCATAAAGCTATTCGTTTATTGAAAAATGAATGTCAAGCTTTCTTAGCTCATGTCACAGATCTAAACAAAAATACGTCAGCTTTGAATGATATTTCTGTTGTTAATAAATTTCCTGACGTATTTCCCGAAGAACTTCCTGGCCTACCCCCAGAACGTGAAATTAAATTTTGTATCGACCTTGAACCCGGTACAAAACCCATTTCCAAAGCCCCATATCGAATGGCTCCTATTGAACTTCAGGAGTTAAAGACCCAACTGCAGGAATTGTTAGACATTGGCTTTATTCGTCCTAGTACTTCTCCTTGGGGTGCTCCTGTTCTATTCGTGAAGAAGAAAGATGGGAGTATGCGACTTTGTATTGATTATCGGGAGTTGAATCATGTCACCATAAAAAATAGGTACCCATTGCCACGTATTGATGACCTGTTTGACCAGTTGCAAGGAGCACAATTCTTTTCAAAGATCGATCTTCGTTCTGGATATCATCAGCTGAAGGTTAGAACTGAGGATATTCCAAAGACTGCCTTCAGAACTCGGTACGGGCATTACGAATTCTTAGTTATGTCTTTTGGATTGACTAATGCTCCTGCTACCTTCATGGATATGATGAACCGGGTATTCAAGGAATATTTGGATCACTTTGTGGTCGTCTTTATTGATGACATCCTTATTTATTCTAAAAGTCGTGAAGATCATGAGCAACACTTGAGGCTGGTACTCCAAAAGCTTCGTGAATACAAGCTTTATGCCAAGTTGAAGAAATGCGAGTTCTGGCTGGAGGAAGTAGCATTCCTTGGGCACGTAGTATCAAGTCGTGGAATATCTGTTGACCCGACAAAGATTGAAGCTATTCAAAGTTGGGAGCAACCTAAATCAGTAACCGAAGTACGTAGCTTTCTCGGTTTAGCTGGTTATTATCGGAGATTCGTGGAAGGTTTTTCTCGAATCGCTACTCCATTAACTCAGCTGACTCGGAAAGATACAAAGTTCGGTTGGAGCGAAGAATGTGAGAAGAGCTTTCAAGAACTCAAGAGGAGACTCATTTCAGCACCTGTTCTAACAATACCATCTGGCTCGGAGGGATTTGTCATCTACATTTATGCTTCGAGCAAAGGGTTGGGCTGCGTCCTCATGCAACATGGAAAAGTCATAGCCTATGAATCAAGACAACTCAAGGAATATGAGAGGAATTATCTTACTCATGATCTAGAGTTGGCAGCTGTTGTCTTTGCACTTAAAATTTAGAGGCATTACTTGTATGGAGAGAAGGTGGAGATCTTTACGGATCATAAAAGCCTCAAATATTTCTTCACCCAAAAGGAACTCAACATGCGACAACGACGTTGGCTTGAACTGTTAAAAGATTATGATCATACCATTCAATACCATCCTAAAAAAGAGAACGTGGTAGCTGACGCATTGAGTAGAAAGATCATATGCAAGTACGAGTGCGATATTGTCAACACAAAGGCCCATTTTATGTGACTTGCAAAGGATGGAGATAGAGTTAAAGACTCCAGGGACCCATGTGATGATTGCGAATATACGAGTAGAACCGACTTTAATCGATAAAGTTAAAGCTGCTCAAGCCACAGACCTGGAGCTGATGCGTACGAGGAAGAAAGTGCAAGAAGGTGCTATGCTGGAAGCAAGAATCGATGAAGAAGGAATACTTCGAGTCAACTCCAGACTTTGTGTTCCTAACGACCCTGATTTAAAGTATGAAATCCTGATGGAAGCGCACAACACACCGTTTGCAATCCATCCTGGGAGTACCAAAATGTATCATGATCTTCGTCATACATTTTGGTGGAGCAATATGAAGAGAGAGATAGCGCTGTTTATCTCAAGGTGTCTAATTTGTCAACGAGTCAAAGCGGAGCATCAAGTACCAAAAGGTCCATTGCAACCACTTGAAATTCTAGAATGGAAGTGGGAGCACATTACCATGGATTTCGTTACCGGTCTTCCTAAAGTTTCTCAAGGTATAGATGCGATTTGGGTCATTGTTGATAGATTGACCAAGTCTGCTCATTTCTTACCGATACGAGAAACTTACACACTTGAACGTCTTGCTCGTATGTACATAAACGAGATTGTAAGACTGCATGGTATGCCAGTATCCATAGTGTCTGATCGAGACCCAAGATTCACTTCACGATTTTGGGTTAGTTTATAAAAAGCTATGGGCACGGATTTACGATTTAGTTCTGCATATCATCCTCAGACGGACGGGCAATCAGAGAGGACTATTCAAACTCTTGAAGATCTATTAAGACTCTATGTCCTTGATTTCAAGGGAAGTTGGGACAAGTTCTTACCATTGGTGGAGTTTTCCTACAACAACAGTTATCAAGCAAGTATTGACAAGGCTCCATTCGAAACGTTGTATGGAAGAAAATGTCGTTCTCCAGTATGCTGGGATGAGGTGGGTGAAGCAACGTTATTGGGACCGGAGTTGGTACGTATGACTACGGAAAAGATTCAAACGATTCGACAACGTATAAAAACCTCACAAGATCGACAAAAGAGTTATGCTGATCTTCATCGAAAGGACGTGAAATTCGATATAGGAGATCATGTGTTGTTACGTGTTGCTCCATGGAAAGGAGTCATGAGATTTAGAAAGAGAGGAAAGCTCAATCCTCGATTCATCGGCCCATTTTTAATCCTCGATCGAGTAGGAACTGTAGCCTATAGACTCGCTTTACCGCCAAGTATGTCTCGTGTTCATAACGTTTTTCACATATCCATGTTACGTAAATATGTGGAAGACCCGAACCACATTATTGAGTTAGAACCGGACGAAATAGCGAAAGATTTGACGTATGAAGAAGTTCCTGTTCAAATCTTGGATAAGAAGGAACATATTCTACGCTCCAAGGTTATACCACAAGTCAAAGTTTTGTGGAGAAACCACGATGTTGAGGAAATGACTTGGGAGTTAGAATATGAAATGAAATCAAGGTATCCTTACCACTTCGACATACCAGGTACGTACCCTAATTTCGAGGGCGAAATTTCATAAGAAGGGGAGGTTGTAAGACCCCAACTTTTATAAATAAAGATGAATTTTCTATAAATATCATTTTTGAATATTATGGAGTTAATTTGATATAATGTTATAGTTGTGGGGGATATTTATAAATTTTACAAAGTACGCAAGTTGTTATATAATATTCGTTTGGTCGGGAAATATTCTTTTTGTCAGGAAATATCCGTACGACGGTACAATCATTGGTGGACCCTACAACGGAATTATTATCGGATTGAGAAAACGACAAAACTATTTTATTAAAAATAACGGCGGAAGTTTTACCGTTGATACTGTTGAACTACTCGGTAGTAAAAGTACAGTAATACGTGTGGTTGCATAGTAGCACACGGTATTGATTATCAATGCTTATGTGAGAAGTCACTCAGTTTGATTCAATTATTGTCAGTTAATAATATGAATTATTTAGCGATAGTGATGTTTTGTTTTATTCGTATTATTAACGTAATAAAACAGAAACATCTTTTTATATAAAACAGAATACTTTATTAAAGTTATTCTATAAATAGAATATATTATATTTTATTTAAAAGATTTTTCTTTAAATATGGACCGTCAGATTAAAGTAATCAATCTGGACCGTTCATGGATTAGTTACTATGCATTCTATTTTTCTATAAATAGCAGCTTATTCCTTAATTATTTCTTATGAATTCACTAAACTCTAGAGAGAGAAACTATAGAGCGAAAGAAGAAAAGTATTCTGCTACTTCACTTTTCCAATATCTAGTTCTTTTAAGGTAAGGGATATTATTTTTTTGTATTCATGAAGAGAACTTCTATTATTCTATTCCTTATTATTATGTTGGAATAACCTGTATACGCGGACTACCCTATACTTGGTGACATTCTTCTATTATTCTGTTGGAACATCCTGTCTGTGTGTTTTACACCGGACCTGGTTCCGTCTTTATTACTATTCTGTTGGAACATCATGTCTGTGTGTTTACACCGGACCTGGTTCTGTCTTTATTACTATTCTGTTGGAACATCCTGTCTATGTGTTTTACACCGGACCTGGTTCTGCCTTTATTATTATTCTGTTAGAATATCCTGTCTGTGCGTGTTACGCCGGACCTTGTTCCATTATTTATTATTCGGTTGGAATAACCTGTTTGTGCGGTCTATCGCATGCATGGTGATTTCTTTTGTTATTATATTCTGTATTATACCTAGTTGATTAAAACTTTAACATCTATACCCCATGAAATTAGTGGAATATCCTTGATATTTGCGCTTCATCTAGTATCTTTTCATGAAAATATTCTTCTAAGCATTCTTGAATTTTACACCACAAAACAATATCATGTTGACAATTTGGACGATGTTAATTCTTGGATAAATTAATTCTTGAACTTGTTTTATTGAATTCTTATATCATTGTCATCATCCTCATGTTTATAAAATGTTGAAAGTCATCTGTGGCCTGTAGTGCATAGATGGACTTGGTATGATTATGACCAGGAATTATTCGGTGTAATCATGACCGTAATGTTACAAATGATGTGGTAAGAGTCCTCATTGGCCCGTAGTGCATTGATGGACAGTTGTTGGCATGATCATGACCATTGATGAATACACGAATATCCTTGGCTCGTAGTGCATGGATAATTTGTGGTTGTGATACTAAAGAATATCCTTGGCCGTAGTGCAAGGGTGATTCGATGATGTGGATTATTTTATTAAGCTGAGTCCCAGCGATAACAGTGTTGAAAAACCTTTTAAATCATAAAAGATAGTAGATTTTATTCTCTACTTGACTCTTCTAATGGATTGCATGTTCCGCTGCAGTTAAACTTGATGTTTATTATATTTTATCAGTTTAACACTGTTGAAGGCTAATGATAATTTATTCTGCATTATCTTAGTCATAATATTTCTTACTGGGCTAGTTGAGCTCACCCTTTTGCTTTCATTGTTCTCTTCAGGAAATGAGAACGTAGCGGGGACTAGTCGGGGAACGGAGTGACGGTTCAGATAATAGCATTAGTAGTCCTCACTATTCTGTTAAATAGTATGACAATAAATGTATTGAGGATTGAATTTGAGTTTGAATACTGTCTAGAAGACAATGTTGTATTAAAACTCACAGCTTATATTTCGTCGTATTGTACACAACAGTTGTATTATTAAGTTGTATTTGAATTATGTACCATGTATCTGACGACCCAAGATGGATGATGTATACCTAATTTTGGGGGCGTCACATTAATGGTCATGATCATGCCAACAACTGTCCATCAATGCACTACGGGCCAATGAGGACTTTTACCACATCATTTGTAACATTACGGTCATGATTACACCGAATAATCCCTGGTCATAATCATACCAAGTCCATCTATGCACTACAGGCCACATATGACTTTCAACATAATATAAACATGAGGATGATGACAATGATATAAGAATTTAATAAAACAAGTTCAAGAATTAATTTATTCAGGAACCAATAACGTCCAAATTGTCAACATTTTACTGCTTTGTAGAGTAAAATTCAAGAATGCTCAGAAGAATATTTTTATGAGAAGATACTGGATGAAGCGCAAATATCAAGGATATTCCACTAATTTCATGGAGTATAGAAGTCAAAACTTTAACCAACTGAGTATAATAAGGAATGGAATAACAAAAGAAATCACCAGGCATGCAATAGACCGCACATGCAGGTTATTCCAACAGAATAATAATTAACGGAATCAGGTCCGGCGTTAAACGCACAGACAGGATATTCCAACAGAATAACAGAAGTTCTCTTCATGAATACAAAAGAAATAATACCCCTTACCGTAAAAGAAACTGGATATAAGAGTAGGGAAGTAGTAGAATACTTTTCTTCTTTATCTCTCTAGAGTTTCAGTGAATTCGTAAGAAAATAATGAAGGAATGAGCTTCTATTTATAGAAGAATGGACTGCATAGTAACTAATTCATGAACGATCCAGATTGATTTACTTTAATCGGACGGTCCATAATTAAAGCAAAATCTTTTAAATAAAATATAATATATATATATATATATATATATATATATATATATATATATATACATGTTGAATTTTAACAAAAAAACAAAACTGCCAACTTTTCATCCGAATTCTTCTCACTTATTTGCAACTTGCAAGATATATCTATATACATATATACATTTATAAACTCACTCACAATTTATATATATATTATAATCACACACATGCCAATTATATATCCTCCACCCACTAACACAACACACCACTTGATAAAAATTCCCCCACCAAAACCCACTACCACACACACACTCCTACATACACGAAAACACACACACACAAAAGTTAAATATATATATATACTTTATAACTTTCGTCCGATAATTTTGAAAAATGGGTAAATAGGGATCCAAATAATAAGCAAAACTGAGTGACTTCTCACGTAAGCATCAATAATCAAAATCGTGTGCTACTGTGTGACTACGCGTATTACTATACTTTTAACACCGGGTGTTTTAACAGTTAACGATAAAACTTCCGCCGTTATTTTCATAAAGTATTTTTGTCGTTTTCTTAATCCGATAATAATTTCGTTGTGGGGTCCACCAATAATTTTGTCGTTGTACGATTATTCCTTGTTAAAACGAATATTCCCCGACCAATCGAATATTATATAACAACTTGCGTACTTTGCAAAAATTATAAATATTATCTACAACTATAACATTATATCAAATTCATTCCATAATATTTAAAAATGATATTTATAGAAAAAAATAATCTTTATTTAAAAAGTTGGGGTCCTACATATATCTCCACCATTCATTGCAAATCGAATCAAGAGGGTATCTATGTTATTCAATGAAAATAAGATATATATAATCAGATTAATAAAATTTCCCATATATAATGAATCATAAGAAAACAGTTAAACATGATAAAAACATAATAATTTGAATTTTATTAATGCTTAAAATAAAATCCAATAACATCAAAATATCATCTAAAAATTTTATATTTGGACACTCTCATCACCAAACAAGAAGTCAATTTTTTCTTCAGGATTTGAGAAAAAATTAGTAACATCTAGATGAGTGGTATCAACACAACCAAAATTAAAATCAACATTTCCAGAATCAAGATTTGTCTCATCTTTTCCATCCTTACTAGAAAAATTGATATTTGTCTCATCTTTTCCATCCTCACTAGCAAAATTTGTCTCTATCTTCTTCCCTTTATCTTTTAGTGATTGTTGTGACGCCCCCAAAATAGGTATACAACACCCATTCTGAGTCGTCAAAATACAAAGTACAGAAATAACTACAACTTTATTAATACAATATAAAAACTGAGTTTAAATACAAATATTGCTATCTAGACAATATCCACACTCAAATAAGTCCTCATTACAATTATTGATTATTTTACAAAAATGGTGAGGACTACTAAAACGACTTTCTAGAACCTTTATTCCATACCCCGACTAGTACTCGCTACATTCTCGCCTCCTGAGAAGAAAAATAGAACAAAAAGAAAAGGGTAAGCTCAACTAGCCCAATAAAGAACATTATGACTAAGATAATATAAAACAAATTATCGTTAGTCTTTAACATGGAAAAATCTAATAGAATACAATAGACAACAAGTTTTAAATTAATATTCGCACCGGAAATAATAATTCATTAGAAGAGTTAAGTAGAGAATGAAATCTACTATCTTCTATGAATTTAAAAGTTCGTCTATTTTTTTTTCCCTGAACATCAATCAATATATATCTGGAATCAAATATTCATCTTTGCACTACAGGCCAAAGATATTCATCAGTTGGTCATGTTCATCTAAACACCTGTTCATCTTTGCACTACATGCCAAAAATATTCATCAGAAATCATTCATCTTTGCACTACATGCCAAAGATATTTAGTTATATCATCATTTAGGACTGAGGATGATGAAAAATATTTTAAAGATAACGAATCTAGTGAAACAAAAGAATAAATATTAAGGATTCGTATTTCAACTATTCCATATCCAAAAATACCTCATAAGTAATCATAGTGGAGTAAGATTCAAGAATGATCAAAGCATGGATACAATCAAAGCTAGTATCCATAATAGATATTTTGGACAAAAAGAAGAAAATTTTATTTTTCGGTGAATAGTGCCGTATTTGTGAATAGTGTCGTATACGTGAATAGTGCTGTATACGTGAATAGTAATTCCGACACTAAAAGATAGAAATTTCACAAAAAATATCATCATGCTTCGTGAATAGTACTCGTGAATAGTAACTCATGAATAGTAACCCCGATATGAAAAAGTTCTAAATTTGATAAAAAGTTCCAACAAATATTTCGACATAATGATATTGAAGAAAATAATATCATTTAAGAAGAAATAACATCCCTTACCTCGTAAAGATAGTATTTCTAGTTGAAACACTGGATATAGGCTATGACTTGAACTTACACCGTATAGCAACACTCAAAGTATAAAAATACTCATAAGAATACGCTCAATATATCGAGAGAGAAATAGAGAGAAATCTTTAGTTTCTGGTGTGATTTTCAATTCTAACCTAAGCACCCTATTTATAAAAAAATGCTTAGAACACCAAAACAGAAAATTTAATAAAATATTATATATATATATATATATATATATATATATATTAAATTCTTACGCCCACTTTCCTAGATCTGAATTCAGCAACTTCATCACATGCAAGACCCACAATTAATGACAAAAACGTTTTTTTATATTAAAAATAATTAAAACTTCCAAAAATCAATTATTTCGAAACTTCGGAACTTCAATAATTCATAATAAATAGCCTTTTTGTTAGAAAAATTCGAATCTCACGATTTGGTATAGGAAATTCAATTCTCTAAAACTTTGCAGAAGAAAGTTTTTCCAAATTCCAAACAGAAATTGACCGAAATCCATAAACGGACGATTTTACAGGCTATAATCAAATTTCAGTCAAGAAATGGGCCCACAGACATGTTTAACATGTTTTAAACAACTTTTGCAACAAAAATACTCTTTCTCCTCATATACTCATATATCCCACATTCATTGTAAAAAAATATCATCATTATTATATTATAATAATATAATAAAATATTATTTTATCAGAAATGATAAAATATCGATTTTCAACAATTGTCATTTTAAAAATTTTCTCCATTTATATCCACATAAAATGAATATTTTTCTCATCATATAAATCAATAATTAATTATTCACAAATAATATTACGGAATCACAATACTGACAACCAGGCAGTTCCCAGGAAAGAGGGGGCTTTCCAATAAGGATTTCTCCTTACAGGCGCACAATTAGGTGACCAAACCTCTCCTTAGACAGAATTTTCTAGACATTGTCAATAATGTTATCTAATAATATTATTCAGATAATATGAATTATTGCTCCGATAATAAAAAATATTGTATAGTAACAATTATTGAAACAACAATAATATAAAATATCAACGTAGCAATTATTGAATTAATAAAATAAAATACTGAACAGTAATTACTGTACCAATTATTGAGTAGTGCCTTCTTACGTAAGAATCAATAATTGGTGCAATACCGTGTGCTACTGTGCAACAACGCGTATTACTGTGTTTTAACCACCAGGTATTCCAACAGTATTAACGGTAACAACTATGCCGTTATTTATAAACAACTTATACTTGTCGTTTTTTTCATCCAATCGCTTTCCGTTATGGGACCCACACAAGGCTGCCCCGTCGTACGAATATTCCTCGACAGTAAGAATATTCTACGACCAACGAATATTCTCCGATAAAAATGAATATTTTATAACCACTTGCTTATTTAAAATATTTGCGCATTTTACTCATAACTAACCACATTAATCAAATCAACGCTTACTATTTCAAAATAATAAATAGAGGAAATTTAATTTCATTAATAATAATTTGGGGTCTTACAACCTCCCCTCCTTATGAAATTTTGTCCTCGAAATTGACGTACGTACCTGGTGTTTCGAAAAGATGAGGATACCTCGCTTTCATTTCCATTTCCAACTCCCAGGTCATTTCCTCAATAGCATGGTTTTTTCACAAAACTTTAACTTGTGGTATGACCTTCGTGCGTAGGACATGCTCCTTTTTATCCAAGATTTTGACAGGTACCTCTTCGTACGTTAAGTCTTTGGCTATCTCGTCCGGTTCTAACTCAATAACGTGGTTTGGGTCTTTCACATATTTATGTAGCACAGATATATGAAAAACATTATGAACACGAGACATACTTGGAGGTAACGCGAGTCTATAGGCCACATTTTCTACTCGGTCAAGAATCTGAAATGGACCAATAAATCGTGGATTGAGCTTTCCTCTCTTCCCAAATCTAGTAACTCCTTTCCATGGAGCCACACGCAACAATACATGATCCCCAATGTCAAATTTAACGTCCTTTCGATGAAGATCCGCATAACTCTTTTGTCGATCATGTGCCGTTTGTATACGTTGTCGAATCGTTTGGATCTTCTCTATAGTCATTCGTACCAACTCTGGTCCCAACAACGTTGCTTCTCCCACCTCATCTCAACATACTGGAGAGCGGCAGTTTCATCCATACAATGCTTCAAATGGAGCTACGCCTATACTTGCCTGATAATTGTTGTTGTAGGAGAATTCCACCAATGGTAGGTACTTATCCTAACTCCCTTTGAAATCTAGGACACAAAGTCTTAATAGATCTTCAAGAGTTTGAATAGTCCTCTCTGATTGCCCGTCCGTTTGAGGATGGTATGCCGAACTGAACCGTAAATTTGTGCCCATAGCTTTTTTCAAGCTAACCCAAAATCTTGAAATGAATCTTGGGTCACGATCCGAAACTATGGATACTGGTATGCCATGCAACCTTACAATCTCATTCACGTACATACTAGCAAGACGTTCGAGGGAATAAGTCTCCCGTATCGGCAAGAAATGAACAGACTTGGTTAATCTATCAACAATAACCCAAATAGCATTAATGCCTTGAGAAACCGTGGTAAGACCCGTATTAAAATCCATGGTAATATGTTCCCACTTCCATTTTGGAATCTCAAGTGGTTGTAATGGACCCTTTGGCATTTGATGCTCCGCCTTTACACGTTGACAAGTTAAACACATCGAGATAAACTTTGCAATCTCTCTCTTAATATTGTTCCACCAAAATGTATGTCGAAGATCACGATACATTTTGGTACTTTCAGGATGGATTGCAAATGGTGTATTGTGTGCCTCCATCATAATCTTGTACTTCAAATCAGAATCGTTAGGAACACAAAGTCTAGAGTGGACTCGAAGTATTCCTTCTTCATCGATTCTTGCTTCTGGAATAGCACCTTCTTGCACTTTCTTCTTCATACGCATCAGCTCCGGGTCTGTGGCTTGAGCAACTTTAACTTTATCGATTAAAGTTGGTTCTATGCGTATACTTGACATCATCACACTCGTTCTTGCATATGATCTTCTACTCAACGCGTCAGCTACCACGTTTGCTTTTCCAAGATGGTATTGAATAGTGTGGTCGTAATCTTTCAACAACTCGAGCCAACGTCGTTGCCGCATGTTGAGTTCTTTTTGAGTGAAAAAATATTTGAGGCTTTTATGGTCTGAATATATCTCCACTTTCTCCTCATATAGATAGTACCTCCAAATATTTAGCGCAAAAACGACTGCTGTCAACTCTAGATCATGAGTAGGATATACATGGCACAGAAATAACTATAACTTTATTAATACAACATAAAAACTGTGAGTTTAAATACAAATATTGTCATCTAGATAATATCCACACTCAAATAAGTCCTCAATACAATTATTGATTATTTTACCAAAATGGTGAGGACTACTAAAATGACTTTCTAGAACCTTCATTCCATACCCCGACTAGTACTCGCTACATTCTCCCCTCCTGAGAAGAAAAATGGAACAAAAGAAAAAGGGTGAGCTCAACTAGCCCAGTAAAGAACATTATGACTAAGATAATATAAAACAAATTATCGTTAGTCTTCAACAGGGAAAAATCTAATAGAATACAATAGACAACAAGTTTTAAATCAATATTCGCAGCGGAAATAATAATTCATTAGAAGAGTTAAGTAGATAATGAAATCTACTATTTTCTATGAATTTAAAAGTTCATCGTCTATTTTTTTTATCCTTGAACATCAATCAATATATATCAGAAATCAAATATTCATCTTTGCACTACAGGCCAACGATATACATCAGTTGGTCATGTTCATCTAAACACCTGTTCATCTTTGCACTACGGGCCAAAGATATTCATCAGAAATCATTCATCTTTGCACTACAGGGCAAAGATATTCAGTTATATCATCATTTAGGACTGAGGATGATGAAAAATATTTTAAAGAAAACGAATCCAGTGAAACAAAAGAATAAATATTAAGGATTCGTATTTCAACTATTCCATATTCAAAAATACCTCATAAGTAATCATAGTGGAGTAAAATTCAGGAACGATCATAACATGGATACAATCAAAGCTAGTATCCATAATAGATATTTTGGACAAAAAGAAGAAAATTTCATTTTTCGGTGAATAGTATCGTATTTGTGAATAGTGTCGTATACGTGAATAGTGTCGTATACGTGAATAGTAATTTCGACACTAAAAGATAGAAATTTCACAAAAAATATCATCATGCTTCGTGAATAGTAACTCGTGAATAGTAATTCATGAATAGTAACCCGGATATGAAAAAGTTCCAAATTTGATAAAAAGTTCTAACAAATATTTCGGCATAATGATATTGAAGAAAATAATATCATTTAAGAAGAAATAACATCCCTTACCTCGTAAAGACAGTACTTCTAGTTGAAACACCGGATATAGGCTATGACTTGAACTTGCACCGTATAGCAACACTCAAAGTATAAAAATACTCACAAGAATACGCTCAATATATCGAGAGAGAAATAGAGAGAAATCTTTAGTTTCTGGTGTGATTTTCAATTATAACCTAAGCACCCTATTTATAGAAAAATGCTTAGAACACCAAAGCAGAAAATTTAATAAAATATTAATATATATATATATATATATATATATTAAATTCTTACGCCCACTTTCTTAGATCTGAATTCAGCAACTTCATCACATGCAAGACCCACAATTAATGACAAAAACGTTTTTTTATATTAAAAATAATTAAAACTTCCAAAAATCAATTATTTCAGAACTTCGGAACTTTAATAATTCATAATAAATAGCCCTTTTATCAGAAAAATTTGAATCTCGCGATTTTTTATAGGAAATTCAATTCTCTACAACTTTACAAAAGAAAGTTTTTCCAAATTCCAAACAAAAATTGACCGAAATCCATAAACGGGCGATTTTACAGGCTGTAATCAAATTTCTGTCAAGAAATGGGCCCACAGACATGTTTAAAATGTTTTAAACAACTTTTGCAACAAAAATACTCTTTCTCCTCATATACTCATATATCTCACATTCATTGTAAAAAAATATCATCATTATTATATTATAATAATATAATAAAATATTATTTTATCAGAAAAGATAAAATATCGATTTTCAATAATTGTCACTTTAAAAATTTTCTCCATCTATATCCATATAAATCAATAATTAATTATTCACAAATAATATTACGGAATCATAATACTGACAACCAGGCAGTTCCCAGGAAAGAGGGGGTTTTCCAATAAGGATTTCTCCTTACTGGCGCGCAATTAGGTGACCAAACCTCTCCTTAGACAGAACTTTCTAGACATTGCCAATAATGTTATCTAATAATATTATTAAGAAAATATGAATTATTGCTCCGATAATGAAAAATACTGTGTAGTGACGATTATTAAAACAACAGTAATATAAAATATCAACGTAGCAATTATTGAATCAATAAAATAAAATACTGAACAGTAATTACTGTAACAATTATTGAGTAGTGCCTTCTTACGTAAGAATCAATAATTGGTGCAATACCGTGTGTTACTGTGCAACAACGCGTATTACTGTGTTTTAACCACCGGGTATTCCAACAGTATTAACGGTAACAACTACGTCGTTATTTATAAACAACTTATACTTGTCGTTTTCTGCATCCAATCGCTTTCCGTTATAGGGCCCACACAAGGCTGCCCCGTCGTACGAATATTCCCTGACAGTAAGAATATTCCACGACCAAACGAATATTCTCCGATAAAAATGAATATTTTATAACCACTTGCTTATTTAAAATATTTGCGCATTTTACCCATAACTAACCACATTAATCAAATCAACGCTTACTATTTCAAAATAATAAATAGAGGAAATTTAATTTCATTAATAATAATTTGGGGTCTTAAAATTGTTGATAGAGCTCAACAAGATGTTTTGGTGTACGACAGGTACGAGACCAATGGCCTTTACCTCCACAACGATAACACAAATTCTCTATGGTATTTTTATCTTTATCACTTTTTTCGCATTTTCCATCATTATATTCCCACTTCTGGTGGGTATATGTGTTTGAGAAATGACCACCACGATGATTATTTCGACCACGTCCGCGTCCACGACCACGTCCACGACTACTGGCGTGACCTCTATTTTTTCCATTATATGTTACGACATTCACTGCAGGGAATGGAGCAAATCCAGTTGGACGGGCCTCATGATTTTTCATCAATAGTTCATTGTTTTGCTCAGCCACAAGGAGACATGAAATCAGTTTAGAGTATTTCTTAAAGCCCTTTTCACGATATTGCTGCTGCATGAGCATATTTGATGCGTGAAAGGTGGATAATGTTTTTTCTAACATATCTGCATCAGTGATCTTTTCTGCACATAATTGTAATTTAGAACTGATTCTAAACATAGCTGAGTTATAATCACTTACAGATTTAAAATCTTGTAATCTTAGATGCATCCAATCACAACGAGCTTTAGGAAGTATTACAATTTTCTGGTAGTCGTGTCTTTCCTTTAGATTGTTCCAAAGGATAAGTGGATCTTTAACAGTCAAATATTCAATTTTAAGTCCCTCATGGAGGTGATGATGAAGAAATATCATCACTTTGGCCTTATCTTGACAAGATGTTTTGTTTCCTTCTTTGATAGTATCACCAAGACCTTTTGCATCTAGATGAATTTCAGCATCTAACACCCATGATAAATAATTCTTTCCAGTAATGTCAAGAGCCACAAATTCGAGTTTAGCAATGTTTAACATTATGAACTATCACAAATATGATTAATAAGTTAGAAGAAAATATTCTAAAAATAAATTAAATACACAACATAATTAACATAATACTTTAAGCACAGTAATTTGTCGAAGAGGAGGCTTCACTAAGAATTTTCTTACTTGATGGCCTCACAGTAGGTATGATTATTCATATAGGAAAAAGCATTACACTGAGGGTACTGCAAAGACCTCATCAAGCATGTCATCCATGCCACTTGGTTCACTTGCCATGGCAAATAGCTCTGTATCCTTCTCTTCCTCACTACAAAAATCCCGTCTCTCAAGCTTTGCAATAAGAGGAGCGAAATCCTTCATGTTATCACACCTGGGCAGAGGAACTCTAAGTAAATCGTACCCCTCAAACTCATGTGATTGAAACTTGCGAAAATTATTTCTAATCTCAGACTTACTATTACAAAATTTTGCAATTTTCTTGCAATTATCAGTTACTATCTTAAAAAGTGGAAGCTCTTTCCTAAAATCTTTGATCAAACTAGTATATAGTAACATAGTGTCTCTGCCATAGTTTCCAAGAACTAAATGTAGAGTGCACTGTTGTTTCAAGTGGAAGCTAATTGTAAATTGTACCATGAAGCCACCAATATAAGTGAGTCAGATATCACTGTCCTGTATCGGACTTGTATATATTCCCCTTCGTTATTACAAAGAAAGTAGAATATCTGGATTCACTTATATTTTAATGGAATCTTTACTACAATTGGCTGCAAAGAAAATGAGTAGAACACATACTTCATACGTCACTATTTTCTCAATCATACATACATAAACACACACACACACACACACACACACACTTACGCATATTGTTATGCCCAAGTCTCTGAGAAAAACGAAATTATTAAAAACTCGTAATCAGGCAAACTGTGAGTTTAACTTTGAAATAATTAAAATCAACAAATTGAGATGAAAATAGTTTATAATCTGGGCTCCAGTTTTTTATCAATTGATCGATTCTGTCAACAACCAAACCAGGAAATCATGAGAGAAAAATACTAAAACCCTAATTAGAAGCCAAATTTACTACTCACCTCTAAAAGAAGCCGATTCTTAGGGAGTAACTTGGCAACTTCAGGAGGAAGAACTACATGTATTCATCAGTCAAACAATTCCTTAATATAAAAAAGAAATTCAAAAAAAAAAGAAAAGAACAAAGAATAATTAAGCAATTCAATAAAAATAGAAGAAGAAAAACATTTGAATACCTGTACTCGTAGGTATCATCAAAGTACTTTTCAGAGTACTGGATCTGACCATCGCTTACCGTTCCTTAGTTTCAATTTCAAAGAAAGCGCGAGAAGGTAAGTATATGATCTGGTTAAAGAGGACTGTAGAGGAAGAGTAACGAGAGAGAAAGGGTTAGAAAGGAGGGAGATGACTTGAGAGGACGAAGATAATTTGGGGGAAAAAATTGGAGTGAAATACTGAAATGATCTGGGGGAAGATGGGAGGGTCTATACCGACGGTTCCGTGCCGACCGTCGCTATAGCTCGTCGCTATATGTCGAATTTCTAGTAGTGTCAGTTATGCAGCTTCATCAGTAGCAGGTTCAATAGGAGCTTCATCAAGCTTCTTGTCAAAGTCTTGCAATTTGACCACATAGGAATTGTAATGAGTCACCAAAAGATTTACCCTTTCTGAAACAGTATCTACTCTTTCTCTTAATGCTTGATCCTTGTTTGAGAGGGAGGAAACTGTGTCAAGTACAATGTCAAGCTTAACACCCATATCTTGCACCAATTGATGAAGAGCAAAGATTTGAGGATTGGGCGGTGGAACAAGAACAAATGGTTCTGGTAAAACAGAATGATCAGGAGAAGTATTTGGAGATTTAAGAGTTGAGGTAGGAGGAACAGAACCCTGAGTGTGAAAGCTTGCAACATCCCAAGATAAGATTCCATTAGGATTGACCATTAGTTTGGAGTTCAAAGATTCACATTCATCAATGTCTTTAGATAATTGCACTATCTCTTCATTTGCAAAAGAAATTCCAAAGTGCGCTAAAATTTTGGTTATGAAACATTTTATTTTGTTTGTTAAACAACTTTCCATATGCTTAATCATAAGTAAAACAAAATTAAACTTAGTACTAGATAAAATCAAGGCAGAGAGAATCAAGTCTTGATAAGTCATGTTGGACCTACCCCCAGTTCTAGGTACTAGGTTAGCACGAATGACCTTACGAATAACATTATTCAAGGGTGTAGTTTTGACAACAGTTGGTAACCCAATGAATTCAGCAGATGAGCAATCTTTCACAATCCTTAATTGTTCAATGACAATTAGGTTTTCAAACTCGATAGGACCCTTGAGAGTAAAGGGACATTGACCAGAATAAGGGATATCTAATATGGAGCCCAATAAAGCAAAATAAATGGATAGGGTTTTGTCTTGAACAAAAGTATTTATCCTATCTGATTTAACTGACATATTCCCAAAAAATTGCTTGATTAGGACAAGATATGCAGATTTGGGTGGTGACAACATGACAGATAGACCAACATTCTCAAATAAAGATGTGACCCCAATTTGATGAAATAGAACTTGTTCTACAGACTTCTCAAAAATAATTTTTTTGTTAATCATGAGATTTTGAAATCGATTAGCATATTTGGTAGACCTGAAGGTTAAGGGAGTACCATGAGATCGTGGAATTGACGAAATCAGTGGGTCAGAGGGAGTAGAATCGGGTATGGTGATGGGTTTGGCTGATTGCTTCTTCAATCGTGAAGATTCTGCTAGTTTCCAGAGGCACAAAAGATATCTAAAAGGAGGGTTGAATAGATTCTTTAAAAAAATTTCACTTGTTATTAAAGAATGCACTATTAGTTTTGTAATTAATAAATTAATTAAGCACAACGGAATATATGATGAATAACCCTTTAAAGATATAACAGATATGTAAGTTCAAGTATAGAAATGATAAGAACATATATCACAATTATAACATTTATAGCAGTTAATGAACAATATGTATGTAAATGACACAATTGCTTTTAAGTGGTTCAGAGTACTCAAGACTCCTAATCTACTATTCCACTCCTCGAGTAGCAAATCCTCTAAGAATATAGTTACAACTTTGAATCACTAAGATTCCTTTAAAACCAGCAGCCTTGGAATTTCAGTACACTGAGTACTCTTCAAGACTAGCAGCCTTGGAACTCTGTAAACTAAGACCAGCAGCCTTAGAATCTCTAGTACACTAAGTACTCTTCAAGACCAACAGTGTTGGAACACTGTAGACTAGCAGCCTTAAAATCTCTTAGTACACTAAGTACTCTTCAAGACCAGCAGCTTTGGAACTCCTTTTGGTCACTAAGACCTTTACACTTTGTTTAGAGAGTGTGTTGTGCTACTAAGTTGCCTTAAGCATGAGTTCTGATGAACTTAGTAGCGAAGCCAGTTCGTAGAGCGAGGCTTTGACAGATCTTGATTTGCTTTGTTTGTACTTGCTTTTTTTGTAATCTTCAATTTGTTTGCCTTATATAGATGCCTCTGAAATCTTCCCGTTTAGATATTTCCGTTGCATCAAATTCTTCCCGTTTGAGACATGTCGCTGTACTGATGAATAATTTGTTCGTTGGTGTGCTGAGTAGTGTGCTAATTGAACCCCACTCACTTTGATTCTCCACTGAGGTCATTTAAGTAATCAGTAGTTGTCTTGGGAACGATACTCTACATGATTGGATGTTGGCAATAATGAACATAATATATTAATTCAACATTCTGGGGTATTTGCCTCTAATGAAGATCATAGAGTGCTTAGCTGACTACGATTAGACTCTATGATCTTGCCAGTCGTAGAGTTTCAGTGATATCGTAGAGTGTCTATCTGAACTGCTCAACTATCTCTAATAAGACTTGATGCAGAAGATACGTTCTGTGATCTTCATTTAGCTCATTGATCAATCAGAGATAACATTCTTGATGAGCTTGTCAATCCTTGTGAAGTCTGTAGGCTTAATCTTGAATGCTTCAACAGAGGTTGCTATATGTTCTGCTTGGTCGTAGACTGTCTATGAGAATCGTAGAGTGACTGACTGCATTAGCTCTACGATCCCGAAAGAGCTCTATAAGTCTGATTGAGCTTTACTCTACGATTGTTTGGCAGACTCTACGATCTTGCACTTAGCTCTGTGTTGGCTTGTTTGGGTGTTAATCAAAACAACACACACGCAAGTGCACGTGGTCCACAAGTAATATAGAGTGAGTAGAGTATCGTTCCCACGGAGAATAATGATTGAGTTTTAATCTATCATGCAACCATTTTATAATTATCTCGGTTTCCTTAAACAGTTGAATAAATTGTATCTTAACCAAATTAATACTAAAGGCAAGAAAATAGTAAAATTAGCAAGTAAAATAGCCAAATAAGGGGGATATGGGGTATACGATTTCACTTATTATTTAATTCAAGAGAATACACTTCCTTACAAGCTTAGTTAATTATTTTGGATTGTTAGTCGAGAACACACAAGTAAGATATGACCATCTCTCGATGCATCATATCTACTTTATATTCAATCCACATAATAAATATAAACACCTAATTTGACTAAAACACTATATGTCTATGTGAATTACAATCAAAGCAGGTTGAAGCTCAAGTACTCAATAGACTACATATGGCGCTTTGGTATATGTCTATCCTAGGCACGAAACATAAATTCCATCTCAATGTAGAATTCACATACATATGCTAATATGATTAGTTCTAAGCCTATAATTCCTCTTTTAAGTTCATATAGACTAACATGGTAATTGGTGATCAAACAATTAAACATTTAAATCAAATCACATTAGACAATCTAATACAAATAATCAACTAAGTCTCATAAGGAAAGATAGAGATCTGAACTACATATCGAGATTCATCATAACCCCACAATGAAAATTAGTTCATATATAAAGTAAAATCCATCACAAGAGATTGTTCATACATTGGAAGCCAAAATGAAAAGAAAGAGAAACAAGATATTGAAATATGCAAATCTGAAATCTTCTTCTCAAATCTGGACATCCATTGTTGAATCCAAGCTTCAATGTCCCCAATTTCAGTCCTAATCTCGACTAAATATCAAAATCTACTATAGAGAGCAAGAGAGAAGCTTAGATATAGAAAAAGAGGCTACAAGCTCTCTCTGTGTTTCCCTAACCCTAAAAAGGAAATAAAAACGATCTTATGATATCTTCTAACTTGCAAGCACCCCTTCTTTAAGTAAGAAATCCATTTGGCTTTTTAAATGAAAAGTCAAACTGCTGGCCAAGCCGAATAGGTGCGGCCGTGCGAGCGCGCTGCTTGTTGTGTTAGCCTGGAGCAGGCGCGGCCGCGATGCTCCATAGTGCTTTTAGAGTGCGACCGCGCTAATTGCTGGATCTGCTGAATTGCTGCTGCTGCTGCATTCTTCTTTAACACTCCTATATGCCATCTCCACTTACATTTCATAGCATGCACTTTGCTCCTATTTGAATTAGCTTCATAACCATTTGAATCACAACGCTGCCAGGCTAGCTTCCACAAATGCTTCTTACAAAATAGAGATAAAATGCATGAAAAGCTTCTAAAACACCCGAGATTAAGCATCAAGTAAATATCCAATAAGTAGGTATAAAACCTACTTATCAAATACCCCCAAACTTAAATCGTTGCTTGCAACCAAGCATCAAAATATAAATGAAACTAAATGAAATGCAAACTACTCTAAATGCTAGCGAATCCCAAATTCAGTTAATCATGAATTCCAAAAGAGTTGCCTCAGAGAAACTACAGCGACTTTAAACAAAGTATCCCACCAAGAGCAAGGCAATAGCGCATAACACTTTACAAATCAAAATATGTCAACAATGATGTAGTGTGTGTGTGTGTGCTTGCTACCAACAAGCTCAATATAGAACAAATACATCACATAATATTCTTCTTAGAGGGAAAAATACAGTTTCAAATCAAGGAAAACAGTCAACATATTAAATTCCAACCAAGACTACGCATCAACTAAGCTTAAGAGTCAACAAAGGGGTTTAATATGCTTATTTTTATTCACGAGGGCGAAACTCGCACTTTCCCGCGTTTACACCTGATTGTGCAATGTCTAGTCCTCTTAGGCTTTTTAGTGATACCCGTTAACGAGCTTTCGACCAACGACTCCCAAACCAGATGACTTTAAGGTGTTAGTTGTAGAGACATCCCCTAAGGCCCTAAGGCGTACTTACTCAAGTATCAAAGGCGACAGAACTAAACTAGCCAAAGTGTTTATTCAACAGAGATTTTTTTAACCCCAGTTTTTCCCCCAAACTTAATTTTTGCATCATCTTGGTCATTACTGTCTGTTTTACTAGATCATTGTCATTAAAACAAAAATTTCCCACCATAAGACAATTATGAGACTATTTAAACCAATCAAGCATAAAGGAAACTATACAGTGCTATCCAGTTACATCAGAATTGACAGATAAAGATTTGAATCATGTAATGACAATATAACCGAGTTTCAGTTGTCAACAAAGTTTACAGGCAATTCCAATTTCATCATAGGCCAAATGAAATTCTAACTAAGTGAAATTTGGATTCTAGTAATATGATTACTAACTAAATGCAAAGATATTATTATCATATATATTTTCTATTTTTTTATAAAAGAAGGAGGTTGAAGAAATATGCTGAATTAAACTACAATGCAACAACGATGCCACTAAATAAATTAGACTAGATGCAAATTACACTAGAAATGAAATATATACCAATATCCCCAAACTTAAAAATCAACAATGTCTTCATTGGACAGTAAAGGTTAGAAAGGAACTCCCCTAAGAAGCATCACCATCTCCACCCGCTTCATCCTGCTCAGGTGGTGTGTCTGGAGGTGGATAAGAGTTGTTTGACCCAAAGATAAAGAAATGAGCCTCCGTGCCAAGCTGTGCAAATGCTTGAGAGAGTGCCCCTGAAAACTCAGTGGTGTACGTCCTGAAATCCATGTGCATAGCATCCATTCGCCGCTGAAGGCGACGTATCTCTCTATCCTGCCTGGCATGGTGAGGATGTGGGGCCTCCATGGGATGTGGATCTAGCTCTTCTTCACTCTCCTCTTGGTCTTTTAGGCTGAAGCCGAGACCCCGAGGATGTGATGGAGCACCTTTCCATACTTTATATTTCTTGATAGTTGCATGATCAATGTCACTCATGGGCAGCTGTAAAGAGTCATTATCCCACTCCACATCGGCCTTGGCACATAAGCGTGTAATAACTGAGGCATGAAGGATGCCACCCGATGTGTTCCCTCGCAGATAGCACTGAATTGATTGGTAAATGACATAGCCTACATCAACTGGTTTTCCCTTTACAATGCCATCTAAAAGAATTGCTCGTTCTTTAGTGACATCATTTTGATGACGAGTCGATATCAAAATTGGCACAAATAAAGTTGTACCATGCTTTCCCATAGAGACTAAGCGCATTATGCAGAAAATGAAGCCTTTGAGTGGTCCCTTGCCTTGTAACCCAATTTGTTCCTGGCTTGCATAACTCTTCAACAATTTTGTCTAACTCCTCTCCGTCTCTCTCCGTCTCGCATATCATCTACCTAGGCAAGATCATTATCTGCAATGACGGGCAAGTGGAAAAGCTCATTGATACTTTGTCTGGAGTATAAAACTTTCTTGCCACGAATGTTATACCAATCTGAATTTCCCTTGCATTAGCATAAAACTCCCAGATAACTGCTATAGGAGCTGCCATAGGAGTTCCTACAAACCGCGCCCTTCCTTTCCTTTTAATCATTTCCTTTAGCTACCCATCCTCATTGTCGGGTTTCAAACCCCTCTCCAACACAAAAGTATTGTTCACCAATACATCGAAATAGAAGTGTTGTGCCTATAGATTAACAAACTTACTGGCGTCCAATACATCGCAACTACTTTCTGCACCATCATCGCTGCTACTAGATGGAGAAGATGATGGAGTTCGAAATCTCTTTAGCATAGCTGCAGAGTAGATGCTCATATCGAGACTCACTCAATCCTCTTATCGAGTAGATGCTATGTAAACCCCCAAACTTTGCCTTTGCTGACCTCTGAATGAATGCTTGGTTGGAGAGAGGGTATAACTAGGGTTTATATAGGAGAGAGAGATGGAGAGTAGAAGTTGAACGGGAGATGGACTGAGGAATTTGAATATTGAAAATGAAAGGGAGAGAACTTAGAGTTCTGTTCGGAATAGGAGAGAAATGATTTTGCCTTTACCGAGTTTGAAATGTAGTGGAATGACAGAAGTCGCGTCTGATTTGATTTTTAAAAAACTGACTTCAGGTCAAGGCGCAACACTGATATTTTCCTCAATCGCTAACACTGAATTTTACCTGTGAAAGGGCACCAAAGATTAAATATCAAACTTCATTAAAATAAAGCAAAAATGCATTATCAAAACTCACTATATCTTATCAAAAATGCAATGTTGAGGCTGATTAATACTATCAAAAATGGACTCATCAACAAAGTGTTTAGAATTAAACAAAGAGGGAGGAGAATGGTTTCATATGGACTGTAAGAATTAAACAAGAGAGAGAATAAATAGGATATATTATGAGAATTAAACAAGGGAGAAAGAGAGTGAGTGACTGGGGTGCCTCCCATCAAGCGCTTATTTAGAGTCGTCTAGCTTGACTGTCTCGGTGTTCAATTATGGAGAGGCAAGGGAAATTGAGGATTTTTTGCGGTTAATTTCGCCTCCCTAATAATGCTTCAAACGTCCATTGACTTTGAAAGGTTGCTCTTGATCTTTTCCCACTAATTCAACAGCCCCATGTGGAAATACAGTCTTTATCATGAAAGGGCCCGACCAACGTGACTTGAGTTTTCCCGGGAATAGTCTAAGTCTAGAATTGAATAGAAGCACTGTCTGTCCTGGCTCAAACTTCCTTTCGATGATTTTCTGGTTGTGCCACCTTTTTAACCTTTCCTTATACAATTTCGAATTCTCATACGCTTGCAGGCGAAATTCATCAAGTTCATTAAGTTGTAGGAGCCTCATTTCTCCTACGGCTGAGAGATCGAAATTCAACTTCCTGATGGCCCAGTATGCTCTATGCTCCAACTCCACAGGAAGGTGGCAGGCCTTGCCATATACCAACTGATAAGGTGACATGTCGATAGGTGTCTTGTATGCAGTTCTATATGCCCAAAGTGCGCCATCCAGCTTCATAGACCAATCCTTCCTTGATGGATTTACAATTTTTTTCTAAAATTATCTTCACTTCGCGATTAAAGACTTCTGCTTGACCACTCGTCTGGGGATGATAAGCTGTAGCAATCCTATGATTTACCCCATACTTAGCTAGTAAAGCTGTGAAGTATTTGTTACAGAAGTAACTCCCTTCATCACTGATTATCGCTCTTGGGGTACCAAAACGGGTGAAGATATTTTTCTGAAGAAATTTCAAGACAACCTTGGCATCGTTGGTTGGTAAAGCACTTGCTTCCGCCCATTTTGAGATGTAGTCAACTGCCAACAGAATGTAGAGGTTGTTAAAAGATGGAAATGGTTCAATAAAGTCTATCCCCCATACACCAAAGACTTCCACTTCCAAAATTGAGTTTAGTGGCATTTCATTGCGTTTGAAAATGTTACCCACCCTTTGGCATCTATCGCAATTTTTAATAAACTGATGGGCATCCTTGAATAATGTGGGCCAATAGAACCATGCTTGAAGCACTTTTGCAACAGTCCTCTCAGTCCCATAATGGCCTCCATATAGTGAAGAGTGGCATGCATACAAAATACTAGTTGTCTCACTATATGGGATACATTTGCGAATCATATGCACACTACCGAAACAAGAATGGCTCATCCCAAATGTATCTTTTCACGTCATGCAAAAATTTCTTCATCTGTTGCCGAGTCAAGTTTGGAGGAGGCACATTACTTACTGGGTAATTGACGAAGTCGGCAAACCATGGAATTTCTGAAGTCACTACTAACAGTTGTTCATCAGGGAAGTTCTCGTTGATCACTACTTTGTCTTTTTTATCCTGCTCTGGACTCACTAGTCTGGAAAGATGGTCAACAACTACATTTTCTGTCCCCTTCTTGTCTCGAATTTCTAAATCGAATTCTTGAAGAAGAAGAATCCATCTGATTAACATGGGCTTTGCATCCTTCTTTAATATTAAATATTTGATAGCAGCATGATCTGTGTAAACTACCACTCTTATCCAAATTAAATAAGATCTGTGTAGTTTAACTGAGCATCAAATAGAGTCTTGCTGGCGTAGTATATCACATAAAAGATCTTTTCCTTTCTTTGACCCAACACAGCCCCTACAGCGTAATCACTGGCGTCACACATCAATTCGAATGGTAAGGTCCAATATGGTGCCACAATTATTGGTGATGATGTTAACTTCTTTTTCAGTAGATCAAAGGCTGCCAAGCAATCCTCGTCAAATCTAAACGGAACATCTTTCTCCAGTAGACTACACAAGGGTTTTGTAATCTTTGAAAAATCCTTAATAAATCTTCTGTAGAAACCGGCATGTCCCAAAAAACTTCGAACGCCTTTCACTGATGTAGGCGGTGGCAGATTCTCAATAGTCTCTAATTTGGCTTTATCAACTTCCATTCCCCTTGCTGAAACTTTGTCCAAGAATGATCCCTTCTTGTACCATGAAATGACACTTCTCCCAATTGAGCACTAAGTTTGTTTCCACACAGCGTCTCAATACCATGACCAAGTTTTCCAAGCAACTGTCAAATGAGTCCCCAAAAACCGAGAAGTCATCCATGAAGACTTCTAAATTCTTCTCAACGATATCTGAGAAAATAGCAATCATGCATCTTTGAAATGTAGCAGGAGCATTGCAAAGGCCAAATGACATCCATCTGAATGCGAAGGTACCGTAAGGACAACTGAAAGTCGTCTTCTCTTGGTCTTTAGGAGCTATGACAATTTGATTATACCCAGAATATCCATCAAGCAAGCAGTAATACTCGTGTCCAGCAAGTCTGTCTAACATCTAGTTAATGAATGGTATTGGAAAGTGATCCTTCCTAGTTGCTTTATTGAGCTTCCTGTAGTCCATACACACTCTCCAACCCGTCACTGTCCGTGTTGGTATCAACTCGTTATTCTCATTTTTAACCACAGTCATCCCTCCTTTCTTAGGCACACATTGCACATGACTCACCCACGAGCTGTCTGAGTTGGGGTAAATTATCCCAGCATCTAACCATTTCAAAATCTCCTTTTTGACCAGTTCTTTCATGACAGGATTTAGCCTTCTTTGTTGTTCCACTATAGGCTTACTATCATCCTCCATAAAGATTTTATGTATGCAAAATGAAGGGCTAATTCCCTTGATATCGACAATTGTCCATCCAATAGCATTCTGAAATTCTCGTAGGACTTTGATCAACTTATTTTCTTGAAATGTGGTTAGTGCAGATGCGATAATAACAGGTAAAGTATTTGATTCGCCTGAGTATGCATACCTGAGATGAGAAGGTATTGATTTGAGCTCTAGTGTTGGAGGTACCTCTAAGGATGGCCTCAAACGGTCTGAAGATTTATCTGAACTTTCTAGTGTCTCAAATGGTACTTTAAACTTGTTCAATTTTGGTAGTGCATCTAACAACTGGAGATATTCAATCAATTCTGGCTCCTCCATTTCAATATCCCCCATCAATGTAGTCTCCAAAGGATTTTTATGCATAACTCTCAGAAAGTCATCATCCACAACTTTGTCTACTACAGCCATCCTAAAGCACTCCTCTTCATCTGCAGGGAACTTCATAGCCTTAAACACGTTGAACGTGACTTCTTGATCCTGGACCCACACAGTAAGTTCTCCTTTTTGCACATCAATGAGAGTCCTCCCAATAGCTAAAAACGGTCTCCCCAAAATGATAGGAATGTCTTTATATTCTTCATAGTCAAGAATGATAAAATCTGCTGAAAATATAAATTTATCCACCTTTACAAGGATGTCCTCCACAATCCCCCTCGGATAAGTAACTGACCTATCTGCAAGTTGAAGATAAATATTTGTTGGCTTTGGTGCTGGCAGACCCAACTGTGTATAGATGAATAATGGCATAAGATTGATGCTCGCACCCAAGTCACACAAACACTTGTCGAATGACATGTTTCCAATGGAACATGGGATAGTGAAACTACCAGGATCCTTCAACTTGGGAGGTAGTTTTCTTTGTAGCACTGCACTGCACTCCTCAGTTAAGGCGACTATTTCAAAATCTTCCAAACTCTCCTTCCTAAACAGAATACTCTTCATGAATTTCGCATAGCTTGTCATCTGTTCTAAAGCCTCTGCAAATGGTATGTTGATTTGTAACTTCTTAAATACCTCAAGAAATTTGGCAAATTGCTTGTCCAATTTCTGCTTTTGAAACCTTTGAGGATAAGGTACCGGTGGATACACTCTTGGTGGGGTAACATGTGTTTTCTCTCCTATTTTCTTCTATTCTGTTTCAGTCCCTGCCTTACCATTCTTTTCCCCTGAAATCTTAGCATCTTCTGGTTCTGACGTAGGGCGCGGCCGCACGGTTTCATTTGATATTTCAGGCGCGACCGCGCTGTCCACTGGAGATGAAATTTCTTTTCCTTTTTAAGTGTGATTGCTTGGCATTACTTCTAAATAAACTCTTTTATTTAAGGAAACACGGATTTTCTTTCTTATTCACAAATAAACTTCTTTATTTTGAATAATATGAAATCTTATTCCATATCTAAATAAACTCATTTATTTAAGAAAACACGGATTCTCTTTCCTATTCACAAATAAACTCCTTTATTTTGAATAATATGAAATCTTATTCCATATCTAAATAAACTCCTTTATTTAAGGAAACATGAAATCCAATTTCAACTCCAATTAGTTATCATGGAATCCAATTACAACTCTAATTAGTTATAATGAAATCCAATTTTAAAATTAAAATAAAATTTTTATTTTAATTATAAAATTATTAAGAATATAATATATTATATATATATATATATATATATATATATAATATTAATCGACCACATTGGATAACAGGATTAGCTTTTGAAAAACTAATCAGCCACGGACTCAGCGAATTACCGATTTTCAAAAACAGTTTCCCCTTTTTTTAAAATAAATTTTATACAACAAATTATGCCCAATTAAATTGTTCTAAACACATATCAATATACATATCAAATCTGAACAATTAATAATTCGCATAAAGGTTTGGCTCTGATACCACTGTTAGGTTTGTAAGATTCATACACGCAATTAAATTGTACAAAATAAACAGAAACATGATAAAATAGTTTTAAAATTTTACAAACCATATACTCGGATCATCCTTTATGCACAATTATTAATTAAACGAAAATATAAAGAACAAGAATTATACACTTGAAGATTCGAGCTTCCTCAGGTATAAGTTCACCTCCAATCCTTTTCGCATTCAACTTGAATCCACCGGGTTTGGTTATTTCCTTTTATCAATGCTAGCCACCAGTGCTTGGCCTCTAGAGGTGATCCACCAAGGAAGAAGAAAGATTCAAGAAGATGAGTATTTGGCAAAACTCTAGTTTTTCTATCTCTTATAGAAAGGGGTGTACTCTCCCAACTATTGGAATTACGTCTGTTGTGAAAAAGTCAACCCCCGCCCCCACCCATAATAAGACTTCTCTTATTTATAGATGTAGGCAACATTCCTTAACAATTAAGAAATTATGTTTTATTTTAATTAATTAAACTCTTTTAATTAATTAGGCTCCCAATCTTATTAGAAATAATTAATTAAACTCTTTTAATTAATTAGTCTCCTAATCTTATTAGGATATATGAGAGTACTTTTATTAATTAATTACCAAACTCCTTTAGGAATTAAATAATAATAATAATAGGAATAATAATAATAAGACTCCTCTTATTAATTTATATTTAATATTTTCAAAATATTAAATAATAAATATTAAGCTATTTAATTTATTATATCACCATAGGTTAAATTAAATATACTTAACTTATTATTACGATTATGCCATTAACTTCTTAAATTATTATTCTTCCTTATATGGTGTCTCTTTAGGTTCTCCATATTAAACCGGTTGTGAATAAATCAATTAGAACAATTCTAATCTTATTTAAATAAATAAATTAAACTATTAATTTATTTAAATAAATAATATTTATTCTACAATAGGGATAAACCTCTCTAGCGATTAACGACTTTCCAGATAATATAGATTTCAACATTAATCATAACAGAACATTTGAGTAAATAGTTACCGTACAATTCAATCCTTTCACCATACAATGTCCCAATTGAATATAAGATATGGAATTACTGTCAAGTCTTATTTCATTTAATTATATGCATTTCGATTCTCAAATGCATAACTCCAACTAATGTAAATTAGATCTGCCTTGGTCAAGGACTACTAAGTTGTCATTTATCGAATTACATAGGACATTTCTCTTTTTTTACTAGAAGCGGTGGATTCTTTATTGTTCATACATTATCTCCATGCACAACTTATTATACTCAAGCATACCATTTGATATACCCTAAGGATCTTAAGGAATAAGTCAAAGTATAACTAATCATACACAAGATATTATGATGATCTCAAGTTCAAGGATCACTTGTACTACTATCACTACATGAATTCTTATTGGCAGACAAGCAAAACTCCATTAGGTATTCCTTAGCGAGACACGTTCAGTGAACTTATTCTCTAATAAGCACCTACATACTTGCTTTAGTGTCTCCACACAAATGATCATGAGATTAATCATACTCATCCAATGAGCAAACAACGTATGTACCAATCTATCCGGATACACTAATCCCCAATTCAGTAATCCAACGATTGGGAACTATTTTAGTTTTAAGCTTTCTAAGAATTTAGATCTCATTAGAATGATCATCATCATTATTCTAAAAGGATTGCTTAAAACTATATGTTTATCACATATTATAAAGCAGCATCATGTAGATAATTAAAAGCATTTAATAAATTAATACTTTTTATTAATAAATGAATAAGATTATTACAAAGTATATTCTTTATCAGCAAACATAATTGACTTGTGTGCATACTACTTTCAGATAGTGCTTTTAGAGGGCGGCCGCACTAACTGCTGGATCTGCTGAATTGCTACTGCTGCATTCTTCTTTAACACTCCTATATGCCATCTCCACTTACTCTTCATAACATGCACTTTGCTCCTATTTAAACCGACTTCATAACCATTTGAATCACAATGCTGCCAGGCTAGCTTCCACAAATGCTTCCTACAAAATAGAGATAAAATGCACGAAAAGCTACTAAAACACCCGAGATTAAGAATCAGTTTTGGCAAGTAAATATCCAATAAGTAGGTATAAAACCTACTTATCACTCTGCGATCCTTGTTGTCTGTTCTGCGATTGCTTGCTGACTACTCTATAATCATGTCAGAGTTGCTCTATGATAACTTGAGCAGTACTCTACGATCAATCTAGCCTTAGCATTTTTAGCTCATAAGATCAACCTAACAAGGTTGATCTTTTCTATCTAAGTCCTTGTACATCATATCAATTTTAAGGACTTTACAATTCAATTACTGAAACACATATACATTAATATCACAACATCAAATTTAATCATGCGATTCCTTACAATCTCCTCCTATTTGATGTTGACATAAAACCAGTAGTTTCGAATCATTTCATCAATTTTAATGTAGTTGCTTGTAAAGATAAACATGTTTTAATTAACAGTAATCAACTATATTTCTAGATGAAAGCATGAATTCATTGATGTTCAGTTAAATAGTACAATGTAGCAGTTACATCAATTTCAAGAGAAAGTAGAGTACATAATACATTAAAACTTATCTTCTTCCTCGTCTACCTCTTGCCCTCTTGGGTCTTGGAGAATTATCATATTCATATGCTCTTCTTCTCCTGCGTGCCTCTTCCCTTGCTTGAATATCCTCTAGAGCCTCGTGCCCAAGGCCATAGGTTGGTCTGAAGTCTTCTCCATAGCGGTGAGTCCCTCGATCATGTCTACTTATAAATGCAGGATCTCCACTTGGCATATTTAAACCAATGGGAGTCACTTCAGGTTGTCTAGAGGAAGAAGTAGGACCACGACTTCGTATTGGAATTGCATTTGTAGGTTCTTCATTTGGATTTGATGTTTGCCCTTGTTATTGCTTCCCTTTCCCTTTCCCTTTCCCTTTAGTATTCCCCCCTTTATGTCAACATCTAGGGTTTGAACATCAGTAGAGAGTTGCCTCATTCCTTGCTTGAGAGTGAGACTGAGCTATATCTTCGCGATTTTCTTGGACCATGGCCTCAACCTGCACTCTTTGCTAGTGTACCAAAGCCAACGTGTTATTTAACCTTTGCATTTACTGAAGGGATGTTTCCTTGAAGTCATGAATGAAGAATCTGAGTTTAAGAATTCTCTCGTTCGTGCCTTTGGTGTGGTTCTCAACAACTTTTTGAATAGAGACAACTGCTTCTTTATGATTGGCAATCTGTGTGAGGAAGAGTTGGTCCCTTTCTCTGAGGCTAGATGTCGTCTCCTTCAATATCTCCCTCAACCTCTTGGTCAATTCAGTTCCAAAGTTTCCAGGTAGGTTGTTGGTAGCTTCAATCATATTGTTGAATCTTTGACGAAGTACAAGGGAGTTGCCTCAAGATTTTCCTCCATATCTTTGGCCATTTGGACTGTTAGGTCAGTCATCTCATCCTTAGTGGGAATGAGATAGACACACTCTAAAATTTGCTTTAATGCAGGTGCAGATTCATCCTTATTACTCCTTTGAAGATTTGATAGGCAGTAGAGGGACCAAAGTACTCGTTATTTGATGAGGAATGGATGTTAGAGTGAGTAATTGGGGCTTTATTAGGCTGTACATTTTGGATATTTGAGGATGGAGTTTTATCTGATGTATGTACAGGTGAGTGTATGGGGGAGGTGATTGGTTGGTCCTCGATCGTGGGGTTATCACACTCTACGATTTGAGTGTCAATCATAGAGCAAGGAGACTCTACGATCGAGGAAGTGTTTGGTATTTGTACATTAGTCTTAGGGTTTTGGGACTTTATGGCTAGAGAAAATGGCTTTTGTTGTTCATTTGGCTCATCAGTCACAGTGATTTGAGACTGACTGGAGAAAATGGTGCATTTGGTGCATCAGTCACAGTGTTTCGGGACTCTGTGACTGGAGAAGGGTCGATAGAGTCGTTGAGAGTATCATTCCCTTTCTTAGGGACCTCATCAAAATTATAAAAGTGTGAAGGGGAATGATTTTTGATGAGTGAGTTTTATACACATGAATTAGATACATTCGGGCTTAATTTATTGTTATTCTCAAGTCTTTTAGAATAGTTTTAAGTATTTGTGTCCATTCATGCATGTTTTACATTGTTTTGTAGGATTTGGGACAAAAGTTACTTGGATCGACGTTCGGGGTGGCTAGATTCGCGTTTTCAGCTTGCCATTTACACAGCAGTCACTTCAGAGCCAATTTGAGTATTCCTACGAACCTTATTTCGAAAAACTTAAAGAATGAAAGTTGTAGATCTACTTCTCCTCTTTCCGGAACATCTTGAATCATCGAAATCGAAGTTCGGACGAAGAAGTTATGCCCATTTTCCCAAAGGACGTCGGAGCAGAAAATGTTAGAAAAAGTGGCAGCGCCGGGGCGCCCATTTTAAGCCTATTTGCAGCGCCGGGCGCTATAAGGCAGAATACCAGCGTCGTGCCCAGCGCTGGGGCGCTGGGGAAGGGCTTGGTGATGGCCTGGACGCGTTTTGGGCGAATTTTGACACCTTTTTGACTCCAAATAGGATTGGATTTGTTCCTAACCTAAAAATTAGACTTGTAACCTATAAATACATGATGTAAGACATAAAATAAAGGGGGATTACATAGCTTAGATTAGAGATACACTCCATTAGATTAGACATTAACCCTAATTCTTATTAGTTTAGGAGATTGAAGCAAATTGGAGATCATTGAAGATCAAGAGCAGGAGCAAGAGGAGAGCATCATATTTGCTGACAACAGATTCTATTATCTTCTCTTATCATACTTTTATCTTTTAATGTCTATTCAATTGTGGATTCTTGGTTTTAATTCATTAATTATGAACTAACTCTTTTATTAAGATTTCAATTGAACTTTCTATGGCTATAAATTAGTTATTTGATTTATTCCAATTATTTGTGTTGAAGTGAATTGTTCATCTTGCTTTGAGCTTATTGATTAATTATCTGATCAATATTTACCTTGTTACTCTAGAAGGAATTGGGAAAGGAATTCTAGGGTTAGAACTGGGCTTGGTGACATGTGATTTAGTTATTTGCACAGTGAATAATTAGGTTTGTGAATAGAATGAGAATATCTATTTGCCGCATGTAACATAAGAGGAATTGGGTTTGTAGCGAGTTTAATTCAATTATTTTGCATAGAGATATAGCAAAATTAATATGGGTTAAATAGAAGGCAATTGATCACTCGAGAGAGGGCTTTTGGCATTTGAGAATTTCTGTTAACAATTCAGTAGATATAATAATTGGGATAGTTGAATAATTGATTTATAATTCATAATTGGGGATATTGGAGTCTTAATTCTTATTTATCTGAATTCCATCAATTCTTAGTTGTTTATTTGCTTTCTTTTAGAATAATCTTTTTGTTTTGTTTAATTTAATTTTCTTAAATCTAGAAATCACAATTATTAGTTGTTTAAATAAAATTGATTTGGTTAAGAATTAGTACTTGGTGATTTTTATTAAATAATTCCTCGTGGGAACGATACTCTACTTTCACTTTATTACTTGTTGACCGTGTATACTTGCACGTATTCATTGATTGCGAAATCAATCAACAATTTTCAATCCAAGGAATTGGAACATAGAGTACCTTATTAAATTCTGCTGAGGCATCACCATTCATGATTGCTTTCTGGGAAAAATTTAGTACCCTTGGGTATCTTTGAGCTAAATTCTCCATGCTTGGATAAGCCTTGGAGGTCTAGAAGAGTTGATCCCAAGTGTTGTGAACCAGAGCTCTATGGAATGGCATCATAGGCAGGAAAGAGAACAAACTGTGATAGTTGATGCTTCTTTGCTCATCCCTGAATACAACAATAACTTCCACTTCTTCTTCTTCATCCGGAACTTCCACAAGTTCTACTTCATCAGCCATTATCTCAGTAGTTTCTTCAACTTCCATCTTTTTAGGGGTTAAGGGGGCTTCACATAGAGTTTCTAGATGCTCCCCCTCAACCTGAGCATGAACTGTCTCAGGGACTTCACGTACCTCCCCTCAGTATTAGAATTGAGATCTTCTTGTATTATCATCTCTCCTTCAGCTGCACTAGCTGTGTTTTCTCCTTGTTGCTCCCCCTCAGTTGGAATAATTATATGCTAAGAGGCAAAAGGACTGATTTCCTTGTTGATGTCAGCCACCACTGAATCAATGATCATTGTCTGAGCCAAGGAGCCATTGGGAGAGCTGGGTTCTTGCTCTTGTATCTCCACTTCAGTTGGAACATTTACTTGCTCAGACCCAGCTGCTACTTCCTTTGGAAGGGCTACAAGCATTTTCCTCTTTCTTTTTTTCCATCAGCTTGATCTTTTTTCTTAGTTTGTCTGACCTCTTTTTATGTCTAGCAACTCTTTCACAGCCACGTAACACGTAAATTAGGCCTTTAATCAACATATAAACACAACACACACAATTTATTCCATCAAAATATTTACTTTATTTAATAAATATTAAAAAACCTAATTACAAGGTTAAGCTACGATCTCGATCGTTACATTCTTTCCCCCTTATAAGGATTATGTCCCCAAAATCACAATACAAGGTTACTCATAAGGATGGAAACAATTAGTCCTCATTTTGTCTTCGAGTTCCCACATTGCCTCATCAGTATAGTGGTTCCTCCATACTACTAAAAAAATATAACTTTATTTCTTAAAACTTGCACTTTTCCTATCAATTATTTAAATAAGAATCTTTTTATATGCTACTATTAGTCTTGCTTAACCATTATAGGTATACATTAACTGAATGTTTATAATAAACTTCTGAGTCAACCTGTGACTCTTGTCCATAAATGAACAGCACCTCACTCTGATACCTATCTACTGGCTTTTCCGCTTAAGGATGACACACATTATTCAACCTCAACTTAATTTCGATGCTTTTTGGTAAACTTTGCCATATCCGACACAACTGGTACCTCCTGTCTGGAAATAATTTCTTTTACATAAAGCTTAACTTCTTACTTATATTAACTCTCATCTTAGCTGGTATGAACTATACCGACTTCATTAACTATCATTATATTCCAAATAGCGTCGAACTCCCTTACCTAACTGGAACTCAAATTCCTCCTTCAATTTTTTTATACTATCATTCTTTAAATATTCATAACGTAACCTCAATAGTCTTCACATTTCTTTCTTAACAGCCTTTCCTGCTTACCTCATTTTTCTCAAGCAACGAGAATATCCCTATAATTTGCTATTATTACGCTCCCTTATAATGTTTCACAGTTTTAAAGTTCACTTAGCTTCCTCTGGCAATACTTCATTTCTATATGGTCAATTAACTAAATCATCCTTAAAATTTCATCAAATCCTTAACAGTAAATTAGAATTAATTCCATCATCATTTCATGCTCTCCTATCTCAACACAGTATTTCTATTACTATGTTCATCAAGGACTATACCCTTACTTGTATCTTCTATTCTCATAACAACTTTCTGGATTCTTTAGAATTAAACTTAAACAACAAACAATTCATCCTATATGAATCACATGTCATACCCAAGTACAACAATACATAAGCATTTATATTATTGATCGGAATAATACCTGAAACTACATCTCCGCCTGCATCAGCATCTTTAACCATCATGTTGAAGGTCCTCGCGGTCGGTCTACTTGGTGGAGCCGGACCAGCTATGGTCAGCATAGCACTGTTATTCCCTTTGTTGTCGCTTCCCCTGTCGGCTCCTTTCTTTGGGCAACTCTTTGCCATATGATATGTTGCTCAGCAGACAAAACATCTGCTATTTTTATTTGGGTTGGGGTAGTTAGGAGATATATGTCTCTCCTGCGCGCGGTTATAACATACTGACTTTCCTTTTAAACACATGCCTGAGTGATTCCTCCTGATTACTATATTGTTCGACCCTCTTTTTCGGGTCTCCTTGTTTATTTTCAGTATTTCCAGAATTATTCCACTTTCGCTTCTGGTTTCCATCAGTTCCTCCACTACCCTCAGCCTTCCTCCATCTATCTTCTTCTTATTCTTTTTCTCCTGGTTGAACCTAGTCAACGTTTCATTTCCTCCTTCGACTATGATAGCCTTCTCTAAGATTGATCCGAAAGAACCAATCTGCAACACGGTAACTTTGTTATAGAGTCAGGGTTTCAAGCCCTGTTCAAACCTCCTTGTTTTCCTCTCTTCAGTGTCCACTTAGTGTGGAACAAACTTAGCCAGTTTATTAAACTTGGCGATATATTAGGGAACTAACAAGTCCCCCTGCTTCAATTCTAGAAATTGCATCTCCATACGACTTTGCATACTCGGAGGGAAAAAAATCTCGAAGTATAACTCCTTGAATCTTTCCCACGCAACTACTCCCTCTTCGACCCTATTCTGGATGGTTTCTCATCAGAAATTGGCCTCACCTTTCATCATGTAGGTAACAAAGCGGTCTTTTGCTCCTCTCTGACTCTGGAAATAACAAATGCCTTTTCTATCTCATTGAGCCTCTATAGGCTCGATGGTCCCCCTAAATTTGAGAAGTCCCACACTCTTAAAATCCTTATTGGATACTTGCACAGCTGGAGGATTTACATTAACTCTGGCAGGGTTTCGATTAAATGCCCCTACCAAAAGATCTATAAACTGTTGCATAGGGTTTACTGGCTCCCCATGCACGAGTTCATTTTTTCATTTCGATTTCTCTGCATTCCCTGTCTTCCTCTTCCTCTCCATCTTAGCGGCATTTTTATGTAAATAAAATATTTATTATTAATAATATTTTATTCTTTATCTCACATCATTTTTTAGTTAATTCAAACACATACTCAACATCGTATTATGGTTTTGGAGTCATGATACCATGTAGGATTCATTAGCATCCATTTCCATTAGAGTTTTAGGCATGCCATCATCATGTCTTGGAATGACGGGTCCATTTTTAACTACCCACCAGTCACATGGGTCTAGATCTACATTATGAACTTCCAAAAGTTGAAGTTCTTACTTCCGAGCAACAGAAGTGGCTTGCTTTTGGATTGACCTTCTTGAAAGTTGAGGTGTGCTATATGATCTTTCTCTATGACCTGCAAAGATCCATATTAGTAGAGCCTTGCTCTGATACCAAATGTAATTCTGTGCTTTTCTACTGCAGATTTAAATCGAACAGGTAACCGTGTCTGCTTTGGTGTCTTCTTTAGTATATGTTCTTCCACGGTTACTATCAGACAGGATACCCCGTCTGCTTTGATGTCTTAATTAGTGTATCTTCAAACGAGTACAGAGCAATATATCCAAAAATATAAAATGCAGAATAAAGAAAGACAGAATAGTTCACACCAAGATTTTTACGTGGTTCAGTCCTTTCCTCTAATCTAGTGGCCTAATCCACGTCCAATACCAATTGGTATTGGAGACTATTTTTGTTAACTTTAATACTCAATTGATTATAAAGAAAAAACTCCTTGTTCAAAGAAGCTCAATTCTGAGTTGGACACCAATGTCCCCTTGCACCTCTGCAACTTTCTCACCAATGAGACCTTTAAAGCTTCTTTTGAACAGCTATATCCACTATTGGAAAAATTAAGCTACACAAAGCTTGAATTCTAGGTCTGATAGAGAATTAATTACAAAGCAAGCCAAAAGAATTTAATAACAAAGCACAACTTGATTGCTGGAAGTATATCTTTGACATCCCTTTAATATAAGAAAATATAAGACTTAAAGGCTTTTTCTATTGGACTGAGTATATGAAAAATAAGAGCTCTGCCTTTCAATAACCGAAAAGGAAGAATTATATAGACAGATTTTTTTAACAGCTAGAAAGTTTTGTTCAACGGCTAAAAATATTGTTAGCTTAAATCCCAAGATCACAGATGAAATAACACCCAATTTCAACTAAGATATATGATTAACGGATAAGAGAATTTTTCTCCAAAATATTTTTTTCAAATATAAAGATATTCAAACCAAGTCTTTTGAAAAGAATTTAATTAAAGGAAACCAAATCAGTAGAGATATGGAATGAATATGATGATAGAGACCTATTCAAAATATACTGTTCAGATCCCTTGATTTTAGGATAGAAAAATATTTGAGCAATTTTAATTTAAACCAACTTTCTAGCAACCAAACTAAGCCTTAGAATTAAAATACTTTGTCTAGAAAGACTTGCAATATTTCTTAAGAACTGAGACCCTCTAATCAAATTGTAATCCCCAGATGAGCCTTTGTAGAATCAACTTTATTTTCAGCAACACCATATATGATCCAAATAGATCAAAAACCTGCTCATACACATTAGCTCCATACAACACATATTGTCATCATTAAAATTAAAAACTCAGCAATTAACACAACGTTTACAATCATATGATACTAAATTTTGATAAACATCGATAATTATACAATTTTTACAGCAATGTGGGGTTGCATTTAGTATTGAATATGGAAATCCATTTTTAAGATGAACTGTTCTACTTTGTATCATAGCCACCTCTTCACATTTATCAGTAATTGTTTCCGTGATTGCATTATTTATGGATCTGTATATGCTCCATCAGTTGTTAATAACCACTGATGGGTAAATCTCTCTATTTCTAGAACAGAGTTTGTTTCTAGCTTCTTAGATTATCAGCTATATACAATGTCCTAATATATTATCTTTTAACTATTCGAGAACAGACATATTTGTGTTTGCAAATATACAATTTATTATAAAATAAAATTTATAATGTTTCAGTTATCAGCTATATACAATGTCCTAGGACATATTTGTGTTTCAGCGAGAATTAACCATATTTAGTTTGCAAAAAAGTTTGTTAAAATTTATAATGTTTCAGTAACTTTAATCTCAAGATCTGTTTCGTTACAATTTTATCCTTGATTAAATAACTATGTCTATCCCATTCTACAGTGGAATATAGTTGTATTGCTTTTCTTTTTGTCCTTGCTGCTCTTGGGATAATTTTTGCATAGCACAATGTTTACAATCTTATGATACTAAATTTTGATATGCATAGTTGATTATACAATTTGTACAGCAATGTGGGGTTGCATTTAGATTTGAATATGTAAACCATGAACTTATTCTGATCCTACAAATGAAATTCATTTTTAAGATGAAATGTGCTACTTTGTATCATAGCCTCTCTTCATATTTATCAGTAACCATTTCCATGATTTCATTATTTATGGAGCTGTATATGCTCCATCAGTTCTTAATAACCACTAATAGCTAAATCTCTCTATTCTAGTAGAACATAGTTTGTTTCTAGCTTATTAGATTATCAGCTATATATAATGTCCTTTGCTAGCATATTTGGGTTGAACATTTCAGGGTTTTTCATCTTCTATGCTATTTAATTTCTTTTAACATTGATATACTCTGTTGATTGACTAAAATATTTTGTTCTTTGAATTAATACATTAGGTTGTATTATAATTTCTTTTTGTATTTCTTTGGGTATTTTTTTTTCATAGCTCAATGTTCCCAGTCATATAAACTAAATGTTATCTTTATACTTGGATTACTTTATTTGGCATTAATTCAACACAGATTATACCATTTCTACTGCATTGTGGAGTTGCCTTTAATATTGCATTTTGCAGGTGCTTCTCTGGCAAATGGCTTTTATAACAGTTTTGAGGAGGAAATTTTTGTCAAGTTACCTGACTGTTCGCTGTATTCCTTCTCGAGGTATGGATGGAAATAAAATAGGAGAATTTGTTTACCTTATGGTTCCAAGGCCGAATTCACAATTTATTCATTATGCTTCCACAGGCACAACATGTCAACCTACCATGGGCAATGTTAATTTGGTAGGTGATAGACGATATTTCTCTTCTAAGAAAAGACGTGGTACTCGACGTGGTACTCGACCGAATTGTGAACCTATAGATGTATCAGAGAAGGGATGGTATTGGTGTATGATGGTATGTTGTTCTATTTTTATTAAATGTACTTAGTTTTCATCTAATCGCATATTGTTGTATCTAAATATTTGGTATTTTTATCTAACTTTTTGTCAGGAACATGATTTAGACATGGATATAGAAGAACTTGTAAGTGATTTTGATAATGTGAAGGTAAAAGAAAATTTTGTTAGTCAAAGTTAATGTTTAACTATTCTATTTTATATAATGATGATAATTTCATCTATATTTTGTCAGGGTCCTAGCGTTGACACCTTTTTATCAAAGGATGCAGCGGAATTCACGTACCGCCAAAGAGAGGTATTGCCTATAAACTTTGCTCGAAGATAAAAAATTATAGGGCAAATGACAAAATTGTCCCCCAAGTTTTGACGAAAATAAATTTGATATTGAAAATTATCAATCAATACCTATGTATTTAAAACCAACAATGTCGTGCCCTTCTCGTCTGTCCAGTAGTTTTTTGGCCTGAGACTACCATGTGTCATTAATTTGTAAGTTGAATGCGTATTTCTTGTTACATATTAGAACTAACATCTAAATACACCTATTATTTTTTAAATAGATTTATTTTTCAAATACACCTATTATATATTTGAAAAAAAGAACAATGAATTATAAAAAGAATAAAAAGAACAAATGTAAAAGAAAATACCTGAATAATATGCTAGAATACCTCAAAAAGTTATTTTCCTCTTCTCTATATGCAACAAATCTAATTCTCTCCATTCTTTATGTCAATGACCCAAATTTCAAGTTCCATTCCATCAGCTCCACAATCTTCATACCAGTTGTCCCAGTTGAAGAAATTTAAAAGAAAATTTTCACCAGATTCATTGTTGCTGCTAATGGCCACGTAATCATTCTTCAAAATTGATTTTATGTGGTTCAATTTTGCTCATAATCAAATGCAATTTCTACGTCTCTATATCTATAACTATTTTCTAAAATTTTGGTGAAAAATTTCACAACTTTATCTCTCTCTTGGTACTAGTGGGTGGAGGTCAACAAGTTGAGTTTCAATATCGAGGTCTGAGATTACAGATCGGGGTAGAGATACAAGTCAAGTGGCTGACATGGAATAATAGGTGGGGAGGGTCGCAACCTTTGTTGCGATCTGGGTTGTTTTAATGGAGACATAACAACCAAGTTGGGGCTTTAGAAATTTCAGATCTGAGGCAATCACAAGGGTAGATGAAATGCGATGATGTAGGGGATTAAGTGTGGTTTAAAGGCAGAAAGAGCTATGGAGTTATGGTGGCCAAAAAGGTGCAGGTTGAGGACGGCAATGATAACTGTGAATGGGTTATAAAGGAAGAAGATAGGTTTTTTTGAAGATGGAAGTTTAATTTGGACTTTTTAAAGTTGAATTTATTTTTGATAAATTTAAAGATATATAAGTTTAAAAAGTCAAATTGTAATATTTGTATTAATATTTAATTCTAATAATTTAACATATAATATTAATTATTTATAAGGATTTATACTGATTTAATAAATAAGTATTTATATAGATTTATATGAATTTAATAAATCAAACTTTATTTTTCAAGTAATTTTATGTTGGTTAACTAATTTTTAATTGCTTTATACATTCAAAAGTAGTCAAATGTGATCAATAGTATTTAAATATAGTAAGTTATATAAAAATACACATGACCTAACATTTCAAAATTTCCATCAAAATTGACCGGATCTAGTTAAAAGGAACACAATTGTTGTTTTAAAATAGGTATTGATTATTGATTTCCAAAATTTGAGGAACAAATTGATTTTCGGCGTAATTAGGGGACAGTTTTGTCATCAGCCCAAATTTATATGATTAATGAGCTAAATGAAAATACTAAGGGGGTGTATTCAATTAAGATTTTTAAATATTTTTTTTAAGTGACAAATTTTTGTAGAATTTATAGATTTTAATGACAAGACTTTTCTAAAGTACGTCAAACTCATTAAAAAAATTAGTGAGACTTTTTTAAAGACTCACTAAAAAAAGTCTTTTAAAATCTTTATTGAATACACCCCTAAGTTATTACTATTATGAGTTATAGAATTATGTGTAACTTGGCTTATTTATTATTCACTTATTTATTATTTGTTATGCTGTTAAACATAGGGTTACTTTTGTGCACCTTGGACTATCCCGAGCCAAGGATATATTACTGTAACTACGGATGCAGCAACCATTCGTAAGGAGAAAGATGGTATATCAGTTTTCGCCAATATCTTTAGAAGTTCAGAGGGATTTCTTAGAGCCTACATTGGCATTCTTCATACTGCTAAATCCTCAGAAGCAGAAATCTACGGCAATTCTTATGCCGTTTTTGAAAATGTGCGGGCAAGACATGATTTGGTGAATGTTGAAACAGATTTTGAACAAGCATGCAAAATATTGTCAAATGCCAAAAACTCCGGACCAGTTACACACAAAAATATCAAATGCGAAGGAGAATTGACATTAGACGATTACTTCAATTTCAGGTAATTATTTCGCACATATATTATTTTTTGAGATTTTACACGTAACGAATAAATTATAAATCATCTTTATTTTTTTTTCAGTTTCATTAGGAACAATGTGCAATGTTTCAAATATTTCAACAGTAGGAAAGTCGAAAGACTACATGTATACCCGGCGCACACATTATCTACAATCGGATGCAAGATTCTTCCATTTCTTCCTGAGAAAAACCCTCCTTCTGGGACAATACTTACATTAGATGAAGTTGAGAAATTTGTTAGAAAGGAGAAAAATAATTGTGAGATTCAGGACTTGTGGCTTTCTTTCATGCACTCGGTGGAAAAGGAGTATTATGATAATGTTTTTACATTAATATGTCATTGAGAGGAGGAGAGAGTTGTAATATAACAAATATTTCCAGCATTAATTTTATTATATATATATATATATATATATATTGTTCATATTTGTATTAGTAGATTTACATTAATGCAACCAGGGCATTATAATTTATCTAAAAAATTAATTGGGTCAGGACTAGTGCATTATGGACGTTCCAGGCTAGGTTGGGTTTTCCCTAAAATTAGACTTCTTTTGCTCCACAATGTTAAATATATATAAGTAAAAGTGTCTGAAGTTTATTGAATGAAAATAGGCTACATATATATATAGCCTTACAACTAGGAAGAAAAAGTCAAACTCCTAAACCTACTCCAAACCAAATGACCTAGATCTTCTCTTCAGGTAGTCATTCACCTCCAATCAATATAGATACTCTGCACTTTGGGCTTTCAAATCTCGATTTCTACTTGGCTCCTTTGCGGTAATTATTCTTCCCAAAACCTTGGCCGTTAAAAAACTTAATCTTTTGTATTACTCTTTTAAAATAAAAGTTTATTTAGATCTGGTCTGCCGGTAATTATTGTTTTGTACTATTGTTTTAGGGATTTGACAATTCTAACCCATGGAAATCACGGATCGTCCATTTGTTGAGAACAAATTGAAAGCGTTTATTGAGAGAGATGACAAAGAAAAATTTATTGCAGAAATCAATCGGTACTCTGATAGAAATTGTAAAGAAATTCTATATTTAGTCCTCCATTGGTCTTCAGTTAAGTGTGCTGAGGCCTTGATCACAGGACAAACGCCCCTTTCCGTCGACCTCAATCTTCCTTGTACTAAAAATGGATTGAATCCCCTCCATTTTGTTGCTATGTCAGCATGCATGCCCTCTATGATTGAGTTAATCATCTTTTATGGAGGACGAACAGATATTCGGGTGACGTCTGTTTTTCTTGAATATGACAACTTGCTTCCACTTCAAATTGCATTACTGCAAATGGTGCGCGTGCATCCGATATTACTTTTCATTTGATTATAAAAACTAATACCAAGACTCAATTTTTTGTGTGATTTATATATATTCCCTATTTTTTTCCTGTTTTCTCTTGCAGACCGTTTACCATGTATCAGATTGGACTCCTAAGGACTCTATCTACAAGTTGATCGCTGCATTATGTGTACCAGTATTGGTATTTCTTTCAGTTCTCTTGGTCTCTTCTTGATTAATACTATGGCACTATTTGTCGCAGCTTTTCCATTCTTTAACTTCTGCTTCTACTTTTGAAGATTTACTTTTGAAGATTGATTTGAAATTGTGTGATATGACTTAACGTTGGTACATAAATTGTGTACTTCCGGTCTTTTTTTGACATGAGTTTTGACAAACGAGTTTTGACAAATTATTAAATCCTTTATTCAAACTAGAGCTATCAACTAGTTATCCTTATTTGCCAAACACTTCTTCACAACTTTTGAAGAAGTAGAATCAGTTTAACAAACACCGGTTAACAACTTTTAGAGAGTCAAAATCAGAAACAATTTCTTAGAATCAAAAGTAGAAGCAGAAGTTAAAGAACTTCAGGGGCAGAACTGAAACTACTGAAACTTCAGGGGTTAAAATGGAAGAAAACAAAACTACAGGGACTGATAAGTAATTTTTCAGGGGTTATTTTGAAATTTTAGAGAACTTGGGGGACTAAATTAAAAAATTATAAAAACTATGGGGTACCTAACTGTAATTTTTCAGGGATATTTATTTCCCAACTCTGATCTCAAATACTCAGACAAGCTCGTTCGTTGGAGAAGAAAAGAATTAAACGACGATTCTTTTTTTTTTTTCTAGTCAATTGTTCTTCTTTTTCTTCTGTGGATACTTTCTTCTTCTTCTTCAGTCGATCCTTATTTCTCTTCTTCTTCTGTCGATCTGTCGATTCTTCTTCTTCTGTCCATCGCCATGCTGATTGTTGTTACATATCCGGATTGAAAGTGCCACACCCGACACAAATCCCGCACCCGCACCCGTGTCGGATGGTGTCGACACGGGTACTCCATCAGAAGCAGCAGACAAGTCCGAGTAACACAGACGGGTGAAAAAACATTCTGATTCATAATGGTATTCACCTCTTTTGATGCAGATGAACAAGTCCTTACCCCTGAAGTATACATTGAATTTGAGCCCTCTGTAATTGCTAAGTCTTGAAAAAAGACCATAAAATACAATAATCTCTAGTACTATCTAAAAAGATCCAGATAATCCCACGTCAAACACTATTAATAATCTGTCAGCTTTATTCTATATTTCATCTATACAACCGCAACGCTAAGTTTCATACTACATATGTTGTTTTTTCTAGAACAAAATTAACAGATTTCCCCTGCCTGGATGAATAATCTAAGGCTAATGGCAAGTTGTAAACCTTGATACAAAACCAAAACAACCCTGCATAATGATGCTTCTGGTTAAACATCAACAGTTCTAGCGAAAAAGGGGAAATAATTGTTTCAGTCTCAATTCCTCTTCTTTCCCTACAAAAATCAAAATCAGCAACAGACAAATAGAACACTGCTAAGCCTCTCAAATGGCACTCACGTAATAATCTAATCAGGAAAAACAGTAGTAGCCATTCTATGGTTATCCTCAAAATTTAGAACTATATACAAATCAAGCTTCAGTTTTTACAATTTTTTTACTATTAAATTTGTTCAAAAACACTTGAAGTCAAAGGGTATAAATGTGAAGAATAAAGTCTTATTAAATACCTTTCCAAGCTCATAAAGTCTTCCCACTGCCTCATCCCTTAAAATTTCTAGGAACAAATCAATCTTTCGATCCTCAGAAACACCTAGCCAAATCAAAGAACTTCTCAGTGTTTACATCTCACGATAATGCAAGTCTGTGGATAAAATCAATTAGCACTTGAATGATATAGTGTAATTTGTTACATCATCAATACAAAACAGTGTGAACAATATTACAGAGCCATTACTAAAAATAATCATGTCTCGCGTCACCTTGAGTTGATCACTATTCCTTTTTGGGGGATTAAAGATTAGCATGATTTCATCACAAAAAATGAAGCAAAACAAAAGGAGGAAAAAAGAAGGAATAAACAATTTATTGTAAAAACGAAATTTCTATGGCTTATTTACAATTTTATTGCAAAAACAAATTTTCTATGGCTAATTTGCATAATAAGTACCACTATTCCTAGAATTGTCATTCTCATTCACCGGAATTAAATACACAGTAAAACTAAAACTTTAACAAAACCTAACAAAAGCTTAAATAAAATTAAAACAAAAAAAAAACCCTCTTTGGAATGCATATAATATATCAGCATGGGAAACATCAATAAACAGTATCATTTCAGATGTCCTAAACTACTAATACCAACAGAAATATTAAATAAAAGCAATGACAGGAGCGAGCAAGAAACAACACAGCAAATGAACAAAAGTAACAGGAAATCTACTACCTAAAATTCCATAGTTCATGGGAGATATGCTATGGGGATTGGAGTTGGAGTCATTTGCAATCTAACCTTAGCAAGCTTCTTCTCTTTACGTGCCTGTCTCTCTCTCTCATCGAATTCTTAGTTTTCCTTCTCCACCAAACGAATGAGTGCATCACATCTCCTTGCAAGCTCTTGAGTAGTGCGAGACTTAACAAACCAATCAAAGCGGTACAAAGGTGAAGTACGAAATGCTGCTTTCAGCTCATCCCAATTCTCATACCCAAGTTACCCAAGGAAAAAGTTATTTAGTAAGCCGCTCAACTGAAGTACAAAATCATAAATGGCAATGTTCAAGTTTTATCAGTAGAAAGTTGCACAATAAGCCCTAAAATGACACTAATAACCAATGGAATATGATATTAATGACAGAGATGACAGGGAAATAACTATAACAAAAAAGATTAAAAAATAATATATAAAAAATTAGAAGATGGACATACCGAGCTATAAATGTTGACGTTGCTGCAAAATTAGATTGATGGACAAACTTAGGGACAAGCATAATATTTCATTTTCCATAAGGACCCATGTTTCACCAAGAAGTTATAACTCCTTGGCAGTTGATTAAATGGCCAAGGAGTATGATCTGTTCATAGATCAATAACAAACACCTGCAGCACACATTCTTTATAACACATAACATAATCAACAAAGAAATACATCCACTAACCTTTTTCCCAAACTAAATGAGACCTATTCATCAAAAACTAACCTGATATTCATCTCCAAATTCTTCATTAAATGCAGCCTTAATAGCTTCAGCAACCAAATTTGTAAAAATATCATGATTGTTGTGAAAATACCAAATAAGTTGCTGCAATTTCTTAAATCTATACAATAAATATAAGTAAATTGATTTTCACTTTAATGAAAATTAAACAGACAACACACAAATTCAAAGTTGAACATTGATATAACACTACTATCTGTAGAAAGAACTAGGGTGTGAATCTACTGGTCGATCTATACGTATATATAGATAGAAGTATGATCCAGCATGCCCATTTGTAAGATTAAAAAAAATTTGTTTTCCCCCGACTCCATGTATGAATAAAGTGGTAATGGTAATAATCAAAACTACTACTCACTACTCCTCAACCTCTTGTAAGGAAAACGAAGCATATATGTGATATCAATACAATCAAAACTACTAAAATTCTGAAGAACAAGCATAAAAAAATTATAAATAAAATCCCTAGAATGTGTACTTGGTCTTTCACCATACAACATTTTTTTTTGTGAATTTGCATGTTCTATTAGATAACGGTTAAATCCTCTAAACTCTACCTTATGACGACTTTGAGATAAGAAATCAGGGGGTTTATAGAGAGAAACTCATAATTCAAAGGCAATTGCAAATTGATGTCGTAGAAGTATATACGTTGCCGTATTAATTTTCCGGCCACAACACGCCGTTGTAGGTGATGAATTTCTTCTTCTGACCAACAACTCTTTACACTATACACTCCTAAATTTCAGTTGCAGCAAAAGAAACAAATCATACTAATCAATACATTTAAAATTTAGCTCACATTATTTTGCATAATAATAATAATAAGCTGCAAATTCAGTGCTCCATCTTCTCAATCTCAAAATATGATTTAAAGCGAATTTGGTCAGCCAAATACGAAATGAACTTCGTTTATATACGAAAATAAGTTCTTTAAATGCGTGAAATTGATTTCTCTTTTGAGCTGGTCTTATATACCAGAGCAGCTGGCAAGAAAACATCATAGCACATTACAAAATGAGATACTCCTTAAAGATTTCTCAAACTAAACTACTTGAGCTATAACTTAGACTTCTCAAACTGAACTAAACTATTTTTCGTATTCTTACATTTTCTTGTGAATTCACTTTGGTAAAAACTTTCCAATCTTATTAATTCTCACACATCCCAAATGTGTGAGGGCTTTTATAATTGATGTAGAACTCTGAAAAAATGAGAGGACAAACAAAAGCCACATTACATGACCAAGGATATTCAACATGTGGAAAGGAAATAGTAAGACCTTTGATCACCTAGAATTCAGTATCTTTTGTTTAACTCAGATATAACTGATTCTGCCTCATCGTTTGATTTGAATATGACCAGAGCTTGACAGGTTAGTAAGAAACAATCAATTCGATAATAATTATGGTATAAACATGATGTCCATTGGACCACTGGTAGAAAATGAAAAGGCTACAATGAGATATGATACCATTGGGTGAGTTACAGAAAGTGCTGCGTTGTATCATCTTTGCACCGACCTTTTTTTGGAGTGCAAGCCAAACTATGTCGTGGGAAGTTCTTAATCAAACATCTAAGATGCACCATGCCACTAATTAAGTGAAAAATACTTGAAAAAATAAACCCCTCAAAATCATTTCACAAATTAGTATTTCTTAAAGTTATAATACATAGCAAAAAAGGTGTGTTAACATGGATCATGCCAAACCCAAAAAGGTAAAACTTTGAGATAAGAAATCAGAGGGTTTATAGAGAGACTCAATTGCAAATTGATGCCGTAGAAGTGTATAAGTTGCCGTATTAATTTTCTGGCCACAACATGCTGTTGTGGGTGACGAATTTCTTCTTCTGACCTACAACTCCTTTCACTACACACTCCTAAATTTCAACTGCAGCAAAAGAAACAAATCATACTAATCAATACAATTAAAATTTAGTTCACATACCAAATTCAGTGCTCCGTCTTCTCAATCTCAATATAATATAAAGCGATTTTGCTCATCCAAATATGAAATCAACTTCGCTTATCAGGCCACTTTGTCGCCACTTGGGGCTTCTTCAGAGGAATTGGAACGTTTGAGTTTGAAGGATTACTTTGAGCAGTCAAAATATATGCTAAGATCGGTATGATGGCGGTGAGGCGTTGATGTTTGTTGATTTGGGGCTTCTAGGTTTGTGATAATGGGATTTGAAGAGATCTGATACTTGAAACCAAAGGACGGAAATAATCGAAAAATACGGAAAAGGAATCTACTGAAAGTGGAAGAAGATTGGAAATATGAAAAGAGATGAAGAGAAACGGAAGAGTAACCGATCAATTGTATATGAGATTTGGAATTCAGAATAGAATTGCGAAAGGGAGTCGATCGATTTAATTTTTAATCGACATTCCTCACCTGTTTTTCAAATTAATTGAGTTCACTCGGCCTGATTTTCAAATTGAAAGGCAGCTGTTTTCCAAATTAAGTAAGTTGACTCACCCGTTTATCAATTTACAAGGATCGATTTTACTGCCTTTATATATAAGGTATTGATAAGCTAATTTCTTGTAACAAAATAACTAAAATACCCCATAATATATAATCTTAGTGGGTTTTTGTAATTTTGTTTCAATAAGCTACAAGCAACTTTTCAAAAATAACTTCAATATCTTCTAAGAATACTGTAGTAGGTAGAGTATTTAATTTGAACTTTTGAATTTTATAGTTAAATCATATTGTCGGTTTAGATTATATAATATAATAATAACATATTAATGTGTGATTGATAATATCAGAGTAAAAATGTCGATGTCCTTATTAATATTGTCCAAGCCCATCTTTATAAAAAGATTAATTATATTTCAAAATTCTATACTAAATATTCAACTATCATATGGTTAAAATATTAAATAATTCATCAATTAAACTAATAATGCATGTATTAATTCATATATTCACCCCTTTATGAATAGCTCTAATATAACAATAATAATAATAACAACAACAACAATAATAATACTACATAATAATAATGACGATGATAATAATGATAATATTGAAGTTGTAATTTATTCTTATTATTTAAAGTCCAAGTTGGGAGGAATATATAATTATGATTAAAATCTATGCTCAAGCACTTAAAAAAAAGTAATTTTGCAATTTTGAAATATTAGAGGCATAGTTTGAAATTTTGCAAATGAAATTAAAATTATTATTTTTTAGGGGAGGGGAGGGGAGGGGAGGGGAGGGGAGGGGAGGGGCGGGGCGGGGGGGGGAGAAAAAAGAATGAGAGAACTTTAGCAGTTGATTTGAGAAGCACCTCAAAAGGTGATTCTAGCTTCCAACATTTTTATGTATTAAGGTACTTGTACTCCGCTTTTAGCTTTTGGACCTAAAAGCTAAAACAAACACCACTTAGAGCAAATCCAATGGTAATGTCAAAATGACTATAGCCATTGCTATATTTTGGCACCAAAAAGTGCTTTTTGGTGCTAAAATAGAACCCAGTCTCCAGTGGTTGGTTCCATTTTAGCACCAAATTGTTTCAAATTTAACTAACTTTCCCTCCATCTCATTGTTAATTACTTTTTCAATTCCAATTCAACTATTTACGTTATTTTTCAATCCACAATTATAGCACCCCCATTCCACCGTTTTCAACCACCATTCAACCCAGATATTTTTATTATCTAACTTTCTCATCTAACTTTCCTCAACCACCATTCTACCCAACTTTCTCATCTAACTTTCTTTAACCACCAATCTATCCAACTTTTCTATAAATACACATTCAACCTCAATAAGCCACCACACCCATTCTCATCTACCTGATATACTTTTCTTTCCAAACTAAAATCATGAACAAGTTAACCAAGAGGGTATTGCGGGGAGATTTCGACGGAGATTCCTCCGATGAAGATGAAGTTGCAATGGTGCAGACGCTACTGATGAACCACTACGAACAAACGCAAAGCCATAATAACCAACAAGGGGGTTTTGTTATTTAAATGAAAACGGGCATGTGCTTAAAGACAAATGAGAGCGACGCTATGTAACTTATTTAAAGCCACGTGAGTTTGATTTTCACTTAAGAACTTAACAATCTAATCGTATGAATGCAAAGATTATGCAAAATTATGAATACTTTATATTTTTATATTTTAAAAATGTGGAACACCATTATTTAAAGGTTTGAAATAAGAATAATTTTGATGATTCAAAATTTATAATCTTTTATCATTATAAAATAATTAATGTTTATTTATAAAATGAGAATAAATTATTTAGTGTTTTACACACCATCCAATAATAACATGTTATGAGGGGAATTTAAGAGGAGATCAAGGAATTTGAAATGAACCACCGTATTGTTGAATTACTATTCATTCAGGCCACTTTCCGTTCAGTTTTAGGTATGTCCGATTCTTGATTTTCTGTTAATTTCAGTTGGGGTTTGAGATGTCAAAGGATGACTATAGTCATCCTTGGTTCTATATTTAGAACCAAGTATAGCATTTTGCTATTATAGAACTGGGTTGGATTTGTGTTTTTGCCATTTGGTGCTATAATTTGACTATAGAACCAATTATAGCACCCCCATTGGATTTGCTCTTATGTAGCTTCTGAGAAGCTACGAGTGAGCAATTCGGTTGTAATCGAACCAAATAGGCTATTCAGTTATAACCGAAAACCAAAATATATACATTTGTGATATCCAAACAAATAATCGAATTTTGAGATAACCGAATTATCGAATTACCGAATAGTAAATTCGGTTATTCGGTTAATAACCGAAATGAAAGCTAAAGCAAGGAAAAGTTGGACTTTATGCAGTTGGTTTCACAAGGAAAAGTCTATTTGGTGCATCTTTAGATGCCATGAGAGTAGCACAAGACATTGGCAAAATCTGGAAAGAAGAAACAAAGCATAAGAAGCATTCTGTAGCAGTTTACCGTATAATGGAAGCATTCTGTAGCAGTTTACCGTAGCAGTTTTCATAAGAAGCATAAGTCTTGGAATGGTTTTGGGATTTCTGTATAAAGGAAGATGAGGCTTTCTATTTTTGTGCTTTATCTAATTCGGTTAACCGAAAAACCAAAAATTGAAAACCAAACCCGAACCGGAGACCGAAAATAAAATTGGATATAATCGAATTACAAAAAGTACCCGAATAATTGAAAAAATTCGGTTAAAAAAATTTCGGTTTTATCCAATTTTTGCTTATTCCTAGAAGCTGCCAAAGAAAAGCTGAAACAAACCAGACTTGTAATCCACACATTAAGGAAAAAAAATTATTGTGTCTGTCAATTGTATAAAGCATATTGATATAGATTTATACTAGTAGTATACCCCGTGCTTGTGCAAAGCACGAGGTCTGCACAAGGTCTTATTATTAATTCTTAAGTTGTGTTGAGAGAACTTTGGAAGTTGATTTGAGAAGCACCTCAAAAGGTGATTATAGATTCCAACATTTTTCTGTATTAAGGTACTTGTACTCAACTTTTAGCTTTTGGACCTAAAAGCTAAAACAAACACCACTTATGTAGCTTCTGAGAAGCTAGAAGTTGCCAAAGAAAAGCTGAAACAAACCAGACTTGTAATCCACACATTAAGGAAAAAAATTATTGTGACTGTCAATTGTATAAAGTATATTGATATAGATTTATACTAGTAGTATACCCCGTGCTTGTGCAAAGCACGGGGTCTTATTATTAATTCTTAAGTTGTGTTTATTTTTTAATAATGTTTTTTTATATATTATTTTGGGTTGAATAAGTAATATTACTTTTGACTTAGCAAATTATTTTTTAAATGTTAATATTTTGGACTTTTTTTAAATTTTTATTTATTAATTATTTATTTTTAATGATAATTTTTTGTTTTTATTTTAAATTTTTTATTCCTTAAGTCAATTTTTTGTACATATATTTTTATTATGTAAATTTTTTAATGGTTTTTGAGCTATCTATGTTTAGATTTTTTATTTTGAAATAAAGAAACTTTTGTACCAATAATTATGCATTAAACACAAACTTTTTTTCCTTCAATTCAAAATATTTTGAAATCCTTTTCGTGCTAGTAACCTACAAGCAATGCAATATACTATAATAAAATATTTTATTTAACAATTAAACTTAGTTATATACTTTATAAATGATGGTGATGAACTCCTTAAATCTTATAAAATACCAAGTTATTGTAAAGGTGGTCCAATATTGATTGATGCATAGAACATACCTAGTTGACGGTGAGATTTATTATTATTGGGATGTTTTATCACTAATAAACTCGATTTCACGATAATATATAAGTACATGTGGATGGATTAGTTTTTGACCTAGTGTAGGATAATCAATTTTTGACTTAAATTAGGAGAAGTAATATTGTATGATTATTATTTTTTTTAAAAAGGGCAAAAAAAAGACGAAGAGCTAAATTGTCTATTTAGTTAAAATATAGATATATAATACCTCTAGCATCCACACCCTGTGCAAAGCACGGAGTCTTATTATATAGTTATGATATTATAAATATTTATTATTTTTTATTAATATGTTAATGGATTTATTAGGTAAAATGGTTCTAATAAGAAACTACTTTCATTCTAAAGTTATGTTATTTAACTTATAATAAGATTTTACTTATACTTGAATATGATTACACTCGTATTTAATCTAAGAGTAACAAATTCAAGTCAAGTAAGACGATCTATTTGATAATTTTATTCTTCTCAAACTATACTAAGTTGTAGTAAAATCTTTTTTAATAATGGTAACAAATTAATATTATCTAAAAAGATCTTATGATTGTTTCCTTGTAAATTATATTACTACCTCCGTCCCATAATAAGTGATTTTTTAGCTTAAATCACACATACCAATACACAAGTTAAAATGGCAAAAATACTCTTAATATATTTTCTTTGAAGTTGAAGAGTTAATGAGTGTCATTTAATTGTAGTGATTGCAAGACGCAATAAATACCATTGGATGCATAATGACATATATGAGAAAATATTGTAAAAATTGTATTGGAGTTCTAACACATCACTTATTTTGGGAAAAAATATTAAGCCTAAAAAATCACTTATTGTGGGACGGAGGTAGTATATTTTTTATTTTGACTCGGTTGAATTGAACAAAGAGTCTTGTTGCACAATTATAATAATATTATTGACGCTTTGAATTTTAGTTTAACAAATTCTTATTGGATAGAGTTATTATAATTATTATTTTTTGATTTAATAATTAAATCATATGGTCAATTAGTATACTATATTTTACTTTAATAATAATAACGGTTTTTTTTCATCTAAAATAATGATTAAATCTTTTCATGCTTGAAAATATTATTTTACTTATATTTTCATAATATTAATAAATTTAAGTTAGGTAAATGTTTTTTTATGATAATTTTCTTTTCTTCTCAAACTATATTATC